>OX451375.1:12020518-13339700 GCA_949629185.1 Apamea crenata | reverse complement strand
ATTTTAAATGTAAGTATTCTTTTAAAAATTTACTATACATAAACAGAGCATCTACTGATCACGTTATCCTTGCTAGACTAATTTGTGTTTGCAAAACATACTTGCTAGAAGATAGAATGATACTGCTATACAGAGTGACAGGGAAATCGAAGCGCAAACTGTAACCATGAATTCAGCACATGATTCTAGACCCACTAGAGTAGTTTTGCGTCGATTATCAAAAAAAAATCTGCTTTTTCATATAAAAGTGCAATACCTACGTGGTGAAAATGTAAGGAAAAGCTATTTTTTTAAATAACTTATAATAGTACCAAGGGGCAAGGACAAGGGCAAGGCAAGAGCAAGAGGGCAAGGGGTTCAGAATCTTGTACTGAATCCATGGTAACAGGTAGCACGTCGATGTCCCTGCGACCCTGTATGTAGCTGGGGACAAAAAAGAATGAGGAGAAATAAAGAAAAAGCTATTTCTTTGTTAAAACCTTGTTAATTGTCCGCAATTCATGCAAGATGGAATTCAGACCTTTAGAGGCCTGTGTCCCAGCTAGCAGTAAGAACCTTATTACTGGCTGACGTTACCCTTAAAACCATAACTTTTAGCAAAATAAGGTTTGAATTAGATGCGGACTGCCGGGTGCAAGTTCACCCATTAGTGCTTTATGGTAAGGTTAGTTTGTGGCTGCAATCGCACCCACTTCGGTTGGAGAGGTTTCACCGTCAATTTCCAACATATTCCAGGTTATCCTGATTCTCATCATACTGAAATTGTCAAGATGTTCACTGGTTCTCGACTCAATGTCCCAGAACACTTTGTATGTGTCCAATTACTGTCCAAGTATGAAAAATTGCATAGAGGGAAGCCATGTTATTTGCCAATACTATAATCATGTAAGTACCTTTGTTCTCCTGTGCTTCAATACTCAATTCTTTATTGCATTCTATAGAATAGAATACTCTTTATTGTACACCATAAAAGTTACAGAACATAAATATAATATATAAAATTTTACAAAGGGTGACACAATGGGCGGTCTTATCGCTAAGAGCGATCTTTTAAAGACAACCTTTGGATGGATTAAAAAAATTAAGGAGATACAAATATAGTATTCCATAATATGTATTACTTAGATGGTATAATAAAGTAAAAGATCAATATGGCTTATTGAGGCATGTAAGATTGCGTGCCGTCCCATCAGACTATGAGAGTGAGGGAAGAGGGAGTGCACCTGTGTGGCGCATACACTTGTGCACTATAATATCTTTCGCGCCGAAGGCTAGTCTCGGTTATGTTTGGCCGCCGAAATACGGTCCGGAGGACTATTATTGAGGCCGGCAAACATAATCCCAGGTCTACCTTCAAATCTGTCTGATCTGACCAAAATCCATTTCTGTGTTTTTCTTGTACACAAAATGTATGTATATATGCTTTCTTGGCAGCATCATATTGTGGGACAACTTTGCAAAAACTATGTGAAGGTATCGATTACTCCTCAAATGGTGCAACAAATACTTGAAGGAGTTAATAAGTAAGTATTTTTATTATCATAATAATAATGCTAAGAGGGGTGTGTGGTGTTACGCAAATAAATATAGTACATAAGAGGAAGCCTGAACGTGGCACCGGATACTGAAAAGTTGTGTTGAAATCGATTGTCATGGCATAGACATGTGATGCACAGCAACGAGGAAAATGTCGTGAGGAAAGTTTTGAGTGTGAATTTGGATGGCTATAAGAGTAGGGGTTCGACGAAAGAAACTATGGATGGACTGAGACCACCGAGATGACGACTAATATAGAAATAGAAGTATGGAAGAAAAAGACATGTTTCACCAATCCCAATTAATTTGAGATAAGGTCAGGAGAATCAATGTGGTCGTTATGTCTAAGTTCAACCCAACCAACTCTAATTTCAAATTTCTAAAATTGTTTAATTTTTATTTCAGAATAAGAATGAAGTTAGCCACTGGCGAGGAAACCGGAAGAGATGAACAACCCTTACCAAGAGCATATGGAATGATGAGAATGGTATATTGTTTAACGGTCCTTTAGAAAATTCTAGATCGCTAAAGTTATTTTAAATGGAAGTATTTTATAATAATTGTAATTTTTTTTTGTTACTAGCTTACCCTGTTCCTCTCCTGGGCCAAAGTCTCCCTCCACTCCTCGGTAAAGATTTCCATCTTTCGCTAGCCCGCGCGTCCTCCTACCAGTTTTGAAAGAAACTATACAGCTCGTCTCGCCATCTCATACGTGGTCTGCTGCAACCCCACTTCACTGTCTCATGGCACTATTTCTATGCTATTTGGGCCTACAGTTTGTCTGGTATGGCAGACATGTCCTGCTCAGTCCCATTTAAGTTGGCAGCCAATATTAATTGTACAATTCCACGATAAAATTGCACCAGCAGCATTGCATTGCATTGCATTGCATTTGCATTTTGCATTGTCAGATAATAACCAATCGATTTTTTTTGTGAGAAAAGTCGTCCGGAGAACTTTCAGGCTTTCGTATGACATAATCAACCTATAATGTTCCCACTGCTGGGACACAGGCCTCCTCTCTGTGGGAAGGAGTTGGCTATAATCTACAACCCGCGAGCTCAGTGCGGGTTAGTAGAGGTCACATCTCTTCGACTTTGTGGTTCAGGACATGCCAGTTTCCCCAGGACGTTTTCCTTCACCGTTTTGAGAGCAGTGGTGACGAAATAATTATTTTACACAAAACGAAGCGCCTATCTGGGTACGAACCCAAGACCTACAACTCGTTAGTCGTGGCTGTTACCTCTAGGCCACAACTGCTTACACGACGACACACATATGACGACGACTAATTACCCACAAGCATGTCAAAAATAAAACGCCTCTCCCAAAAAAACCCGCAAGCAAAACCAAGCCTAGCATCTAAAATCATTGTTTAATATTCTGTTCATTTCAGCACTGGGATAGTGAACTGGCTACTTTAGCACAAGTATTGGCTGATCAGTGCCTTGGTCTCAAGGAGGATAGCTGCAGAGCTACTGGTATGTTATCAACAACTTATAGAAGGTTAAACTCATGGCGTGATACTCACGTTTTCTCTCGTTGTGTCCAAGATTATCTTAGTTTAGGGTAATTAACAGAGTTTTCACCAGCATCGTTGGTCAAGCTAGCTAGCTGTCGCAAGTACAACAGCTGAACCGGGGAACCTGGGTTCGATTATCAGGTTGGGCAGTGGTTTCTCAGTGGTACCCCTTAGCCTGGATTTGTGCTCCGTTTCCAAAAATAGACATCACCTACTATTACGTGGGACTTTAACTTAACTGACGAAGGTAGGGACGCCTTCGTCAGTTCCCGTTCCAGTACACTTCTATCCCTTCAGGGAATATATATTGGATACTAGCTGCGCCCCGCGGTTTTACCCGCATAAATTTCAATCCCGTGGGAATATCGGGATAAAACGTATCCTATATGTTAATCCTGGTTATAAGCCCCCTGTGTGCCAAATTTCGTAGTATTTGCGTGAAAGAGTAACAAACATACATATCCATCCATACAAACTTTCATGTTTATAATATTAGTAGGATTTATAATCATTTGACATAATATTTACAATCATTTTTATAATAACTATTTACAATCTGTTGACACAATATTTACCACATTATGTTATTGATTATTTTTAGGGTTTACTGTTTGAAATTATTTATTATTTTTAGGTGTACCTAACAAAATGAATTAATGCACTACATCATTCAAACACAATGCGAATTGTTATAATGAATAAATAAATAAATACATATAGGCCTGATGTATTTTTATTTCTATACTTACAGATAAATTCTCAAATCCGAGCCAGATTATAACGCTGATCAACTTCAACGCCCCCCATTGGGAATACTTGACACGTAACTCTACAGACCGTGGCTTGAACGGTGAAAAGATCAGGTCTTCAATAGATAAGGCATTCAAGTCTTTGCATACAATCAAGAAACTGATCAGCACGAATGACATCAACAAATGCCCAGTGTTGGAAATGTAAGTGGACTTATTATTATTTTTAATTATAAAAATATAATGTTCATTGTCGAGCCCCGGAACCGTCAAAGTATTATATTTACAGCTTTACCAAAAGTCATTCTAAGCAGTTTGATATGTTTCTACTCTTTCTAACTTATATATCGACGCTTGAAACGCAAAATCGACTAAGCGACATCACGCTAACTTTACAGGAGAACAGTTTAAAGACTAACTTTTCAAAAAAAAAAAAAAAACATCTAAATTCTTGTAATCATCCTACAGGCGTAATTCTTACTGTTTTGGGAATCTTATTTTATCATCTGAATCATAATTTATATGATGTGAAGTTAGCTCTATGTCGCTTAGTCAATTTTGCCTTTCAAGCATCGATATCATTCTAGTGCTACTGCACCGTTGGGCTCGTAGTCGCTCTTGCGACTGCTGAGCGTGGGATCCTGGGCTCGATTCCCAGGTCGGGCAAAGGATAATTGGGCTATTCCATTAGGAATTTCTGACTCAGTAGCTGCCCGGAGTTTAGAAGTTGGTGGTGTCATACTCCCGTGCCTCGGAAAGCACGTAAAGCCGTTGGTCCTGCGCCTGCTCCCATCGGACGTTTTGATCACTTTAGCAAGGTAGTGGATGTTAATTACCACATTAAATTTCTTATCAGACTTCCAGACAAGGGCTCGCGAAGTTACCTGAAGCTAATCCGCGGTAAAGCAACTCACATTGGATGTGGCATATCAGCCTACACGAGATCCCAAGTGTTGAGTAGCGGCTTACAGCATATTTATAACGTAAGAATGATTGATACACCTCAATATCGTCTTCCTGCCCTTTATCCCGATTTCATGAAGTCGGCGCAGCATTCTTCTTCTCCCATACATCTCTATTAGGTTTCATCTCTGTAGTCACTTGCTTTCTATTCATATTACATAATATCATCTCTCACAAAATCTATCTATCGATTTTCGGGTTCCTACACAGAACCGACTCTACTGCATAACATTGTACTTATTGAGCTTATCTCCAAAGGGGATTCAAAATGTTTATATGGAGCCTGGCATACCTACCTATCCGCCAATTTGCTTTATTTTTTTCAAAATGGCAACTACGCATGAAGCCTTTAAAAATTGATAGCTGACATCAATGCAAACAGGAAACATAATTAGATCAAACCCCGTAAAGTGTCACGTTTCCGAGATATTAAAGTTCAAAGTTGATCACGTGACATCCATATTTTTTGAACTTGCTTAAATCTTGTTCCATAGATGTATAGACGTGCAAAAAGATAAAAGCATAGCGGCCATTAAAAAAAATGGCGGACAGGTAGGTATGCCATTGACCTTCGAAGCCCTTTAAGTAGATATTAACGTTTCAGCTATCCTACATAATACACATCATCGCCATCATTAATTCATTCACCTACACATGCATTATTTCTTAGAGTATTTATTAATTATTGTTTAGTCATCATCGTCAGCCTGGAGCTGTCCACTGTTGGACATAGGCCTCTCCTATTTGACGTCACGCCATTCAACTAGATTTTGGCAACTCTCATCCAGCTGCTACCAGCCATCCTGCGAAGATCGTCGCTCCACCTAATCTGAGGGCGTCCTACCTTACGTTTGCCGATTCGTGGTCTCTACTCAAGAACACGTCTACCCTAAGGCGCCATCTCCACGGGCGAGAAAATCGCGGCGGTAGTCTCACCGTCCCATCGAAAATCTCGCCACGATGAAATCGTCCTGTGTAGACGTTCTAAGAGAATGTATAGAAATACGCGGTACGACGATAATATCGCCGCGATTCTCTCACTCGTGGAGACGACGGCCCCTAACAGTCATGGTTCTACGACTACTATGGTCGGTCCTATTGTCTAGTCATGCACATGTATGTTTTCAGAGCATTCAACTAGTCTGCAACGTCTCGGACGGGCCGGTGCATTCACAACCAGTATACACCACGGACCCACCAATACCAGAAACAGGTTTCACTGAAAAATGTGGCTGTCCTGAAGGTTACAGGGATTCCGCGGGCTGCCTGTGCGAAAAGGACGCCCACGGTAACATTGAAAGTGAGTTTTTGAAACCCTCACTAAGACAATTTGTTCAGCAATTATTTACGGTATCTGGAAGCAATCTTGTTTTCTTGTTACAAAAAAATAATTGATTGTTTCGGCAATACTAATTTCTCTATAAGGTGGAGATGACAATTAAATACAACTGCCGCTCCCAGTTTGTATACAAAAATTCAATCAAATATTATGTATATCCCATAGTTAAGTCGATATAGCACTATAGTCAGCCCATCACTATTAATCTTCATTCGCGACATATTCGCCAAAAATGTAAACAAATGAGTTTATGGAAAAATAATTTTAATTCTTTCACAATAAAGTTCAGTTTACACTACAACTTCAAACATTTTTATAATGTTATCAATAGTGCTAGTCACTCTAAAATCAACTTAATTACTACTAAAAAAAAATTGATATTTGTTTAACTTGAAATAACGTCAATTCAAACATAAATAAAATTTTAATATACATATTTAGTTTGAGAAAATTACTTTTGTAATTTCAATGCTAGGGTTTATTTGTTGGTTCCAAAATACTCTGCATGCCAGTGGTTCCATACCATCGTATGTATTGCTAATGGATTCCATGTTTAGTTAGTTAGGCAAACTAAACCCAGCATCAAGTTATCATTTTTGAAACTAGTATAACGATGTTTTCTGTTACAGATACAGAGATTCAATGGCGTCATTTCAATTTGGATAAATATGGTACGTAATTGAATATGTTTCATCAACAAATTATTTATATATACCTACATTATTTGACACCACAAAAAAAATTACAAAAAATTAAATTGATCGAACACTAAAAATATACAATAGGCGGCCTTTTCGCTTAATTAGTGTCTGCTTTAGCAGCCGTAAGTGTGACCGAAACAAAGCTTTGAGAACAAATGCTTTATGTAACGTTTATTCGCCAGCTGTGAGCCCGGGAAGCCTCAGTACACCCGCATCGTCAATAACAAACAACCAATGCCATCTACCGGTATCGAAAGATTATACACGTAGCTTTTGTTCACAAAGCTGCCCAGATTGCAAAAAATACAAAAAAAATATATCTTTCAAAAATTAAATTATTATTACTACCTATACTAATAATACTGGCATTCAGCTGCATCCGGTTAGACTGGAAGCCAACCCCAACATAGTTGGTAAAAGGCAAATGATGATGACTAGTAAATTCTTTCTTATAGGCCAGTCATATGAGACGGAACCTTGTGACGACCCTGACGGAATCTGTGATGGTAAATCGAATGTGATGGTGCTGCCAATATTTGAAATACATGACGCCCCCAACGGTTCCTATGAACCAGAAAATGATGTTGAAATGCAATTTCATCGTAGGTGAGTTTTCTATTTATTTATTTTAACTATTCGACGACGGACGCTGTCAGCTGATAGGTGAGTGGGTATCGTTGCCTATGCAAATGCAATATCTGAGGTATCACAAGTGGTGTTGTCATCCCAGAAGCTCAAATATCTCACGTGCGTCTGGTTACACCAGTATCCATACCCTTCAAAAAGATACACAAGAATACACTTTTTTGAGAACAAACGATAGTTGTAAATATTTTTAACTTCACAGTTTTGGCAACGCAAGTTTCATCCCGACATCGATGGAGGAAAACGAAATTTCAGATGACGAAGTATATCCAGAGACTGAAAGTGGATTTTCCAAAATGCATAAAAATGATAACAGAAATCATGGATATCGCAGAGCGATTTCGAGTGAGCAGCGCGAGAAAGAGTTCAATGCGGCAGCCAGCGTCGAAGGAACAGCAGAACATTATGATCATCACACTAGCATGGAGGATAATATCGTTGAGCATGATCCAAGGAAAAACAGTGGTTATGATGATAGAATGGCTGCCAACGATGTGGATAGAGATCACACAGAAGAAGAAAACTCATTCTTGGATATTCTTGACCATTTAGAAAGAGCAGTGAAGAATATTGAACTTGATGGCGAAGAAAGGAAAATATTTGATTATAAAATGAGAAAAATTTATGAAGCCGCACTAAAATCAAAAGCTCAACATGAATCAGAGGAACTCGAAGATGAATTTAAAAAATTAACGGATTATTTGAAACATAGATCTGATACCGAATTGGAAGATGAAAGCGTACAGAGTGATAAAGAGGAAGAGGAGATGTTTGATTATATAAATCGAAGAGATAATTACAGCGATGAATTTTACAATGGTATAGATGAAAAGTTAATTCAGATCTTGACTAAGAAACATCATCATAGAGATGACTATTTTAGGAAGCATCATAAAACGTATGCTCACAGTAGTGAAATTGACGCATACACTAATTATCCTGCATCTAGAAAACAAGAAAATTTAAACAATTACGATAAGAATTTAATAAAGTCAAATAAAAGAAAAAGTAATGTGGATAACCGCAATCAAAAAACTTTGCGAATACCCGTTAATGAGTCACGTCAAGGTGCTGCCAAAAAAATGATTCACAAGAAAATTTATGACGACAGACAAAAAAAAATTACGGGTGATAAGAGAAACATAGACACGATAAACATAGATCAGGCTATCAAAACTTTTGGTAGAAGAACGTTTACGTATCCCGAGCACAAAGCACGGAGAATACCCGTATCTCCTCGTTATAGACGAGTATTTGAAGTAAGTAAAATAAACTAGCTAATAAAGATTAGGGCAGATTGTGTTAGGAACAAGAAAGAAAAATAGCAGTTAATATAACAAGAGACAGACAACATTTACATACCAAGACTCCTCCGTCCCTCGGAAAGCACGCTAAGCCGTTGGTCACGGCTATCATTCGTGCATCTTTGACAGTCGTAACGGGTCGTCAGAATCTCGAGTCTGACGACCAGTCTTACCTAGGGCTATCATGTTACCAAGTAACTGGGTTGTGGAGGTCATACAGGCAGTCGCACCATGTAAAATACTGGTATTCAGCTGCATCCAGTTAGACCGGAAGCCAAGGATAGGCAGATTATGATGATGACAGACATACAAGACCGACCTGGTCGTTCTGTTCTATTGTTCTATTGGAGTCGCATCGCGCCTGTCTGTGGATGCCTTGACTATTCCTTTACGCAACAAATAAGCAAAATATGGCTACAATTTATTATAATATCACAGTGGTTTCTTGGAATTGTAGTGGCAATAGACAATGAAGTACTTTTAGCAAACACGTTGTTAATTTCTATACATTTCCTTGATAGACGGTCATATAATAATAAAAAAGAGTAGTATAAATGTTGCCAAGATGAAAACCTGTCTAATCTACTATATAAAAAAAAAGTCGGGTTTTCCTTCCTGACGCTATAACTCCAGAACGCACGAACCGATTTCCACGGTTTTGCATTCGTTGGAAAGGTCTCGGGCTCCGTGAGGAAAAGAAAGAAAGAGAAAATTCAGGAAAAATAGGAGTAGGGTAGAAGTAGGGTAGGAGTAGGGTAGGAGTAGGGTAGGAGTAGGGTAGGAGTAGGGTAGGAGTAGGGTAGGAGTAGGGTAGGAGTAGGGTAGGAGAAGTGTAGGAGTAGGTTACGAGAAGTGTAGGAGTAAGGTAGGAGTAGTGTAGGAGTAGGGTAGGAGTAGTGTAGGAGTAGTGTAGGAGTAGGGTAGAAGTAGGGTAGAAGTAGGGTAGTAGTAGTGTAGGAGTAGGGTAGAAGTAGGGTAGAAGTAGGGTAGGAGTACTGTAGGAGTAGGGTAGAAGTAGGGTAGAAGTAGTGTAGGAGTAGTGTAGGAGTAGGGTAGAAGTAGGGTAGGAGTAGTGTAGGAGTAGGGTAGGGGGTAGCACACCACGCAAACGAAGTAGCGCCGGGCAGCTAGAAATAATTTATATGGCAAAACAACGTTTGCCGGGTCAGCTAGTTCATTATAAGAAATTACTCTTACCATCCCATATCACTATTCAATAAGAAATGTTCAGTAATTTCAGACCGAGAAGGAACGACCGACGCAGCCAACGACGGAGCGAAAAGCTGATAAAATCAAAGTTGAAATTATTCCCAAAAAGAAATACCTGAAAAGAGATAGACCAATATTATGATTGAGCAAGTATGGAACAAGTATCAGAGATGAAAGAGAGAGCAAACTTGAAACGGTTTATAGTCTCAAGAAGTGTACTCCATTACTGCCAAGATACATGCCGAGGTACCCAACGTTTGCTTTTGTGAGATGCTCGCGTTGAAGAGACGGCCATCGGGAATAATCGAGATACGCGTGTAGGCATGAAACGTGACTAAGTGCACGAACAATGAGCGTTTGAACTTGTCTACCATGTAGATCTATTTTTATTGTATGAAAATTCAAATCTAATCCAACTTTTCTAAACCTATATAGGCACAATGTCTTGAAAATGTTTAAATCTTAATATTTTTAGCAAATTGTTATTTTACCTTTTAATTTAACGTAGTAGTTTTTTTTTTTAATGTAATACTTAAATATATATGACTTGGACTTTTTCAGTGTTAATGGTTCTAGTATATATATTTCAAGAAATTCGTTCGTTTACTGCCGTTATTTGTAAATATAATGTACTAATTGTTGTAAACCTTGCACGTATTATAATGATTTTTTTATGATTCGTGACACATTAAATAAAAATATTTTTTTCTTTTATAGAATGTTTGAAGTTTGTATTTGTCTCCCTACCTTATCTTGACCTTTGTCCCTACTAAATAGCTAAAATTCAAATGGTAACGTGAATATGCGATTTCGTAGATATGAGCCAAGAGGCAGACAGTGCATTGAATATGACTCAGATTTAAAATGTGATAGAGGCAAGACCTTAGACGCCTTGGCCCAAGACCGGTCAAGTAAGCCTCTACTTGACCAGACAGCATAATCAGCTTTTAATGTTCCCACTGCTGAGAGACAATCCGGGCCGTAATCTACCACGCTGGCCCAGTATGGGTTGTTGGATGTCACATATCTTCGAATTTTTGGTTCAAGGACATGCCGGTTTCCTCACGATATTTTTCGATTTTCCTTCACTCTGGAGAGCACTGGTGATGAAATAATTTATACAAAGTAAAGCGCCTATCTGGGTTATGGCCGTTACGACTAAGCCACCACTGCTTCGACTGACTCATACTGTGTCCCCTGAATGGAAAGCAAAAGAAAAGAAAATGTGAGGAAAAGAAAAAAAATACTGCGCAATGAGCTGATACAGTAACATTGTTTAAATTTATGATCACCTATTACGCACCCATAACCTAATAATAATGTAGGATTGGGTTATATAGGAAGACTCGTGATGATTGGGAAATCTAAAAGACCTCTAAAACTGCAAATTGCAATAACATTTTACGAGGAATCAATAAGCGCCTGCATGAAATCTTTTCTACTGTGCAACTAAGTTCAACTTTTCACAAAAAGACAACACCATAGATATCACTAAAACGAAGGATTGAAATGAAGTCAGTAGAACAATGAGCGTTCAATAGTATGTTTTGAACTGAACCAATAGCGATAAACTGAGACAAAGGTTAGAGAAATTAAAGAAATAAAACTAACAAAAACATGACAACACAAAGGAATAGAAACCCACGGAAATCAGAAGTGCTAAGTGAAAAATAACTTGGAAATAGACATTGAGTTTGTGAAATAAAATAGAAAAATAGACGTTGTGAAAATAAACACTGTAAAGCGTATACCAACAGTTTGAAATAACAAATCAACAACGTTTTGTAAACAATAATAAAACTCCAACGTCAAATAAAATGTTTACGTTAGACTAATTAAAGAACCGTAAATTTTATGTAAAAGAAGTATTATTATACAAATACTTATTTTTTTAAATATGTCATGAAAGGTATATTATATATGCAGAGGTTTTAAACAAATTCAACGGAAAATTGGAACGAGCTGAATGATTCCTCTATTATGTCTTCGTCGCACCTTGGAACATAAAACAATGATTTTAAATGTAAGTATATAATTATTGTGATTATTATTTTTATTCTATTCGGGAAACTTACAGCTAATATAAGCAGTGTTCTTAAACAATATGCATTTGAAGGCCATTTACAAGTTTCCACTGATAAACTCTCGAAACAAGAAAGACAACAAAAAAGGTCGGTACAAAATACCTATATAAAATTAGGAAACAAAGTAACACGATCGACCAAACTAAAGGGCATTCAGACGCAAACAATTACTTTTTCATAAAAAAGCTTTTCACCAATAATTTTTTAAACCGAGAAATACTGGTATTGATAATTTCCAAATCATGTTCACCAGTGTGTCTATTAAAACTCACCACTAACTGTTCCTGCCTTTTAAAAATTAGGTTTTTTTATGGATTCAAGACTTACCATTAAATTATCAAAACTTGATAGATTTTATTTTGTTTCGTATTTTGCTTCGATAGTTTTATTTATTTCTTCCTAAATACATTTCTCTATAAAAGTCACGTCAAGTTATTACAAGCTTACAATTAACTTGCCTTTTTAGCTAGTTAGTATATAATGGGTAAAATCTTGAAACCCGAATTAAAACCACTTTGCCTTATCCTACGGAGTTAAAATTTTACATGTTGGTTCTGTTTTGAAGACAATGCATTTTTTCTTGCCTACCTACATACCATAAAAAGAACAGTATTTTTTCAACAAATGTAGTCTAGTGGAATACCTGATAAAAATCTTATAGCAATACATGACAAAATGCAATATAAAAACTTGCCTGAACCAGTAGGTGCTGTGCTGTTATTTTTTTCTCTTCTTCCCTACTTGTCTTATCCACAATTTTATGATTCCAGATTATCACATTGATCCTTATAATTATAAAATCAACGAGATGTTCTATTGTCGATGATGTGCTTAACCAGGAAGCGACCTACGTGTCCAAGTACTGTCCCAAACAAAAGTACTGCAGAGAAGGTACTCATGTCGTGTGCATGTACTATGACCATGTAAGTACCACTAAGAGCAAATTTCAACACTAAAATTGAACGGGGTTAGCACATCTAAACCGCGTTCCAGAACTGATTCCATAACATTGATGACACTGGCAGCTCTAAAACGCGGTTTCGATGTGTTCACCGCGTTCAGTTTCATTGGTGAATTTCGCCATTTATGTCATAGACATAGGTGTAAAATCAACCATATTCCGTCAGTTATGTTTGAAGTCCCATTTAATTGGGGGGTAAACCTATTGCTATCGCCCAGACTCCGAAATACCGAGAAATTCCTGCTGGAAAACCCCAACCCCATTGTCCGACCTGGGAATCGAGCTTATGATCCCATACTCAGCTGTCGCTCTTGCAACCACTATACGAACGAGGCACTCCAACTAACCTGCCTGTGTTGTTGACGTCTGTTAATAAAGATCGTTTTATTTCCCAGAATCATGTATTTGGACCTCGCTGTGGGAACCCAGTAAAAGTTCAGCTCACTCCTAAGATGGTACAGACCATACTAGCCAATGTTAATGAGTAAGTTTTTATCATCGTCATCATCATTGAGCCGAAAGACCTCCACTGCTGGACATAGGCTGCCCCACAGTACGGTCACATCAACCGGGCCTGTGTAATGAGCTATATTTTTCAAAATAATTTAATTGGTTGCAAGTCTGTCTTTGTAATATAATAATATACTTATTTTCACTTCGAGACACAAACATCAGGTATCCCAGCTCTTGTACTAATAGGGGTTCCTCTATCACAAGAGCCAAATTATACAGTATGTATTAGAAAGGTGTGCTCATATTTAAGGGCATAGTACAGACCATAAAACTGAACAACTTTGTCCATGGGACCAACATCGATATCACAAAAAAATTGAATCAGCATTACGTACATTTGGGTACTGAAGTTTTGTACCCTTAAAGATTACCACACTTTTCTGAAACAGCCGGCCTTGACGGAGTGTAAGTGAGTTCGCGCGTGTACAGACGCCAGCAAGACAAGCTACCCGAAACTGTAAAATTTTCCCAATCAACCTTGAACCTAATGCTTTAGAGATAAAGTTGAAAATCTATTAAAGAATTTGACAAATTGAGAAACATTCATAACTGCTGTGCTTTGAAAAAGAGCATCAGTAACAAAAATGCATAATTATGCATAATCGAATTAAGAAATACTAATACCTAGTTCTAAACGTTTTAGTATAAGAGGTAAAGTGGCCACTGGCACGGAGAAAGGAAAAAATGATGAAGTTCTACCGAGAGCGTACGGACTGATGAAATTGGTAAGTTTAATATAAACACTAACTACTAAACTAACTAAGACCAAAATGCTACTGGCCACCAAGACACAGGTGATGGTATGTTTCGGATTAAAGGTAGACGATAAAACTGAAAACACTTATCTAAGAACACATAATTACAGTTCTCCGAGCACACCGAATTTTAGAAAGAGACTGTTTTAAGAGGGGCTCGTGGCTAAGTAATAGAAGCCGTACGGGTCGATCGAAGGTATACATTACATATCGAGCATTACAGCCGGGATCAGCGGCTTAGCGAGCTTTCCAAGGTAGCACGTTAAGCCCTGGTCCCGGTTGTGGTTCAAAGATTTTTGTCAATCGTTACGGGTAGTCAGAAGTCCAACAGTCTGACCAACAGTTTTACCAAGGGGTAGCGGGTTACTGAGTCGGAGTACTGTTGGTTTTCCCTTGCTAAATAAAATAAAAGTAGGTTATGGAGGTCCGATAGGCAGTCGCTCCATAGAAAATACTGATATTCAGCTGCATCCCGTTAGACTGGAAGCCGACGCCAACATACATAGTTGGGAAAAGGCTAGGTACATTGTAGATTGTACTGTCTCACAGCTAAGAGTGTCAGAGATGACGCCCTACAAAGAAGAACTTTTCCCATAATATCAATAGTTATAATCTGCCATACTTTGCTAATGCTATAGGTACTTTAAAATAAGAATACAATTACAGGAATGGGATAAAGAATTGGCATTCTTGGCACAAGTGCTGGCTAATCAATGTCTCGGTGGAAGAGAAGATGCCTGCAGAGCCACTGGTAAGTCAACTATCATAGTTTTCTATAGTTTTCACGCTTGACGTCACGCAAATTCCTACCAAACGCAAGCAGAGTATCCGCGCGATTGGCATATATGCAGAATCCTAGACAGACATCGTTGGGCAGTAGCCCATCTGCCCATCAGTCACAATATCCGTCTGGTTGGAGGATCATTTCCTATGGAGGATGAGGAACTTTCCACACTGTTCCTCATACCTCTATAACCACATCATCATCAGCCTATAGCAGCCTACTGTTACTACTCGTATAATCAGTATTCCCACATATTGTTCCTACTGATAGGACGTAGGCATATTCTCTGTGGGAAAGAGTGGGCTATAATCTACCACGTGGGCCCAGTGCGGGTTAGTCGATGTCATATGCCTTTGAATTGTGGGTTCTAGGATATACCGGTTTCATTACGATGTTTTCCTTCAAAGTTTTGAGAGCAGTGGTGATGGAATTATTTACACAAAGAAATGCGATTTACAGCTCGTAATTCAGTCACCACTGGGTCACCACTGTTCTCATTGGCACACAACAACCATTTTACCCATAGCCTTAATATTTCAGAAAAGTTTCCGGACCCTAGCCAGACCATTGCCATTATCCGTTACAAGTATCCAAATTGGGAGTACTTGAAACCAAACAATACTGAGCAAGGCTTGAATGAAGGAAAAGTAATATTTTCTATAGACAGATTTTTAAAGTCCACGCGTGCGCTCAAGAAAAAAGTGACTAAAGCTATTATTATGAGCTGTCCACGTTTGCATGAGTAAGTACTGTTTTTACTTAATATTTTACCGATTTCAAAAAGGAGGAGGTTCTCAATTCGACTGTTTTTTTTTTGTTGATGTTACGCGATATCTCCAGCAATTGTAGATGGATTTCGAAAATTATTATTTTTAATGGATAGAGTAGGTATGTGTAAGGCACCACCTAGTAGTTTTTGAGTTAGCTATGAGAATTTAATCCACCTTGTTTATCTTGATGATGTTGTCACTATTGTTTATATAGCAATTATTAGTATAAAAATAAAAAAACGCACTACAAATTGGCATGGAAACTGAAAAACAAATGATTCAGTTAACGACCTGCGAACGTTTTTTGATCTACTTGTTTACATTTTCATTAGATACTTTTGAAACAGACCATACAAACTTACCTATCTTTTTTGGGAATACTTTCGTGATTTTATAATGTTGTTAGTGACATAATTTCCTTTCAAGACTACCAGATGTCAACTTGAAATATTACCTTAATATCATACGTGGTGGAGCGACACACATTGGATGCGGTGTATCCGCCTACTCCAAGTACAAAATGGGAGACACTGACTCTATACAAAACGTAAGTCTTTTATTTAAATTAACTCCCAAATTCCGAAGTAAGTTTTTTTTTTACCAATGCTATAATTTTAATTTTAACCAATATACAATTTTATTTAACAAATATAATATACAAATATACCGAACATATCGAACTAACACTAATATATACTATAATAATATACAAGTATATAATACGAAAAAATATAGAAAAAGGCAGGAGCTCATTGGGCATCAAAAAATTCGTCCGCATCACGAAGTAAGTTGGATAGACCTTAAATATGGCAAAATATTAAAATGAAGCTGCTGAAGCTGGCTGTGCTGCTTTGGATATAATTATTATTAGCTGGATATTAATATATCACATATAGAACTCTAGCATCCCTGTTTCGTATAGTTTGATAAAATTAACTGAATGATTGAGAAACAAGAGTGACTTAGGACCATTTATTCTTCCATCTTCATTATTTTCAACGATCCTATCGTCTTGCACACGTTCATATAATTCCAGAGTGTTCAAATAGTCTGCAACATCTCAGATGCACCTAAACCAAGACAGTCAGTGTATAAGATGGTCCCGCCCATACCTGGACAGGGATATACTAAACGCTGTGGATGTCCCAGAGGATACAAGGAAACCCGCAGTTGCCTCTGCGAAAGAGACCCGTCTTTCGTGTGGAAAGGTTGGTTTGACGTTTCTTAGTATACATTGGTACACACGAAAGGCACGCGTCAATGGCAGACGCAACTGCAGTCGTCGAACCTTGTCGACTCTCATGTGTATGCACAATTGTACACTAACAAAAAAAGCCGCGAAAAGGTTGGTCTAATGGTCGAGTGGTGGTGCCGTGCCCTCATCTCAGAAGTAGGCAGTGACCTGTTGCTGCCGGCCGTGGTCGAGTCGATGGTCGGCAGCGAAGAGTCCTGGGACGCGGTGGTTTCCTTCTGCGAAACGGTCGTCTCGCAGAAGGAGGCTGCGAAAAGAGAGAGGGAGATCTCGTCCACTCACCCGGCCCGCAGCAGGCGCAAAGACCCCCGGCGTAGGTGTGAGATGGAACACCGGGGTGGTTTTTAGTCAGTAAGAGTCTGACAGACCCCGCCGCCCGCCCCAGGGCGGTGGACATCCATGAGGATTAATCCACCCCGAAAAAAAAAAAAGTAGTCGAGTGGTGGTAAGTACGACTAAAGTGCGTTTTTTTTAACCCATAACGCAAACACAAAAGACTTATATGTCCCTAGTTTTGAACCCTAGTTAACTGGACCAAATTTATTGCTAATGACCTCTAGTATAACGCCTTTCCAGGAATTCGTCGAGTTTCCCTGTCATCCTGTATATTATTATCTTGTTTTTCAAATATAACTTGCTTTCTGATTTTAATGTAACGTTTTTAATTTATTTAGCCAGAGATGATGCACCAACTAAATCAACATATAACAGCATACAAACAACAAAAAATATGAAGAAGAAAAAAGGTATAATAATATAATTTCATTTATTATAATCTTAAACAATTCTGATTTATTTACTAGTTTGTTATTCAAATTCATTAATCATAATCATTTATTCATTAAAATCAAAATCAAAAGTCATTTATTCAAATTAGGCTGAGAATCAGCACTTTTTGAACGTCAAAATTACAAAAGACAGTCCCCCAAAAACGCCCGCCCTTCACCACTTCCTAGTGCTATCGCTGGGAAGAAGAAGTAGCGCAACAAACACCCCAGCAGCGCAGCTGTCTGTTCAATTTAAAAACATAGGTACATTATAAGTTCTTATATTTTGTTGATACGTTGAGGGCGCTATGCTTTGTCTCTAGGGCGTACAAGAGTACCCAAGTAACACATTTGGTGACAAATAGCTTGCATATAGTATTTTTTTGGAAACTTTAGTAATAAAATCCACCGTGATTAAGTTCTATAAAGGTGGTTAGAACCTATAAGCAACCTGTATGTTACCAAAGGGAGAAAAATTGCAGCTTATTTATAGATGCAAAAGCGATGCAGAAGAGTTCGAATTGTTATCCTGAGTGGCACTTGGAACTCACGGTGCAAATTGCGCGCCGTGAATGAATGATTGCACGAAAAAGCGATACAGCTCATTCGTTGAGTGACAAATGAGATCTTAACAAGTTCTAATTTTCGGTGGAGATAAACAAAAAGACGGTTGTTTGTGCTTTGTGTTGTGACAGCAAATTTATTTGGATTATTGCATCTATTTGGTGAGTATTTAAAAAATATGTGTGTAACATGGGATAACCATCATGGAGCCCATGCAAATGGTTTTTTATCGTGAAACCATGGTATATTTACTAAGTAAATTTTGATGCGCCTTAGATCTAATCAAGAATTATCAAAAAATATGCACTGATCAAATAAATTAGATAATACTTTATAAAAATATGGTTGATCAAAACCTAACATTAAGGTTTTACAAAAAGTATAATGTCAAACTACATCAAAAACAGTTATCAAAACTCATTTTATTGTATGTTATTGTAATAAAATACCATTCAACAAGGTACTTTTCAAGAACTCCATTTTTAAACATGGCGATTTAAAATAGACCTTGCAGTTCATATTTCCACTCATTTGTTGCCTTATTGGAGCTCCTAGGTCCTAAATTCACTCATTAGTACCTAGTAGTGATTATTTTCACTTTACAGGTCTCGTTGTCTTTGCGTTGAATTGGGGATCCTCAAGACGGGTACAAAACCCATTTATGAAGGTAAATAAAGTAAAATTTATTTAAATTGTAAATGTTGTCTGGAATATAATCCTAGACTTCTTAATTCGATGCCCGATTTCCTACTGATAGTTTCCAATTTGTAATTTTTCATTAGCAGTTCTTCTTTACAATATAATATAGTACCTACCTACACTAGTAGGTTTGAACTAACTTGCAATAGGTAATTTTTATCAATGTGTAGAACTAGGCATATAATCAAAATATTAGTGTAAAAGGTAATAGTGTTAATTAGTATTTATTTGACTAAATGAAGTACTTAATATAAAGGGTGTAACGGAAAGGAGGTATCAAGCTTTAATAGGCCACATTTGGCACACAATAAGGGTTGGACCACATTTAACCGCACGGAATCGCACTTTCCTATGTTGCTATCCTATTTTGTTGCTCGGAACCATCATTTGCGAGATGAGAAAGAGAGCTGGTATGCGGCAGGTTCATAGGTTCGCCGTTTTATTAGGTACTTACTTCTTCTTAAATAGCCGTAACATTCAGTGTGTGATGAGGCCTCCCCAATCGGGGGCAAATGCCATACTCGCCACGCTTGGCAGGCGGGTGGCGGGCGCAGTGTGTGTAACATTAACATCACAGAGAACGCTCTGCCTATTCCTTGGTTTTCCCTTAGTCGCTTTTTACGACACCTACGGGAAGAGATGGGGTGCTAGTATTCTAACCCACCAGCACACGGCACATTGACTTACTTAATTTTAATTTATAATGCTGCATAAAAATATGTACTTTACAGTAATATTATTATTTTTTTCAGAATGCCGTTTTTGATAGTTGAAACGATTGAAAACGGTTCCAAAAAAACTATCAATTTGTCCGAAAGGATGGGTGGATAACGGAATTTTAAGTTGGCCCACTAAGAAGACTTCTAAAAAATGTAAATTTAAGTGTAAAACAATTACCTACTTAACTCAAATTGTGATGCTGCAATAATCCTCACGTAAACTTATAATTATGAGACTATTCCCAGTGTTTTTAGTTGTGTGATTGAAAATAAAATCCGTGTATGACATGAATTTGAATGTATTTTATTTTAAATCTTAAATTATTATTATTTCATTATTCACATTGTCATTATCAGCCAAATTTCCATCACTTATTTCAGTTGAATTTCCATCAGTAATTTCAGTAGAACTTTCACTAGGATCATGACTGCAAAAAAAAAATGTATATAGTATAAATCTGACAAATAGGTATCTGCCTACAACTTGAAAATCGAAATACAAGAGACGTCTAGAAGGGTAACTCATGAATGTAAACTGATCTTGCCTTGCCTACCAATCTGTAATTTACACCCAGTATAACGTATGTAGATTAAAAAATTACAAAGTGAACTAAGTGATTTGATAACTGTTAGGTATATAAACTAGTCCAATTACCTAAAATGTAGGTCTACTTAAATACAAATCATACCCTTTTTAAATTTATTAATATGTACGGAACCTGCGTTATTGATAGTAAAATTCTCTTGACACAATTGCTCAAAACAGAAAATTATTATTATTACAATCTGCTTGCTGTACCTTTTATTATGCTTTAAATTGATAATTACTTACCTTTCAACAATTGGAGTATCCTCTTTTGATTGTATAATAACATTTTCAAGGTCTGAACTAGTACCACTTGTTTCCACGTCCATTATATTCTTAAAAGTACGTGCAACTTGCCGATGATAATTACCACATCGTTTAACTTTTTTCCACTTTACAGTATTCATTTTGAGAAGTTCTTTTAGCTATTATGACCTTTTCTTAACAGAAACTTTGTATGTAATAAAATAAATTTATAACGCACGTGCCGCACTGAATCGTAATAAAAAATAAGTTCTACATTTCTATCTTTTAGAACTGTTAGATCTTAAGTGGTTCTAAATGAGTGAAAATTGTTGCATAAGGTTTTCAAGAACCATCTTTTGGAATCGGTCTACGCGTTACAGTGGCATATTAGAGTATATTAGACCTTACAAAGGCAATTACACTAGGTTCCAAATGAGCTGCAATAATAACTCTTGAGCCACTACAGGTGATAAATAACTTATATATACTACTTATTTAGTAGTAAAGGTGCCAAATAAAGAAAAATTACCACTTATTAGGGCACGGTTCTTCAGGGGAGATTTTAAGATGTCATATGCTTCTTTGAGTTCTAAAAGAGTAAAAATTGAAACCTGTATGCGTCTATAAGTAATAAATTCGGCTTAATGCCACCATAAGTGATAAAGCAGGAACAAAAATCACTCAAAAGCAAGTGTTAGTGATAAGAGCTACTCATATGCAAATTCGAGTGCTGTTTGCATCTATAAGTAATACCGTACACTCTTACATCACTTATATGCTACCTACAGTTGCAAAATAAGTTCCAAAGTTCACTAACGTGCTACTTGGGTAGGTAGTAAAGCAGTGCATGCAATATAATTAAAATTAAAACAATAAATTAATATGAACCACAACAAGCAAATAAATTAGATCATTTCACTGAACAATGTCGATTAGAGAAGACATTAGTAGGTTATTATTTTTTTACTACGTTATTATTATAGATTTGATTATAAAAATGTAATTTGCGTTCACAGGAGGACCACAGCTCAAGAATCAGCTAGAGAAAGATTTAAAACGAGATTCGAGTAAAACCATAAAGAACCGGCCACATAATGACGAAGTTAAGTTGGCAGCACAAAGCCAGCCAAAGCGTCCAATAATCCATGGTATCCCACAAAAGAAAGACAGACAGACCAATAGAATGAAATCACCACGTATCGCCTCAAAGTAAGTTAATATAATAATATATACTAAACTATTTTTATATATTTATAATAAACTATGTTAGTCAATACTAAAAATCAAAAATAAAACATCAATCAGACTCGCAAAATTCAAATAATAAAGATCATAAAACTATCAATGTCAAAAAATATCATGTCCAAAAAATAAAACTCTTAGTCAGTAATAGCATCATCTTGTCGCATGGAGCTGGATGAATCTCCCAACACTGCAGAGTCTGGCGTCTCAGAAATAATCCTTAAGAAATCACTATACAATAACACTTTTTATTTCCGATTAGAAAGTGGCTTGCAACGTGCAAGCACTAATTCTACAAAACTTAACAAACAAGTTGCCAAGCTGTACCTTCCAAAGATCTGGCTCGAAGGACCATTAAATGTACAGTTTAATGAGCTTGTTTGTAGGTTAGTTGTGAGTGTGACTAAGATAGAAAATACTCGTACAGTGATGCAAAAGGTTTATTGAACAAAAGGTTTTTGACAAAGACCAATGGCCGATCCTACACAATCATAAAAGTTAACATCAACACAACACCACTCCTATATTCCCCGGACTACACTACAATTAAACAAAACTAGCGAAATGTGTGTGTAGTAAACACACCTCTACCTAACCCGGCAGAGGTGTATATCGTACACCTACATTTTTAGGGCGCAAGCCTATTGCCATTAACCGGACACAAAAAAACGACTCCGGTCTGCTACTGAGAAATTCTAAGTGTAGAAACTTAACACCAATTCACGTGTATGAAAGAATAAAACAATCACTCAGTAAAGTTTATTATATTTTGCAGATCTCGCCATATTAATGAATTCAAAGGAAATAATAGTAAAGAAAATCATCCAAAGGGAAAAAATGTGGAGAATGAAGAATCTTCTGACGAATTTTCTAGGGTAGGTATATTAATCAAGGCCTTTAATAAACAAGACAATACATACAGTCCCTACTACGTATGATAAATTATCCAAGCAAAAATAAGATACTTTAATTACTCATAAACTTTTTGGCAGATAACGAATGCGATTGCACCTAAAAATAATTATATAAATTCAAAAATTACCGATGATGGGAATGATTTAGTCATTAAGTTCTCCAGCGACCCCATACCGTCTACACCTCAAGATCAAAAACCTGTATTGAAACCCGCAAACGCAGCCAATATATTTGAAGATCTTATTTTTAAAGTACGTACTTTAAACACGTACGGAGAAAAAGAATCTACAACTGAAAGGGCATTGGACGTAGTGAAAGAAAACGTTGCTACCAAGTATGGAAAACCAAGCCAAAACAATGTTGTTAGTAAGGTTAAAGCAGTTAAGCCTAAAGCACAAAATAAACATACAGATTATAAACACAAAAGATTACTTTCAATATTAAACTCGTTAGAGCAAGAAGTAAATAACATAAATTTTGATGAAGATTTGAAAGAATTATTTGACATGAAAATGAGAAAAATATACGAAACCGGCGTTAACAAATCCCAAGAAACTCCATCACCAATTAAACTTGAAAAACAACAAGACAAGAAGGAGTTGAACGATCTTATACATTATCTAGAAAATGAAAACAATGCAAGTGTAGAAGATGAGATAGCTACATTAAGGAGAATGATTCACCGTATGTCAAAAGGAACAGACACTAATCACGAGCTTACTTATGCTGAAAATGACAATAATCCAAACCAGTACTATAATTATATGGATCCACAATTTGATGAATATCATGAAACGAAATACGTTGATAATATGGGCAATTTGTATGAAGATATTCCAAGTATGACTGCGGTAGCGGAGAACCGGGATTATCACGATAAATTCAATGACATTTTAAATAAGCACAACGAAGATCGTCAATATGATGACAATAATGATCTACGAGATATTTCCAAAACCAGAAATCAAGAAACATTTGCCAAAAATGATGCACGACAAACAATTTTATCAACAGCAATTGATCACCACTTAGACAATTATGACGACAAAAGGATGGAATTGGAACAGAGAGTTCTAAATAAAATAATTAACGCAAGGCAAAGGGTCGAAAGAATCAATAAACACATGATAATCGATAGGAAAGACAGATATTTAGATAGAAATAAAAATGTTGAAAGTTCAGGACTAAGAACTTTTTCCGATAGAAGACTACAATTATTTAGTCACCCCTTTGGTCGAAGATATCAAGTGAGTCCTGTATTTATTTAAATTATTAAGTGTCGTGTCATGTCGTGATGGTGCAGAGGTTAAGGCCTCGCCTCTAAATCTAAATCCGGACAAGCATCAACTTGATTTTTTCAATTATATTAATCTAAGTCTGAAACCACCAACCCGTCTTGAGCAAGTACGGTAATCAATGCTGCTTCTCTGTATGAGAAAAGGCCTTTGACCTGCAGTGGGACAATAATAGGCTGGTATTATTGTTTTATTAGGTATGTAGAATTATTAAATTATTTACAGCATGAATGGCTAAACGACGGGAAGACACTCGCTAGTGTGGTCGCTTATAAACCGGGCCCGATCTGTTTTAGTTATAGTCCAAGATCCCAGAGCAATCAGACATAACTTATTTTCACACGGATGAAACCTGAAGTTTTCAGTAGCGTCTCGTGTGCCTTGAATACCTACGCGCTTTGTGGAACTTGCCGAGTGACACCTGGGCAGGTACCAGGTGAGAAAGGTAACTAAAAATAAGAATTATTTAACTTAAATTCACATGGCTGATTTTTATATATGTCATGTAGAATATTATTTTAAAGTAATATCATAAGTGTCAGACACTTTTGATGGACCAGAGCTTTTGTCAGACGCTTATAAGCTACCCAAAAAATAAATGAACTTTACTTATTTTTACATGTCTGATTTTTTAATATGTTATTGAAGTATTTATTTAAAAGTTATATTCAATCAGTCAGACAAATTAGAGTGACCAAACATCCCCTAAGACAAAAATTGTTCAGCCAGAAGTATGAGGGCGAGAGCACTATGCATGCGCTTCAGAGTGAGTGAGACGTCCATAATAACTCGGTTCCCCTTCTTAAACTCACCATCTGTTTCAATCTACTGTGTATGTGCTGTTTGCGTGTAATATAACTTATAGTATACAGTTGATGACATTTTATATGAATATTCTAATTGACATTTTTTGTGATAGTAAATTGTTAAATCTGTTACACATTGTACTTTCTCAATTAATTCAGCTGAGTCATCCTTTTCATCATTCAATTTTTTCAAGAAATCGCGTTTTTCGCACGAATGTAACGGTAGTCTTTTCAGTTTATGTCGTTTAGTCTGTTGATTACAGTAGGTATATACATTTCTGGTTTCTGTCTATATCCACGTTACTTTTAAGAGAAATATTTTCAGAAGAGAAATTATCATCACGTTCAGAAGGTTCTTCACCATCACATGACACCGGTTCAACTGATTCTAAGTCAACACTTGACTTCACATTTGGCTCAACACTTGGTTCAGGCATTGAATTAGCTGGACTTGAGTTTGACACTACATCTAAATCTGGAACTGTTGAATTATTTTGTTGACTTGAGGTAGACGCTGTACATAGATCATCGTTAGTACTAAGATTACAAGGTTGGCTTGATGTCGTTGCAACTAATGAATTTTCAACAATACTCGATGATTTTTTTTCAGCATTTTTTGGTTTTTCTGGTATGGCGGAAAAATATTTTTTTGGCAGAGCAGTAAATTTTTTATAACATTCTCGATGGTAACCACTGTCATACAAGTCATCCGGTAAAACTACATCTTTGAATTTGAGGTTATGGATTATTCGCTGTTTTAAAATGTTTTTGCACTTTTTCAATATTTCTTCGGAGAATAATATAAGTTTATCATGAGATTTTTTACAAAATATACATTTCAATTTCTCTTCTTTCATGATTATCACTATTACAAACAACTTAATAAAACACTCACAAAATAACCTGATGAACCTGACAAAAACATACAGTGCTCTCGCAGGCTCGAACTATACTGTATACTATAAGTTATATTACACGCAAACAGCACATACACAGTAGATTGAAACAGATGGTGAGTTTAAGAAGGGGAACCGAGTTATTATGGACGTCTCACTCACTCTGAAGCGCATGCATAGTGCTCTCGCCCTCATACTTCTGGCTGAACAATTTTTGTCTTAGGGGATGTTTGGTCACTCTAATTTGTCTGACTGATTGAATATAACTTTTAAATAAATACTTCAATAACATATTAAAAAATCAGACATGTAAAAATAAGTAAAGTTCATTTATTTTTTGGGTAGCTTATAAGCGTCTGACAAAAGCTCTGGTCCATCAAAAGTGTCTGACACTTATGATATTACTTTAAAATAATATTCTACATGACATATATAAAAATCAGCCATGTGAATTTAAGTTAAATAATTCTTATTTTTAGTTACCTTTCTCACCTGGTACCTGCCCAGGTGTCACTCGGCAAGTTCCACAAAGCGCGTAGGTATTCAAGGCACACGAGACGCTACTGAAAACTTCAGGTTTCATCCGTGTGAAAATAAGTTATGTCTGATTGCTCTGGGATCTTACTCTATTATTAGGTACTAACATTGGCTAAGTTATTTTGTTACTACCACTATGAACCTCATTGTAGTCCAATTAAATAAAGTTTATTATTATTATAACGACGGATGTAATCATTTATGTTCACATGTACTTAATAAATAAAAATGTATGTGTTATATGTATGTACACAACACACACCTACGAAGGAAGTAAGTTAAATAAATAAATAACAAAAGTCCGAGGATACAGCCTTTTGGAACACCATCATATACAGTTCAAACGATAGTGTGTAATACGTTTCCTCTATATTGGGAATAGTAGGGTTAAACCATGTTTTAGGCAGCATAACCGTGTTTCAAGCAGTATCATTAATTTGTTGTATCTTTTATAATTAATTTCAGAACGGCGACATGCATCAAATGCGGCTGCGGCGACCAAACCTACTAGACTCGCTAATACTATCTAGAAACCAACCGAGACCGTCCATTTTTTCAAATGAAAGAGACACGTTCATGTATTAAGATTCATTTGATCATTTAACATGATTAGTGCTGCTGAAAACTTTCCTGCGCCCCGGTTCCTAAAAGGCTAAGGCCGCATTTACACCAAAGCATATAGTCCGCTGAAGACTATGAACGTCAAAATAAGTAACTTTAGCCGCCGACTGACTGTCCTTGGTTTTTTATATATTTTCACAGTCAACAGCCGTCTATTCATTTGGTGTAAACGCGAATAATAAAGATAAGACAGATTCCCAAATTCATGTTAACTGCTGTGATTCATCATCATCATCATCAGCATATCATAGCATATCATATCATCATAGCAGTCAATTGCTGGACATAGGCCTCTCCTATTGCGCGTCATTCAAATCGATTTTCGGCAACTCTCAGCCATCCGATGCGAAGATCGTCGCTCCACCTGAGGGCTGACTGCTGCGACTGCAACTGCTGTGATTGGCCGAATTAAATAACAGGCAATCACATGCTAGGAGGTATTATATAAGGCTCTATCAAGGCGGAAGTTATTTATTATTTTTAAGCCTACTTAAGTATAATTTGTTGTAATTAACTATAATTTTAACAAATTTCAGTATATTTTTATAGGAATAACTGGAGTTGAATAAAAAACTGATGATTACACTATTGTTTTTTTTTTTTTGTGGTCGCTGGAGTGGGCCGTAATCACTACGCAGACCCAATGCGGGTTAGTAGCTGTCACATGGCTTCGAATGTTTGGTTTGAGAACATGCCGGTTTCTTCACGATGTCTTACTTCACCGTTTTGAAGGCAGTAGTGATGAAATAATTTACACAAAGTAAAGCACTCGTCTGAGTTCAAATCTACAACTACTAAGCCACTACCATAACTACCATGATCATTAATATTTTGATTAGGTACTATAAGTAGCACCAGTCCTGGAACCAAGCACAGAATTTTGCATTTTATGTCTTGTTCCTACAAGATATTGTTATTTTTTTTACAAAAAATGGATCAGATAAACAGACATCAAATTCAAGAATTTTGTACCAGCTTGTTATTCTTATAAAATTATCATTCTTTAAATTAGGACTATTTCTTAAGAATAAATTATACGTTAAATAGTTTGATGGTATTTTATACACTAATAAATTCTTCACTATCTCTCTTCTACTACTTTGCTGCGCCCGACAGGGTCCATAATGATCACATATAATTTTAAGTTACCACCGAAGTACACTTTATGGAATGCAAATAAAGTATCGAGTATTGATGGTAAGTGGGAACCGTGGCCGACAGATATGTGGAATGTGTGCATAATGCACTACCGAATTCTACTGCAAGTACTACTTCTGATATTTCAATATAAAAAAAAACCATGGTGCACGGTGCATGGTGCATGGGTGGTTTTGTTGAGAACCGCAAAACTATATAGCACTCCTCTCACGTAAAATACTAACGCTGAAGTATAACAACGCTTCTTAGAAAAGAAAGTAGTGTTAATACGAGTATATCTTAAGATAAAACCATTGGTGGTCATTGTGGGTGCAAAAGAAGGTGGTGCTTTCTAGATAAACCATTCTGGGTCATTACATCGCGAAACCAAGCCCTATTTAGGTGGAAAAAAACAAGACAGATGATGATGGTTAACCTACAGCCTTGCCAAACCAACATACACAGATATACTAACTTAGACATTTGTAAAATTTAGTTGATTAATTTGGATTATATATAAAAGCGATGCTGCAATAATATCCAGCAACATCCAGTTAATATCCGTGCTGGTACATCTAATGCAGAGATCAGATGCCTCATGATCATCCTCAACCTATAGCAGTCGACTTATGTCTTCAATCACATGCCATTTAACTCCATCCTCGACCATCCTAACTGCGAAGATCGTCGCTCCAGCTTACCTACGACTACTACGAACAATAATTTCGTCAATCCCACGTTTACGAAAAATCAAAACAAACGAAAAATGAAAAAAATAGGAAGTACATCCGACTGAGCTATGGCACATCCATTGAGCGTTATCGGTGAAAAAGCGTGTTAAAAAGAAAACAATTGGGAACCGTTTGTCAACATCCTTTGCGTCCAGTCCAATAAGGTCGAATCAAAACCGCAGAATGGAACACGAACGAAAAACAAGTGGCCGTCGCCCGTTCTATGTTTGAACGATTTATTAAAATGGCGCGACCGTTAGGATTTTCAATATTTTTAAGTTTATTCGTTTTTGTGTTTTCCAAGGAATTGCATGTGAAACAAGTAAGTGATATCTACTATTATAATATTAAACTTAGATTTTTTAATTTATATGCTTTGCCGATGTTATAAAAGCCTGTTAAAGAATTGTGCCCTGGATTTTCCATTCTTAGATTATGTGACACAGTTTATGTTATATAAAGGTTTTTATTTTGTAAAACGCTACTACCGAAAATGGGTCTTTTCTAATAGGATATGTACCCGATTGACGAATATAGGCTCCCATTAGAATATTTTCTTAGTTCCACATTCATAGAGTACCACAAGGAAGCAACCTCGGCCGTGGAATACGTTTTATCTGGCTGAACTTTACTTGCAATATTTGAATTCCACAGATATATATTTTTTTTTTGTAAAAAGATATTAAATTTATCGGTAGATTTTTTACGTAAGGGGGAAGGATTAAGATCACATGAAGGTAAATAATAGTAAAGGTGCTGGAAAAACCTGATATTACATGTTTCATAATCAGACATTGATCCAAAACCTGTTACCATGGATTCAGTACATAATTCTGGATATTATTATTTTGATAACCGACGAAAAATGTCTAAGCTAGGGGGTCTAGAATCATGTGCTGGCTTCATAATTACATCGATGACTCTGCCACCCTCTAATTTCGACTCAGGTCACAAGCTGCGCACAACAAACAAAGTGGTTTAATTATTAATAAATTGAAGAGTAAAATCGATATTTTATAACCGAATAACCGTGGAGTATCTTGCCCACCGATTCATTGGAACCGTGCATCTTGCTTCTGCCCTTTCATAAGTGCCTATGTAGGTTTATGTGAAATAAAATATTTTGGTTGTGATTTCGTAAGTAGATATTTATTTTAACCGTATTTAATTGCAGACATTGGAAACAAAAGATAAGGACATAAAAGGTTTCATGAACATATTCAACAATCAGGATGTTTTTATGAAGAATGAAAGGGTAAGAAAATAGTATATTTATTCAAAACCTCTACATAATTGAGGATACTTCTAATTTAGAATACTACTGCTATTCATTTTGTAGCTGTTTAAAGGTCCTAATAAACAAATAAATACCAAATTTTCATATGTAACTAATTTAAAAATAAACAATGTTTTACACATAACTAGCAGCTCCCCGCGGTTTCACCCACATAAGTATCGATCCCGTGGGAATATCAGAATAGAAAGTATTCTATGTATTAATCCTGGTTATAAATTATCTTTATGCCAAATTTCATCCAAGTCCGTTATGTAGTTTTGGCATGGAAGAGTAATAAACTTCCAACCATACAAAATTTCGCGGTTATAATATTAGTAGGAAAGGATTTACTAGCGGACCCGGCAAACGTCGTCCTGCCCGGAAAAGCAGCGCTACCTACCGGGTCCAATTGTGTTTTCAAACCATCCAGGAACCCACTGGAATATACACACAAATTTTCACCCCAATCGGTCCAGCCGTTTAGGAGGAGTTAGGTGACAAACACACGTACAGAAGAATTATATGTATTAAGATAGTAAAAATTCAGTGTGTGCAGATTATAACATAATGATATTCTAACTGTGGTGTTTGATGGTGTGCATTAACATGACACATTGGACACATTATATGCCTGTTTCATTTTATAAAATGAATCTCTTCCATTCCAGTATGCCCGCCACGTCAAAGCAGTTACAGAAAGTGTTCTCGATCACCTCATAAACGAAATAAAACATCAATACCTGAGCGGAAACTATAATGCGAACAGCCCAATACCACGCCTGATAAGAAACCTGAACAAAGAACTGAAAAGAAACGAACGAAGCAAGCTGCAGAAAGAAAAGGCTAAAAGGAAAAATGCAAATAAGAAAAAGAACAAGATGGGAAAAAAGAAAACCAGAATGACGACAATGAAATCAATGTAGATGTAGGGAACAATATACATACAGGCTGACAGTGTGACACTTGTTACCAAAAACAATTAATTATGAGAAAAAACTACTCCACTCCGAACATTTAATTGATACTTTTATGAAAGTTGAAAATGAGTAATCATTTTTTTTTTAATGCTTGCAAAACTGACATACTCTCAGAAATAAAAGGCCTTTAATAGCATTTTTTTTTATTTTTGACCATCCAGTTTTGACCCCTAGTTCACTGGACTTCATTTGTTGCTAATGACCTCTAGTATAACCCCTTTCAAGGATTACGTCGAATTTCCCTGTCACCCTGTATAAGGCAAAAGAAGAAAAAAAAAGAAAATTGTTTTATTTGGGACACGCACACGAAATACATACAATAAATAAAGAACATTAAAACTAAAAAAATCATGAAAACAATAAAAAAGAACATTAACGCTAACAAATTCATGAAAACAACAAAAAAAAAATCTGTGCGAGGCCAAAACTGCTCCTACGAGTATCTGAGTATCTCATAACGCTGCGATATTAATGGGTGTTAGGAAAATTATAATTTATTTATTAAGGAATTAATAAAATCAGTTTTTTTTCTGTTTCTGTTTTATTTCAATTGATGTTATTCGTATCATAAATAACAACTTATACCTAATTAATTAAAATAACAAAATGATATCCTAACTTGACTAAAATTAATCACAAACTAAAATATACTCGTAGCTTCGAAAAATTCATCAGCATCGCTGTCGACTAAAAAAATGTCACACGCTACCGACAGCGTGCGGTGACGTCACGGCGGATGACCGACATGCCGGAGGTTGCCAAAACGTTCGTTGCCGCCACGGAGCTTGTGCCCCGTGGTTGCCGCCGACGCACCTGGGGCCTTAGAGACTGGCGGCATTACCACGTCCATTTAATTTAATGTTAATTATCAAGAACCGCCGGTGGCCGAACAGAAGGAGCATCAACAATTCTTCGCATGTTCACAACTTGCTCCTGTGACCGCTGATTCAATTTCTGTACAATAAATGCACGCGATGCAATCGATTACTTTTTACACATAAGTACAAAAAAAACTTCCAATAGTAGCACATAAGAATAATACAATAAAGTAAGTAGAAAATCCACTGTTAGGCTGAAGGGACATTCTAGGAGATATAAGTCGTGAATGGCATAGACTTGTCAATAAGAACAACTTTTACTGTGGGACCAAACCTGATATCGCGAAAAAAAAAACAGCTGTTCCCTACATTTATGTTCGGTTAACTCGTCAAAATGTACGGAACAGCAGATTTTTTTTTCGCGATTTCAGGTTTGGTCCCACAGTAAAAGTTGTTCTTATTGACGAGTACAATGACCTCTTAAGAGGTGGTTGGTGTTTTTCCAATAACCCTGTTTATGTCGATGTTCAAAAATCAAAAAATCAAAATCAAAAGTCATTTATTCAAATTAGGCTGAGAATCAGCACTTTTTGAACGTCAAAATTACAAAAGACAGTCCCCCAAAAACGCCCGCCCTTCACCACTTCCTAGTGCTATCGCTGGGAAGAAGAAGTGGCGCAACAAACTCCCCAGCAGCACAGCTGTCTGTTCAGGACTACTCTACTGATACTGTTCTCTACAGGTGTCCTGGTGAGAAGCAGCTTGTCCTGAGGTCGATACTCGCACGTTCCTGCATATACTACCTCTCATGGCACAACACTTATACCCCGACTGATGCAGTGATGCATTAGGTATTCCTGACGAACAGCTATCACTAAAATAATAATAATATAACAGTAGATTTGTACACACACGAAATTTCTAGTTAACAGTCACCTAACCATAAATATCAAATATTATACCACAGGTGATAGAAGAGTCCTAAATTCTTCTCCTTCATGTTTTTCATGACGGCACGGTTGGCGCAGTGGTTAAGCGATTGACTGCTGCGCTGCGTGTCGCGGGTTCGATTCCCGCACGGAACAAATATTTGTATGACCTACATGTATTTGCTCCGAGTCTGGGTGTTTTTCTATCTATAATATGTATGTATATAAGTAGTTTATCAGCCATCTTGTTACCATAACACAAGCATTAGGTTGCTTAGCTTGGAACAAATGGTGCTGTGTGAAATGTCCAGGGATATATTATTATTATTATATTATTTTCTGTGCACGTTCTACGAACTATCATATTACAATAGTCAATCAATTAATCAACTCAACGAGACACTCAGACATTTAACAGGACGACCTAAAGAAGGTGGCTGGGGTAGACTGGATGCGGAAGGCGGGGGACAGGGTGTTGTGGCGCAGTCTGGGAGAGGCCTATGTCCAGGAGTGGACTGCGGTAGGCTGAGTTGATTGATATTTTTTATCGATAAAATAATTCCTGTGCATATTGTTCAAAAAGTATTTGTGAACGGCTTGGCGTAAACCACTGCTATGCTCTTAATAAAGGCGTTGCTTCCGAAAGAAGAGAAGAGAAAAATGTTATATACTTCTACTTAACCACGAATGAAAGAACTACATTATAAACTAGCTGACCCGGCGAACGTCGTACCGCCATATTTTTTTTTCCATACAAACCTTCTTCTGATAATAACAAACACAAAAAAAAAGAATTATCCAATTTGGTGCAGTCGATCGGGAATTATGCGCGTACTTACATACATTTCGGTGATTCATTTTTATTTATACAGAGTGGTAATTAGGTTATCACATTAAATAATACAGGGGTCATTACAAGTAGTTAAAAGTCTGTTAAAATAATAAAATTTAAATTTTACTAAAAATAGAAAAAAAAAATAATAATAATTAGCGTAAAAATTGTGACACGTGTGAGGCAATGGTATCAAGAATTCAACACTAACTTTATATTATTGTTACTAAGTAAACACAAATTAAGTTTAATGTTGTTAGGTAAATACTGAAACGAAAAAAACGTGCCACGACTAAAATGTTAATTTTTTTGTAGTTTTTGTTACTTTTCTATGAAAACCTATAAATCGTAGAACCCACAAAAGTCATTTCAACGATAGAGTAACAAAAAATCCGATGATGTAGCTGTTAGTTTTTAGTTTAGTTTGTGATCTTGCTGTACGAGTCACATCTCATCTGCCTAGCCTTTTCCCAACTATGTTGGGGTTGGCTTCCAGTCTAACCGGATGCAGCTTAATACCAGTATTTTACATGGAGCGTTTGCCTATCAGACCTCCACAACCCAGTTACCGGGTAATACTGGTTGTCAGATTTTCGGGCTTCTGACGACCCGTAACTACTGTCAAAAATCCACGAATGACAGCCGGGACCAACGGCTTAAAGTGCTTTCTGAGGCACCGCGGGGTCTTGGTATGTAAAGATGGTCACCCATCCACAGACCAATCGCGGCAAACGCTTAACCTGATCGATCGACTCGTGCGGCTGTTATTAAGGAGCCACATATATTTTCTCTCTTTAAAAAAAAATGAATTTCATAGAAAAGTGCAGTTGACTTTGCATCTTGCTGACGTCGATTGTGACTATGTGATTGGTTCATGGATTGGTTACTTTACTGTATCAACATGTCGTTGACGTTTGTGGCATGGATAAATACTCCCCAGAAATATCTATACTAATACTATATAGAGGTAACATTTTTTTTTTTGTATGTATGTATGTAGGGGGTAATCTCCGGAACTACCAGTCAGATTAAAAAAAATCTTATTGCATTTGATAGCCTAATTCTTGACGAATGTTATAGGTTATCTAACATTACGCTAGGGCCCTTAGGAGCTGAGCAAAATGAAAAAAGACAGAAAGAACATTAAGCCAAAATTAATTAGTAGGACGGGCGAGCGATGGGATGGGGTGCGATGGGCCGAAATTTCACGCAGAAGGAATCTGCGGGCAGAACCTAGTGATACATTTAAACATAGTTCATAGTGATTTAAAAAATATTTCTCTATTTAAACGTCGATTAAAAGAGCATTACCATTCCTCTATACCGTATATGTATAATATTATATATGTTTATATATTTTTGTATTATGTAGGTATTTATTTAAGTATACTTTTATATATTTTTTTTGCATTATATGAAAATATTAAACTAAAATATTAAATATACCTATAGTATATTTAATATTTTAGTTTTAGACTTCATACATTCATATTTTTCTCTTCTTGTTCTCACACACTATTAATTGTCTACATTTCTTTTTTACTTCTCCTTTCGCAGGTCTGCTGGAAGAAATTTCTTAAGAAATGAGCAGTACCTTTGTAGGTACTCATATTATAATATGTCATATCACTATGTATTTTACTGTGTGTACATAAATAATAAAATAAATAAAATTGTTATAATTAAAGCTAGTCATTCATTTTAATATGTACAATAATATCAACAGGCTTTCTCCTTATCACTTCATCTGACTCCGAACTATTTGATTCTTTCGGTACCGTCTTGACAAACTTCCTTTGGTTGACTCTTTCTTTTTCTCTGTTCTTGTGACTTTTTCTCATATCTCTTTTTTCATACTGTGCTTTCTCTTGTTCAACGCTTGCGTCTAATCTTTGTTCTTGTGGTATGTGCTCTCGTTGTTCATGTTTGCCCTTAGTTTTTTTCTTGTGTTTCTTTATTCTTCTCTTTCTTTTGGGATTCGATGGTTTTTCTAACACTACGGGGTGAGATGCTTCAGGCTCTGCTTCATACTGAAAAATAATAAATAATTATTCAGAATAATCAACCTATAATGTTCACACTGCTGGGACACAAGTCATCTCTCGGTGAGAGTGCCCAGTGCGGACGGTTTCCTCACGATGTTTTCCTATACCGTTTTGAGAGAAGGTGGTGAAACCATTTTCACAAAGTTAACCGGGTCAAAGTAATCTGGGCTCGAACCTACGACCTACAACTCGTAAGTCGCGGCCGTTACCACTGGGTCACCACTGCTCTAATAGAATATTACAATATTCTTATTTCACGTAGCGACGCGCGCTTTACTTGTGGTAACGAAGTGTACAAACACGCTGTGAATGTGTGCGTGCAGACGAGTAGAGTCAGCACATAATATAAACACGCACACAAACACACTTCCGATTTCGCCGTTGTCTTTGACGATACCGAGAGCTCATTCGCTTACACACAAATTCACACCGTCTTTTTACAATTGGTAACCACAAGTAAAGCGCGCGTCGCTTCGTGAGATAAAAATACTGTAGTAGTTGAGTCAGTGTAACTTAATAGACACAGCACCACTTGGTTTGTTTCTGATCTTGGCACAAATATAGTATATAGTCCCTCTATTCATAAGCCTCATAATAATTATTTGCCGAACTTGATTATTATATGCGTTTTTTTTTTCATTGCCTTTAATGAAATGTCAATTACATATGTTTTTTATGACCGTAGCCTACTTGGAAAACCTTGAATAGACTTCGTATCCAAGTAGGCCGCAGCAAGGACAACCTCCACAAGTGGGTGTTCATGGAACACTCAGATCTCCGGTGTGTACGCGGTGTCTCTCATCTTGCACCGCATGCCTTGTCACCTGCACACGTGAAGACCTAATTGCTGCGCGTTGCTGAATATTAGGCCAAACAAATTTAAAAAACGTTTTCGTGCTAGTTTTGCCATAAACACGCTAAGGAGAAGATCGTTCTAACTGTTCGTGTAAGGCATTTATTTCATAGTTTTCCAGTTTTACTTGAACCCGCAATCATTTGTCACCAAAGGGCAATGGAGAGAGCTATGCTTGGAGTTTCCCAGCGTGATCGAATTAGAAATGAAGAGATCCGCAAGAAAACCAAGGTAACCGACATACCCTGAAGAACTGTCACACTTAAGTGGCAGTGGGCAGGGCACATTGCTCGCAGAACAGATAGCCGATGAGGCCGAAAAGTGCTGGAGTGGTGACCGCGTACCCGAAGACGTAGCTTTGAAAGGCCTCCCACAAGATGGACCGATGACCTTGTGAAGGCCGCAGGAATCTGCTGGATGCGGGAAGCACAGAACCGGTCGAAGTGGAGGTGCTTGGGAGAGGCCTATGTCCAGCAATGGACGTCTTTCGGCTGAAATGATGTTGATGACAATCATTTGTACACGTTGTTGAACTTACTTTAACTTCACTAGTCATATCACTGATATCGCTCACGGCCACTAGGTCTCTCAGTTCTTGACTATGCAGCAGATCAGAAATTTTAACCCCTTCGTTGTGATCTTTATTCACTGAGTCTCTATTATCAGTGTCTTTATTATATGTTTCTTTGTTATATTCGCCAGTTCTAAAGGCCTCATGAATAATGTGGTTAGGATATGCCAAAATGTTTTCGGTCCTCTTTTTTATTTTTTGGTATACTTTGTTCATCCTGATCCTGTCCTACAAAATGTATGTAGTAGTGCTATTCTGTAAAAATCTCACCGTGAAAACTTAAATGTGAAGTGAGCGTGGAGTTAGCTGTCATTCCAAATAATGCTAGGGATTGATAATACTGACAACTCACATCAAGCTCACTTCACTTGAGTTTTCACGGTGAGATTTTTACAGAATCGACCGGCTGAAGGCCAATTCTCGTAATTTAGAACGTTCAAAATCTAGTCGCAGTCTCATCTCGGCGACAAACAAATAAATGTCAAAAACTTGTCAAAATGTAGGGAAATTAGAGGTATTTTTGACAGATTGAGACTGAGATCAGATTATGAACGGTTTTAAAATTACGAGAATTGTCCCTCAAGTGTATTGACAGCTCGCTCCAAGCTCATTTCACCTGAGTTTTCACATTGAGATTTTTACGGAATACGTCATCAGCTGATGTTGTTTTGTTATTTCTGTGTGTTGCACGGATTGAAGGAATTGAAAGCCTTTTTCATATTTTGAAGTGATTTTTTTTTTACAAATCCGAGATTTATATATTTAATATTTGTATATTTGTAAGATATGGCACGATATGCTGGTACTGAATAAAAATACCGGCTTAGCCGGCCGGTGTTGATTCTAGACAGGGTCTAGAATCTAGTGTAGAATTTTTTCATCATAAAAAAAAGGGTGTTTCTTACATTTTGACCGCGTAGGTATTGCATTTTACTATTATTTAACATCTGACTTTTTTTGATAATTGAAAAAATATTTCTACGTCTAGAATCATGTGCTGAATTCATGGTTTTAGTTTGAGCGTCGTCGATCACCCTGCCACCCTGTATTGAATACTAGGTATTGCCCGCGACTTTGCCCACGTAAGGGTTGGAAATTATCCCATGGGAACGCATCGCCCGGATGAAGTGTCCAGCCAGGTCATGGCGTGCCAAATTTCATTCAATTGAGATTTGAACATTCGATTAAAATTCGTTCAATTGAGTTACACAAACTCAAGCATACAAACTTTCACTACACTACACCATTTATAATATTAGTAGGATTGTCTGAAGTGAAGCTCTTTAAAGTTAAACGTTTATTATTCTAAATATTTTACCCTGTGTTAAAGAGAGGGCCATTATTTAAAATATTTTTACTAGCTGCGCCCCGCGGTTTCACCCGCATAAGTTTCGATCCCGTGGGGATATCGGGATAAAAAGTATCGTATATGTTAATCTTGGTTATAAACCATCTGTGTGCCAAATTTCATCCAAATCCATTCAGTAGTTTTTGCATGAAAGAGTAACAAATATCCATCCATCCATCCATACAAACTTTCACGTTTATAATATTAGTAGAATTATAAATGACTGAGTATTACCGGAACATTATTAACCTTCTTTTCCATGCTGCTGAACCAATTTCCAATCGAAACATAAGACTTTTTTTCAGCTTCCACCTGCAAGGATAAACAAAGTTTATTAAATAAAGGACATCAAAATCATTCATCATTCATTTCGTACCCAAAAAAATAGTAGTACTATTTTCTTATAGGAAATTACATCTTGAGCATTCTTTACTATTACATCGAAAGCCAAGAATCATATTTTTCTGATAAATGTTTTAAGCACAACATTTAAAAAATAGCAACTTTTAATTGAATATAACATCTCCGACATGTTTTATCTATTACAACATACATCTATAAATGAACCCTTTTGCTGTTATTTGGGTTTGAAAGTATAAGATGTGTTTCATTGCAAACAATTACTATTGGAATAAATTTATTAAATATTAAAAATTAAATCACAACGTGCCGAAATCGAACGGGAGAATTATTATTTACCTAAAATTTCGATTTCGACCGATTTCGGTCACGGTGGTCAATCTCAACGGAGATTAGCCAGATACACAGGAGATATTGTAGTGCACAAGTGTGTGCGCAAACACAGGTGCACTCTCTTTTCCTTTACTCTCATAGTCCGATGGGACGGCAATCCGACACGACCGGAGAGAGATCAGGCGCAGGACCAGCGGCTTTACGAGTACGTGCTTTTCGAGGCACGGGGGTCTAACCAACAACTCCTAAACTCCGGTCTGCCACAGAGAAATCCCTAATGGAAAAACCTTACAACCATTCCTGACCTAGGAATTGAACCCAGGCCGCCACGATCAGCAGTGTCGCTTACGACCAACGGGACAGTTAAAGGTAGGTACATAAATCAGAAGGTCAATTCTCGTAATTTAAAACGTTCAAAATCTAGTCGCAATCTCATCTCGACGACAAACAAATGTCAAAAACTTGTCAAAATGTAGGGAAATTAGAGGAATTTTTGACAGATTGAGACTGAGATCAGACTGTGAACGTTCTTAAAATTACGAGAATTGCCCCTCAGGCTGAAAATATAGAATTTCACCCACCTCATTAATATAATATTGTACTAAAACGGCCAACAACACAGCTTGAAACGAAACTGTACACAAATTCATCGTCGACCGTGGGTCTGCTCTGGGCTGTATTACTAACAGTACTGACTTCTCTCTCTTATATTTTTGTTTACATATTCGTTTCCTGAACAATCGCTGTTTACGGCAAACCCGTGGATAAGACCCTTTTGGTTAACTTTGTTTTATGAATGATATTTCTGAAGTGGTCGATTTGATTTCTTTTCTTCTTTTTCTTTATTACCGTTAAAGGTGGTTTGAAATGCGGTTTATGTACCGTTGCCTGGTATCCTGGTGACCTGAGCTGTAAAAAAGCTCTTGAAAAACCCTTGAAGGAAGTGAACTTTCCAAACCACAAGCCGTTCAATCTCACCGTGAAAACTTAGGTGAAGTGAGATCAATAGTGTCAATCTCTAGCATCAGGTGGAATGGCAGCTCACTTCACCTCGGAATATGTTCAGCTCGGCTAAATAATAACAGCCGCACGGGTCGATCGAGGGTAAAACTATGCCCGTGCCCTAAGTCCGTGGATGGGTGACCATCCATTACATATCAAGACCTCTCCGTGCCTCGAAAAGCACGTTAAGCCGTTGATCCCGGCTTTCATTCGTGAATCTTTGACAGTCGTTACGAGTAGTCAGAAACCCGATAGTCTGACAACCAGACTTACCACCAAAGGGGTATCGTATTACCCAGTAACTGCGTTGTGGAGGTCAGATAGGCAGCCGCTCCATGTAAAATACTGGTATTAAACTGCACCCAGTTAGACTGGAAGCTGACGCCATATACTAAGTTGGGAAAAGGTTCGGTGATGATTATTGAAGTAAAGCGAAGAGCCACCAGATTTGCGATACAAGACATTAGGAATTAGGAAGTATTAGGAATTTCGAAGAGCATTTTTACCCTTCAAACATTTTTTTAAGATACTTTTGGCTGTTCATGCCGAATACCAGGAACCGTTTATTATTTTATTTTATTTATTAAGTGATAATAAACAACTACAACATATATAATACATAAAGTGAAAAAAACTTGAAGTAGTAATGCTGCAGTCCACTGCATTATCCGCAGATAAGACATTAAAAGACCAGTGGTTGCCACTGGACGAGCATTACCAAAACTACAAATATTTTGAAATGAATAAATAAGTTACTATAATGAATATATATTTATATTATTTACTATAATTATGTTATTATGATGTCTGTTTGACTTGAAAGAGCATGGCAGTTGAGTATATATCATACTCACTCATTTTACTATGGGGACGGGCTGCAGATATCGAGTCCATTTTTATTCTGCAGAAAAGAGCCACCAGAGCAATATATGGCCTCCGCAGGCGCGATTCTTTAAGGGAACTGTTTAAAGATATTAACATCATGACGGTACCTTGTCAATACATCTATGAAAACATCATGTACGTAAGAAAAAATTTAAATCTATTCAACAAAAGAGGTGAAAGACACAACTATAGGACTAGAAATAGGGACCAATTAGTTCAAACAGGTTTCAGACTGGCTAAAGTAGACTCAACCTTCATGGGGTACTGTTTAAAATGTTACAATAAAATTCCTCCCCACATACTCCAACTGAATGAAACGAAATTTAAATCTTGTATTAAACGCACACTATGTAGCCAAGCATATTATAAGTTAGGGGATTACATCGCTGACAAAAATGCTTGGCTCAATACTGGTCCAGCTCCACAGGGGCGCATAAACTAATTAGTATTCGGAAACATAGTTGGAGCTGCTGAACATTGGAAGAAAGCTATATTTGCATTGTATAAACTCAATTGTTTAGTATTGTATAATTGCATAGCACACGTGTGAGCACTATGTACTTTCTATAAAGCTACCATTTACTGGGTACGTCTTTCATTGACTTGAATGTGCCCTGGCGGCTGAGAGTATGTCATGCTCACTCTAATGTCTCGCTGGTGGTGGCGTGTGTGTTGGATCCTTAAGTTCCCTTCAAAATGGTTGAGCTGAATGGTGCTGATCCATACGTCATGTTCGTGAACGGGCGCCGTCAGTAGGGACTGGTCATCTCTTAGCCGCCACGGCTTATTGTAATTTTTAATTTCTGAATTGTTTTTATGTTTTCTATAACGGACGCTTCAAACGTGCACGTGTTTCTACATCGTTCTCACATGGTTAATTTCAACACGAAAACAATTTTATGATTTAAAAGAGTGTCCATGGAGTTTCTTGCGCATTCTTCTCCATAGGTACCTACGCTTTGGAATGGGCAACTAGCTTCATCTTTCTGACTGACCGACCCTTTGACAATTCAAAAGTGCCTGGGGGGTGACCACCACCTCTTACAGCAGTATTATTATAATCTTACTTCCGTGTGTGAAAGAGATGGAGCTATACATTCCGTATAGCTCCATCCTTTTCCCACACGAAGTAAGATTAAAATAATACTGCTGTAAGAGGTGGTGGTCACCCCCTTGTAATTGGTTTAGTTGAATGAAATGATTTGAGTTTGAGTTTGACTCAAATGTCTCGCATCAGGTGGCGTATGTATGTATGTATTGGATCAATCGGTTCCCTTCAAAATGGCTGAGCAGTACCGGATATTGCTAATCCATTGCTCATGTTCGAAAAATGTGTCTGTTCAACAACGTAAATAACGGAATGAATGTTGTTGAACTATCAAAATGCCATTGCAACGTGTGATACGCAATAAACCCGCCTGGATAGTGTTGATCCACGTTGACGATCCGTCATGTTCGTTCGCCGTCAGTTGAGACTGTTCTCTCTTAACTGCCAATGTTAAATTTTTAATAGTTTTTTTTTACATTGTTCTCACATAGAAAAGCAACAAGAATAATGTACCCAGAAGTTATACCTTGATTTAAAAGAGTGTCCGGTCTTGGAGTTTCTTGCCCGTTCTTCTCCATAGAGATCTACATTTTGGAATGGGCAACTAACTTCAATATTCTGACTAACTGACCAACTCTGTGACAGTTCAAAAGTGCCTGACTGCCTATAAATGGCTAAATTGAAATAAATAAAATAAATGCTTCGAGTTTGAGTTCATATAAATTAGAATAGCATTGGTAATATATTAAGTAAGTATCAACTGAATTCAATGACCCGGATAGGAAAAGAGGATTATTTTATAACTAGTATCCGACCGAAAGTCGATTTTCAGCCGAAACCAAAACCGTAACCGAATCTTCGGCTCCCCTTCTAGTTTCGGCCGAAGCCGAAACCGAAACTTATATTTATGAAGTTAAAAAAAGTTAGACACTAACATTATTTTTAGACCAGTCGTTTGTCGTAGACTTTTAAAATAATTTGTTTAAGGGGTGATTTTGCAGTGATCAGAGATTTTGACAAGTTTTTGACATTTGTTTGTCGCCGAGATGAGACTGCGACTAGATTTTGAACGTTTTAAATTACGAGAATTGGCCTTCAGATTTCAAAGAAGAAGATTACTTTTGCCAGATGTTATATGAAAAATTTCGAAATGACGTTTAACAATCTACCACTAACCTGAGTGGTAACCTTAATGATGGGCCTTAGATAAATGCTGCTGTTTTAGCGATTTAGTACTAATTTTTCAGATGCTCAATTGAACTCTACACACCGCATTACTTTAGGATCAACAATCAGTGATTTAATCGCTTTTTAAAAGCTCGATATACCGAGGGACAATGCTGTAAATCTCATAAAACCATTCCAGAATAAATCTTTAACTCATGGTGAATACCACATAAAAATCCGTTGCGTTGTTTAGAAGAACAATGCGGAATGCGACTTTAATTTTAAAAAGAAAACTATCCAAGTGCGTGACGGACCACGCACAGTAAAGGAATATTTAATATTTATTTAACATTTATATTTAATATTTTTAAGGATGAATATTTACGTATGCATAGAATTGTTTTCATCGATCGCAAAAATAAATTTGTATTTCGTAATAGTATTTTACGAAAAACCTGGCAATGCTGCCAGCCTTTTGGGCACTGTTAATGTTGACATCGATGCGGACAAATTTTTTGATGCCCTATGATTATTTTGCTTCTTTTTTCATATATTTAAGTCTGCTTGTATTATGTGAATATTATCTTGAATAATAAAAATAAAGCATAATTATATACTTAACATTGTTTTTTTTTTAATAAAGTTATTTTGCGATTTTAGCCGAAAATATATAATATATATAAACTTAAATGGCAGTCACTTAGAAACCTCATAATCTTTTTATTAATCATGGAACCCCACACGAAGTGCCGCTCGATCCTCTCTGCCTACCTCGAAAAGGAGTGTAAAGATATTAGTAGCAGACGTAGCAGTACCTGCTTACATGTATGTAGTTTTTATCATACAATGTGATTTTTTTCATTTGACAATATTCTTTAATATAATTATTATAAAGGGGTAACAGTCTTAGGGCTAAATTGTTCAATCATTTGATAACTTTATTTGAGGAATAATTTCGAAAGTTTGACAGTTATTTCATACAAAAACTGTCAAACGTCAATTTTATTCCTCGATTAAAAGTTATTAAAATGATTTAAATATGTATTTTAAATTATCGATATTTTTATGTCCTTGCGAACTGGGGATCCACTTGGGCTAACAGTGTTAAAATGATAATTTCGGCGGGATTTTATTACATGCAGAATTTCAACTCTCGGTGTTGAGCCGAGCGTTGAAAATCCAACAGAGTGCATCTTACCTACCATCTTACTTACAAAATTACGAGAATTACCCCTCTGGAATAACCAGTCGGATTTGAAAAATCCTTTTTTTTTTTTTTTGTTACTCCAATTCTTGATGAGCAAGGCTTATAGGCTATTTAACATCACGTTGCATCACGGAGCAATAGGAACTGAGAAGTCAAGAATAACGCTAAGCGAAACGAAGTAGTTACTTAATATTATTTTAATATTACTTATTTAATATTAAAATTATTGTTGATACTGAATATAATGTCATGTAAATTGTATGATATAATATAAAATGTATGAATAATGATAATTAATATAACATAATGTCAACCCTTTAACTGTAATATTGAGTATGTATATTCTTATTATTATTTTTAAATTTGTAATTATAACAGGCAACTAAGTTCTAAGAACCTACCTATTGTTAACATCTTCAAAATTCTATACTTAGTTCGCAATAAAGAATTTGAATTAGTGATATTCTCTATGAAAGAATAATATGATATAATATAAAATATAAGAATAATGATAATGAATATAACATAATGTCAACTCTTTATCTGTAATATTGAGTATGTACATTCCTTATTATTATTTTTAAATTTGTAATTATAACAGGCAACTAAGTTCTAAGAACCTACCTATTATTAAAATCTTCAAAATTCTATACTTAGTTCGCAATAAAGAATTTAAATTAGCGATAGGGAGTTTTATAAAAATGTGGTTGTTACTTCAGTATAGGCATTGTGTATCTTACGACTTCCACGCGAACCAAGTCCGAAGGTAATAACATTACAAAGTTATAATGCTCCTGGTTTTAACCGATTTTCTATTGAATTCCTACAAAATTCGTACTTATCTATGTACCTACAGACGCCAGCTGCAGGTCAAGCTACCCGAAACTGTCATATTTTCCCAATCGACCTTGAACCTTAATGCTTTAGCGAGAAAGTTGAAAATCTATTAAAGAAATTTGACAGATTGTAGTATCTTGATCTGCTGGCGTCTGTACATTTTATAAGTTGGTCGACTATTACTCGTTAACTTATAGCTTACTTAGCTGTGATAATTTTCCTTTTAACTTCGATATACCTACTACTATCGTGAATACTTTTCACATGTCCAAAACAACGGTTTAGCTGATTGGAGTACGTGACTCTAACAAAACTATTTTGCAAACTGATCTTCTCTCTCTAGAAAAGAAAATGTTAATTAAATACTCCCAATGTTTTTTAAAAATCTATCCAACGCTCGACACGATGGATTAGACAAGTAAAAAAAACAAAGTTCTACGTAAACGCAATCAAAAGATACGGGCGTTTATATTCCGTATAAGCCGCATATTTTGACACTCGCAAGGGAATCAAAACCTATAGGGTACTTTCCGTTGACCTAGAATCATGAAATTTGCCAAGTAGCATTGTCATGTAGCACAAATAAAGGAAAAATTCCGAAAACCGTAAATTTGTACGGAACCCTCGGTGCGCGACTCCGACTCGTACTTGACCGGTTTTTTTTTTAAATCATAAATACAGTTTATATGTATAGTCAAATTAATAGAACAAAGACATAAATAGAAACTGATAGCCTGGTTTCAGCTTTGCATGAAATATTTGACCCACAGTGGCAGTAATACATTCAGGTCAATTCAAATTTTATTTCTATGGCCCGATATTTTGCTTTTTTTTTTTTGGTATGAGTTTTATTAAATTGGTTGAGTTTAACTACGGATCAAAAAATCGGCTCTTAATCAGCAAGAATTTGCGTATACCATAATAATTGTCATAGAGAAAACATTAACCTTCTTTTGGGCCCCAGCACAGTCGGGTAAAAAGCACAACGTCATCAAAAAGGTCGAAGGACCTGAGATAACAGTAAAAATATAACAGTCCTAAAATGTTTTCTTATTTTGATCCTTGGCGGTCATTGACAGCCCGATTTCACACCTAACTGGTAATTATAGCTCCATCTCTCTCTTACACACACCACCTCCCATACCGACGACAGAGAAAAGAAATAGAAACGGTACATCTTTCTTATGGTACTGGAGTTCAGAGTCAAGGACGAATGCACTCGGCGCGAGAGAGAGACGGGGCTATACAAATGATAAGGACAACGATGTGGTCTCGAGTTGGACCAAAAAAGATCGTGGAGTCGTTGCTCGCACGCCGAACGCGGTATTTGAATTCAAACTTCCACTTATTTTTTATTTAAAAGTGTTATAGCGTAATAAAAATATTTTTTTTTATATTCGCATGTAGCAACATTTAGATTTAGATAATGAATACGTGTTTTTACAGTAACCGGTGAATAGGCATGGACTGTAATATTATCGCAGTGAGAAATCGTGATAATAATTTATAAAAAGATAATTACTAACTTATTTATTATTATAACACGTACCGTGATTGTGTGAGTTGGCAGTTTATAAATACTAGGATATTTTAAACAAAGGTAGGTAAGTTTAAATGTACCTAAAATTATATGTGTCTGAAAATATAATTTTTTATTAAAATAATTGTAGCTTTTCAGTACCTATGTACTGGGGAAATATTTTATTATTTTTTAATCATTTTACTTTATTATAAGTAACGACTTTATAAGAAAACAATCTCATTCAATACTTGAGTTTTAGAAGAAACCCAATTATAAAAGTGAATATTGATTTCACAAACTTTTTATTATGTTGGTAGGTACATTTTTTTATCAGTGGGCGTACTGGGGGACCCGTTACCCCCTCGGGGATTACATGCGTGATGTTATATGTAGTGTTAATTTTTATCACACCAAACCATTTTACTGTTAAGAGGTAGGAACTATGCATTATTTATAACAGGTCTTGAGGAAGTATTACCACAGTCTACTTGGCAGAACTATCTTTACTATTTTCTATATATACTAATATTACTAATCTATCTGTACTAATAACAAAGCTGAAGTTTTTTGTTTTTTTTTTGTTCGAACGTGCTATTCTCTGGAACTAAGTACTAAAGAATTTTATTTTAATACTACCTAGTAGTAGGTATTTTGAAAAAACTTTTTTCTTTTATAGCCCAATTCTTGAGGATATAGGCTATTTAACATCACCAAAAAGAAAAAAAGTCAGAATGAACGCTATGCGAAAACGAAGTAATAGCTCGGGCAGGCGATGCGATGCAACGGGGGGAGCAAGAAATACACGCGCATGAAGTCACAGGCAGAGGCTAGTCAATGATAATAGTAGGATTAGTAGGTCACCAAAAGAAAACCAAGAAAAGAAAATAAGAAATGACCCAGTTAAAGGGTGACGAAACCATAGGTAACATAATCATCACGTCAGAGCATCGCAGAAAGAGTGTGATTTCCAATTCCTGCTAGAGGCACAGCTCATCAACATCTGCCTAGCCTTTTCCCAACTATGTTAGGGTCGGCTTCCAGTCTCACCAGATGCAGCTGAGTACCAGTATTTTACAGACACAGCTAATAAATTAATAAAGTTATCAACGTGGCTCGGAAAGTACGTCAAGCCATTTGTCCCGGCTGCCATCTGTAGGTCTTCGAAAGTCGTTACGGGTAGTTAGAAGCACGAAAATCTGACAACCAGTATTACCAAGTGGTATCCTGTTACCCAGTAACTGGGTTGTGTAGGTCAGATAGGCAGTCGCTCCATGTAAAATATTGGTATTTAGGTGCATCCGGTTAGACTGGAAGCTGACCCCAACGTAGTTAGCAAAAGCCTGTGCAGATTGATTGTTATCAACTGAGCCCATAGAAGCCCACTGCTGGACATATGCCACTGAATATGTAACCTAGCAACTACAACGACTAATTCACCATACTTTATTAATTGATTATCTACGCTTAATACTATGCTACGCGATACGATAACAAATCAAAAAGTAATTACGGACGAATCTATACTTCTATACTATACAGAATGTCCCAGAAGTCGACGTCAACCCGGAACCGGGTAATAGGCCAAGTCATAATAGTTAAGTATCAGAAAAATATTTAAAAAAAAAACTATTGTAACTACGAGTATTACCCGATTCTAGCTTGACGTTGACTTCTGGGACGGCCTGTATATGTATAATTGTATATTCTATATATTATATCTTTTATCTATCCATTTATACTAATCTATATACTAACAATAAAGCTGAAGAGTTTCTTTGTTTTTTTTTAAGTGAAAACTTATTTAGCGGCGTTGTGCACTTTGGTTTGATGGGTGAAAAATGTTAAACTCGCGTCAGGACACGTGACCTGCCGATCGATTCTGTAAAAATCTCACCGTGAAAACTTAGGTGAAGTGAGCTCAGTCAATAGTGTCAATCCCTGGCATTAGTTGGAATGACAGCTCACTCCACGCTCACTTCACCTAAGTTTTCACGGTGAGATGGTTACAGAATCGCACTGCTGATCGAAAATTCGTAAGACGGAGCTCGCGTCAGGACACGTGACCTGATCGAAAATTCGTAAGACGCAGGGAGAGTAGACCGCATTCCAAAATATCAAAAATGCACAACGTTAATATTCAAGTTTTCACTTCTGCCGGCACTCCCGGAGTGCAATCCGTTTTTTTTTTAATGCGCTAATATCTGAAACTACCATTCGAATTTGAAAAAATATTATTGTTTTGATAGCCCAATTCTTGAGGAAGGTTAAGAGTTTATTTAAAATCACGATACGACCCCTAGGAACTGAGTGAAAAGAAAAAAACTCAGAAAAAACGCTAAAACAAAACTAAGTAACAGAGCACAGCTGCTAAGGATATCATTATCAGCCTATGATGTTCCCACTGCTGGGACACAGGCGTCCTCTCTGCGAGAGGGAGTGGGCCGTAACCCACCACGCGGGCCCAGGGTTGGCAGATGTCACATGTCTTAGAATTTTTGCTTCTAGGACATGTCGGTTTCCTCACGATGTTTTCCTTCACCGTTTTGAGAGCTGTGGTGATGAAATAATAATCTACAGGATATATTTTGTGTTAAAACAAGAAATTGTAGAAGAAGTCTTGAGTAGAAGCTAGTACAGTAGGTATCATTATACCAGAGTAGGTATAGTTTCAAGATTTTAAGATCAAAATCAAAAGGCACTTAAGAAACGTCAGAAGCTAGGTGCTGGTTTCAATTGGTCGTAAGTAAAGAAATATGAAATGGAATAAATTAATGGTACAGACGCCAGCTGCAGGTCAAGCTACCCGAAACTGTCAAATTTTCCCAATCAACCTTGAATCTTAATTCTTTAGCGATAAAGTTGAAAATCTATTAAAGAAGAAAGATTGTAGTAGCTTGTTGTGCGCCGTCTGTACTTTCTTCCATTTCACACTTCTTTACTAAACGGGTCAGTTACATGGTACCGTTAGAACCACAAACCACAAAGTTATGGGACCTCGCAAAAAGACGAATGCTAATTTTATAGCTGCTATGCACATTATTATTTATAGCTACACTGGATATTCAAGCACGAGGTTGTAAGTTCTCAACCTGGGAAGTACTGCCAGTGAAATTTTTCAAGCTAGGTATATAGGTATATTAATCTTGGTCCGAGGAACCGTGAAGTAAAATTCGTGAGAAAACCTGAGCCTATATTGTCGTTTGCCAACAGCCCTTTTCATTCTGCCTAGCTTTTTCCCTAATATGTTGGGGTCGGCATCCAGCCAGTATTTTACATGGAGTTTTATTCTGAAAAAATCTCACCGTGAAAACTTAGGTGCTTCTAGGCATTGACTCTATTGACTTGACAGCTCACTTCACCTCAGTTTTTACGACGACATTTTTACATACTCGTAATAGATCGGCTGAACTCACATTACCTGAAATAGACCAAATTCGATTCATTTAGCTATATCATTCAAAGTTTCATGGCCATTTTGCCGAAGACAGTTAACATGGGAGCTTTCCCCTCATTAATTACTCATAAACTTAAACATAAACTCTTACAAGTCGATAAAATCTTCGTATATTCGTCGGCAAACAAGTCTTCTGGTGAATGAAAGAAAAAAGAAAAAAAGTTGTCAATCCTTTTTTGTCTTTCTTGAAATATTTTCTTATAATATTAATTCTTATAAATATGAATTATTATAATATTAATAATTTCATCTTTAAAGCATAATATTCTACTGTTCAATAACTCTGCCATGTATCAGTAATTACAAGCGTGAAATGTACTCATTGACACATTTACCTATCTAATAAATTAAAGTTGTAAGCAAAATCGTATATTGTTTGTCAGTAAATTAAACAAGTAAGTAATCATAATAAAATTCAATAATTGCTGATACGATCAAAATTGTTTGGTCGGACTCGTACGTGATTAAATGAAAATAATTGTTTATGTAGGTATTTCTCATTCCTCATTATCAAGAAATTAGGCATGTTGTTGATAACATTTTTGTCATTTGCATGATTTATTTCCTTCAAAAAATAATCTTAATAATACCAGGCTATTACTGTCCCACTGCAGCGGGGTAATTGCGTAGCACACTAAGGCGCAATCTCCACGGGCGAGAGAATCGCGGCGATAGTCTCGCCGTGCCCTCAAATTCTCGCCGCGATGATATCACCGTGTGGAGACACGTTCTAAGAGAGTGTATAGAAATACGTGCCACGACGATAATATCGCCGCGATTCTCTCGCTCGTGGAGACAGCCCCTTATAATAGGAATGGCTTTCACTTTGACAGTTCAACAACATACATTGCGTTATTTACGTTGCTGAACAGACAAATTTTATGAACATAGGAAGCAATGGATAAGCAATAGCTTTGAAAATTACTCAAATTCTGATTGATAGTGTGTTGCTCAATTAGGGTGCGGGGTAAAGGCCTCTTCTGATACAGAGAAGCCACGAGCATTGATCACCACGCCTGCTCAAGACGGGTTTTATTTTATTTTCCTTTAGTGGCCAACCAACAATTGTTTGCACTGTAAATATTTAAAGTGCTATCTACCATAATCTAGGGATAGTGTAACAATTTCTTACAGGTTAGCACCGCATGCCCCATAAACATTAGGTGTGCCACAAGCACTACACTATAAAATTAAAATTGAAATCTTATTAACTAAAATTAACAATTTAAAAATGTTATTACGTGATGGGATATAAGTTCTGGTTTCTCCAATTTTAGTATTAACATTTGTTATTTCTTTGGTTGTGTAAAACTATACGGACTAATGTGGAACCAAATGAATGAAATTTTTTCCAAAAGATAATTCCTGGTCAGCAGACCAGGAAAACTACCAAAAAGGAATCTTTCCATTTTCCATACTAGCTGTGACTGTAACGAATTACTGGGAAATTGGCAAATACTAAAATATGTTGACTTAACTACCTAATAAAATACCGGAAATACTTTTATTGATAACTTTATTTATCAAGAAAAAATATGGAATATAATTTTAAAATATTTTACCTAAATAAAATTATTTGATAAAACAGGTACGTATTTATCAAACAAGTTAAGCAATAATGCGTGTCAATGGGTCAAGATATCATTATCATCATCATTACCCTACAGCAGTCCACCGCTGGACATGCTGGACTAGTGGGCGAGCTATTTTGTTGACTGTGCCAATAACGAATAGGGAATCTTAAAAACTTAAGTCGTTGAGAGAAATACAAGTTCTAGGTCACCTACTGGTATAAGATTCCAATGAAATGTAACATTCCGTAAATCACAGCAATCTACTAACTTAATAAAAATTCTAAATTCATTGACAGACAATGAGACAACGCACAGCTTAATCCGCTGGGTCTTGGAAGATGAAAAGAGATTGAAGATTTTTATATGAAGCCTGGCATACCTACTATCGCGCCATTTTGTTTTTTAATGACGGTCAAGCTTGGTACCTATCCCCTTTATTCATAAACGTTGCTTAAAGTTAAGCAGTGATTAGTACATATACATACGTATGAAGTACTGTTTAACCATACATTTTTGACGTTTAAGCGTTACTTAACTTTAGTCATCGTTTATGAATAAACCCCTATATGTATAAATCGATAGCTGTCATCAATCCAAACAGAAAAAATATAAGACGAAACCCCGTAAAGTGTCACGTTTCCGAGATATTACCTAACGTTCAAAGTTGATCACGTGACATCCATATATTTTAACTTGCTTACATTTTGTTACAAAGATGTTTGAAATAATCACTCTGAAAAATATGGATGTCCGACAGGTAGGTATGCTACGGACCTTTTACAAAGAGTTCCTCATCTGTTTAACAAAAGTGATACGGAAGGTTTTTTCAAAATTCGTCCCCTAAACGTAATTATAAAATTTTTAATAGGAAATGAAAGTTTATAAGGAAGTTAGTCATTTTGGCCATTGGGAACCTTTGACAAAAAGAAAATTGGAATAGGCTCAAAAACTACCCTACAATAGAATTATAACAGTTACCATCTGAGGACGTAAGACTAAAGGTAGCCATTGACGATACGTCCATCAATCCAAATGGAGTGGACGTCTTCCAAAATGGTTTCGTGAATGTGATAAACGTATGCCAATCAAATGGACGCCTTCCAGCTTTGGATTTCCAAACGGATTGAAATCCATGCATCCAATCCAAATGGACGTCATCCGCGGCCGACTGTCAATGTCAAAAACGTGCGACACGCAATTTGGAAGCCGTTCGAATCGTCTGTGAATGGGCAAAACCGCGTCCATTTTTTTGTAAATTTTGTCTCAGTTTTTGCTATGTGTTGACGGGGGGTACATGTGCTACAGTGCTAAAAGAGCTGAGTCTAAGAAACCAGGACGGTTTTATTTGTAAATGTTCATTTTCTCCTTCATCTTTTTAACCGACTTCTAAAAAAAGGACGAGGTTCTCAATTCGGATGTTTGAATTTTTTTTTTAATGTTTGTTCGCGCATAACTCCGTCGCTTGCCAACCGATTTGAATAATTATTTTTTTGTTGGAATGGGTATACTTCCCAAATGGTCCCATGAATTTTATCGAAATCGGACAAGCGGTTTTTGAAAAATCAACAAAAGTCAAAAAAAATATCACAACAAAAAAGTGAAAAATAAAAAGTAGTTTTTATTATCGAAATACACACTGCTGTTGGCACCATTAAAAAATCCTTGTCAATCAATAATTCTTCCGTACGACCAAAGAGATTTAAGATAAGTAAATAATTTAATGTCTTTGCGTACGACGTCGACTTGATAGCGAATTTCTTCGAAGTGGCGGCGCGTACGTCCAAATGGAAGTAAGTCAATGTGCCTATAAACTGAAGTACATCCATATGGAAGTCTTCCATTTAGAAGCATTCCAAACAGACGTATCGTCAATGGCTACCTTAACACTACATAAATTGCCGCGCACAAAAACTGTGGGCCGTCGCGATTATAATACAAGTATCAAGACAGGTGGGTCAATGACTTACGCAGGTTATGTGACGTCAGAGGTATACCGCTAGGCAGGGTACCGACTCACCATTGACAGCTAGCAGGTTACATAGCTTATAGTTTTGGTCACTACTGACTGTAAACGATAAATGCTATATTTGTTTTTGTAAATTGGCCCAAAAAAACACGTCAAAAATAAAATTATGTTTAAAAACTAGATGAGTTCGGTGTTTCCTAACGGACTACTCTGAGAAGAAGGACCGAAACAAACTCAGAGGTCAAGATCGCTGAACAAGAAATTTCACGCGAACGAAGTCGCAACCAGAAGCTAGTATATTATGTAAATATTGTAGTCAATAGTATAGTTAATATAGTAGTAAAATAGTACAGTTAATGTCAATAAAATTATGTCAATCTTACGTAAGTAAATCAGTTTAACGTCAAGGAGGAAGAAATTGGAAGTTCCCTAATTAATTGAATAAAAAGCGGTGTCCGTTTTTGTGATAATTATGTTAATGAAGAAAGGATCCTTTCTGAGTTCCGTTGCGAAAAGTGAATTAAGTTTTAATTTTAAAGCTTAATTAGTTATTACGTAACTCACAGCCCTCGAAGGCGTAACAACTTTTAATTAAACACTATTATTAGATTTTGTGTAGCCGAAAAGACGGTAGTGATTAATTATTTCTGTAAGTAGGTTTGTATTTGTACAGACGCCAGCACATCAAGCTACTACAATCAATCAATAGATGACTAATTTTTTTTATTATGTTTATTTCTTACTTCGGAAATATTTATAAGATAACACTAAAATAACAAAAATATATCCTAAATTAACTAAAACTATTTACAAACTAAAATATAGCGTCGAAAAATTCATCCGCATCGCTGTCGACTGGTGAGACTGGACGGCATGTCTTTATTTCCATGGAAGGTGGGTAAGCCTTTAGTGTGGGATGCAACTTGTGTCGATACTCTTGCGCCATCCCATCTTCCAGGGTCAGCGTGCTGTGCTGGTGCTGCTGCTGCGGCTGCGGAAAACCTCAAGCGGCGTAAATATAATAACCTAATTAATAATTATATTTTCGAGCCGTTTGGGGTTGAAACCCTCGGGCCGTGGGGTCCGAGTGCGCATGGTCTTTTTAAGGAAATTTCGAAAAGACTGGTTGACACTTCCCATGACCTTTTGGGCTGGCTTTTACCTTGGCCAGAGGCTAAGCATTGCCATACAACATGGTAATGCCGCCAGTGTCTTGGGTACATTACCAGTCGACAGCGATGCGGATGAATTTTTCGACGCTATATTTTAGTTTATCAATAGATTAGATTTTCAACTTTGTCGCTGAAGCATTAGGTTCAAGGTTGATTGGGAAAATTTGACAGTTTTGGGTAGCTTGACCTGCTGGATCCGTACTAATAGTTTCACACGTTTTATGGACGTGGACGTTCACGTCAAACAAACGTCGCTAGAAGTTGGAATTTTGACCTCTTCATTATTTCCGTAACCAGAAGGTTCCCAGGTATGGTCCAGTACAAAAAAAAATACAAAAACGAGGGAAACAAGTGACTCTCGGCTTCGTAAAGGGTCTTTGTACAGACGCCAGCAGGTCAAGCTACCCGAAACTGTCAAAATTATCCAATCAGCCTTGAACCTTAATGCTTGAGCGATAAAGTTGAAAATCTATTAAAGAAATTTGACAGATTATAGTAACTTGATGTGCTGGCGTCTTTACATCCGTTATAGTTCATGCCAATAGAAGAGTAGAAAAAATTGTAATAGGGTAAAAGCGCTTGGTCAACAATGCTTGACCAAAGAGAAAAAATTGTAATAGGGTAAAAGCGCTTGGTCCACAATGCTTGACCAAAGAGAACAATTTGTAATAGGGTAAAAGCGCTTGGTCAACAATGCTTGACCAAAGAGACGATGTCACTAGATAAGCAAAAAGTCTGATAATCGTGCAATAATGTTGTAGGAGACAGCGCATGCCACGGTATGCGTCACCGTTGTAGTATGCGCACACGTTGTATGTGACGCATATTTGAAATAGTTTGATGAATTGAAATTGGGAGATCTACCTACACTAAAAGGCACACAATACACCAGATACATACATCGAATAAAAACAATAATCAAATATAAAGTGTAAAGTCCGATGTAAGAAATTAGCAGGAAAGTGTGCTTCACGGCAGTCAAAAAGGCGCACCCACCAAGTGAAACCAATAGTTCTATGATCTGCGGGGTATATGTGCACTAACACACTATAGTAACACACTATCAGTAGCAATGGCGTTCATTTTGACAGTTCAACAACATTCATTGCGTTATTTACGTTCTTGAGCAGACAATTTTTTCGAGCATACGAAGCAATGGATTAGCAATATCCTTTAAAATGGTATATATATTGTGATTGACAGTTGTTGCGAGATTAGGATGCTGTTTTTGCACATTTGTTTCTGGCGTTACTTGAATCTTGCAGTACGCTAGGAATGCAACATCCAAATAGAATTTACCTACCCTAAAACTGCTACCAATACCCACCGTAGCTAACATTACAATCTCTCCTTAACATCGTACATTGTAGCGATCATTAGAAGGAATATCTCACCAAACTGCTCACATCTTTACTTTTACTACAACCTTCCTGGCATTTACAACGGAAGCACGTATTGCAAAAGTAATGTAGCATACCGTTACTCAAGAACCCGTACCATCGGGCGTACCATGAGCGACATGACGAACATGACGCATATTTAGAATACTATTCAATACTGGTGACGCATACTAAGTTATTCCTTTGTAAACTTTTACGAGAATTCGATAAAAGCTAAAGAAAGTTTTGCTTGCTCTTCGAAAAACGGTTAGACTGATTACTTAGAATGAATAGGCAAACTTAAACTTGAGTCAGAGTTTTACTATCTCTGTGTGGAATTCGAGATAAGTCTCAAAATTATACTATGTGGTACAACAATCCTACTCATCATCTGCCTAGCGTTTTCCCAACTATGTTTCATTTATATTAAACAGGGTGGCAGGGACATCGACGCGCAAACTGTAACCATGGATTCAGCACATGAGTTTAGACCCCATAGCGTCGAAATTGTTCGTCGAATTTCTATTAAATAAAATAATTTCTATTAAATTATCCTACTAATATCCTACTTATCTTACTAATATTAATATTACTAATAAACGTGAAAGTTTGTATGTATGTACGGATGGATGATTTTGATGAAACTTTACAGTAATATAGCATAAACATCAGAATAAATTAGGATACTTTTTATCCCAATATTCCCACGGGATCGACACTAATGCGGTCGATCGCCGCTTGCCGCTGTTGGTCCGTGGATGGGTGACCATCTTTATTTATATCGAGACTGCTCCGTGTCTCGGAAAACCGTTGGTCCCGGCTTTCATTCCTGGATCTTTGACAGTCGTTACGGGTCGTCGGAAGCCCGAAAGTCTGACAACCAGTCTTACCAAGGGGTATTGTATTACCCAGTAACTGGGTTGTGGAGGTCAGATAGGTAGTCACTCCATGCAAAATACTGGTATTCAGCTGCATCCGGTTAGACTGGAAGCTAACCCCAACATAATTGGGAAAAGGCTAGGCAGATGATGATGGTTGGATTTATTTCATAGTTACAAAATACTCTTATACACTATTATTGCCAGAGTTTTACGGTTCCTCCACCTTGGAAAAACTATCTAGAATTTCCGACATATTTCGCAACAAAATTGGACCCCATACCATAATGACACATATCATAATGACATTACCTAAGCGACTTTCTCCAATATTAGAAGAAACGTATGTAGAGGACATAACGTATTAACCCATGTACCCCAGCGATTATTAAACGTGCTTATTTTTTATTTCGCATTGGATTTTCAACGCACTGCTTAGCGCGGAGAGTTGAAAATCCAACAGTGTTTTGTTTGACGAGCTGGAACGCATTCCGTTGGATTCTCAATCGTCGGCACAACACCGAGAGTTCAAAATTCAGTGCGCAATAAAGAATCTCCCGTGTAAACCTGGACTCTTTGTGAATGATTTGGTCCATTTCTAATTTACCTAAGAGTTCCTCTATAGAAGTTCTATCGCCACACACATACATTTCTGCCTGCAAAGCTTTAAAGACTGATTATTAGCTTTAAAACGGTGGCGTTCTCAAAACGGTGAATGAAAACATCGTGAGGAAACCGGCATGTCCTAGAACCAAAAATTCGAAGACATGTGACATCTACCAACCCGCACTGGGCCCGCGTGGTGGATTACCCACTCCCTCTGGAAGAGAGGAGGCCTGTGTTCCAGCAGTGGGAACATTAAAGGCATCTGGATTCAACAAAATGGATTGAAATACTGGATCAATGTAAAGCCTTAAAGCTATATTTTCTTGAAGAAACCTTGTTCTATTAATAAAGGGGTTTGAATGCCCGCGGAATACCTAACTGTCCGCCATTTTGTTTTGTTTTTCAAAATGGAGGCCACGCATAATTCGACCTATATAGGCCGGGTGCGGGTCCGCAATTTTGAAAAAATATCAAAATGGCGCGATAGTAGGTGTGCTTTAATCCCCGTTACTGTGCTCAGTAATATTACTTCTTTAGTCTTTGTCTCCACCAACCCGCACTGGGCCGCGTGGTGGAATATGGCCCACTCCCTCTCACAGAGTAGGCCTGAGTCCCAGCTGTGGGAACATTGTTGGCTGACTATGTATCTTTCAGAAGGTTAAACTTGAAGCACTACTAGTATAATCTTTCAACATTTCTTTTTAACTCATTATTTATTTAACCACACACAATAATTAGTACCAGCTCAGAAGTACCGTTCAGTACCCCGTTGTAATACACAGAGGTACCATTAAGTACAGTCTTCAAATCACTGAGATCTTCCAGCCATCATCCAACTTGATTGTCCTATAATTATAGCTTTCAAATGTAATTTTAATCTTGATGTTTTGAAATAAGGTCGGTTTTGAATTGTGCTTTTGTTCTGGAGGTAGTTATAATTTTTACTATGAAGAGATTTAAAATCTATTGTGTTTTAAGTATAATGGAGAACACTAGGATTATGATAGACTAGCTTTCGCGTATGGTTTCGCTTGCTTGATGGTTGTAAACGGTTTTGATACACATGACATCCATTCAGTTGCATTTCTTTATATGAACTAGGTTGCCAAGACTAGAATAATTGCTTTGCTTACTAATGACATAGAACACTGATGATTAAATGACTAATGATTTTAACCGGTTGAATGCCGTAATAACAGAAACAATTAAAAAACCATTTTGTCTCGAGTGGATCCACGTTCGATCGATCGAAACACAGGGTTAATATGGACCCTACCAAGACCGGTTCTAAAATCGCACAATAAATCAAGGCGTATAAGAAATAAGAATATCCAAAATCATTGAAATGGTGGCGAATTCTGACATCTAAACCTGACTGCAGTAAGGGTTCAAATCGCTTCAAACATGTAACGATGGATCGAACTTACAATTTCTATTCCTGCATCCGACATGTGATACAGATTTCACTTTTATATCACTCGTTGCAGGTATGCCAGAGAAACACGGATCTCTTGAAGCGAGACGATCTTACTTGGTATCTTTTATTCATAATTATAATGCTAAATGCAGTGGACAGTTTTTTTGGATGCCGATAACGCTGTCAGGGTTATCATCTTAGACAAACATCGACAACGACATTGAGCATCGACATTCTAGCCTTATTCTCCAGTCAGACAGGTTGTCATTACTTTCGGGCCCAGCTATTGGTATTCGAGTCGTAGGACAAGTGTTTTTAATGAGCAGAAACACAGATCAAACAGGTAGGCACCTACAAAAGATCGCAACAAAACGTTCGAATTTTCGAACGTTCTTAAAATTACGAGAATTGCCCCTCTGATCTGTCTCAATCTGTCAAAAATAACTCTAATTTCCCTACATTTTGACAGATTTTTGACATTTGTTTGTCGCCGAGATGAGACTGCAACTAGACTTTGAACGTTTAAATTACGAGAATTGGCCTTCAGGTTTGTTGTCAACAACCAACATTGAGTATATCACACATTCGATCAAGCTTAGCGTATCTCTAGACCCGTATTTATTCGTGGTAGCAGTGGTTGGCTGCGACTTACGAGACGGTCGTAGGTTCGAACCCAGAGAGGCGCTTTCAATTCATTTTTTTTTTATTCAATTCATTTATTTTGACGGCACGGTTGGCGCAGTGGTTAAGCGATTGACTGCTGCGCTGAGTGTCTCGGGTTCGATTCCCGCACGGAACAAATATTTGTATGACCTACATGTATTTGTTCCGAGTCTGGGTGTTTTTCTATCTATAATATGTATGTATTTACAAAAAAAATTTGTATATAAGTAGTTTATCAGCCATCTTGTTACCATAACACAAGCATTAGGTTGCTTAGCTTGGGACTAATGGTGCTGTGTGAAATGTCCAGGGATATTATTATTGTCCAGGTATCCCTGGACAATAATAATATCCCTGGACATAACAAATTGGATTTTATGATCTGAAAAATAAATAATATCTTATTTATTTTTCAGATCATAAAATCCAATTTGTTATCAGATACATACGCAACCTAAACAATAGTGTTAGTACATCCATAATAATTGTTAGTTACAAAGGTCTAAAACTATGTTAGTATGTATATTACACTACAAACTAAGTTAACAAAACAATGAGCATAGAGCATTTTCTTTCTTAAAATATATACAATATCATCTGCCTAGCCTTTCCCAACTATGTTATGGTCGGATTCCAGTCTAACCGCTATTAACTAAATGTTGTCAAATATGAGAAGGTAGCTGTGTTCGTCTATTAACTATCACAGTTTTGCATTCAAAACGCTTTACTTTGTGTAAATTATTACATCGCCACTGCTCTCGAAACGGTGACCGAAAACCTTGTGAAGAAACCGGCATGTCCTAGAACCAAAAATTCGAAGACATATGACATCTACCAACCCGCACTGGGCCCGCGTGGTGGATTACGGCCCTCTTCCTCTCACTGAGAGGAGGCCTGTGTCCCAGCAGTGGGAACATAATAGGCTGATTATGTTGTTGTTGTACACTGGCACATGATAATTCCTATCATGGGTCTTCTTCTTTTGTTGCCTCCAATGAAGGTTGAAACTTGAATATTGGACAACTCTAAATATTTCTCACTTCCAATTCCTTTGCACTGTGGAACGGGTTAAAGATGAACTTTCTCATAATTCTCTTTCGCCATTAATGATCAAAACTTTCCACACAAGTAAAAAAATACTGTACCAAGGCGGAGTTAATGCCTGAGGCATTTTCTACCAGTCAACCTTAGGGTGATGCATTAGGTATCCCAATTTATTTGGGTTCGGTGCGTGTTCTTTTTCCATACCTCTCTATATTATTGGTCATCTCATTTATAACTCACCCTCGTGCTTGTCTAAAAAGTCTTCAATAGAACAAATGCCTTAATTTTTTGGCGAAATTAGGATTTAGTTGAATTAATGTAAAGCGAAAATGAGAGTTCATCGTCCATAAAGTGTAAGATACCTCTTAATCTATTTGCTATTCTAATTCCCACATTCATGCATATATACATAATTATCCGTTCAATGTCATTGAACTTGATAAAAAAGGATTTCGTTTCCTGTCGTAGCTTAGATACAACCAATTGAAGAATTTAACATACTTACATACTTTTGTTTTTTATTTAAATACTAGCTTTTGCCCGCGACTTCGACCGCGTGAAGTAACTTTCTTACATTTTTTTTCCGTAAGAACCATCCTCGTACTTCAAGGAATATTCTAAAAAAATAATTAGCGAAATCGGTTTAGCTGTTCTCGAGATTTGCGCTTAGCAACACATTCAGCGATTCGTTTTTCTATTATAGAAGATACAAGCCGTGTGCTTGATGGTACCTATTTCATTACGGCAAAGGTAACAGACTTTAATCCCCTATTTATCCCCTTTAGGAGATACATTTTCAAAAATCCGACTTTAGTGCTTAACTATCGCTATTTATGGAACCCATGTGCAAAATTTGAAAATCAAAATCAAAAGTCATTTATTCAAATTAGGCTGAGAATCCCTTTTCGAACGTCAAAATTACAAAAGACAGTCCCCCAAAAACGCCCGCCCTTCACCACTTCCTAGTGCTATCGCTGGGAAGAAGAAGTGGCGCAACAAACTCCCCAGCAGCACAGCTGTCTGTTCAGTTAGAAAATTCTTGATTATATACAATACTAGGCACCTACCTACGAGTATGTTAAGTCATTAACATTACAAGACACAGAACATAAAATTAAATTATTTGCCATATTTCAGCTAGCCACGCCAATATACCAACAAATATAATAAAAACTATACGTACTCAAGCTAAAAAATAATTAATTAAAATGTAAATAAAAACTTACTACCTAAATAAAAGCCTCCAGGCATAAAAGGCGTGACAGCTTACATATTTATGCATTGCTGGGTTCTGCTCCAAGCCCCAAGTACCTGGGTAGCGGGATCGTCCGAAAGAGTTACCGCTGCCCTGGAACAGAAAGGGCTAAGGAAGGAACACGGGTGGGTTTTAGTCAGTAAGAGTCTGACACTCCCTTCCGCTCCACCCAGAGCGGGAGGGGTCATTTGATGATTTCCCATCCAAAAAAAAAAAGCCCCAAGTACCTGAATAAACGCGAATCTGAAACAGCTATTGCCACGAATGTATTTAAACGTGTACGAAGATACACTCCAATCAGTCTATAATGTTCCCACTGCTGGGACACAGGCCTCCTCCCGGTGATAAGGAGTGAGCCGTAATCCACCACGCGGGACCTACGGGATGGTAGATGTCACATGTCTCCGAATTTTTGGTTGTAGGACATGCTGGTTTCCCTCACGATGTTTTCCTTCGCCGTTTTGAGACCAGTGGTGGTAAACCTATCCTATTATATAGGTAATTTTGATTTACAGACCCCAGAACACCCGGTGACATAGAGTTTTTTCTGTTGGTCGCTAAAGCCATAGATTTCATACATATACCTCGGTTATGGTGACCATAACTCCAGAATTACGACAAGCCGTTATAAACGCGACTTCTTAGCAATAACTATAAAACTGCCTTGGGAATAAAAGTATATAATTTTTTTTTATATACCGGAAGTATATAATATTTATTAACATTATTTTGATTTAAAAGAGTGTCCGTGGAGTTCCTTGCCCGTTCTTCTCCTTAGGTACCTACTGCGCTTCGGAATGGGCAACTAGCTTCATCTTTCAGACTGACCGACTCATTGACAATTCAAAAATACCTGTAATTGGTTCAGGGATGAGCTAGTACAAATTTGTACCACTTGCGAAACACCTGTGTACCAGCTCATCTTAATGAAGTTAATTGAAATAAATGCTTTGAGTTTTAATATACAGTAAGCACGGAAGTGCAAGCATTTTCCTAAGAAAATTTATGTCACATCACCAAAACTCAATAAACATAGCTTTTGTTGTCAATGTATTATGTCCGAATATTGTATCCTTCCTCTTCGTATCGATGGTAAATTAATTTGTGAATGTCAATTTTAAATTATAATTATTCAATGAAACTGACTTTCTGAATCTTTCAAATTACAATACCCTGAATGCCTAAAGCATTAGAAAACAGCAGAAATTATCCTGAATTCCTGACTAATTAACTAGTAACTAGTTTTTTTTGTTCTGTTTTTTTTTCTTGTCTATTTATTTATGTGTGTATATAAATAGTTAAATAAATAAATAACCTAATCGTCAAGTCTCACAACATAGAAATAACCCGAACAAAACATTATGGTCTGACCAAGATTATGTCTGGATTTCAAAAGAGACTGACCTCTGAGTTTGTTCGGCATTTCTTCTCAGGGGGAGGGAGTTACGAAACACCGAACTCATCTAGTTTATACAAAATTTATTTTGACGTGTAAAAGTGCTTTTTTTTAACCAATTTACATAAATAAATATAATTTATTTATTTATTTCGGGATAAAAAACAGGAGTACAATTAAATATTATACAATTAACTACTAATTAAACAAAGTACTTATCATACTACCAACAACATTATCCACCTATTACTAATATGTTGATGCTACATTAGAAAAAAAAATAATGAAAACAGAGTACATGAGTGCAAGATAAATTATTGACTGAATTAATGCTTTTTAGTAACGATGTTTATGGGATAGACAGAAACAAACAAAATATATATATGTATATAAGAAATGAAATAAATACACCACTTAACAATTATAAAGCTAAAGAATCAACTGCAGATTTTCTAAATTGATGTGCTGTTAGATTAAAAATATCAATGATTTCGAATCTAGTGTTGTAGGAATCCACACGTTGACGCAGAGGAGCGCGAAAGCCAGCATTAGAGTTACAGACGTGCTTAATATTAATAGATAGTAAGCGGTATGGACGCGCTTGTCTACGCACAACTGTCCTCGGAACGATGTAACAAAGTTTATTTATTAAGTCTAAACAATCATATTTGTTATGCACAATACCATGTAGAAACATTGCTCCGAGAAGCAGTCTTCTGGATTCTAGGGTTAACAGTTTGTAATTCTTAAGCAACACATCATACGATCCGTGGCTGTGATAGCATCTATAATGCAGAGCTCTTAGGAATTTGCGTTGAACAGTCTCAATCAAGTCAATAATATATTTTGCGTAAAAGGGATTCCATACGATACGATAGTAGCAAACTCCAGACAAGGCCTTATTAGTGATATATATAAGTATCTATAGGTTGATGGACGCTTGAAATCTTTGCTGTTGCGCATAACAAAACCGTACATTTTAAGGGCTTTGTTGACAATTTTGTCTACATGGGCATCAAAGTGTCACTTATCATGTATCACTTAAATATAGCATTGCTTCATAGATTAACAGTCCTCCAGATGTCGGCCATGGCGGCCAAGCCTTCGACGCGGGAGATTTTATGAAGTCGCTTAGTTTTTAAGTTTTTTGAGCCCTGGCTGAATATAACGAATGATAAATTAAGACCACCGCCTTAATTTATTGAGGCACCCACGGGCAAGCCTGGTTAAACAAACGACTACCTCATAGGTTGAACTGCGAGATGCGATCCCAAAACAAAGCGCTGGCACAAAGGGGCACCCACTCTTCCCTCACTCTCATAGTCCGATAATAAAATTAATAGCAACAGAATTTTTAAGACCTGTTATTTTTTGCAATTTTGCTCCTCACCTACTTGAAACGAAATGAAGATAATTATAATTAAACATTTACACAACTGATGAGCGTATTCTGTTATTTATTTTATATTCAAAAAGGTAGTACTTGTTCTCAGGGGCGTTTGCGAACATAATATGTAATAAGAATATTTTTTTTATTTTCAGAAAAAACACATTATTTAAGTTTCACAGAACCATTTTCCATCTAAAAATGAACATTACAGAAAAAAGTGTATCGTTGGTGCCTGTAGAATTATTATGTTAATTGATAATTATAATTTATGTGAATCCAGTTATTCAGAGGTTCCAACTTTATCGCTGAAGCTTTAAGGTTCAAGGTTGTTTGGGAAAATTTGACAGTTTCGGGTACCTTGACCTGCTGGCGTCTGTACAAGCAAGAAGAACCTTAGTATTGGATATATAAACACGAGTCCCAGGCCCTTAATTAAAACAGCAAGGAAAACCAAAATTCCATTAATAATAATTCTAAAGTCTATTTAAATCCTTGTTTCTAATTGACGTTATTTCCACTTAAACGAATATCATCATGTATATAAATAAGGTGGTTTCAGACCTACCAGTGAGTACTATTGGATTCGTAAAAATGTTTGAAGTTATAGCGCAAACTAAACTACACATTGTGCAAGAATACCCATCACATAGCCGTCAACGAAGCATTCTGTACATCAAATTAAGTAACATTGCATAAAAATAATTACTGGGAAACAATTTTTATTGTTGGCGTGAAATTTTGCTGTTTACGGCAGTGCGCAATGTAACACACGCATAACATTGTTCTTATGGGTGCATGCAACGGTACAGGGGTCGTGGGGTATTAAAAGTTATGTTATTAAAAACTGGTTTTCGTAAAAAAAGGTCAATATAAGTTGGAATTTTGACCTTCAATATCTCCGTAACCAGAGGGTTCCCAGGTATAGTTCTATGGTCCAGTACAAAAAAAAATATTACAATAACGGGGAGTACTTAAGTGTATTTTTAAACCCATTATGTGTGGGTTTTAAAGTTGTTTTTTTCCAAAAACACATAGTTGTTTACATGTCTGGAAAGTAAAACGCGACAGCAGTATTACGTACAACACCATAACCAAAATTTTAATGTAGCAATATTTTCTTTTTTCAGAAGCATGGCGCGACTGAGCATACTCCTGGTGATAGCCTGCCAGTTGATCACCATCCCATCCATCAGAACGGATGATGACAACCCCTTCATGGACCTGGCATCCACATTACTGCAAAACATGGGGGATGGGGGCAACAACAACATGAACGGCTTAGCAGCTATAGGGAATATCGTTGGGAACCTCATGCAGGGGGATAATGCGAAGAATTTGGGGGCCATGTTTGGACAGGCTGCTGGGAATGGAAATGCTGGGGATATGTTGTCAGGTAAGATCAATTTGTTATGACCTTATGACGTTTTCTCGTGAAAGGGTGGAAGAAAAGAGGTGGAAGTTTTTTAATGGCTGTTTAAAATTGTTGCTGTTAACTTAGAATTAAGTTACAAACGTGACAGACTATGTATTATCGTTAAAACTATCTACCGCAATCGTTATTGAAGTACCTAGGTAAATTAATTAACACATATAAATGTACTCAGTAAAGGTTAATAGATAGAGTTGGATCGGCATCCAGTTTACAGGATGCAGCTGAATACCAGTATTTTACACGGAGCGACTGCTTATCTGACCTCCACAACCCAGTTACTGGGTAATGCGATACCCCTTGGTAAGACTGGTTGTCAGACTTTCGGGCTTCTGACTACCCGTAACGAGATCCACAAATGAAAGCCGGGACCAACGGCTTAGCGTGCTTTCCGAATCACGGAGGGATCTCGGTATGTAAAGATGGTCACCCATCCACAGACAAAATAACTCATGTACCTACAGTATATCATGAAGACCATAAAATATCTAAGCTTTAATCAAAAAGCCCAAGTTTTGCTCTCGACCCGAGTGGCTCAAACTCAAAGAAAATGCTTATATGAAATAAATATTTCAAATAAACAATTTACAGGCACTTTTGAACAGTCAGAAAGATGAATTGGTTAGGATGATGAAGAGATTCGAGTTGCTGATTCCAAAGCGTAACGTGGCTGAACATACAGATGTAGGTATCTTTAAAATCTTAACGAGCAACAATTTGCCGGTATATGTATAGGTACTGTAGGTACACGAAACAAGCCACAAGAACCCTAACTGCTTTCAATCCATACAATAGAATCATTAGCAATTCTTATGGAGTTCAACGACCATTAGACGACCGTATTCGCGAAGCAAATAAACATGCACAAACATGGAGAACCTTGCCAAATACAGAACGGGCTGGACGGTAGATGTTTCCGTTGATAAATAACTAGTCAATTATCAATCATTTCCTTGGTCTAGACTTGTATGCGATATAAGGTGGCCCTACATAATGTATCATGATTCTGTTAAATTTTACTACAGTCACATTTTTTTTTAGTTAAACGTTGAAAAAAAAGACAAGCTAAAACAGTGTAGCCGATCGATTCTGTAAAAATCTCACCGTAAAAACGTAGGTGAAGTGAGCTTAGAGTCAGCGGTCAATAGTGTCAATCCCTAGCATTAGTTGGAATGACAGCTCACTCCACGCTCACTTTACCTAAGTTTTCACGGTGAGATGTTTATAGAATCGCACTGCAGAATGACGGAATGATGATTAGGTTATCACATTAAACAGTACAGCGGTTATTACAAGTTGTTACAGTCGCCGGCACGTAACTTTGCCAGTCTTGAGTCGTTTCTCTCCTTTCTTCAACTTTCTTCACAACAGCCGATCGTTTCTATAAAAATCTCACCGTGAAAAGTTAGGTGAAGTGAGCTTAGAGTAGCTGTCAATAGTGTCAATCCCTAGAATTAGTTGGAATGACAGCTCACTCCACGCTCACTTCACCTAAGTTTTTACGCCAACGAAAGAAGGTCCCACGGCTAGAATATTCATTAATTGTGTATGCTTAAAATATGAAACCGCGGGGCACTGCTAACTTGTCTATGTTACATTTTCAATTTACTGGGAATTGTCGAGTTTCTAGAATCTGTTTGATCAGATGTCTATTATTCTACATTCAAAATTAGCAAACAAATGCGGGACACTAAACGCCCCCAGACGTGATAACAATAAAACTTCTATTGTCTCTCGTTCAGTGTCCTTCAGTGGGTTAATTAGTAATTAAGTAAATCAAAACCGTCTGACTTTCATGCATATTGCATGAAAGTCAGACGGTTTTGATTTACTCAGTTTTGTGTTTACTGATAAGCATTTATCCACGCTTTAATTAGAATAAATACAGAAACTTGAATGGTCTGATTATTATTATATACTAGCAGTGCCCCGCGGTTTCACCCGCATAAGTTTCGATTCCGTGGGAATATCGAAATAAAAGTATTATATGTGTTAATCTGGGTTATAAACTATCTGTATGCCAAATTTCATCCAAATCCGTGCAGTAGTTTTTGTGTGAAAGAGTAACAAACATCCATCCATCCTCACAAACTTTCGCGTTTATAATATTAGTAGGATTACTTATTATCGTATTATTTGCTTACTATGCAGAGTTGATTTAATTATTCGCTTAGTTGGAAATTAGCAAAAAACGAGAATAATTAATGTAGCCAACACCACAATGATAAAGATTTCTTTTGTGTGTGCAATTTACGGCAAATCCTACTAATATTATAAATGCGAAAGTTTGTGAGGATGGATGGATGGATGTTTGATACTCTTTCATGCAAAGACCACCGAACGGATTTGGATGAAATTTGGTACACAGATAGTTTTTAACCAAGATTAACATATAGGATACTGTTTATCCCGGTATTCGCCCGGGATCGAAACTAATGCAGGTGAAACCGTACGGCGCTGCTATTAGTTTCTAATACAAACCGGAGACACTTAAGATATATCTTTAAGGGGAATTATAAAACGAGCGATTAAAAAAAAGCTTTGCGACTGATGATGACATACTGTATTAATAACTTGAGCGGTATGAATTTGAGTAAGCGAAAAATTAACTAAACTAACGACGAATATTGATTAATAATAAAATCCAGAACAAGCTTACAAAAAGTGGATTGTGATAAATCCATTTCATATATTAAAATTTTATCCGAGCGACTACATTACTAAGTGAGCGACTGGAAATACAGAGAGGGCAAAATGCTAGGTTAGGTTAGGTTAGAACTGTGACCACATAACGCACGAGCCGAGCGAGCGAAGCGAGCGGTGCCGCGGCAGCGGCCGGCGATTGCCAGAAACATTTTGCTATAGGAAAATTTTTTTTTTTTAATGTGAGCTCCGTATACTCTGCTCATTAGTGTATTTTTCAAAGTGGTTTTTGTATTCGAAACACTTCATTTAAGATAAAATGCCGCTCAGTATAAAAAATACATTTGCCAAATATTGAAAAAAATGCAGGACGTAACGTTGACACTCAAACAAATATTAAGTCGCTCAAATATTATGAAGCTGCTCATTTTGTATTTTAAGTAACTCAAATTAATGTTTGTAAGATACTATTCTGTTGATTTTTCGTCACTTACAGTCAGTCGCTCACTTAGTAATTATATAACCCAAATTAATTAATTTTAACACTTAAAATTGTAATTTACAGTCACTCGTTTTATTGCTACCCTATCTTTAACCAATAAAACAATTAAAAGTATTTATCTTAGCTAATAGTCATTGTACAGTTATTTTACCTCTGATTTTGCATCACTGTCCAAATGACAGTGATCTTTATTCTCATTATAATAAGGTTGTTGTAAGGTTACCGTCATTGAAAAGTCTGTCAAAATCGTTATGATCTTTATTCTCGTCACAATAAGGTTGCGCTTAAGTTGCTGTTGTCAGAGGTGAAACAATTGTGAACAGACTGTAGATAATATTTACTCCAGAACTAGGAAAGCACAAAAGAGGTTTATCTCAAATCCTCCCAGAACAAAAACCTTTTTTTTTTGTTGCGCGTGTTTAATCCTCATGGACTTCCTCCATCATGGGGGTGACAGAGAGGTATGCGTATGGTACCGGATAAAACTACCGCGGTGTTCCACTTCTGCCTATGGCCGGGGGTACGGGGTTCGTATAAGCATTCACCACTCCCCCGACAGGCCCCGACCCGCTGTTCCTCAGCGGGTCCCACCTCCCCGTGCAGCTATTCCCACAATGGTCGCACGCACTCTCGAGTGGCGTGCGTGGAACACTGCGGCGCCAACTCGCGCCTGTCAGACGACGGAACTAAAAAGCTACGTCCAAATAACAGCTCTACTAAAACTCAATCACTTTTTACAGGTCTTGGCAGCTTACTAGGAGGTCAAGATGGCAAGATAGATCCAGCTTTAGTAGGATCTATGATATCCATGTTTGCCCAGCAGATGGGCACCACAGAGGCACCGAAACCAGCCAGAAAGAAACGAGAGAGCACAGAAGGAGAACTAAACCTCGAAAGCATGATGAGTCTTGCCTCTGGTCTACTTGGCAACAAGAATATCGGAGGATTTATGCCCTTAATTATGAACGCTTTAGGCTCATTATCGGATACAGAAGCCCAGAAGCGAGCAGATGAGCATAAAGACCATGCTTCCTTCCTACCTCCGTTCTTGGAGAAGGCTCACTTATATTGGGACATTTTCATCAACTCAGAATTAGGAAAGACGATCTGGGAGAAGTCGGGATTGAAGAGGACGCTCAAGGCTTTTACTGGACCTGATGGTAAACTAAGCTTCCAACAGATGTTCAAGAACTTTGAAAACCACTCGTTTAGGAGACACTGGATCAAGGCAGCAGCCAAGTACTTGACTGATATGGTGGTGCATGTCGCCAAGCCTGAGGTTTACAGCAGGTAACTATTAATGTACATACTTAAAAAAAATGTATAACTCTTTAATTCATTCACTGACTGACAGAAAACGCACAGTGTAAACCGCTGGGTATGTAAAAGCATAAAAGAACATGTCTAAACTACTGCCTAAGCACTAGCTTCCAACAGTGTGGTTTTTGTAACATACAAATATGCATTCATGAATAATTACGTGTTTATAATTCTCCTAGAACTTTCGTGAACTAATCAAATAGTACATGTACGGCAGTCGGACAAACTGTGTTTAGCCATGTCCTTGTGCTCTAGAGTTCCATAGCAAAAGTCAGCATTATGGAAGTTTTTGAAAATTCGCCTCCTAAAGAGGATAAATTTTAATTTGTTGAGATCAGTGGTGGCCAGTTCCCGGGAGCATTGGTGGTCCCAGCTATACTTTGTGTATTTAATTTCATCACCACAGCTTTCAAAACGGTGAAGGAAAACATCGTGAGGAAACCGGCATGTCCTAGAACCAAAAATTCGAACACATGTGACATCCACCAACCCGCACAGGGTCCGCGTCGTGGATTATGGCCCACTCCTTCTCACAGAGAGGAGGCCTGTGTCCCAGTGGTGGGAACATTATAGTCTGATTATGATTCACTCACTGACAGACAACGCACAGCATAAACAGCTGGGTATAGAAGCATAAAATTTTGCACGAGAGTTCCATAGCGAAAGTGTAATATGGAATATGGAAGAATTTTTGAAAATTCGCCTCCTTCTTCTTCTTCATGGCACTGGTATGACTTTTCTCGGAATTTGTAGGCCCAAAACTTTTCCACTTCCACGGCATCGTCGGTGGCAGCGCAGAGGTCACTTTGACGATAAGTTTTGGGTCACAGAGTAGGTGGAGCATAATTTTCGACATAGCTCCACATCCACACCCTGCTGCCGTTCCGTCGAGGTAGTCCCACTTTACCAGCGGAGCAATTGCGTAACACACTACCAGTAGCAATCGCTTTCATTTTGACAGTTCAACAACATTCACTGCTTTGTTTACGTTGTTGAGCAGACAATTTTTTCGAACATATGACGCAATGGACTAGCAATATCCATCAAATTGTGATAGTGTGTTACGCAATTAGGGTGCAGGTTGAATTTACATCTTCCCACTTGTTTTCGGAGACGGTTCAGCGACTTCCAAGTGGACCATGAAAGGTTACAGGTCTGCAGGGAGATAGTAAGTAGGAGGGGGAAGCGTATACTGCCAGAATTTGCAACGGGCGTTGGCCGGGTTTCCTGGTAGAGACGCTGTCGCCTCCTAAAGGGATTAAATGGGAAATGGAAGTTCGTAAGTTTTGGCGATGAGAAATCCGATTGGCTTATACCTACTTTAAATTTTCCATTGAAACAGCTAATTGGTTAGTTCAAAAGTTTAGCGGAACTTGCTTTTACGCCGAGCGTTCACTGTGACTTTCGAAATACTTGGCAAAACTTAAATTACTATAAATGACGCTGACTGTAGGTAGTTTAAAGTTTTGTTTAAAACTAATAACTAGAGACAGAACATTTAATATCAGAGCAGGTTCTGGAAAAGTTAACGCTACCAAAATGCAGATTGTTAAAGTCAGTTTTAACAAAAAGGTTAATTTGACCCTCATAAAATTCCCTAACTTTTGGAATAATAATTGAATTTAGCACTAGTATAACCATAAATGTAAGTATCAGTAATGACTGTGTCCACTGTATTGTACGTTCCCAAATGGCTATTTTCCATTGTAGAGTGCTAATTTGATTTTGGTATAATAGGACACGTGTTTCGCGGCTACTAGGCAAATGAAAACGTTTAAATGGATGTTGTACAGAGTCATATGAAACAATACATTTTCAATAGCAATTAATGAATGTTTATAGCTAAAAGCGTGTTGACAGACACGTGCGGGGAGGCTGTTTGAAAAAGCTAAGACTACACAAATTAAATTCATAACTACCTTTTAGCTGGCTTCCGGCTATCTAATAGGTAGGTAGCCAGCTAGTAGCTCTACTGCCAGGAGCATTACCATAAGGTAAACTGAACCAAAAGCTCTGCGTAAATAGATAGGTATAAACTAGGTTCAACATGAATACTACAACCACATACTTATCTCAACTCATACGTATATCAATCAAAATTTATTTTCTTTTAAAAACAGCAAAAAGAAAGACGATGACTCACTGCCGCATGAAAAATATTAACATTGATGACCTTGCGAACAAATTCACTCTAACCAATGAACACAGCAGTTAAAAACTTCAAAGACAAACAAATTCTTTAGTGAACACAAAAACAAATAATATTTTATACTAACCCTTGATATTCAGTTGCATCCGGTTAGACTGGAAGCAGACCCCAACATAGTTGGGAAGAGTCTAGGCAGATTGAGTGTACTACTACAGTACATTGTTGGGGAGTTCCAGTTCTCATATTTTTATATACAACATATACATAATAATAAATTATTTTAATGTTAGCTTTTAAAATGTGCCCGATGCGATTCCCCATCGGCAAAACTGATTTCGTCGAACGATTTTCGTCCCCTACTTAATCCCTTTGATGGATGGATGGATGGGATGAGATGGAACCCGCTGTTCCTCAGCGGGTCCCATCTCATCCCCCCGATGAGATGGGACCCGCTGAGGAACAGCGGGTCGAGACCTGTCTCGGGGAGCGGTGAATGCTTATGCGAATCCCGCACCCCCGGCCATAGATAGAGGTTGAATACCGCGGTGGTTATAGCCGGTAAGAATCCGCATACCCCTCTGTCACCCCCACGATGGAGGAAGTCCATGAGGACTTCAACCGCGAAACCAAAAAAAGGAGGATTAATTCTCAAAAATCCTTCCTTAATGTGCACTTCTGTTAGAGGAACCTATAGCTTCCTGTACATCAATTCACGCTTTTGGAGACAGTGGATTAAGCTGTGCGTTGTTTGTCAATAAATGAATATTTTTAAGATTTTAAAGTATTCCATCGTAAATAAAGAAATATTTCTTTAAAAAAAAAGTTCTATGCCAAAAATACATTTTTCACAGACCCTTAATCGTCCTTTCCAGGTACCTGGTCTCAGCCCAATACATCACAAACAGCTTCCTCGACTCCCAGGGTCTCCCGAAGAGCACCCACTTCAACGTGAAGAAACCTGAGCAGTCCATCACCACACTACTGAATTATGTGCTCAAACGTTACCTGGACATGGACACTGATGTGGCTGAGTATGTGTCGCCGGCTGTCGAGTATGTCAAGGTAAGGATAGAAAAAAGATCGAAACTATTGTAAAATTGTTCGTTATTGCTTTGAGTTTTAATCATTTATGATTTTTAATGTATGTTTCCGACCCCGTTTTGAGAAGACCCTCAAACAATCTCGGAAAACATCGTGAGGAAACCGGCATGTCCGAGAACCAAAAATTCGAAGACATGTGACATCTTCCAACCCGCACTGGTCCCGCGTGGTGGATTACGGCCCACTCCCTCTCACCGAGAGGAGGCCTGTGTCCCAGCAGTGGGAACATTATAGGCTGATTATGTTCCGACCCCGGTCACCTTTGAAAGTCGTTACGTGTAGTCAGAAGTCCAAAAGTCGCACGTGTCGATCGAAGGTTCAGATACGCTTGCGGCGGTCGGTTCGTGGATGGGTGACCATGCATTACATATCGAGTTTACCCTTCCGTGCCTCGGAAAGAACGTTAAGCCGTTTGTCCCGGCTGTCATTCGTAGATCCTTGACAGTCGTTACGGGTAGGTTAGGAGCCCAAATCTTACCAAGGGGGTAGCGTGTTACCTAGTAACTGGGTTGTGGAGGGCAGATAGGCAGTCATAGCTGATTATAGAACCCTCGATAGAGATCAATACTCATCAAAGTGTTGCTGTTCCTATTTTTTCATATGTCCTTTCTTAACTTGAACAGATTAGACGTAAATCATCTAGGCTTTCAGAAAAATATGTACATCCTTGTTACTGTAATACGTGTGGTTATATATCATATGTGTATTTAACTATTAAATAGGTACTGTAACTTAGGATATAATAGACCTTATCAGACATGTTGAATCGAAGTTTCCTTTTCTTCCACAGCAAACCCTCAAAATGGCGGAAACCACAACCAAAACCATGTCTTCTCGAGGCGACTACAACGCCATAGCCGACCGTCTGACCGACACGCTGAACCTAGAGGTCATCGAGCCGGTGCTGAGGGTCTACCGCGCGTACCAGCACTCGGTGAAGGCACCTCACTGCCAGGAGCATCTCATGTGCCTGGTTAACAGGCACCATGACCAGGATAAGAAGGGTGAGTTGGGTGATAGCGATGAAAGTGTTGAGAGATGAATTGAAAGCCTTTTTAGGAGTTTCTGAAGATATGAAACCTGAGTGGCAATTTTTGTAATTTTAAGAACGTTCATCGCATCGTCTGATCGCAGTCTCAATCTGTCAAAAATACCTCTAATTTCCCTACGTTTTTGCCAAGTTTTTGACATTGATTGTCGCTGAGATGAGATTGTGACTAGATAGAGACAGACTTTGAACGTTTTTAATTACGGAAATAATTGGCCTTCTGATCGATGCAAAATTATAATCATCTATTATAGTTTTCGTTATGGCCCAGTGGTTAAGGCCTCGCCTCTCATGCACGAGGTCGTGGGTTCAAATCCGGGCAAGTATCTACGAATGTGTTTTTTTCAACTCATATCGAGTATTTCGTAAGTTTATCTTGGACATCATTGAAATCGGTGAATGAAAAATCATCATCGTGAGGAAACTTGGACTTACAATAATTAATCTAAGTCTAAAATCGCCAATCCGCCTTGTGCAAGCGTGGTGATCAATGTTCATGCCTTCTCTGTATGAGAAGAGGCTTACACCCTGCAGTGGGACAATTAAAGGCTGGTATTATAAGTTGTCTTTACAGCTACGATTGCATTGGAAAATAGCACATGGGCGATTCCAGAAAACCAATTCCCGTATTTAAAAACGTTCAAAATCCAGTCGCAATCTCATCTCAGCGACAGTCTATGTCAAAAACTTGTCAAAAATGAAGTGAAATTAGAGGTATTTTTGACAGATTGATTGACACAGAGGTCAGACCACAGATAACTATATATAAGTCAGTGAACGTTCTTAGAATTACGATAACTGCTTCTCAGTCAGAATTTGGCACGGAAAGTGAAGTTGTGATTCATAAAACACTTCTGCAACAAAAAAATTTAGGTATGAATTTGAGCCCTGAGTACTAGCTGTTCCTACAGTAGGTACCATGCCGTGCAAATATTGATATTATCACAATAATAAATCGCCACACAATCTAGTAATAAAATAACAATACGAGCGACAATCTATAATAGGTAAAAAACATTATTACTAGGTATAAAGGAGATTTCGTAACCAATGTAACTACATTCCGTACCATAATCAGTCGCATACATCTTTGTTAATTATAGGAGCATTTTATAATACCGTACCGTCCTCTGTATTTTTCCTGTGTTTATAACTAGCTTCTACTACTTTCTTGTTCCCCGACAGCAGCCTAAGATTTTGGGGGGGGTCACCATGGGTTCCGCAGAATATTTGAAGGGAGGGACATCTTCTCGTTGGTCTAATGGTCGCTAGCGTTACTGCTGAAAATGAGGTTCTGGGTTCGATTCTTATGTCGAGTAAAGTGTTACCTATTAGATTTGTCCATCAGACATTTCTCAGAAGCAGCCTGGAATCTGGATTTGTGCCCGGTTGGTGGCAGTACGCTCGCAGCTTTTACATGGGTGGTGGTATTTAATAATTGGTCGTATGTATTAGAATGGTAGATTATGTAGGAAGAGCGAGCGAAGCGTGCTCGGAATTTTTTAGAACCCGCCATGGTTTGGTCAGGTTTTGTTTTAAATTTTCAAGCAGAAATAGGAGTTACATTTTCGACTTAGAGCGATGCCACACGGGTGTGGCCAATACGTTGCGTCGTCACAGCGCAGTGAGTGCTACATGAGCGCTGCGATGACGTCACTGCTCAGGCGTTGCAACGCTGACGCAACGCATTGGCGCCAACGCCCGTGTGGCATTGGCCTTATGCAGGCAAACCCAAGCAATTTTGCAGAAGGTAGAATGGAAGAGCAAGCGAAGCAAGCTCGAAAATTTTGCACACTCTCGGATAGGTTCGATTTTCTTTTGATCATTCCAAAAGGACTAGGAATTACTTGCTTTAGAAAAGCTCAAGAATCAAAAGAATGTAGGTTGCAAAACTGAGCGAAGCGAGCCACCCCACCTTCAATAGGTTTTATTTTCTTTTGACAACCATACAGAAAGAGAAATTTCTTTTTCGTCATAATTCGATAAAGTAATTTCTCCTCTAAACCCGTTTTACAGCAGTTTAGGTTTTGGAATCTGGCCTAAGCCTTTTGAACCATGAGTACGAGTGGGGCTCACCTCTTGCATCCTAGATTCTATTATTTATAACAGGCTTTTTGAAGTAAACACTATTTTAGGTGCGTTAAAAACACACTGTCATTACATAGTTTTAAGTTTTTACTTCGGCAGCCTATGTTCTTATATGTTGTGTGATGTTTTTGTATATGTCCATCGGGGTCTCCGTGGCTCAAGTACAATTTTATGTTAGTAAGACAAGTAGGTAAATCATTCAGACTCTCGACAGTTTGAATGAATTTGGGTCATGACCCCCGCACGACCCTCCTTTATTATTAGTATAGAATAGATTACGAAACAGCTTTAGGTTAGTGTACCTACGTAAGTCAATTCGAAGCACTTCATATTATTGCCCGCTCCCTTTCACAGGGAGGAGGCCTGTGTCCCAGCAGTGGGAACATCATAGGCTGAATAAATATGCTACTTGAAGAAAAAGAATGATGGATATTGCGTGGAACTGACGAGCGATAAACCACAATATCAAACCACGTCCGTAGCACTTATGAAACAAACTCACTTTAATTATAACACCTCTGCTTATACCTTTGTAGATTACAGGCGTGATGTTATGTTAGTATAAATTAATCTGTTAATTACTCATTACATATTTGTGTTTTCCAGGTCTTCCTGGCTTCAAGGCTGGTCTCACGAAGCTCAGCAGCTTAGCAGCGTCCGCGGCACTCAGCTTCCAGAACGGAAAAGGCTTCTTCGACCTGTACAACGCTATCCAGAATGACGTCAATTGTGAAGTGAGTGTGACATATCTTATTAACCTGACTTAAAAATAATGGTCGAAAGAAGTCCTCCACCAAACGTCGCCACATCGCTCAATCATAAAATAATTAATTACCTATGCTCCTCGCACCCAGCGAAAAACCGCGATCTTCACCAAGACATCCGGTCCATCATAATTCATAAGGGAGGCCTCCCTTCCGATTCGCGGTCGACACTCCAGAAACTTTCGACCCCATCGGCCAACCATTCTGCGAGCTATGTGCCACGCCCACTACTACTAAGTAGTTTGGCAATTCTTCGGAACCAGACCATGTCTCATTTACCCATGTGTTCCAAATGTCTGCATACCTGCACTTTAGACGATCTCAATGGAAAAAAACTCTGTTTGTTACCTCATCCTAACCACTTCGATCGTAATGCCAGACAAAGGGATTGCTAAAAAAATAATATTTATTTTTTCAGGCGGCCTACCCCGCTGACTGCTCAGCGTTCCATGAACACGAAATGAAAGTAACTACAGAAGTGTACCACAATGAATTATAATTTCTAAGTAAACAAACTTTATTGTTGTAATGCCTTCTGTATAATTAATCTAAAACTTTATACTGTAAATGATACAGTTCAGAATGGTTCACTTTTTTAATTTTATGCAGGAAGCTAAAATTATGAGTCCTGGTTTTATATTGTTTGTTCTTTCCTTTCATTTCTTTTTTCACATCTGTACCATATTTCATTAAATTGTCTTCTATTGATAAACCAAAATAAATTATGAAATTACCTACTCACTCATTAGTCATCAGCATTTGGTTATGTATACTCAATATTTGATCATAATCATCTCCGTTTTATTAATCTAACTAGAAGCCAACTTCACAAGCCTTTTTACACCGCTTTTAGTAATCATCATTTTCAATGTGTTCACTCATCCTTTCAGCAATCGCTTTCTAAGTAAATGTTCACTCATTTGCATCTTTTAATCCCTATTCATTAAAATATTCATTTGTCATCGCGGCCGACAAATGGTAGGGCCAAAAAATCTTTCTGTCATCAATCGTTCATAAAAAGTAAGCCAGAGACCATGAGAGCACGAAATACACTAACATTAAAATCAGTTTGATCACAAATACATTCATTAAGTTGATCACAAATTCATTCATTAATTTGACCACAAATTCATTCACTAATTTGATCACAAATTCATTCATTAAGTTGACCACAAATCCATTCATTAATTTGACCACAAATTCATTCGCATATTTGATCACAAATTCATTCATAATTTGATCACAAATTCATTCATAATTTGACCGCAAATTCATTCGATGATTTGATCACAAATTCATTCCCTAATTTGATCACAAATTCATTCTCAAAGTTCACTATTCACTCCATGTCATATTATGCTTTTACAGACAAAATGCACCATTTCTGTGTTTTATTGTTGCTAATTAAATATATCTACATAATGTTACTTAATTATTTTATATCGTGATACACTGCTTTTATGTAAACTATGTATTTAACTATTAATTTAAGATATCGTGAAATACCTAAGTAATTTCAATGTCTTTCAGTTTAGATTAATTTTTCACAAAAAAAATAATTTGTTTTTTTTGGAATTTATATTTAATTGGTGTAGTGAAAATGAAATAAATATTCCATTTTTATGATGGAATCCAATATTAAAATAGCTAAAAAAGTATAAAATTTTAGTTTTATTTTAATAAACACAATGAATGAATCATTTTAAATGGAATATTTAAAAATGTACTTATGTAAACATAGTATTGTTAGTTGAAATTAAGTAAAATAATATTAGTTTTTTGCTGGACATTTTGGTGCTAAAACTTACGTTGCATTTAATACCTCTGCGGACCCTAAAACAAAGGGTTTTCATGGGTATCTAGATAGATAATAATATATTAAAATTTCGAATCTATATTAAATATTTGTACTTAATTAATAACGTATAGTTTAAAAAAATATATATATTTAGATGTTTTGTTTCTAATTATTTGTTACTTTTAGGTTAATTTCTCAAGTCTTCCGTATCACTTTCAATTTAAAATGTAAATACATTCCACATTGATGTAAGATATGAAATAAAACATCAGACTGAAAACTCGTATTATTTATTTAAATGGAAGGTAGGTACCCATAAATGCAAATTACAATCATATAAAAACTAAAATTGCGAACAGTGAGAGATCAATTTTATAAAAATATTCACATTGGTGCTAAATTGCTAATTTCAGTGAAGTCACATAATTTAATACAATTTTTTTTTATACATTAAAATTAATCCACACTTGCCGGTAATAAATTTATTGGATTTTTAGAAAATACAACAAAGCAACAAGTTTGAATATTTTGGACAGATTTTATACCATCGAACCTTAATAATATTATAGTAATAAAATTATATTTTTTTAATAATAATTTAATTTAAAATAACTTTTAAAACTTTTGATGCTGGCAGTACACCTCTTTTCTCACAAAATTAAGAATTAACGACCGGCCAGTGTGATTTAATTCTTAATATTAGGGTGCTTACTTATAGACACGAGTTTTCGGTAAAGACAAACCAGTACCGATCAATGCAGGTAAAATATCCCTGTATTAACTTATGCGCTCACACATAGAGAAACAGGTATAACATTGTGACCGTTTCTTTCCGTGGATCAACCTGCAGCAATCTGTATCGGAAAATACCCCGCTGCTCTCTGTAAACACCCTTAACCGTTATCAGCACCTAACTATGTGAAATCATAAACATTAACGTACACTAGTCAATAGTATTCATTATTAGTTTTATATCGCGAAAAAATACTAAAAACACTTACATTTCAAGAAATATGGCAGTAATGGCAGTTTTATAAACAATAACTCTATAAGCTAATTAAAATTAAAACGAAGTTATCTTAAAAATAACTTAATAATGTATATTTTTAAATTATCATAATATTATATAATGACATGATAGTTATCTCTAATAATTAATTTACAAGATTATTATATTAAGGAAACGAGAAATGCATTTTGAGATACCTAGTAGTTTGAAGAATTGTATAAGAAAAACGAATGCCACAAAAATCTCGAAGAATTTTTTATTTTTATAATCAGAAGTAGACAAATTCACATTGGTCCAAAAACCGTATACGCATACGCATATTTTATTTCATTTTTTTAAATAAATCATAAGCATTAATTAAAATAATTTGAAATGAAATATTTTGTTCAATGCTGCCGTCAATAACCGATATCATCGAGATGTCTCTTTTCTTTCTAGATAAAAAATGTTGACTGACCGCCAAGCGTCAAACAGGTAAAATAAATTCTAACTAAAATCTAATAGGTATAACTTTGGACGGATTTCTTTAGACTAGAATAACTTGTAAATTCAAAATAATATCATTATTCTTGATTGGTAGTGATTGTCAACATTATTATCATTAAAAGATATTGATAGAACTTCTAATAATGTTAAGCGTAAAGAATTATTATTTTTATAGTATAGTTACTTCTTGGTTGGGATATTTTTGCAGACCCATTCCATGCCCTCCTGTAAATAGAAAACGACACACATTAAAATATCATCCAGTCTATTGCTTATTGATGTTATTTTCACTTATACGAATATTAACTTTATGGAAGTACAAATTAAGTTGATTTTAAAATGCCTAGTACTACAGAAAACGTCATAAAATGTTTAAAGTTGTAGTGCAAACTGAACTTTTTGTATGGGTCTTAAAGTTGTTTTTCCAAAACCACATGTTTGGAAGCTAAATTACGAACGCACTATCATACTGTAAACACTATCTGCTGGAGTGACAGTGCAAAATACAGTTATAGAGAAATTATCCCATTGAGTTATTATGTAAGCTTTCTTCAAAAAATTATAAATGGTCATGATGCTGTGATGTTTGGAAAAGTGATTGGTGATTTATTAAAAAACTTAATTTCAAATAGAAAAAAAAATAGGTACTAATCACTTAAAAAAATGTATGACTCAATTAAAAATGTAGGAATCCAGATTCATAAAACATTTTATTTTTAAAAGAGAAAATGGCCCAACCTTGACTCCAGTGCCATCCGTAGCGACGCACGCTTGAATCTGCCAAGTGCGGTCTCTGATCAGATGCAGGCCCAGATGCTGGGCTATCTCACTGGCTGGCAGCGCTGTAAATAAGATTAAATATTATTCAATGTTATAAATTATAATGATAACTTTTTAAATGAGTATGTTTAAAAAAACTTTTCGTGCTATGGGTACAGTCAGCATCAAAAGTTTTAAATTAAAACTATGTTACTTTTTTTTTTTAAATATAATCATTATTTTTTATAATTTGTGTGAAAGATGATATGGCTAGAAAAGGAGTGACAATAGAATAAGAAGTATGGAAAAGAAAAGTCACGTTGAGCTGGTCCCAAATAAATTAGGATAAGGGCAGGAGAATGGTGAATGATGATATTTTTTATAATAGAATTTTATTTTTCTGTTATCTGTTAATGTTAGCAAATATTTCTAAATACTTTGAAAAAAAAATTGTATTAATTACCAGTAGCCAAGTCCTGTTTATTGGCATACACCAGTAAAGCAACTCCACGTAACTTCTCATCTTCCAGGAGTTCTGCTAACTCCTGGCCTGTTTCCTCCAGTCTTTGATGATCAGAGCAGTCAACAACATAGATCTGTAAATGTATGGTCAGCATTTTAGCCCATTTTTTTAATGATATAACTAACTATTTATTTCACAGTGCTGTGGAAAATTTTTGAAGCTTTTTACTCAAGAAAGTTTTAAATATGAAAGGCAGAATTAAATAATATTATCAATGAATGAATGCGGGTCTTAGTCATTAGTCACACATGAATCGACCTATAGGTACCTAGGTTTCGAAGGCCATGGCATGGCATGTTAGTTTTTAATTACTAAAACCATAGAAAAATAATATTATGTAGGTAGATATGTACTAACCAAAATATCAGTATTTTCGAAATAATTCCGCCAGTACGGTCTTATCTTCCTCTGCCCGCCAATATCCCAGACGTTTAGCTTAAAACCATTAGATAAAACTGATTTTATATTGAACCCTGCAGTAGGGGTAACATGGTTCACATCTTCTGAAGCCAGTTGCTTTAGGAGAGTTGTTTTACCAGCATTGTCTAGCCCAAGAAGCAGCAGACGCAACTCCTTATCAGGATTGGACCTCAGCTTTTTCAAAATATTCAGTAGGCCCTAGAAATTTTAACACGAATCAGCACAACAATAAACATATTTTACTACAAGAATTGGGTTATTTAGCTAAAAATACCATCATGGAGATAAACTTTGGAAGGTTGAGTAGGTAAAACTTGATTTATTATTAGTAAAAAACGATGCTTTTCATCGTAATTAAACTATTTCTTCGCAACTTGCGTAAATTGAAGGAATTTTGTTGACATGTAGCTGTTTCCATGGTAACGTGAGCAGAACCACGTTCCGTTCTTCTAATAAAATGTTTCGGTGGGTGAATCGTACGATTACCGTTTTAGACAATCTTTCGTTGTTTTACAATTTAAAATGAAAGTAAATTAAAACTAGTTTGTGAATTACGATAAAATCTTTAAAAATTGACAAAGGAAAAATCAAACCATTAGGAAACTGTATAGAGAGTACGTGTAATGAAACAAAATGATCGTCTAGAAATGTATTCAAAGATAGTTTCATGTCAGTAAAGTGTAAAGTAAATTTAGTAAATTATTTTCATTTTTATATAGTTTTCTACATTAATTTATTACTTGTGAACTCTTTACAAACATTTGCATGTAAATTTGTTTGTTTTATCCGACAGATTTATCCATTAGGTAAACTAATAAATAAATCGAAAATAAACCCTGCCCGAGTAGTTTCTGAACGTCAACTCACTTGTCAATTTCTCGTTTGCCTGTTGTGGCGTGCGCACGTGTTTACTTTACGGCTTACAAAATTAACAAAAAATATTTTTAATTTACTAAAATGGGCAAAGTAAAACAGGAGCCCGTCGACCAAGACGAGCAGGGAGATGTCAGCATTAAATCTGAACCACTAAGTTACGACGATAAAGTTGAACATTGCAGTGTGATTGCAAAGCCCATGGCGCCGAAGAAACTTAGCAAAAAGATTTACAAACTCATCAAGAAGTCTACTTCTCACAAAAACTTTATTAGGAACGGACTAAAGATCGTACAGAAACAGTTGCGGCTTGGTGAAAAAGGGTAAATAAACATGTTACTTTTTACATTTTAAGGTTATGTCAATACGCATCGTTTTGTACCGCTTGTGTAAAATTTATAACAAAACATGACAATCCTGACCTAATTACTATGAATTTATAATATTTGTATCACTGTTGCAATTTATGCTACCACATTCCCATCAATAATTTATTATCAACATTGTGTCGGATTGTTACTGTGGTCATTCGTAAATTCATAACCTTGACATGAATTATCATACAACAATAATACTTACGTATTAAAAACCTAAATTCTTAAATTCTCTATCCTTTCCAGGCTAGTCTTCTTCGCCGGAGACATATCACCAATTGAGATCATGTGCCACTTACCAGCAGTTTGTGAAGAGAAAGACATCCCGTACTGCTACACACCGAGCCGCAAAGACATTGGCGCGGCCATGGGCACCATGAGAGGATGCGTTATGGTGCTGGTTAAAGAACATGACGATTATAAGGACTTGTACGATGAGGTCAGAGGAGAGATAAAGCTGCTTGGACATCCAATTTAGGTTAGGTTAAACAGATAGGTGTTTTGTAGTCATAAAATGATGATATTCAGTGGATTGAAATTGTTTCTTTCTTTTCCTAGTTATGGTTTATGACAATAAATGTGGCGGCAGTTGCATTGTTGTGACTGTATGTTTCCAATGTCAGTTCTCTACCTCAATGATGTATTATTATGTTCTGGCAAATTAAACTATCACCTGTTGGTCCCTGTGCCTTTGAAAAAAGTTAAGACCACAGCTGCAAACAGGTTTCATCAAAATCAAATTATTGTCTTTGTCAACAATCTGCCTAGCTTTTTCCCAATGTCTAAGCCTTTGTATTTATCAAAAATAACTACAAAATATCTTGATAAGCTACTGCTGGCTTATTAAGTACTATTTTGTCATGACATAAGTCACAGATTTGTAGAAAACCTCTGAATGGTGTCTTGCCATATAGTACATGCTAGGCTGCTTGTAACCTGATTGATACAATTGATTTTATTATACCATTTGAATTGTGTCAATTCGGTTTATTTACTTTTAAGTAGAAGTTAAGGATAAAATATTGGTGTACAAGAAACATTAATGTGGGACAAAGTTCTTGTGTACCAAGATTTTATTTAATATAGACAAATTATTAACTATTTATGTTTGTTTCATTTTACAAAATTATGGCCAAAATCAGTCTATGGTATGTTTTACTATATTGCCGTGTTGAAATAAGTTTTTTTTTTTTTTTAATGTTACTTGCGGTTGGCGCAACACTTGTTCCATTCTCCCCTGTTAGCTGTCACTCATTCACTTCTCTTTCACATAATCCATTTCATCTTTTCTCTTGACTTCCACTCCCTCTCCATCCATCAACATTTATATGAATGGGATGGTACATACTTAAGCCTCTCATCTCAAGCCCTCATCGGCGTAGGCAGAAACTACAGAACTAAGGGATGGAATGTATTTTTTTTTATTGCTGAATGATCTTATCGTGACCTCAGTCAAGAGTCACAACTGATGGAAAGCATTGTATGAGATCTATGATGGAACAAGTGTGCCCAGAAGATGCCCTGTTCACTCTTGCTTCAAAGGCAGTTAATTTTACCTGGTATAAAAACCTTGGATTCTTGCAAAAAATGAATAAAACAACAATACTTAGTTACACATACATTTAATACACTTATTAAAATCTATGGGTACGTAAAAAATGGCAGATTGTCAATATTACTGACCGTGAAGATTGGCAAAATACAATTACTTTTAATTACGCACTAGGATCACTAGAATATCTAAGTCTAGATTAGGTTCAAGGAGCAGATTTCAGTAAACTTTTCCAAGAAGACAGGAATAAAGGCATATATCCCAGGACAGGGCATTGAAGGTCTGTGGTATACCTAGCTTTACCTCTTTACATTGTTTAGTCTCATTATGTTTTGTGTTTGCATTGATGTCAGCTATCAATTTATATAGGTTTCATGCGTGGCCGCCATTTTAAAACAAAATCAAAATGGCGGGCAGGTAGGTATGCCAGGCTCCATATAAAAATCCTCAATGCCCTTTAAATGAAAACTCTTTTGAACTTCGATGGTGTAAGAGTAACTTTTACTGCAGGTGTATTATGAGTTATGACGTTTAAATCTATCACGATTCCAGTGCGAGAGGGAGACGGCTATACATGACCGATAGCTAGCACTATCCCTATAGGCGAATAGAATTATGATGGCGTTAATACTTCATAATAGCCGTCAGCAGTGTATTTCAATCGCTCAATTTTTTTCATTAGCTAGATTTTTTTTAATAGTTCTCTATGTGCGGTAAAGTCTACTGAAATCGAATCCTAAATAGTAACTAGTAATTGAAGCAGTATTTAATTTCATAGATTAACCCTGCTTTTGAATGAGTGCCCAGTAATGTACGAGATCATAGTAAATATCCATTGAAATATTACACTTGCTTGCAAAAAAATGGACCACAAAACATATTATTAGATGAATACTCAAGGGTGCACACACATTCGATTTGGCAGTATTTGTGGAACAACAGAGCAATCACTAGGTACACATATTCGGCTCGTGCTGATCCGCCAGCTTCATTCGGCATTTCGACATATATTCGATTTTGCCGCCTGGCTCTGCTGAATCACGTCGACCCGAACATGCGTGTAGAACCCCTCTTGTGACAGTCAGTGTTAGAAATTCTGTGCCGAATTTATTTGGTCGACCAAGTAAGTAATACACGTTGGCTTCGATCGCCAAACAGTGCCCCTCGAAATGAACGTTTTTCAAAGTCGGATCGTCTCGCAGTTTTTTCCAAGCAAGTGTACACACAATTTATAAGAAAATATGCGCAGCGTTACACAACACTATGGATTTACGGCGTGCTTGTTAAAATTATATTATTATGTCTATGTAATAGTGTTTATTTATATAGATAAGGATAACCTGTATATAGTGGAAAGTGATGATGACATTTTGTACTTCAAATTCTTAGGAGATTATTTAAACTACAAGTAGTATGTTATTGGATTTGTTTTAAGTAGGTACATTTAGCATAGAGGTAGTATTACATGAGTTGGTAAATTATTTTGGCCTGAAGTGTAAGCTATGGTTTAAATTCCGACATTACTAATATCTATACCATACCCGCGTGGTGGATTACGGCCCACTCCCTCTCGCCGAGAAACGAACTGTGTCCCAGGTCCCAGCAGTGGGAACATTATGGGCGGATTATGCTATGTCTATATCCCGTTCGCGCTAAGTTTGCCGCTGACCGTATCACACAAATATCGAGAAAACTGAAAAATATTAAGGTGAAGAATAAAGTTATAATCATATTATGCGGTAGGCGGTTGGGGGAGCGGCCGCGCAATCCACGGATTGACAAACTTAGTGCGAACGGCTAAAACAGCCCGATTCAAATGGCGGCTCTAAAGTGCGCTACACGCTGCGCAGTACCTCTCCCCTCACCTCCGCTGACACGTGAATATGTTACTGCGCAGCGACTTGCCTCATGTTCCGAGCCGCCATAACGTTTGAATCGGGGTGTAAGTACGATAAAGGAAAACATCGTGATGAAAGTTGAACTCGAGAATGGCCAATACGCATTCAGCTAGCATGGTGATCACAACTCCTTCCTTATAAGGGCAGAAAGGAAAATCTCCCACTTCCCTCGTTTTTCAATTCCCCTAAAACAAATCCAACACTGAACGTCACTTAATATTACAAAGACATTAAATCTACGTAGATGTGTTAAATAAATCGTTTCATCGTGTCTACAATCAAAGCCGTTAATCCAATTTCGATCTTACACTACACTCATTTAAGGTTTAAAATTGTTCGCATAACTAATATAAGCTCTGTTACAGCTAGTCAGGTTTAAAGAAATAGGGTTCTAAGATCGTTGTGCGTGAATTTGTTTTTTTTTTAAGAGCCTACTAGCAAAAATGTTTGGGGTGTTACTTTCTGCATCATGTTCAGAGACTCATTTTAGAGTAAAATCGGTCGCAAATATTTTGCTAGTCGGGTCACACACACAGGAATTTTATAATTTGAAGTCATTGATTTTAGCATTGTTTAATTGTTTTCACTAGATAATAAATACTGACATCCACAACAAAGATGAACCCGTTTTACACAATTTTAAATTGTTTAATAACGCTTCAATTAAATAATCACATTTATTTCCTAATGAACTCAATGTTCATTAGGAAATAAATGTGTGACTTGGAAATTCAAAACCTTTTTAGCTTAGCGAATAATTTTTAATTTTGCCCACCCAATGACATCAATAGGGCAACATTGACACTTAAAAGCCACACCGCCACTTAGCCTTTGGCTCAAAAACATTAACACGACCATCCTTCCAATAGGGCTGGCCCCTTACACATTATTATCACACTCGCAAACTAAATTACGTACCCACTACACTCAACAATCGATATATCTCTCAACACACATCACTTACTACACTACGGTCAGCAAAACAACCTTATACAGATTGTCTTATTTAAATATGTACGCCTCTTCAAACAAACAGTGGAGGGGCGTGCAATTTTAAATTAGACGATTTCTACCAACAAATTAAAAAAACATGAATCTCAGAATTTCATTATTTCACAATACAAGGTCAAGTAAAATTAGCTAGCGAAACTTCGCAGACGTGATGGGTATCGATCAGTGGCGAGCCTAGTGGTCAAAGTTACGGTAAGCCCGACAGGTTTCATATGATAAAAAGAAAATAGCCACATATTCGGTTCGTCATGTTTAAAAATCGATATCTATCACATCTGCGGAGTTTCGCTAGCTACTTTATTTTGACTCAGTATATTCAAATATGTACCTGTTGTCTTCAAATGAAAAAACCAAGAAGACGTCTAGAAAAAAAACAAATCTTCAAAATAAAGTGTCGGACTGTTTTGCTGACCATACATGACATCTTTGGTATGTTATTACGCGTGGTTTGACCGTACTGATCACAGTTCTGATTATATTCCTATCACAGACTACACCTACCGAGCTCCGCCAAGCAATACTGACGCCAAAACTATTCATCTTTGGATTTGATTTTGTTTGTAGAACCTAATCAGAAAGACAATATTTTTTTTTTGGTATTTTTAAGCCAACCTACCAAAGGGTTTGCCAATGTAACTGGGTTATATGTAAAAGCCAGATGGGCAGTCGTTATGTAAAGCACTAGCATTCAGCTGCATCTGGTTAGACTGGAAGCCTACATAGTTGGGAAAGGCTAGGCTGATTTTTAGGCAACAACAGTTCAGTCTTTTTGAAAGCCAGTAAATTTGCTGTCAAATCTAATATTAGGATAGAACAACAGCCAATGAAATGGCTTGGTCAGAGACTTGAAAACAATCAAGTCTATTTCATAAAAAAATCTCACCATGAAAGCTTAGTTCAAGTGAGCTTGAAGTCAGTTGTCATTCCACGTGATGTTGGATTGACACTATCACCTACATATCACTATACCTACGTGTTCACGATGACATTTTTACGGAATAGATTGACAGATTCAATTGAATAGGTATGCATGCTTACAGAAACTAGTGACTCAACTTGGATTGACTTAAAAAAACACAAGAAAATCTTGACATTTCACTATGATTCTTCCACAAAATCAAATCAAACTCGTCATATTTTTAACTAAACAGAACTATTTTAAATTAAAAGCAATTTATTTCGGCGCCTTACTAACTATATTACATACTAAGGGAGGAATAGTGATGTTTCTAATACAGTGTACAAAAATATTCTGATGAGTAAATAACTTTAAATTAGTTTATTTAATTCAGCGTGATAAAATGTTGCCCAGAAGGATTGCCAGATTTTTATTGGATTAAATTTCCACTCATCATTTTGTATAGTACTTTTTGGGCTGGTTTTTCCAACGTCAGATATACAGGGTCCTGCCAGTATCGCGGGTTGTTCGAAAGAGTTACCGTGGCCCCTGGCACAGGCAACTGAAGGAACACGGGTGGGTTTTAGTCAGTAGAAGTCTGACATCAACTAACTTTTCTCGCTCCGCCCAGAGCGGAAGAAGAATATTTGATGATCTCCCACCCAAAAAAAAAAAAAACATAATTATACAGGCTCAAATTATATTAGCTGGCAAAACTTTTTGGATATCGACTTTTAAACACGATATAACAAATTGATTTTCTAATACACACTTCGTTGGTGAACACACAAGTATGTTGAAATTATGAGTTTAGATTTTTATTTTTTATTTGTTAGATCGATACCCATCAAGTAGCAGTGAGGTTTCGCCAGCTAATTTATCATGGATCCTTCATTTTTTATCCGTAGAATAAAATAGACGTGTTAGTTTTTGTCAGTCATTCAAAATTATTTCTCAGATGAATATATCTGGCGTTAGAAAATTCAGCTATAAGTAAAGTTAAAATGTCTCATCATGTCATCATGTAGTTCATGTGTCTTGTCTCATGTGCTTTTAATATTAACCGCCAAAATACAGTCGAGACATGAAGTCGAACATTACAAAACGTATATTTCAAATTAAAACGATGCTATAATGATTATTCTCTCTCAAATATCTTATTTAAAAACACTTTGACGAAGCCACATAGCAGATTTAGTTAAAAATACACACACATGTAAAAACACACCGTTATTTTTTAATCCAGCAATCTTCATAGTAGAAAAATATTCTATACTGGCAACCCCGACATAAAATGGTAAATACCATCAATCTTTTCTTAAAATTCGTTCCTAAAAGACCCTAACATGAACTTCTACAAGCACCAAGCTACACTACATTCAAATCTGCGCTCATTTTAACTTACTATTTTAAACTTTACGCCTTTGTTGTTAAGGTTTAATATCTTACAGGCAAATGATTAAAAATGTGCTGGGGTTTATAATTTTTTGTGTAGAAAAAAAGATGAGTAATTGAAACTTTTGTTGACAAAATACGTATTGTGGTATTTAATTTATTATACTTTTAAAAGAGAAGTCTTTTTAGATAACTTCAAGATCATATTTTTAGGAACCAAAAACCACATGTTATCCTTTGTTTTAAAAGGAGTTTACAAATTACCCATCTATGACATAACATTCAGAAACAGGACAACACAGTTATATAAAAAACAACGATCTTCATGCAAAAGAGACCTTAGCGTTAAGAGATTGAGCTCAAATTCCCTTACCTTAGCCGCGAGCGCAACTCAATTTACATATTAATGGAAAGTAGACTAAAAACTATGTTTAATAAGGTCGAATTTCGCTCTGCGCTAGTGACCAAACTCTGAGGCTGGTGTTTTCATACCTTTAATTTAAAAAACAAGTGCTTCAATTAATATTATTTTTATGAAGAAAAACATTCTAAATAATTAACATTATAACTTGCTTTTTAAAGACTTAAAAGATTACAAACTATTTTTAATACGAAGTCCTTTACATTCGGATAAATGACATTGATTACATAGATTGTTATTAAATCATTAATTAACTAAAAGCCAATTTGCTACACATATACACAAGAATTAGCAAAATACAAGTACAGTCACCAAAAGAAATAAGTAACCAGGGCGTCGCATATAGTTGAAGTTTAGTAAGAAACCGATGGATGTTTTCGAATCAAATTTAATTTGAGAAATGAACTGTTTGTTTTCTATTAATTTTATTCGAAAATATCCATCGTTTTCTTACAAAACTTCAACTATATCCGACGACCCTGGTTACTTATCTCCTTTGGTGACCGTACATAAGCTATAATTAAAAGACTGAATAAATACACCTTAATTTATTACCAGAAACAATATTTTTCTCCCTTAAAAAACTGCCTACAGAAATTATCGTCCAAGTTAATTGGTTTTTTTCTTACTTGTAGGTATCCAAAATACTATTAATCAAATTTTAAATCTGACACATTTTTATCAAAATAATTTAGCTATACTTAATTGACCATTGACTTAGCGCTGATTTTTCCAACGCCAGATAATTTTATCTCAGGAATAATTTTGAATTTTTGACAGTTCTTCCATACAAAATCTGTCAGACGTCAACTTTATTCCACGAATGAAAATTATGTCGACTGGAAAATCAGCCCTTACAGTCGTAATAAATGTTTGCGCAATTGTAATACATTTTGAAAAGAATCAGAATATACTAGGTCAATTTAAATTAACTAGCAAAACTTCATATATACGTAATGGTGATTGATATCTAAAACTTGATTTACACAGGCTAATTACCTGTACTGCCGTCCTTTAACGAGAAGCATGCCATAAGTTGCTTCAATTATATTGTATGCCACAGGTAAGAAACTTGCATCGTGTAAATGGGGCCCAATGTAAAATTACAGCTTTTGAAACTTAAAATTTCAAGTTGCTACACTACCAGCGGATATATTTCATGTCAGCAGCTAGTTAGCTGTAGTTACTTGAAATACCACCTGAATTCGCTAAACCCCAAGAACATTTGCCTCCGGACCGTGATCTGCAGTGGCCTATATGGAAAGCTCTCAATCGATTGCGTACCCAAGTAGGGCGCTGCAGACACAACTTGTCGAAATGGGGATTACTGACCCATCCAATACCAAGTGCGAGTGCCTCCAATCAGACCATGCCCCACTTGCTGGAGTGCCTTAAGTTTTCATTCACCTGCACCTTGGATGACATAATGAATGTCAATGATGCCGCAATCAACGTGGCCACGTACTGGGCTCAAACAATATAAAATATCGAAGAAGAGTACCATCGAAACGAAAAGAAGAAGACTTGAAATTATTTTTATTTTTTTTACATATTTTATTTTATTTATTTGGGACAAAAATAATAATGAATTTAGAAAATATTTTTCTATCATCATGAGATATTGCTACCGATCACTTCAGTGAAGTTTCTCCAGCAAATTTAAATTGACATTGTATATGCGCAAAAACTCTCGATAACTCTCGATAAAAATGTGTATAACTTCAGATTTGTCGAATAATACATTGAATAACCGAAAATACCCCTATTTTAACGCCATTTGAAACACCAGCCTCCTACCTAGACCCGAGCCGTGTTCAATATATTATAGTTTATATATTAGTTAGTGCAACGACGACTATTCTAGTGAGCAGTGTTTAAGTGTAGACGTGGAAAAGTATAAGTATGGTCAGTATTGTGCTCATGAAGCACATCGATACTGGCAGGAGCACCGCGAAACGGAGGGACCTGGAAGACAATAGAATCGTTTATAACAATTATTTTACTTTTATTATGGTACAGACAAAATGAGGGGTAAAATAATCAAAGTAAAAAAATAATAATAATAAAGTAAAATGTCGGTACTCGTTAGGCAGCATAATGCAACCGCTACGTTTTTTTATTTGTTTGGTAGAAACCGAAGCATCTCCCAATACAATTATTGTTTTACAAAAAAAAACGAAAAAATACGCTACAAAGTGAAAAATAACTTTAATTTCGGAAGTCGGTGTCTTTGGTTTTGTATATAGAAACTGACTCAAAAACAACCCAAGCAAAGCTAATAAAATATATACGGGACCACCGCGCAAGTTTTTTCAATAAAATATACCAAGAAAAGGTCCTTTTTAAGGAGTCTGTTAAAGCCCTGTAGTAAACTTAAAGAATATTAACTTTTAGGGCTGGTTTTATGACCCGTACAGGTTAGAACAAAATGGAGGGTGATGTTACCTCCAGTAAGGTAGATGTCAGAGCGGCGGCTGGTGCTGGTTGAGCGGGTGCGGCGCGGCGGGCGGGCCGCACAGCGCGGTCGTGGCGTCGGGCGCGGGCTCGCTGTCGCGCCGCACCTTGCCTACATACACACTGACATTTACTCTATCGTGTTGTGTTATGGGAAATTGTGTTTTCGGGTAGCGACAAAGCAAAGGAGTAAAGGAGAATCCCGCTCCACCGCAAATTAAAATGTTACAATAAATATCTGAGCGGTACTAATGTTTTTAATACACTTAAGTCTAAAAACACCGGTGATTATTGGGGCATCTCCACTAAACTTATAAGTAATATAATAGACATCGTAGCCCCCTATCTAGCTGTTACTTTTAATAAATGTGTTGATTTAGGAACTTTTCCTGACCTCATGAAGAGTAGTAAAGTCATACCATTATTTAAATCAGGTAATAAGAATGACGTTGGCAATTTCAGGCCTATTTCTATCTTACCTGCATTTAGCAAAATATTTGAAAAGTTAATACTCAAGCAGCTGCTAAGACATTTTAATTTAAATAGCCTCCTCCATAATGAGCAATATGGCTTTACAAAAGGTCGTTCAACTACAGATGCGGGTGTTGCTCTGTTGAGACACATATTTGACGCATGGGAGAAATCACAGAATGCTATTGGAGTTTTCTGTGATCTCTCCAAAGCCTTTGATTGCGTGCACCATGACACGCTTTTGCGTAAATTACGTCATTACGGTGTTCAAAACGAAGCTCTCAACGTAATTATTTCGTATTTACATAATAGGGTCCAATGTGTAGATGTTAATGGTGTGAAATCATCCGGGCTACCAGTTCAGTTAGGTGTTCCGCAAGGCTCAATACTGGGTCCATTCTTGTTCTTAGTTTACATTAATGATTTACCATTCCATTTGACGGGCATTTGTGATGTTGTACTGTTTGCAGATGATACCTCTCTTATTTTTAAAGTAGACAGGAATAGACAAGATTTTGACGACGTAAACAGTGTACTCTCAATAGTTACAGATTGGTTTACGTCAAATAACTTAGTTCTCAATGCCAAGAAAACCAAATGTGTTAAGTTCGCCTTACCGAATGTTAGAAACCTAGGACCCAACATCGTCTTAGATAAAGAGGTGCTTGAAACTGTAGGCTCGGCAATTTTTCTAGGACTAACAGTAGATGCCAAACTTCAGTGGGGACCTCATATATCAAGTCTAGCAGGAAGGCTCAGTTCGGCTGCCTACGCCGTCAGGAAAGTAAGACAATACACTGACGTTGATACAGCTCGTTTAGTCTATTTTAGTTATTTTCACAGCGTTATGTCCTACGGTATTCTGCTGTGGGGCAAAGCCGCTGATATACAAAATATATTTGTCCTTCAAAAGCGAGCTGTTCGAGCAATTTACCAGCTAGGTGCCAGAGTTTCTCTAAGAGATTTCTTTAAAGATATTGGTATTCTCACGGTTGCATCACAATTCATCCTTGCCAACATTTTATATATTAGGCAAAATTTACACTAAACTTGTACACTTAAAAATAGTGATATTCACAGTGTTAACACTAGAAATAAGGACAAACTACGTGCCCCTTTCACCGGCTTCATAAGGTTCATAACTCATATGTTGGGCTTGGTATAACCTTTTATAACAAGATACCCTCTTCTTTTCTAGACTTGCCTTTTAATGCGTTTAAAGCTCAACTAAAATCCAACCTTTGTTCAAAGGCATACTATTCCATCAACGACTACTTAGACGATAAGAATAGTTGGTCACCCTAGTTTAACGCAAGACAATGTTTATGTTCCTTCTCCAGAATTAGCTTACTGCCAGGTCTTGGAACCCAGCAATGCATAAATGTGTAAGCTGTCACGCCCTTTATGCCTGGAGGCTTTTATTTGGGTAGTAAGTTTTTTTATTTACATTTTAATTAATTATTTTTTAGCTTGAGTACGTATAGTTTTTATTATATTTGTTGGTATATTGGCGTGGCTAGCTGACATATTATGGCAAATAATTAAATTTTATGTTCTGGTTTTGTAATGTTAATTACCGAACATAAGTACCTAGTATTGTATACAATCAAGTATTTTTTTAAATTGAACAGACAGCTGTGCTGCTGGGGAGTTTGTTGCGCCACTTCTTCTTCCCAGCGATAGCACTAGGAAGTGGTGAAGGGCGGGCGTTTTTGGGGGACTGTCTTTTGTAATTTTGACGTTCAAAAAGTGCTGATTCTCAGCCTAATTTGAATAAATGACTTTTGATTTTGATTTTGGTGCGTCCGTAAAGTAGCCACAATGTAGCAAAAAATAAACGCGCGAAATAACGCCTTAGCCTTGATAAAATTCAAGACACGTGAGACCCTGCGATCTTACGTGTCTTGGATTCAGCATGACACAGTAGATTTTAATTTTATTTTTTTTGTTTAATAAATATTGAATATTTTTCACCATTTGGTTCTAGACTAAGCATGACTACAGCCCGATTCAAACTTTATGTCTGCTCTGAAGTGCGCTACACGCTGCGCAGTACGTCACCCCTCGCCACCGTTGACGCGTAAATACGTTCCAGCGCAGCCACGCGCCGCATGCTCCGAGCCATACACTTAGAATCGGCCTGTACCTCCATTAAATTCGTTTCATTCAGTTGCTACAAGAATGTCATCGATATAGAAAAAGTTGAGTCGTTCAAAAAAGTACTCTATGGATTTTCTGTTAGATCGAAAAGAAAGAAAAAGCGGTGGAATCGATGTACAGTCACGAGCACCAATATGTCAACACTTGGCGACTTTTAATTGCGATTTTTCCGTGAAATAACGAATGTAACGTTGAAATACGACACATTATGTAAACCTGTGGGTTCGAAAATGTTATGTTCGTAACAACATAAGATTTCATTAAAAAATAAAGGAGTAAATCGCATTTGAATAAAGCCGAGTGTATACATACTTTTGCTCGTGACTACACACCTAAATCGGGTAAAAAGTGTAAATCTGCTGTTTACTTCTGTAGAAGAACTCTTTAAAATGAACTACTGCTACACTCACTAGTGAAACACAGACAGCCAGTCTGCTGGTTGTTGTGCAGCGCCGTGGTGAGTCTCAGCTCCTTCTGCTCTTTACTCTGCTCGTTCATGCATTTCTGGTAGTAGTCGAACTCTTTGACGTACCTAGAAACGTAAACAAACTTTGTTACAATAACCAGTCTCGTTTTTTGACTCAAGTTTTTCCCCTGAACTTAGTCAAGGTAAACTTTGACATGAATATACAAAGGACGAAGTCAATGCAATCAAATTTGAATCCGGACTAATGCAAACGGGCATTTAGCTTCAACTTTCCTAACTGACCGATTGATTTCTGAATAACCGACAATAAATTTTTTTTTTTTTAATATTTGAATTTGGCGACGAGAATTTCTGGGGATACTGCTGCCCATATTATCCCCAAAAAAATTTCTTCCACGAATCCCTGTTTCTCGTTTTGGTCTTGATATTGGTCCTCTACTTCACTACCGTTATCAGCTTACTTTCGAACATCATCATGCGGATAGAAGATCTGTTAACATTTGTTTCTTACCAGACAGGCGGCCACCGGTTGTCGGACAGATAGTCTCGGGAGGGTTGGCTGAGATGTCTCGCGCGACACACGCGGTCGTACGCGCCACACAGGCGCCACATGCACCAGTCTGCCAAGTTGTGTGCATTGTGCAACTGAAATAGAAAATAAATGTTATTGTGCAGGTCATGCAATAAACAGGTTCACAGGTAAATATGTAGCTAGTTGAGACGAAAAAGTAGCTTAAAGTACTACCTACAGCTAGGTTACAATACAACGTGTTTTTTTTTTATATCCCATAACTCTAGAGGGTCATTGTACTCATCATTATGAACAACTTTTACTATGGGAACAAACCCGAAATCGCGAAACAAAAATCTGGTGTTCCCTCCATTTTGACGAGTTATACGAACATAAATGTAGGGAACAGCTGATTTTTTTTTCGGTAATTTTTGCTTTAAGGTCCCATAGTAAAAGTTGTTCATAATGATAAGTACAATGACCCCCTAGAGTTACGGGATATAAAAAAAACACGTAATATATTGCTTTGCCAGTGACAAAATATTGAAGACACTCAGGAACACCTTTTTATATGAATAACTGTTTTCTAGGTAAATGAGACCGCGAATCGGTAAACGTAAGGTGGGACGCCCTCAGGCTAGGTGGAGCGACGATCTTCGCAGGATGGCTGGTAGCAGCTGGATGACAGTTGCCGAAAATCGAGTTGAATGGCGTGCTATAGGAGAGGCGTACCTATGTCCAGCAGTGGACTGCTATAGGCTTATGATGAAGGTAAATGTTAGTTATGTACCTTGTGTGTTAGTTTTACATAATGTTAGGTGTTAATTACCTTGACAGGCTCCAGCAGCGACAAAGCTATCTCGACGACTTGATCATCATCACCGCACACTCTGTGAACAAGGTTGCTGTCATTGAAGTCTTGCTCATAATTCCCTTTATATAACTTTAATCAGTGTGATAGTGTAATTTCAATATGATGGTGTGAGTGCAACTTCAGGAAAGAAACACATAATTTGTGTTTTTTGAGTTCTCAAGTTGAATAAGAACCTTTAAAGCAGTGAATTACTAACACAACATCAAAATCGCGTTCTGCAGTTTCTTCCTCCTATCCTCAAAGGTAGAAACTACACACGTACACAAACTACACACGTACACATAGCTACACATCAAGCTATACATAACCAGTATAAGCTGACTTCTGATTGTACGAAAAACCTATAAAATGCGAGGTCATCTAAAACTGGAAATGTATAGCTTGATGTGTAGCCGTGTGTACACAAACTACACACGTACACAAACTCACGCATTCTTCCTGTACGTGTGTTTAAAAATAAAGAAAATAAAAGCCCCAGCGTAATTAAAAACGTTTAAAATCTAGTCGCAATCTTATCTCGGCGACAATAAATGTCAAACATGTAGGGAAATTAGAGGTATTTTTAAAGATTGAGACTGAGACCAGACTGTGAACGTTCTTAAAATTACGAGAATTGCCCCTCTGATTGAAGGTGCACTTTAGGCCAAAATGTATTTTCGGATGGATTTTTGATTTTGGCGGTCAACTTCTTGTATAATCAAATGTGCAAACAACGGACATTAGTCTGCGTTGAGAGGGATCTACATCAGATTGAGGGATATTTTGAGTAGACCCACCTGTCTCTCTGCTGCAGCTGGTCTATGACCCTGGCCTCCACCAGGTTCACAAGGCGGTTCATACACAGTCTGTTGGCTAGCTCCAGCAGTTCCAGGCATCTGTTAGGGTCCACAGCGGGTATTTTGTCGCTGTAGATGTAGCTGAGCAGGATATGGAACGCGTACATTTTCACGCCGGGGAATGATATCTAGGTAGTAAGAAATTTTGTGGGTTTAAAAGCTGGAAAATTTATCATAATTATCAGTATTGAACAAAATCACAATAAGGCGAGAGACCATTCATTATATTTTGTTTTTTAAGGAAAGGAGATGCTGTTGCATACTTGCTTTTACAATTCTTTAGGGTAGAGAAAGGGTTGTTTAAGTACTACCAGATTTTTTTACAAAATCTTGGAAATTAAATCAAATCCAACATAATTTTCGGCACATTATTAGGTTATCCGAATTAAAATTTAGGACGGAGCGAGATGTATCCATTGTTTGAGAGGAAAACAAGGTCGTAAGTAATTTAACTTGAAGGTATTTTTTTATCAAATGATCTTACTAGTAATGTGTTTTTTATTTGAAGGTACGAGTACAATAAGTTTAGCAAGAAACCTATGGATGTTTTCGTATGAAATTTAATTTGATAAACTAACTGTTTGTTTTCTATTAATTGAATTAAATTTTATTCGAAAACATGCATCGGTTTCCTAATAAACTTTCACTATATCAGACGACCTTGGTTATTTATCTCCTTTTGTGACCCTGCCATATTTTATGCAAAATAAGATAAATAATAATGATAAGTTATTCTATTTATTACTTAATAATGTTTTAACAACAGCTTCTATATACAATATGTCTTATAATCTATTCATGATAAGTACTTTTCAGTGATAGATACGCTGTGCAAGTTATACTGACCACGCGGGAGGTACTCTCGCGGAAGTGCCCCTGGAACATGGCCTTCATGGGGTCGCAGCGAGCCATGAGCACGGCGCGGTGCGCGAGGTGGATGCCGTCGTCCAGGTCGAACGTCACGTCCGCGAACAGCGCGCGCTCCACGTACATGTCGCGGAGACGGGCTCCCAAAGGCTGGGAGACAAACAAACTTATTAATAGACTGCAAAAGTACCAGGGAAAGCAACGGAGTTATGCAGAACGTATAGCTATAATAATACTGCTGTAGGAGGTGGTGGTGGGCACCCTGAAAGGGAATCGGGAGATTTGCAAGAACTTCTTTTTCTTTTTGTAATTATATGTATAGTTGGGTTAGTCGTGTAATTTAACACCTAGTGTAAATAGTTAATTTTCAGCATTTCAATTTATTTGGGATAAACTAAACATGCCTTATTCTTTCATACATCTCTATCGGCCGTCATCTCATTCTTTCTAGCCAAGTCATATTACACACCATCATTCTTTAGGACATATTTTTTTACTGTATTTTCTGAACTTAATATCCAGCCGTGTACTGCTGTAGGCTGATAATGAAGTTTGCACAGTATAATTATTTTGTTATTATTTTATTTTCATGCCATTATCATCAACGAAAATATCTTGAAAACCTTCCTTCTGTGGCGGCATCTACATCGACACATGCGAAATACGCAACACACTGACGTCACGCAAAATCCTGCATCGCGCAAACAGAGTTTACCGCGCGACAAGCATACAACAACGTCCCGACAAAATTATCGGGCAATAGGCCCACCAGACACAACACTTGTTTGGTCGGGGATCCTCCCTTTTCTATGAAGGATGTGTGAAGTTTACATCCTGTTCCTCATACCCCTATACTTCCATGGTGTTAAGCCAAGCTAGTATCTAAAATAGTGAGCAAAAACGATTGCAAAAATATTTCAGCCTTTCAAATTAAATTTACATAAAACACTCACCGTATGAAACTGCAGCATGAATCCCTTGTCAAACAACAGGTGCTGGTCCAGAATGAACTGACTCAGCTTGGTGAGCTCATGGAAGCCAAGCAGCTCGGCCGCCTGTCTGATCTCCTGATAAAGAAAACGTCGTCAGTCAAATATGGTTACCAGTGTTTAAGTTTGTGTTTGGATATGTTTAACTCAAATTTCTGAGAACACCAAACCCATTTATTCAAATTAGGCTGAGAATCAGCACTTTTCGAACGTCAAAATTACATAAACAGTCCCCCAAAACGCCTGCCGTTCACCACTTCCTGGTGCTTACGCTGGGAAGAAGAAGTGGCGCAACAAACTGCCGCGACTTTCGAGTTGTAGGTCGTGGGTTCGAACCCTACCGAGCAAGCATTTTACTTTTGTATTTTACTTATTTTGTGTTAATTATTTCATCACCAGTGCTCTAAAAACGGTGAAGGAAAACATCGTGAAGAAACTGGTATGTCCTAGAACCAAAAATATGTGACATCCACCAACCCGCACTAGGCCCGCGTGGTGGCTTATGGCCCACTCTCTCCCCTTGAAGAGAGGAGGCCTGTGTCCCAGATGAGATGATTATAAGACGTATCATGGTCGTAAGCCTCGCTAACTACCTTGTCGACATGCTCAACCTTTGAGTTGTTTGCTTAAGAAACACAACACTTGTAAATTGTCTGCGTATGGCTATTGGCGGTATGCAATAATTCGAACGATTAGCAGGGACCTCGATTCGCAACGTGTTACCATGGATTCAGTACATGATTCTGAACCCCTCCGCGAAAAATTTCAAAATCATGTACCAGCAGGTCAAGCTACCCGAAACTGTCAAATTTTCCCAATCAACCTTGAACCATAATGCTTTAGCCTTAAAGTTGAAAATCAATTAAAGAATTTTGACAGATTGTAGTAACTTGATGTGCTGGCGTCTGTACCTACTGAATCCATGGTAACAGGTTGCGCGTCAATGCTACCCTGTATACTAACTACTGCTTGCCATATGTAATTTCATTTCTTTGAATCCACCTTTAAACAATAAACCAAACGCTGCGTAAGACAAAGAGTTGCTCTACGACTTATATGCCAAATGCTGCAGGTCGAAAATATTTATATGAAAGAAAATTATGCATGAAATCATTTCCGTTTTAATCATGAAATCAATAGGAAAGCTTCACACAGCTGCAATCTACAGTAAAGGAGCTAAACTGTAGAAAAAAACAGTATACGATTTGTGTAGTTAATTATGTGGTTATATTATTATTATTATATGGTGAGAAATCTAATGAATACAAAATAATAACAATAGAAATATTGATACCACACTTTCTCAAGTCATTATTTCTTTAATTTGCTTAATATTACAGTTCGGTACATAGAAAAAAAAAACACAAGTGTAAGGAAGTTTTTCTCAAGGTATGGTGTTGGGCCTATTGAAATGATTGGAACGCACGTTTAACAGTAAAACGTATACATGGTGGCAGGGACATCGACGCGCAAACTGTAACCATGGATTCAGCACATGAGTCTAGAAACCGAAATTTTTCGTCGGTATTTAAATTACCGACGAAAAATTTCGACGCTATGGGGTCTAAGCTCATGTGCTGAATCCCATGGTTACAGTTTGCGAGTCGATGTCCCTGCCATTCTGTATAATACATGTATAGGGCACAAACAGGTAAGGTAAAAAAACAATAAAAACTTATGGCGACCGTCCGCGAAGCCTGCCCCTTCCTGCCCTCCCCCAGCGACGCCCTAAGCAGAGGTCCGTACCCCACAGGGGGTGCCCTTAGCGTGTAGTTGCTTAGTTTTTAAGTTTTGTAGGCCCTGGCTGGAGGCCTTAATTTATTGAGCCATCCACAGGCAAGTCCGGTTAAGCAGACAACATCCTAGGCTGAACTACTAGACGCCATTCAGAAACAAAAAAGTCGCGAGCTTGGCGTACGGACTCGCGATCATTCGTCCACAGTCGGTTAACGCAGGGGCGCGGGCGGGGATGTATGCTGCCCGTTGCCGCGCATATGGGCACGTTAGTACAAATTATTATAAGGCCGCGTTACATTCTTGACCTGACCCAGACGTAAATAGACCCAACACATACCCTAAAACGAAATTTCCTACATATAAGTAAACAATTTTTGACAGTCGATCATACTTCAGAAAGTGCGGTGACAAATATGATAAACTACAAAGAAATACATCCACAACAATACAAACAGGGTGCTGTTTTTATAATAATAATAATGGTCAAAATTAATAATTATGAATTTGTTTTAATGGCATAATTTATTGCAATAAGATTTACCAGTAACAATCCGATAGCAGCTGACTGCAAAACATTTTTGTTATTATAAAATTATTAATTTTATATTATATTTTTAATTTGCAATATATTTTATTTGTAGTGGGTATAGAATAGAAAAATGGAAGCACAGTAAATCAGAAAAATATTATTTAAATTAATATAATTAAATCACTGTCTCCTTATTAAAACTCTGCAATAATTATGGTCAGTACTTCAGAATCTCGTAGCTACTAAACTGCTGGACCATAATAAATTTGTCTGCTTTTTTTTGTTTTATTAATGAGTAATTTATTTTAATAAGGGGACAGTAAGAAAATAGCTGAAGTCAATCAATAATAATATTCAATAATTACTTAAAATACACGTAATAAAATATAATATATTTAAATATTAAATACAAATACAAAGCTTAAGCTTATTTTAATTTTAAATTGAATAAGAAATGATTTAGTGAGTAAGTGATAGAAATTACTTAAGAATTTCTTAATATTACAAGCCTGTTGCTTAGGACGTCAAAGGTATTGCAACAGTCAGATAATAGTATGTTAATGGTGCTGATTCCCTTGTTCTCGAACTAAATTAAATTTAAGTACATTGCATCTTTTTTTTTCTATTTCGTTAAGAAAAGAGCAGAAGATAAATATTAGTTTAGTCCTGTCCCTTCGTGCGCAAGTCCGACTCGCACTTGGCCGGATTTTTTATTATATACTTGTACTTAATATATATATATTTTAGTGTTGGCTTGTATATTGTAATTAAAGACTATATTAAAACAAAAAATAATTATACAATCCTGTATTTCTATGGCTCTAATCAATGAGGAGAATCAAATATCTCCAATTAACATTGCAACTTAACATGACTGAATTTTCTATCACTCCATCACTAAACCACAATAACTCCAAACCTTATATCTACAGACATAAAGCTCAATATCGACTGACCTGCTGTTTGAAAGCGCTGCTGTCTAAAGCGCCAGTGTATATGAAGTTGACGATCTCCTGCATCACAGTTTGTGAGATTAACTTGCTCATCGTCACTATGGTCTGTGTTTGTGATGTCGCGTGTTGGATCTTGTCACACTGAAATGATAAATACGATTTAATTTCCACAAATTCTTGGGCTACCTTATTCCCAAGTAGCTGTGTAAGAGGTGTTCTTATCATGATTATCGTTCATCAGGAGGTCCAGAATCATGAAATAAATTACCCTTCTTTTTTTTCGGATGGGAAATCATCAAATGACCCCTCCCGCTCTGGGTGGAGCGGAAGGGAGTGTCAGACTCTTACTGACTAAAACCCACCCACCCGTGAAATAAATTACCCTTCTTTTGGTTTCCGCCGCAGTCGGGTAAAAATAACGACAAGACAGGAATCAGATGACACCTAGAAACGATTGGTCGGACCCCTTGAGGTTCTTTCTACGATATGTGTGATCGACCCATAACCAATGGCATATATTTGTCTAAATACACTTCTTTTTTAAGATATGCAATTGATTTGTACCTAATGCTAAGCAGAATGGTTTCCAAAATTCTACGACATTACACTACCTGAAAAAGTGACAAAATTCAAAGCCTGCCTCTCACAGAGACGAGGCCTGTGTCCCTAAGCATATTCAGCTTATAACCAGCTTATTATCTGGGACACAGGCCTCGTAATAAGCTGGTTATAAGCTGAATATGCTCATACACTACATTATAATAGATTATACCTTAACAACTCTGATAGAGATGATAGCGGGATGGTTGACCTCTCTGTATAAGTCCGGAGGTTTTTTACAACTGTCGCTCAGAGGCAGGATCTGACATGAAGACCGACGCTTGATCTGATCCCATACCCTGGAAACAACATTATTATTACTATGGTGTAGACGGGCTATACAAATCCAGACCATATTTGGAACCATATCATATTATAAGATGCAAATGACGCGGCGGGCGTTAAAAAAGGTATAATTATGGAAAACTTTTCCCAATAAACCTTGAACCTTAATGCTTTAGCGATAAAGTTGAAAATCTATTAAAGAAATTTTATGGATTGTAGTAGATTGATGTGCTGGCGTCTGTAGAATTTTCAAGAATATTATGCATAAGTACATAATTTTTTTTAAAGCGCGCTAGTGTGACTTGCCTTAATCAAGTTTCTTAAATATGAAACGTCCTAATGATGACAAAGAAAATGTCTGGCTCATACACGTTGCCCTTTGAATTAACTATTCAGTGTAGCGATTAGGTTATGACATTAATTGAAACCATTTGTCTACATTACGTGTTATAAATATATACAATTAAAATAATTAATAACAATTTAACATTCTAGCCGTGGAGCCATTTTTTCGTTTGAGTATTTAACAAAATTCAACTTAATTGTTGAATTGTTGATACTCGCCCCAAGCGTGTCTGGTGTTTTATTATCAAGGGAGGTTTATTTCGTGCCAATTTTAAGCTATTTACATAACATAATCAACCTATTGTTCCCACTGTTGGGACACAGGCCTACTCTCGGTGAGAGGGAGTGGGCCATAATCCACCACGCGGGCCCAGTGCGGGTTGGTAGATGTCACATGTCTTCGAATTTTTAGTTCTAGGACATGCCGGTTTCCTCACGATGTTTTCCTTCACTGTTTTGAGAGCAGTGGTGATGAAATAATTTACACAAAGTAAAGCGCCTGTCTGGGTTCGAACCTATGACCTACAACTTGTAAGTCGCGGCCGTTACCACTGGGCCACCACTGCTCTTAAGAGCGTTGACAACGTACGGCATTTCATACAAACTTTCAAGTCCTTGTTCTTCGAAAGGCATGAACCGATTTTGATGAAACTTCATACGCATAAGCAGGATACATAGGTCTAAAAAGTTAGTTAAGAACATTTTCGAATTGTTTTATTTAAAAAAAGATAATTGGAAATCTCTGTTTCTATGGAAAATTTAAAATCGGTCGAATTTACATGTAACAGTATTTTTCGAAAATATTCGCAATTAACTTCATGCATTTCGAAAAACAAGGACTTGAAAGTTTGTATGAAATGCCGTACGTTGTCAACGCTCTTAAGCTATTTATTTTGTTTCAAATAAATTAGTTTTCTATTTTCAGTAAAACTATTTATTTTATTATTTTAACAGACTGATAACAACTTCTAATAACCGCTTAATGTTTCATGTGATAACCAAATCGCCACTCTGTATACATGGTTAACTGAAGCAGGAAACCAGGGTTAGACGAGTACAATTTTCTTATTTACCTCATCTGTTTAGCCTGGTCCTGTCGTATCAAATACTCGGTGTCCTCGTTAAACTCGCCGGCAGTTGCCTCACCCATACTGCTTACCTACAACAAACAATCCATTTTCACTAGGTCACAAGCGTTTTGTTGCCTAACTTTAGGCCTTTCGCTGAGGGCTCTTAGAGCGGATCTCAGCGGTAACAATTTGGAATTGATAGCGGTTTTATGTCGTAGCAGTAAGGGCGATTTTCGTAGAGGCCGAATGTACGACCCGCGTCATGTGTACGCACGCGGAACATCCGTCGCGGATCGTCCGTTGCGGACGTTTGCCTAACGCAGCGGATCGGTGTAACAGTAGTCTTGTGATCAGTGCCATGATCAGATTGATCCAAAGTTGTGCAAAATTTGGGTTATAACTACAAGTATTGAGAGAGAGAGACAGGGATATCTTATTTTCTTTTTTCAAAGATGTGATTTTTGTAATTTTTTTTTTTTACTACGTTTTTATAATAACTTTTTAATGGAGTAACACTCCCAATTTACAGGTATAAACTAGTTGTAAATGTAAAAAAGGAACATGTGAGGATCGTAGCACGTGGCGTTCCGTAGTTTCTGCCTATCCCCGTGTGAAGAAGGCGTTAGTTTATGTATGTAATAAATGTCTGTAAGAATGTTTTCACTTTTATAAATAAATGGGCACGCTCGTTCCATCACAGACCTCATCCATCGCTTACCAGCAGCCGTGATCGAAGGCAAGATCAGGCCCATTCAACAATAAAAAAAAGTTATAAAAAAAGAAGGTTTTATTACCATGCTGCTCTCGCTGGAACTCCTAGCGAGCTCAGCAGAAAGGCTGACGCACTCGTTGGTCAGCAGACGGTGGAAGGCCTCGCATGCTGCCGCCATCATAAACCGGTGCACTGGGAAGCCCTTCGCCCCGCATATTATCACCATATCCGAGAAATACTGTGGAAGAAAAACGTCGTTAAAAGATTTGTCAGTTTTTTGTAATGAAAATATTATGGATCTTTTGACCTCAGTAACTTAACCGTTTTGAATTTAGGATAGTTTATTTGATTTCGTTCACTTAAAATATAAGATTTACAAATAAATCATGCAGTTATAAGATAACATAGTGACACCGACTGACGAGTCCTGGAGTGAAACCTGATCGATCGACCCGTGCGGCTTTTATTACTTAGCCATAAGCCCCAAGACAAAGGCCAAAGACGTATGATTTATTTCTCTCCTAGTTTTAATAAAACATTACACATTGGTTTCAAGTTATTTCAAACTATAATAAAAACTGTATTTCGTTTTACTAACGTATAGTCAACGACCTCTCACATGCTATTTAATAACTACAAGCGGGAGTTCAAATAGAGGTCATTCTGAAATCTGAGTAAGAAACAACTTGAAAAAGACATTGACCCTGTATAAAATTTCTACATTTTAGGGTTCCGTACCTACCTCAAAAGAAAAAACGAATCCCCTATAAGATCACTTCGTTCTCCATCTGTCTGTAAAGTCGTTTTTCTTAGGAGCGCATGGAGTTATCAAGTCGAAAACTACAGGACTACAATCTTTTGAAGCAGTGCAAAATTCAAACTTTTAAGTCAACGCAATCAAAAGATACGGGCGTTTATGTTCCGTTTATGCCGCATATTTTGACACTCGCAAGGGAATCAAAACCTATAAGGTACTTCTCGTTGACCTAGAATCATGAAATTTGGCAAGAAGATATCATGTAGCACAAGTAAAGGAAAAAATTCGAAAACACGGGAAAAATATTCGAGACACGATTCTCGTGATAAACTACTATTTACAGACCTATAAATTTGTACGGAACCCTCGGTGCGCGAGGCCGACTCGCACTTGACCTGTTTTTATGGTGTACATTATAGATATTCATCTATCTATCCGATTTCGTGCATACCCTGTATAAATCTACATAGAAAACTGTTACATCTTACTTCATTTACCTGTTGTCGCATGAGAGTCGTCATGTTCTCTAGGTAAGTGCTGTTCACGACCGCCACCTCGGGCTCCATCGGACGAGGAGGTCGGAATGGTGCCTGTGGACAAATGAGTTAGGTCAAACAAATTTATTATAAGGTATACTAGCTGCGCCCCGCGGTTCAACCCGCATATGTTTCGATTGCATGGGAATATCTAAAAAAAAATAAAAAAAGTATCCTATATGTTAATCCTGGTTATAAACCATCTGTGTGCCAAATTTCATCCAAATCCGTTCAGTAGTTTTTGCGTGAAAGAGTAACAAACATCCCTCATTCCCTACAAACTTTCACATTTATAATATTAGTAGGATTATTTTTAGCCGTTAATGTATCACAGCTGGGCCTACCCTACTCTTTTCCACCTCTCTCTGTCCAGAGCTGCCAAGGGCCAATCTTTATCAAAGGAGTCCAGCTCATCCCGCCATCTCCGTCAAACAAACATTTCATGCAAATTATTTCAACAAGCATTTCATACAAATTCCAGAATGAAATCCTTTTAAGTTAGTGCCAGATAAGGAACACTCAATAATAATGGACTAAAGGCATCATCTGCCTAGCCCTTTCCCAACTATGTTGGGGTCAACTTCCAGTCTAACCGGATGCAGCTGAATACCAGTATTTTACAAGGAGCAACTGCCTATCTGACCTCCACCACCCAGTTAGTGGGTAATAGGATACCCCTTGGCAAGACTGGTTGTCAGACTTTCGGGCTTCTGACGACCCGTAACGACTGTCAATGATCCACGAATGACAGCAGGGACCAACGGCACGTACTTTCCGAGGCACGGAGGGGTCTTGGTATGTAAAGTTGGTCACCTATTCACGGACCAACCTTGGCAAGCAGACCAGTGCGGCTGTTGAAGCAGTCGACAGTATAAAGCTTTATCATTGTTCCATATTAGGCTATTCCTACAGAGAATCTATGGTCTTCTTGATCTAAATCAGAGATAAATAAAATTATTCTTACGCCTACATGCCTACCTGTAACAGCGGCCTCTGCACCCTCTTCAAGTTAGTCATCCAGAACCGCTGCTGTCTCCTGGCTATCAAGGCAGCTCTGATCGCGTTCTCAAACACCTCGTTGACTCCATAGTAAGTGAACACTGAGGTCTCGTAGTAATATATTCCGAACTCGTGGGCTAATGCGCGCCCTTGGTCCGGCATTACTAGGTCGCTTTTTCTCGGAGCCCTACGAAGCAAATGGGTTATTGAGGTCGCAAGTTTTGGGGTAGTTAAATCGTGTCGTGGTCAAAGAACACTCACAATTTTATCTAAGAATCATATTTTTTCTATATTTTGTTGTCGACCAAAAATTATAAATTTTAGCTAAAGTATATTAGTTGGTACCTACTAATTTATTAAAGCTTTTAAATGCACAAGTAAAAATACTGTATAATGGTGGACTTCAGCTGGACTATATGAATTAGCTTGGTAAATCACTTAGAATAAAATAAATCAGAAATCATTAAGAAAATAAAAAAATAATAATCATATAATAATAAAACCCGGCAAACATTGTTTTGCCATATATATATTTTTTTTGTATGAAAAATAGATGTTGGCCGATTCTCAGACCTATCCGATATGCACACAAAATTTCATAAGAATCGGTCAAGCCGTTTCGGAAGAGTATGGGAACGAACACTGTGACACGAGAATTTTATATATTAGATAATTTAGATTTACTAATCTGATTTTCAAAACAAATAATGTTACGTACCCTACCCTCACTGTGTTTTGCAATAGTATTGTTAATTTTACCTTTACCTTAGAAAAACCACAGTTCTTTACAAGAACAATAACAGGTTAGTGTTCCGATAGTAGAGAAGTCTTACCTTATAAAAGGGCTGCGATCCTTACAGTAATTCAGGTAGGTCTCATCTCTATACATGTAACGAAGATCGTTTTTACATCCCACTAATAAAATCGGTGTGTTTGGGCAGAACCGTCTGAAAGAAACATAAAAAATAATTATAAGACTGATTCTTTTTAAATTGATGTTCAATTATTTTTTTTAAGTACTGGGTCCTTTTATTTTTTAACACAGGATTGTTAGTATCACTGCGAAAATTAAAATGAAGAGGTTGCTAGTTACCTTATCTCAGGATACCACATGGCACCACAATTCCTCAAAGATATAGGGTTGGTTATTGAGAAACATAGGAGAACCACATCTGACCTGAAAGTGTAACAACCTGTTAGCTTTCAATCGCAGGTGTGCTGGGCACATTGCTCGCAGAACAGATAGCCGATGGGCCAAAAGGTTCTGGAATGGCAACCGCATTAATGTAATTTAAATAATCTATGACAGAAAAATAAATAAATAAGTATTAAAAAATATAGGATTACCTTCCATAAGCAAATCTCCTGTCCTTTTCATGGTCACCGAAGGTGTCCCAAAGACGAAGTGACACATTGACACCGTCTACTACTTCCCAAGATCTTTCTAGAACCTGTTTGTAAACAAATAAAAATATATTCAGTTCATTCCACATTGAAATGTATGCATACTGGTAGCAAACTGTTCATTGGGCTACATAAATTTTTTAACAAGAATTTAGCCTTAAACGCCCCCCTCCTAAGGTCCTGTAAAAATGTTGAATGGCATGAGTTCAGGATAGTTTCATATTCCTCGAGATAGCTCCGGTTTCTGGAAAGGACAACTCTACTGAAACTGGAGCTATCCCAAACTCCTCTCTACTCTAGGTGCTAGTCAAAACTCCCATTCAACAGAAGTAAAAAAATGACATCTAGAACTTTTGGACAATTATCCATCATTAGTATAGTTTTCCTTAGCTTTCTACTAAAAGATGTATTCCACCTACATCCTTATATATCCGGTACTGGTCGATAGCCCACACGGTAGGCACGTGAGTGGTCATCAACTGTGACAGCGACACATGCTTGTTGCAGGCACGTGCACATATGAGACGTGTCTTGCCAACCGCAGTGTCGCCTACCACCACGCATTTTACCAACTCTTGGTGGGGCTGCTCGTTGTCCATTATCTGGAAGGAATGATTTATTTACAATGAAGAAAGTGTTATCTGGAAATAATTGTGGTCTATGTTATGGGTCTGGTTACCGCACTTAGTCCTTCAGGTGGACCATGGACCATTGTGCGTGTAATATACAGGGTGTCCCTGGAAGTATGGATCAAATTGAATAGGAGTGTAGGCAAGGTCATTCCCAAACTTATAAACCCTGAGAATGTTGGTACAATTTTTTACGGTTCAAAAGTTATGACCAATTTTTGTTTTTTTTTAGCACTTTGCATAGTGCTCTATGAAAAAAATCATAAAAAAAACTATCAGGGCTATTATTATTATTTATTTTCAGAACATTGTATAGGTTTTTTTCTATGATTTTTTTTCAGGGTTAAAAAGTTTGGAAATGACCTTGCCCATGCCCCAATTCGATTTGATCCATACTTCCAGGGACACCCTGTATAATTGTGATCTTCATCATTATCATAATAATTTTAGAGGTTCTCTCCATTAATAAAGCGCACTTTATTTGCATCTGTAATTCAAGGACTGAAAGTGCCAATATGGGACTAGCTAGGGGTCCGCGGCTAAATAATAACAGCCAAAATACTGGAATTCAGCTGCATCCTGTTAGACTGGAAGCCAACCCCAACATAGTTGGGAAAAGGCTAGGCAGATGATGATGAGCTTAGCTTACTCTAACCATTAACACAATGAATACTAAGCTGTCATTCTAAACAAGAAAATAATGTAACACTGTGTCATTCATTTGGTATCTAAAGCAGGTCTAAGCTTACCAAACCCTGGATATGTGTGACAACAATATCTTTGTAAAGAAATATATTTTAACAAAATTCAACAACAAACAAAATATTATGAAGAGGGAGTGTTGTCAATGTTTTTTATTGTTCTTGAATTACTGAGTAAAGCCAATCCACCTACCAAAAATCATTTTGATTAATCCCATTCTGAGTTAATTAGACCTACGAATATGTTGAGAACTATTTTCATTAATTTTCTGGAGCTTGAACAAAGACAACCTTAGTCAAATAGCACTGAATAAACTATATATTTCACATAATTTAAAATAATCGTTTGCAATTAAATTATGATAGAGCACCGGTTTAGTTTAGTTGTAATTAACTAATTAATGTTAATACAAAATATAATTAAACATAAGAAATAAGAAAACAATTCACGATCATACACATTTTTGAATTCGAAAATCAAAAACTAACTTCTGTCAAAATTATTTTGACATTGATTGACAGTAACATGCTGTGAAAATTAAATCGCGTTCAAAATAATTATGGATCTCTCAATTTCATTCTTTCATAATTATTATTTTTCTTATTTTTTCATTTTATTACAAGCTCAACGTCATGTAGAATCAGTACGATTTTCGTGTAAAGATATCGTGAACATATTTTATGGAGACCAGCATTGGGCTTTATGACTATGCAGATTCATTTTATAGCCAGTAGATTGTATAACATAGGACAGCCCTCAAAATGTCGCTTAGCGTTAATGATTTTATTCCATTTAGTATTTCGTTTTACTCAAATTAATAATATATAACACATTCTTAAAATTGATAGAATGATACAGCAAGACTATAATTCACTTACGTTTTCTTCAATGAATTCTTAATTGATTCATACACTCGAAAACCTTTGTGACCACTCAAATCATTTGAACATCATCACTCACTAACACTAACTAATGATCACTAGTACAGAACAAAACCTGCATTATGTCGTTTAGATAGGTATTATTGCTAAAAAGATTATCTTTTCACGATATTTGAGGCAATGGAGTGAAGTTGATTTTGTAGCATTGCAGTGATCTGCGCATGTTGGACGTCTTGCGCAGAACTGTAAGAACGCGTACAGGGCAAGTTCATTTTAATTTTGTTATTGACAATTTTAAGTCAACGAACTTCGTCGCAATTGTTGAACTTTTGAGTATGTCGAATACGGCAGCAGCTCAATACTCACAGTTACAGTACACAATGAAACACGTACCTACCAATTGTAAATAAATACTTCCTTTTCACTACTAATGGATGCGTTCTTTGCGTTCATTTAAAGAGGCCTTGTGAATCGTGTATAGCAGATCACATGTATTTTTTATTTATTCTCATGCACTTTTATATGTCTATTTGAGTCTCTTGAAACTCTCTGTAAAGTATAAAATCACTTTAGAAAATTTACCGGTCTCTGTAGCAAAATGCCAACTCATTTATACATAGCAATATTTGTTGTGATAGCGATAATAATTAATGTGTTAAGGCGCTCATTAACCTGGTTACCTCGACGAAATATTGTTAAGTAGGTACTTATTATTGATTTAAAAAAACATCAACAAAACTTCGGGGATATTCATTGATGGGAACTTCCCTTGGACTGTCCAGCTACAGGAAGTTAGCCGCTAGCTATTTGCATCCGCTGCATCTTTGAAGAGACTGCGTAATTTTCTACCAATTGCCACCAAGATTGCTCTTGCACAACAACACCTCCTTCTTGGGCAGTCGGATATACCTAACCACGGGATATATCATACAAAATTCGCATACAAAGGTTGTAAGTTACAAGGAGGTTATCTCAAGCATACCTACAAAACGTAATGTAGGTATTAAAACTTTTTTGTATGTACTTTCGAAGATTATCTTCTTTCAACTGCCCTATAATGGAGAAAAGAAAAATAACTATCTTCTGTCAGCGTTTATTGTGGACGTGATGATTTTATGTAACTGCAAAAATGTGTTACGTCTATACGAAGACGAGAATTTTAGCAATATCAACTAAAAAATAAAAAGCCAACAAGCATGGCATTTTTCGCCCTTCTATGGAAGGCGCGAACTATAGAAAACTATAGACTCAACTATGAAAAAGAGAAGATCAATGCCATAGTGTTGGGAAACGCACAATTGGAACAGACATTGTCCCAGAGATGGCGACACTATCGGTTCGACACAAAAAAAAGAATATCAAGAATTTTCAAGAAACTGTACCCAGAAGGAAGTGTGATCTCCACTTTTTTCTTGTACCTGATGACAGATCAAACTTTCCCGAATTTTCTGCTTAAAAGTGTGATGGGATTCGTTGGAGGCATAATATTGACGTACCTCTGCTTCATGTTTTTCGTCTTCCAGCTGGCGATATCTCTGATCCATGCGACCATCATGAGTTCTATCATTGGAGTACTTTTGACGTTGGGTCTGGCTTTCAGTTACAGAATTAGGTATGTTTTCCCAATTTACTTTGACGTACGGACGCCAGCAGGTCAAGCTACCCGAAACTGTCAAATTTTCCCAATCAACCTTGAACCTTAATGCTTTAGCGATAAAGTTGAAAATCTATTAAAGAAATTTGACAGATTGTAGTAGGTTGATGTGCTGGCGTCTGTACCTAACTTAGTATGTCGAGTGAGCCTTTACACTCCACCAGACCACCACACAGTAACAACATACTTATTTACCTGACAAGTAACAACTCGCACCTACACTTATTCTCCGAAAGGGTAAGCAGAAAAGTTTTGATACCATACTGCTAACATTTCCACCATCCCGGAAATTGATCCAGAACTCTACTACGAGTAGTCGCGTGCGACCACTAAACCAACGAGATTGTCAGAGAAGTTCAGAGATATCTACCTACTGCTATTAGGTAATAGCTATGAATCATTGGTTGAAAAACAACTAGTCTTGCCAAGGGGCATCGTGTTACCCAGTTTCTGGGTTGTGGAGGTCAGATAGACAGTCGCTCCGTGTAAAATACTGGTATTCAGCTGCATTCGGTAAGATTGGAAGCCGATCCCGACATAGCGGAAAGGCTAGGATAATGAATTAATGATGAATCAATAATTTGTTTCAGATGCCTAGTTTTCCTACTGATCCCTCAATTCTTTTCTCGCGTTGGAAGGTACACCCTGACCTGCTATGCGCTGGTACTCATCCTGACAGGACCTGCTACCAACACGCTAAAGAACTCCGAAGTACTGTCGGAGTCCATGGCTTGTAGTCAAGTGAGTTTAAAAATAGTTCTTTATTAATGAAGTCACTTTGCAGCACAAATCACAGTTCAAACATCGACCAATGAAGTAGGTACTTTTGATAATGTTTAGTCTTGTGGACCGTCTTCGAACAAATAAGTATTAAAAGATAGTAGGTATGCAAGACCGGGGTACCCTTTTTAACAAGAGTTGGATTTCATGTCAACACACACTTCAATTTTATTTATTTGTATGGATGTATAGAATATAAAACACCATTTACGACTTCAGAACCTTGTCAATGCGAAATCGTAATGAGACTTACGATTTCGCACTCCACTCCTCTGGTCCTTGTAAATATCAAAGTAACATTTCAGAGCCCTTATTCCAAAAGAAAGTACCTACCTAAGTTCCTACTCCGACCTACTTTCTTGAGCCGGCGGTTTATAGTGCCTTTCTACATTCACGAGTGGTTACAAGTATGGTGTAGGTACCTACTGAGAATCGGAGAAAGGGCAAAATTAGCACCTAGTAGAGTATCAGACGCCAGCAGGTCAAGCTACCCGAAACTGTCAAATTTTTCCAATCAACCTAGAACCTTAATGCTTTAGCGATAAAGTTGAAAATTTATTATCCATCGATTCTGTCTCTAGCAAGGTCAGACTTTTCGGATGTAGATTGTAAAATTTACATAGGTAGACATACTACATACCTCCTATAACCTATATAGCAATGGTAGGTAGTATGTTATCGTAGGAGATTCCCTGCCTGATCGAATCAGAAATGAAGGTAACCCAACATAGCCCGAAGAATTGCCAAACTTACCTAAGTGGCAGTGGGCAGGGCACATTGCTCGCAGAACAGATGGCCAATGGGGCCGAAAGGTTCTGGAGTGGCGAACGCGTACCGGAAGACGTAGCGTTGGAAGGCCTCCCATAAGATGGACCGACGACCTTGAGAAGGCCGCAGGAACCCGTTGGATGCGAGAAGCACAGAACCGGTCCAAGTGGAGGTGCTTGGGGGAGGCAGTATGTCACACATAGCAGTGGACGTCTTTCGGCTGAAATGATGATGATGGAAGTAGTATGTCTACGTTTACAGTTGCATGCTAAACCCGTCGGCCTTCCAATGACCACGACGATCATCATCTTTCTGCCCTTGCCCCATGTTACTTGAAGGTCGGCGTTACACGTTTTATTCTGCAGCCGTTTTCGTATTCTCTGTCAGCCGTCTCTTTACCATTTACTCCTTGCTGCTTGCCCTTCTCCTGCTCCTTGTTTGGGCTTGTGGCTAAGTAATAATAGCCGCACGGATCGATCAATCAGTTTAAGCTACGCTTGCCGCGGTTGATCCGTGGATGGTGACCATCTCACATACCCAGTCCCTTCCGTGCCTCGGAAAGCACGTTAAGCCGTTGGTCCCGGCTGTCATTCGTGGATCTTTGACAGTCGTTACGGGTCGTCAGAAGCCCGAAAGTCTGACAACCAGTCAGTTTTACGAAGGGATATCGTATTGCCCAGTTACTAGGTTGTGGAGGTCAGGCCTGAAACTGCGTTAAGCGGGCTCCCGCGACTGACACCCGTCGCGTGACCACGCGGGTGGACACGCGGGTTGGCTCCGTGGATTTCACGATGGGGATTTCCTCCGGGATTTATTAATATTATTATTGTTAGGGACGTGCGTGGATTCCGAACGGAGGCGGGTTCCGTTGCCCGGAGGCAGGCTCCGTTGCTCGGACGCGGGTCTCACCTTCCCGCGACGGACGCTCGTGCGGGTCGCCGCGACAGATTAACGCAGTTTCAGGCCTTAGATAGGCAGTCACTCCATGTAAAATAGACTGGAAGCCGACCCCAACATAGTTGGGTAAAGGCTAGGCAGATGATGATCATCATGCTGAACAACTTTCTCCATGGGACCAACATCGTAATCGGAAAAAATAATCAGCCGTCCCATACATTTGGGTTGAGTTGGTAAGTATTAAAGTTTTGTACGGGACAGCTGAAATTTTTCCAAACCCTTATATTTAACCACACCTGACTGACACCCCGTATATCGTCCCTCACGTAATCTTCCTTCCTTCTTTTTCTGTTCTTTGGTTTTTTCATCATCTCCCATCAACATTATATGATAATGTCCATTCTTATCAGATCTCTGGGTCTACCTGCACTTTGTCAGATTTAAGATTTGTACCCTGTCCGTACGTACCTACATAATTAATCCAGATTACGTAAAAGTTAACTTTTTAATGCCTAATAAAATAAATATATAAACTGCCTTATCTTATTTATGGCTTTTTACAGACCTTTTAATACCGTACGTGTATCAATCAATGTATTGTGTGTTGCTGCAATCACTAGTTCCATCGTTCAAAAAACGGTTTACCTGAGAGCTTTAAATCTTAAAGTAAAGGGCTCTAAAAATACCCCAAACTTTTATTACATTTAGGTTTACATCCCATAAAACATTATCTCCAGTGTTCGAAGGGTGTCGAGGTCGCCAGACACCAATAAATTGTGAAACTTGAATATAACCAGTAAACATGTGAGGTGCTTAACCTCATATTTCAAGTCTAGTCTGCTGGGCTCAAAATAGAATGAAAAAAGGTTTAGTATCATTGAGATTTACGACTGTCTGTGAAAATATTTCTAAACCTAAAACTGCCACGTTATGGAAATCGGGGAACTTTAATCGGGGAACCAGCCTATTATTGTCTCAAACCTCTTTCTGGGGCAAAGGCCTCTTTCCATACAGAGAAGGCATGAGCATTGATCACCATGCCTGCTCAAGGCGGTCAACCCGCCGTTTTCAGACTTGTATTAATTGTTATAAATCCAAGTCTCCTCCATGTTTCCTGTTGGTAAATAAGGGGGCGGTCCACGTTATGGTTAGTGCCTACCTTTGGACAACTGCAATAGCAGAGGCATCGCATCAAGGTATCAATGTCTCATGGCATGTGGCAGTCTACTTCTGAACATAGGCCTCACCTTTTGTACGCCCTTAAACTCGATTTTCGGCAACCCTCATTCAGCTGCTACTAGCCACCTTTCGAATATCGTCGCTCCATCTAGCCTGAGGGAGTCCCACCTTACGTTGGTCGATTCGCGGTTTCCACACAAGAACACGTCTACAGTCACGAGCAAAAGTATGTATACACTCGGCTTTATTCAAAAGCGATTTACTCCTTTATTTTTAATTGAAATTGTATGTTGTTGCGAACATAACATTTTCGAACCCATAGGTTTATGTAGTGTGTCGTATTTCAACGTTCCATTCGTTATTTCACGAAAAAATTGCAGTTGAAAGTCGCTAAGTGTTGACATATCGGTGTTCGTGACTGTACTCTAACGGTCATTGGTTCTACAGCTAATATAGCCGGCCCATTGCCACGTTAGCTTCCTTATTCTGTAAGTTACACTGGGTTGTATAATGGGTTTAGTGGTGATAATTCCCAGGATGAGCTTAGGTAGTAACCTTTATTTTTATTTTTTATACCGTATATTACTAACTTATAGATATGTCGTAGTCATCCTCAAAACACACAGGGGGACACATTGTTGAGTTTCCACAAAATTGGTTCCATGTTTTTTTTAAGGGTTTTCACGTCTGGATAAATTCCCCCCGTCCTCTAAGAGAGATACAGTATATGAGTATATGATACCCTTGAGCGAAATCCAAGATCCGCGCTTGACAAAATCATAAAGCGGAATGTTCTAAAAAAAAAACTTAGGTACCTCTATTTTCTGACCGCTCTTCTATCTTCAGGAACAAATAAAGACAAGCGTACACCAGCTGAACGATCTGATGAAGAAACCAATCAACGCAATGAAGGACTCTATAAAGCTGATGGTAGACCAGCTGCAGATTATCACTGCCAAGGTGAAGGAGACTGTGATAAGGCTCGATCGATTGGTGCTGAGTATCGGTGAGTTATAAAGCTGGGTTTTGAATAGGAAACAATTGAAAAGAAACATGTGATGCAGAATATGTTTGGCAACGTTGCAGAAATAAGTTGAGCCATATATTCACTAAGGAACAATTTGACTGAAGAATACCATGTCGAAATTCACATGTCACATGCGATGGGGCGACATGTCGTGTTAAAAACGATGGGTCTTGTCGCTAGACAGATTTTTAACGTTGCTGAACAGATCATTGTTGTACGTCATATTGTGAAAACCATAGGATCGTGCAACTCAATTGTTACGCATCATAGTTCATAATCAACTTCAACTTCAATCAACTTTATTTCTCATCACAATATACATAAATTATTTTACATTGGTCAGATTCGACAATGACACATAATTCAGGTAAGTATATATTGCGGGAGACAGGTGCCTACGCTCGTGGCCTGTGTTTCAGGACACCAGGATCCCACCCCATTACATTTTCATTTTTAAAAATAATAACAAAATAATATAATAATAAAAAATATAATAAATAATATAATTTATAAAAATGAAAATGAGATCGATGAATGATGATGAGATGAGATGATGATGAGAGATTAAATATACCATTATAGCTTTCATAATGGTATATAATATTTAATCTCTAAGGCAATAAACTGATTTCATATGATGATTCTCTTTTCAACCAACGTTTTTCAATATTGATTCGCAACAACAGTGTTGCCTCGTCAGCATACGGCTTATCGCAATTTTCTCAGAATTATGCGATCGAATGTGTGTCATGTGTACTTTCCCATGCTATGTTAGGAGGCTATCATTTTCGTGAATAATATTCAGAGGAATTCCAGTAACTGTTGTTCGATGCGTTTATGTGTATAGGCAGCAAATATGCCAAAGCGAATTTCGTGATCCTTCCTTACAACAAATAAATTGACCAAATAAACATAATATTTTTTCTTTTCTTTTTTAACCATTTTGATTATTAAATTCTCCAATGCCATTATTAAAAGTTGCCCTTTTTAGCTAGCATTTTTGACACAGAACTTGAGATAATTATCATTTTTCACTCCCAGAGAGCACCTGCTGACTCTATTGCTCTGTACTGCTATCCTCCAACGGCCCAGGTTAAAGTAACGTCTTTGTCACCAACTGATTTAATTTTATTATTTGTTTATTTCACAAGGTACAATGATACTAAAATAATTTCCACTTTTCAGTCAACACCATACAATCCTCCTTCTCCTGGCTGCAATCCGTAACAGACATATGCAACGTCAAGCTTGGAACTCCCTACGACCGCTGCTGCAATGCCATACAAGATGGATTCTCCCATTGCCAGAAGACCCTAGGGCCTAAAGGCTCAGTACTCTGTAACGTGGCTTATGTGGCCCAAGCTGCTTGCTATTCAGTGAAGCCTTTCAAAGAGTTTTGTTATGTCACCGATTTTATGGATGAAGCCATTTTGGCTAGCATTAAGAAAAGTAAGATTTCTTTTGATTTTTTTGCCTTGTAGTTATAATTGATTAGAAATAATAATTTGAACAGTAATGATTATTACATTCGACACGCGCGTCTATTCTGTAAAAATCTTACCGTGAAAACGTAGGTGAAGTGAACTTGAAGTGAGCTTTGTTTCCACCTGAAGCTGGGGTTAGTCACTTTTGCCAGCTTTATTCAAGCTCACTTCTCCTTAGTTTTCACGGTGATTTTTTACAGAATAGAACAGCTGGCGTTATCTGAAATAAGAGAAGTATAAGGGCAATGATTGGGTTCAATTGCATTGTCATTTGCCACTACCACAGTATGCAACAGAGGTTATATCATGAATACATACAACTCATATAGCGATGAGTCCTAAATACAGTATTCAGGTACCCGGGCTAATGGTTCATCCATAATGTGGACAGTAATTATGTAGCTACAGCTTTCGAATAATATAATAATAATATTCCTGGACATTTCACACAGCACCATTTGTCCCAAGCTAAGCAACCTAATGCTTGTGTTATGGTAACAAGATGGCTGATAAACTGCTTATATACAATATTTTTTTTTGTTGTAAATACATACATATTATAGATAGAAAAACACCCAGACTCGGAACAAATACATGTAGGTCATACAAATATTTGTTCCGTGCGGGAATCGAACCCGCGACACACAGCGCAGCAGTCAATCGCTTAACCACTGCGCCAACCGTGCCGTCAAGATATCTAGCTAGTACCTATCTAGCCGTCTCAAATTCATAGCATTCCAGGCGTTCTATCCGTCATTCGGTTTGGAATTTCCACTTAACCACAATCAGAAATGTACAGGGTTAAATTCAACCGTGAATACGTTAGTGGTACGACATTTTCAATCCTGAATAATTTGGGTTCACATTTATTGTTTAAGACTATTATCAGCAGTAGCAACAAAAAAGCAAGAATCATGTGTATGAAATGTTGCGTGGTCAGGCTTGTTGCGTGTGTATTAAAAACCACACATTTTTCACAATTTATCATCTATCAGTAATATGTTGGATGTCTTCTTCGCTTTCAGAACTAAGAAACTTCACCGAGCACATTCGAGCGATGTTCCACGTAGAAGTCCACATCCACCACTCTTACTCCTACAGTAGTAACACCAGTCGCTCCGCCAGTCAGGTCGCCGCTGGCATTGTCACTGAGATCAGGAACAGAGCTGATCCGTTGTTGACCTGGCTTTCTTGGAGCTCCTGTGTCACTAGCTTGTTCCTACTGCTTATCATATTCAGGTAAATTAATTCTACCTTCAATAGCAAGGCCAGTAGTTCTGCCAGTCAGGTCGCTACTGGCATTGTCACTGAGATCAGGAACAGAGCTGATCCGCTGTTAAACTGGCTCTCTTGGAGCTCCTGTGTCACTAGCTTATTCCTACTACATAATATTTTCAGGTGAAAGAATTCCCTCTTCTTTATTTCTTCTATCTTTCTTTCCCTGCATTTGGGCGTCGCAGGTCCAGTTGTTCAAAGGCTGGAGTAGGAGTGGACGTCTTTGGTGTTGAAATGACGACGGATATCATCTCCTTTAGCTAGCCTCTAAACTTACGAAATGAAAAACACGCTATCATCATCATCATTTCTGCCTGGAACTACCCACTGCTGGCGTGGGTAGACCTCTTTTCCTTTCTGCTATAACTTTATTAATTCTTCCTACATATTGCAGAGCGAAATACTACCAACACATGTATGAAACTCGCTCCCGGTTTGACAACCGTTACGTGACGAAAGAATTACAACAGTTGGATCTAAAGAGACAACAGCAAGGGAAAGAGACGGTCTTGCCTTTGAACAGCAGAGAACGTGCTAAATTTATCACAGTAAGATTCATTTGTTTGCTTAAAAGTCGATATAAATGTGATTGATTTTACTACTTTATTACAGGCGTGATGTTAAGTATGTGTTATTTTGTTTATATTCAATTAAAATTGTAGCTTAAACCAGAATTAAAAAAAAAAACTTTTTTCTTTCTAACGCAACAATTTTACAGCTCAAAGAATCCTATGGTTATGATAAGACGCGTCGAATTTATGACCAGTTTCAGGTGCACTGCCTATTACATATTGATCTCCTCGTTTACATGTAGCTATAGCATTACTGGCCATTTTAATCTAAATTGAGTCTGAAAGTTTTTTATAGGGGTCTTAAAAAGTAGATGGTTAATATTATTTCAGGTTATTGCATAAATACATCAATAGTTTATATAGATGATGTCTTAGTGTGCATACACATGAGGGACACGCTTTGACGACAGAGGCAATGCAGTTGCCTCTGTCGTCGAAGCGTGTCGGCTACCGTTGACAACGTATCGCTCGTGTACGGTGCTCAAATACAGTAGAGTCGCATGTTGTCGACGGCAGCCGACGCGTGTCTCTTGTGTGTATGCAGATTTAATAGATGTATTTTGCACAGACATCATCCTTTCGTCTCGTGGCCTCCGAGAAGGTGTACCTGAATCGTTCAGCAGTGTTCATGGCTATAACTACCTTCAAGCTACTGATACATATGATAGCTGACTACAGTCTGTATTGGGTTTTAATGACCATACGTTACCATGGGCGGTTTCAATCGGATTTGATGCGTGAGTTTCAAGTTTTTTTTTTTCACTACGATTAGCGAATGAAATTAAGACTCAAATCGAATCGAGAATCGGCACTTTTTGAATGTCAAAATTGCATGAGATAGTCCCCAAACGCCTGCCTTCCACCACTTCCTCGTGATTTAGCTGGAAAGAAGTGGCGCACAGCTGTCTGTTGAATCTAAAAGAACTTGATGCTATACTATTGTGTATGCAAAGTAATAAATGTTACAAAATAAAAAAATACACAAGATTAAACTAAACTATTTGCTATAATATATGTCAGCTAGAACACGCCAATACCTTCACCAAAAAAGACAATAGTTCTTAAATAACCTTACAGAACAGGATGAAATAAAAATTACAATTTTCAGCGGGAATACCTCGCTCAGGAGCCCATGTATCTGGCAGTGGTTTCGTAGCACGAGTCTTCAGCGCTATCGTTGAGATCTTGGACATACCGCTGTCCCTTCCAGCACCTTCGCCCATATCCTGCTTACCGGATCCTTATCCACCTGATTTGCGACGTTATACGCAGATTGGTGTCCTCATTTTCCTTCTATGGTTCTTTGCTCTCTTCGAACCTTATGGCCTTCGTCTGCGTCATCTGATCATGGGACACTACAGACCTGAGCGAGCTAAGGCTAGAGCGACATGGTTGTATAACCATATATTGAGGACCAGGGGTAGGTTAAACGGCGTTGTTATAAGTATTTTGTAAAATATTTATGTAATGTAGTAATTAATATTTAAGGTTGCATGGCAACCATGCTGATCATAATCTCTACAGTACCTATAGCATAACAACTAAGTTAAATAAGAGACCTCTCCCGCTATCATATGTACTTTGCAGTGCCCAACAGGGACCACAATAATCAACATATCTTTGTAAACCTACCCTCTAAGGTTCACGTTGTGGAATGCAATAAATATATTAAGTAACATGAGTATTTATAGCATGTGTCGATTCATATCGTCTGTCGTCTACATTATTTTATTGATTAAATACTAAAACACTTGACTGATTTTCAGGCAGTTTTATGAAATTTGCTAGACGAAAGCTACATCGAGAATACAAATACTCATCAGAAGCTTCCCTAACATTTCGTCAATGGATCACTGATCATGTTCCGTAAGTACAAGTAGTATAGTGTCTTGTGTGTGTGTGTGTGTCGGTGTAGGTGTGTGTGTGTGCTATAATAATCTCAGCACCACCTCAACCATATTACGATTCTTCTTCAAAGTTTTCACTTAGGATTTTACTAGGTGCGCCCCGCAGTTTCACCCGCATAAGTTTCGATCCCGTGGGAATATCGGGATAAAAAGCCTATATGTTAATCCTGGTTATAAACCATCTGTGTGCCAAATTTCATCCCAATCCGTTCAGTAGTTTTTGCGTGAAAGTGTAACAAACATCCATCCATCCAAACTTTCAAGTTTATAATAGTATAGCACAGACGCCAGCACATCAAGCTACATACTACAATCTGTCAAATTTCTTTAATAGATTTTCAACTTTATCACTAAAGCATTGAGGTTCAAGGTTGATGGGGAAAATTTGACCGTTTCGGGTAGCTTGACCTGGTCGCGTCTGTACAAGCCCATACATATTTCAGTTTCGCAAAAGAATTGCACGCAGAACAAGTGTTTTTTAAACTAAATATGTTTTAGTTTTCAGTGCTTCAGGTCCTTGATAGGATTGGGTCCATCACAACAGCACTGTCTACTGTGTGGAATTACTTCTTCAAGTGATCCTGACTCTAGACTGACGAAGTTAGTCTAGATTTTATATGCTTAAACCTTTGCAGATCATTCGTTTATTTTAACTTATTTTCTTTATCCTTGTTGATAGATCTTTAGATGTCAATATTTAAGAAGTAACCTAGACGTAGAGTTTGGGTCTTAATAGTTTTGCATGTCATTCTAATACCAATCTATTTTATCAATATCACGATTTTCAGACAGTTGATCATTTGTAATAGGGTCACCCGATATAGTACACTTTATTGCATATACTCACAGAATAGATAAAAGAGAATGTATAAAATGGTCTTTAATAAAATATTATTAAAGACCATTTTCTACATTCGTATAACTATTGCTGATTGCATCAGTCTCCTGCCCTTATCCCAATTTATTTGTGGTCGGCGCAACATGACTTTTTCTTCCATACTTCTCTATTATCATCATCTCGGTAGTCATCGCCCCCTTTCTAACCATATCATCATTCACTCAGTCCATCCTTAAACCTCGTCTTACTATTATTGACAAACCATTGTTACAATCTGCCACTTCAAATTCTCCAACTGTCTAAATTTAGTGTCAAAATAACTTTAAGCTATTTTTGTATATCCTGGGTTTATTTTTAAGTTGCTCTATAAGCTTGTCTCATATTCATGAATAAAGATAATTATTATATTAAGAAAACCTTTTTTGTAGATGTCAAACCCTTGGCTGCCCAGGCATGTTCTGCAATAGCTGTTTCACAGACATTGGTGAGCTGTGCACCATATGCTTGTCACCAGAGGACTACGGTGACCTAAGTGATGTCAGCTTGGAAAAGTGAGCTAATAAACTATACAGGGTCAGATTAAATTAGTAGAGGAACTCCGTATTATGGGATATCTAATGACGATAAAACAAAAACAAAAAAACATTTCAGTGACTCCTGACCAACAGCGGCCGTTTATCATAGTCACGTAGGTAGTTGCTTGAAATTAAAGGTATAGAGTTATTGTTTTTTTTTTTGCACCCATTACGGCTGCGGAGTTTTGCTAGCTAATTTAATTTAACCTTGTATTGAATATTGTTATGCAATACGAAATGTAAAGAAGTTCTTGTGAATCTCGTGTCTGATATGAAATTATTTATTGTTAAGAGGGTCTTCTGATGATAGCGACAGCGATGCCGGATTAAGTCAAACAAGAATGAATGAACATGTGAGTGATGTTTTTTTATCAACCAGCCGGTCGATTCTGTAAAAATCTCACCGTGGAAACTCAAGTGAAGTGAGCTTGATGTGAGTTGTCAGTAGTGTCAATCCCTAGCATTATTTGGAATGACAGCTCACTCCACGCTCACTTCACCTAAGTTTTCACAGTGAGATGGTTAAAGAATCGCACTGCTGTATTGTCTCACTACATAGGTCTCCCCCATATAATTCCAATGTTCTTTGTGTGGTGCCTTCCCCGGCCAATCTCCCCTAAACGCATTTTTGTAATCAAGCCAGCGTTTCCTTGGCAGTGGCGTGCGTTTCATAAAGACAGAAAGACACTGCCTACCCTACCTAACTCAGTATAATCTTGTTCTGATATCTATTATTATTATCTACGAGTACGACGAGTACCTACCCTACTTACTAACAATAAACAAAAAAATCATAAACAGTCGCTCCAAGCAAGCTCGTTCAGTATTGTGGCATTGCGCGGCACTAGCGCCGCTACCTACGCTGAGTACCCAGTGCCTCGGGAAAGACACAAACTATTCGGGTCTAAATGTTTATATGTGTGCTCTCGTGGTCATGCAGATTGAAATGGGTGTGCGTTCCTATAAATACGTGGCACACAATGTCACAATAACGCACACAACCGTACAGAATAGACAGTGTCTTTTTTACAACACGACAAATTACGAAATTATCCGATGTTTTCCGAACCGAAATTAGCTATAGGTACAACTACATATTTTAAAAAGTAGCATTGTTTCATTTATATTGCATCATAACTTACACTATTTCTTTTTTTGTCGAATTATTTTTTGCACTATCTCCGAGTTTGTGACTTAGTCGCCATATTGTTTGTTTGATTCGTTTTGATTTGTTTTGTGAGCCATATTATTTGGCGACGGTGCTGCTGTGTTATCATCTGAACGGAACGGCGTTCAGACGATGATTCGCCAGCAATGTCCTCTTGCTGAATACGTTTGGTGTTCCGCCCATGTCCTTAATTTGATACTTTCCAAGTCGTGCAAACGTATTCATGAAACTAAACGTTTTTTCAGTCGCATAAAAACATTAGCCAATTTCTTTAATAATAGTACCAAAAGGCAAAACCACTACAATAAAACGGCTGATATGAAAAAACTGCCTCGCGTTGCTGACACTCGATGGACTTACAATTCGCGTACGTACTGTAAATGTCATTTTCAATTCTTCTTCACATTGAATTGATTTATTTGAGGATATGGCTGAACACATAGAGTCCTGGGATGGCGAGACGTTAGATCGAGTTTCCTCTTTATTAGACAATTTAAAAGACTTCGAATTCATCAAAAAAAATTATGAGTTTGAATCTTTTTTAGAATAATTTAGATCTAGGTTTGAATTCATTTTTGAAGGCGTAAAATTTTCTGCCTACCCTGTCTAAAAACTCTGTGCACGCCACTGTTCCTTGGCCTCCCTCGGCGACGACGCCCGTTGTCCGGGGTAATTGCGTAACACACTATCAGTAGGAATCGCTTTCATTTTGACAGTTCAACAACATTCATTGCATTATTTACGTTGTTGAGCAGACAAATTTTCCGTACATGTGAAGCAATGGATTGGCAATATCCTTCAAAATGATTCAGATATAAAAGTTATTAAAAAAATATATTAATTATTATTTCAGATAATATTACATTCAACTACTGAAAGCGATCGTACAATTAAATCGACAGGGAGTAAAGATGATAATCGAAGATGGAGCTTTTTCACTAAAACCACCGGTCCTGGGAGACCAATAGACACAATTGCTTTACTCCATACCGGAACTACTAAAAAAACAACCTTTTTCACTACTTTCTTTCAAAAACGATTTCGAAACCTGAAACGGAATATGAAAAAACGTTGCCGTGTTAAGAAACATACTGTAGATTGGATCGCAGAACTTACTCGTGATAATATGTTCAATGTTCAAGAAGAAAATCATAACTATTATTCAAATTGTCATGACGTTGAAGAATATGGAGACTTCGCCGAAGTTATCAACAGAAGCAAGTCTGTTGGAGTCAATACTGATAGAAATCGTGGCGGTTTATTAAATATGCTGGTTAACAGTTTTACTAGGCGAAGATTCAAACAATCCCGTACCAAAAAAAAGAAAACAAATCCAGAACTGAAAATATATAAAAAACTACCAATACGTCGGACAAAAGAACACTCTCACGGAGAAAGTAGCAAAGGAACATTGTTCTCCACAAAAAGTTGTCACACACGCCATTCGACAATACGTCAAAGGAATTTGAAGAACATTATAAGAAGTAGGAAAGACAGTAGAACGAAAGATAAAAGGAAAGGATGTGAAGAACTCAAAGGTATTATGAAAGCAATCAGACATTTCCTCAAAAGTAATGAAATCAAAAATGTGTCAAATCAAAATAACGATAATGCTCCAAATAATACTCCTATTGAGATCAATAAGAAAATTACTAAGCCTTCAAATAACACTAATGCCGGAGAAAAGAAAAATAAGAAGAAAGGTTCAAAAGACAATAAACCGAAGAAACCCAAGACACAGAAGGTTGCCAATAAGATTAAAACGAAGAATTCTCGCCACAGAATTGCTGAATTTCATAAATTCTTCTCTAACCACTGGAACAATTTCAAATGCAGTATAATGCCTGGCAATGCAAATAGATCAGACATTCCAATTCCCAAAGAGAAAAAAAATCATAAACGCAGGAAAAAACGAATATCTGGCGGTGATTTGAATGAAACCGACGTCGAAAAATGTTTTGACAGGAAAGATATTAAGCATACGAGGAACCTTAGGATATCTGCGTTTTTAGCTGAACTGGAATGGACTAAAAGAGATTATAGAAAGGACACAAGTATTGACGAACGAGACGATTCTTTTATAAATACGTATAGGACGCCTGCCAGTAATAAAATAGTAGGTGTAAGTAAATCATGGCTAAATACAGTAGACTCTGCGGATACTGTTGTACAGTAGGTATCCACGGAAACGTCTTTGTGTGCCCTCGTACACCCCCTCTCCGCCTCTATTCTTACTAATTGACTACAGCTTATAGGTCCATCTTGTGGTAGGCAGTCCAACGCTACGTCTTCCGATACGCGTTCGCCACTACAGAATCTTTCGGCCCCATCGGCTAGCAGTTCTGACTAATGGCCCTATGACACGGTGAAGGCCCCAGAAATCCGTTGGATGCGGGGAAGCTTATGTCCAACAGTCTTTCGGCATAAAAGTATGATGATTAATTACAGAGATATACAATGTTGATATGACAATACGACAATAAATACACACACTAGCATACGATCAGTGTTTAGGAACTATCAAAAGAATCCTGACATTGAAATTAAAAAAGCGATTTTGATTAACAAACTATGTAAATAGTAGTGATGGACTGACTATGGGATTTGTCCATCGTTGACTAGCTATAGTGACTAAACTCATCTGCCTAGCCTTTTTCCAACTGTGTTGGGGTCGGCTTCCAGTCTAACCGGATGCAGCTGAATACCAGTATTTTACATGGAGCGACTGCCTATCTGACCTCCACATCCCAGTTACTGAGTAATACAATTAATACCCCTTGGTAAGACCTTGGTAGGTCGCTCTACGTTCTTTTGGTGGCTTGCTTTGGTAAGACTGGTTGTCAGACTGAGCCGAGAGTCTGATGTGCAAACGACAAGGCGACTGCCGTGAACAGTAAAAATGTCGTCACGATCCAATGGGAACGGCTAGATACGATAGTCGTTCAAAGATGAAATATTTCGACGACACTGACGATAAATAGACGATATAATGGGAACAGCTAGAGACGTCAGTTGTTTAGCGATAAATTAATCGTCACGACATAGTGGGAACGCGCCCTAACATAAATATTATTTCGGTTTTTTTTTACAACGAATAAAATTCAATTGAAAGATACGTAGTAACAACTAAAAGAAATCTCAAACTGATCGAAAAACCTGTTCCAGATGGTGCAGCTAAAGAGGTTGCCGTTCCAATGGTGCGGAACTCCAGAAAACGAATTTAACTACAGACAAGACAAAAAAAAATTGTGTGCAAAAAAACAGTCGGCGAATGGACTGTTTGTGACTTTATCCAAACGTAAGTCTTGTATGTAGGAACAAGTGCGGCCTCCGAGAGAAGGCGTTCTTGACACCTGTCAGTTTCATACGAATACGAGTTTTGCGAATTTTGACGTGAAGCTGTGGCGAGACAGCGCTTCCTTGCCCAAGCCATTTGTCATGTCACCTGGACATGAGTCACCTTGGGTGACGTGGAAGTCTTTAAACAGACTCCGGACCCAACTTGGCCGAAGCAAGGAGAGCCTGTTCAGGTGGAGATTTATAGACGACTCTGCCTTGGAGTGTAAATGTGGTGCTGTTGCACAAACGATGGGACACTTGATGACGTGTCCTGCGTGTCCTGTCAGCTGCACGGTACAGGAACTGATGGACGCTGGTGATGGCGCCAAACTAGTAACCAAATTCTGGGCCGAGTCCATTTAGATTGCATATACCTACATAGCGTATCGATAACGCTAAGAAGAAGAAGATTAGCTACTATATAATATGTTTATTATCCTACTAATATTATAAACGTGAAAGTTTGTATGGTTGGATGGATGGATGGATGTTTGTTACTCTTTCACGCAAAAACTACTGAACGGATTTCGATGAAATTTGGGACTGGCACTCAGATGGTTTGTAACCAGGATTAACATATAGGAAACTTTTTAATCCGAAATTCCCAGGGGATCGAAACTTACGCGGGTGAAACCGCGGGGCGCAGCTAGTCATATATATATGTTTATTAGCTACTATATGTAAGGGAGAATAATAAATAAATACTAGAATTGTCGCACTGCTGGTAAGTGCCAGTCTCTCGGAGTCGGACGGTAACTACCTACTAAAATGGGAAATAACAGCCAAGAGCATCGATGTTCTTTTGAATTTTGCAAAGAACTTTGAACTATATCGGGATTGGATTCCAGTCTACAGACCGACCGCGGTCGACCCGTGCGGCTATGTCTTGGTCACGAGCCTCTCTACAAAATTATGAACCAAAGCATTTTGTAAATCGGCTTAAATAACGGAGTTCTGAGGTAGCAAAAAAAAACAACCGAATTGAGAACCTCGTACTTTTTTTGATGTCGGTCTAAAATAGTTTTTTTTTTAATTACCGTGATAAAACTATTCAGTTGTTTTAGAAAAATTCTACGCCAGGAAAGCTCTGGATAGATGTCGTAATAAAGTCGAGACGGTGCCGGAGTCTCCATCTTTAAGCTTGGTGCACAGGATGGTGAGCAGTGTGAGTGCCGTGCGAGGAGATAGTCCTTTCAATCGTGGTAAGAATGGCTCTAATGGTCTACAAATATTTCATGGAGTTGCATTTAAAAACTTTGTTTAATTTCCATGTTGTAGGTACATTTTTAACGTCACACAAATCCTAGATCGCGCAAGCAAAGTTTATCGCGAAATCTGCATTAGTACCCATCTGATACAGCATCCGTCTGATCGGAGGATACTCTCATTTTTAAAGGTGGAAAGAGAAACTTACCAACCTGTTCTTCCATTCCATGCCTCTTATTACGTACCCTGGTCTCCTACGGGGTAATTGCGTAACCCACTACCAATAATTCCAATGCCTTTCATTTTGACATTTCGACAACATTCATTGCGTTAATGACGTTACCCAGCAAACGATCTTTTCAAACTTAAGAAGTAATGAAATAAGAATTACTTTCACAATCCTTCTGTTTGTTAGAGACAGTGTCTTACGCAATTGGGGTGCGTCTGAGTAAATGTTTTTTCTCCACTCGTTGTTTTATCATGATGGCCATGTTCGTTTTACAGACAGTTCGATTTGTATTTCGAAACGCGCGAGTGTCTGTCGGTCATCTAGTCAAGAATTGAACAAACATTTTAAGTAAGTCTTATTTATTCCACTTTTCGAACGTCAAAATTACTTACCTCATTACCCCAAAACGGGCACTCTTCAATTCCTCCTAGTGCTTTCGCTTGGAAGAAGTAGATGCGCAACAAACTCCTCAGCAGCACAGCTGTCTATTCAGTTAGAAAAAAGGTATGCGAAGTTACTAACATTAGGGGACACGGAACATTAAATTAATAATTTGCTAGCCACGCCAATATACCTACCAATAAAAAAACAAAACAAACAAAAAACTCCAAATGTAAACAAAAGGACACCATTCAAGTGTCGAACATTTTATACACAAAAATTAAAGTGCCGGCCAGAAAAAAATGTTCTATTACCTTATGGGAAATAACATCTTGAGCATTTTCTACTATTACAGCGTAAATCTAAAATTAACACCCCGGCTGCTATTTGAGATTGAAAATGCCAAAAATTATATTCACATAAAACCGAACTATTCTTATCGGTTCTCAACAAGTTCTCAACGTGGGGCGTTATGAAACTTATGAAGCCCGTGAAAGGGGGCACGTAGGGAGAGGTGTACCTAGTAGGTACACCCACATTTCGCCAGTTAAGTTGTAAGTCCCATGTATTATTGGGCTTGCCTATTGCCCACTAACCGGGGCCAAATCCAGACATCGTACTCATTGCAACTAATAAAATAAGTGGGTAATGAAATCGAAACATGATTGATAATTTTTGTTTTCAGCATTTTAGACACTGACATGTTATTTAAAAATGATAAATACGGCGATATGATGCAGGTAAGACTATAGTTGACATTTAGTAATGTTTACGAGTTTTATCAAAGAGTGTTTTAAGACGAAGAGAAATCTACATTCTGCAGTGGCTACATGGCTTAGGAGCAGGAAGAAACAGAAGTATTTATAAGAAAAGACAAACACAATTAAACTTTCAACACAAATCCATCAAAAATGAAGTTCAAAATAAGTATACAATTAAGCTATTTTGTGATCCAAAGACTCAGTCCTACCATCCATTCAGATTTATCTGGACATGTCCGGCTTTTTGCCCGACCATATCATTTTATTGGTCCGGAACTGCGGACTCTTTGACTACAAGGCATTTCTTTTAGAAAATAAAAAAAAACCGGAGAAGCATACTATGTCCAGCAGTGGACTGCTGTAGGCTGATGATGGTAAGCCTGTTACTGATTCTCTAAAAAATTGTGAACAGCGGGGTTAATTGCGTAACACACTTACAGTAGCAATGGTTTGACAGTTCAACAGTATTCATTGCGTTATTTATGTTGTTGGGGGTAGGGTAGATGCCTGGGTAAAAAAATAATAATCATATTTAGTCCGTCAGTTAGATTATCAAAAAATAATGGACACGTATTTTTTCTTTTGTCAATCAAACAAAAAATGACAAAGACAAAGCGCGTCTAAATTTGGGAGTGGGAGGTCGTGACGTCACGCCATGCTAAAAAGTGTAGCGAGGCGTTTAACGGGCGATATCTTCATCATTTTTTATATAATTGACAATAGAAAAAATACGGGTCCAATATTTTTTGATAATCTAACTGACGGACTAATTAGATTTTTTAGGCATCTAGCCTATTTTTCAGACATAAAATATCCTTTAAAATCTCTAAGATAATAATTATAGTAGTTGAAAGTGTGTTACGCATTAGGCTGCAGACATACTGAACATGAGATCCCCGTTTATCCATACAATATTTGATTGCCAAACATAATTTTATAAAACGTTATCATGTTATTCAAGGGTCCTTCCGAGGAGATACAGTCGCATCTCTTCACGGAAAGCTCCGACATCACGTCTCTTTTAGGAAAAGAAATCAGTGAGTATTTGTAAACCTTTAGATCATCATTAATTTATATGGGCGTCGGCACATCACCAACACCACTTCGCCGCGACAAAATGTTGGCAAGCAGTGGGTGACGTGTGAATTGCGTCGCTGCAGCTTCTTGCAGTTAGCATAATCAGCGTATAATGTTCCCACTGCTGGGACACAGGCCTCCTCTCGATAGTCTTCGAATTTTTGGTTTTAAGACATGCCGATTTCCTAAAGATGTTTTCCGTCACCGTTTTGAGAGCATTTTTGATGAAATAATTTACGCAAAGTAAATTGCCTGCTTGGGTTCGAACCACCGCCCTACAACTCGGGAAGTCGTGGCTGTTACCACTGGTCCACCTTCCAGTTGCGTTGTGGTAACCACAAAATTTTTATGTGGTCTTGTGGTCTTATTGAACGCCCCTAGTATGATCCTTCAAATAACTCTTAAAATATCGAAGATGTATGCTTACGATCTTTATGATTTATTTATTTAATTCGGGTTAATTTTAAAGATATATTATAGATCAAATGAATTCGATTTTTTAAATAAACCTTGTCGTCCCGTTTTACCACGACAGGCTTTGTTTTTAAAAAAGCGTTTGGTACATACGTTCCCATTGTATGACTTAAAGATTATTTATACCCATTTTCGAGTTAATGGAAGCAAGCAGTAAAATCCACCCCTTCAACTTTATTACCCTTTTCTACTCCGGTAAAGAGACGATTTTTGAAAAAACCTTATATATACTTTTCATTTTTTGTTTTAAGTATCAATACCGAGTTTCGAGTTAATCCGTCCGAGGGGTTTAATTTTTTTTCTTACCTATTAACTTTTTCACCCCCTAAATCCCCTGTGAGGTGTTTTTTGAAACTGCAAAGTGACCATCTGTATTAATTACTAAGGCAAATATTGCCAAGTATCAAGTTTATTAATCAAAGGAAATAGGCTTTTCATATTAATTGTATCCCGTCTTTTCACCCCACAGGGGTAGAATTTAGAACTTAATATTAACTGTAAAAACCTGTACTATTGCATGCTATATATTGGCCAAATGTGTGTTACTAAATATTTTACTTATGAACTTCATGCCTACATACCTACCATATTTGATGCAATAAATGAATTGAATTGAATAGCATTCAAAAAACAAATATTGGGATGTTTCCATAATTTGACTCGAAAGATCATTTATACCCATTTTCGAGTTAATCAAGCCACCTTCTGTAAAATTACCTACCCCTTTTCACCCCGTTAGGGTTAGATTTTCGAAAAACCCTCATACGTGTTATTATTTATTTTTAGTCTTAAGTACCTACACACACTGAGTTTCGAGTTAATCGGACCGCGCGCTCAAATTCTTCCACACAAACTTTAGCACCCCTATATCCCCTTTGAGGGGTAGTTTTGAAAAACTAATAATGATAAACTTTATTGCTTACTTAGGCGAGTATTCATGCCAATGTTCAAGATTATTAACCTAACGAATAAGATTTTTCATATAAACTTTATCCCCACTTTTCACCCCCACAGGGGTGGAATTTTGAAAAATCATTTGGGATGTGTTCATAACTTGACTCGATTATTTATACCAATTTTCGAGTTAATCAAGCCACGCTGTAAAATCCTCCGCTGTAAAATTGACTACCCCTTTTCAGGCCGTCAGGGGTAGATTTTCGAAAGACCCTGATACACATTATTCTTTCCTTTCGTATAAATACTCAGTTTCCATCAAATCGACTGCGCGCTAAAATTCTTCCTTACAAACTTTGAAACCCCCCAATCCCCTTTTAGGGAGTAGTTTATAAAAACAAAAAGTGCCCAACTTCAAAATTTACTTAGATAAGTATTCGTGTCAAGTTTCAAGTTTATTAACTCAAGGAATAAGATTTTTCATACAAACAAAATCCCTCCATTTCACCCTCTTAGGGGTGGAATTTCGAAAAACCCCTTCTTAGTGGATACCTATTCTTCACGATGAATACACCCTCCAAATTTCATGTCTCTAGGACCAGCGGCTTAGGCGGTGCGTTGATGTCTCAGTCAGTCAGTCAGTCAGTCAGGACTTTGAATTTGATATATGTACTGAATTGAATTTTATATGTATATGTACATATATTGAATATATAAATAAATATTTTCTTCTCTCCCACAGTTGTCTGCCGCAGTTCAGAAAAAAAAAGGAAAATCACTAGGCGCTGCAAGTGTGACGTATATGAAGATCTACAGAGAAAATGGGAACATATTAGAAAGTGAGGAAAACGTATAGAAAAATATTTGTGTGAGTTTTCTTTTATTCTGCCGAGTTATTTTGAACCAACATTATTTCCCTTTTCAGATCTGTCTCGGAAATACCAGGGTAAAAAAATAACATAAATATCGTTATTCATACTTGGCTATTTACTTCTATACTTATGTATATCTATTCTACAGGGGGCCTGTGGCTAAATAATAACAGCCGCACAGGTCGAACGATTAGGGTAAGCTACGCTTGCCGTGGTTGGTCTGTGGATGGGTGACCATCTTTACATAGTGAGACCTCTCCGTGCCTCGGAAAGCACGTTAAACCGTTGCTCCCGGCTGTTATTCGTGGATCTTTGACAGTCGTTACGGGTGGTCAAAACCCCGAAAGTCTGACAACCAGTCTTACCAAGGGGTATCGCATTACCCAGTAACTAGGTTATGGAGGTCAGATAGGCAGTCGCTCCATGTAAAATACTGGTATTCAGCTGAATCCGGTTAGACTGGTAGCCGACCCCAACATGTTTGGGAAAAGGTTAGGCAGATGATGATATTACAAATTAAAGTCGCTTTACGTGTCTGGCTGTGTGACCGCGATGTTCTTCTAAAATTTAAACTACGAAATGGATATTGATGCGGTTTTTACCGTCATTTAGGAGATTTATTCCGGAAGATTTATAATAATACTCGTAAATCATATTAAACTTACATATTATAAAGAAATCTGGATGCTTTGGTCAAGTCGAAGCAGCGGGTAGCATATAGTTATTATAAACTAGCGGACCCGGCAGACGTCGTCCTGCCCGGTTAAGTCATCATATACCGACAACAGCGCCACCTACCGGGTCAAAATGTGTTTTCAAACCATCCAGGAACCCATTGAAATATACACATAAAATATATATACAATTACATACAAGTATATACGAAAAAATATAGAAAAAGGCAGAAGCTCATTGGGCATCAAAAAATTCGTCCGCATCACTGTCAATGGGATAAGTGCCCAAAAGGCTGGCAGCATTACCACGTTGGAAGGTAATGCTGATTCTTTGGGCTAAAAATAGGCCAGCCTTCTGGTCACGTGAAGAGTCAACCAACCACTTGGCGATGTCCCGAAAAATTCGATGAGCACTCGGACCCCAAGGCCCTAGTGTTTCAACCCCAAACGGCTCAAACATATAGCTCCCAATAAGGTTGTTTTATTTGCGCCGTTTGAGTTTTCTGCTCCTGCAGCATCCGCCCCAGCACAGCCTACCGTGCTAGGAACATCTTCCTAGCACGGTAGGCTGTGTGATGGCGCGAGGGTGTTGATCCAGGTTGCATACTTATTATACTTATTATATTTGTAGCACCAGGAATCCTTTTAGTATGTTAAAGAACTTCTATTCCACTCTATTCGGACCTACCTGCACCGAAGGCACCTGTCCAAACAGACGTGAAAGAAAAGAGAGAGAAAAAGCGGCAAAGAGAAATTGCTGTAAAACTACATGTAAAAAAACCAAAAAATGTAATACGGACCCTAGAATGCATTGTATTCAAGATTCATGCACGAATACAGCAGCTGGATGTCAACAGGACAGAGACACGCAGCTGGAGGAGGCACTGGATGCAATGAAAGGTGTCATGTGTGGACAAGACTGTGGACAGCAAACGGAATGTTTTAGAAAAGAAGAAGTGCAACTGCAAGAAGTAAAGGGTATAATAATTTATTATTGAAACCACTAAGGCCGAGATAAGAAACAGTATAATATACAGCATTTGTATCAGAAAGCATAAGCATAAGAATGTATTGGAAAGGTGTGGTCAAAGGGGATTGAAGAATTTTATATGGAGCCTGGCATCCTTGTCCGCCATTTTGTTTTTGTTTTTCATAATGGCGGCCACACTGGAAACCTATATAAATCGATAGCTGCAGGCTGACATCAATACAAACTTAAAATATAATAGGACCAAGCCCCGTAAAGCGTCACGTTTCAGAGATATTAACATTCAAAGTTGAACACGTGACATCCATATTTTTTTGAGCTTGCGTACCTACATCTTGTTGCTTAGATGTTTGAAATGATCACTCTGAAAGTAATCAAACATCAGCTATCTATTTAGATAGGTGTCAGGCATGGCCGCCATTTTGAAAAAAAAAAACAAATCTGCACGACAGTAGGTATTGGCTCCATATAAAAATCTTCAATCCTCTTTAAGGGTGTCGGAACTATGATACCAATATCGTAATCACGAAAAAATTGTCCGATTGTCCACTCGATCCAAACGTACACAGCGACAGCTCATAATTTTCTCGCGCTTATGTTGTTGGTCCCATGGCGAAAGTTGTTCAGTTTGATGAACTGAAACACAAAATACGAGAATTGACCTTCGACTGGCGCGTCGATGTTCCTGCCACCCTGCATAGGTACTAATTAGCATTCGTGATTTAGGAAAGATAATATTTTCATTTCTGTCTAGGAATCCTATTTTGCGGGAATGTTATTATGTGACAAGTAATTATTTTATTAGTTCTAGTGCACAAAGGAATTCAGAATGCGAAATGTGAAGGAAATAAACCTGAGTTGGTATCACGGTAAGTTATTATTTTTTTAGAGCATCGTAACACGGGGAGTTATTCGATCGGCAAGATGCGACAATATCCGAGAGTCTGAAAGAGGATACAGGATGAAATTGAAAACTTGTGACAAATCGAAATAGGACCTCTTATTTCGATTTGTAGTTATTGTTACATAATCATAATAAATTGTCATTTCCTAAAACAAAATTCTTGATAAAGCTCGTCTTTATCTTCTTAGATAGTGCAATGCAAACTAAGTTATCGCCTTCAAATAGACACGACTTATCGTCGTTTCAGTATTTTTTTTTCTTTCAAAATTATCAAAACTAGTCAGAAAATTAAAGTATCAATTTTCCGATAAGCAATCCATGCTGAGTTGCAAGCTGAGTTGTAAGTGTTGTAACCATGAAGCCAGGGGGTCTACTCCGAAGTGCAAAATGCGAATGTTGGGATCGGGCCGACACATGGCCGATCCGAATGTTATTGAAAAATGCGAAAAAAGTTCGGATCGGCTCAATTGGGTCGGGCCCATAGTCAATATTCTAAAGAGTGTAGGAGTGTAGGATCGGGACCGACCGAACCAAATAGTAACTTCGTAGTAGGAAACGGCCGAACATTCGGCCGATACTACTTCGGAGTAGACCCCCAGTTGGCAACGCGTTGTACTAGTGGTATCTATCTAATTTTGACCGTACCTACCCTACGAAAAATAGAGCGCGTGACGACGACTTTGCAAATCGCTCGCCTACGCACACGTATGCGCATCCCTTTCCTTAATAACATGCTCTAAATTTACTTTATAGCACGCTGAATTAGATATTTCAATATGTTGCACCTATTCAATTTCATCCTGTATAGGCTTTATCGGAAAGGAGTGGTCACATTTAAGGGTGCGGTACTGACCAAATCTCCAAACTGAACAATTTTCTCCATGGGACCAACATCGTAGTCGAGAAAAAATAATCAGTAATTTTGGGTCGAGTAGGTATTAGAGTTTTGTATACGGGGCAGTGGATGTTTTTGTTCAATTACGATTTTGGTCCCATAAACCCGAGGAATGTCGTCATTACAGACACAATTAAAAAGCCATTGTGTCTCGCATGGATCTACGTTACGACATATGAAGGGTTAAGGGGCAAGCGCCAGGGTAGCCCGCAAAATGCAAGGTTTCTTACGTTTTTTGCAATTTTTAGGTCAGTGATAGGTTGTATGTTGAACAAAATATGATCCGCGAGCGTAACAAGTATGTATTTACAGAATTATAATCATTAAAATCATCTATGAAAGCAACAAACATCAAAAAATTTGAATTTCGCGGGCTACCTTGCGCATCCCCCTTAAGAAAGTTGTTCAGTTCTGTACCACACCCTTAAATTTCACCACGCCTTCCTAATACACCCTGTTGTACGATAAAAACACATTAAAATCTTTGCAAACTGTTTTAGGAAATCGATTCGTTGTAGACATATTATAGCGATTGCAACTCGATGTTACTTTGTCTAGTTAGCAATTTTTCCACTACATTATACCATTTAGTGCGTCATACACACGAGCGACACGCGTCGACGACAGAGGCAACTGCATCCGTCGACGTATGTGGAGAAAATCCTTCCTTAATGTGTCATCTTCGTTAAATAAATATAAAACTTTTTAAATGGTCGTGATTTCAAGTGTGGAACAATGATGACACCAAAACGGTGGCCAGTATATCGGCGTCAAAACTGCAATAAACACTTTTTCTTTGACTCATTATTATTTTGATGTTTTAGGCCTATCAAACCAACGTGCAATAGGCCTGAAACATCAAAATGATGCAGCTCGATTTAAAAGTCCAGGAATAGAATAGAATGAAATATCGTTTAATGTCTCCAGTATTACAGCTAGTACAGCCCGAATCAAACTTTATGGAAGCTCTGAAGTGCGCTACACGCTGCGCAGTACCTCACCCCCGTTGACACGTGAATTTGTTACTGCGCAGTGACTCGCCTCCTGTTCCGAGCCGCCAGCGCCATAAAGTTTGAATCGCGCTGTAATAGTGTATTCTTTTTAGAATACAACACATGGTACATTTTAGCCCCTGTCAGGCGGTCGACTGTCCGAACTTGCGTCATCGCGAGCAACAATATGAAGAGGAGGATGACCCAAAAATATCTGATCCAAAAACATGTGACCGAAAAACATCTGACCCACAATTATTTGACGCATTTGAAGAAATAGAGGAAACTAACAAAGGTGTTGGATCTTATTTATGTCAATGCGGTGAGCCCTAGCTATTATTGCTTATCTATTCTATACAAATAAATAAAATTGAAGCGTCTGTCTGTAATTTCAAAAACAGCTTTTTACTAAATGCATATGAAAGTGTACCTACGGTAATATAACAAAATAAAAACATAGTACCTATTCAATTTTTGTCTGTCTGTGTGTGTGTTCCGGCCCTTTATTCCCGTTGTCCCGACTAATCTCAGAAATGGTTGGACCGATTTTCACTGGCAGATAGCTGATGTAAAATAAGGAGTAAGTAAGGCTACTTTTATTTTATAATAATTCTTTACCTAAACCTACCTAATCCTATTTGTTTTCCGACAAGCACGCGAATGCAGTCGCGGGCACATCTAGTTAAATATATGACTACGTAAAGCCGAAAATATTGGGCTCTCAGTTCAGACGTTTTAGTCAAATTCGACTTTCATTTACTTCTTAAATTTCTTTTTAACTAATTCACATAGGTATCTAAGTAAAACATGTTAAAGTCGCATTTATGTATTTCTTCGGATAAATCCATGTTTTGCAGATTCCTCATTACAGACAATAATGAACACTTCAATCTTATTTATTTATATAGATTTAGTGGATCGTCTATTGCTATACTACATGGTCTTCATATGATCTGGTCAAGATTATGTCTGGACTTTAAAAGAGACTGTGACCCCTGAGTTTGTTTCGGCCTTTCTTCTCAGACTAGTCAGATAGGAAACGCCGACCTCATCTAGTTTTAAAATATGATTGACGTGTAAAAGTGTTTGTACAAACTTACTTACAAAATAAAATCATTTATCATCATTATACTTTGTCTACGCTCGACGTCGATCGACCGCGGTCTGGTCGCACCCTAAAACCACTCAAAACAGTTAACCATATTTAATTTCACAGACGAGTCGGTACAAATCGATCCACCCGACGTATGCACTTGCGCAACGCAACACTCCGGACCAAGAATCCCGAACATGAGGTACAGACAGATGAACTCGTTGGTTGTGACTGAGATGCCCATTGCCAACCCTGTCAACATAAATACTGGTAACAAAACCTCGAACCGCTATTTGACCAACTTCTTAGCATTTTGATGGCGGGAATGCCATTGAAATGCTAAGGAGTTCGGAGGGATAGAGGGCGCCCACGAGCAACTTTTGTCTCCGTAACTAATTTATCTCTCACATCAAGTCTACGGATTTGTATGAAAATGAGCGCATACAGCGACGCGACAGCTGGGAGAAATTATTGTCCGTGGGTTTGGACGCAACTGTCGCCCGTCTATTGCTTGCAAAGCAAGTGCGCGCACGACGACAAAAAATTTGCCGACTACCCAGTTGTCGCTCAACCGTCCGAATACCAAAAAAGTAGCGTTGTCGTTGTTCCCGTGTGCCATCGTCCAAATCTCGGCGAGGAGACAGCGACAGAGACAGAAAAATTGCTGGGCAACTAAGTTACTCGTGGCGCCCTCCCTAAATTCAACCAGCCCAGAATGTAGCTACAAGTTTGGCGCCATCAGTAGCGTGACAGCGTCCATCAGTTCCTGTAACAGTCATCAGGGCACGAAGGTCACGATAGTAAGAGTCCCAACGTTGTGTGGAACACACACTTGGGCTTTGCGGCACACCAGGGCGGAGTCATCTATGAATCTCTTTCTGAGCAGGTTTTTCTTGCTTCGACCAACCTACGTCTGGAGTCTGTTTAATTCTAGGTTAGTCAAGGCAGCTTATGTACAGGTGGGCGATTTTAGCAGGTGGGACCGTGGGACGAATGGGTTGGAAAGGGAAGTAATAGGTGTCTCGGCACAGCTTTAGTCGTCCCAAAGACCGTTCGTCATTGAGTAGGCAGTTAACAGTTAGCACGAGGCTCGACAAAACACAACTTGATAACAACTTTGAAAAAATAACTACGAGCGAATTAAGAAAGAAAGCGAGCGAACAAAAAAATTTGTGCCTTTTTCAGCAAAAGGCACATACAGAAACACACACAGAATACACAGAAACACACAGAAACTGATAAGCTACAGAACGCCACCTGATACGCCACCTTTTTAATATAATTTGTTTTATTTTTAACTGTGTTTAGTATACTTTTTCTTTCTTTCTTTCTTTCTCCGATCTTTACATTCTCTTTTTGTCTCGTTTACGGTCATACCTCAAAATATAATCAATTTCCCTACATTGTTCACAAGTTTTTGACATTGTTGCTGAGCTGAGATATTGTTACTTGAATTTGATCGTTTTTTAAGTACGCGCCACACAAATTATGTGATGTTATAATCAGTTTTTTGTTTTCAGACGTGGCCGACAAAGGCACACACTGTACTGCTCGGAAGCATTACAAGAAAGGTAAAGGTTAAAATTCTTATTATTGTAATAATAATATTAGATACTGGCGCCGATTCACTTGTACTTACACAAACTAAACTAAATTTAAGTTCAGTGCATCTTATTCTTTCTATTTCATTAAAAAAAGGACAGAAGATAAATATTAGTTTAGTCCTGTCAAATTAAGATACTCCATAGACAGTTTAGACGCGATTAAAAACATGGCTACTAAAAATACGTCAATTTACGTCAGGCGCTGACTAATTTGACAGGACTAAACTAACATTTATCTTCTGTCCTTTTCTTAATGAAATAGAAAGAAAAGATGCACTGAACTTAAATTTAGTTTAGTTTGTGAACAAGGGAATCGGCGCCAATAATATTACCTCCAGACCGTATTTCGGCCATGGCGGCCAATCACAACGGAGACTAGCTTTCGGCGCAGGAGACACCATAGTGCCACGCGACTAGCATTTATGTAGGTATACAACAAAACAACCAATGTTTTATAGTGAAATGGCCATTGCCTTTTTTTAATCGATAAAAACAAACGGGTTGCTATAAAAAATGCTCAAAATAGGTACAGGCCGGTTATTGCTGAAAAAAGTGACGTATAGCTTTAAAAATAATGAGTGGTTTTGCGGACAGCTTCAACCTGTGCATTTTGTGAGACGGTGATGCGCGCGCATCTTAAAATTTCACTCTCATCATTTTTTCATAACACGCCTAAAAACCCGAGGTTAACCGTTTTTTGACAGCTGCCTTAGAACATAACTATTCCAGATTACGTAAAAGTTAACTTTGACATCTTATAATAATATAAAAATGAATCGCTGAATATGTTGCTAAGCGCAAATCTCGAGAACAGCTGAACCGATTTCGGTAATGCTTATTTTAGAATATTCCTTGAAGTACGAGGATGGTTCTTAGTCTTACGCAGAGAAAAAATAAATAATAGGGTAGGAGTAGGGAAGGAGTAGTGTAGGAGTAGGGTAGGAGTAGGGTAGGGGGTAGGGTAGGACACTACGCGAACGAAGTAGCGCCGGGCAGCTACTCATTATATAAATTTGAATCGCAACATATTCGCCAAAAATGTAAACAAATATGAGTTTATGGAAAAATAACTTTAATTCCAACACAATAAAGTTCAGTTTAGGTACGCTACAACTTCAAACATTTTTCTAACTTTTTCAATAGTGCTAGTCACTCTGAAATCAACTTAATCACCATTAAAATAAAGTTAATATTGGTTTAACTTGAAATAACGTCAATTTGAAACAAATGAAATTTGAATTTAGCGTTTCCATGACAATCCGGTCAAGTTACCGCGCCATTGTGTATCAGCTGTGTCAAATCGAAACAAAGAAGTTCATGACGCCCGTTTTAATATGACGGAACCGCTTTCCTAGAAAACCAAGGCTTCAATGAGAAGCCTCATTGAAGCCTTGGTTTTCTAGGAAAGCGGTTCCTTGGTTATCAGATAACATAATTAAGAATTACTTATCAGTTCTTTACAGAAACTTAATAGTAATATTTTTATTTAGATGCCAAAACCGGTGCATCAGAGGTGAATAACAAACTATCCCTTGAAAGCAGTTTATTGATCAACCGTAAGTGGAATCAGATATTATATTTTTACCAACACCAAGCGCGCACGAGTGATTTTTTTTTACATCACTAACATTTTCTTTGTTTATGGCGGTCGCTGTATGGTGGCTGAAACTGTTTGGCCTTGCAAAGGGGTCGCGTATTCAACAAGGTTGAAAAACACTGATAAAGACAATGATGTGCTTTGGGTACTTTCCATTTATATTCTGTCACACCAAAGGAGGTGCACCCAATATTCTTTTTTTACGATATTTTCTTTTACTTCCTATTTCTTAGAGTTCGTAGATGTTGACCGTTTCTTCCAAATCCTTGTCGATATATAATTCTTCGTGAACGCACTCCACTTTGATGACGTGACAGAAACTTTTCTATCACGGCAACAAAAGTCACTCGTGCGCACTGTTTTAACCGTCTTTTTGTGGGCATCGTAAATATTCTCCTAAGGAATAAGGATGAGAGCTGCGGCATCATTATTTTGCGAATAAAATACTTTCAACAATTGTCCTACTTGTCAAAATCGCTATTCACACGCTAGTGGTTTGAAGATCACAGTAATAATAAGCATTTATTATAGGTGGCGTAAATGTAGCACAGGCATTGAAAGACGAATTATCAGCCTGCACAACATCGGACACATCGGATAGCTCGATATCTCTAAGGAGCAATGGAAGCAGAACAGACACGACAATTTACAGCCTGGTGATGGTAAACTACGATGGAAGCCCCCGACGAAGAAAGCATAGACTCAAACTCGTCACAAAGCAGAACCAATCGACATTAACAGAAAAGGCACAAGTCTGTGACACTGGAACAATCACCCAGGACTGGTGGAGTCCTTTAATCGAAAGAAAAGCTTACGATCCGATTCTTCTAGAAAAGAAGAGAGGTTCCAATTTAGTGGAGAAGCAGAAGAAGGAGTTAAGGGATCTGAAGGAATGGAGGGAGTTGAGAGATGTTAGGAAGAGAAAGAGGACTAAAGGAGTGATGGCTGATGGTAGGAGTGTTACTTTCAGAAGCAGGACACAGATTATACCGACTGGTGAGTAATTTGAAGTAGTAGATGAGGTTGTAGAAATTAATGAAATTATTATGAAGTATTAGGTAATAGGAAGACAAAGGCATCAGTCATTAAATTCCACGTTCCATCATCTGTCTAGCCTTTTCCCAACTATGTTGGGGTCGGACCGGATGCAGCTGAATACCAGTATTGTACATGGAGCGACTGCGTATCTGACCTCCACAACCCAGTTACTGGGTAATATGATACCCCTTTGTAAGACAGGTTGTCAGACTTTCGGGCTTCGGACGACCCGTAAGGACTGTCAAAAACCCACAAATGACAGCCGGGACCAACGGCTTAAATGTGGTTTCCGAGCCACGGCGGGGTAAAGATGGTCACCCAGCCACGGACCACGGCAAGCGTAGATTTCTAACCTGATCGATCGACCCGTGGGCTGTTAATACTTAGCCACAAGCCCCTATAAACAGATAAGCATTTTGGCCACGTCCTAGAGCCATTTAATGTCTATTCATAGCATCTAAGTAGAGTAATTTAGATGACTAAAGTGTTTACCCAGTTTAGTAACCTCGCCAACTATAAATGTGTACGACTCTGTCAATTTGATAAATGTGTGTTACCTATTTAAGGAATTAGGAAGGTAAACCGTTACATGTCGGGATAATGTTGACTTTGGTTACGATCCTACGTGCGTACTAGCTTTTCAGTACGTGGCCATAATCTCTAAGGCATTTTTTTTTCTTTTTCGTGTGTCGTCTCTATCTTTTAGGCCTGTGTTACAAATCGCTTACTAAAACTCGCCGATATCTAATAGTAAAAAAAACAACCGACTTCCAAAAAAAAACACTACAAAGTGAAAAATAGCTTTTTGTAAAAAAGTTTTTATTTTTGACTTTTTAGTTGTATCTCACAAAAATTCATAATTATATATATGTATGTACTTGCAAGATTAGAGGTACCCCAATAACAACGTTGACAGAAATGAGGGTGTACCGTGGTAAACTGAACACATCTGCGTACTCCTTTAGATGGTACAGGCGTGATGTTATGTTGTGTGATTGCGTAAACAATGCATTAATATGTAATAGGAGCAATCGCGGTTGATTTGCTGGCATTTATTGAAGAGTTCCATTGTCTGTCTCCGACCATTATCACATCTTTACGAAATGACATGGTCCATAATGTATGGACCAAAAACCCAGATTCGATTGGGACTAAATGAGTACCAGTAGTTTCATTATAATGCACAATTTACCCTACCGAAAGGGCAATGCCGAAATCGATTTATAAGCACTTTTGGAACGTCAAAATTACATAAGACAGTGCCCCAAAACGCTCGCCCTTCACCACTTCCTATTGCTTTAGCTGGGTAGACGAAGTGGCGCAACAAACTCCCCAGCAGCTTTACTGCCTGGTACTGTACGTTATTGATAGTTTAGTACCTCGGTTTAGATTCGTATTTCTAAACACGCTTACATTGCAACTTGGTTAAATATTATTGTTTTACAGCTCTCTTCCCTGGCGGCAAGGATATTATGTCTCCATCTCGGTATCTTTTAGAGGTAAGCCAAACTTCACTTTTTGACCATGAACGAACCAGATAGATTTTATATATAATGTACACACACACACATCACGTGTGTGTGTATGTGTGTTTTATGTATGTGTGTATGTTTTTTTTTTTATATATGATAATAATCAGCCTATAATGTTCCCACTGCTGGGACACAAGCCTCCGCTCTTTGAGAGGGAGTGTGCTGTAATCTACCACGCGGGCCCATTGCGGGTTGGTAGATGTCACATGTCTTCGAATTTTTAGTTCTAGGACATGCCGGTTTCCTCACGATGTTTTCCTTCACCGTTTTGAGAGCAGTGGTTATAAGATTATTTTACACAAAGTAAAGCGCCTGTCTGGGTTCGAACCCACGACCCACAATTTGTAAATCGAGGCCGTTACTGCTGAGCCACCACTGCTCAAGGTTAGGTAGGGTAGGTTTTACCAAAGGTAAAATAGATTGGCCGAGTGAATGATGATAATTTGACTAGAAATTGCCTAAACACTGAGATGACTGCTATAGTGATGATATTGAAATGATGATGAGGCCTTCGAGGCTTCGCCTACATCAAATAAATTGGGATAATGGCGCCGATTCCCTTGTTCACAAACTAAACTAAACTAAATTTAAGTTCAGTGCATCTTTTTCTTTCTATATCATTAAGAAAAGGACAGAAGATACCTAAATATTAGTTTATTCCTGTCAAATTAAGATACTGTAGACAAATTAGACGTGATTAAAAACATGGCTACTAAAAATACGTCAATTTACGTCAGGCGCCGACTAATTTGACAGGACTAAAGTAATATTTATCTTCAGAAAGAAAAAGATGCACTGAACTTAAAATTAGTTTAGTTTGTAAACAAGGGAATCTGCGCCATTGTTAGAATAATAATGATAATAGTCATTTGCAGCCCCATCACGTCTTAAATCGCCCTTTTTATTAGTTACCCGGTGTCTAAAAGGATTAAGATACCTACCTAGGTATATGTAGTCTCCTTACACACACACATACTGCACACATACATTCAAACAACTTTCATACAGTCCACTCACTCATTCACAGTTCACTCAGTCAAAAATCGAATGTAAGTTAGTTCGAATAAAAATGTCCTTTGAGTAAACACGTAACGAGTTTTCTTTTCACCAAACAATAGATATAGACCTCATTACCTTGAACACCCGGAGAGAGTATTTGTACATAGAATAAACATTCATACAGCAGTGGGACCATTATAGGGCGAATACATGTATTATATTCGGCCTATAATGATTCGTTTACTTACCAATTAACATTTCAGTCTCAGAAGTATTACAACGAGCTATTCGCCTACAACTATCGCCCCCGTCCACAAGCGCTGTACAACTACGTCACTCAGATACCGAAGTATCACGAGAAGGACAAGACAAGGTCACCTGTAGGAAGTCGGAGAAGTAAGTACCTATAGCTGATTGTCACCATTGCAGAGAAGCCACCTGGGGATAAACAAGCAGTCTTGGTAACTCTTCGGAGAATCACGCCTTTTTTCCCCGAAGGGTATAGACGTTTGGGTAAGCCACATACAGTAGTCAAACTGCAATCATTAAAACTGAAAAAATACCATCATCATCATCTAGGCAGATGATTCCTAGTAATTTTCCAACTATGTTGGGTTCGGCTTCCAGTCTAACCGGACGCAGCTCAGTACCAGTATTTTACATGAAGCGACTGCCTATCTGACCTCCACAACCCAATTATTGGGTAATACGAAACCCCTTGGTAAGACTGGTTGTCAGACTTTCGGGCTTCTGTCGACCTGTAACGACAGTCAAAGATCCACGAATGACAGCCGGGACCAACGGCTTAACGTGCTTTTCGAGGCACGGAGGGGTATTGGTATGTAAAGATGGTCACCCATCCACTGGCCAACCGTGGCAAGCGTAGCTTAACCTGATCGATCGACCCGTGCGGCTGTTATTACTTAGCCAAACAAAAGTAAACTGAAAAATACCACTATTCTTTTCTTGTTGGATCTCGCCCTGCAGCCTAGGGGCGTACAAAAGCAGCTCAATGTTAGGCCCTTGGTTAAAAAGTTAAGTGGCATGCGATTTTGTACCATGTGCACATCAAATTGTCTCCTTGAACTGTCCTGCGCCTCAACTGTCCACTAATCATTGCACCTTTTAAAGTAAAAGGATTGCATGACGCAATCCTACAGAACAACATCAAGCAGTCATCGTCTTGAGCAGTCCGACATTACCCTCTGTTCTTCTTAGACGGAGGCTAGACGGACTTTTTTTACATGGGGTAATCTTCATGTATAATAATAATATAATAATATCCCTGGACATTTCACACAGCACCATTTGTATCTGTGTATATGTAGGTATGAATGAAGATTACCCCATGTAAAAAAAAGAGAAAGATTAAAGAGAAAGTGCTAGTGTCCACTTTGAAGGGAATAGGTAATGGTTATTGGTGCCGACATGCACAGAAATTTCAGCTTCGAATCTGGGTGTCCATCTGTGGGCCACTGGCTTGTTTACCAACGAAAACCATTAAGAAGAGAGATCTAAATTATTGCATCGACAAGAGCTATAAGAAATGTAGATATAACTCAGTAAATTACAAGTTAATTTTGCAGATCACCATCGTAAGACGAAGAGGCTGGAAGAATGCTATTCACCAAGAAGACAGGTAATGATTGAATGTAATTTTCTTTTCTTTTCAATAGTTACTGTCACCCTGCACCATCCCTCTGCAGAGCAAAAGCCTTCCCCCCATAAATTCCAGCCCAGGGATAATGTGGATGAAGACCATAGTTTGTTGATTTTGTCCAACTCGCCCCGCCATCTTCTATGTGGTCTGCCGCGACGACTGTATTTGGGCTGCTGCTGTTGTTACTTGTTTTACCGCTTAATTTATTTTGATTCTTCAACACAACTTGAATATTTCAGCTGTCTCCAAGGAAACGCAAAACTGAATCTGCGAGGACATCAGATTCTCCTCGGCGGAAAACTTCTCATCGACATGATCGACAATCAAATAACAGGTTTGTACTACTAGGTTTTTAAGAAAATTAACGTAAGTAAGTAATTTATTTATGACTTAAAGGTACGGACGCCAGCAGGTCAAGATACCCGAAACTGTAAAATTTTCCCAAGTAGGTTAATGTGCTGGCGTCTGTACAGGCGCGGGCCAATTCTCAATCTCTTGCATTCATTTAGTGGAACCACACAGAAAATCTAACCTATCCGAGTCAGGATACTCTTTCATGGCTCTTCGCTCGCTCTTGCATGATTGTTCTCTTAGTAAAATTACAATGAAATTTAAACCTGTCCAGAGGGGTAACCCACTATCAGTAGCAAAGGGTTTCATTTTGATAATTCAACAACATTCATTGCGTTATTTACGATATCGAGCTGACAAGTTCTTCGAACTTATGAAGCAATGGATTAGCAGTGTCCTTCAAAATGATTCAGATTGAGATTGATAGTGTGTTACGCAATTAGGGTGGTCAAGAATGCTCCGAGTCTCGAGCTCACTTCGCTCGTAAAAGGAAGCCAACTAAAAGGAGACGATTACTCTATTTTCAGACATAATGCAAAAAACAACTCGCCCAGAAAACGAGTATAAATATAACCAAACAAGTATAGAGCGTAAAATTATTCTAGCATAAAAACAGAATGATGATACAAAGGAAGGCAGACCTTTGTTTAAAAAATATTTCTAAATGTTGATGTTACAACGTTTTTTATTTAATATTTATCGATGACTTGTCTTCGACATTGTGTCTTGTTTAAATTGTCTGCGTGTAATTATGATTGTGTGTATTTTTTGATGCGAAATATAGTATATTTTCTTCTAACTTTTTGTCCCATTATTTATTCTCCCCCTTTTTTCTCCCTCTCATCCTTTATTTTTATTATAATTTTTCATCTTTTGGCCATTGCACTTGAAATTAAACTTGCAATTAAAAACAATTATTTATTTGTAAAAACTCTATGCACAAGTATAAAAAAATACCGGTCAACCTTAGGAGTGAAGGCGAGAAATCCAGAGACAAAACATGGCAAAGGGATAGAAAATTCAAAAAATAATAAATACTAATTCATAGATAAGTACATAATTATATATTATGGTTTCATCAATACATTATAATTATTTTACCTATAATGGTAAAGTAATTTTATTTTAGGTGCATGCATCGTCTTCACATATGTATTATATAATTAATGTAAGCAAAATATTGGAAAACATTTTAAAAGAGTAACGGTGGAGTTTCTTGCCCTTTCTTCTCCATACGAAAACTACCTTTTGGAAGGGGCGACTAGAATCAATTCTTTTTTCATGTAATGTTTGACGTTAAAAAGTGCCTTTTTAAGTGCCTATTTGTGTACATGTCTTAGAAACAAAAATTCGATGACATGTGAGATGTAACATCTACCAACCCGCACTGGGCCCACTGGTCGATTATGGCCCGCTCCCTCTCACAGAGAGGAGGCCTGTGTCCCAGCAGTGGGAACATTGTAGGCTGAATATGTATTTATGTATGTTCACGTGCCTTCACTTTGTAAGATAACCGACTGAGGTGACCATCTGATGTTCAGAGCGAGCGGATTTCAAAGAAATACCGCCTAGGCAAAGAAAGAAGTGTGAATAAAATCGGAGCAGTAAGTACGACATAGCAGAACACGATTGTTGGTGGAACGAAGATTTTTACTATGGGCAGAGCATACAGGGTGGCAGGGACATCGACGCGCAAACTGTAACCATGAATTCAGCACATGAGTTTAGACCCCATAGCATAGAAATTTTTCATCGGTTATCAAAAAAATGAAAAGTAAGTAAATGAGTTAAAGATGGTTGAAATGCCAGACTACCCCGTCACTTAGTCCAGTCCGTAGGTACAGCGTGAAGACCTGTTATGCGTGTTCGGGAGCTTGAAGACCTCTGAAGTTAAACCAGCTAACCACTGGATGCTACATAAAATTTTTAATAGGGTGATTAGGTGACGCCATGCCAAACAGCAAAACTCTCCTAAACACATTGCCTCGAACGTGATTTCAATTTCTGTTGACACAAAATCATATCATAAGTGTTTACCTAGGTTATAAAGTGCAAGAAACTATTTTACGCAAACTAAATAATTACGTATAAGACTTTTTGTTATTTTGATCTTTAAGGTAAATTAGTATTTAATAAGTAAACTAGGTATAAAACAATGAATTAATAAATTTTTGTCATTATTTTAATACCTACTTATCTTAACTTTATTACATTTTTAAATATAAAAATTAAGTATAAAAAGAAAATTAAAAATATAAAAAAAATAGTGATCCATCGATGTCGGGAGCAGGGTTCAAGCTACCGGTAGTTAGGGTTCCAGAGACAGGAACCTCCTGACAATGCGAGCCGTATCGAGGATTATTATTATTATAGAAGATGGACGTATTCTATCATAGAAATAAATAAAAAAACAGTTTGCTATACCTACACCTTAAGTCCATTGATCAACATGGTTCAATTGGTCATGACAAGAGCCTGACATCATGAATTTGATGTACCTATTGTTATGTTATTGTACTATAGTATAATCCGGAAGCGCGTTTGGTTTTTCATAAATACGATATGAATCCAAACATTTTATTGAAAGGTGATTCTGAAAAAACTTAGCAATGATCGAACTTAGCAGTTGCATTGGTAATTGGTTGTAGGATATTGGTTGAGTAAAATAAATATAGGCTCCACGTCTTTATTTATTTTACTACGGACATCGGCCAGCCACAAAAATAAAAAAATAAAATATATTGACAAAATTCATTCACTCAGTTCACAATACTCCAGACCGAATTTCGGCCAGGGCAGCCAATCTCAACGGAGTCCAGCCATCTACGCGGGAGACTGAGATCAGACTGTAAACGTCCCTGAAATTACGAGAATTGCCCTTCTGGTGCAGGAACATCGGCTTAACGTGCCTTTCGAGGCACAGGGGTATCACCGCCAACTTCCAAATATGGGCTGTTACTGAGAAATTCCCTAATGCAAAAACCCAATAACACTTTGCCCGACCTGGGAATCAAACCAAGCTCGGTAGTCGCACTTGCGACCACGAGAACACCGGGGCAGCACTCCAGACGTCCTCTTACTAACATGCCAATGTGCTTAGAGTCGTTAGAGCCAAGTGCCAGTTCTTTGGTCTGAAATCTGAAACTCTCAACGTCATACTGCAAAATCTACACAAGTTATAAATGCAGACGTTGGCATAGGTACAGAATTAGGGAGTAGGATCAACATTTTTCATACTAGGGAATAATTTGGGGTCTAGCGATTACAATTACTAGACAGTTACTAGAAGTACGCAATTATCCTAACTAATGATGGGCTTATCATTTACCTTGAAGACCTTTCAAGATGGCTGTAGTCAATGTCGTCTGGAAAGGTCTTACGTCTGGTGAAAATAGCAGTAATACAAATAGCATTGTTTAAGTAGCGTTTGCAGAATAACCCCAGTACTCCGTTCACCGTAGTAAGGAGACAACGCGCGTAGTGAGTGGAGTGCCTCGGAACCATGAACAACTGCGCGACAGTGCTCTGGTAATGTTTTTTATTTATTTATGTAATTAATTATTATATTCGTTATTGAAGATAAATCTTCAATTACTAAGTATGAAAGAAAGGTGAACGTTCTGGCCATGTGGCAATCGTAGAATCTTATTTCCAGCAGTAGACGGGGATAGGATAAACTGAATACAAATAAGGGAGGTTTTTCAAACTTTCTGGTTCTCCTATGAAATTCACCGTTGGGCGTGGTGTTCACATAATATCCTACCTTTTTTAGTAGCTCCAGTCTTTGTGGGAGTGAACATACGTTCCTTCGACATATATCATTCTCTGTATATGGGGAATTCGGTGTTTTGCGAGTCTGCATGGTATTTAGCGGTTCTGGTATTAAGCTTATGAGCCTTGCTCACAGCCACAGGTTATGACCAAGGACTTTCAGTCGTCCTCGAGGTCATTACTGGAGGTACCAGTAAAATAACCATAAAAAAAATGCGAAGACATGTGACATCTGTCAACTCGAACTGGGCCCGCGTGGTGGCTTTCGGCCCACTCTCTCCCACAGAGGCTGATTATGCTATGCTTATGCTATTGCACCCTTGACTCCTAAATTGTTACTTAGAGGTATTGAACTTAATTTAACATTTGTCAATTTTCCATCCCCAGCCTCATTCTCTTCATATGCGATAATGCGTTTAGCAAAAGTAAGCCCCGCCTGTTTCCTGCCGACTTCCTCTTCGGGGCTTCTACTTCTGCCTTCCAAATCGAAGGAGCGTGGAATGAAGATGGTAAGATTAATAATTATTTAAGCCGACATTGCATAATTAATACCCGAAGTTATGATTAAATAAATAAATCCCTGGACATTTCACACAGCACCATTTGTCCCAAGCTAAGCAACCTAATGCTTGTGTTATGGTAACAAGATGGCTGATAAACTACTTATATACATTTTTTTTTTTTGTAAATACATACATATTTTAGATAGAAAAACACCCAGACTCGGAACAAATACATGTAGGTCATACAAATATTTATTATTGATTAGTTTTATAAATATTTGTAAAACTAAACGATTAGTCAGAAGCAAAGCCATAGCGAATAGAAACACCTCATCCCGATTTAAGTTAAAACAGTTTATTTCCTTTATTCCAAATACATATAAATTATATTTTTAAATATTAGAATATAAAATATAGTAGGTCCCAACTACCGGCGGGCGGTCAAGGCTCCAGACAGAGGAACCTCCTGGCAATGCGAGCCTAGTCCAGAAGTACTGCTTTCTGAATGAAGCCCTTGATCCAACTGCCCAACGGGAGCCTACTCAGGTGTTGGTTTTTGGCTATTAACCCATTGGCTGTCACGACTATCGGCTCAATGATTGCTGAGTCCACATGTCGACAACCTCGTGAGCCGAGTCACGATACTTGATTTGTTGGGTTGTTCCTATCTTTTTCGGCTTTCACGAGGTTCTCATCATGCGGGAAAGTTATGTCAATAATCATTGCGCGCCGCTCTGATCGATCCATCACCGCTATATCAGGCTTATTGGCAACAAAGGTCCAAAAACAAGTTTATTACTATTAACTGTAACAATTTTTTTATTTGAATGCACTACAGGTAAAAGTCCTTCGATATGGGACGTAGCAAGCCACAAAGAACCTTCGGCGATCAAGGATGACAGCACAGCAGACGTGGCGGCAGACTCCTACCACAAATACAAACAAGATGTGGACGTAGCCGCAGACCTCGGCTTAGATTTCTACAGGTTCTCCATATCCTGGCCTAGGGTCCTGCCAAATGGATTTGCCGATAAAGTAAACCAAATCGGAGTCGATTATTACAACAACCTGCTAGACAGCCTCTTAGCCAAGAATATCACTCCTATGGTAACAATGTACCATTGGGATCTACCGGCCAATTTGCAAAAACTAGGAGGCTGGGCCAATCCTGCAGTAGTTGAGTGGTTTACGGATTACACGAAGTTTTTATTCGAAAAGTTTGGGGAGAAAGTGAAATATTGGATCACGATCAATGAGCCTAAAGAGATTTGTGTACATGGGTACGGGTCTGATAGCCAAGCTCCATTTCTGAATATCTCGGGCATTGCTGAGTACATATGCGCTCGGAACGTTCTGGTAGCTCATGCTGAAACGTATCATACGTACGACGTAGAGTATAGGAAGCTGCAGAAAGGCTTGGTTGGAATTTCCATTGGTTTCGTGTGGTATGAAGCCGCGTCTGATACTATTGACGATCACCAAGCTGGAATTGATGCCAGGCAGTTCGAAGTAAGTAACGAAAAGGATTTTTTACGATTTATCGAAAGTTTTGCTGAATTTGATCTACTGCAACAACCCTGATGAGATAGATTCTAAAACTGGTCGACCAGCACCCTAATTGCATAACTTTCCATCACAATCTGAATCATTTTGGAGGATATTGTTATTCCATTGCTTCATATGTTCGATAAAATTGTCTGCTCAACAACGTAAATGACGCAATGAATGGTGTTGAACTGTCAAAATGAAAGTCATTGCTACTATTAATGTGTTACGCAATTACCCCGCTGATCTAATCTGGTTACCGCGCTGTTCAATACTCATGTAGGTAGGGATGATACACACATATTTGCTTGTAAATTCACAGGCACCGAAAGCCAGGCAACCAAATTCTTTGACTACGAATTTTGTTTATTCCATACTACATTTACATTTCCCTTCTTCCAGTGGGGCCTATACGCCCATCCAATATTCTCAAAAGTAGGTAACTTCCCTTCAGCAGTGCGCAAGAACGTAGCAATCAAGAGTGCAGAACAGGCATATCCAAGAACTCGACTAGCAGATCTATCACCGAAAGAAGTAGCATTACTGAAAGGATCAGCAGACTTCCTGGGCGTCAATGCGTATACTACAAAGTTGGCGTATAGGGACGCGTCTTTAGAAGGCATGTATAGTGTGCCTTCGTACATGGATGATATGGGCGCTGTACTGGTCAAGGACCCGTCATGGCCACAGTCGCAAACTAGCTGGCTGCAGGTATTTTCTTTAACGATCTATTACAGTGATAGTCCCACTTAGGTGACGCTGCTGAGCATGTGGTCCTGGTTTCGATTCCGGGCCTATGAAATCCCGAATTTCCCATGTGGAATTTTACAGTAGCAGCCAAGAGTCTGCATTTGTACCTGGTGGATGGATGGCTATAGGTTTGCCTCCTGTTACACGGGACTTTAACATATCTGGCGAAGTGTGTGTACTTACAGGTACACCTCTGCCTAATCTTTCGGAGAATATAGACATGGTGTTATGATAGCAATAGTTTAAAGAGTGGAGAATTTAAGATCAATCTCTCAGGCCTTTGCTTGCCAGTCCGCGCATTTACTTATACCGCTTCAAAAACATTTTAACTTCTCAAAACTTTTGTCAATGTAACCGCTTACACCACCATACATCATCATGAACATGAACACCTCGAAGAACAGATGGCCGATGAGGCCGAAAGGTTCTGGAGTGGCGACCGCGTACCGGAAGACGTAGCGTTGGAAGGCCTCCCACAAGGTGGACTGATGACGTTGTGTTGTGAAGGCCACAAGAATCCGCTGGATTCGGGAAGCACATCCGGTCGAATTGGCGGTGCTTGGGGGAGATATATTTCCAGCAGGAGACGTCTTTCAGCTGACATGATGATGTTGAAGATGATGACGTCATCATTAGTCTTTAGCAGTCCACTACTGGACATGGCCATTCCTATGCACGCCATTGAAACACAATCATTCTGACATTTCAGGAGGTTCCTTGGGGATTCTTCAAACTTCTAATGGAAATAAAATCACAATATGACAACCCGCCAGTGTACATCACAGAAAATGGCTGGTCTAACGGCGGAGGGCTACTCGATGAAGACAGGATTAACTACTTGAGGACCTATCTGAATGCTTTACTGGATGCTGTGTATGAGGGATGTGATATCAGAGGATATAGCATGTGGTCTCTGATCGATACTTTTGAATGGCGAAATGGATATTTGTGAGTATTCTTTAAATTGGGAGCTTCAAATTGAAACGTCTCCAGTTATCACGTGTTATTTTCGGCTTGCCAGACTAATTTCGATCTCAATCAGAGCTCCGAAACCTAATTTGTCACGATGCGAGGTGGAGCTGTATCGAACGAACCATAAAGTGCTACATGGATCTTTTGGCGCTGGGTGGCATTGACTGGGGCCGCTGTTGAGAAATTGTATTGCAAAAACAAGATGGCGGCGTTAATTCCCATTTTGGCCACGCGCCAAAAGATCCTTACAAAACCATAACTTTTTTGAATTCCACTCACGAAAGTTGTTTATTTACTAACTATTTTGTGATACAACCTAAGTAAGTCATAGGACACTCACCTCAGTCAAAGACCCACTAATTACGCGAAATCGAATTAACGCTATTTCGTTTACAGAGAAAAGTTTGGGTTATACGAAGTGGACTACTCAAGTCCAGACAAGGCGCGAACTCCGAGAAAGTCTGCATTTATTTATAAAGAAATTATCAGGTCGAAGATCCTGGACCCGGATTTCGAACCTGAAAAGTTTATTATTGAAGTGTCCAGAGCAGATAGTCAAGAAAGGCGGTAGAATCAGTTAATAATTTAGGTTTTGTAATTAAATATTGTAAAGCTTCAATTACTAAATAAATATTTAGTCGGTGTTTTATCTGTTTTATTATCTTTTAATATTTGTTTCCCAAGCTAATGATTCTGGGCTAAAAACTCGCTGTAAAAATTATCTATAACCTAACATTACGCCTGCATTTCCCGAAGGCAGGTGTAGAATAGGCAGGATGTGTACCTATACATAATATATAGTACACCCACATTTCGCCAGTTAAGTTAAAGTCCCATTTAATAGGGAGCGATCCTATTGCCCTCAACTGGCCACAAATCCAAACTCCAGCCAACGGAGAAATGTCAGTTTTTGTAATTTTTTTTTGTATTGTTAGGCTTCCTTATTGGTCGTCGCAAGAGCTAATGGTGAGGTTGGGTTAGGTTAGGTATGCAGGTAGCCCCCCCCCCCTCCCTCCCGGTAGGTACCCGCATTGTCGAGGCGAGGGGGCTCAGCAGCCGTGGCTTGGAGAACCACGGTGAAGCTAAGAGGAACCCGAGGAGGGGCCGCTCGTCAGGGCTTTGCCACCAAGCCGACGACGTAGCGGCCAGCGGGTAGGTTGCGGTGCCGCTTGGGCGACATCGCAACTGAGGCGGGCCGCGAAGTCGTAAGGGAGGCATCGCGGCTGAGGTTGGTGGCGGGAGAGGAGTGCCGGTATTGCGGTGCGCCACTCTCCCTACCTTCCACGGCCTTGACGGGGTTGCCACCGTCTGATGGCGGACGCGGTGGGGCCGCAGGGGAAGAGGAGTGTCGGTATGACATTGGCCGCTCTCCCTATCCTCTGCGGCCGTAGCCCCCCAGTTACCCGGGGGGCTTGCGGGGCCCGCCAGGTAGGCGGGCGTGCGCCGGGAGGGCTGTGGACGTGAGGGCTGGGCCGGTTTCCCATGGCCCTCCCATCACGGCGATGTGGGTGCACCGCTCAGTTTTAGGGGGTATACTGTCGGTGTCATTCCGACAGGAGTCCCACATACCCCGTCTCGTTCCAAGCCCGGATGCGTAATGCATTTCTCAGCGACAAAAAAAAAATAGGTAGGTCCGGGAGGGTTGTGGAAGTAAAGGCTGAGCCGGTTTCCCATGGCCCTCCCATCACGGCGATGTAGGAACACCGCTGAGTTTTAGTGGGTATACTGTAATTCCGACTGTCAAACTTAAATAACTGAAAAAACAAGTAATACCTACTTGTTTTTATCGTAAAACGGGGTGAATCGGGATGCAGGGATGAATCGGGACGAAACTTTAACCCTTATTCAAACGCGAGCCTGTGGAGGAGTTAACAAAAATGTAAGATACGTTCCAGGGTAATATTGGGTCGTAGATTTCAAAAATACACACAAAAGAGGGGTTAGTGGGGGGGAAGTAACCTTTTTTTGGTGGGAAGTATATATCCCGTCGTCTGTTCTCTCTTGTAAAAAGGTTGGAAAGGTGGGAACTATAGCTCCCAGTGTCCAGTATGACATCAATATTTTAAAACACTAGCTAGTTGCCCTGACTCCACTTGTGAATTAAATTTTATCGTAAAAATTTATATAGATCATATTTTTTAATAAAGCAGGTGAAAGTACTCATCAATGCAAGTTTCTTTTACTAAGGGAAGAATCCGGAAATTGAAAAATGAATGACTTCACCATAAATTTTTAATCGAGTAACTCTAGCTAGATGTGAATTTGTAATAGCCAGTTAGTTGTATTGGTAAGTACTTCTGATCAGGAAATAACGAATAATAATAAATAAGTTGCATATACCAAGTTTTTTTAGACACGGATTTTATATATAGAATTTCCGAATGTAGTGTGCAGTGACGAACACTGGAATGATATCTTCCCACTTAGAGACTCAATTTCAATCGACTCTACCAAGGTATAAACGAAAGATTCTGGGCATATTTTACGTTTCACGCAACCGTAATATAGTCTAGTTTACATAGCTAAAACTCAAATCTACTCGCCTAATTTTTTTTCAGCACTACACAAAAAACTAAAAAATAACGGTCGTTTTCGGCGGCAAAATCACGTCAACTGACTTTGACGTGTGTTTACCATGACATGTAATAATTCTCTGAAAAGTGTTGCCATTAAAAAAAGTTCTCTGAAATGTTAAGATTGCGTAGATAAATATTACATTGCATTAGGTTTAAGCATATAGACTAATAGGCGTGCAGCCTATGGACTAATTTGACATTGAGGGGGTACAGTGCTCTGCGTGTCCAGTATAACAATGCGTTTCGGATATTGTTGGGGCTGCCACGCTTTTGTAGTGCTTCCGCTATGTTTGCTGAGGCGCAGACTGATGATTTTTTCGCTATAATTAGAAAAAGGTGCGCCTCGCTGTTAAGGCGTGTGCGTGGCAGCCCGAATGGTATTCTTAGCGCATTGTCCCAGAGGTGGGACTCACCAATGTTGATGAGGTGGATGCGGCTGCACGCTAGCGGCCCCTCATAGGTACTTATAATAGGTACTATAATATTTTATGTGTTTTTGACTATCTATTTATTTCTGTTTAAATTTATTTTGATTATTATTATTATTTGACTTAATTATTCTTATAAACATGTTTTGACATTCACGATAATCTTTTTATAATATTTAAAATTATTGTATTTTTAATTTATTCATCTTTATGTTTTTATATGGTTTTTATGTAATATTATGGATTTTTATTATCTGCAATAAATAAAATTATTATTATTATATAAAAATAAAACACGATTTACTTCAATCTGAGATGTGGGAAGTATAGCTCCCAGCGTTTTAATAAGGGTTAAAACAGATTTAGCGCTGAAATAATATAGTTTGGTTGCCAGAAAAGACTAACGTGTTTACCATTTTTTTATTAAAGATTAAGTGTCATTGTTAGCATCAAACTATATTATTTTAAAGTTCAAATCCATTTTAAAGTTTCGTCCCGATTCACCCCGATTTACCTTTATTCATTATTTACCAGGGATCGTAATTTTACTTGATTATTTATGTATTTCATAACAGCCTCCTGAAATTTGACGAGGATGCAATAAAACAACAGCTTGTAGAGCGTTTGTTACAAGTTTGGTGGCAGTACTGTAATGTAAGGACCAAATCGGCATGTGTTCGAGAGTTCCATCCCTCACATCATAGTCACTTTTTTATTTGAACAGTATGGTGCGTCTTACGGCACGATTAACAGCCACCATTCAGCCATATCCTTGCTCATAGGAAACAACTTAGCTTCAGACGAGTGTGCTAAACGCCTCCATATAGGGATATTCAAACTGAGACCATCTTTGCCTAAATACTCACTACTTGGGATCCACAAATACCTAGTACTGTTTCGGAATGGGTTCCACATACTCGGCATAGTTTAGAAAAAATCTCATTAAAAAACTTGTTGTTTTACTGGGTCTGTACATATTTCGGAATGGGTTCCAAATACTCGGCTTAATTTAAAAAAAAAACATTAAAAAAACTTGTTGTTTTACTGGGTCTGTGCCAAAGACATTAAATTATTTACTTGTACTTATCTTAAAACTCTTTGGTCTGTGCACTGCACAGAGTACAAACTTTTTCCTGTATTAAAATAAGTAATACTAAAATCAATTCAAACGGTATCGGTACCCGGTTTTGTATTTACCATAATATTTTCTAGTCTGCCTAGTGGGAAAATACAATAAAACTGCTACACGAACCAATAGCATCGACATCCACTCTAACTCTTTACAACACAACAACCACAATGAAACAACCAATTGACAAGACAACAATTGACAATTCCGATCGAAACTTTTGGCCAACTCGGAGTCCAAAGAGTACTTTTGATATACGGGTCTCGACTCTCGAGTCGTCCGTGCGACACGAGCCTATCAATAATTGTATTTAAGTTCCTTTCCCTTCCCTGCCAGACTCCTTCTTTTTGTTGTTTTTTTTTTTAAATTGTTTTTGTATTTTTCATCGTATTTGTGAGCATTGCTCATTTTAATTTTTAATGCTACTTTTACTTTCGTTCATAACATAAATTGTGTAATTCAACTAACGATAATGATGTACAGACGCCAGCACATCAAGCTACTACAATCTGTCAAATTTCTTTAATAGATTTTCAACTTTTTCGTTAAAGCATTAAGGTTCAAGGTTGGTTGGGAAAATTTGACAGTTTCGGGTAGCTTGACCTGCTGGCGTCTGTACTTACTATTTATTTAAGTGCTAGTGCTGTGCAATTCTGTAAGCGACGAACTCACAATTCCTAAAACTGTATATGATTTTTGTTTGTGTATGTCGTAGTGAGTACCTAAGTCGTTGAAGTGCCATACAAATAAATAAATAAATATTTTCTAGAATATCCTTCTATATTTGTCCAGCCACAACGCTAGTCGACTATAAATTATGTCTGCAACGACGGCCTTATGGCCTTCAGACACAGATCACCTCTTAATTACTGTGATGCGTCCGTCCATAATCGGCCTATTGTAGAAAAATCTAATTTTGCAAAATCCGTTTGCTTACACAACTATACCCATGATTAATGATTAAGAAGGTTATTCCCTAATACTATTGATATTAAAGGTCGAAATACATAGTTACGAACAATGACGTATTATATACATCATTGGTTTCGAATCAAGGGATTGTAATGTAGGTATTTGTTTGTTGAATCATTCTTATAAGAAATTTATGATATACGATAGCTCGTGTTTTAATTGTTAGACACCTATCCAAGAGGCATAAAATAAATGTAAAAATATCAGTCTCTGAATATCTACCTGTATTATATCGAAAATGAAACAACGAAATAATATAATAATTAATGATCAAACGAACTTCTTGTGAAGCGAACTTCACGAAGTTCAATCGATAATATTATGAGTGGTATCATTTGAAGATATAAATACCCAACCCACCCAAAACCCAGTTAATTTTTACTATAGCACGAGAGGAATTGCTTCTAAAAGAATGAGCCGCTAGGAGTAATAGTGTTCTGTGGAATGAGCTGTCACCGTCTAGTATAGGGGTAGACGAATCGATACCTTAATCGATTATTATTTAAAAAGACATCGATTCTATATTCTAACTATAAATAACTTTTAAAAGCGTGCGAGTGTTGCCTTGTAGGTCAAAGGACTACCTGTTTATTTATACCTTCAAATGAAACCACTCATATTATATCGTTCTAACTTCACTTATGAAGTTCGTTCTATCATAAATATAATAGCAGCGACAGTAATGCTCGAAATTATACAGGAAAAACGTACTGTATACTCGGTAAAGTTCAAAAGTACACCAGTTTTATTTTTTTAATGGAACCTTCCAATGTTTTAATTTATGTTCATACTAAATAATTCTAAATAGTTACGAAATTGCATCACTAGTTCAGTCATCTTTCACAATTATTAAGAACCGGCCATCACTAGTAGTGTATAATCTATGATCACTAGTGCCCTGTGCCGTGTCAAATTTGTTTTGTTTATATGTCACGTCAATTGTAGTTTTACTGAATATTAGTTAAAAATGTGCGATATAAACGATAATCCTATAAAATTAAGTGTTAAATGGAATGGCAAAGAATACGAGATACCGGAGTTTTCGCCTTCGGACTCGGTAGCGATGCTGAAAGTCGCCATCGAAAATGCCACGGGTGTTCGACCAGAAAGGCAAAAGCTTCTCAATGTTAAATTTCAGGGTAATTATAACGTGTTTCATGTCATTATAATAAATTTTATGCAATCGACAGTGCTTCAACATTGATAATTTGCATTATCAGCTACAGTTTGCATATGCAAACTCGTTGTAAAATCTCGCCGATTTTCACTAGCACTTTATGTAATATCGTACCGGTATAGACGTGTAATTCATTATGTTTCTCGGTAATGCATGCAATGGCCTACATTTTGGCGACTATTTTAAATCTAGAACATGGTAATACATGCAGATGTGTAGATAATATCAATTTTCTAACAAAACAAGGCAATGCTCACATGGCCATTGTAATGTGGTTTTTCTAGCTTCCGATTTTACGTAAAATATCGGTACTATTTACAGTTACTCCGGAATGCGTTAACTAGCTCAGTTTTAAAAACATGCTTGTACCTTTGTCTGCAAGACAAGAATTTTGCCCCACAGTGAAACAACAAGCATTTTAAGGCATTTAAATAAATAAAAGGCCAGTAAATCAATTTAAATCTTTGACAGAAACTTGTAGCTCTGCATAATAATCAATTTTGGTGTCAAATTCAAAGTACTCTTTATGAAAATGAAACCAACACAACAATTAATTAATTATAATTCAGCATTTATTTCAATATTAGGTGGTATGCATACATTACTCTATTAACAAAACACACCCCTATTTATCTCCTACTAGGAGTTCATTTGCGGGGTTGCCCTCGTATAAAGCACACTTTCTCAAATGCACAGATGTCCATTACTGACATAATTTTTGGAATCAGATCAGTAGTTCCGAAGATTACCCCTACATACAATCTCACAAATTTTATATCTGTATGTATTAGTGAAGTAGACGTGCAAACGCATGGCTACCGTAGGGTAAAACTTTCTCTACCATGTTGTCATTTATTAAGAAAACTACATCCAAAAGTGCGTTGGGTTAATGATATTGTCAAAGTTGCGGGCATGACCTAGATGAGGGATGCACGGAACTGGAAAGTATGACATAGAAAAGGGGAGAACTATAATCTCTATCAGTGACATGATAATGAAGCAAACTACACAATTACTATTATTAATTATTATTTAAGTATTATTAGACAATCTCTAAAAGTTTTTGTCTGAAAGATGATATGACTAGAAAGGGAGTGACTATAGAGATGATGACTAATAGAAAAGTATAAAAAAAATTAAGAAAAGGGTAGGAGAGCGATGAATCTCTAAAACATTTTGCTTTATTTGGGTTTTGTCCGATATTGTGTTAACCGGTCTGCTGTTAACCTGTGTGGTAACGGTCAGATACCACACAGGCATTGTAAAAGCCAATTATATTTGAAAGAGTAACCGTGCAGTTTCTTGCCGGCTCTTCTCCATATGAATCAACCAATTGGAACCGTGCACCTAGCTTCTGACGTTTCATAAGTGCCTATATTGGTTTATGTGAAATAAAATATGTATTCAGTTGAATAATAATAATGATATATATAATATAATAATAAATTTATTTATACACTTGAAAACATACATAAGCACACAGTAATTAAAAATATATTGTACAATAGAGTCACAATAAAGGGCGAACTGATGCCTCCTAAACTAGGCCAAAAGCCTGTGTTTTAGGTGCCTGAATAGACTGGAAGCTGACCCAACACAGGGGTTTTGTCTACATAAATAGTAGTACTATTTATCTAACTAGCTTGTATTGTCTACTGCAGGGCAAAGGCCTCTTTCCCTTTTCCATTCTGTCTTTTGCGAGATACATCATTTTACATACATGCATTAACTCGCACCTTCTTCCTGTGGGTGTAGGAAAACACCACAGAACTCCACCTGCTATGTACATACTCCTTTTGCCTTGTTTACGTTCAAAGATCTCATACACGCACGCTGGTTGCAAGTACTACACACCTGACCTATCTGAAGAACATCACCGATAAGGTCACTATCCTAGGGTGTCCGCTCCCGGCGTTTCCGCTCACATCTGCCTTATAAATACCTTTTGTTAGTCTCCTTTCATTCATCCTCTCAACATGACCAAACCGTGTAAGCATACTCTTTTAAATTTTGTGCCATTATATCTAATATAGAATTTCCTGTTGTAAAAACCAAAATATCGTATCTGTTGCAAGGTAATGTAGATATTGCATCATCCTGTTAATAAAACTCACAATAACCGAAATACATTATTTTAATAATTTAGCTATATTCAGTTCAGACACATATGGCTATCTCAGATACAAACGTGGTTATGAAGCGCTATTCTTTCATTGGATTTAAGCATTTAATGAAAAGATTGGAAAGCAACTGTGTAGGTTAGAAAGCTGCATGGCTGTTCATGAAGTTATGCTTTTTCCTACTAATATTATAAATACGAAAGTTTATATGGATGGATGTTTGATACTCTTTCACGCAAAAACTACTGAACGGATTTGGATGAAATTGGGCTCACAGGTGGTTTATAACCAGGACTAACATATAGGATACTTTTTATCCCGATATTCCCACGGGATCGAAACTTATACGGGTGAAATCGCGGGGCACAGCTAGTGTCTCTTTTTTTGATACTTGCAAGTGTGCCACTTGGCCCGTTCCAGGTTACCAAGCATCATAATATTAGATATCCTGTGGTATTGTTTACTCAAGTCAACAAGACCATTTAATATGGGAGTGAGAAAACTTTTGTCACTGACTGTAAAAACAGCTGAACATTTCGATGTTTGGGACACAGGTAGACCATGACCTCGGTATTTTATGGGGTTTAGCCTGAATTAAAAGATTTTTTTTTATTGCGGTAGGACATTCCTGGGCGCGCGTGGTCGATAGCGGCCCACTCCCTCTCACAGACAGGAGGTCTGTGTCCCAGCAGTGGGAACATTATAGGCTGACTATGCAGTACAGACGCCAGCACATCAAGCTACTACAATCTGTCAAAATTCTTTAATAGATTTTCAACTTTATCGTTAAAGCATTAAGGTTCAAGGTTGATTGGGAAAATTTGACAGTTTCGGGTAGCTTGACCTGCTGGCGTACATTCCTTTGGGATGATGTCCCACCTCCACGCGGACGAAGCTGCATACAAAAGCAAGTTATTTCACACAGCAAAATGCTACATATGTTCTATGTTACGAGATTAGTTTCCGCACTTAGTCCTTCAGGTGGACCTATGCGCGTGAGCCATGGCGGCCGTCGGTGGTTATTCGAACCAGCCTACCTCCAGCAAAATGCTAATAATTATTGTACTTTCCAGGCAAAGTCGCAACAGACAACTGCACCCTATCAGACCTGCAGTTGAAGCCGAACCTCAAGATCATGATGATGGGGTCTCTAGAGGAAGCAATAGCTGGCGCGCAGACCAAGCCGGATGTGGGGGATGAAGTGGTCAACGACCTGGATATTGAGGAGGAGGAGGTTGATGTGGAGAATCAGGAGGTATGTAGACGTTAACTCGATGCTATTTGAGAACAAATTCAAGTTGTTAGTTTTATTTTTAATTTGATTATTTGAATTTCTAAGAGGGTTGTCTTATGATTTTAATGATTATAATTCTGTAAAGTCATGGGCTTCTGGTTATGTAAGAACAGCCGCACGGGTCGATCGATCAGGTTAAGCTACGCTTGCCGCGGTTGGTCCGTGGATGGGTGTCCATCTTTACATACCAAGACCCCTCCGTGCCTCGGAAAGCACGTTAAGCCGTTGGTCCCGGCTGTCATTCGTGGATCTTTTACAGTGGTTACGGGTCGTCAGAAGACCGAACAATCTGACAACCAGTCTCCCCAAGGGGTTTCGTATTACCCAGTTACTGGGTAATTGTTGTCCGACGAAGTCGCGGACTCGGCTAACCGACAATACTATTTAAAAAAATATGTAAATAATGAAACTTCCCGTGACCTAAGGGCTGACATTTACCTTGGCCAGAGGCTAAACAGTGCCATACAACATGGTAATGCCGCCAGTCTCTTGGTACATTACCAGTCGACAGCGATGCGGAGGAATATTTCGACGCAAAATTTTAGTTTTATAATAGTTTAAGTTAAATATTTTATTTTTATTTTAATAATTTTTAAATAATTTAATAAAGATCACATGAATCGTCTCATTCCAGATATACCTAGCCAAAATAAACAAGCGGGTGCGAGACTATAAGATCAACATCCTGAACGAGCCGCGGCCCGGCAAGAAGCTGCTCGTGCTAGACATTGATTATACGCTGTTCGACCATCGCTCTGTGGCGGAGACAGGTAACTTTTAATTTATTTATCATCCTTACAACTATCATCACAGGCCTTACCCTAATGCGACAGTATAGTTATCAATTTAAAATTAACTTATCTAACCGTACAGTCACGAGCAAAAGTATGTATACGCTCGGCTTTATTCAAAAGCAATTTACTCCTTTATTTTTTAATGAAATTTTATGTTGTTACGAACATAGCATTTTCGAACACATAGGTTTATATAATGTGTCGTATTTCAACGTTGCATTCATTATTTCACGAAAAAAACGCAATTGAAAGTTGCCAAGTGTTGACATATTGGTGCTCGTGACTGTACATACCTAACAACAAATAATATAACATTTTACCTTACATAACTAACTACATTTAATAAAACTCTTGCGAATTCACTCAGAAAGTACGAAAATATATCCTGTCTCTCATGAACTTCGTTCACCACACGGGTTGTTCGGGTGAGGGGTGCTTTCGCCAGTAGATTGGTTCGGGCCACGGGCACGTTTGGCAGTTTTATCATAATAACACGATTCCATGTCTAATCAATTGGTAACAGGTAAATAGCAAAAGGGTAAAAATTATAACCGCTACCAATATTCGAACAACGTTATCAGAAGGCCGATTTCCGTAATTAAAAACATTCAAAATGTAGTCGCAATCTCATCTCAGCGACAATCAATGTCAAAAATGTAGGGAAGTTAGAGGTATTTTTGACAGATTGCGACTGAGATTAGAATGCGGACGAATTACAAATTAGAATGAAACAGATCAGACTATGAACGTTCTTAAAATTACGAGAATTACCCCTGTAATGGAGTGGTACTCCAGGAGAAATGCTCCTTTAAGTAAAACAGTTTTAAAAAAAATGCGTGTTCTGTTCCATACATTTCGACCGCGTAAGTTGTACCTATTGCACTTTTCTATGAAACTTCGTCACTTTTATTGATAATCGACGTAAAAATTCTACGCTATGTCTAAAGAATCATGTGCTGATTCCATGGTTACAGTTTGCGCGTCGATGACCCTGCGAACCTGTATAAGTATCACCCAGGATTCACCACATAGCACTGTATTTTGAGAGATAAGAGTGTAGTATTTTTTTTTTTGCCATGTAGGTAGACGTGCCCTAAAACTCCAGAGGGCGTAGTGCGAATTTTTTACCTACTCGATCGCGTGAACGTAAACGCAGATTTGTACGGTATTAGAGCAGCGCCATCTAGTGGAAACTTGATAGCACTGCTGTCATTTCATACAAATCTGAGTTTACGTTAACGCCATCGAGTAGGTAGAAAAATTCGCACTATGCCCTCTGTATTATCTCTGCAGTCAGTCCCACTGCAAACCTTGTTGTCTTTTCACCACAGCAATCTCATCCCATTTCTAGGCAAAGCTTTACATATAATGAGATTATCACATTTAACTCAGGGTACACTGACAGGGTAGAAAAAGGCAAGCCTAATGAAGGTCCCGAGAAACTAACGATCAACGCTTACAATCTCATCAGGCCAAACATGACTGATCTATTAATGTATTGTGATAATTGCATGCTCTGTATGTATAGGTATACTCATGTTTTCACAAATAAACAATCTTGAATCTTGAATTTCTTCCCTAATTCCAGGGTACGAGCTAATGCGCCCCTTCCTCCACGAGTTCCTAACATCAGCATACGAGGACTACGACATAGTGATCTGGTCAGCTACTGGCATGAAGTGGATTGAAGAGAAGATGCGTCTGCTCGGCGTGTCCACCCATCAGGAGTATAAGATCATGTTCTACCTGGACTATCTCGCTATGATCACTGTGCATACAGCCAAATATGGAACTATAGACGTGAGTATATTATTATATTAATACTAGCTGCGCCCCGCGGTTTCATCCGCATAATTTTCGATCCCGTGGGAATATCGGGATGAAAAGTATCCTATGTGTTAATCCTGGTTATATACTGTCTGTGTGCCAAATTTCATCCGAATCCGTTTATAGTAGTTTTTGAGTGAAAGAGTAACAGACATCCATCGATCCATCCATCCATACAAACTTTCGCGTTTATAATACTAGTAGGAGAGGATGGGTATCACATCTCCGCCGTGAAACCATATCAGCGAAACTGCAGTAGTTCCGCCTTGACTTTTCCGGTGTATGACAAGCGAAACTGCCTGTTCTAACGCACAGATTTGATTATGATTACCTGCCGAAGGATACCTAATCTGCATTTGCGACATATTTGCCAAAAATGTAAACAAATATGAGTTTATGGAAAAAAAAATCTTTAATTCCTACACTTTATAGTTCAGTTTACGCTACAACATCAAACATTTTTATAACTTTTTAAATAGTGCTAGTCACTCTGAGATCAACTTAATTACCATTAAAATAAAGTTGATATTTGTTTAACTTGAAAAAATGACAATTTGAATCATAAATAAAATTTGATTTTGATTTATAGTGAGGTACTTGTGGCGATACATCGCGGGCTGCTTGGGGGTTTAAGGGCTTATAACACTATCCAATTTTAAGCAATGCTAACTAGGAAATCGGCAGATGTAATCGCAGTAAGAACAGTTCTAACTGAACTGTTCTGTTATAGTGTTCCTAGTTAGCATTGCTTAAATTGGATAGTGTAATAAGCGCTTTACCTCGATGCCTGGCATGTGCGTGCGTATCTATTAGCGTGCATTTGTTTTACATGGAGGTGACAGCTAGCTAAACCGCGATCGCGAGGTATCACAGTGAGGCATGTTGGACCCTTAGTCGAGACTTTCTATCAACAGTGGGCCCAAAAAAAACTATCTCCTTTACGTTTCCATTTTATGTTATTTCAAGTTAAACAAATATCAACTTTATTGCTGTTAGTAATTAAGTTGACTTCAGAGTGACAAGCATTATTTAATAAGTCTTAAAAATGTTTGAAGTTGTATCGTAAACTGAATTTTATTGTGTAGGAATTAAAGTTAGTTTTCCCAAAATCGCATATTTTTGGCTAATAAATCGCGAATGCAGATTAGGGACAAACTGTAGCAGCAAACACGTTGCCTATAAAACATTAACCAGAAAAAAAGGACCTCTTGGAAGGAATTGAATTAATTTTCTAATCCTCGGCATTTATTTTCCAGGTAAAACCTTTAGGCGTAATATGGGGCAAGTACCCCCAATACAGCTCAAAAAACACGATAATGTTCGACGATATCAGAAGAAACTTCATCATGAACCCCAAGAGCGGTCTCAAAATCAGACCCTTCAGACAGGCACATCTGAACAGGGACAGAGATCGAGAGCTCCTGCACCTTTCCACCTACCTTAGGGACATCGCACAGTACTGCGAAGATTTTGACCTTTTGAATCATAAAAAGTGGGAGAAATACAAGCCTGATAAAAATAGGACGCAACAAGCTGGGAGCAAGAGGAAAGCAGAGGACAGCGCTCCTTCCACGCCCAAAGAATGACGGTAATTACTACAGACCGACATTATGCGGTCTGCGAATCGCCTTAATCGCTTATAAGACTGCAGTCCCGCTCTACAAGCTTTAGACTTAAATATTCGAAATCATTCAAACATCCAAGTCAAACATTTAAAATGTTAAGGAAAAAATGTTTTAAAAACAATGTGTTTAATTATTCGTGTGAAATTGAGGCGATTTGCATTTTCGTTAGTGATTCCGTTGATCAATATTGTAACGAGGTTTGTTTCGAATCTTTGTGTTGCTATTTAAAAATATAATGATATTATCTAGAACAAATAAAAGTTAATTATGAGACTAATTAATAAAGTTAGTTTTATCAATGGCGCTAGTGGACTCGTAATAATATATGTTTTAGCAATCAGTTGTGTAATTCTCAATTTCAATATTTTTTATTTTATTAATTTTATGCTTGGCAAGGGCAACATTTTGATACTGCCCAAAAACTGCACACGAATCAAATGTTTAGGCCTTCGTGATAATGATATGGCTCCTTCATCAATAAAAAAACAGCATAAGCATAATTTGGCCTATATTGTTCCCACTGCTGGGACACAGACGTCCTCTATCTGTGAGAGGGAGTGGGTTATAATCCACCACGCGGGCCCAGTGCGGGTTGGTAGATGTCACAAAAAACAAAGCTATATTTCAATTCAGAATCTCAGATAAATATGACGTTTTGGAACAATAAACTGGATGACTAAGAAAACAAAGTTCAAATTCCATTGCAACCAAAATTTGTTTAGGACCTTGTTATTACAAATGGTCACTCAATAATCAACTTTATAATTAACATCCTTATAGTAGAAAGTTGAGTACCTAATGGCAATGGACGTAAATTATCTGAGATTAAGAATTGAAGTATACAGCCGACCTCGTGTGCTTAATCATACACACCAATTCCCATTAAAACTCTTTCAATTTAGTTATTACACCTCAGTACCTTATAAACTGGAACAGCCGATCTAGGTATTCTGTAAAAATCTCACCGTGAAAACCAAGTTGAAGTGAGCTGTCAATACTGTCAATCCCTAGCATCAGTAGAATGACAGCTCACTTCACCTAAATTTTCACTGTGCTATTTTCACAGAATAGATCTCCAGTAAGCCGGCGTTCGTAAGGACGTAAAAATATCGCGGCAAGATTTTATCGCACACTGGATTTTCAAATCACGGTGTTGAGCCAAGCATTTCAGAATCCAAGAGACCGCATTCCGCATATGCAGACTGTAAGATGCTGTAACTATAACTTCAATTTTGACGTAACTGCATTGGGCTGTTCATTGATAGTGGGGTGAACATTCATAAGTAATGTAATTTAATTATAAGCTGTTGAGTTTCCTAATAAATAAATAAATAAATAAATTCCAGCGCGTCAAAAAAAAACTGTTGGATTTTCAACTCTCGGCGCTAAGCAGTGCGTTGAAATTCCAGTGCGCGAAAAAATTTGCCTGGTACCTGGCGATCGATTCTATAAAAATCTAGGTAGAGTTAGGTGAAGAAACCTTAGAGTGTCATTAGTGTCAATCCCTAGCATTAGTTGGAATGACAGCTCACTCCACGCTCACTTCACCTAAGTTTTCACGGTGAGATGGTTACAGAATCGCACTGCTGGGCTAATATTAAAACTCTTAATTTCTTCTATTTTTTTCCATGAAATCTGTGACATCTGTCACTAGATGCAGGAGCCATTGAATAAAAGGCTGTATGTCATGACAATGCAGACGATACAGGTAACGAAACATTGCATTTAATGCGTTGTATTTAAACGTGGTCTTATTTTATTAGTTCCGGTGTTTTTTTTAAGGTAAAAAAGTAATAACAATAATTAAAATTTTACTAAAATCACCAGGTTTTTTAATTGCCCTTAAATCAGCTGCTGCAAGATGTTTTTCGTTGTTAGCAACATGTTTTCCACAACGCATAAACATCTGCATAGCAATTCACAACCATTCGACAGGTTGTCGAATCGAAAATGAAAATTACAGATTTTCAATTACTAATTCCTCTATCCCCGAAAACAAAAATAGCTGTCGGAAGAATGAAGGTCGTTTATTTGGTTTAAATTTGACGTGTTTGGGATTTGTGAACAACCTTTACTCTTTTGATAACATTGGCGCCGATTACCTTGTTTACAAACTAAACTTAAGTTCAGTGCATCTTTTTCTTTCTATTTCATTAAGAAAAGGACAGACGATAAATATTAGTTTAGTCCTGTCAAATTAGTCGGCGCCTGACGTAAATTGACTTATTTTAGTAGCCATGTTTTTAATCACGTCTAAACTTCTATGGTGTATCTTAATTTGACAGGACTAAACTAATATTTATCTTCTGTCCTTTTCTTAATGAAATAGAAAGAAAAAGATGCACTGAACTTAAATTTAGTTTAGTTTGTGAACAAGGGAATCGGCGCCATGGATTGATTTTCGAATCAAGTATCGAATGTTTTGCAATAGACGTATTACCTGCCTGACTTGTTACCTGTATTCAGATTAATTCTCATAAAAAAAACACATTTATGAAAAGGACTGGACCTAATAACTAAGACCTTCTAATTATAGTCTTAATTAAAATAAGTAAATTCTTTAATTTCAAACATAATTGTTCGGCTATAAAGCTGCACTGTTTCGTTCATACCTATAAACTTAAGGTTTATTAAAATGTATGTTATTTCATATTAAACAAATATCAACTTTATTGCAATTGTAATTAAGTTGATTTCAGTGTGATAAACATTATTTAAAAAGTCTTAATAATGTTTGAAGCTGTATCGTAAACTGAACTTTATTGTGTAGTAAATAAAGTTATTTTTCCAATAACTCGTATTTGTTTACATGTTTGGCAAATTAATCGCGAACGTAGATTACATTTTATTTACCTCAACGACTTGTAAGAAACAGGACTGAATGGCTCTTTACACGGGGACTGTATCACTCCACGAATAGGTGATTATCGAAAGCAGATGGAAAAGCTAACTTGATACTTGTATCATAAAGTCGGATCCACCCCTGCGCACGAACCGTGCGCATAATGCGCCTTTGACGGGCATGCGCTGTTGTGGATCTGCCTTAAAATAGATAAGTTTAGCTGAAGATAGGTTCCATTCGAGCGAAAGCACGCACACATAGACACGCTTCACGTGCAAGTGTGCAAGCGACATTGTTGCCTCCACTGCACCGGCGGGAAACTCTCTTCGTGTAAATGAGCCTTAAGTATTTTTTGGAAAGAAATGGTGTTTAGAATATATTCCTTACTTAAACGACTGATGCTGCCTATCTGTGTGGTTTGGTATGCCAAATATTACAATGATACGTAGGTACAGAGCAGGGGATAGTCGCGCAGACAGCGTTTGGGTCTTAGGACAAATCCTTCGCCGCGAAAATGATGATGGGAAATCCTTCAACGAGTTCCGCTAAGGAACATTACTACATTATGTCGCGTCACTCGCGATTCGAGTAGCGAAACATCAAGAGTCAGTTAAATTGTAGCAATTAGAGCAAGACGCCGTTTCTTTCGACTTAGTAAATACAGTAAAGGTAGACTTCGAACCTCTTAGAAATTATTCGTAAAATCAACATCCATTTTACAAAAAAAAAGAACAGTTGTGCTTTATAAACTTGTCGACTGAGAAATAGATAGAATCATAATCAAATCTGTGCGATAGAACAGACAGTTTCGCTTTTGTTTCGCGTTTCGCTTGTATAACGGACAAGTCATGGCGGTGACTGGTTTCGCGGCGGAGATGTGATACCCGCCCGCCTACCCGAGTTCATGGTGCCGGAAGTGCTTTTAACGCATAACTTGTGTCATGGATACCATTCAAAGCCGTCAGTTTCTAAACGTTGTTTGTGTCGTAGTGCGAGTAAAAGGTGACACGCCTGGTTTGTATGGAAAGTGTTGACAATGCCGCTTTGACATCGGATGCGGAGGATCTCGGTGTTCTGTGAGATCCCCATCCATCGCCTTCATATATTATTGATTACTTTTATTATTATAATACTATGAATCAATATTTGTTACGACTGTGAATCACCAATTTAGATAAACATACAACCTGAGAGGCAATTCTCGTAATTTTAAAAACGCTCACAATCTGATCTCAGTCTCAATCTGTCAAAAATACCTCTAATTTCCCTAAATTTTTGACATTGACTATCGCTGAGATGAGATTGCGACTAGATTATGAACGTTTTTAATTACGGGTTTTGACCTTATACTGACCTGGGGCTGCAGTCTCGACATTCATAGCGATCGCTTTACGACCGAATTCGGTCGCAAAGCCCTGTCACTCCATACATTACACCTGTCAATCCGGGACTTTGCGACCGAATTCGGTCGTAAAGCGATCGCTATGAATATCGAGACTGCCAGCCCCTGTAAATTCCGAAAAACGTAAGAAAATTTGAATTTCCCGGGCAAGTCTGACGCTTTTGTCTGAAGTTCTGAACATAGAGTTTAGATAACATTTCTATTTTGTTTTATCGTTTTAAGAGTCCCAATACCCATCACGTCTGTGAAGTTTCGTTAGCTTATTTAATTTGACGTTGTATAAACTATCTCTGATTGGCTGACTGAAATAACGGCAGCCAATCGAATCACTTGACATGATTTGAAAGTCTTAGCAAATTTTTGTGCTGGTCAGCTTTTCAGAAGCCGGGTATTAGTTGCCTTTTCACACGCTCCGACAGTCAGGTAACCGGGTAATCGGTGGCATATAATATGTCGCAGCCAACTGGTTTGATTAGCCGTTTAGTTAACCGCCTAGCCTTTTAAATAAACGGCGGCCGTTCCGCTAATGGCCTGAATGATATTCAATAAATTATAGTTTAGGTCGGAACTGTAACCGATCACGTGCGAGCTGAATTGGTTGCAGTAACTAAGACAGGGCACCCCGACCAAATGGGTTAGGTTAGAACTGTGATCAAACGCGTGCGAGCCGAGAGAGCGAAGCGAGGCGAGCACTACTTCCAAAGGCCAGGCGGTTGACTAAACGGCAAATTTAACCCGTTGGCTGCGACATATATATAGGTACATAAACTCGTACTTTCTTCCAATGGGGATAAAGAAACTACAGTAGGTACAGTACTACGATCCATATAAACTCCTTTTGCTTCGTTAACTTTCATACATCAGTGACAAGGTATTTGGAAAAACCGGGTAAAATGTGACATGGCTGCCAAAACGTGTAAAAAGGTAGGTAGGTAGGTACTAAGAGAATGTCTTCGTATTTTTTCGGATATATTATAGTATCTATTTGAAACAGTAACGTTTTAATAAATAAAGGCCAAGGTGTAACTTATCGTGTACATCCGATCAACATTCTAGACGTATAGATATCTGGTAATAATAATACTGCGGGCTATTTGTTTTTGTACTTTCAACTGGTTGGCTGTAGATGTGTGTGTCAATTTAAATTTCACTATACCTACTTTGCATAGATTTTTGATTATTTTAAACATTTAAACGGATTATTTTAAACATTGCAAGTTCAAAAAATATGCTCACGTAATCAACTTTGAACGTTAATATCTCGGAAACGTGACACTTCACGGGCTTTGGTTTTATTATGTTTTCTGTTTGCATTGATGACGATGTCAGCTTTCGATTTATATAGATTTTATGCGTGGCCGCCATTAAAAAAAAAAAAATGGCGGACAGGTAGTTGTACCACGAACCTTCAAAGCCCTTTCTAACCTTTCTAATATTTGAACAGCCCTTATTGCGTGACCGTTTACCACTTTCTTAGCAAATCAAAGCTTTGATAAGAGTTTCATGAGTTACCCAAAAAACCGATTAAAAAGTATAATATTATGACATCTGCAGCAACCCTTTGTGTGCTTCTGAGTTCGTTCAGGTAGTCATTTTTATATTTTAACATAAGTCATATTATAGAACTGTCCATTTTTTATTAGATCTATATCTTGGCCATGTATTAACGCCCATTGTATATACTTGCTACATGGTCAGTGTCTAATTAGGTTATAATATTTTTAATTTATAAAATAAAATATTTGGAAAATCAATGTCTGTGGTTTTATTTTATTAAAATTTAAGAATATGAATGATTTATGTGCAGAAAATATAGATGTTACCAGTTGTAAAAGTTGGTGGTTTAATGTAGAGTCCATATTAATTGGTCTGTATTAATAATAAATATAATAACTGTAGACAGTCTGTTCAATGTGAGTGTGCGTAAGGCGCCAAAATATCGTTCTGCCTAGCGTTTTCCTAGCTATGTTGGGGTCGGCTTCCAGTCTAACCGGATGCAGCTGAATAACAGTATTTTACATGGAGCAACTGCCTATCTCATCTTCACAACCCAGTTACTGGGTAACATGATTTTTATTATGAGCCTGTGTCGTCCCACTGCAGGGCAAAATACTCCCTTCCGTCTTTCCACTTTTCCCGGTCTACTGCGATTGTGGTCCAATCCTTTAAGAAAGAGTCCAGCTCATCCCGCCGTCTCTGGGTCAGCCGCGCAGTCGGTTCCTGCCATTTGGGATCCACTGAATGGTGGCTTTTGTGTATTGCTACCCGTAACGACTGTCAAAGATCTACGAATGAAAACCAGGACCGCTTAACGTGCTTTCAGAGACACGGACCCTCACGGAGGTGATATGTAATGGATGGTTACCAAACCATGAACCGACCGCCGCAAGCGCAGGTTAACCTTCGAACGACACGTGCGGCTGTTATTATTTAGATGACGGCGAGGCTTAACCTGTTCCGAAGCGATGATTAAGCGTTAGCAATATTAATAAACGTGTTCGCGTTGGTAGTCTTACAAGCCTTGAAACATAAAGTGATATTAGTTAATCAAAAGTTTTAAAATCGTTCAATAAAGTAATCTAATAACGTTGAAGTTTATTAGAAACCATTTGTGATAATAGTAAGTTAGATCGGAGTGTGAAATGGGACCCCGATATTATCAAGATTCGTGGAATAACTTAAGGAAGAACTTAGACACTAAAGCGATATCAACCCAGCCGAAAGCAAAGGAAAATGGCGTCGGAACAAATACCCCACACATGAACACGACAAAAGTTAAAAAAAGCACATGCGAATCCTGTTGTTGTGCAGTTTTCTGCTGCAATTGGAAAGACAAACCCCAAAGGCCAAAAGCAGGAGGTGGTGATGACCTATTCGGAAATAACAACTTCATGAGCAATGACGCAGGAGCTGGTGGTGATGACCCAGATAGCAACGATGATAGGGACACGTGCAGCTATCCAACCCATTATCACGCTGATGCCGGTCATGCAGTCAGTCAGCCAATCGGTTATTGTGTGGTGGTGATTAATCATCGTGCTAATGACAGTCGTCATACTGGTGATTCTCACTGGGGTTTTGGCGGAGGGGGCGACAGTGGGGGTGGTTTTGGAGGAGGAGGGGACAGTGGCGGTGGTTTTGGAGGAGTGGGGGACAGTGGGGGTGGTTTTGGAGGAGTGGGGGACAGTGGGGGTGGCTTTAGTGGAGGGGGGGACAGTGGGGGTGGCTTTAGCGGAGGGGGGGACTGTGCCGCCGGTGGGGGTGGCGGGGGATTTGACTAGAAGTCGGTGTTATTACTTTTGTATGTTTTTGACCGTAATTAAATACCAGAAGTGCAATTCTGTATCCATCTCGCCGTGAAAACTTAGGTGAAGTGAGCGTGGAGTGAGCTGTCATTCCAACTAATGCTAGGGATTGACACTATTGACGGCTCACTCTAAGCTCACTTCACCTAACTTCTGACGGTGAGATTTTTACAGAATCGATCGGCTGTACGTTTAACAAGAATTAATAATATGTAAGTGTAAAAAAAGATCATGAATGATGATGTAGATCTGTACCTACAGACTCCGCAGCCGCACGTAATTAGTGGTAACAATGACCTCGAGATGGGCTAGCATAGTATGTAAAGACGCCAATCTGTCAAATTTCTCTCAATAAATTTTCAACTTTATAGCTGAAGTGTTAAAGTTCAAGGTTGATTGGGAAAATTTGACAGTTTCGGGTATCTTGACCCGCTGGCGTTTGTACTATCGCCAAAACCTATACCTATCTGACCACCGTAAGGACTATTCCTGCTTGAAGGGCATATTATAATTATTCGACCTAAAAAGGATCCTCTTTTGTTTTACTTACGAACGCAGCTGCTGTGGTCGTCATGTGCACGGGATTTTGTTTTCAAAATGGTTATACTTTTTTACTAACTTTTGGCGATATTACCTATCAATAGAATATGAGGTCAGCACCTTAATTGCGTAACACACTTTCAATCACAATCTGAATCATTTTGAAGGATATTGCTAATCCATTGCTTCATATGTTCGAAAAATTTGTGTGCTCAACAACGTAAATAACGCAATGCATGTTGTTGAACTGTCAAAATGGAAGCGATTGCTACTGTTAGTGTGTTCTGGAATTAGGTACCTACCCCACTGACGTGCGGCCCACTCTACCTGCATACGTAGGTACTTATCTACTTTGTGTTTGATTGCAAAAATATACCTATCTACCTCATAGTTTTAAAGGAAATAAAAATTGAGTTTTAATGTTGAAATCCCTTAAAGGGCAATGAACAGACGCCAGCACATCAAGCTACTACATTTTGTCAATTTCTTTAATAGATTTTCAACTTTATCACTAAATCATTAAGGTTCAAGGTTGATTAGGAAAATTTGACAGTTTCGGGTAGCTAGACCTGGCTGCGTCTGTACATAAAAGCATATAAGGGCGAATTCCACCAAACTTTTTTACCTAGCATAAGTCTTATTCTGAGAATAAATTTTGGAATTTTGACAGTTGTTCCATACAAGAATTGTCAGACGTCAATTTTATTCCACGGATACTTATAAGATATCTGACTTAAGTAAAATCAGCCCTAAAAAGTGTAATATATTGACATCTGCGGCAACCCTTTGTGTTTCTGAGTTCGTTCAGGTAGTCATTTAAAAAAATTAACAACATACCTAAGTCATATTATAGAATTTTTGTCCATTTTTTATTAGATCTATAAGTCTTTGTACAGACGCCATCAAGCCACACAATCTGTCAAATTTATTTAATAGATTTTCAACTTTCTCATTAATGCATTAAGGCAGCCAGTAGCTTGGCCTGCTGGCGTCTGTACATAATTGCTACAAGGTAAGTGTCTAATTAAGTTATAGTATTTTTAATTTATAAAATAAAATATTTGAATAATCAATGTCTGTGGTTTCTGGGTTCTGGTATGGTCAGCCCGCAATGAATTGCTTTTAGACAAAATACAATTCATAAATATTGACAAATTTTATTGCTATTTCTGTAGGTACCACAAGGTCCAACCCTTGTGGTATCTACAGAAATAGGAAGGCTCGGTTGCTCTGGTAAAGGATGCCTGGAAGGATTTGGACGAGGCCTTTGTTCAGCTGTGGAACAGTGTAAGCTTTTTCAAAATTATATAGGTAAGTGTACAGCGTGACAGGGAAACTCGACGTATTCCTTGAAAGCGGGTTACACTAGAGGTCATTAGCAACAAAATAGGTCCAGTGAACTAGGGGTCAAAACTGGATGGTAAAAAAATTAAATTTTGCTATTAAAGACCTTTTATTTCTGAGATTATGTAAGCTTCGCAAGCATTTTTTTAAAAACGATCACTCATTTTTCAGCTTTCAGAAAAGTATCAATTCAATGTTTGGGGTGGAGTAGTTTTTTCTCATAATTATTGTTTTTGGTAACAAGTCAGAAAATTTCTAAAAAATCAAAGAACCGACACAGCTCGGTACCCATCCTGTTTCAGCTGTGTTGTAACCCTGTATATTTCTGGGAAGCACGAAATACTAGGTAGGCGATTATATTTTGGTTTCCTAGAAAAACGCTTCCGTCATATTATATCGGCCGTCGTGAAAATCTGACATTTACACCAGTATTTGACATTGAGTATTTGTCAAACCCCGCTGGCCAAAGATATAAATCGCTAGATTTCCTCTCACCGTACGGCGTACTTACTCACGCGAAAAAGTGTCCATTCTAAGAAGAGTGAGAATACATGATTAAATAGCGTTTCCCTTTCCGTGATAATCAAGTCAAGACACTGCGTCATTGAATGTCAAAACTAAACAGAAACGCGACTATAGGCCAACCGCTATACAGGGACGTTGCCTGAGGTAGCAGCGCGGTGCGGAAGGGGTGTGGTGACGTGATGCGCGAGCTCAGTGACTCTGCAACTTGTGACAACTCTCACCAATGCAATAGGTAATTAATGAATGCCTAGTAATCAACAGGAAAAACAAGAAAATATTACGTACAGAGGAAAATAAAACACATTTTGTACAGATACCAGCACATCGAGCTAGTACAGACTCCAGCACATCAGGTTACTACAATCTGTCAAATTTCTTTAATAGATTTTAAACTTTATTGCTAAAGAATTAAGGTTCAAGGTTTATTGGAAAAATTTGACAGTTTCGGGTAGCTTGACCTGCTGGCGTCTGTACAATCTGAATAAAATTAACGAGTTAGGTACAGACGCCAGCGCGTCAAGCTACTTCAATCTGTCAAAGATTGTAGTAGCTTGATGTGCTGGCGTCTGTACATAATACATGACGACATTATCAAGCAATATATTTCCAATTTACGCTGACCTCTTATACCCTGTCCATTAGGTAAACCGTTTTTTGACAGATGGAACTAGTGATTGCAGCAACACACAATACATTGATGGATACACGTACGGCATTATCATGTCTGTAAGAAGCCATAAACAAGATAATATTCAATAAGATAAGGCAGACTAAATATTTATTTCATTACGCATTTTAAAGTTAGCTTTTACTTAATCCGGAATAAGTAGTTCGTTCTAAGACAGCTGTCAAAAAACAGTTAACCTAAAGGACAGGGTATAAAGTACGAAAAGTCGACAACAATCACAGGACAATACAAGGACAGCTTATGAAATGTATAGTTTGATATTATTTCGATGCCACAAGAATGGGCGATTGAAATAGATTTTTTACCTACAAACAGTTTGTGGTTTCGAACGGGTAACGGGAAAATAATATCTAAGTATGACGTCAAAGTACAGTAGGTAAAAACCTAGGTATTGAAGAATAAGGAAATTAAGCTGTTAATAATAGGTACTGGGATTTTCAAGTTGCAGAAATGAGGGATGGTGTCATCATCATCTTTTTTTTTTTTTTTGTCGCTGAGAAATGTATTACGCATCCCCGTCTCGCGGGGGACGAGACGGGGTATGTGGGACTCCCTGTCGGAATGACAGTATACCCACTAAAACTCAGCGGTGTTCCCACATCGCCGTGATGGGAGGGCCATGGGAAACCGGCTTAGCCTTTACTTCCACAACCCTCTCGGCGCATGCCCGCCTAGCTGGTAATGGCGGGCCCCGCATGCCCCCCAGCCTGGGGGGCTACGGGAATGGCCGGGAACACTTGGCCATTCCCGTCCGACACTGGTGGAGGCCTGTGCGATACAGGCAACGGTGCCCCCGCACCCGTTGCCTACTGGCCTCCACCTGCCCGCCTAGCTGGCAGGCCCCGCATGCCCCCCACGCTGGGGGGGCTACAGCCGCAGAGGATAGGGAGAGCGCCCAACGTCACACCGACACTCCTCTTCCCCTGCGGCCCCACCGCGTCTGCCATCGGACGGTGGCGACCCCGTCAAGGCCGCGGAAGGTAGGGGGAGCGGCGCACCGCAATACCGGCACTCCTCTCCCGCCGCGGCCTCCAATCCTCAGCCGTGATGTCTCCCATACGACATCGCGGCCCGCCTCAGGTAGGTTGCGATGTCGCCCAAGCGGCACCGCAACCTACCCGCCGGCCGCTACGTCGTCGGCTTAGCCGCAAAGCCCTGACAAGCGGCCCCCGCTCGGGTTCCTCTTAGCTTCACCGTGGTCCTTCAAGCCACGGCTACTGAGCCCTCCCGCCTCGACAGTGCGGGAAACCTACCGGGGGGGGTGTCATCATCATCTACCTAGTCTTCCCTAACTATGTTGGGGTCGGCTTCCAGTCGAACCGGATGCAGCTGATAGGCTAAATACCAGTATTTTACATCCGACTGCCTATCTGATCTGACCTCCACAACCCAGTTACTGGGTAATACGTTCCCCTTGTTATGACTGGTATTCAGACTTTCGGGCTTCTGACGACCCATAGCGACTGTCAAACATCTCTACGAATGACAGCCAGGACCAACGGCTTAACGTGCTTTCCGAGGCACGGAGATATCTTAGCATAGATATAATGGATCTTGGTATGTAAAAATTTACACCCATCGACGGACTATCCGCGGCAAGTTTAGCTGAATCTGATCAATCGACCCGTGGGGCTATTATTACTTAGCCACAAGCCTTTAGGTGCGTGTGACTCAAATAAAACATTGGGATGTCAGCATAACAGTTCGTTTTTCCCACCACAGGAAAAAGACCGCCATATTTACCGGGTGAGTCAGGTGAGTGCGATTGTATACAATATTAAAATTTTATGTTTCAAATTGACGTTATTTCAAGTTAAACAAATATCAACTTTATTTTAATGGTGATTAAGTTGATTTCAGAGGGACTATTGAAAAAGTTTCAAAAATGTTTGAAGCTGTAGCGTAAACTAAACTTTATCGTGTTGGACTTGGAATTAAAGTTATTTTTCCATAAACTCATATTTGTTTACATTTTTGGCGAATATGTCGCGATATTAGATTAGATAGTTTTTTGAAGATCTTACAAACCCCGTTTTCCGAAAAGAGGTTTGTGGCTAAATAATAACAGCCACACGGGTCGATCTCCAAGGTTAAGCAACGCTTGCCAAGGTCAGTCCGTGATTGAGTGACCATTATAACCATCCATTACTTCGGCAAGCACGTTAAGCCGTTGTTCCCGGCAGTACCTACCTAACTGTAGATCTTTGACAGTCGTTACGGGTAGTCCCGAAAGTCTGACAACCAGTGCTACCAAGGGACCCCTTGGTAGCACTGGTGGTCAAACTTTACCCAGTAACTGGGTTGTGGACGTCGGAAAGTCAGTCGCTCCATGTAAAATACTGGTACTCAGCTGCATCCTGCATCCGATTAGATTGACAGCCGACCCCATCTATGTTAGATGATAGAGTAGATGTTAGAGTTAGTTAGATTAGTAGGTGATGATGCAAATGATGATGTTTTCCGAAAAGTAGTAAAAACCCTTAGGTATTAATCTGAAGGGTAGTTCACGTCATTTCACACACGTCACTCTTATCTGTCTCAATCTGTCAAAAGTACCTCTAATTTCCCTACATTTTTGACAAGTTTTTGACATTGATTTTCGCTGAGATGAGATTGCGAATAGATTTTGAACGTTTTTAGTTACTGGAATTGGCCAGCTTCACTTGTTCTCTAATCTCGTATCAAACTCATATGAATTTAATAGCAATTCACGTATAGGTTGTAGAATGCCTCCACTCTGTAGGTAGGTACCTACCTGTATTGAATGATACGGAAACTTAATGAAAATAATAACTACAGACAATGTGATTGTGTGTGTGTGTGTATAAGTTACTATAACTTAGTATGGAGATGACCGTAGCGCTGCGAGGAAGAAAACGTTAGCAATATTAACAAACGTGTTCGCGTTCATTTTTTTTCAAGCCTTGGAAAACAGTGGCATTCATAAAAAGTTTTGCGCTCTTCAGTTTTCAAAATCATTAAATAAAACAACAATAATTAATGTTGGAGTTTATTAGAAGACTTTTAATAACAAAACAGTGACATTCCAAAGGAGTTTTTTATAATAAAAGTTCAAGTGAAATTACACCGATCCGAAAACATCAAGTTTCGTAGACAGACGTTAAAAATGTCGGAAGTGATATCAACTCAGCCGAAACCAAAACAAGATGGCGTCGGAACAGCTGGAAACATGAATACAACACAAGTTAAAGACGACACATCATGCTGTTGTTGTTGGTGTTGCAATTGTGATGACAATCATGGCTATTCCACAGAAAACAACCATGTATTCGACATGACTGACACGAGTAACTTTGCAGCCTCTTATAACGCAGGTAATAGTGATACGCATCATGCTAATGATGCTCATCATCACCATACTGCTGATTCTCACAGTGGGGGTGGTTCTGACGGGGGTGGGGACTATGGCGGTGGTTGTGACGGGGGTGGGGACTGTGGGGGTGGTTTTGACTAGAAGTTAGTGTTATTTATTAGTAGTAATTTAAGTCTTACAATAATACTCAGTTAACAAACAATAATACTTAGGTACGTATAAAAAAGATGATAAATCATCGTTCATCATTAGGTATGTAGACGCAAGCAGCAAGCTACCCGAAACTGTCAAATTTTCCCAATCAACCTTGAACCTTAATATTTTAGTGATAAAGTTGAAAATCTATTAAAGAAATTTGACAGATTGTAGTAGCTTGATTTGCTGGCACAGACGCCAGCACAACCTACAGTCAATGAATGATTCATTGATTAATTGTAAAAATATAACTAGGTAATACATATTTTTAAAGGAAAAAAAAAAAGTTTTTATTTCCCTTTCATTTCATTCATTATTAGCTTTAAACTTCTTCGCGTCGCAGCACGACAGTTGTTTATATTTTGTTGGCCCAAAACTTCGCCACTTCTACGGCGTTGCCGGTGGCAGCGCAGAGGTCACTTTAACTGCATGTTTTGGGGCCTAGAGGGCAGGATCAAGGGCATAGTTTGTGAATTGTGACACAGCTCCACATCCACCTACACCCTGGTCCCTGATGCGTGGTGATGAACAGCTTTTTACAGCTTTTCGAGTAGGTATAACAGCAAATGCAAAAGCAACGCACCTAAAGCAAAAAATTTAGTTATCTAATAGGTAGGCGTTGCAAAATAATTATTGAATTCGAGTGTGAACTCGTATATTTATAGATATCCATAAAATCGCCCAAAGATATTGAATTATACCTGTAGCGCCTTTATTTTGGCGATAAGAGCAATGACCTTGATTTTGACATTTCGACTTCGGTGTTGCAAGTGTTGTTTTTAAATTACCACATTTTGCTCGATTAACAACACAATTTGCGCTACAGTATGAATAAGTGAGAAGCTTTATTGTTCAAAATGAAGTCCAATTAGCTGTGTTACGCCAACTGCATTCCACAGATACACGTCATCGTCACAATATATTCATTAGTAATTTATTATGAGATAGGTATTAATTTTAACATTTCATATTTGTAGGCTGATCCTTTTTACTGACTATTCTTTATCTATTGTAGATAAATATTTAGCGTCACGACTAGGTGTGTAGCTAGTCGTGACGAAAACTGGAAATGTATAGCCTGATTTGTGTCGTCGTGTGTACGGCGACACATCAGGCTATACATTTCCAGTTATACATGAGTTCGCATTGTAATGGCTTTTCGTGCTATGAGAACTCAGCTTTTAGGTACTGGAAAAATATAGCGTACAAGGCGTAGCGTCGTGTGTAAATATTTTTATTGCAATAAAAGCAGGCTCTGTTTATGATACTTACATAGGTAGGTAATACTCCCAAGGTTCAATAACAAACTGTAAGTATTATGTGGTATCTTACCTAAACAAGTAATGAGGTAGGTACATACCTCATTCTTCAACTACGAGAATTAATACAATATTTGCTAAGTAAAGTAAGTTCCTACTACAAAACGAATCGATTCTCCAACACATTTGGTAGAATAGAACGCAGTCTTGTTTACTCCGTGGCATGAGTCAGTCCGTTTCACAGTTAGTGATTATTACTATAGACAGTCGTCGTCGGTTCAATGTGTGAGTGCCGCGATAACTTGTATTAGTTGTTAGTTGACCGGAGCGTGGCTATTCCCGTCCAGTATTATTGTGCCTCAGCGTCGAACAATACGTTAAGAATAACGAATTAATTGAAATACGTGTTCTCAATACTTTAATCAAGCCTTGAAAGACAAAGTGACATTGTTTACCAGTTTGGAAGGCTGCCGTTTTGATGAACGTGTTGAATCAGTGATATAAAAAGTAAACAACATTGACGTTGGAGTTTATCAAAGATCAAAGGACTTTTCATAAAAACTGTGCGTGTGCAGTGTGATTTAACAGCGCAATAATAACATTTTAGAATAAGGACAGGATATTTCAAGCGATTACGTCATGTTTTGGGTCGGGAGCGGCCAGACGTAGGTACAGAAGTAGAATAAAATAAGTACAGTTCCAAACAAACAATAAAATGTCGCATGTGATATCCTCTCAGCCGTCGGCTACATCGCCGTATCAACCGACGGCAATGCAAGAGGGCAAAGGAGGTGATAACCCACCGACAATACACAGAATAGACAGCGAACAACACGACGATTGCTGTATTCACACAAGAAACAAGAAAGGATGTTGTTTATTCGTGTGCAGACTTCTATCAATGTGTTGCCAGGGTATCCAAAACTGTACCGAGAGGTGTTGTGATTGCTGTGCGAATTCCTTGAACGACTGCTGTGAAGACAAACCCAGAGAGAGGAACCAAAGGATCTATAACAAAAGATATAGGAACACCGGGGGCAGTTACTATGACAACACCACTGACAACAACGACGATTGGGGAATACCTAGTCTTTCGGCGCAATACACGCATGTTGGAGTTGGAAATGATTATAGCGAGCCAGCACAAGACTTGATGTCGAATTCAAATGACGATTACAACTCCTCCTCGACTCACCATAAGAGTGGTCACGACTCGGCAACCCTTCCTTTGGGTGGTCACCATGACTCGGGAAAGCATTATTCGAGCGGGCACGACTCGGTAACGCATCACTCGACTGGTGGCCATGACTCGGGAACGCAACCCTCGACTGGTGGCCATGTCTCGGAAGCGGATCACTCGAGCAGCCATCAGGACTCGGGAACGCATCACTCGAGTAGCCATCACGACTCGAGCACGCATCACACCAGTAGTCACGATACTTCAACTTGTCACGATTCAGGTGGGGGTGATACTGGAGGGGGGTGTGATTCAGGTGGGGGTGATACTGGAGGGGGGTGTGATTCAGGTGGGGGTGATACTGGAGGAGGATGTGATTCCGGTGGCGGTGGCTTGGACTAATTAGTAGATAATATTTATACAGGCTGGCAGGGACATCGATGCACAAACTGTAACTATGAATTCAGCACATGAGTTTAGACCCCATAGCGTAGAAATTTTTCGACGGTTATCAAAAAATAAATCTTCTGTTTCTGGAAAAAGTGCAATACCTACGCGGTCAAAATGTATGGAACAACAATATTTTTTTTTAATAACCGACGAAAAATTTCAACCCTATGGGGTCTAAACTCATGTGCTGTATCCAACGACATTTTATGGTCGTTGGCTGAATCCATGGTTACAGTTTGCGCGTCGATGTCCTGTATTTTGTAAGATGCTTTTACTATAAGTAATTCTATATTAAATGTACAGACGCCAGCACATCAAGCTACTACAAACTGTCAAATTTCTTTAATATATTTTCAACTTTATCGCTAAGGCATTAAGGTTCTTGAACCTTAAGGTTGATTGGGAAAATTTGACAGTTTCGTTTAGCTTGACCTGCTGGCGTCTGTACTTAGGAGACAATAATTATACCTATACGCAGAAAACGTTCACGAAAATGTGTCTAATTCCTAAAAGCCCTTGTCCACGAGACAATAATATCAAGTTGAGTGATTTTCGCTTGTCTACAAAACTAAAAATAATCTCATAGTCTTAATAAAGCCCATTGGAGAGCAAGATTAATCTTTTAATAATCTAGCTATAAATATTGGCTAGGCGTGGATGAGGCACAAGGTTTATTGTAATTAAGTTATTCTTATGCTGTTTGCTTGATTAAATAAAATATTTATCGCGTAAAATAAATGTCTTGTTGTCAATGATGTATAAAAATATATAATACGTCATTGCTTGTTGTGTACTTAATCGTAAAACTATATTCTAATCTTCTTATAATATATATTTTTTAAAGAGCGCCGCTTGCTTTTACATGAACTGTTTACGATAAGTCGGTCGATAAATATTCTGTAGTAGCCAATTGCCTACAAAAATGGCTAAAACACCTTAAAAAAAACAGAAATAAATGCGAAAAATTACCTAGACAATAGGTACCTATAATAGTGAATCAACAGAATCTGTCTTCACCACCCTTGGTTGACTGTTAGAGAATGCCTAAGGCATTAAGTCCGCGTTCGTACCTTTTTGTGCGAAAAGTTTAAATAAAAAACAAATCTCGTCCAATCATTTTGGAAACCTTCAAACCAACTTTATCTGTTCCTATGAATAAATAAGAAACGCGCAAGGCTGGTGATTTGTACTAAGATAAGAAATATATTTTATATAAGACAAGTGTTGTAAATACATACGTGCCTATATGTTGTATTAGGTGCTACAGTTTTGTTACTAAATAATTTTAAACTAATGTTTTTATGGTGTTATGTAAAAAAATGTTAACATAAGCAAGTGACAGGCTAGTTTATAGACTTGGCACGCACTACTGGCGAATACATAAAATTTTCCTATTTCGTCATCTGCCAAAATATGCCAGAGAACTGTCTGCACCTAAATTACTTATTAATTGATAAAATTAGGTCAGTTTGTGCAGCAACAAAGGAGGCACGATAAATTACCACAACTGAACTCTGTACGGAGACTATTAATTATTTTTATGTGCCTGACAACTTAACAAGGGACACAGTACTTACTTATTTATGTACGACCAACTTTATCAAAGATTTAGGTACCCAATAATGCATACTTAATAAATATACGCATTTTTTTTTGAACAAGCACGCTTGTTGCCTAAATACACTATCAATCTCAATCTGAATAATTTTGAAGGATACTGCTAATCCATTGCTTCATGTTCGAAAAATTTGTGTGCTCAACAACGTAAATAACGCAGTGAATTTTATCGAACTGTCAAAATGAAAGCGATTGCTACTGATAGTGTGTTACTCAATTACCCTGCGATATTGTTCCACTGCTGGTCTTCATAGCTTTCCATTGTTCTTTGTGCGTTGCCTTCTCCACACGCATAGCAAAGGACTCATAAAGTAATTGTTTCTATAGTAAGATAGTACGCTGCCTGTTTACCTATGTCTTCATTCGACTTGCTTGATGTGCTGGTGTCTGTACAATAAGAAATTATTTTTGTAACAATTTACATTAGACCAACGTAAATAACGTAATAGGCTTCGCCTGCCGTGTAAAAATGTAAAGTTGTCGAAACTTATAAGGCCCTTTTTGACATTATCAGTTCTTGTAGTTAATAAAGATGAAATTCGCAAAACATGTATTCGTTTGTATGAAACTGACAGGTCAAGGACGCATTCTCAAATGTCAAAACGGGCCTTTTAGTTTTTTACAACTTTAAGGTAAAATAAGTCAATAATTTTATTATTAAGATAAGCTACAATGAATGTTGTGCATTTTTGTATGTTGTATTTTTGTGTACTTATTAAAAACGTTTAATAATTATAAAAAATAATTTATAACAGTTGTGTTTTATTGTAATGTAGTTCAGTGTTACCATGCAATTATTTTTTACAACAATAGTGGGTAATTGAGATTATTGTGATCGGTGCAAGCAAAATAAGTTTATTTATTTCTAATAGGTGATAAGATCCTGCAGCTGACCATTCCTATGACTTCCCTTTGGGTAAATTAAAAAAAAAGAAAACTAATTGTTGGCGCCACGGATCGCCAATATGACGCTCTCAATTTTATCACCCATCGAGTGTCATCCATACGTAAAAAACTCGCGTCATATTGTGTCTTTCTGCATTTATTATTATATTTTAATTTTACTCATTGTAAAATATAGTGATTAAAAGTTAAACCACCACAAACAAGGAGTTCGTGACTTTACTCCCAAACACGAATTATACACTAAGGGCTGATTTTTCAATCGACAGATAATTTATATTTATGGAATAAAATTGACGTCTGACAGTTTTGTATGGAAGAACTGTCTAAAATTCAAAATTATTCCTCCGATGAAATTATCCGGCGTTGGAAAAATCAGCCCTTATTGATATACTTACAATCAAATGTCAAATAATTAAACTACTCAAATAGCACATTAGAGTACTTTAATCATCAGAAATGAATAATTATGTGCCATTAGTAACGGGTTTGCGATAGTAATACCTCGTTAGTCTAAACAAACGAAAGCGCTACTGCTGAGCATGAGGTCCAGCACCCTAATTGCGTAACACACGATCAATCGGAATCGGTTTCCTTTTGACAGTTCAACAACATTCATTACGTTATTTACGTTGTTGAGCAGACACATGGCACATTTTTTGAACATACGATGCAATGGATTAGCAATATCCTTCAAAATGATTCAGATTGAGATTGATTGTGTGTTACGCAATAAGGGTCCTGGGTTCGATTCCCAGGACGGGCAGTGTTATTGGGTTATTCCATCAGGTTTTCTCAGTAGCAGCCCGGAGTCTGGCTTTGTGCCTGGTTCCTGCCAATAGGCTCATCGTCCCCTATTACATGGGACATAAACGTAACTAGCGAAATACTATGCTACAGCAGTGCGTTTCTGTAACCATCTCACCGTGAAAACATAGGTGAAGTGAGCGTGGAGTGAGCTGTCATTCCAAACTAAATACTAGGGATTGACATTATTGGTAGCTCACTCTTAGCTCACTTCACCTAACTTTTCACGGTGAGATTTTTACAGAATCGATCGGCTGCTCTGCTCTCTTTGGTGAATACAGGGTATATGTAATGGCAAATATTTATACCACAGCACATACTGTTCCTAAATTCCCAATTAATTTTAACTGATAAGAGAGAAGATCAGCCGTTAAAGTAATCAGACTATAATGTTCCCACCGCTGGGATACAGGCCTCCTAGAGGGAGTGGGCCATGCGGGCCCAGTGCGGGCTGGTAGATATCACATGATGTCTTCGAGTTTTTGGTTCTAGGACATGCCGGTTTCCTCACGATGTTTTCCTTCACCGTTTTGAGAGCTGTGGTGATGAAATTATTTATACTAAGTAAAGCGCCTGTCTGGATTTGTACCCACGATCTACAACTCGTTAGTTGGGGCCATTATTTATTTATACATACTTTATTGTACAGACCCCAGCACATCAAGCTACCCGAAACTGTAAATTTCCCAATCAACCTAGAACCTTAATGATTTAGCGATAAAGTTGAAAATCTATTAAAGAAATTTGACACATTGTAGTAGCTTGATGTGCTGGCGTCTGTACACCACAAAAATACATAACATAAAAAATACATAAGTAACATAAAAAATACATAACATAAAAAATACATAACATAAAAAATACCTAAGTAACATAAAAAATACATAACATAAAAAATACATCAAACACTACAAAATATACAATGGGCGGCCTTATGTGATTTCCGTTATCACTGGGCCACCACTGATCAACCGTTTAGCTAAGTTTTATCTAAAAGCCGTTCCGTAAATAAGGTGTGAAAACGCAGGAAACAGATAAACTATCGTATTTAGAACAATAATTTGGATGTTAGCGTAGTTAGTGACGTCAGTAAGTGCACTTGCATTTTCTCAGTATTGCTGGCTCAATGCCACGTTATGCCGATAATTATTGGCTTAATTTCCCTCCACCTGGTGAAGTGCATTCTCAATTCTATGATTACTATCGTCTAATGCTGGTTACACGATTAGAAACGAGCAAGTTCTTGACGCCAGGATAGCAAGATAGTGCTGTGCTAGTAAGGCTAGATACACTCAGATTTTTAATATGCTAAAATGACAGTTGCGATCGACCTTTTTATGTCAATGTCGCAGATGGATAATGATGTCTGCATTGATAAATGCAAAACGTTAACGTAACGTGAACGTAACGCAAAAATGCGAAACCGCTGAACGTTGTTCAGTTATTGAGCTGTTTTGTAAAATAGCGGATTCTACAATCAATCTGAGACAGATAAGTAGGTACTTAACTTTCCTCATTTCTAGGCTAGTAAGCTAGTGAGAAAGGTAGTATGCTAGTGACGTAGTTTCAATAGGATGGGGTTATATATTTTTGAGCTAGTAGCGTCCCCCTCCACTGATGTTACTATCCTGTGGGGTAATTGCGTAACACACTAACAGTAGCAATGGCTTCCATTTTGACAGTTCAACAGCATTCATTGCGTTATTTACGTTGTTGAGCAGACATTTTTTTCTGACATAGGAAGCAATGGATTAGCAATATCCTTCAAAATGATTCAGATTGTGATTGATAGTGTGTTACGCAATTAGGGTGCAATACCATGGGCGACTGGGCGTAGCCACGGTGTGGCAGGGTGGGGCACTTGCCCCGCCATGCCAGAGCCTAAACGGCTGGAGTTAGAGACACATTTTCGGATGGAAGATTCCGTGGTGTAGGTAGGTGAGCAATAAGAAAGTGTTATGGAGAATTCCAATTATACATACCTACAGATACAGGGTGCTATAGGAAAAAAATAACCAGGGTAAGAACGCGGGTATAGTTTGCTAGTTTTTTTTTTTTTTTTTGACAATGTGCTCACTCTTGACCTCAATCCAGCCTAGAGGCAGGGATGAGATCTACGGTGGAACGAGCTTGCCCAGAAGAAGCATTTAATTTTATATTTATATCATTTCATAGTTACATATTATTTTAGACTGCTGCCCCACCCTGAGCCCATGGCTGGCTACGCCCATGTGCCCCAACGGATAATTTTACTCCACGGAGTCAGTCACCGCAATGCTAAGCCGGGCATAATGCTCAGGAATTTTACGGAAACTTCAAACGTTTCTGAGAATTTTAGGTTTTGAATGAGTGCCAAACTGGCGCTAAAATTGTTAAAATAAACAGAGCGGTTCGACGTTTCAAAGATTTATTAGCAGAATTTTATAGGAAGTGCCTAATGTGTAGAGAAATGTTATCATTGTGATAACCTCTAAAAACGGCGTGCTCTCTTTAGTTATTTTCTACTAGCTGACCCGGCGAACGTCGTACCGCCATATTATTTTTCTTTTAATTTTCTTCTATTCAAATCTTGTCCTGACAATAACAAACAAAAAAAAAAAAAGAATTATCCAAATAGGTGCAGTCGATCAGAAGTAATGCGCGTACATACATTTCGGTGATTTATACATACTATCTATTTTTTTTTTTTTTTTTTGGAACCCTTAAGTGGTAAGGGATGTCCACCCTAGGGTAGGAGTAGTGTAGGAGTAGGGTAGGACTAGGGTAGGAGTAGTGTAGGAGTAGGGCAGGAGTAGGGTAGGAGTAGTGTAGGAGTAGGGTAGGAGTAGGGTAGGAGTAGTGTAGGAGTAGGGTAGGAGTAGTGTAGGAGTAGGGTAGGAGTAGGGTAGGAGTAGTGTAGGAGTAGGGTAGGAGTAGGGTAGGAGTAGGGTAGGAGTAGTGTAGGAGTAGGGTAGGAGTAGGGTAGGAGTAGGGTAGGGGGTAGGACACCACGCGAACGAAGTAGCGCCGAGCAGCTAGAAATAATTTATATATGGCAAAACAACGTTTGCCGGGTCAGCTAGTTATACTATCAAATAGTAACCATGCGATTCTGTAACCATCTCACCGTGAAAACTTAGGTGAAGTGAGCTAGGAGTAATAGTGTTCTGTGGAAGTGAGCGTGGAGTGAGTTGTCATTACTCATTCCAACTAATGCTAAGGATTTATACTATTGACAGCTCACTCTACTCTAAGCTCACTTCACATAACTTTTCATGGTGCCATTTTTCACCGTTTTTACAGAATCGATCGGCAGGAGTTATAGAGGCCTAACTTGTAAAATGCGCTTACTTGGAAAACTTCGTATAAAAATAACGAAATAATAATATTTATTGTATTTGAATAATATTGTATTGGAAATATTTAATGTTGACATAATTATTGGTAGTTTTGACATTATCAAACCTAACCCTTCCAAGATATCTTTGTTCTATCTAACCCCCGCTACCCTCCGCTGCATTTTGTACTAGACTAGACACGGCAGTTTGTTTACATATCTAGCACTTTCTTTTGCTTCGCGTAGAGTTCGTAACAGAAAATCGAATGTTTCAATTGGTTGAATTGAAATATTTTTATTTTATTATGAAAGTCTGATGAATTAATACCTAAATAAAAGTCATAGAACAAAGTTGTTGTTTATGATGTTAGTAATATAGTCCTCAATAACCCTGATTGTCAGTCAGTTATAGTTCGGTTATTTGTCCGATCACGTCTGAATAAGTAAGCGAACAGCAGTGCGATGTAACCATCTCACCGTTAAAACTTAGGTGAAGTCACAGTCACAGAGCATGTAACCGGTGAAGTGAGTGTAAGCGTGGAGTGAGCTGTCATTCCAACTAATGCTAGGGATTGACACTATTGAAAGCTCACTCTAAGCTCACTTCAACTTACTTTTCTCGGTGAGATTTTTATAGAATCGATCGGCTGTACGAACAGTGAAATACAATTACTGTGTACCTAATGTAAACAAATACTGGTTAGTTACAAACTAAAATAAATAAGAAAAAAAATACCGTGATTCGTGATTTATGTGAGCAATCAATCTTAGTGACGCTGTGGCTATCTCAGTACCGTAGCAATTGAATATACAGATCTTCAGTCAAGAAACAGTAGCCGTGCGTACCCGCAGGATGTACTGGCAAATGTGGCGCAGGACCAACTGGGAGAGGACAGGTCCAGCAGTGGACTGTGATAGACTGAATTGATTGAGCTGATTATCTACGGGTGCATGATCTCCAAAACAACCAGTGAATGATGAAATCACCGGATTAACTGGACTTTGATCACATTCCTGGTGATTTGATACCAGATTCAGATTCAGATTTCAGTTTATTCTCTAATTTTTTTTACACATGGCATGAATAACCTACAATGTGGCTACATTCATTTTTAACCGACTTCTAAAAAAGGAGGAGGTTCTCAAATTCGTATGTTTGTATTTTTTTTGTTTGTTCGCGCATAACTCCATCGCTTGCCAACCGATTTGAAAAATTATTTTTTTGTTGGATACTTGGATAGGGTATAGGTACTTCCCAAATGGTCCCATGAAATTTTTATCGAAATCGGACAAGCCAAGACAAAAGTGAAAAATAAAAAAAAAAGTTTCTTTCATTCTTTTTTTGTGTCATAGTACCTACCTAGTATTATTTACATTTAAGCAAAACAAAACACAAAAACAAAATCATTTTAACAAAACATTCAAAAAATTACCTTAGCACCTAGCCATTCCCGTCCAACACTGGTGAGTGGTGGAGGCCTTGGTTACAAGCCAACAAAAAAGTGAAAAATAAAAACTTTTTTACAAAAAAAAAACAACCGATTTCCATAAAAACACTAAAAAGTGAAAATTACTTCATTAGCCTTCTTCTTCTTCATAAGTCGGTTGTTTTTTTTTTTTTGTAAAAAAGTTTTTTCATTCTTTTTTTTTTGTGTCTTATTACCTAGTATTATTTACATTTAAGCAAAACAAAACACCTAAAAAAAAAAATTCATTTTATCAAAACATTCAAAAAATTACCTTAGCACCTAGCCATTCCCGTCCAACACTGGTGGAGGCCTTGGTTAGTTTAACCTACATCAACGGGCCCTCAGCGGTGTTCCCTCATTCGCCGTGATGGGAGGGCCACGGGAATAGGCATAGCCTTTACCTCCATAGCCCTCCCGGCGCATGCCCGCCTAGATGATATGGCGGGCCCCGCATGCCCCCCACATTGGGGGGCCGGGAGCACCTAGCCATTCCCGTCCAACACTGGTGGAGGCCTGTGCAATGCAGGCAACGGTGCCCCCGCACCCGCTGCCTGCTGGCCCCCACGCCCACCTAATTGGCAGGCCCCGCATGCCCCCCACGATGGGGGGCTACGGCCGCAGAGGATAGGGAGAGCGGCAACGACACACCGACACTCCTCTTCCCCTGCGGCCCCACCGCGTCCGCCATCGAACGGTGGCGGCCCCGTCAAGGCCGCGGAAGGTAGGGAGAGCGGCAACGTAACACCGACACTCCTCTCCCGCCGCGGCCTCTAATCCTCAGCCGCAATGTCTCCCACACGGGGGACATCGCGGCCCGCCTCAGGTAGGCTGCGATGTCGCCCAAGCGGCACCGCAACCTACCCGCCGGCCGCTACGTCGTCGGCTTTTCCGCACAGCCTAGACGAGCGGCCGCTCCTCGGGTTCCTCTTAGCTTCACCGTGGCCCAATCCACCACGGCTACTGAGCCCCCCCCGCCTCGACAATGCGGGAACCCACCGGGGGGGTACATCAACGGGCCCAAGCCAAGTCAATGTAGCGTGTGTGTGGTGTTTTTTTTTTAGACAAAGAATTAATTTTCTAAGAAGTGATTTCATTTTCCTCAATTTGCATGAACTTTCTAACTATTCTGCAGGTATTTAAAATTGCGGCTTTTTGGAGCGTTATATAAATTGAGTTTTTTAGGTCTATAGGTTTAAGGTCTTTTTTTGGCTGGGAAATCATCAAATGACTAGTGTCCGACCGAAAGTTCGGTTTCGGTTTCGGTTTCGGCCGAGTTTCGGCCAAAAATAAGTTTCGGTGGCAGTTTCGGTTTCGGCCAAAATTGGCCGAAACTTTTGCAGAAACCGAAACAGTAACAATTAGTGATTTGATTTATTGATAACTGATAAACATTTTGCTATGAGAACCTAATTTGAAAAAATATTATTAATATTTTTTTATATTATCTATATATATAAAATTCAAAGTCCTGACTGACTGAGACATCAACGCACAGCCCTGACGGCCTGAAAAGCGGTAGTCAATTTTACAGGGGAGGATTTTACAGCGTAGCTTGATTAACTCGAAAATTGGTATAAATAATCCAGTTATCAACACATACCAAATGATTTTTCAAAATTCCACCCCTGTGGGGGTGAAAAGCGGGGATACAGTTTATATGAAAAATCTTATTCGTTAGGTTAATAATCTTGAAACTTGGCATGAATACTCGCCTAAGTAAGCAATAAAGTTTATCATTATTAGTTTTTCAAAACTACCCTCAAAGGGGGATATAGGGGTGTTGAAGTTTGTGTGGAAGAAATTGAATGCGCGGTCCGAATCACTCGAAACTCAGTATTGATACTTTCGACTGAAAAGAATTAATAATAAGTATGTAAAGTGGTCGAAAATTTAACCCTGACGGGGCAAAAAGGGGTAATTCGTTTTTTAGGGGAGGATTTGAACTTGAAACTGTATGTTACATTTTCACGCCTAAGCCACTGAACTTCTGATTTGGCAAAGCGATAGATGGCATCCTGGGGAAGCACATACTTTTTATCCTGGTAGCACGTTCCCGTGGGATTCCGACCTTCACGCGGGCGAAGCCGCGGGCAGAAGCTAGTATTAAATAAATGATTACAACAAAATTAATATACCTACTGTGTTTCCATTTGATGTCCTAATTAATGCAGAATAATGGGTAAAATGCACCAAATTTCAGTATTTTAAGGAATTTAATACTTATATCCACGTGAGTTTCGGTTTCGGTTTCGGTTTCGGCCGAAACTGAAGCCACGGCCGAATATTCGGTTTCGGTTTCGGTTTCGGCCGGAAAACCAGTTTCGGTCGGACTCTACAAATGACCTCTCCCGCTCTGGGCTGAGCGGCTTCGACTTATACTGACGAAAACCCACCCGTGTTCCTTCAGTTGCCTCTGCCAGGGGCCACGGTATCTCTTTCGAACAACCCGCGGCCCTGGCAGGCATCGGCCCTAGCGGACCCCGTCAGTTCGTGCTGACATCTCTTTAAGGCGCGCGTGGAACACAACGCGCCGTCGATCCGGGCCTGGTCCTTACAAGCCCGCGCCCGCGCCTACGGTGGCCGGGAGTCGGCTGTTGACGCCCGTCCAGGGCGTCTCCTGCGGCGAGGGCGCAGTGATTGCCTCTCCCTCACGCGCTCCGCCTCCTCTTTCGCAAACATTACTGCTTCGTAGAAGAAGGTGACGGCCTCCCATGCACTCTCGCTCCGTACCATGGCCTGTACCAGGGCCGGACGCGAGAGATCGCCGCCGCCGATCGCCGCCACAAGGACACGGCGGTGCTCCGCTCAAGCCGGGCCGACCTCCACCGTATGCTCCACCGTGTCCTCCGGGCGATTTGCCTCCTCTCGCCACGCCCATATGTGGGTGAGGAGTGAGGACCCTATGGCGGCAATCCGGCAAGGAGGCTCGCCGCCTCAGCGGAGACCGTGCGGTATCCTCGGAGGCTCGGACCAGCCGGACGGCCATGGCCCTTCGGGACGCGTTCAACCGGTGGGCTGGTCGCCGCCTCAGAGAACGCGCCCATACCGGTGCCCCGTAAAGGGCCATGGACCTGGTGGAGATGATTGGGTATAACACCCGCCGTGGAGACACCAGTACTACTTAGACTTTTTCCTGCCTCCAGACTTTATTATGATAGGGAGTGTTCTTTTTTCTCAGCTTTAGGGCTGGTCTTTGCTACATTTACGGGCCAAAGCCAAGTAAATGCAGCGTGTGGTAAATTGTATGGTGAGAGTATACTTTCGTCTAAAAATAAAAGGCCCGTTTTGACATTGACGGTTCTAAAGTTGTCAAAAAATAAAAGGCCTGTTTTGACATTGACAGTTCTAGTAGTTAATAACGATCAAATTCGCAAAACACGTATTCGTTTGTATGAAACTGACAGGTGTCAAGAACGCATTCTCATATGTCAAAACGGGCCTTTTATTTTTTGACAACGTTATCTGCATGATGCATGAATTTCCTAACGATTATGCATGTGTTTAGGATGGCTGCTTTCTGCAGATTGATGTAAAGGGATTCTTCTTCATATTATTATTTGTAACGGGCGGAAACAAATATTAAGCTTTTTATGTAGGCCTTAGCAATCCACCTAACATAGCTCATTATAAAAAACAATTTTGTTTGATGATCATTATTGTTGTTAAAAGCTAGAAAGTTAACTGGTGAAAACTAAACGTACGACTAAAAGTTTGACGATTGTTTGAAAGTTTGGTGCTGTCAATTATTTTACATTCAATCATTCTATGATTCAACCCAAACCCATAGGCTCTCATATAGTATAATGTACTCTGTGCCATAGGCCATAGAGGTTAGGATTCCTTATTCAGTTCAGAGATTCAACCAGATTCAACTTTGAGTTGAGCCTCTGTGAGTTGAGCTTGAGTCATTGAGTGTGCAATAAGGTGTGCATGTGCAATGTTTACGAGTTACGACGTAGAAACGGACGGACGTAGTCAGAAAAATATTTGCGTGTTTAAAAATATTTAATAAAATAGAAGTGACTTTTGTCAAGTAAAATATCTAAATGAAGATTAAGTACTGCAGGCATTGACTTGACTGTCTCTAATAAATATAGAGAAAGAAACAAGAGCAGTGGAACAAATATTTTCTCTAATAACAAGTGCCGAATTACGGATCTTACAAAAACTATTTGTGGCGTCAAGTGGAAATTAATGTGTTCACCATTATTATTTAAAACTAAAGAAGACGTACGTTGAAGAATTTCTAAAGGTGCTAAAACTAGTTAACAAAATCGGAGAGGTTGGTACTTAATTAATTTTTAATTAAAAGTTCTGAATTATATTTAAGTCGGAAATTTATTTGGCGGTTGGAACTGACTCAGAAATTGGAAGATAGATGTTTATTCTCTGCCAGCTGGCTAAAATGTATTATTAAAGGAAAAAGAAGGGAGCTTTTGTAGCACCAAGTAAACATCTACTAAATAATAATATTAAACCTGAAAAGGAATTGGCGACAGCAGATACAAATAAGATGTCTGAACCTGCAGCAGATGCCAATGCAATTACAAATCAGCCTTTAATAAATCCTATGAACATTGCAGACATAGAAAATAAGGTAAACAGCTCCGCCCCTCCTGACGAAGCAGCACCAGTAATAACAACTCAACCTATGATGAATGATCCCACTGATGAAGAACAAGAAGAGAAAAAACAGCGGAAAACCGACTCTGTCAGAGAAACAATCGAAGCTGCTGAAGACTGCACATGGTGCTGTTTTGCTAGCGTTGACTTTTCACGCAACTGGGAATGCCCTAGCTGTGATAACTGCTGCGATGATTGCGGTGACTGCTGCACTGGTTGCTGTGATGATGGGCCGTCTGCAGACGTCAACATAGATGGCGATGATTGTGCAGGCTGTCTTGAGTGCTGCGGCACTTGTTTTGAATGTTGTAGTACTGATTAGGTTATTTTTATTTTCATCATCATAAAAACATTCAATATGTAAAAAATGGAAGCAGCTCAATTCCAAGCCTTTTTGTCCTCGATATTATCCTTAATGGTATAAAATGCTTTCTGGCACAACTTACGTTTAATGAATGATTTGAATTTATTAAGGTTTAGATCTTGAATGGGGCTTGGAAGTTTAGTTTGTTTTTATAAAAGCGTATACATTGGCATCTGCACGAGCCACCTATTAAAACCCCTCAGTGCCTCAGAAAGCATGTTAAGCCATTGATCCGGGCTGTCATTTGTAGATCATTGATAGTTGTTATGGGTAGTCAGAAGCCCTAAAGTCTGACATCCAGTCTTACCAAAGGGTATCATGTTAGTTACTGGGTTGTGAAGGTCAGATAGGCAGTCACTCCTTGTAAAATACTGATATTCAGCTGCATCTGGTTAGACTGGAAGCCAACCCCAAGCAGACTGACTTAAACTTAACTTTAAGAAACTTCAGCCTTATTTTTTATTTCCATAAGTTGTATAATCCCAATATGGGTATGTGGTTAGAATACTTTTATATTTTAAACTACTATATATAAAATATATTATGATATAAAGAAATATTACTTAGACCACACTTAGACTATATCCTAACAAAATATTAGGCATTCATTTAATAGGTATTTTTATATCATAGTATATTATAGTTGTTGTGGTTATATTGTTGTTGTAAGATTTATATTCTAGTTTTTTTAAACTGCTGCTAATGAGTGTGCAACATGTTTATCATGTACAGTGCCATATTTTTATATCTCTTGTACAATGAAGACTGTAACCTTGGTGTTAACTGCACCCTAATTTCGTAACACACTTTCAATCTTTTCGAAGGATAGGTATTGCTAATCCATTGCTTCATAAGTTTGAAAAAAATATCTGAACTGTTGTATTTTTCTGTTGAACTGTCAAAATGACAGCCATGGCTACTGACTGCTACTGTGTTACACAATTACCATAGATAAGTACTAATTACCGTTAAGAGTAATTAGTATTATTAAATCCTACTTAATAATTTATAAACGTGAAAGCTTGTGAGGATGGATGATGGATGTTACTCTTTCACACAAAAACTGAACGGATTTTGATGAAACTTTACAATAATATAGTTAAACATTAGAATAACACATAGGATACGTCTTTTCATCCCGATATTCCCACGGGATCGACACATGCGAGTGAAACCGCGGGGCGCTGCTAGTGCTTTATAAAAACATTGCACTCTATTTAAGTTGTAAGCATGTTTTTAATAAGGTATTTAGGAAGTGTCTATTTAAATCTTATCTTTATATTTTTAATCTTAAAAAAATTATATTGCTAAGTACCTATTTACTTTATTTCTATTTACACTAGATACATATTATTTACTTTGTAAAGTGTAGGTTTTATACCTAGTATCATATTGAGAACTTGCGACTTTGTTCGCGTGAAATGTCTTACTCAAAGACTACAATCTTGCTCCCCCAACCAGCAGTGGGATGATTGCGTAAAACAATCAGTAGCAATGGTTTTCATTTTGACAGTTCAACAACATACATTGCGTTGTTTACGGTGTTCAGCAGACACATTTTTCGAACATATAAAGTAATGGATTAGCAATATCCTTCAAAATGATTCAGATTTAGATACAATAATGTGTTGCCAATTAGAGTGCTGGTTAGTAGCGGTAGCCAGCTATTATTTTACCGCTTTAGCTTAATTGTTTTACCGGAACTACCTATCATGTTTAATTATGAGAATTAATAATTAAAATTTACATTTTAACTAATGAAAATGGCACAAAGCTACTCATCCTTATTAGGTGGTACATTACTCCTATTGTACTGGTTATACCTATAACGTAAGATTGGTATGAAAAAACTGGCTGAGATGAAAAAGCTGGTCTGAGCTGGCCTTAGAACAGGTCAACAAGCGCAATGCGGCAAAAATATCTCACGCCGAAAAGAGATGCATACCTTGAGGTTTATTTTTAACAATGATTAAAGTTAGGTGACGTTGAAGGGCCGGTTTTTTGATCCGTAGTTAAACTCAACCAATTGTTAAATATAAAGGTCGTGCGTTTTGGCCAGCTCATCCCGACATCTTCTACGGGGTCGGCCGCGACGCCTTCTACGAGGGGCATTCAATGTATTCGTGGTATCAGGGTGATTTACTAATGATGTGGGTAATTTGAATAATTAATTAATGACATTATCTAGGGGCATAAAGGTAAAATTTCATGTAGCTACGTGTGTTAATTAGGTTGCTAGTTATCCTTAGTCAACGACAACTGGAATGGCTAACGTGACAATGTTGAAGAAAACCAAGCACCGCGCTTTTATTAAATTCCTTACCACACAAGGAAAAAGTAAAAAAACTTCAAAAATGGTGGCTGTTTACCAAGATTCTGCACCTTCGTTATCTACAAAAGTGATCAAGTTAATTTAAAAGGGGCAGAGAGGGTATTGCAGACGACGCTCGCTCGCGCTCGCAGCCCGGTTACTGCCTCTACGGAAGAAAGCGTGAAAAAAGCTGAGAAGCTTATACTGGAGGATGCCCGAATGAAGATCAAAATGATAGCAGAATGACCCACCTCTATGTTGGTTCCATACACACTATTCTTCATGACCTTCTTTACCTTTCAAAAGTCAGTGCAAGATGGGTGCCGCGAATACTCACGCACGGCGCCTCAAAAGCAGGTTGGATCCAGTGCTGTAGAGAGTTTTTAAAGCTCTGTGGTGAACTTCCATCAAGTATTTTCGATCGAATTGTTACTGGAGATGAAACGTGGGTTCATCATTATGACTCTGAAAGTAAGCAAGTGTCCTGCAGTGGCACAAGAAGGGTACTGCGCCCCCTAAGAAATTCAAAGTCGTTCCGTTGGCCGAAAAATCATGGCCACATTGTTTTGGGACTCAAAGGGAATTATGCTGATTGAGTACACAAAAAAAGGTGAAATTATAAACGCAGCATCCTATAAATTTAAATAAATAAAATTATAAATTTCTTACAAGTGGGTGCCACTTTAAGAAATTTACGGGAAGCCATTAAAGAAAAAGGACGGGGTAAACTGACCACCGGTGTGTTGCTTTTTCACGACAACGCCCCGGTCCACACGGCGCGTATTTCCAAGCTGCTGCTAATTTGAAAAAAGTCCTTGTCCATGGGAAACGATTTTCCAACGATGAAGAGCTCGAGGCCGCAATAAATTCGCATTTTTCAGAGAAAGAGAAAAGTTTTTTTTACAAGGTATTTTAAAGTTAATATCTAGATGTAATAAATGCATTGAGGTAGTGGGAAAATAAAAATAATTTTAATTGAAATTACGTCTTTTTTCATGCCGATACCGAATACATTGAACGCCCCTCGTAGATGTGTCAGGGCCCCACGTGATTGTTATTTTGAGCCACAGCTTATTGGGCATACGGCAGACGTGGCCAGCCCAGTCCCACTTCAGCTTCGCGGCTTTTTGAGGAACGTTAGTAATCTGTTTTTTGGAGCGTAGTGTGATGTTGCGAATATGGTCTGTCAATTTGACTTAACTTTTAATAAGTAAATAGTTGTTATGCAAAAGGCCTGCCATTTTGTTTAGATTTAATTTAATACGTATAGGTACTTAAAGGTATTTGCAGACGTTATTTTGGTGCTATCTTGTTATTGTTATTGCTGCAGATATCAGAACTGAAATGGACTTTTTAATAAACTTTGTAATAAACAAGCTGTTAATATATTTTTTTATTCGTATTAAAGCTATTAAAGTCAAAGCTGTAAGTATACAGGGTCCTCCGCAGATGTGATGGGTATTTGATGATTTTTTGGCGACCGCTTGTTGTTGGGTGCTTGAAGTATGAGTTGAGAAAAAAATGTTTTATTTTGCATTTTACATACTTACCTATTTAGATATCGATACGATAACCATCACGTCTGCGGAGTTACGCTAGCTAATTTAATTGGAACCTGTATATAAGCTTTGTTGTACTTTTAAATAAGTCATATTATACAACATGTCCCGAAATTAACGCACACCATCAGACACCCCAATTAGAATATTATTTTTAATCATAATACATACCCTGAATTTTTATTATTATGTAAAAAACATTGTTTTTTTAACTAATTAGTTATACTGATTGTGGGAGAAAATTATGGTCACATTACAAATCTAGGCATGCACACATTCGCTGTCGTATAAGGGTCTAGCTTAGTGGGTATTTCATCCATTTTGGTTTGTTTTGACTGTACAGCGGAAGTGTGACAGTAATTTACGTAGTTTTAATTATTGTTGGGATTAAATTTACTTATATTAAAAATGGGAAATTATATGTGCGGCAACAAAAGTTTTCTTTAGCACCTGCAACCTAGCGTCTTTTTTTATATGTAGGCGACGAGTTAGTAGAACAGCTTCAATTATATGAATTCATCATCTTTACTATTCCAACAGAATATCAAAAAACCAGCGTCAATTTACGAGCGTAAATTAATATGACTCCGAGCTACCGATAAATATATTTACTTCTGATTTGATAACTCAGCGACTAATGTTGTAAGTGAGCTACTTTATACATTTTAGAGATTCAACATCTGTCTGCTAATAAAATCAAATTCCAGCCTCAAAATTAGCAATCAAATTTTTTCATTCAACAACTAAATTAATAAATCATATTCTTTTTTCGTGAAAGTTTGCAACACAAGCGCGGGAGTGTACCTGACGCTCGTTGGGAATCAGAGGGGCGCGACCGGCCATTTGCACCAATGAGCGAGATCTATTCGGTGCGTGCAGCAACGAGTTCACGTGTATTTGTTTACATTAATGACACGTTTTTTTCTTCTTGGAAAATTACATTACCGAAAAAAGAAGAGGAGTGGATTAATGGCCACTGTGACTGTCCAGATTTTCACCGCAAGTATGAATGTAAAACCAAACATTTTTAATAATTACTTACACGTTGTCGTTGTTTTTTAATAATTAAAAATATGTTTCTTTACCCGCATGCGTAACACGCATATATATCTTTTTTACATCGAAACAGCTAGGTTAGGTTAGGTTAGAACTGTGACCACACAACGCACGAGCCGAGCGAGCGCAGCGAGCGGTGCCGCGGCAGCGGCCGGCAAGTGCCAGAAACATATTTTTGAATATTGACATTTTACCCGTAGGTAGGTATTTTAATTTCGACGTTCAAATAAGTACCCTATCATACATACCTAATAGGTTAAGCTCCTTTTTGTCATTGTCTTAGAGATGTAATTTCGGGATTTTGAACTTCGAGATATGGACCTTCGGGATTTTAAGCTTCGGGTAAATGAACTTTCGGGATTTTAAACTTTCGACCAAACAACCATTCGGCGTTTCAATTTTCGGGATTTCGTCCATCGGTATTTTAAAATTCGGTCTTTTAAAATTCGGGATTTTGATACGTACCCGCTACTGCCATTAAAATTATCTGATTTACAAATAAAATAGTTGTTTGGTTTTAATTTTCCCTAAGGTGTGTCCAAACACAAACAAACACAGAGTTGCAGCTGTTTGTTTATGATAACAATATTTTTTGTATGTTCATTTGGGTAGTTATAATAGTCAATTACTTATGGTAACATTATAAATAGATAGGCGAATACATGAAATTATAGCTTTCATTGACCATTATTTGATGACAATAATAAGGAAATTTTATGTTCAAATATAGTAGATTCACTCAGGTACTTATGCTAAAGTATAAAAATAAAGGTGACTCTATGAAATTAGAGTACGTTGATATTATTTTATAGATGAAGTTGATACACTCATTAGAAGCTGGCAATGAGTAGACATATCACAAATTTAGTTGCTTAAGAATTATCACCATGTTGCGTCATATTAACAGTAGCTTGTTTTACATTATAGGGTCGCTTATAAACCATTTATTAGACGCTAAAAGTTCGTCGCTGACCTATTAATTCATTAGACAACTAAGTATATTTGCAGACGAGAATGACATTTTAAAGAAGCTGCCTTAATTAGCACCCATTAAAAATTACCTATATTAAAAATTACAGAAATCGATTCAGTAAAGGATTCTGAACCTACTTTCATAACGTGCATTAATTCGGTTACACATTGTATATATTTATTAGATATACCTAGTTGAGCACAAGGTTTAGCAGAAGTAGAATAATAATACATGTCACCGTATGATTGTGGACACCGTTACTTAGATTATTAACTAATGATGTTCATAATTATGCAGTGACATATACACCGTTAAATTTTGATCGTTTTAATCCTTAAGGGGTTATTCTACAAAAAAAATCAGTTGATCCATACGTTATGCGAACATAAATCTATGGTTCAACTGATTTGTTTTTCACGATTTCAGGTTTGGTCCTGTAGTAAAAGTTCATAATGATGAGTACAATGACCCCTTTTATGGTTTAAAACGATCAAAATTTAAAGGTGCATAATAATAATAAGAGTGCTCAGTCAACTATACTTGTGGAGCTATTGCTGTTTTTATTTTTATTAATGTGGGTATATGCATGAATGAATTAATAACTGCTTTATATTAAGGTGCCTATTTATATACTTGTTATGTAGTACTTAGTGATACTGTTATATGAGTGTTTTACTAAATAACTGGACAATAAGAGGCTGTTCATTTATTACGTAAGACGATTTGAGGGGGTAGGTCCAAACAAGTCTTATTTTTTTGATTTTTTTTTAACTTTTTCTTTGCCATTTAAGTAGATACTTAAATGGCAAAGTAGATACCTTACGTAAGATTAAAAACCGGCCAAGTGCGAGTCGGACTCGTGTACGAAGGGTTCCATACCATTATCTATAAAAGTTACGTCTGTTGTATGGGAGCCCCCCTTAAATATTTATTTTATTTTAATTTTATTATTCAAGTAAAAATACAACCGAGTATTTAGTGAATATTTCTAGTGCCTACCTGTTGCCATTATTGATATCGAGCAAAAAGGGCAAAAAATGGCATTTGTTGTATGGGAGCCCCCCTTAAATATTTATTTTATTTTGTTTTTAGTATTTGTTGTTATAGCGGCAACATACGTACATAATTTGTGAAAATTTCTGTCTAGCTATCGCGGTTCTTGAGATACAGGCTGGTGACAGACAGCACGGACAGACAGCGAAGTCTTAGTAATAGGGTTCCGTTTTTACCCTTTGGGTACGGAACCCTAAAAATGGGAAGGGGTTCATCCAAGTCTTATTTTGTCTTACGTAGGGGTGTCAGAGAGTGGTCAAAGTTGACCTACGTAATAAATGGACAGCTTAAATTATATAATAGAATAATTACTTAGTAATTATTATTAGTAGAAGGAACGAGGGACATGTGATAAGTTTTGAGAATGTTTGTACGACCAAAGAAACGATGGGTGAATTGTGTAAAAGATTATATAGGGACCTCGGCGCTCAAACTGTAACCACAGATTACTGAATAGTTACTCTGTAACCATGGATTCAAAGATTCTGAACGCCCGCCCCTAATACTGCGTTGAAAGGAAATCACTCATTTCGTACCGGTTCAGGATGTTAAATTCAATTAAAAGTTGGTATTTTTTTAATGTAGGTAATGCTTATAACACTTGTTATAAAAATATATTTTTGGCATTTTCAATCTCACATAGCAGCCGGGGGGTTAGTTATAGACTTGGCAGTATCTAATAGTAGAAATGCTCAAGATGTTATTTCTCAAGGAAATAGTGCTTAAATTTTTAGGTAGGTATAAAATGTTCGACACTTGAATGATGTCCTTTATCGACGTATAAAAAAAAGTTCCATATGCACATTTTGACCGCACTTTTCTATGAACCAGCTGATTTTTTTCGATAATCCTATGCTAGTTCTAGAATTAGGTGCTGAATTCATGGTTCCAGTTTGCGAGTCAATGTCCCAGCCACCTGGTAAAGATACAATCCTTTCACATAACAGTTATTTTACCTCTGATTTTGAATCATAATAACCTTTATTCTCGGTGCTATAAGGTTGCTGTTGGTAAAATAACTTTGAAAGGACGACTGTGTGTAGGTATGCGGTGAATACTGATAGAGGCGCAAGACATGCTGCGCTGAAATAAGGGAAATAGGATCAAGTAGAAAATACTTGTCCGTTTGTACGTAATAAAATGTATAGCTGTTCAAAAGGTGGGTACCTACTTCAGTAACTATTTTATGTATTGACTTTGTATACCTGCAAAATAAAGTTAATTGTTATATTATATCTTACATATACCTATATCACTTAAAATATTGTATTATTTAGCATCCTTATTTTTAGGGGTCCGTACCTCAAAATTAAAAACTGAACCCTTATAACATCACTTCCCTCAAGAACCTTTGTCTTGACAGACTGACAAGGAAGTGATCTTTTGATCGTTCTCAGGCACGCGTGGAGTTTCAAGTTTAAATTATTTTATCAAATATTCAGGGCTGCCATCCCTTGAACTAGTGGAAAAATCATACTTCTAAGTCAATGCAATCAAAAGACGGGCGTTTGTGTTCCGTTTATGCCGCATATTTTGACACTCGGTAAGGGAATCAAAACCTTTAGGGTACTTCCCGTTGACCTAGAATCATGAAAGTTAAGTTTCAGTAATCAATCAAGCATCACCAGTAATCAAGTTAAGGAAAAAACCCGTAAACCGTAAATTTGTAGTTACATACCTACTTTTTACGGAACCCTCGGTGCGCGAGTTCGACTCGCACTTGAACGGTTTTTTCCGTTTAGACTGTCGTTACTGGCAGTCAGGAGGCCAAAAGTCAGACAACCAGTCTTACCAAGGGGTATCGTTTACTCAATAACTGGGTTGTGGAGGTCAGATAGGCAGTCGCTAGTTTGTGAATAAGGGAATCGGCGCCAATCTCTTATAGATTGTTTTATAGTCTTTTTAGTGTAGGGTAATTGCGTAACTGTCAGCAGCAGTAGCTTTTGACAGTTCAACAATATTCATTGCGTTATTAACGTTGTTGATCAGACACATTTTAAGAACATAGGAAGCAATGGATTAGCATTATCCTTCAAAATGATTCAGATTGTTATTGAAAGTGTGTTACGCAATTAGGGTGCAGAGTTTGAGTGTTGAAAATAAAAAAAAAAGTCCAAATATACTTTTTAACATTTTAATCACACCGATCACAATACACATAAAATGACTAGATACAGAGATATACAACAATAAAATAGTTGAAAATTGCTTCCCTAAAGAGTATTATAGACAGACATTAACGATATTCGTTATCGAGTGACGTAATGATGTCCGTAGTCGAACCCGTGATTGCTTTACCGGTTAGTACGGTGATTAGGCTACTATCCTTAACAGTTTTATAGTATTTTTATCTCAAGAAGCAACGCGCGCTTTACTTGTGGTAACCAAGTGTACAAACACATTGTGCGCGACTATGAGTAACGTCAGCACATAACACACACACCTGCATCGTCTTCACATATAATTATATAATGAATATTGCAAAACATTTTAAAAACTGTAGCGGTGGAGTGGAGTCTTGCCCATTCTTCTCCATACGATAGTACCTTTTGGAAGGGGCGACTAGAACCAATTCTATTTTGTTGTAAATTTTGACTTTCAAAAGTGCCATTTATGTGTCTATTTGGAATAAATTATTTGACTTTGACACACTTCCGACTTCACCCGTGTCTCGGACGGTACCGAAAGCTCCTGCGCTTACACACACACACACACCAAGTAACCACAAGTAAAGCGCGCGTGGAGATTAAATGTTTAAACTATGTGGGATCTAAGTGTATTTTAGCAACTTTTCAAGACACATCTATAATAGCCGAACGGGTCGATCGATCAGGTTAAGCTACGCTTGCCGCAGTTGGTCTATGGATGGGTGACCATCTTTACATACCAATTCCCCTCCGTGCCTCGGAAAGCACGTTGAGCTGTTGGTCCCAGCTGTCATTCGTGGATCTTAGACAGTCGTTACGGGTCGCCAGAAGCCCGAAAGTCTGACAACCAGTCTTACCAAGGGGCATCGTATTACTTACCCAGTAACTGGGTTGTGGGGGTCGGATAGGCAGTCGCTCCATGTAAAATACTGGTATTCAGCTGGATCCAGTTAGACTGGAAGCCGAGCCCAACATACTCTAGGCAGATGATGACATCACTATTATCACTCGAAAACGAAATATAAGTAATAGTTTATAATAAAACGACTAAAATGACTAAACTATACAGCACAGTTTCATAGTGAAATATAACGCGAAGAGAGATGTGATCTATTTCCTATAAATATACAAACAATATTGTTGTACAAAACAATTCGGTGTTTTGGCAAAATACGCTCCTACGCATACATTTAACATGCAATTTCGCTCTATGTTGTAGACCTCTTTAGTCATGTTTTAAACCTAGTAACAATCCCCGTACTAAATTTAGATCGTGTTTTGTAAAAATGACTAAACTATACAGCACAGTTTCATAGTGAAATATAACGCGAAGAGAGATGTGATCTATTTCCTATAAATATACAAACAATATTGTTGTACAAAACAATTCGGTGTTTTGGCAAAATACGCTCCTACGCATACCTACATTTAACATGCAATTTCGCTCTATGTTGTAGACCCATAAGTTTACATTGGATGGTATTGTACTTAATTCGGATTTTATATAGTTTGTGCCCTACATATGTTAAAGTTTTAGTTAGTAAGTTTTAACATTAGCAGTTTTTCTGAACACAATAATATATCTCTATAAATAATAAGGGCTATTAAAATTCTTGTTTACAATCGCTGTTATGTCCATTTGAACGAATATCAACTTTATTCTTTTGTAAATTACGTTGATTTTAGAGTGACTAACACTATTGAAAAAGTCATTAGCATATTTGAAGTCGTAGCGGCAACTTTATATGTGGGTATTAAAATGGTTTTTCCAGAACGCAGTACCCATATATTTCATTCACAAGTAGGTTTATGTAAAAATAAACCTTCGAATATCCACAAAGGATTTTTTTTTTGTATGTACAACACTTACAAAATGATTAATTTATACATACCACTGGGTAATTCTGTTAAACAGTTTATTATATGACCCCAAATTCTAGGGGTTTTTAGTAGCCACTGAACAGTTCCACTATCCACCTCCTGGCTCTTATTTTTTTTATCGGATCAGCTCGAAGATACCAAATTATAGTTTTGTCATCCGAACTCCATATACATACAAAGTTTCATTTCGATACGACAATTAGAAGTAGGTTGAAATTGACTTCTAAGATTTTATTACATTGTTTGTTAGTTAGTTACAAAGGAAGCTAATAAAAGCGAGTTATTACTTTCACAAGTTGATTTATGCAAAAATAAACCTTCGAATATGTAGGAAGGTTTTTTTTGTATTTACGACACATAAAATGATTAATTTGTACAGACGCCAGCACATCAAGCTAATACAATCTGTCAAATTTCTATAATAGATTTTCAACTTTATCGCTAAAGCATTAAGGTTCAAGGTAGATTGGGAAAATTTGACAGTTTCGTGAAGCTTGACCTGCTGGCGTCTGTACATACCACTTTATAATTATGTTATACTAGATTTTATAAGCCGTAATAAAAAAACGCACGAGTCGAAATACATAAGGAATTTTATCGTTGAAAGGCAAGTTTTCCTCAATGATATTGAGGTCATTGAACACATGCCTACTGCCTACAGGAAAACTGTATAGTAATAAAGTTGGACGAACATTATATTATACAGTTTTATTTTGAGGTCTACAACGCATTTAAATTTTCGCTATCTAAGAAATTGTAATACAACATTGATATAATAAAATCTCTCAACTTTGGTGTTCATTACTTTGTATCTTAGTTATTTAGACAACTAGATTTTTTAAATTGTATCTATAAAGTTTGCATATACATTTATAACCTAGTCACAGACTAAAATACATCTAGGGTATCATCTACTTAGGTACGCACGGCTACACATCAAGCTATACATAACCAGTATAAACTGACTTCTGATTGTACGAAAAACCTATACAATGCGAGGTCAGCTAAAACTGGAAATGTATAGCTTGATGTGTAGCCGTGTGTACAGACGCCAGCACATCAAGCTACTACATTCTGTCAAATTTCTTTAATAGAATTTCAATTTTATCGCTAAATCATTAAGGTTCAAGATTGATTGGGAAAATTTTCGGGTAGCTTGACCTGCTGGCGTCTTTACATTATGAAATTGAGAATGGTTTGCGAACAAATCATATCAATAATTTTTCTAGGGTAGTTTATACCTATCCGATCATTAAATTGGAATATCATTAATTGTTAATATGGCTGTATCTTTCGGTGCGTGGTCAAAATTGGAACTAACGACGCCATTTTGTTTTCCAATACAATTTTACAAATCTTTACCAACAACCTGTCAGTGTTATTTAAGATCCAAAAGATCCTTACAGCATTGTAGAAACCAGCAAAAGATAACTTAAGACTTCGCTCGGATGACGTAAGCGCGGGGCAATGAGGCGTCGATGGCGAGAGCGGTAACAGCGCGGGAGCCGAAGGCGCCGCTTGGGTCCTAAGTAAACTCTTGCGGGTTATATCTGTTTTAGTTCATAATTAAGGCCTGCGCAGAGGAGGGTCAATCCCCGTCGTACTTTTTCGTCCTTTAAAATAGATCCCTTACAACTGTATTGAATAACGCACACAATGGATTAAAGGTACCGCGCACGAAAAGTCCCCCGAACAACCGAGGACGTCGATAAACCGGACTACATTGATCGTGCCGGGGATGGAGCCAATATTCTCTTTTAAAAAGCCATGTACATAACAACACAACTGAGAATATTTTCTTCCATAGCGTGCACTTCACTAAATTTCCGAGCAACAAATGATCGCACACCGTATGCATTGAGTCCGTGGCAAGTTCTCGGCGGACATTTTATTCACGATTCAGGGATTTTTGTCCTCTGCGGACCTCGTCTGCGCAGGTCTTTAGGGGAAGAAGCGCTGTCTCGACTGTCTTTTATTATGCATACAATACAACGGGAGGATTTCAACCTAACGTGTATATTTTGGCAAGTACCTTTTCATATGCTTATTTATTTGGCTAGTTTAGCGTAAACTATAATTCTATGATCGCGAGAGTAAAGCCCAGAATACACATGCCTGTAACATGCACAAAAGTATGCAAGAAGCTTACATGCCGTGTGCCATAACAACTTTTATTGTGAATACCATAATCATTATGGTCACTTTTGTGCAAGTTACAGGCATGTGTATTCCGAGCTTAACCCTCAGATTCTAAAAGGCTAAAGCCTCATTTACACTAAGCAAGTTTCTTGCCTGTGGCATACAATAAAATTGAAGCAAGAAATGACGTTTAGACGGTCGATATTTATTATTTCTTCAACTTACAAAATTGCACCATGCTGTCAAATTCATTGGCTCTTTTGTTTTACATATTTCTTTAATCATTATATTTCCGAGATAAGGCCCGTGTACGTGTGCATTGGGAACATTATAGGTTGATTTTGATGACGACGAGTTTATGTATAATATTTCTATTGAGTGATTAGTGTTAACAGCTTTGCTAATTAAGATAACATTTTATAAACAAGCGACTAACGCATTTTGTGAAGCTATCGCTACACTAATTTCATTATTTTTTTTACTTGATAATACACGCCCAATAGGTACACATTAATTATTAATTCACTATACTATAGTTATTTTTTCGGGCTAGCGTATTTGAATTTCTACATGTGTAATTGTATAATAATTATAATGTAGATTTTATCTAAATCTTTAACTGACTAGAAGCTTATTTAATATTTAAATAAAAAAAATATTACTTATACCTTATTATTATTTTCATATACTTTTAGTGACGTTAAAATAATAATTAATAAAATAATGTATAATTAATGCTAAGGCAGGTACCGTTGAAACTCACGATAGTGACAATGATATGGCTCTATGATTGATTACTTAAAACTAATAATTTTCGAACATTTAATATTTATTCGTAATTTGTGGCGAGAATTTTAAATGGCAAATAAGTATTTAGATATTAGATCAATATATTTTAGAGTGTTCGAAGTATGCTTTAAGCCGCTCGTATAGTAGTATATTTAACACCAATTCCACAGAGACAGCTATACCTAGCTCACTAGATACTACGTAATTATATACTTCAAGTATTCATAATCCTAATCCCAAAGAATGTACCTATCTACATTCCATTGTCTACTTACTCAAGTATCTACATTAGCGTAATGCATTCAAAATTGATTTTTGAGTGATGATTACAATAAAGGTCCTAATTTTTTTTTGTTATATATAATGCGCGCGGTTTGGTCACAGATTAAGCTACTCTTACCACTATCGGTTCGTAGATAGGTGAACATCCATTACATAATATCGAAACCCCACCTTGCCTCGGAAAGTACGTTAAGCTGTTGGTCGCGGCTGTCATTCGTAGATCTTTGACCAAAAGTCTGACAACCAGTCTTACCCAGTACCCAACTGGGTTGTGGAGGTAAGATAGGCAGTAGCTCCATGTAAAATACTGAAATCCAGCTGTATCCGGTTAGACTGGAAGCCGACCCCAACATAGTTCGGAAAGGGCTAGGTAGATCGAATGGAATTTGAACTTCGTCATGTATTACACTGACTTTGTTGTTCAAAAACTTGACAATTATCTCAGATTCTGAATTCAAATATATTTTATTCATATAATTCGTAGTAGGTATTCATAGCGAATTTAAGTGTAGTGATTTATTATAACTAGCTAACTACTTTGGCTCAAATAATCTACATAAGTCTGTTAATGAGAGATTCAAGCCCGTATTAATTGCCAAGAAATTGCACAAAAATAGTGTAAAATCGAGGGAGATTTCCAATCTATTCTTACTAAGACAACCATAAAATTCTCGCCACAAACCTTACCACAACAACAATAAAATATTGAAATTCTATCCTAGAAGACTTAAGGTAGTAGTCCGCGGCAAGGCAGCCAGCGAAATTCAATTTTTCTTAGGCCTTTTTCCAATTTGCCGGTTTTATTTGTTTCAAATTGACGCTATGTCAAGTTAAACAAATATCAAATTTATTTCAATGGTAATTAAGTTGATTTCAGAGTGAACTAGCACTACTGAAAAAGTTATAAAAATGTTTGAAGTTGTAGCGTAAACTGAACTTTATTATGTAGGATTTAAAGTTATTTTTCCATAAACTCATATTTGTTTACATTTTTGGCGAATAATTCGCGGATGCAGATTAAATACATATTTGTTACGGTCGCGAATCATATTTTGATCAACATGCAACCACTGACCGGTAGATTGCAATAAAACGCAAGAAAATTGAATTTCGCGGGCTACCTTGGCGCTTTCCCCTTAATAAAAGCTTATTATAAGGAAGAAACGAGTTTATAACAATTTATGTAATGATTTTTATTTAATTTACTAGTATGTATAACAATAAGATCTTATGTTACAGTTGAGATTAATTTGTAATGTTTATCTCAGGAACTACTGAACCGATTGAGATAATGTGTAGCGTATACTTTATGAGTGGATCAATGTTTGTGTTCTTTTTAAAGTAAATAATTATCCAAATACCTTCAATTGTAGTGCCAAAATAAAGTACAATATGTCAAAGCAAACAAAAAAAAAAAAACGTTATGATAACTTCTATAACCAAACGTTATTTGAATTACCTTCTAGGTACGTACTCAAATGGACAATTTATACAGGTTGATTGGTAATTGTATAATATAGCTAATTTGCAACTCTGACCCCGGTAACTAATCAAATTTGTTGCAAATTAGCTCCAGTTTTTATTTGACATTAATTTTATGATTTCTATTAATTTATGTTTGGCAATGGGTGTTGTTTACCGAATTAAATGAATTTATTATAATTATTTATTATGAACGCAACCAATTATCAATTAGCCTTTATATTTTATGTTGTAACGTTACTCTGTATAGATGTAACGTTAGAACATAAAATTTATTCATAAACGTTGCTTAAAGTTAAGTAATGATCAGCGACTGTTTAACCATACATTTTTGACGTTTTAAACGTCACTTAACTTTAATCATCGTTTTTAAATAAACCTCATGGTGTTTAAGTACATGTTCAACTTTCGAAAGATTTTTCTTCAACCTACTGCCAAATTTTTTAGGTATATATTTCACCTTAAGATTGTGAAAACCGTTAGTTTATCATCTATCTCGCGAGATTGTAAATTGTGACTTATTAGATTACATCAGTATGTATGGCATCAGTGGTTCATTTCGATAGTTTATAATCTATCCATGTCAAACCGTCAAATTGTGAACTGGTATCATACTTGACAGTTGACATACTTGGCCATATTGATATCATATATAACAAGACATTTGTATACAATATTTTATTATAATCTACATTTGATGGCGGGCGAATGATTCGTATCTGATTATCACAATAGTGATGAGCATCGTATTATTATTTCTGGAGGGTTTATTATTAAGTACTTATTATTTTCCTACTATACTTTAATAAGTATATAATTATTTGAACTATTTACTGGCGATATTAAATAGACACCGAACACGATCTATTTCTAGTTATTATCTATTATTATGTAAATACTGGGAGTCTGTTAAGCTAAAAACATTTGTATAAATTTGCCTGCAGATATGTTATTTATCTAAAACACTGAACTAAGAGATTTCTTTAAATATGGTATATTATTTTTTAACTTTTACGATATCCGAATATTATTATTACGGTGAAGTAATGAACTCCCAAATTACAGAATAGGTAATTATTTTATGTTTATTTAGTTATTTAAATACATGCAAAAAATCGCAAATTGCAAATAAAGTACCCTGTGGTAAAATCCCTGACTATATTAGACATTAAATAAATTCAATTAATTAATTATTTATATTAAATAGTAATGAGAAAGAGCGAAAACAGCAATTATTAAACAAAATTACTAGATGAGTATTCAAGTTGTATTGTAATATTAATAAATCGATATGATTACATTAAAAGTAAACATTACTCTAATATTGCAATAATTATAAATTGTAAGTAACAATACAGAACAGTACTTGTAAAAATAATTACTATCTATAAACATACTTAATATTTGGAATGTCGTAACTAGATTGCCAAAGAGAGATTATACAGTTTTTTAATTGTTGAAAATATATATACATGAAGAAAATAATTGTATAATAGGATACTCGTGAATATAATGTAATATGAATAAATACACATTTTTATTTAAACACATTTTTAAGTATAATAAAACGTTATAGTTTAAAAAACACCATAATTATAGATATAATAAAAATTTCAACATTTGAATTATACTTAAATACTACTTTTTAAGTAATTGGCAATTACTTACTTTATAACGTAGGGAGTAGATTCTAATTATTATTTTTTTATATCTGTCAGCAACAACAGTTATTGTTGATATATCAGGATTTTAGTAGCCGAGGGTAATGCGGGTATGCGATTTAAATGTTCTACAGATTACTTTATGTCCTATGAGACTTTATAAAGCTAAACGCCGATATTCGTTTCAATCGCGGTTATAAAAGTCAGAGTAGATCGATAAATACGGCACTAAGGCGAGCTTGCACCACAAATCACTATATTCACCGGTTGACGTCATCACGTCATCTGTCGCTGAAAACTAGCTCTGGGGCTCTGTCTCGCGTAGGGTCGTAGCATTATGCCGATCGATGGCCTTTTTGCGTGGATGGGACGCATATTTTCCCCCAACATGTATTTTTATATATTTGTGTTGTTTATCCCGCAAATAAACGATTTTTTTTCTTTTTTTTAAATGCGTTTATTACTAAATATTTCAAATAATCACTTGTGGTGCAAGCCGCGAATGAGAAACGCGCCTCATGCTGCCTTACTCCCGCATTCTATGACCGCGACTAACACGAGCTATGGCATACAATATGATATACCTGTTTCTATATGCCTATGGTAATAATACCATTGAACGAAAAGGTTCCTCAATTACTAAAATCCAGTATGTAAATATTTATACCCATATTTATAAACGTAATTATTAGCGTCTGCTTAGTTATACATTTTTTTTATCGTCCAACGTCCCTTAACTTTAAGCTACGTTTATAAATAAGGGGCGTAATTTCTAAATGACAATATTTAAATATCCGTCTCTTTAAATATCCGTCCTTTAAATATCCGTCTCTTTGAATATACTGCTAGGACTTTCTAAATTGAAATGTATGTACCGTGAGTTGGGCGAGTCTGCAACCGTTTCCGTGACGCTCTCGGGATCTTCCGGCTTAATATGCTTCGGAGATGATTCAGAATGGAACTCGTGACGGAAATTGCCTGGAAGGTTGAAAAATATCAATTATGTTTTCTGTTTTTTTTCAAAAGGATATATGTATAGGTTATTATTTATTTAAAACTTAATTTTGCCAGAGTTTACTTTCATCCAAGATAAAAAGAGAGAAAAAAAATGTCAAATGCAGTTAAGATTACTTTATGACTATGGAGAAGGACTGCAAAGTTTTTTCTAAATTAATAAAAACTACGCAAATCTACTGCTATATCTAATGGCAACCAAATACAGTAGTCAACATACACACACATACAGTGCAAAATAAAAACAAAATCAATACTTACAAGCAAAGCGAACAACGACAACATCTAACTGAAAAATAACACATTACAACAACAACAACAACAATTTACGTAAGCGGATTTTCTAGACTTACATTACTGTGATGAAATAGGATTAACACAAAGTAACTTGTTTATAAGTTTAGTATTTATTTTTCCAAAAAAAATAGAATCGGCCTGCAGATCAGTTTATGACTAGCTGCTGTTTTTAAAACATCAGCTGTCTGCTAGGAAAAGTCCCGTCCAAATGGGTAGAGCTGTTTCGGAGATTGGCCGGAGCAGACAAAATAGAAAAAAAATAAAATTTTTAGTACACACAGCTACACATCAAGCTATACATTTCCAGTTTTAGCTGACCTCGCATTGTATAGGTTTTTCGTACAATCAGAAGTCAGCTTATACTGGTTATGTATAGCTTGATGTGTAGCCATGTGTACTACATAATTTTACTTCCACATACATTTAGTAAAAAGCTGTTATTTGGACATTACAAACAGACACTTCAATTTTTATATTGTTTCAAATAAATATGTTTATTTTTATTCCGAAAAAATCAATGCTAAAAACTTCATGCAAAAAACTTTGTTAAAAAAAGTCGCGCATATAAAAACAAAATAAAACTATGTATCAGTGCTAAGAACGTTTATTGAACGTGTTCACACCACGTCGAGGCGTGACTTACATAAATACGCGAGTTACGTATTAACTAGAGTCGACAGTGGAAAGTCCTTCCGAGATTACCAGGAAATGATGACCAACCTACAAAAGTTAGTTGACATTTTTCCACTTCAGCTGTGATGCCAATTTATGATTAAAAATTAAAAAAAAACGGGTACTCCTAAGATTCCTAAGGTCCTCTTCTCCTTGATTATTTTTATGATAAGTCCACGGTGATGGAATTAGGGCTGATTTTTCAACCACCTGTAACTTTTGACAGTTGTTTCATACAAAAACTGTCAAACGTCAATTTTATTCAGCGAATAAAAGTTATCTGGCGATGGCAAAATCAGCCCTGTTGTTTTTGGGTGGGAAATCATCAAATGACCTTTCTCGATCTGGGCTGAGCAGAAGGGCGTGTCAGACTTTTACTGACTAAAACCCACCCATGTTCCTTCAGTTGGCCACGCTTCAGGGGCCACGGTATCTCTTTCGAACAACCCGCGGCCCTGGCAGGCATCGGCCCTAGCCTCTTTGAGGCGCGCGTGGAACACAACGCGCCGTCGACCCGGGCCTGGTCCTTACCGGGCGGCGAGCTGGCAAAATCACCCCTTAGTCAATAAAATCGTTATAGCAGTTCAAACATTTGTATCACTAGAATTTTAAATCATAATGTGGTGTGTCACAGGCTCACAGCTGATGTGGAAAAATGTCGACTAACTTTTTACTACTGTATATCAGTTGTATTTGCAACTAACAACATTAAATAAAACACTCGATTCCTACCATTAGTCTGAAATTAAAAACCTGAAGCCTGATTTATCCCAGCTTCGTACGTGCGACGATTTTTTTTCGCGCATTGGATTTTCAACGCACTGCTCAACGCCGAGAGTTGAAAATCCAACAGTGTGTTTTTTTGACGCGCTGGGATGCGCTCTGTTGGATTCTCAATGCTCGGCTCAACACCGAGAGTTGAAAATACGATAAAATCCCTCCGCGATATTTTTACGTACAAATTTATAAAGTGCGATTGCAAAAAAAAGCTTGGTGCAAAATTTCGCACATGTAGCGATGCGACAATGACAGCACTTTCATAGAAGCCCGTTGACTTTATGTGACAGACAAATTAGTTACTTGAGTTAAAAGTTGCTCGTGGACGCCCTCCCTAATAATGCAATTGAAGAAAAACAGCTGTGTATTTCTAATTTTATAAAAATATAATATTTTATTTAAGTCAATTAATATCTTTTGGGACACAACAGACTTAAGGCTGTTTTTTCAATCATCTTATAACTTAATTCGAGGAATAACTTTGAAATTTTGACAGTCATTTCATAGAAAAACTGTCAAACGTAAATTTTATTTCTCGAATCTCGTTACTTGGTGATGGAAAAATCAGCCCATAAACAACAATTTAAGACGTCGTAAGGTCTTGCCACTGCAAAAAAATAATTAAGTTATAGGTGTTACCAGTCTTAAATAAAAATAGTGACTTTTAAACCAAAAAATAATGGTAACTAATAGTGATAGTGACTGTTAATTTTAAGTTAAATTAGAATGTTAATAAACCAATGCTTATTATAATACTTTTTAAGTTAGTGGTGATTGAATTTTGTTGACTAATTCTAGGGCTAGTCTTCTCGTATTAAGGCTAACTAAAACCTAGTGGGGTAGTAACCCCGTCGTAAGGTAGTTGTAGGAACACAGTGTGGTATAAGCGTTAGACAATTTTTCGAAAAGAGTATTCTTCCCTGAAAAAAAATGTGTTATTATTTTTCACAGGGAAACTCATCATCATCTGCCTAGCCTTTTCCCAACTATGTTGGGGTCAGCTTCCAGTCTAACCGGATGCAGCTGAGTACCAGTATTTTACATGGAGCGACTGCCTATCTGACCTCCACAACCCAGTTACTAGGTAATATGATACCCCTTGATAACACTGCTTGTCAGATTTCGGGATCGGGCTTCTGACGACCCGTAACGACTGTCAAAGATCCACAAATGACAGCCGGGACCAACAGCTTAACGTGCTTTCCGAGGCACGGAGGGACCTTGGTATGTAAAGATGGTCACCCATCCACGGACCAACCGCGGCAAGCATAGCTTAACCTGATCGATCGAGCCGTGCGGCTGTTATTACTTAGCCACGAGTCCCTCCCAGGGGGAGAATAAGAGGGTATAATATGTTTCATGGGGAGTCACCCTATAAGTTTGTTTGTCTCGTTAAGGGGGATGCGGTAAGGTAGCCTGCGAAATTCAAAATTACTTACGGTTTTTGCAATTTGCTGGTCAGTGTCAGAGGGGCAGTTCCCGTATTTTTATCTATTCAAACTAATGTTTCAAATTGATGTTATTTCATTTTAAACAAATATCAACTTTATCTTAATGGTATTTAAGTTGATTTCAGAGTGACTAGTACAATTGAAAAAGTTATAAAAATGTTTGAAGTTGTAGCGTAAACTGAACTTTATTGTGTAGGAATTAAAGTTATTTTTCCATAAACTCATATTTGTTTACATTTTTGACGAATATGTCGCGAATGCAGTTTAAGTTCGTTTGCATTCTAATCTCAGTCAAAGCAATCTGTCAAAAATACCTCTAGTTTACATACTTAAATGTTTCACAAGTTATTGACATTGACTGTCGATGTTTTTTTTGATTTTTTGTTTTTTTTTTTTGATCAAAAAATGTGTCATGTGTCTGCTCAACAACGTAAATAACGCAATGAATGTTGTTGAACTGTCAAAATGAAACCGATTCCGATTGATCGTGTGTTACGCAATTAGGGTGCAGTTCATGTTGCTAACATAAGCATACACAGCCCCCCTCTCTGCGAGAGGGAGTAGGCCGTAATCCACCATGCGAGCCCAGTGCGGGTTCGTTTGGTGGGTTGTTGCTAAAATACAATATTTTTTTGTTGAGTATTTTTTTGTTCCGAACTTGATCGAGACTTCTAGAATAAGTCAACAAAATTGTTTTTAAAAGAAATACATACTTTTATTTTATGTATTTCAACCGCTTGAGCATACAGACTAGATTTTACATAAACCATTTGGTATAATTTTTATGTTAAATTAGCTGAGTAATTTATAATTATATCCAGTAAAATTATTTTATAATTCTAGGCTATTTTATATTGCATTGAGTACTATACCCCGCTATCAAAATAAAAATAAGTAATAAATTATTATTATTAATAATGGAATTTAGGAATAATAAGTATTAGGAATTCATGAATATAAATAAATATGCCTTGTCTTATAAAAAAATAAGTCTACATCACTCTATGGATTCGAATATCGAACATTTTTAGAGTGGTGACTTGGGGGTTAAGTCCACGATAAAAATATCGATTATAATTATATCGACTAGTAGTAAGCACATAGTTTATCCCTAAGATAGTTTACAAAATAATTGAAAAAAAATATTAAGTTAAGATTCAATTGAACATTGATATGTTATAGTTAAAAAAATGCATGCGGTATTAAATTATTTTACCATGCGCGTCCATGGTAAGTTGTTACCATTTTTGGTCAAACACAACCTTTTTTCAAGGTTGAATAATTATAACAAAAAAAAGTCAACACAGTGCATACAATAAGAAAATAAAAACTGCACAAACAATGCAATGTCACACGATTATTATCTTCGAATTTCTTTATCAAAATCAATAATTACAAAATCAGTAAAATTCAGTTTTTTTACGGTCACATTAACAAACAATAAAAAAAATCGAAGATATTAATCGCCAAAAAAATCGACTAAACAACAAAAATAATCGAATCACATGACTATAACTACAAGCTGTACTTGAATTCAGAATCTTAGATTATTGCAACTCAATTATCTACTTTAGTAACAAGTAGTTTAAGTTTATTTCTCAGTGACCAACTGTAATAAAACAACTGTCTGGTTGAGCGCAATTAAATTTGAACCTCGTCATAATAATGTTGAGGCCGAGATCTCTAAAGCGTGATTAGCTAAGCACAGTAAACATTTCACGCGAATATCAACCTTATTCTTTTAGAAATAATGTTCATTATTTTGAAAGCGAATGTAATAAAACGTTTCATACGAGTATAAACATTAACGTTAAACAAATAAGGTTCATATTCACATATTACCGGTACTTAGAGTAAAGTCAAAGTTTGCTCCATAGACCTCAGTCTTAAGTCTGTTATTCAAAAACTTAATAATCATTTTAGAATCTGAATTCAAGTTTAAGTGCAACACTTAGTAAAGCCACTACAGTCACATTTCACTTTGCGCGCGCGCCGCCTGCAGAACCCGTAACATTTCAACGCCAAACAGCACAAACCCCCTTTCTTACTAGCCTCCGACTTACAAGACTCCCTACTATTTAGTCTCTGCAACTCTGGTATCACCTGTACCTTATCGTCTTTGTCATATAGCAATTTATCCAATCGATTTTTTAACTGCGTAGGAGACACACTCCTATCTCGATTCAATTTAGTCGATTTATTAGTCGATATCTCGGCCACTTCGACTGAAACCTCAGAACCGAACGACGCTTCAACGTTAGGACTATTAGATTCTATACTCTCTGGTGTGTATGGATCGACGCAACGTCGAACACAGAGAAGAGTATTATCTACATCGTTTACATAAACGCCGTCATAGCTACAGTAATCTGCACTAGTGATCTCTACGTGCGGTATCCTAAGCATGGATTCGTTAAGGGATCCTGTCCTAATTCTTTTAAATTCGTCGGTGAATTTGTCGGGGTGGCTGATGGAAATGTCTGGTAACTTGATTGTTTTGTTCGCGAACAGGTCGGGGTCAGTGCGCAGGCGCGGCAGGCGGCGCGGCGCGGGCGGGAGGGGGGGGAGGGGGGGCAGCTCGCTGGGCAGGCGCGCTGCGCACGCGCACAGCGAGCACGGGAACAGCGCGCTGCAACACTCCAGGGTACCTCGCTCGCTCTGCAGCAGCACGCGCAGGTAGATCGGCTGCGGGGAGAGAATGCTAGTGTTAGTGGAACACTGTGGCCTGTTTTTTATATTTGGTATAGTGATAGCAAATAGAGTTTTTAGCACTGTACTGCAATAATTAATTCCTTAGTTACTGTTAGCCTTCATAATCCCACTGCTGGGCAAAGGCATCTCCCCATGACTTCCAGCTCCTTCGATCTAGGACTAAAGTGGACCACTGGTCGTTTGGTTTCTCCAGCTCGTTCCACAATCTCCTACGGGGTCTACCGCGACGCCTTCTGACTGTGTCAGGGCTCCACGTAGTAGTTATTTTGCCTCATGACTTCGTCCGCGCGAAGAAAGTTTGTTAATATTTGTTTTCGTAACAACCTTCTACAAATTATTAGAAAACTTAAAAAAAAAGTTAAATGAAATCGGTAAAGTCGTTCTCAAGTTATGGCGTCACCAAGAGAAATAGGGATTCATTTTTATATATATAGATATAGATTATACTATTGTACCAACGACTAAAAAAAACAGACTCTTTCGACCTTTCAGGCCTTTCGCGAGGCACACACCTACTCCGATACTTCCCGACATCGCCCGATGACGTTCTGATAGGTAGATGTACGCACTCAGTTTCATACATATCTTTCGTTCGATCGGCCGATTTCGACCGACGCCGTGCGAGTATAGTTCGTTGTACACGAGCCTTTTGCTTTGAGTTCTGGCAGTTACCGGCTGATGTTTAATTATTGAACAGCAAAATAACGAATGTACCTTGTGGTGTAAATACTATTTGTTATTGTCTATGTTGACAGTTGTCTTAGAACGCACATATCCCAGATTACGTAAAAGTTAACTTTAAAATGCGTAATTAAATAAATATATAAACTGCCTAATCTTATTGAATTATCTTATTTATGACTTCTTACAGACATTATAATACCGTACGTGTATCAGTTTTGATATAATAAATATAATTGCTCACTAGTTCGATCTGTCAAAAAACGGTTAACCTAATGGACAGAGTATAATAATTATTCTTTGTCTTTGTCAGCTGTCATACCATCTGGAAATTTTTATGGAATAAAACCATATATTTAACTGGTTTAATCATACCTTATGATCCCCCATACAAGTAGCATCTCCTATCACTCCATAGGCTGGTCTCCGTCGAGATGTGGGCTCTCGTCGCTCTCTCGGTGCCGGCTCGCCTTCCGATTGGTTGCGGACTAGCCGACGCCGGGCCGAACCTTCTGCGTCACACATCCTGGGAAGAGATTGATAAAAATATGAATAATTTATAACATAATTAGCTTATTGGCCTTCTCTCTCCGAGAAGGGGTCGGCTAATATAGTGTACCGCGCGGGCCCAGTTGGATGCGGTGATTTCCTTCGAGACTGCGGAAAGAGAGGGCGATCGAGAGCACTCTCCCGTCCCTCGGGGGGCGGGCGACGCTCTGTCGCTCGAGCGGCCCCAGGCGGCTCCGGGCGGCCCCAGGCGGCCCCGGGCGGCTCCAAGCAGCCCCGGGCGGCCCCAGGCGGCCCCAGGAGGCCCCGGGCGGCCCCAGGCGGCCCCGGGCGGCCCCTGGCGGCCCCAGGCTGCCCCGGGCGGCCCAGCCCCGAGTGCGGCAGGGAACACCGGCCGGCTTTTTTAGTCAGTAAGAGGCTGGCAGATCCCTCTGCCCGCCTCAGGACGGAGGACATCCATGAGGAATTCCCACCCCAAAACAAAAAAAGGCTGCCGATGGCTGTCAGTTTTTTAAAGAAGTTGATTTTATCAGCAACCAACTATATGTTTCAAATGGACGTTATTTCCAGTTAAACAAATATCAACTTTATTTTTATGATAAAGTTGATTTCAGAGTGCCCAGCACTATTTAAGAATTTATAAAAATGTTTGAAGTTGTAGCGTAAACTGAAATTTATTGTGTAGGAATTAAAGTAACTAACTAAACACGAAGTCAAAATAAAACTTACAGATTGGTTGCAGAAGTTAACGTATGAGGAAACCGAGAATCTTATTACAATTGTCTCTTAAATGAACTAATGCTGTATTTAAATTAAGGCGCTGTTGGTTTAATTTATGTTGTGTCTATAAGTACCTGCACGACACTTGTTACCTTTTGTATGTCATGCCTGGAGGAACCTTGGCTCCTAAAACACAGGCTTTTGGCCTAGTTTAGGAGGCATCAGTTCGCCCTTTAATGTGACTCTATTGTACATTATATTTTTAATCCTGTGTACTTATGTATGTTTTCAAACTGTACAAATAAATTTATTATTATTATTATTTATATAAAGTTATTTTTCCATAAACTCATGTTTGTTTACATTTTTGGCGAATATATCGCAATGACATCTTACATAATTTGGTCTGTTAAACATTTGAATTTCTGGACATAGACTAAATTGTAATTACCTAGCGCTGATGGCCTGCTGCACGCTGGTAGGATCAGCAATACTCTTCCTGCTGAAGTTCATGCCGCCAACTGGTACAGATAACGCATCCAATTCCGCCATACTGCTTTTCTTCTCCAATGTTTTACCTGGACTGCCCTGAAATTAAATAAAAGTCAGATTATTACATAAAAGGTATGTCGAGGAATACATGCAAGCTTGGAGAAATAGGCCAGAAATAGATCTCACCACGCTACCAAGCCCATTACCAACTATAACCCCTTGCACCATCTCCAGATAAATTACGATTAGTTAATTTGGCACATTAGGTGTTTCATACAAGTTCTGTTTAATGGTTAATTAAGAAAGGTGTATAAATATAATAATATAATATATATTTATTGAAACAAAAACTTAGTATACAGAAACTCTGTGTTCGATAACAACTGCATTAGTATAATACTGTGTCGCAGTCATTAACGCCCACCACCAAAAAGTCGAGACAAAAGTAAAAGAAAACTAAAAGACTAAAAACTAAAAACTAAAACTAAACAAAATTTTAAACAAAATTTTAAAACTTAACTTATAATTAAATATGAGATCGTGTGTTTGTATGGAGGGATTGTGTATGATTTATGCGTGTAGTGTATCTGTGTGTCTGTGAGGGTGTGTGTGTGGGTGTGTGTTTGTGTGTGTGTGTGTGTGTTGGGAGTGAGGTGTCCGTTTGTGCAGGTGGTGTTTGTTTGCGCATGTTATACATATAAAGGGCATATAAAAGGCAATTGAAAAGTGAGTTTACGTTTTTACATATGATTCTAATTCTTCATAAGAGTGTATGAAGCCATTTATCCGTGATCCTTCGACATTCTTGCAAGGTCAGTGGAAATACATCGATAAATTCAGGTTATCGTTTTGTTATTTTCTCATTCACACTTGTTATTTATACTAATACTAAGAGAATGTCCAATGCTCAGTGTGGGATGTTAAAAAGCGAATAAATGTAGTCATACCTGTGTACTCTGCCGCGCGGGTGATCCAGATCGAGCAGGACTGCTGTCAGAAGATGATACGCGACCACTGCTGTCTGTAGAATCTGTCACCGACTTCCTGTAATTATTTCAACACAATATCTTAGGGTAACGCCCATGAACGTTATTGTGTATTTAGATCTCGTATATCTTGTTCATACAATTAACTTAGCATGATCAGCCTGTGAACAGTACCTGCCACAACTGTTTGAACAGGACAACTATCCCCGTCATGGGTTCATGTTCCCACTGCTGGGACACAGGCCTCATTTTTTCGAGAGCGAGTGGGCTGTCATCCACCACGCGGGCCCAGTACGGGTTGGTAGATGTCACCATGTCTTCGAATTTTTGGTTCTAGAACATGCCGGTTTCTTCACAATGTTTTCTTTCGTTGTTTTGAGAGCAGTGGTGATGAAATTATTTACACAAACTAAAGCGCCAGGCCTCAGTGAAAGGGGGTTGGCCGTGATCCACCACGCGGGTCCAGTGAATACAATTACAATAACTTGCTTATGCATTATTTATTTTTGATGCCAACATTCAAGTCAAACTCAAACTCAAAGCATTTATTTCAAATAAACTAATTACAGGTACTTTTGAATTGTCAAGGGGTCTGTCAGTCAGAAAGATGAAGCTAGTTGCCCATTCCAAAGCGTAGTAGGTACTGTAGAGGTTGTCTGCCGTAGGCAACTTCGTTTGTTACAGGCCGGCTATATTTATGCGCGGGTTCCATTGGAACGTTCAAGCTAGTGTCATATATTCTGATTAGGATTTTGGTTTAGTTCTGTCAGGGGTAATTTAGTGAGAAAGATGTAAAGACGTTCGCTCATATAATTTAAAAGGAGTCATATAAGTTGTTTGATTCCTCCTGGTACTTAGAGGGCTCTTTCAGGTCCTTACAGTACCTATGATGAGAAGAACGGGCAAGAAACTCCACGGAAACTCTTGTATATCATAAAATTGTTACAAAATATTGGTTACAATCATTCATGTTGAGATTATACATGTGAGAACGGTGTAGAAAGACGTGCACGTTATAAGACTTCCATACTAAAATACACAAAATAAAATAACAACAAGCTTAAGAGCTTCAAGGAACATTGGGCTGCATTATAGGATAACTCATTGAGTGTCGATACTAGCGTACGCAACGAAACAGTCAGACTCTAAGAAGTGCCAACTTAGTCACTCAGGGTAATCTGTCAGAAAAATATTCATCAGAATCTGCCTTTCCCAACTACGTTGGGGTAGGCTTCCCGTCTAACCGGATGCAACAATTTTCATTTGTCTTTCCTTTCGTCAGGAAATTATTAAAATATGAAAATGTTGATGTTCATAAATTAATGTGTATGAACAGTCACGAGCACCAATATGTCAACAGTTGGCAACTTTCAATTGCGATTTTTTCGTGAAATAACGAATGCAATGTTGAAATACGACACATTACATGAACCTATGGGTTCGAAAATGCTATGTTCGTAACAAAATAAAATTTTATTAAAAATAAAGGAGTAAATCGCTTTTGAATAAAGCCGAGTGTATACATACTTTTGCTCGTGACTGAACACACCTGGGCTGGTGTTTTTTAACGAAAGAAGTTAAAAGAAGTTCCTGCGGTAAGAGTTGATTGGAAGAAATCGTGACGTAAGGAAAAAGCGTTATGCCTCCATGCGACTTTCTCTCTCTCTCTGTCTTTTCCTATTATATACCAGTGTGTGTGTGTGTGTGCTGGTATCGCGTAAGGAACGAGTTCCTGACGGAGGTCCCTCGACCACACCAGTTTTTTTTTTTATTTCACGTTTGTTTTATTTGGTTTATGAACACACCTGGACGCATGCATGTGTTTGTTGTCCGCCTGCCTGGCGGTGTCCTGATGCTGTACCAACAGCCGCGCAGACTGCGATAGTAGGATCCTGTCACACCAAGATGGACATCTGGAATGTAACAACAAAGTATTCTAAAAAACCGGCCAAGTGCAAGTCGGACTCGCGCACGAAGGGTTCCGTACCATTATCTATAAAAATTACGTCTTTTATATGGGAGCCCCCCTTAAATATTTATTTTATTTTGTTTTTAGTATTTGTTGTTATAGCGGCAACAGAAATACATAATTTGTGAAAATTTCAACTGTCTAGCTATCGCGGTTCTTGAGATACAGCCTGGTGACCGACAGACGGACGGACCGACGGACGGACAGACAGGGAAGTCTTAGTAATAGGGTCCCGTTTTTACCCTTTGGGTACGGAACCCTAATGACTTTAATAACAAATGGCAAAGATTTATTTTTGTGCAGATGAATGGATTTAGGTAGTTCCAGGTCTCTTGTATTTTTAAGGTAATGTTGTCAAAAGTAATGCCATATTTCCAACTATGTACAGACGCCAGCAAATCAAGCTACAACAATCTGTCAAATTTATTTAATAGATTTTCAACTTTATCGATGAAGCATTAAGGTTCAAGTTTGATTAGGAAAATTTGAGTTTCGGGTAGCTTGATGTGCTGGCGTCTGTATTTTTATGCGACCTTGTATTTTTAATGCAGGACGAAAACCAAGAGTGTTAAAAAGGAATTCTAGGCTCGATTCTTAGGCCAGGTACATACACTTTTGTTGTACAGACGCCAGCAGGTCAAGCTACCCGAAACTGTCAAATTTTCCCAATCTACCTTGAACCTTAATGCTTTAGAGATAAAGTTCAAAATCTATTAAAGAAATTTGACAGATTGTAGTAGCTTGATGTGCTGGCGTTTGTGCATTTAAAATATTTTATCCATCTACAGTAAACGATTTAATTATTTATGTCTATTTCTCACAGTTACTGTTTTCATAGGGCAGTACAATCTCTAGAACTGCCTCTTCATGCGACAAGGCCGAATTTTCCGAACATTTTCTGAACAGCATTTCACTTACAAACTTTACCCCATTCACAATAAGATTAGACATTGAAATAAATCTTTTTTACAGTCCGTTCAACCGATTTTGACTTCTATTGCGTTGGTGGCATGACAAATGGCAGCTGCAGTAAACAGTTGGTATTATAATCACGTTTTTGCTTTAAATGCCATCCTTATGCCTACGGAATAGAAGTAAAAATCGGTTGAACGGACTGTAAAAAGTTTTGTTTAAATGTCAAATCTTATTGTAAATGGAGTATAGGTTCACATAAGTAATCACATACCTAGTCTTCATGTAGTGTGTGGGTAGGTGTACGTCTTCTTCGAACGGGTAGGAGGGAGGGAACTTCACGGGAAACTCGAACAGATGCGGCCGTAACGCTTCCAGCTCGCGGTCGTAGCGTTGAAGCTGAAAATAATTGTGTTAAAATATTAATAATATAAACTAAATAATATTGAAACTGCCATCATTTACAGACAAATGATTAGCAGTCGCGTTTGATCTATTAATAACTAGATGTTTCGAGGGATTTACTGAATATTAACGTCTCTTTTAACTATGAGTACAATGAAAATATAACTATACTAAATATTACTTCATAAGCTAACAGTCTTAAAATAGTAACAATTATATTAAGTACAGTCGCCAGCAGGTCAAGCTACTCGAAACTGTCAAATTTTCCCAATCAACCTTGAACCTTAATGCATTAGCGATAAAGTTTAAAATCCATTAAAGAAATTAGACAGATTATGGTAGCTTCATGTGCTGGCTGTCCGTACATTGAATAATAAAAAGGAGTTTAAAGTGCAATACGATACCTTCTACGAGTCACGACATTTGTCTTGGAAAGTAGGGAATTCTGAAATCAAGCGCTGCTGCAAAGACCTCTTCTCATACACAGAAAGCATGAGCATTGATCACCACTGTTACTCAAGGCAGATTGATTTGAAAACTATATTAACCCTTCGTATGGTGGATCCACGCGAGACACAATGGCTTTTTAATTGTTTCTGTAAGTACGGCATTTAACCAGTTAATCAAAAGTGCTTGAATTGATTAAATTAAATAAATAAAACTCACATTCATATTGATACATTCGTACTTTTTATTTCATATATTTTTTGGCGATTGGGTGATATGTGAGATTCTGTGTTGATATCTTCTGTGCTTAGTTTAGACACTCACCCAGGGCTCTCTGAATATCTTCTGGTGGTCTACATGCGAGAACTCCTTCTTGCCGATGGTGAGGACCAGCCTGCCGTCCGAGGGCGAGCGGTACTGCAGGCGGGACGCGTCCACGTTGGCGCCGTTTTGAAGTCTGCTGCCTGAGAGTTCTTCAGTCACCTTCTGTAAAAGAGAAGTTTAATTTTAAGAAGTATTCATGTTTTCGTTGGTAATAAGGACATGTATAATAATAATAATGCCTATAAAGCCACCCACACCCTAGGCCCAGTATATTTTGTTTCCATGTTCTGCAATAGTCCTGCACGACCCCGCGGGGGTTGTCTTTGGGTGAACTTGCATGGTGCATACAGGGATAATCGTCGGTTGATGCCTCCTCATCATTTAGAATTTTGTAAAGGGCCTCTGCGAGTTGGCTTCAGCCCCTAGTAAGCCTTTCAAAGGTCCGGGCCCCCAGGGTGCCGAGATATGTCAAAGATGCCTATAAAGATGTTCCCACTGCTGGGACTCAAGCTTCCTCTATTCGAGAGGAAGACAAGTAGGGATGATATCAATCAAGGAATTTCATTATTGTAGTTAAGTGTCGAGGAGGATGGCAGAGCTATAGAATCAGGAAAAAATAATTACAGAAAAGAAGATGCCAATATTTCTTATACCTTTACAAAAATCGAAATAGAACACAAAAGAGGAAACAAACAGGTAGGTAAATCAATTTAAAAGCAAAGACAGAAGGATGAAACTTACCTTTACGACGCCTGCGGTATCAGCCCTAAAGTTAAAGTCTCCGAAGATGAAGTATGGCGCCGCGTTCACGTCCGAGTGCAGGTGACGCAGTGTGTGACGTAGCGCGCGCCGGCGGGAGCGGCAGTATACCTGACATACAAGAGGAATAGGAGTTATCTACACAAATCTAAACCAATAATAAACTTAATCCGTCTTATTACAAAACGAAGCCTAAACTTTAGTTCTAGCCTAAACTATTGAGCCAGTACTTGTATTTCGATTTAGGCCAAGTTCTTAATACTAAAATGACAACTTAGCACCGAACTAAGCTGTCATTTTTCTACAAAGAACGGCATTTCTCTATAAATTGGGTTCTTAATTCAATAACTGGGTCAGTGGTTTAAACATGATCGAAAGAAAAACCTTGTTTTGTAATAAAGGGGAATGAGTTTGTTTGTTTGATCGCTGGAACTATCAGTCGGATTTGAATAATTCCATTTGCATTCAAATATTATTATCCAAATATTAACCAATAGGATTGAACGGAGCGAAGAATTTATGGTGTTATGCAATCCTATTGGTTAATATTTCTCCGTTTCTCCGATCCGCTTCAGTGGCCAGGCAGCCTAAGGCTGAAGAGTTTTATTTGTTTGAACGCGCTAATCTCTGGAACTACCAGTGGTCGAGAATATAACGCCGCGCCGGGCGGCCGCGGGGAGAGGGCTCGACGTGCGCGTGCGCACCGGCCGGCACTGCACGGCGTCATCGTCCACGCTACTGAGCCGGTGCATACTCTTTTCTTAACGATTCAAGTCGTATTGTTTACCGCTGTTTTCTTCTTGTTGAGCTTATATGTAATACAGTCCACTATAATCGAGTCACCGTGTTTTAGTCCTCGTACCACCAGGAGGATATTAACCCATTCTTCTTTACCAGTCGGATTTGAAAAAACCTTTTTGCGTTTGATACTCCAATTCTTGAGGAATGTTATAGGCATATATTTAATTTTAAATTATTAATCACGCTACAACCTTAAGGAGCCGGGATCAGGGGTCTAATGCCTATTCCAAAAGTGAAAAAAAACTACCTACATAAAATGAAACAAGACTTACAGAAGGGAATGGTTCAATAGCCAGCAGGTTGGACGCGTCATGGAACAGATGGATGTTGACGAACTCGATAGCAGTGCCGCGCATCCACCAGCGTGTGCGCAGGAAACCTTTGCGCGACCATTTACACTGCAAGAATAAACATAAGTATATGTGGTAAATATATTGGTTATAGAGGAGTTAGATTTGAAGAAAACTTTGGGTTGTAGAAGTATTTGATTCAGTCAAGAATCGAACCAAATTTAATCAAACGGTTCGAATTCTAATCATAAAAATCATCAATACATCTCTCTAAGTTACCGTAGATACTCTATTGAATACACTGCAGACCGTTTTTTAAAGTTAAACGATACCACTGTATGAAGTGAACGTAGTGCTGTGCTGATGAAGATACTAGACGGACAGAAAATAATGACTATTTATTTCATGCAATCATGACGCTTGTATTGCTAATTCTAATGATTATAATTCTGTGAAGCCATATTTGTTTCGTTCGCGAATCATATTTTAATCAACATACAACTTAACACTGAACTTTAAATCGCAAAAAGCGTGAGAAAGGGCTTTGAAGCTCAAAGTAAACTTAAACTCAAACTCAACTGTTGAGTTCAAAAGAAATAAACAAAAATATTTTATTTGCGACACACACGGGTAATACAAATAATAAAAAATGGAGCATTTCAAACTAACAAAGGCGGCCAGGCGGAGGTGTACAGACGCCAGCAGATCAAGCTACCCGAAACTGTCAAATTTTCCGAATTAACCTTGAACGTTAATGCTTTAGCGATAAAGTTGAAAATCTATTATAGAAATTTGACAGACTGTAGTAGCTTGAATTTCTGGCGTCTGTACCTATAGTACACCCACATTTTGCTATGTTTAAGTCCCATGTAATAGGAGGTGAGCCTATTGCCATCAACCAGGCGGAAATACAGACTCCAGGCTGCTACTGAGAAGTTCCTAATTAAAAAACCCAATAACACTTTGTTCGACCTAGGAATCGAGACCTGCATTGCGATTCTGTAACCATCTCACCGTGAAAACTTAGGTGAAGTGAGCGTGGAGTGAGCGCTCATCCCAATGAATGCTAAGAGCTAATAAAAACGGGTTGCACTCCGGGAGTGCCGGCAGAAGTGAAAACTTCATTTTTGATATTTTGGAATGCGGTCTATTCTCCCTCCGTCTTACGAATTTTCGATCTGGTCACGTGTCATAACGCGAGCTCCGTCTTACGAATTTTGGATCAGGTCACGTGTCCTGACGCGAGTTTAACATTTTTTACCCATCACAAAAAAAGTGTACAACGCCGCTAAAGAAGTTTTAACTTCAAAAAGTTTTTGCATTTGATAGCCCAATTCTTAAGGAAGGCTATAGGCTATTTAACATCACGCTACGACTCTTCGGAGCCGAGCAAAAAGAAAAACAAAGTTATAAATAAGCGAAAACGAAGTAATAGGCGATGCAATGCGACGGGGTGGGACGGGGGTAAAATATATATTTCACGCGGACGTAGTCGCAGGCAGCAGCTAGTTCAGCTAATAAGTTAACACAACAATTATTGATTCTGAGGCGGGACGAAGTTCGCCGGGTCAGATAGTATTGTATATTATTCAAATTTTATTTATGTTTCCAATTGACGTTATTTTCAGTTAAACAAATATCAACTTTATTTTAATGGTAATTAAAAAAATAATTTTAATTTTAATGGTAATTAAATTATTTTTTTGGTTGTGATTTCAGAGTGACTAGCACTATTGAAAAAGTTATAAAAATGTTTTGAAGTTGTAGCGTAAACTGAACTTTATTTTGTAGGAATTAAAGTTATTTTTCCATAAACTCATATTTGTTTACATTTTTGGCGAATATGTCACGAGATTAGATTAGATGTATATTGTGTAGAAGATAGCTATAAAACTGTTATATACTAACTAATTATTATAAACTATTATATTATACATTTATTTTGTTTTATAGCTATCATACCGACACATACGAAAACAAACGACTAACGTACTTTCACAATCTAAATTGTTTCGTCCAAATTACTCTGCAGCCGATATCGTTCCGAATCGTGATCAAACTTCAGTGCGAAAAGGAAAGCTGTTAGCTGTTAATTGGGTCAGAGGCCAAATGAAGCCGATCCAACTAGTGCAGGTGGTTGGCTTCTACACTACAAGTTGTGATTTCGATTGGGGCACGGAAAGAAATAATTTTTGCAGAGCCAAATTATGATTAATAACTCTGACACTTCCCGTTACCCAAGGGTGGCTTTTACCTTGGCCAGAGGCTAAGCGTTGCCATACAACGTGGCAATGCTTCCAGTCTCTTGGGTACATTACCAGTCGACAGCGATGTGGACGAATTTTCCGACGTCATTTTTGAGTGTGTTTTGGATGATAAATAAATGATATTTATTTCTGTAGATTGGTTATAAAACACACTTTTACACGTCGAAAATAAATTACATATTGTTTAATGCAAAAAGGAAAGCTTTTAACTGTTAATTAGGTTAGAGACCAAATTAAGCCGATCCAACTAGTCTAGTGTATTGGCTTCTTCACTAAGTACTAGTTGAGATTTCGACTGAGGCACGGAACATAATTGTTTTTGCAAATACCTGGACAACTTTGTTTAGAGTATGGGTGTTAGTGATGGATGAGATTTGTGTCTGAAAATGCATTAGGATCAGGATTCAGATCAAGATTTTTTATTTATAGAAAAAAAAGTTTTTTGTTACCTACTTACTTCATATTTTTTATAACACAACCGACATTAATGGTAAAAATGTTAACTCTTCCATGAGGTACCTTTTGCTGTAACTAAGCAAAGATTTCATATCAATAGTGCAAATGGGTAGGGGTCGACCCCTATCCATACAGGCACTATTATAATTATCTAGGTGCTTCGTGGTCGACCCCATGCCGGGCCTTTACACTATACCAATTAAAATCTAGACAGTGTCTAAATACTGTACGGGTAACCTTAGGGTTAAAGAAAAATATTAATTAAGATAAAATATAGAGGCTTAAATGACTGTGAAGCGATGTTATCCCGAATCGATATTATCGTTCAACTATTATTCAAGTGTATTATTGTAGTGTATAATTGTTCCAAATTAACTGTAGAAAATTCTTCTACCTCCGGAAAGAAATGCTGCGGGAACTTGGCCTTCTCCTTGGTGGTTATCTTCTCAATGTTGCCTGCATGCACCTCCTTGCCGGTGGCCTCTACGTACGCCTTCAGCTCGAAGTCCCAGATCTTCAGGTCTGTGAGGGATGAGTGCGCGAAGTACATGTTGCCGAGGGCCTGCAAATGTAACATACAGTTCGGAATTAAAAACGTATACTTAACGTATTTTTTTTTTTGGGTGGGAAATCATCAAATAACTTCTCCCGCTCTAGGCGGAGCGGGAGGGCTTGTCAGACTTTCACTGACTAAATAAAACCCACCCGTGTTCCTTCAGTTGCCTGTGCCAGGGGCCACGGTATCTCTTTCAAACAGCCCGCGACCCTGGCAGGCATTGGCCCTAGCAGACCCCATCAGTTAGTGCTGACAAGGGGCATGACCTGTGTTCTGATGTGAGTAAAACAAAGCCGTCTATGAAATGAAATTGTTTATACTTTATTCTGTAAATAGTATATCGGAATCCTTTTTACACATGATGGCAATCTGACAACCCTTGAGAAGAAATGGCGAAACAAAATCAAGGGTCAAAGTGTCTTTTAATGTCCATCCCGCGTATCGATATTCGCGCGTATTACGGTTCCCCCCTCGGTACTCCCTCTCAGAGAGGCCTGTGTCCCAAGCAGTGGGAACATTATATATGCTGTTTATGCTATTACTGTACAGACAGTGTGACACCTACAGTTAATATTTTGAAAAAATGCATCAACTCCTCCAGTAGTAACTATAACAAAGTACATCCCCAACACGCTCGACAGTCTGCGTGAGCAAACTTACAAAGCACACCAAAACGAGGTCAGACTTCTAAATTATGGACTTCAACAAAGAATTAGAAAAAACAACGACAAACTCAGGCATATTATTGCAGAAGAAAATAAAAAGCCAAGAAAAAAATTAAAATACTCGACCAGTTTACGTCAGACATAAAAAAGGACTATAAAAATCTGTGGTCTAGAATAGAATTTCTAGAATAACTTGGCCTTTACCCTGACATTAAGATATTATTAAAACTATGCAGAATATGCATCCTTCATTAGAACCTTTATTCGTGGAAATCGATAAACTTGGCACTTATGAAACCTCAGAACCTCCCCACAGACAATGGCCCATCTTCCATCCTGCACCGCATGTCACCTGCTGTGCACTTGATGATCTTATGACTGCGTTAGTGAACGGAGTTCGCGCAGCTGAATTATGGGACAAAGATGTTTGAAATTTTTGCCATCGATACGCTTAAAGGAGAAGCTGGTACACGGTTCCAATTGGTTGTTTCCTATGGAGAAGAGTCGGCAGGATACTTCACGGTAACTGTTTAATAAATAATTGGCTTTTACAATGTTTCTGAAGGAAGTCGACAAAGACAAGAAAAAAAATAAAAACCGTTTACTTGCGGTATACATGACGCAAAAAAGAACAAGTTGAGGGAAAATATGCGTCACATCCACGCAAAACGACCAACGCTCAGCATAATACTGCGACCCTATGCGAGACAGAGCCCCAGCGATGGTTCACAAAGATGACTTAGGGGGAGGATTGGCAATAGCCCTCTTCTTGGGAACAAGTAACACTTTGACCTTGAGCTGGAAACTTGGGCTTTTTGTAAATTATTTTATCACCACTGCTCTCAACATCGTGTGGAAACCGGCATGTCCAAGAGCCAAAATTTCGAAGACGTGACATCTTCTAATCCGCACTGGGCGCGCGTGGTATATTACGGCCCACTCCCTCTCACAGAGAGAAAGCCTGTGTCCCAGCAGTGGGAACATTATATGCTGATTATCCTTATACTGGTTTTGTTACCACTGACGTAGGTACTGTCTACGCACGTCAGTGCTAACAAAACCAGCTCTACGATATCAATATATTTTTTTTATTAAGTTTTTTATCCTAGATACAAGATCTGCAGGTGCTATAATTAGTCTCTATAATTAACCTTCGTGATGATTTTTCTTCATATTACCATTTTTGTCTCATGAATACACCCCGATTTAAACTTTATGGCGGGTCGGAACATGAGGCGAGTCGCTGCGCAGTAACAAATTCACGTGTCAGCGGAGGTGAGGGGTGAGGTACTGCGCAGCGAGTAGCGCACTTCAGAGCTGAATCGGGCTGTAGTGGAGTGATCCTATGCTATTGAAGTTTTGACGCAATTTTGTAAAATTATTTGTCAGTCATAGCACATGTTATACTTCAGCTGGCCAATTAAGGCAAGCCAGAGGTGAGATACAAGACTTCTCCCGGAAGATAGGGTCCGTGGGGTCGCTACTTACTGCCCAACAGCTCGCCACATGCTGGGTTTCTGTATCTCTCTTGGTCTGGCTCACCCTAGACCTATTCCGGCAAGGTAAACTCTACCGGCACAGGCCTAGAGTTCGGAGCGCGCAAGCCCCACCACGGCGCTAACGTACATACCTTACGAGTATTGTTGGCAAAGGAATGGGCTATTCTTTTCAGCAAGGATTTATTCTGTGTTATGACACTCGAACTCAAACATTAATTTCAATAAAACCAATTACAGGCAGAATTGTCATGGAGTCGGTCAGTCAGAAAGATGAAGCTAATTGCCCATTCCAAAGCGTAGTAGGTACCTATGGAGAAGAGCGGGCAATATACTCCATGGACACTCTTTTTTAAAATCAAAATATTGGTTACATCATTCAAGTTGAAATTATACGTGTGAGAACGATGTAGAAAGACGTGCACGTTAAAAGCGTCCACAGCAAACATTTATTTTTGTTGGCGATTGGCATCTCGCAGTTCAACCTATGAGTTTGTCGTGTGCTTAACCGGGCTTGACTGTGGATGCCTCAATAAATGAAGGCCTCCAACCAGGGGCGTAGCTACCGCCGCCGTATCAGCCGTATCAATGATACGGGGCCCCCGGGCCACGGCGGCCGGGCCCGGGCGTGTGTAAGCAAAAATTAGTAAAATGTTATCCACAATGTCACTTAATCTTCTGATTCCCGGGACAAAACCATATAAAAAAACTGTCATACGTGCCTATAGTTTTCACTTCAGAAATGACAAAAGTAAAAAAAAACAATCTCTTTTTTTCCCGGGTTAAAAGTGCGCCCAAAAGTTGGCAACATCCTACATCGGTTATTGCGGGATTCCCCCGTTTAAGTCATTCACTTAAACAGGGGAATCCCACAATAACCGATGTAGGTACACACAGCTACACATCAAGCTATACATTTCCAGTTTTAGCTGACCTCGCATTGTATAGGTTTTTCGTACAAGCAGATGTCAGCTTATACTGGTTATGTATAGCTTGATGTGTAGCCGTGTGTACAATGACAAACCACGGAGAGCAATATTTACGCGTTACAAGAAAAGTGTCATATTTAATTTGAATTGTTTGGCTAGCTCAATTTCTAGGAAGAAGTGATAAGTTATAATCAATAAATATTTATTTTAATTAATGCAAGCATTTTTGTTTCTTTTGTAAGAAATCCCTTCATTTGGGCCCCCCAACTAATTTTGATACAGGGCCCCTCCAAGGCACGCTACGCCATTGCCTCCAACCAGAGCAGCAAACAATTTAAAAAAGGTAAGTACTTATACAATCCACTACAGATCGCACTCTTACCACAGCGTCTATAAAGCGATGAATTTACGTAATATCAATTATCGACCGGTTCGACACATTTCAAACATTAATATTAATAGCATTAACCTTTCGTACTGTTAATAACATAACATTCGATTTAGGACTTATAATTTGTAAAGCAATTATTTGAGTATGAATGTCGATGGCTATGAGAGTAGGGGAAGACCAATGTTCAATGTTACCTTTGGACATTGACTCAGCACTCCGCCTGGCTTACGCGCGGCCCAGTTAAAATAATGATTTGGTTGCATCTTACACGCATAGGACACAAAGATTTTGTACAATAGTGTGTGTTAAGAAAAAGTAGTATATAAGCTGTAACATATTGTAAATAAATCAGATTTGAATTTTATATTCTTGTCTCATTACCCCTCACTGTGGCCAAGACACCTTTAGCCATCTCTGATCAGTCTCGTGAGTCTGCGGGACTGGCAGTGAGTCTACCCTTTCCCGAACCTGGAAATCCTGTCTACAATCCGTCTGTAACCTTAGGTCGCATGGTGCAGACATCCTGAACTTATTTATATCGGGTCGATCGATCAGGTTAAGCTACGCTTGCCGCGGTTGTTCCGTGGATGGGTGACCATTTTCACATACCAAGACCCCTCCGTGCCTCGGAAAGCACGTTAAGCCGTTGGCCCCGGCTGTCATTCGTGGATCTTTGAGTCGTTACGGGTCGTCAGTAGCCCGAAAGCCTGACAACGAGTCTTATCAAGGGGTATCGTATTACCCAGTAACTAGGTTGTGGAGGTCAGATAGGCAATCGCTTCATGTAAAATACTGGTATTCAGCTGCATCCGGTTAGACTGGAAGCCGACCCCAACATAGTTGGGAAAAGGCTAGGCAGGCTTTTATTTAACAAACTTTCCAACACTGAGTTTGCACCGCCCAGTATTAAAACTTTCAGTGGCGCCACCAGTTTCCAATAACTTTCAGTAATATTTGCTGTATTTCCTATTTTATATTCGCGTATGCTAGGCTTGCTAAATGGCTGACATAAAATATGGCAAATAATTTAATTTAATGTTTAGTGTTTCGTAATTTTAATTAGTTACTATTGTACAGAACCAAGTTCTTCTAAGTGAACAGACAGCAGTACTGCTGGGGAGTTTTGGGCCACTTCTTCCCAGCTAAAGCACTAGGAACAAACCTCCAAAACGAATGCCTTTCACCACAGGCGTTTCGGAGGAATGTCTTCCGTAATTTTGACGTTAAAAAAATGCTGATTCTCAGCCTAATTTGAATAAATAACTTTTGATTTTGATTCTAAATCACAGCGTGAATAATTAAATTGATGATTTTTGAAGAGGTCAAAGTATAATACATTTTTTTATCTTACTATATTAATGTCACTGGCCGCTATCTCGCCCGGCCGTGTTGGTCGCAATACTCGCAATATAATTATAGAAAGCCTTTAAAGCCGGATTTCATAAAAAGAGTGTTCACAATGAAGGTGTTAAACAGTCAATCATCATCATCATCCACATTTCGACTTGACCCACAGCTGGGCATGCTCTTGACCCATAGCTGGGCATGCTCTTTTTTTCTTACGCTTTTGTGCGAGGTTTTGCCCTCGATAACAACAATTAAATAGTCAATACTCACAGTAAACTTCTCAGGCGAACTGAAGTCTTCGTCCAGAAATATCCTGATCTTGTCAAAGAGCCTCAATTCGGGACAGTCACAGAGCCGCTGCACGAAGTCCTTGACGTACTGCATCGACTTCTCGTACGCCTTGCCGCCGACCTCCTGCAGGTGTAGGGCGATGAACTTCGGGTCCATTCGGGAGACGGCTTGCAGGAACTCTGACGTCCATATTGGTAGCATTACTGAGGGCTGTGGGAAAGACAGAAAAAGGATACTTATAAAATTTCTGATGTCTGTATAAGTATAGTTTTGGAAAACAATCAGGTGACTCATTAGATGGTATAGCTGTACGATAATATTTTCACGCGAGGTAAAATTCGGAACTAGCGCCGCCATCTTGTTTACATTTCACAAATGTTTACTAACAGCGCCCCCTGTCAGTGTTATTCAAGCCCCAAAAAATCCTTGTAGAGTTGTAGGGGGGACCCTACATGACTTTTGTCATCTGCAATACTAGAGGCATCCCATCATACAGACCAAGGAGAATATTTCATGTGCCCATAATTACATCGGCACCCTTCAACCTGCGGGGTAGTTACGCACCACACTAACAGTAGGAATTGCTTTAATTTTGACAGTTACGTTGCTGAGCGGACAAATTCGAACTAATGAAGCAATGAATATGTATACAATATCCTTTAAAATGATTCACATCGTAACACACCATCAATCGATAGTGTGTTACGCAATTAGGGTGCTGGAACATTGTTTTAGGTACTGCTGCTAGGCGGCAAAAACAGGTCACAGGTAATATGTTAAAACATTCCCGGACAAGCTCTCCCGCTAGTGTTTCAAATTGCAGCGTCGTCGCATCGTCGCGTCAGCTTCCAAAACTTTTCCAATTTCATCTGATGTCAGTTCTGTTCGTGATTGTTTCTTGCTAGATAGCAAATGGCAATAGTTACAGCAGATTTGCGCATCAGACTTTGATAAGGTTTCCAGAAACTGAAGGTTAGTATAACTTGCTAGTGTGTAAGTTTTAATTTGGTATGAATATAGCCATTTTTGAATTGAATAAGGAAGTCTAGAATACAGGGTGGCGACTACTACCAACCCGCATTGGGCCCGCGTGGGTTATGTTATGGCCCATTCCCTCTCACAGAGAGGAGGCCTGTGTCCCAGCAGTGGCAACGTTACAGCCTGATTATGCTATACATCGACGCGCAACATATTACCGTGGAGTCAGTGTATGATTCTGAACCCACGCCGTTGAACTTTTTAGTTGGTTATAACAAAAAAAAAACTGTTCCATACATTTTGAACACGTGGTTATTGCACTTTTCTATGAAACATATTTTTTTTTATCCTTCTCCGTGTCTCTGGCACGACTGTATTTTAAACCTTGTTTTCTCAAAACTTTATCACTTCCACGGCGTAGTTCGTGGCAGCGCCGGGTCACTTTGACTGCATGTTTTGGGACACAGAGCCTCACAGAGGGCAGGATAGGAGGTGAAGCACGGCACGAACCGGTCTTTCTCAAGACCCATCCCAAACGGCTCTTTTAAGAGCTAATCCCGGAACTTAACTACTTCAGTCCTTCGTGGTATTTTTTTAAATTGATATTCGATGAAATTTTTCTACGCTAGAGGTTCTACCTCCGGTCTGCCACCCACAGGGTAGACGATTATAAAGCTAGCCTAAAATTTAAAATTACATTTTTAAATATTTTTTGCTGGGAATGAACTAACAACACGATTATCGTTCCAATAGGATACGGCTTCCACAGGATATGACGCAAATAGTGGATAACCCTTGAATTGAACGGACGGGACGGTTAGATAACCAAGTAAAGCCATATCCCGTTTTTTATAGTTTTGTTTTGGTGGAAGTATTTCATCACACCCATGACACCAAATAACTAAAAATAGATCAGTTAGTGGTGTAGGAACTTATTAAAACAACAATGACGAAGACGATGACGTTATTATTGATTATATGGACGTGGACAAAGCAGAAGGAGTAGGTATGTAAAGATCGTAAGCAGCCGATCGGTTCTGGAAAAATTTCACCGTGAAAAGTTAGGTGAAGTGAGCTTAGAGTGAGCTGTCAATTAGTGTCAATCCCTAGCATTAGTTGGAATGACAGCTCACTCCACGCTCACTTCACCTAAGTTTTTACGGTGAGATGGTTACAGAATCACACTGCTGGTGGTGGTGATTTAGTTTCTGCCCACCCCCACGCGAAAAGGTGTGGGTTCATGTATATTACTATGTAACTCTTCTAAAATGATCAACAACTAGCTTTTGGTCGCGGCTTCGCCCGTGTGGATGTCCGAAAATATCCCTATCCCTATATGTGACAAAAATTCTAAAAACTATTCAGGATGGTAGGACATTGACGCGCAAACTGTAAACATGAATGAACAGCACATGATTCTAGACCCCCTAGCGTAGAAATGTTTCGTCGGTTATCAAAAAAAAAACAGCCGTTTTATAGAAACGTGCAATACCTACGCGGTCAAAACGTATGGAAGACCATTTTTTTTTAAATTACCGACGTAAAATTTCAACGCAAGGGCGTCCAGAATCATGTGCTGAATCCATGGTAACAGGCGGCTGCGCGTCAATGTCCCGCCACCCTGTATTTTCGTTATAAGGACTCGTTCCCACATGTTCGTAGCAATTACTTATTTTTCAAACTATTCAACGTAACACTAACATTGAATATGTGATATTAGTAGGATTTACTTCGTTAATATTTTATTATAATGCTAGCTGCGCCGCGCGGTTTTACCCGCATAAGTTTCGATCCCGTGGGAAAATCGGGATAAAAAGTATCGTATGTGTTAATCCTGGTTATAAACTATCTGTGTGCCAAATTTCATCCAAATCCGTGTAGGAGTTTTTGCGTGAAAGAGTAACAAACATACATCCATCCATCCATACAAACTTTCGCGTTTATAATATTAGTAGGATGTATATATATAGCTTTCAGGTAACCAACTAGCCGAAGAAAAGAACATTGATCAAAATGCTACACGCAGTCAGTTAGCGATTTCAGACTTAATTCTTTGAATCTAGGTTTTCGCTCAATGTTCCAATTTTCTTTGTGTAGTTAGATTGACTAAAACCAATCAATGACAATTGCAAGCCACATAAGTGCGCCACGTTTTAGAAGCGGGGTCATAGAAATAATGCTTGAACTTGAACTCAAACAGGATTCCCAGCTTTTGAGCCGGTTCGAGCCACACGTGTCTATTTAAAATTAGCACTCTTTCATCAACTCAGCCTATCGCAGTCCACTGATGGACATAGACCTCTCCTAGGCTGTGACATAACACCCTGTCCTCCGATTTCCGCATCCAGTCTACCCCAGCCACCTTCTCAAGGTCGTCAATCCATCTAGCCCACGCTACGCTTGTCGATACTCGGTCTCTACTCCATGACTCGTATGCTCCACCGGCCATTTTAGCACTCTTAAGTGGCATTAAATCCTTTGTTTTTCGCCGTCTCTGAATAGAATGTACCTCCCGAAGCGGCGGTGATTGTAATGATCCTCTTGCCACTTATGCATACATTAAATACGATTTAACTCATTTGACTTTTGAACTTGAGCACCTCTAGAGGCGTTAATAATGTGATTACGTCGCTTTGTTAGTATTTGGGGACTGTGTGGAGACATTTAAATGAATTCTTGTAGCAGCAGGGGTTCAGCATCAAGCCATTTATTATAATGCAACTTAACCGCAGACATTAATAAACACAGTAGGCCATCATGAGAACAGAGAAAAAGAACCGCTTTTCGAGCGCGAGGTTGCGGGCTCGAATTGGACAAGTTTTAGTAACTTAAAACGGGATATACATATAGAAACGATCTAAAAACCTTATTAACCAACCGATGACGTACGCTTTAAAAAAAAATGTGCCTAAAGCTTTTTGTGCTTCTAATGATAGCATAATGTTCCCACTGCTGGGACATATGCCTCCTCTCTGTGAGGGGGAGTGGGACGTCCTACATCCACTACATCCACCACGCGGGCCCAGTTAGGGTTGATGTCACATGTCATAGAATTTTTAGTTCTAGCACATACCGGTTTCCTCACGTCGTTTTCCGTCACCGTTTTGAGAGCAGTAGTGATGAGATAACTTACACAAAGTAAAGCGCCTGGCTGGGTTTGAACCCACGACCTACAACTCGTAAGTCGCGGCCGTTACCACTGGGCCACCACTGCTCTCCAATGATATTACACTTCCTAAATTAGTTATTTTAGGTTTACAATAAGACGCACATTTATTTTATTAGAGGCCACAAAATGGAATTATTTAGGTATTTGATGAAATACATGCCATTTTAAACATCTCATGATTACTGTCAGTCAGCTTTTTTATCGTCAGACCGAAAAAAACATCATCACACAAAAAAGGCTTCTAATGGTCTGAAGGTGCACTAAGGAAAGGGGGTGATTAATGTTCGTTCCTTCTCTGTACGATAAGATGTCTAAAGCCTTGCAGTGGAGCAATTACAGACCGTAGAGGCACAATAGAAAATGCATTGTTGCCTGTTCTACCCTAAGTGCATAAATTGCTTGAAAGCCTCCAAGCTAAGCCAAGTATGTATACTAGTACATACTTAAGGTACCAGTCGCACCGCCGGCGATTAACGAGAAGCGAGTAGAGCTAGCAACTAGAAAGAAGTTAGCGAGCAAAGAGCAGGGATTACTCGCTGATAAGCGTAATAAAAGTCCTTCGGAACTTATTTCGACCACGGCGGCCAATCTCAACAGAGAATAGCCTTCGGCGCGGGAGATATTATAGTGCATAAGTGTGCGCGCAGACACAGGTGCACTCCCTCTTCACTCACTCTCATAGTCCGATGGGACGGCAATCCGACACGACCGGAGAGAGATCAGGCGCAGGACCAACGGCTTAACGTGTTTTCCGAGGCACGGTGGTATCACACCGCCAACTTCCAAACTCCGGGCTATTACTAAGAAATTCCTAATGGAGAAACTCAATAACACATTGCCCGACCGGAATCGAATCCAGGACCCCACGCTCAGCGGTCGCGTATATATGCGTAAGCTTGGGTTTGTTTTCTTTTTTGGCACAATGTTTTCCTTCGCCGTTTTGAGAGCAGAGGTGATGAAATAATTTACACAAAGTAAAGCCTGCCTGGCCGGGTTCGACCCCACGATCCACGACTCGTAAGTCTGGCCGTTGCCACTGAGCTACCACTAGTTCGCGGCAAACGGAGGACGGCGCCGTATGTATATAGAGGTGTGAGGAACAGGGTGTAAAGTTCACTCAACCTCCATAGAAAAGGGAGGATCCTCCGACCAGATGTTGTGTCTGGCGGGCAATTGCCCAACGTCTGATGTCGGGAAGTTTGTATGTATGCTAATTGCGCGGTAAACTCTGCTTGCGAGATGCAGGATTTGCGTGACGTCAGTATGACGCGTTGTTCGCATGTGGCGTTGTAGATACCGCTACATGTATAATGACGAGTTATATACAATCTGCTTTCGACATCTCTTTTACTTACAAGGATCTATTCTTTTGTACGTTACTTGAGCAAAAAAATCATTGATAGCAAGTAGCTTCCTCGTCGGCGATGGGACAGGTGCCTTAGTACGGTACGTCGACACACCCTTGGAAGTTGCGCTGCCGACCTTGTTGCTTGGCTAATCGTTTTACCTCGGCATAAGCTATTTTCGTGCCGACGTGAAAAGGGATTTATCTTTTCGTAGATAGATATATGGAATATACTTTATTATACACCAGAATTGTAACGTAACGAGTGATAGATTGCTTTAAAGATATATACAATATGGTAAGATATTTTTTTTGGTAGATTCCTATCTTTTGTTTCATTTGTAATTTTGGTATCGAACCGGTCAAAATGGCGGAGCGGGGGGGGAGCTATGTCCGGCAGTGTTCTTTCGGCTGAATGATGATGATGTAAGGATCGCATAGCACTGTCTGCCATGGGAAGAAGGTGTCAGTTTATGTATGTATGTATATAAAACTGTATATCAGTTTCCTTGAACTAAACTTTTCCTCTGAACTCCCAAATATACAAACGTCCCGCCGCCGTCCCTCTTCTTTTATTCAACACACGCAAGGATTATTGACATTTTCATAGTCATATCATTCATTTCGTGTCTGCGAGGGGCTCAATAATATGAGCCGCACGGATCGAAGGTTTAGCTACGCTTGCCGAGGCCGGTCCGTGGACGTGTGACCATCTATTACATATCACGACCCTCCATGCTTCAGGAAGCACGTTAAACATTTGGCGCCGGCTGTTATTTGTAGATCAGAAGCCCAAAAGTCTGACAACCAGTCTTATTAAGGGGTATCGTATTCTAGGGGTAGTCGCTTCATCTAAGCTGCATCTGGTTTAGACTGGTAGCGAATCTCAACATAGCTGGGAAAAGGCTAGACAGGGTTGAATGAGTTTTACAGGCCATAAATAACTATGTCTCGGGTCCATGAATTCGGCCTACAGACCCTTTTTATATTGGATTTATGAATAAACCGTGTCTCCGGCTCAAGAATGAATTTATTCAATAATTCGGTACATGTTTCCCTCAACAATTGGTCGCACATAAAGCGAATACCAAGTAGCTAATCATTATTACTTGTACGTATATTGTGAGCTGATTCTAATTCATGATAACATCGCCCCCTATGACATGGGAACTTGTATCGGAGTACTGGCCCTTGGTTCAAACGTTTTTCTTGCCGTGAAAAACTATTGTCTACTCGCTGTGTGTGGCACGGTCGATAGTGTTGTATGGATCACTATGGAAGCTTGTACACGGACACGTTTTTCTATGGCGTCGCGGCGTAGTTTATACGCCATGTGTAGATTTTTTCTACGGCGCGGTTTATACGCCGTATCGTAATGAAACCTTTCCGTGTACAAAGGGCTTCCACACTCACCTCAGCCTAAGGCTAGGGACATAATTATCTACATATAGGGTAGTACGCGGCGAAATCGGATGGCGTATTCATTTGGAAAATCTGCGACGTTGCCTCGATCAGCAAATTAGGCGTGCCAAATTTCGCCGCGTTCCACTCAGATTTGTCCCAGCCTTATATAACATGTTTGACATACGTCGCCCCAAAACAAATCAACGCTTGATAAGCGACATAAGGCTAACTTTACAGGAGAACAGTTTCAAATTTAACTTTTCAGAAAAAAAAAACATAAATTCTTGTAATCATCCTACAGGCGTAATTCTTACTGTTTTGGAAATCTTATTTTCTCATCTGGATCAGAATTTACGTGATTTTTTTTTTATGAAAAGTTAATCTTTAAATCCTCCTGTAAAGTAAGCCCTTGTCAATTTTGCCTTTGAAGCGTCGAAATGCTCTTGGAGTTGGCTGCTAGTCTAATAGCCTGTCATCCATCCACAGCAGCAATAAATCTTGTGGTTTGAAAGATTGACAGAATTTCTAGCCATTTCCGTAACGACTATACGCCCATTATAACTGGGACCAAAAACTAATGGTTTTGAAGTACGAAACGAGTTTGCTGTTATTTATTTACGGATTCCGGGAGGGTCAAAGAGGCAGTACCTACAAAACATAAATATCCGCGCGTTCATGCGATAAATGTAATATAATATGTCCGTCTGCCTTCAAAACTAGAGTTAAAAGGCCTCTTCTGGGCACGCTCGTTCCATCATAGACCTCATCCATCGCTTACCATCAGGCGTGAACGAGGTCAGGACTCAGGAGCACGCCAATTCAGCAATAAAAAAAAACCTCATAAACGATTAAATCCAACTCAAATCTATCAAACCTAAATTGAAATGTATTGATTTTCCGTCACAGTGGAGACCGCGGATCGGGGAATGAAGCGTGGGAAACCTCGCAGCTAACCTACCGACGACCTCAAACAGGCGGCTGGGACAAACTGGAAGCGGAAAGCAGAGAAACAGGTGTTGGCCTACTACGTCCAATATGCCAAGTTGATGGCATAGACAGCCTTTAATGTTCCCACTGTTAGGACACAAGTCTCCTGTATTCGGGAGTGAGTGGGCTGTAATCTACCACGCGGGCCTCGTGCGCGTTGGTAGATGTCATATGTCATCGAATTTTTGGTTCTAGGATATGCCAGTTTCATCACGATGTTTTCCTTCGCCGTTTTGAGAGCAGTGGTGATGAAATTATTTACACAAAGTAAAGCGCCTGTTTGGGTCGAACCTACGACCTACAACTCGTAAATCGGGGTCGTTACCACTTGTAAAAATAATAAACACAAAGCTTTACGGCTGTGTGGATTACGGTCCGTTCCCTCTAACAGGGGACCTATGTCCCAGCAGTGGGAACATTATAGGCTTATTATGACTGCCTATCTGACCTACAGAACACAGTTACTGAGTAACACGGTACCCTTGGTAAGACTGATTGTCAGACTCGGTTTTCTGACTACCCGTAACGATCCGAGACCCAAAAATGGTGACAAAATCAAGCACCGCAACCAGTCCACTAGAACAACAACGCCTCAAATCGACGTCATTCACACAAACACATACTAACCTAAATACATCACTTAACCGACGCAACGTAATACGACGACGACGGGGAATAGTTAATAGATTAACAATATATTACTGGAGAACAATGAGGCGGCTACAGCAGTTACTGAATATGTAAAGTAGTAACAACTAGCGTATTTTAACGCACGAAGCCTTAATAAGGAATGGATTGGAATTCCCACCGACAGAAGTTGGTGTTTGTCTATTGGGTTGGTCTTGGTGTGATCTTTAAAGAAGTTTTGGCCCCAGAACCAACGAAGAACAAATTGTGTACAGACGCCAAGATACAAAAAAGTACAACAACGCAAAAACGATAATGCCATATTCGCTACTAATGAAAAAATAATTTATAGAAACCTACACAAACCAGACACCGACACAGGTTAATGATAATAAATAACACAGACACATGACCAACCTACAAAAGAACAACTTGAAACATATTGGTCTAGCATTTGGGAAGAACAAGAACAAGATAACGACAAAGCAACGTGGATAACAGAAGAAGAAACAAAATGGAGGGCAATAGAAGAAATTGAATTTGTGGAGATTACAGAGGCCGATATCACACACTTAACAGGCAGATTACATAACTGGAAATCTCCTGGTATAGGCACATAAAGCTACTACAATCTGTCAAATTTCTTTAATAGATTTTCAACTCTCCACTCTGGAATTTGTACTCCGAGCCCCAAGACTGTATCTTGGGGCTCGGAGTACGAATTCCTATTAAAGAAACTAACTGTCTAGTTTGGGGCTCACTAGCCAATACCATTTTGTAACCTAGCTGTAGGTAATATTTTAAGCCACTCATGTCGCTTACATTGTTTGTTAGTTACAAGAGAAGCTAAAACAAGCGTGTTAAAAATGGTCCGCTCATATTGGTTGTTGAATCGATGATGAACTAGACGAGTTCTTGAGTAGAGATCGCGAATCGGCAAACGTAAGTTAGGATGGGATCAGGTCAGATCAGGCAGCTGGATGAGAATAGCTGAGGATCGAGTTGAATGAGGAAGTCTCTATTCAGAGCTGAGCCGCGAAAGGTTGATGATGATGAATCAGTTCTTAATCGAGGATCGGTTCTCGATAGATTCGTGGAGGTTAAATTTTCTTTAGACCGAATTTCTCTTTTCCTTTTAAAAATATCTGTATTAAATACATCTGTACAAGTAGTAGCAGTATATATAGACACTTAAGTGCCACAGCTGTCTTCACGCATGACTTTGTATCAGCTTTTCTGCTCAATTACATGAATCCCTTTGGTAATTCTACCGTTAAAGCGTTTTAAACGGTCAGGAAACCATAATTTGCATATATAACATTAGTGTGTCTCTCATCTTCTAATATATGTGAGATACTAATATTATAAGAGGTAAAATTTGTTTGTTTGTATGTAAGGGGTAATCTCCGGAACTACCAGTAGGATTTGAATTTTTTTTTTGCAATTGGTATCGCAATTCTAGAAGGTTATTTAATATCACACAACCCTTAGGGGTTAAGCAAAAGGAAAAAAGGCAGAAAGAAGATCAAACGATGCGATGCGACGGGGTGGGTCGGAGAAAAAAGAAATTAGATGCGGACGAAGTAGCGGACAGAAGCTAGTTTGCGACATTGTGCTGTCCGAGATAATTTTGTAGGTGAATTTTCTTTGGTTACCATCTTTTCCGGTTTATTCCGTTACAAATTACTTCGCTTATCCCTGAGGGTCACAAACAACAGACATGCTAGCCAGTTACAAAATAAAACCGATGAGTATCAACACTAAATATAAACAAGAAGAAAAACATCATTTTTTGCAACTCATAATAATATTTCGTGCCAAAATAAATAGGGACGCTATCGAATCCCGGCTCCACGAGTTATATATAGACACACCGCGGTAGTTGAATTAAATAAAGCTTTATCTTATCAAATACATTGTTTAATTTATTGCTTTCCTAACGGCCACACGCTTTTATTACAGTACAAATTACATATTACCCGATTACGGATTTTTTTTGCGATGGAAATTCCAGCTAAGCTATGTTTGCGATACCGGATGCTGTATTCCGCATTCTCGCAAAATTAAACTGTATTCTGGTAAAACAAGTTGCGCGCTATGATGGGATTTCCCACCGGCACAAATGATGAACTTCCTTTCAAGCTTTTGTCCTGTATTTAATCTCTTTAGGGAATGGTTTTTCAAAAATCCTTCCTTAATCCTCGCCTGGAACTCTTGTGCAAAATTTCATGCCTCTAGGTCCAGCGGTTTAGGCTGTGCGTTGTCTGTCAGTGAATTTAAGATTTTTACTAAATAGAGATGGAAAATAGTAGATATAGTCACAACTATCATGTCACCATTGACTGTTGATGAATTGTAACAGACGAAACACGTGTCGCCGACGGGAACGTTCTGGGAAGCAGTAGGCGTAGCATAATAGGATCTGAGGGACAATTCTCGTAATTTTAAGAACGTTCACAGTCTGATCTCAGTCTCAATCTGTCAAAAATACGTCTAATTTACATAACATTTTGACAAGTTTTTGAAATTTGTTTGTCGCCGAGATGAGACTGCAGCGACTAGATTTTGAACGTTATAAATTACGGGAATTCGCCTTCTGCACCCTAATTGCGTAACACACGAACAATCGGGATCGGTTTCATTTTGACAGTTCAACAACATTCATTACGTTATTTACCTACGTGTTGAGCAGACAAATTTTTCGAACTTATGAAGCAATGGATTAGCAATTTGCTTCAAAATGATTCAGATTCCGATTAATTGTGTGTTACGCAATTGGGGTGCAGGTCTTACACACTTGATGATTGCCTATCATTAAACTCTGTTCCTGAATATTTCTAGGCCAGTTTTGGATAAATCCCGCCATTGAACACAAATATAGAAGCAACAATAATAATGTACCTACCCAGAATTCTGTAATATCTTGACTAAAAAAAAAGTCCATGGAGTTTTGTAGCCCGTTCATCTCCATAGAGATCTACCTTTTGAAACAGGCAACTAGCTTGAACTTTCTGACTAACTGACCGACTCCTTGAAAATTTAAACAAAACGAAAAAAAAATAAACGTGTTCGTCGTTCAATAATTCGTCGTTAAATAATAATTCAAAAGTGCCTGTGACTGGTTTAATTGAAGTGAATGCTAAAAAAAGACAGTCAGCCTTTTTGGCTCATCGCAAGTTGCAGAGCGTTGATAAACGGCTCAGCCTTAAAATTAGGGGAAGGTTGATAAAGCGGCTATCTGGAGGCCTGACATACTACGGTCGCTCGCTTTATGTCTATAATTATTAAATATGCCAAGTTTGAGGGCGACCTTAACCCCATTTGCTTCCCCTGGAGACTTGCCACGGACCGCGTACACGTGAGGTTGAAAGTTGAAACACGGTTGAAAGCTTTTGAGCTTTCGAACTTTGGTTTGGACTTTTGGAGTTCCTCATTTGGTTATAAGTATGCCACACAACGGTGGGGTTGTTAAATAGTTATTATTCAACAGTCGTCAGTGTGAGTGGTCGCACTAACGGCTTTAGAAGCATCTTTTTTTGTTGGGTCCCAAAAAACTACGACAGAATTACTCAATAATTTATTATTTTCCACAATATTTACTTAGGCACATAATCTGCCTTTAATGTTCCCACTACTAGAATACAGCCTCCTCTCTGTGAGACAGACCCCGGGCACTGGGCCCGCGTGGTGGATTACGGCCTACTTCCTCCCACAGAGAAGAGGCCTGTGTACCTAGGTGGTAATTTAAAATATAATGAGATCATCCTGGTCCCTGTCGGCACAGCAAAAACGTAGGAGAGAGGAAGCTTTTAACTTATCTTCTAACAGTCTATACTCGTAGGCTTACTCTATCTATAATTCACAAATTGTACCGACCGAAAAACCTCTAGGGACGTCCAAGCCTCGTTCGATACGTTAGGGAGTACTGGGTACGAATTATGCTATCATTTTCTAGCGTGAGAGAAAGACGGAGCTATAGAAGGCCAATAGCACCATCTCTTTTTGCAGTGAAATAATGATGGCGTTAATACTTTATAATACGACCCCTGGTATTGGTATTAGTAAGACGGGCTGGTGTCCGCCACTCGACGTCAAAGCGCGTATTTTACGCACGAATGGCAAAATCGATTATTCGATCCGCCCCAGCTCCTAAAGGAAATCCTGCAACGCCTTGGTGTACTGACAATCTCACGGAGCAATTAGGGGGTAAGCTAACGTATCGTAGTATAGATTGTGCCTCATATCATTATGAGAATCAGGGCTATCTATGTAAACTCTCACTGACATGTTCGTCATGTTGACACAAAAAAGGTCGATCGCAGCTGTCATTTTAGTCTAGAAAATTAAAAATCAGAGTTTATATTATGATGTTTTTTTTTTATTTGTATGTCATTCAGATCACAATTAGCCTTATTAGAAGGCTAGGCTTGGAGGAGGAGGAGAACTAAGGTAACCGACATAGCCCGAAGAATTGCCAAACTTAAGTGGGAGTGGGCAGGGCACATTCCTCGCAGAACAGATGGCCGATGGAGCCAAAAGTTTCTGGCGTGGCGATCGCGTACCGGAAGACGTAACGTTGGAAGGCCTCCCACAAGGTGAACCGATGACTTTGTGAAAGCCGCAGGAATCCGCTGGACACGGGAAGCACAGAACCGAGGAGGTGCTTGGGGGACTATGTCCAGCAGTAGACGTCTTTCAGCTGAAATGATGATGATGTCAGTCAGAAAAATCCCAGTGATTTGACACGTTGTGTTGTAGTTTTACTACCTATTTTATACGTGGAGATAGGAACGTTTAATTTTGTTCCATGCTAAACCACTTGACGAATCTTATCTAGTGCGATGATTCATTAATTTTGATCCAACATTTATTAACATAGGTATTCGGATTATAGGGTGGGGCTAGCGGGGAAATGGCGTAACTCACTATTAGAAACGGTGAGCAGTGGTGACCCAGTGGTAACTGCCGCTACTAAAAAGTTGTAGGTCGTACGTTTGAACCCAAGCAGACATTTTACTTTGAGTAAATTATTTCATCATCACTGCTCTCAAAACGGTGAAAGAAAACATCGTGAGGAAACTGGCATGTACTAGAACCAAAAATTCGAAGACATGCGACATCCACCAACCCGCACTGGGCCCTCGTGGTGGATTATAGCCCACTCCCTCTCGAAGAGAGGAGGCCTGTGTCCCAGCAGTGCGAATATTGTAGGCTGTTTATTCGTACGCTATCAGAAGCAATGGTTTTCATGTTGACAGTTCAACAACATTCATTGCGTTATTTATGTCTCTGAGCAGATAAATTGTTCGAACATATGAAGCAATGGATTAGCAATATACTTCAAAATGATTGTTAGTGCGTTACGTAACAAGTTGCAGGACAGTGTAAGCTAGCGCAATTTAAGTACCTACGTCTCTTCAATGAGTAAAGTTTATATAACTCTTGAATTTTGAGTTTACTTCGAGCGGCGTAAGTTAAATGAGTTTGTGCTTATCTACCCTCGCCCTGGCCCAGGATGGAAGAATCCTACTAATATTATAAACGTGAAAGTTTGTATGGATGGATGGATGTTTGTTACTCTTTCCCGCCAAAACTACTGAACGGATTTGGTACACAGATGGTTTATAACCAGGATTAACACATAGGATACTTTTATCCCGATATTCCCACGCGGGTGAAACCGCGGGGCGCAGCTAGCGCTTAATTAATTATTATTTAGCGCGAAGGAAAATATTCACTTTAAAGCAGTGTTCATAATCTCCTATAATTAAGTACATTTCATCGCCACTTATTCAGTTATATACATACTTTAGTGAAATGTATTCTAAGTTGATTTTTAAGTGACCATTAATTGTAAAAAGGCCCTAATAAGTTTTTGGTTGCATTGGAATGTGAACTTTGTTGAGTATGGTATTCAGTTTGTTGTTCTATAATTTGAAAATAATCTCGAACTGGCTTCCTGCGACTGCGTTTGCGTAAAATTTATTGTTTCCCCGACTCTCTCCGTCGCATCGCATCGCGTGCCCGAGCTATTATTTAAATATTTTCACTTAGCGTTATTTTTGAGTTTTTTTCTTCTTCCTCGGCTCGTAAGGGTTCTAGCGTGTTATTAAATAGCCTATATACTTGCTCAAGAATTGGGCTACCTATCAAGTGCATAAAGATTTTTTAAATCTGGCTGGTAGTTTCAGAGATTACGAGTACAGCATTAAAACAAACAAACTCTTCAGCTTAATTGTTAGTGTAGATCGATTCCTGGCTATAAAAATCTTTATTTTTTGTACGCTAGCTTCAGAAAAAAAAAACTACAGATGATTTTATAATTCAAATGTGGAAAAACCCACGAACTTTTTTTAAGACATTAGATTAAAGTTTAACAGCTTTTATTCATGCCAGTTCGCGTTCGAATACGAAAACAAACAAACAGGTTGCATACCGATTATTATTCAAGTATTTATTTTTCCTTTGGAAGAAGAATCTTTCCTGCTGTTTGACTTTACGATAAAAATGCCATTAAATTATAGAATTGTGTTATTTTTGCATAAGGTCGTATTTGATAGTCATCATTTAAGGATCATTTCCTGCAATTATTATAATTGCTTCCGATCCTTGAGTTCTAAAATAAAATTGTATTGCCACACAACAATATTAATGTGTTGTTGCTGTTGTTTACTGAAGTCTAAAAAATCTGTCCAGCCTTTTCCAAACTATGTTGGGGTCGGCTTCCAGTCTAACTGAATGCAGCTGAATACTAGTATTTTACACGGAGCGACTGCCTATCTGACCTCCGTAACCCAGTTACTGGGTAACATGACATCCTTTGGTAAGACTGGTTGTCAGACTTTTGGGCTACTAATTAGGTATCCGTAGCGACCGGCCAACCAACAGCCTAACTTGCTTTCCGAGGCACGGACGGGTCTCGAACTCTCGATACATAACGGATGGTCACACATCCACGAACCGACCGCGGCAAGCGCAGCTTAACCTTAGATCGACCCGTGTGGCTGTTATCACTTAGCCACGAGCCCCACTGACGTCAAACTAAAGGAAAAAGAGCATTAATGGCATCACAATCACAGGTAAACGGAATTAATTTCTACCTAAGCTTTATGTATAAGGACGGAAACTGTGAAATAACAGGAATTCCAAAATATATGTAAAACTGAGCAGTGGTGGTTAACGAGTTGTGGGTCGTAGGTTCGAACCCAGCAGGCGCTTTAATTAGTGTAAATTATTTCATAACCACTGCTCTCAAAACTGGAAAATTCGAAGACGTGACATCTCATCTACCAAGCCGTACTGGGCCCGCGTGGTGGATTACGTCCTACTCCCTCTCACAGAGAGGAGGCCTGTGTGTGTCCCAACAGTGGGAACATTATAGGCTGATTATGTATGTAAAATTCCTATTGTATTAAGTCCGCCTCTGTACATAATAAGGTACTTAAAGGTTAGTACTTTTAGTTATTTTAATAATATTACAAATGCGTATGTACCTCTGTCAGTCTGTATGCTTTTACTTTCCACGCTTTAATGGCTGAACGGATCATCATCTGCCTAGCCTCTACCCAACTATGTTAGGGACGGTTTCCAGTCTAACCGGATGCAGCTGAATACCAGTATTTTACATGGAGCGACTGCCTGTCTGACCTCCACAACCCAGTAACTGCGTAATACGATACCCCTTGGTAAGACTGGTTGTCGGATTTTCGGGCTTCTGACGACCTGCACTGCGATTCTGTAACCATCTCACCGTGAAAACTTAGGTGAAGTGAGGGTGGAGTGAGCTGTCATTCCAACTAATGCTAGGGATTGTCACTATTGACAGCTCACTCTAAGCTCACTTCACCTAACTTTTCACGGTGACATTTTTACAGAATCGATCGACTGTAACGGCTGCCAAAGATCCACGAATGACAGCCGGGACCGACGGCTTAACGTGCTTTTGGCTGGATGGATGGATAAAATTTGACACATGTCACGTCATGGATAGACCAGTTCTAGCGTTAGGACATACGATTTTATCCCGGTACAGTGCAACCTTAATATAACGTAGCTACCTCAATATAACAAATTCTTCGTAATCCCCTTGAATTGTCCATAAGAGTCAATGTAAAATAAACCTTTACATTGCGAAGAGTGTTTGCGAACAACCTTTAAATAACGAATTTTGTCAACCCAAAACCTTTATATACGATATACCTAACGTTCCCAATAGTATCCGATTCAGTCGCGACAGGTTTCGACACGTTTTGACCTCTTTATAACAAATTTTAGACCAACCTAACAACCTCAAAGGTAACAAACCTCAGTTTAACGAATTACTTGATATAAGTAATGAATATTTACTTGTTCCGATTTGTTATAACGAGGTTGTACTGTAGTATGTTCCTGTGGGATAATAGATATGGGATATAATTTGTGTTGTTTTTCTGGTAGATGTAAGTACTAACACTAGTTTCTAAGTTGTGTGTAAGTAAGTATACTAACCAAATGGAGTATTGTCGGTGTTATTAGTTAAGTACTAGAACATAGGTGAAGGCTACTGTTACTAACCCAATGGATCTTTGTGATCTGAAAATAAATGAATTATTATTATTATAATCTCCAACGCCGACGTGGGTATAACCGCGAGGAGAAGCTTGTCTAAATTAATATTATAAAGAGAAAAGATTTGACTTTTAGTATGTTTGTTTGTTACGCTTTCACGCTAAAACGGCTGAACGGATTTGTATGACATTTGGCACAAGACTATGACCTGCACCCTAATTGCGTAACACACGATCAATCGGAATCGGTTTCATTTTGACAGTTCAACAACATTCATTGCGTTATTTACGTTGTTGAGCAGACACATGACACATTTTTTGAAAATATGAAGCAATGGATTAGCAATATCCTTCAAAATGATTCAGATTGAGATTGATTGTGTGTTACGCAATTAGCGTGCCGTATTAGGACATAGGACTTTTTATCCCGATATTCCCACCTCCCACGGGATCGAGGCGGGGCGCAATTAGTCATTTATAAATAGGTACCTAACTGTTATTATGACACATAAGTACAGTTAAAACGGCATACATGAGATTGAATAAAGTCTGTTCCCGTAGATTGAATTCAATTTTGTTATCTGCAATGTTTGCAATGCCATTCAAATAAAAAAATTGCGTAAACTGCTATTGGCTATATAAATAACAAATAACCAATATCATTAACAAATACAGTACATTTTTAATCCTATGTGTTAATCCTGGTTAAAAACTATCTGTGTAAGTAAGTACCAAATTTCATCCAAATCCGGTCAGTAGTTTTGGCATGAAAGAGTAACAAACAAACATCCATCCATCCATAAAAACTTTCGCGTTTATAATACTGGCTGCGCCCCGCGGTTTCACCCGCGTAAGTTTCGATCCCGTGGGAATATCGGGATAAAAAGTTTCCAATATGTTAATCCTGGTTATAAACCATCTGTGTGCAAATTTCATTCAAATCCGTGCAGTAGTTTTTGCGTGAAAGAGTAACAAACATCCATCCATCCATCCATCCATACAAACTTTCACGTTAATAATATTAGTAGGACAACTGATTGGTAGAAAGATTTTAATCATTTTAATGAGTTCAGATAGGCAGTTGCTCGATGTAAAATACTGGTATTTAGCTGCATCCCGTTACGATTTATTTTTGTTAAAGCATTTTAAGAGCGTTCATGCTGACAACGTCGTATTTCTACTGGTTTTTCGTGATTATTTTATAAAATTTTAAACCAAAGTACTATTATTTAACAGCCAAACATTAGATCAAGAAATTGCATAAAATAATTTTAAGAGACTGTTCACTCTGTACCAACTTAATTGTACAAAAATAAAAATGACCAACTATTTACTAATATTAATTTAATAGTTTTATCGGTAACCTCTAGCTTTCTTTGGTCCATGACCACAAAACTTGATTCACTAGCTAAACCGCATCCACTAGCTTACAAGGCATCCTTACAATGCCTATTACACAGAAGCTGGATAAATAAAATAAAGCGAGGGACACAAACAGTGGGCACGTTTTATCCGTCATGTTTTGAGTAGTTAATAATGAACTATATTAAATTATGGCTATGAGGAAAACCACTAAAAATATGACCGATTTGTTTATTTATGTAGAGGTATTTCCTAAGTTTACATTGCTAAGTTTATTTTACTGAAATAGGTAATTGGCTTTAAAAATTGCGCTGACTTACACTGACTTTTAAATAACTAGCAACCCACCCCTGCTCGCAGATTTTAACAACAAGACACTCAATACGTCAAGATTTTTTATAATTTGTAATTTAAGTATTAATGTACTATACATAAAAATCTTCCAGAGTAAATTCTCTAAGCAATGGTGCAAAACGCATCAAAATCCATTGCGTAGTTATTATTAACAATGCAGTTACACAGACAGACACCAAAAGCGATTTCAATTATAATATTTATAGAAGCTTTAAATGGGACTAGTTCATTTTAAATTCTTTGTTTAAGAACCATAACGCAAACACAAAATTAACAAAATCTGCTTCAAATTAATACTGTTTTATTGCATACGCTGCATGTAATCTGATTGTATAAAAATGTGACATGATGAAATATGTTCTCCGTCAACCTAAAATGCATGTTTATATTGTTTATCTATTGTCATGTGTCTATGACTCACTTTGACTCTTTGAGTTAAAAATTGTGTCCTATTTTATTATACTATACATACTTAGAGCAGTGGTGGCCCAGTGCTAATGGCCGTGACTTATGAGTTGTAGTTGGGACCCCAGTCAGGCGCTTTACTATGTGTAAATTGGTGATGAAATATCACCACCACTCTCCAGCTCTGAAGGAAAATATTATGAGGAAACCGGCATGTCCTAGAATGAAAAATTCGAAGACATGTGACATCCACCAACACACACTGCCCGTGTGGTAGATTACGGCCCACTCCCTCTCAACCGAGAGGAGTCCTGTGTCCCAGCAGTGGGAACATTATAGGCTGATTATGCTTAAACATACTTATAATGGTCTATTGGTATATAGTATTTGCTTCATGATATTAGCAACTTATGGTAATATTTTATTATGAAGTTTTTTATTTTTTTTGAGTTGAATACTAAATAAAATACATTTGTAGATCTTTGACCGTCTTGTCAAGTAGTATTGTGTTACCTAGTAAGTGGGTTGTAGAGGTCAGATAGGCGTTTGCTCCATGTAAAATACTGGTTTCCAGCTTCATCCCGTTAGACTGAAAGTCGACCCCAACATAGTTGGGAAAAAGGCGATATTTATTTAATAATAAGTACTAAAAATGTATAAGTAGATGTAGGTACTATTGAAATCTAAATAAAAAACCACAATGTAATAATTTACGATACTTGATAAAACATCTTGCATAGAAGCCAAGTGGGTAAATTAAAAAAAAACGCGACTGAAAAACCTCCTTGCAGGCTAGATTGATCAGCCAGCATCTATTGTTAAACAGTCTATTGTTTTAAAATTAGAACAGTTATCTCACCATAGAATCGCGCGCTACATTTTAATTGAATTAACAACATAATTACTTTCCCTGTCACCAAGGTAAAGAAAACTGTTTGGATTTTATACATCGATTTTATACATAATACTCACATCCTCGAAAATAGATCCGACGTTGGCGGTCACGAGCAGCAGTGGCACTTTATCCGAACCCATTTTTTTGAACTTCAACATGTTACTGAAGAGTTTTAGTTAGAAAACAATTCCTTTAGCACGACCGAGGTTATTTACAACACAACGTAAGTTTTACCGCCGTTTCTTTAATTTGGCGTGAGCACGCCTTGTCGTAGAATACTGTTCATTACATTATTATGTTTAAATAATACATTTCCCCGTAAAAAACGGAAGACTTTGTACAATGTAGTAAAATCGCCCGAGTCGCCCCAGCCCTTTCTGACATTTGTCTGAATGAATGACATTTTTACGCTCACATTTGCACGTATAAACAGCATACAACCCGAATAATTTACGATGTTTACAATTTTCGCACAAAAGTAATAAATGTTTTATTAAACCCTACTGAAAACATTGATGAAAATTATAAATTCATTACAAATATTATATTTTCAATATAATTTTTGCCTAAAACAATGAATAAAACAATTTTAATCTGATATTCTGGTAGACCTGCTTGCGTGAAGAACGTAGAACGGAACGTAACTTTTGAACTATGGGACCTTCCGAATTTGGTTGGTTGTTGTACCAATGACGTCGATGCTAGTTGTACGTCACGCCTACTTTCAGGGCCGTATTTGCGTAAATAAATATGGGAAGACTGTATTTAAACTCGAGAGGTCAAGAAATGCGTATGTAGTGACGGCGAAAATTAAGAAAATGTATTTTTATTTACTTGTAGCACGAGGCACAGCGTGAGCCGTTAAATTTAATATAAAGACATTCCCACGTTTCTATTTTAATTTATCACGTCGCGTCGTCGCTTATTTTACACAGCAAAATTTTTCATACAGTATTTTTATGTCATTACGTGTATTGCTGAAGTTTGCGGTCAGCGGCATCAGTCACATGATTGTCGATTAAATACCTACTTACCTACCTACTTACCCTTCTAATAAGTAGATTTATTTATGTTATTGTTATAAACTTATATAGGTGAGCGTAACTTTTTAGTTTTAATGTAGAATTTTATTTTGTTATATTATTTATATAAGTACTTACACGATTTTTTGCTGTGCCCATACGGTCTACAACGGCTCTTAGCTCTGTAAGCTTTTTGTGAACATCTTTTATACCTTGTGGAATGCAATTAAACGAATATGACAGTAAAAAATGAAAAGCTAAACAATCATTGAAACAATTGAAATTGAAACAAGAAAAACAAAAACAGTTTTTCAATTGTTTTAGAAATTATTTTTATTAGAATAAATTTACCTACTTTCAGAAATAGGTATTTCCATATTTTATGTAAGTACCAGAATCAGAAAGCTTGTTGACAACAAACAAAACCTCTCGACTGAATTTTCTTTCACGTTTACGCGCGCTTTTCAAATAAAATTTTCCGCGTAAACCCAGCTTGATATTCCGGAATTCATCTCTGTGTGTTTTCGGGGCGTTCCTTTTCGCCGCACATGCGAACTGTGTTCCAGCGGCGCTCAATGTAAACGGCTAAAATAGAAATCGATTATTGTTGCTATTCCTGTGCATTTAGGTCGGGTTTATTCCTTAAATCAGTGCTATGGCAATCCGGTAAAGAGTGGGTAAGTGGAATTCATATCATTTGTTTGATTTATTGTGGAAATTACTCTGAATCGATTGGCCGAATTCACGTTTCGTGGGGTAATGTACGGGATTTCATGCCGCTTTGGCTATGAGATTCTGAAAAATATTAATTTAGGAATGGTCTTGTTGGTAAACAAATAATAAAGACGATAATTTAGGGTCTGACATTTCGGTATTTTGTTTATTCATTTGTTTTAAAGAAGAGTGAAGCATACCATTCATAAGTAATTAGAGGATATTGTGCTAGGAGCAGTAACCATGCTGGGCAAGCACTTCCTTTAAAAGGTATGCCTACCTACTGGTATACACTTGCATCTGGTAATATTGAAAGCCGTTCCAACATAGTGGGAAGTCGTTAGGCAAATGAGGAAGTCTCTGGGACAGTCAGTTGCACGGCACTTTTCACTGGATATCCCGGTCTCCAAACCCCCTTCTATGTTTCTAAGGAAGGCCAGTGGACCATTAGGCCAGTCTTTTGACTCGGGGCACCCTAAAATTCATGGCGGGCCGATATTTGCAGGGAGTGTAGAGTTTGTGCGAGTAGATAGGTAAATATATCGGACCCTTCCGACACATGGTATCAGGAGGACCACCAATTACTTCTGATCATCTAAGTAATAGTTTTATAGCTAAACAGCTTCAGCCTACATTTTGAAAAGCTATCCCTGAACTTTTGGGCCAAGAATCGGGTACTGAAAACACAGTCCAGAGGTGCCTCACTCTGGATTCCGAATCACCGTTAGCTTTGGTCGTTCCACTGCCTTCTTATCCTTTTGCAGCCGTGGGGTTCCTGTACCTATAGGACCCGAACTGGTGCCTCTCCACTGCGCCATCTCCTTGAGTTGACTCCCTGTTAATAAAAGTCTCCACAGCACCTCTATTTGTAAACCTATGTTTAGGTATTACTATTACTATATGAATGTAGATGGCTATAAGAGTAGAGGATGACCAAAGAAACGATGGATGGACTGCCGATTGTGTGAATGAAGATATGGCTAGGAAGGGGAAGGCTACTAAGATGACAACTAATAGAGAAGTATGAAAGAAAAAGACATGTTGCACCGACCGCACAAAAATTGGGATAAGTGCATGAGAATGATGATGACTTTCGTAGTAACAAATTCTGTATCTTTTCAGCCTTGAAAATGTACATACAATGTACATTGCTGCTCGCGGCTGCAGCAGCTGCGGTAGCGTCGGCAGCGCATCTGCACCATGCAGTCGAAACAGAGATGTTCGCGATACCCATCAGTCCTAACCTGTTCAACTGGACGTATCAGGGTAAGTCAGTATGTTTTGAACTAATGGTGGACACTTGACGTTACGATTTCTTTGCGCAAGTAAAGTTTGATGAAGTTGAATCTTATATGACTATCAAAAATATAACATCACGCCTGTAATCCCCAATGGGTACAATACAAGGGGACAAAATTGCTGTTCCTCTTGAATAAAATAAAATATTGTATCTGTAGTACGCCCAACGGCTCAATTTTCACCAGTTAGGTTAAGTCCCATGTTATGGGGGCGACCCTATTGCCGTCAACCGGGTACGAATCCAGACTCCGGGCTGCTACTGAGAAAAACACAATAACATTTTGCCCAACTTGGGAATCGAATTCAGGACCTCATGCTTAGCAGAGCCCTTGCGATCACTAGACCAACGAGGCAGTGAGTTTGACGTGACACAGTTTTACTTAGAAACGGCTCCGATGGTTCCACAGTTTCAACTTACACCAAATTTCATCCAAATCCATTGAGTTATAGTGGAAAGCGTAAGTAACGGGAACTAACAATCAAATCTTTGCTCAAACTCAAACTTAAAGTATTTATTTCAATTAAACCATTTACAGGCTCTTTTAAATTGTCAAAGAGTCGATCATTTAGTGAGAAAGTTGGAGCTTATTGCCCATCCCAAAACGTAGAGAGACAAAACTATAACCCTGGTAGGTACCTTGGAGCTGATCTGATGATAGAGCCTGGAGGTGGATAGTGGAACTTTTCCGTGGCTACTAGTAAACCCCTCGAGTTTGAGCTCATATGATGATTGGTTTTGACGAGTCCAATAGATTGGATAAGCGTGTTTTTTAGTTTTTCAAACTAGGTAGGTACATATTTTCCAATAGAATGTCATTTCATTTCATTTTCATTTATTTATTCACAAACAATTTGCATTGTGTTTGAAATCGTTCCTTAGGATAAAAATAATAAAAAAAAATTAACATTCTTAAATAATACAAGTATGTACCTAACTAACACATTCAAATAATAACAACATAACTCAATCATAACTCAACTAAAATTACCTCCTTAATAACATTTGCAATGTCAATTGAATTTAAGGATTTAAGATTAGAAATAGAAATCATTTAACATAGTAGGTACAAGTAACACATTTAAAAATTAACAACATAACTCAACTAAAATTACCTACAAGAAAATTTTCAATGTCAACTCATTATGAATTTAAGATTAGAAATAGAAAACATTTAAAAATTATAATAAAAATAAATAGTTCAATGTCAACTTGAATTAATAATAGGAATAATAATACACTTGTCATTTAAAAATAATGTCCATATCATGTCAATGGCGCACCTTCGGAAAATCATAATGACGACTTTCAATAAATAAAAGATTACCAAAATACGGTGTCAATGAGCGGCCATTCCGCCACAATAGCGAATAACGCCATCTCTGAATGAGTGGTGGCATGAGGAGCTTTTCATGCTCCCTCTCTGCTCCGCCACGTCAGCGTTGTTTTAGCAAGGAAAGTTTGCTTTACCATTTTCTGTACTTCAAAGTAGGGTGAAGTGGTCGATTTTCAATACTATGTTCTGGCGGTATCTGTGTATGCGAAGCGATTTATAATTATGAATGAACTAATATGTGGACAAAAGCGATACGCACTAACTAGAAATTAAGAATTGATGTAGTTTATGCCGAAAAACCAAACGGATCCAGGCAAAACGGACCGGAGAAGAAAGAGATTTAATTAAAAAGTTCATTAGGTGACATTACTGGATCAAAACATCTAAGAAAAGAAAAGTAAGAAAGAATACTGATAAAAAGATTAAAAAAAAGAAAACTGACAGTTTATCTGACTGTGAAAACTCGTTTTTAGAATAAAGTAGGGGCTATCCCCCAGTTCAGTGTCCAGATTTTCGCTTATGATAACCGAAAATCTGGACATTAGAAATGGGGGATTACATTCCGCACCCCAATTGCGTAACACACAATCAATCGGAATCTGAATAATTTTGAAGCAAATTGCTAATCCATTGCTTCATAAGTTCGAAAAATTTGTCTGCTCAACACGTAAATAACGCAATGAATGTTGTTGAACTGTCAAAATGAAACCGATTCCGATTAATCGTGTGTTACGCAATTAGGGTGCTGTTCTATGGTGGAGAACATTGTGCTTGCGCTTGCTGTGCCTGAAGATGATGATGAGTGTTTTTCTGTGAACAGAAACATATACATAAACAAACCATTATATGAACCATTTCAAAACTTAGTAAGTTTCGTCTTAGTAGCATTTTGTAATGGTTTTGAGAGAGTTTTGGAAAACTTACTAGGTTTAGCGGTGTTAATAATTATATCCGTTATTTCTTAAGATTTTGACAATTTATCACGGAATTTATTTAGATTTTAAGATTGTATCTTTACAATTTGATGGGACTTGGGTGGCTAGTACCTACCTACTCGTATGAAAATAAAACAGATTATGTAAAAAAACGCAACGATCTTCGCAGGATGGTTGGTAGCAGCTGGACGAGAGTTGCCCAAAATCGAGTTGAATGGCGTGCAATAGGAGAGGCCTATGTTTAGCAGTGGACTGCTATAGGCTGATGATGGTGTGAAATAACCGCCTAAAAGCGAGTCGCGCTAAAAAAAATCTAATTAGTCCGTCAGTTAGATATAAAAAAAAATATTGAACCCGTATTTTTTCTTTTGTTAATTACAATAAAAAATGATGAAGATTAACAGGACAGCGGAACTTTAACAGACGATCCGTTAAAGTTCCGCGTGACGTCACTTGCTTGCGACACTTTTGCAAGCAAGTGACGTCACGATCACTCACTCCCAAATTTTGACGCGCTTTATCTTTGTCATTTTTTGTTTGATTGACAAAAGAAAAAATACGTGTCCATTATTTTTCGATAATCTAACTGACGGACTACTTAAATATAATTATATTTTTTTTACCCAGGAATCTACCCTATTAGGGTGCTTGCATAAAGATGCGGGTTTTCGGGTTTTTACATGTTTAAGCTGCGGGGTAATTGGGTAATGGTGTAACACACTAACAGTAGGAATGGCTTTCATTTTGACAGTTCAACAACATTCATTGCGTTACTTACATTGTTAAGCAGACATATTTTTCGAATATATGAAGCAATGGAATAGCAATATCCTCCGAAGTGATTCAGATTCTGATTGATAGTGTGTTACGCAATTAGGGTGCTGTTTCGTATGTGTAAGCGCGTTGTTAACACGGGACTATTTCACCCGCACCGATCGGTACTGACTTGTCTGTACCGGGAACCCGTTTCTTTATGCAAGCATCCTTAGGTTTCCGAATCTGTACTGTACTTATTACGTCGCTAGTCAGCCGTAATTACTATATTTTGCGAAATAAATAAATCTGCGCTAGCTCCTAAACTTCATCTAAATAACATGTCACGGAACAAAATATCTGCACCATATATCTCAGTAAATTAAACATTTTTACTTGATGAAAATTATCAATTTATATAGGTAGGACTTTTTTTGCAATTATAACAGTGTCGTTCAATAGTCTAACAACTCTATTTAAACCAAAAAGTTTGCGTAACAAACCTAGAATATAGGGAAAAAAATAAAAAAACAACCCAGGCGCTTTACTTTGTATAAATCATTTCATCACCATTGCTCATAAACGATGAAGGAAAACATCGTGCGGAAACCGGCAAGTCCTAGAACCAAAAATTCGAAGACATGTGAAATCTAACAACCCGCTGTGGGCCCGCGTGGTGGATTACGGCCAACTCCCTCTCACCGAGAGGAGGCAGTGTCCCAGCAGTGGGAACATTATAGGCTGATTATGCTACTGTTTTTGCAAATAAGATAGAAAAAATAAAACTTAAAAACGAAAACTTAGAGTTTATTTGATAAAACTATTTCAGAAAACCAGGAACCCAATTGGTTTCCTTCTCCATAGTTTCAGTGTTTGGCTTATGATACTTAAAAACATAAATAAGTAACCAGCCCTAAATTAAAATTAGATCCCGCCAATTAGGTAGTACCAGTCGCTATCGTCATTCGAAGACTTATAAGAATTACTCCCATACACAGCCCACACCATTTATATATTTTTTTTGTAGCTAGGGAAAAATCTCCAAGGTTAAATAAAAGTCACTTATATATAACTGACAGGAAATTTCCACTTTGCAAGGTTCCCCGGTTGCCAAAAATAGATGTTCTTTGTTTGGTTTAGCTTCTATAACGCCATATCAAAATGTCCCACGCTGGGCGCCATTACAGATTTGCTGCTTCTTGAGTCAAGATGTTATTTTGACGAGTTGTTAGTCAATTTACTTTCCTTAATTAATTGTGTTTTATGTCAAAAATAATTGTGTTTATATCAGTAAACAGGGGTAGAGCTAAATGTGATCCCTCGACCAAACTGTAACGTGATCTATTCAAATTGCCATCTATAGAATTCGCATAAAAATCTTATTCATCATTACAAGTTGGTCCAGTGCTTCCAAACAGGGCTAACTTCAGTGTAGACTTCGAGAGGAGGGTCATTTATCTGCTATTATTACTTGCCAACGTCCGGCAGATAAAAAGTGATTTTTAAAACCTTTATCAAAAGGTCGAGAGTTGAAAGCAACAGTTGTACTCTCCCACATGGCCACGTGACATGTTGGCGTATATATGTATTGGTTTAAATCTTGTCCAAATGTTGGTTCCAAACAATTTATAGAGCTTTCGAGAATATTCCATCTTGTGCGGGCCCAACATAAATTGCGGATGTTGGCCGAACATTAGTCCATATATTGGCCCAACATTCGTCCGTATACTGGCCCAATATTTCAGTTACAATGGCTTCGAGAATATTCCATGTTGTGTTGGGCCAACTAGTTTCCGTTGCAACTTCGCGCATGTCCTGTGTCCTGTCCATTGCAACGTACCTCAGTCGTCCATTCGGCCATTACTCATATTCGACGTTGCACACCTTTGATTGAGGTGTAATAAATTATTATTTTATTGGTTTCTTTTATAGCTTTTGGTCGAAAAGTAGTCAAAATGTAGTGGTTTAGTGGTGCTAGTGTCTTCGTGAGGCGGACTGCTGTGTCGGGTAAGTGTATAATAGACTTTTTATCTAGATTTTCGAGATTCAGCTAACGGACGCCATATTAATTCGGGGGAAGATAGGGCGACTTACAAAATTCAAATTCAGTTTTAATGAAGTGTTTCAGTGCTTGACTTTAGTTTATTATTCAAACTTAGGTTTTTTGAAAAGCATTATCATAAAATATTCCGTAGTTTACATGTGTCGGGTTCCTACTCCTTACTAGCCGTTTTCAGTTAAGTGAAAAAGACACTCAACAGACGATTCGTTAATGTCGAAAAAATAATCGTTTCTTTGTTTGTTCAACAGATAGTTTTCGCTCCGAACATTTTTGCTATAACTTTTCTTTTAGGACCATTTGAATTATCCTATCGGCTATTATTTCCCAGTTTCCCACATAAAAAATGAAGTCAGTGTTGTAATACTTTCAATTAATTACCACTGATTTATGATTCGTCTCTCATATAGCATCAAATAGTTACTTTGTGTTCGACGGATTGTTTTCGCTAAATACGAGTCTCGTACGTCGTCGTATTCCTAGTGAGTGGCTCTCACTTTTAGTAAAAGACCATAGGATTATTAAAATGTTGGCTACATCAGCTTTTAAATTCCCACATTGTGAATAATTAAGTATCTCAATTAAGGGTCCATTAAAAAGGGTAGCAGTCTGCAGATCGATACCGAATGCAATACAGCGCATGTCCTAGTTTACCTGGGTGGTAGGGGTGCCTAGGGCATCCATATTGTAAATTTGTGATTTATAGCTGTATTGATCGCCGGGAAACGGACGGCGGAACATCATTTATATTTCTATGACGAGACATTGAAATTAAGATCGTTTTTCTTTCGTCAAGATGTAATTAGTTCAGTGTTGTGTGGACGGGGAGGTCGTGTGGGGACACAGGTAAGGGTTAATGTTTTTTTACACTTGATTGAATAATAGGACGCCGAATCAGGAGCGACTTTCAAGATGGCGGGTGCTTTGATGGAGATTTTTATTACGTGTTTGCGAGTTGTGTTTGTTTAATTTGATGTTGTTTAAACAGAGGTCTAGGCTTTTATCTATATTTATGGTTATGAATGCGGATAGGTATCGGAGTTGTAGGAAATATTATGATGGGTGCAATGATGATTTTCCATAACTATTATGTGTATTTTCTGATAGATTTGTGAGCTTTAAATATTCAGGTATCGTGTATTAGGATTTATTTTATCAACATTCGTCGGGGGTTGCTTGCAAAATGGCGGACATTTAATCAGAAATTTTAATGGCGTTTCTAATATTACAACATTTTATTGTGTAGTGTTGTTAAAGCTGATCAGTATACTTAGTATTATTTATTTATAACCGCGGATACACAGTCGATAACAGGATTAGCAGGAAATGGCGGGCAATTTTTAGGTGTTTTGTAAAAAAATGCTCATTTGATCCAACGTTGTTTGTGAAAACTAGTGGACTCTACTTAGACTCGTTGTTGAGGTCGTCCACGTGCGCTTATCGTATGCTGTACTTTTCCTTTGCAAATGGCAGTACTTGATGACAGTCACGCTCCACGTGACGGGGCGCGTAACGGACGCGCCACTTAACAGGGCCCGGGACAAAGAGCCACGTGCGTGAATTTTAGACCTACAATCTCAATAAAAACGTGTTTTCGGCTTCCCGCTCCGTTTTCCGCGCCGTATTTTGAGACGCTCGCAGTGTGAACGTTGCCTAAAAATTCACAGCGTGACTCGTGAAACTTCGGTATGAATTGTAAAGATCCACCACTGAGCACTGTAGCTATACTCGGTCCTAATTTAGTCGTCTCGAATCTGTGCCTTTGTTCTCGTTATTGTCTATTCACATCCAAATAAGAAAATTTCATAACATTAATTTTCGTTCCTTCCTCATTACCTCAATGATTTTATCCACACATAAAACAGTTTTGGGATAAACATTCGAAATACCCGGTTATTATGTTGAAGCAAAAATCATTAAATAGATAAGTTTTATTACGGCATTATTAGTTTATTTTTTCCTTGGTAGATATGTACCTAATGTTCGACTCGTTGATTTAAGAGCATTTTTTGTAACAGCAGAAGACAAAGTATACTACCTTGTGGGTCGCCATTTTTATTGCGTAAATAGTCAGATTTAAATATAGATTTATGTAAAAAATTATGTAGGCAAAGGTTTTGGCAATTTTCTGAGCCCTGACCTTTTAAGAAAATTATAAAAAAGTCTTTACCTAAAAGCGTTATGAGGGGAATGTAAAATTAAGTCAATCAAAAGCCTTTGTTCGACATATTCCCTTGGGAGTACCATCCCACTCCAAACTGTCTATGAAAATAATATAAATATGCTGTAAAATCAATAACCATTGCACCAGAGCGCATGTCCTAGATTACCTGAGTGAAACTGGGAGTCGCATTGAGGACGTGCTCAGTGTTACTTGTTGCGCTATCAATTGTGCTTCCGGTGTCGTCTCAATTTGTGATTTATCTTGGTGTCTTCATCGATTCTCTTCTTTCTAATTCTTTGTGAGATAATTGATAAAGAGTGGTTCAGTGTGTGTTTTTGTCATCAAGCTAATCAGGTATGGATATAATTTGGCACTTTTTCGTGGGCTTTGGTTTTTTGTTTTTGTCGATTTTGAATCATTTTCGTATTATAGCAGATTTTTGAATAGTTTTGTAATATACCTAGTTATTTTTTATAGGTTTTTATTTTTAAGGTGTTTTTTTCTTTTAATTACTTGTGATAATACTAGAGTGTTAATTAGAAAATATTTCTTTATCGTATCGTTCGTATAATTTATTCATTAAAATCAGTATTCCAAATAAATAAATAACTAAAAACTTAAACACTGGATTCTTTGTCTAAAATTTCCGCGACAACGTGGGCGGAGAATGGTGCTCACATCCAGAAAATGGCGGCTGCATAACGATCCATGACCATTGCAGCTACAGCGCATGCCCTAAGCATTTAGGGCATGCGTTGTGCCTATCTTGGTCCTCGGTATTGATTAGACTTCGGGAAATGGGCGCGTTCGGTTGCGAGCGGGGGTGAAGCTGCGGGGATGAAGTAGCGGGGGTGAAGCTGTGGGTGGGGATGAAGCTGCGGAGGTGTAGCAGCGGGGGTGAAGAAGCGGCTATTTTAATAATCATGATAATTTGAAGTATTCTTTTGATTTCTTCTCTGGGTTTATTTGTTTAACCATGGACGTTTATCCGAGACTTCTTGATGTTAAATATTTGATACCGGTTGGAAACTTCGACGTGGATTAAATTTTCGTATTCACACAAAATGGCGGCTGAAAGCTTTCCATGACCGGTGGGCGTTGCACTTACGGCGCATGCCTTAACTAGTTACGTAATAACTTAGGTAGATAGCCTATTGCGCTACATTTCTTTGTTCGCAGCAACTTGCTGAATTTAATACATTGACATGGAATACGAATGATGGTTTATAAAAAGCTCTGACTTTGAGTTGAGCTTTGAATTTATTTAGTGGGTAGGGATGTAATTTAGGATCATTATTGCTACCACTATTTTAATAATTTTCCCTTATTGTATCAACAATAATGGTGAGTTCTCCAGATTTCTTAAACTTACTATAATTTCTTTCGGATCCTCTCATAGAAAGGGGGGTCAGGCCCAAATTCTATTTTATTCCAAACAATGTGGCGTCTCCTCCAGAAATTTCTAAGTATTTCCCTAGATTACTATTGCTTCTTTGTGGCCCTTTCGCAGAAAGGAGGGACTAAATTTTAACAATATGGTGACTTGTCGAGAATTTTTGTCTACGATTTTCCTAGCTTGCTATAGGTAATTTCTTTGTGTCACTCTCATAGAGAGGAGGGACTCTGGTCCAGCAGTGGGAATATTTATTAGATTTTATTATTAAGAATATGGTGTCTTCTTGAAAAAATTCTAAGGTTTCCCTAACTTACTATTATTTCTTTCGGATCTTCTCCCAAAGAGGAGATATTCAGGCCCAGCAGTGGGGACATTATTAAAGACGTAACTTGAATAATTCATTATTAAATACGCGACTTTACCAGCCTCTGAACATTTGCCCTTCTACAGAATTCGACCAACAGTACCGCTTCCATGCGTCCATGCTGGGCAAACCGGAGCTTCCCTCGTGGCTTCGCTATATATATAGCGGCCGGCACCACTCGGGGTTCATCTTCGGGACCCCGCCAAGGGGCAGCCGAGGTCCCCTCACGGTAAGACATCGTTTTATGTATTTGCATAATATGCTCTACTTGATGTAGGTTGCAGGTCCAGGTCGAACCTGGTTATGAGCGGCCCGTTACGGATTTATGAAGGAAACCTTTGTCTAGCAACGGAGGCCATCCGGCTGATAGGTCTATTTTTTTATTTGCCAGGACAAAATTAAGAACATTTCTTTGGTAATAGACACGATAGAATTTTATAAGTTTATGACGTCTTTAAGTTCTGATGACAATGATAATGATAACATAGCAGCTAGTCTGTGCAGAGTTGACGAATGATTGAAAGATCATTTTCTTCCTATGTTTGAAGTAACACGGAGTCTTCGATATAGTGGAGTGTATAAAGCTACAGTTCTACCTTTCCTGGTTTCGCAGCTTGAAGTAATTGGGCTAAACCGGCAAGATTATGAGACGCGGAGGGTGCTACTGATGTTGGACATACAGCAGAAGGAGAAGATGGCGCGCCATGAGGTCGAGCTCAAGATCGATAATCTGAATGTTGAAGATCTGTTGGATGAGCACAAGTAAGTAGCATTAGTATTCTTCAGTCTTTTTTTGTCTTTTGTTCTGCATGGGTTTAGATATGCCTGCTAAAATGCATCATCATCTGCCTAGGCTTTTTTCAACTATCTTGGCGTCGGCTTCCAGCTTAACCAGGTGTTGTCGAATATCAGTATTTTACATGGAGGGACTGCATATCTTAGTTCCATGCTGCTAAAACGCGTCATCTTTTTTGTGGGGATAGGCTAACAATGTTAGCATGTGTCCAATTTTGTACAAACATTAACATAATTTAGGTTTTTTTAATATTTTTCGATCCGGTCCAGACTGCACGAAATGGCGGCCGTCCTGTCAAGCGAAGCTTGAACACGTAGTTAATTTTATCTTCTATATTTTTCCATCCGATCCGATCAACTTTCTTTTGTTTAAAATATTAATTTCTCTGTCTTCCAGGATGACTCGTCTGAAGGACATCTTGCGAACTAAGCTCTGGACGGAGAGTAGTGGCGATCTGTACGCGACCTTCCTGGCGTCTGCTATCGATCTGGGCGCGCGACTGCCTCTGAAGCCGAGTGATGGAGAAGGGTATGTATCAAAAGTTATTAAAGTATAGGTATTATATATTCTTGCAGACGTAGGCCATGCAGCGGCAGCAGGTATCAGCTTATCCTGATAGGTACCACATTTGACTACAATTTCTATAAAAATGAATGAATTAAGAAAATAGATAAGTATTTCAAAGACAATCATAAAAAAAATGCCAGAACGTGTGGTGTGACTGCAACGCCATCTATCTGACAACAGGCTAGAATAGTATTTCCCTTAAATATGTATAGCGATGCAGAGTAGCGATGCGAGGTAGAGTAGGCATTCTTTCCTTTTAGACCAAAATAGTACCAATCACTGATAGAATTTCATATCTGTTACAGGTTGGTAGTCCGCCTCGGCAGTTCCATGCCATTCTCTTTGGAGTTGAAGAGGCTGCGCGAAGAAGTACGTCCTCTGTCTCGTCTGCCGAGCTGTCCTCGCGAGTACAAGCGAACCACTGTGGAGAGACTCTTCAGGGATGCTGGTCTGACGCTGGACTGGTGTAGCTTTGAGCTGGTAAGTCTTTACAATATTACTGTTTAGGTACTTAAGGTGTTGAGCTGTTTTCGAGAGTACAAGCGAACCACTGTGGAGTGAATCTTCAGGGATGCTGGTCTGGCGCTGAACTCGTGTAGCTTTGAGCTGGTAAGTCTTTACAATACTATTTTATAGGTGCCATAGGTGTTGAGATGTTTTCGAGAGTACAAGCGAACCATGTGGAGAGACTCTTCAGGGATTCTGGTCTCACACTGGACTCGTTTAGATTTGAGCTGGTAGGTCTTTTCAATACTATTGTTTAGGTACTATAGGTGTTGAGCTGCCCTCGAGAGTACAAGCAAACCACCACCACCAAAAAATATCACCAAAACATTTCATGAAACAAACATTCAGGGTAAACATTCTTCTGCCCTATCGACTACAATCGATATTAAGTTATTGAAGTATAGGGTCCTCCAAAAAATTTCAAAAATATCTCTCCAATGGTTGATAGTTTACTTATCATTGAAAACAGTACGATAGCACCATTTTCTTCTATCTTCCAGTTCAACACTATCTACAAGGAGCGTTCGACCCAACACCTGGAGTACCTCACAGAGGTGCCTAATACCAGCAAATCCGCCAAGTCCTTCAAGGCGTTGGATACCAGGGATGCCTGGACTGCTCCTAATAAGGTAAGTGAGGCAGACCCTGCTGACGTTGAAATAAAAGAATAAAAAAAATTGAATGAGTGTTTTATTTGTGTGGATTGTTTTTCTATTAAACATTTTTTCCCGATTTATTTAGGACAGTGAAGGCTGTTATATCTTCGTCAGATTACAAATTCTTCCGTTTTTCAAGTCAGGACACAATACCTTTTGAAGCTACGGCACTGAGCAGATTATTGCATAGAACATTATACAGGGTGGCAGGGATGGGGCTGTTGCCATGGATTCACTACATGTTTCTAAAACCCAGGCGTTGAAATTTTACGTTATAAAAAATACTGATATTCCATACATTTTGACCGCGTAGGTATTGCACTTTGCTATGAAACAGCTGAGTTTTGTTTTGCTTTTCGACGAAAAATTGCTTCGCTATTCGGTCTAGAATCATGTGCTGAATTCAAGGTTACAGTTTGCGCGTCGGTATCCCCACCACTCTCTATTGACAAGGTACCGTCATGATGTTATAGCTCAATCAGTTGCGAATAAAAATAGACGATGTCTGCAGCCCATAAAATACCGTAACACATGATACTATAAAAGTAACTAAACTAGACTTACTTCGCGTTATCTGTATCAGTAAATTGACGGATTTTTCGATCGAAGAGATCTTAAATTGGGAGGACCACATTGTAGCCTTCGTCGAGCGTGATACCCAGAAAAACAGTATTATTGACGAATGCTAGTTTTAATTATTAATACTATGTCACAATCACCACTTTTAAAACAATCGGTAAAGGAAATGTAATGCATTTCGTTTTTTTCTCATTTAATGCTAAATTATTAGCAATGAACTAGTTTTGGACCTGCGGTAGGCTGTACTAGACTGTAGGGCGTTGTTTACGTCGTTGAAATTTTACGCACGTCTATTAATCTTAAAATTTGAAGAAATATCGTCAGCAAATAACGCGGTTTATGGATTTTTTTTAATAAATGGAATGGACCATTAATATAACTACTCGTATAAAGAGGAAAGGACCCAATATCGAGCCTTGTGGAACACTCATTTTTACTATTAAACCGAAAGAATTAACATCATTTATTTTAACTTGCTGTAAAATAATGATTTCACTAAACTGAGCGCAAGTTTATTTATTTATTTATTTTGTTAGGAAAACAAACAATTGTACATTATATATTAAAACTAAGATTACATTGTAAGTGGGTAAATGTACAATCCACAACGTTTCCACAGATTACCTAGGTTAATGATACAGTGAAGACACAATATTCACGTTACAAAACACAAAGAAGAAGACAGTAAGAGAATAAAGAGGCTATACTTATTTTAAACTGAAACAAATAGTAGGTACTAGATAACAAACAAGAAGAAAAGACACTAAACATCACACAATTGTAAACTATTCACTAAATATTTCTTAAATTTTTGACGATCTAAAGCGAATATATCCAAATTCACAAAATGTTCATTGTAAATTTTAGCTAGTCTATGGAGAGGCGCCCGTTCACCCGCGTTGGTACGACAAGGTGTCGTGGCAAAAAGCGGGTAAACGCGTGCCTCCCGTCGACTAACTGTTCTGGGCACTACATAAAATATATTATTAACTAGGTCTGAGCAGTTAATCTTATTGTGCAACAGATCATGAAGCATCATGGTTTGGAGCAACAGACGCCTTGATTCCAAGGTTAGAAGGTTAAACTTTTGTAGGGACTGAGTATATGAAATACGTTCCATATGACATCTAAACTGCATGGATCTTAAGAATTTGCGCTGAACTTTTTCTATAGCAAGCTTATATTTAGCATAGTATGGATCCCATATCATGCAGGCGTACTCAATTTGTGGTCGGATCAAAGAATTAAAGAGATGCAGAAAAGTGGCTGGTCGCTTAAAATCTACGGATGATCTCATTACAAGGTGGTACATTTGAAATGCCTTAGCAATTATCTTATCAATATGTAGATTTAGGTGTAGTTTGCAGTCCAATAAGATACCCAAGTCACTAATCTGAGTCTCTCTTAGAAGTAATTCGTTGCATAAAGAATAATTAAAACTAACAATGTTTTTATTTTTGGTGAAATTCAAATACCTACACTTAGCTATACTTAATTTCAATTTATTTGTGTCACAGTAGGCAGATAATCTGTTTAAATCTTGTTGTAGAAGATAGCAATCATCGATCGTTACAATTTTCCTATAAACTTTGAGGTCATCAGCGTACAATAGAAAATCACTATTAAGAAAGCAGTCTCCGATGTCATTGATGTAAATTAAAAACAACAAAGGGCCAAGAATTGATCCCTGAGGGACACCGGAGGTAGCCAGGAAGGTATCAGAATGGTACCCATTGCTCACCACCGTTTGATTACGGTTACAGATATAAGACTGAAACCAGCGCAGCAAGTTGCCTCTAATGCCGTTGAATGCAATCTTTTTAAGTAATATTCTGTGATCAACTCTATCGAATGCTTTTTTAAAATCTGTATAGACGGCGTCTGTTTGTGCTCTTACATCCATATTATTAAACAACTGATTCGTAAATATCATTAAGTTAGTAGCAGTCGATTTATTTTTGACAAAGCCGTGTTGCTCAGGAATTAATTGTTGTTGAATAAAAGGAAAAATTTTAAGATGGACAAGTTTTTCAAATAGCTTAGCTAAAGCACAAAGTAGAGAAATGGGTCTATAATTCTCGACATTTTGTCTGTTTACCTAGTCCGTAATGCTCAAATTTCAAGAGAAACGTGATCTACGCAATCGAATGCTTTGGAGAAGTCAGTCAAGAAATAATTCTTTGGCGTTTTGGGTTTCTTCCCACGCTGTAAATATGTATTATAAGCATACCCTTTCCAATTAACTTGCTGAAAACCGACAACATGGATACGCTCCATAATTATTGGTGTCTTTACTGTCCCCGGATTTGAAAAGTGGTATTTACCTTACTTACGTATTTCATTAGATCCGGGAATACTCCTTGATCCACACTTATATTGTAAGGCTAAGTACGGCGCTATAGACTCAAAAAATGGAGGTGCAAACATAGACATTACACATGGATATTCGGTTAATAGTAATTCGGGATAAAAAAATATTGGTAAAGAAGTATTCAAATTCTTGAGCTAGCGTTTTTTAGTGCTTATGAGACCAGTCCTATATTCAATAGAATGTTTAGACATATAACGAATTTATTAGCAGCAAGAATATGTTCTTTAATTAACCGTCTTTCTTTCGGCTACGGAAGAGGTAGTAATATAATAAAATAAAAAAACTTATACTTCATATTAAGCATCCTGTGTGAATTTCCAGGAATCCCTACCATCTCGCAGTTACGGCAAGCTTCTAACTGCAGCAGTCCTGGTGCCTCTGACTCTCATGCTCCTCTGTGTCACCGCCCTTACCGCCGCAGTTTGTGCGCTACATGCTACTGTGTAAGTATAGCTTAACTTCTATTTTATTCATGTAACCCCGTAGTAGAAGGTGGGTCGAGCTGGACAAGACAAACGACCAGTGGTCCACATTAGCCCTGGATCCCAAGATTTGGAAGTCATGTGGAGATGCCTTTGCCCAGCAGTCGGATGATATACGCTAACAGTAACAGATTTTTTTTATAGTATTGGATGACAAACACGGCCATACATGGCCCTCCTGGTGTAAACTAGGGGTCTACTCCGAAGTGCAAAGTGCGAATGTTCGGATCGGACCGACACATGGCCGAACCGAATATTATTGAAAAATGTGAAAAAACGTTCGGATCGGCTCAGTTGGGTCGGGACCATAGTCAATATTCGAAAGAGTGTAGGAGTGTACGGTCGGGACCGACCGAACCAAATAGTAACTTCGGAGCAGGAAACGGCCGAACATTCGGCCGATACCACTTCGGAGTAGGCCCCCTGGACACCGCTGTCTATGAAGTCTTTCCGAACAGAGCTGAAATGTTTCACGTGTGTGTAATTACACCGGCATCCACACTCTTCAAATCAGAAGACAGCAACGCTGCTTAATAGCAGAAATAGGCCAACCAGTCGTGGACGAATGAACGTAATTCGAGTGCCATACACCAAACTGGATCAATCGGAACCGCTGGTGTCATTGATCAATCGCAATCTAGTTACACCTTAGCTTAGAGAGGCTACCAGCTCACAGATTTCGTTGTTTATCCCTAATAACTACGTACCTGTTTTATTATTTTTTATTTATTGTTGTTTTGTTATTATTCCAGACGAGACCCGGAAACCGACTATTTTCTCGACCATATATTCGATATATTTTTCGACTATAGAAAACCTAATAGGTGTGAAATATTCAAATATTTATTTGTGGTGACTAACATGATTTAAAGAGGAAATGTGTGCAACTTCGTTTGCGTGCATGTCGGCAAGCAAATTGGATTTCATGGGTCTTTCATATGCGCCCAGTAAAACCAGTTTTTTCGACATTACAAACAGACACTTCAATTTTATTTATTTGTATTGTATATATTTCAGAATTTTGCACCAAAAAAATGTATCATGCGCTGACTGTATGCCTACTACTTAATTTCTAATATTTAACTTCTGTTAATAAGTCTGTGCTCATATTTCTTTCAATGTGAAATCAAAATAGGCGTTACTAGCCTGATTTCGCATAGGATTAAAAGGGAAACTAACAATTTAAAGCTAATTATTCAATAACCTGACATATTGTTTGTATTTTAAGCTACAATAAAGATATCCTAAATATTCTAGGGCTCACAAATCAAAGGTGGAGATGTGTCGTTACGGCACTGGCAACACTGAACAGACACAAGTAGCTGACAACACCAGCACCAAAAGCCTTGGAGTCAGGTTAGTACCATCTACTAAACATCTAAGTAAATAATGATATAGAGTTAAGTACCTAATAAAATATAGGGAAATCTTCACCACGCCGGTCCTTATAGGAACACTCAAAAATATGGGTCTTCTAAAAACCGTTACAACGAATGGGGAAATACCTTTTGTAATCATAGCGCTTGGAGTGGTGATCAGACATATACTACATGGGTAATATGGGTGGCAGGGACATCGACGCACAACCTGTTACCATGGATTCAGTACATGATTCTGAATCACCCTGATGTCTAGCACCATGTGCTGAATTCATGGTTTCAGTTTGCGCGTCAGTCCCTGCCACCCCGTATGATTTTGGTAAAGGTCCTTGCAACTGGTTGCCTTGCTTTAATTTTTTTGCCTTTTGAGGTTTTCAACGAATCTCCAGTAAGATAGCTCTAGCTACAGCTGCAGTGTAAACATAATAAATGTCTGACATTTGTCAACTAATAGAATAATATTCATTTATCTACATAGGATGCCCAACAAAAGATACACTTAATATATGACACATAAATAATGGAAAATGTTTCTCATCCAGCCCCAACAACAGCCTAGCGCGACCCTACAGCCCCAAATCAACGAGCAACCTCGCCGGCAACTACAACCGTCCGCAACCACCGCCCTACATGGGCTCGGCAACCAACTCGCTCCACCACCGCAAGTCCTCGGACAAGACCCCGTCAACCAGCGGACACACTCCCGAACACCGTACGCATTTACTCGAGGAATCTTTAAAACTGTTAAACGAAGCCAAAATCTGCGGTGAATTCGACAAAAAAGAACCGATCATTGACTTGAACGACGGTACAGAGGACTATGTCCCGATAAAACCGGATTCAACTGGTTATATCCCGATAAAAGCGGATGGATCCGGTTATATTTCAATGAAGGATTTGGACGATATTGATGTCCCCGATTTGGCTAAGTTTGGCATTGCAGGCGCTATATGACATGAGGTGACGGCGGTTGGTGAACCGCCTGTCAAGACCTGGTTCTGTTAGATTTTTTATCGGTTTTTTCTTTTCGTCCGGTCTAAAGATTTGGAGTAAAGGTTACCATACATGATCAGGCTCCCATCATCTCTAAAGGTGTAACTAGAATGCGGCCGATCGATTATATTGATCCAGTGCAGCCGAAAAATGTTCATCGATCAATCGAGTATGTTTACAGGCGATCAGTATCGAATGAACAGCGTTTATTGACCGCAATCTAGTCGTACTTTTAGTATTTCATATGTGGATATTAATTGTTACTAACTGAGAAAAAAAAAGTTTTCTTTTATTACTAAGGCATCGTGGCCTGTACATACGGTGGTAAACCGACCGTTTCATATACAAATTATGATAGTCATCCGGTCAGGCCAAATAAAAGCAGATTCACCTGTGCTGTTCCATTTGTACTCTTCATGTATGGTAGTCTCAAGCTACAGCCATAACAACGCGTTCAACGCGTTTCGCGATAGCGTGCACGGTTGCGTTCAGTTGTGTATTATTTATTTATTTACCTACTTTTCTATCTTACGTCTATCATTACAGGGTTTTTTTTACCCTAATACGATAGTGTAATTCATTAACTCTTATCCTAACTTATTATGAATTTGTAGTTACTGGTTTACCGACTGTGATCGCTGCGATCACATCGAAATTTTGTGGATGCATATTGTTTGCACGTCGTCGCGGTTTTTTTTTTTTTGTTTTTTTTTGTTTGGTTTCTGGTGCAAGCGTGCCTTAATGTTTACTTTGATCGTGTCAAACCCAACTGACACACCATTAGCACTCCATTTCTATTTACTCTGTTAGTATAAGTATTATTTATTAATAACAGACAACGGGGGTAATGTCCGTGTCATTTTTTTTTTTTTCATTAATAATGCTCCCGTGTTGACTTTGTCACGAAGGAGGATATTTTTTGAATTATTGAGGCTTAGTTGACCGGCACGTTCAGTGGTGATTATGTAGTAAACTGAGTAGGTAACAAATATACCTACTTGGGGAGAAAATCCCAGTACTTAAGCTGTGGTTTCCTAAAGGAGTGTTTCAAATTCAGAGCGGTGTAAATGACGTCAAAAACCGCTCTGTATTTGGACATTACGGCCGCATATGGCGGTCACTGCTCTTCTAAGAAACCGTAGCTTTAGGTCGAGATAAATGGACGTTACTTCGCATATATGCTAGGCTAATCAGAATTGCTGTCACTGTCGAACTAAGGTCATAATACAATTGCAAGACAGAGACGGGAACATTTCTGAGCCAAAGCACTTGCAAAGATGTTTATTTATCTCGCCTTATGAGGCATCTCGATATAATGCATTAAAAGTTATGGCGTCAAATGCGTTATATCGAGATATAATTTGTTTTTATTAATTATCTATTGAGTAAGAGGTTGTCAAATATCAACTGTAAAGAAATTTTTAAAACGCATATTTTGATATATTATTTTATATTTTTCGTATGCATATTTTGATAATGATAATTCGTAGTTTTAACTATAAAATAAATAGGAATCATGCAGATATTATGTAAATATGAACGCAAAAAAATACAATATACAAGTCAGATTTGAAATTTAACGTAACGTAAACACTGTAGTTTTAACTTTAAAATAGGAATATAGATTTAAATTTTAACATAAAATGATTAGGTACCTACTTATAATTAGGATAACCAATATAAGAATAATTTCCATATTAGGATTAACTAGTTATACCTACACCCATACAATCATACACACAACACACCACATCGCATCATACACACACACACATCAAATCTACATTAATTTCAAAACAGTTGCCGTGGTAGACGTAGTCCAATATCAATAGATTTGTATTAATAATATAGTTGGCCCGTAAGCTGTAAAATTAAATTAGTATAAAGAAAGTTAAATGATTGGAAATATTATTAAGCTGTAAATTTTTTAAAAATATAATGGAAATCCGTAATAGCAGGGAAAACACATTAGTTTTAACCGATATCATTCCTGGCCGAGGAGTGATGTGAGGAGTCAACACCGAAAATAACGAACAATAAAGAAAAATGTGTCAGAGGGTGGTGTCACTAAACGTAAATATGTTATTTTCAATAATTATGTATAAGGCCTACAAACAACAGTAAATAAATAATGTTAAGTGACGAGGGCGTTATTTCACCCACACGATCTACATCGGTCGGTGGTGTTGATCAATGTTGATCGCTATGTGATTGAAACATACAAAACCGGTATATCTTGCGTCGAATTGAGTCGCTCGTTCGGTCATCGGGCATCGATCGACGCTCGGGCTTTTGTAGTCGATCGATAGACTTAGCAAAGATAAATCAACATTCAAAATATATTTTTTGCACGTCAACCTACATAATTCGCTTATGAAACGTCAGAAGCTAGGTGGGCGGTGCACAGAAAGAAAGAAAGAAAGAGTTTATTTGGACAAAGTTCGTGAAACACGAAATACAAAATTAATAAAATAAAAAATAATGTTTCAGAAAAAAATTAAATTAATATTCAATTTCACAGCAAAAGAAAACCACGGTTACTCTTTTAAAAATAATTCTCGAATGATTATAAATTACTATTACTGTTAGACTGGATCATCCCATGATGCTGGGCAAATACCTTTCCCGATGATTGGAGCTGGACAAAACAAACGACCAGTGAGAGCAAAGAGCTGGAAGTCTTTTAAATTAATCAATCAAAAATGATATAATTAAAAAAAAACCGTTTTAAAACGACGTTTCTGCGACGTCAAGCCTTGAGCATTGTTTCGGAATGTACACATATTATAAACTAAAGTCGTTTTCGTGTCTCTTTGAGTGACCGCGTTGTTCTTCTGAACTACGCAACGAATTTTGATCCGGTTTTCACCATCATTTGGAGATTTTTTCTGGATCACATTCATATTAAATGTAAATATATATAATAAAATTCCACGTTATGTCAAATCGTAAATAAATAAAATAACAATTACACCACCTTCGTTAACGTTGATCAATACATCGATAAGATGTCTGTCGCATGAGTGTAATAACACCTTTGTAAATAGTTTAGTTTAGAATATATTATTATAGTAATAAGTTAGTTTAGGGACGAATTATTTATTCTTTAGTGTAAACTGACAGGTGCAGTCTGTCACTTTGTAAGTTAAATCAAATAAAAAGTTATTTGTTCAATTTAGGCTAAAATCAGCACTTTCTGAACATCTAAATAAAACGCCCGCTCTCCACCAATTTCCAGTGCTTTAGCTGGGAAGGAGTGGCGCAACAAACTCCCCAGCAGTACAGCGGTCTGTTCAGTCAGAAGAACTGTATTCTATACGAATATGGAAAGTAACGAACAAAACATTAAATGAAATTATTTGCCATATGTCAGCTAGACATGTTGCGCCGACCCCAAATAAATTGGGAAAAGGGCAAAAGAGTTATGATGCTGATTATGATGTGCTGACATCATCATCTTAATCATCATTTTCCTGCCCTTGTCGTATCATACGTCAAGTTACCAACAAAAACATTGACAACAGACTATACTGAATCAGAAATAAAAACGTAAATAGAACTAAATAAAAACCTTCAGGCATAAGATAATATAAAGTCATATTTACAAATTATTAGACTTTGCACTGGCTTTAGGGTCCATTTGCACCACAAATCACTAAATGCTTTCATCCGCTAAACCAATTTTAAAAATCATTTTGTCTCTTTCATCTTTAAACGATTGACAGAAACAGAACGATGTTTTAGGCGTTTAGCACTAAACGTATTTAGTGATTTAGGTATGGTGTAAGCGGGCCTTAAACCATAGACTAAAAACGATTACTTTGAAAATAAATTTAATTAATTAATTAATTACAATTATTAACAGTTCGATACGGATGGAGCAGTATTTTATACATTTTTCTTTAACTGAAAGAAAAAAAAAGAAATTACATTTATTTGCGGTAAACATGACGCAGAGAAAGAATACAAACACAAAAAAGAAAGTTTAGGGAAAATTTATAAATTCAGTAACATAAGCACCTGTCAGTTTAATCCAGTGAATTAATAATTCAAGTAGGTATAGTTTTTTATTATTATTTTAACTTATATCTGTTGCTGTAATAGTCACTTATTTAAACTGTAAAGTACCATTTTATCTCCGTTAAATTCTTCCCGAGCCACAAGATACAAGCGACGCTTAGTTTGTGGCTCTCCGAATCAGAAGTGTCTATAGTGTGTGTATTTTATAAATATTATATATTTTTTATATATACCTATATATATATATTAAATATTATTTTTTATTATTTTGTACCTTAATTATGAGTAAGCGTTATTAGTTATAAGTTAAGGAACTGTAAATATAACAAATGGAATAGGCAGATGTTCATAAATGAAATTAGTTGTAGATATTATTATTATAAGTAGGTTAAACTAGAATATAATTACTTAAGGAAAAAATGTACATTATTGGTCATGGTCAAAATCTTGAAATACGCGTTTCGCATTAATTATTAAGTTGAGTAAAAAAATACCACAAAAGGAGATTAAAATGTAGGTTTATTCATTATTATAAGCGATAATAATTAAGGTAGAGACTAGCCACAAATAATGTTTGCTTTATTACAAATTTAGACCGAATACTGAAAAATTTGCAAATTCTTTGGAAAACTTCGTCAGCACTTAAAATAAAAAAACAATAAAAAAAATGTTTTAAGCTGTCCGTAAATTCAAAAAATATTTGAATATGATAAATTTGCTTATTATTTCTTATTTTTCAATTGGTGGGGTACCCTAGGCTCAGTAGCAACGTGCAAACTACCGTATTAAGTAGAAGTAAAAATACGACTAACAGAGTTTAAATATTAAGTTTATTATTAGTTACAAGTAATAATAATTAGGGCAGACACTAAGTCCACCCACAAACTATTTTTGCTTTGTTACAAATCTAGACCAAACACTGAAAAAATAGTAAAATCTTTGGAAAAACTTAAGCTTAAAGCTTAAAGTCAGAAAAAAAGTACTTTTAAACTGCCCTAAAATGAAGTATGATTAATTTGCATATTATTTTTGTAACAAATTGTGGAGTCGACCATAAGACCTTAGGCTCAGCAGCCACATTGACAACCACTACACCCCCATACCATGAACAAAACAAGAAGACAAGGTAAAAAAAAAACACGTCGACTTGAGAACCCCCCTTTTTTTCGTCATTTAAAAAACTAAGTAGGAATAAATAATTTATCTATATAATAATGTAACTGTAAATAATTTATGAAAACGCACCGTTGGGCTATTATTCTGTATAATTAGTAATAAGACAGACACTGTTTAATACAGGAGTTGGTTTGAATGACAGAGAATGTGTTACAATAGTTAAGGAAAAAATAATAAGTATTGTACATATAAAAATAATGCGAACTGAAAGGTAAAATCGGTTATTCTGAAATAAGGACATTTTAAGCGTATCGATATAAATAGTAATTTAAAATAATTATAGGATGAAATTATTTATAAGTAAATGAATTCAGTGAAGCAAAATTCAAAATTAAATTCAAAATATTTCATTTCACATAAATAAACATAGGTACAGTCACCAAAGGAGATATGTAACCAGGGTCGTTGGATATAGTTGAACTTTAGTAAAAAACCGATGGATGTTTTCGTATGAAATTTAATTTAATTAATAGACAACAAACAGCTAATTTATCAAATTAATTTCATTCGAAAACATTCATCGGTTTCTTACTAAACTCCAACCTATATCCGACCACCCTCGTTACTTATGTCCTTTGGTGACTGTACAATCTGTACATGGGCACCTATGAAACGTCAGAAGCTAAGTGCATGGTTCCAATTAGTCGTTTCCTATGGACAAGAGCCGCAAAAAAACTCCACGGTAACTCTTTTAAAAAAGTCTAAAGTTATTTAGTTTTATTTTGAAGATGTCAAAAAAAAACATGCAAATTCTAGTCTGATTTGAGAAAAACATAAATAATGAAGAAACATATTTGAAAACCTAACAGCGTAAATATCTATGAAGATAAATCTACTACATAAAGAAAAAAATAAAAATGTTTTATTTGGGACACGCATAAGCAATACAAATAGAAAAAGTAACAGATTTCAATAAAAAGTAACAGAGTTTAATTTTAACAGAAGCAATTAGAATAAAAATATTCTGTCAAGTAATAACCACAAACATCAACAATATGTCTAAAAATACGTTATTTTAGATGCGGTCAGGAAACCTTCTCAGATACTAAAATCAGTTACCTATTTGTTTACAGATTTGTCTTTGCTTCATTGAATAGAGTATACCTAGTGATACCTACTATTTAATCATAAAAAGTAACTACACTACTAGTTTTTGATTGCTACAGAAAATAAGGTGCATTTTATTTAAAAAATAAAAAAAGAAGGGTTTGGAAAAAAAAAATTAAATATATTTTTTAAGAAACAAAGCATGAGCTCTGTACCTTTTTGTGCGAAAAGTTTAAATAAATAAATAATATTTTGCCTGTTACTTGTTAGCTTAATCTAAAATATGGTAATAATTATTATTTATTCTGTTCCCACTGCTGGGACACGGGCCTACACTTCTGAATGATGAAGTAGTTTTAATAATATTAAATTTCAAGATATGACTGGATAGAATCAAAGTCGTGTATTGATACAAATTGAAAATATCAATTATAAAAAAAATTAAACAAAAAAGAAAAAAAAAATAAACATTGTTCTAAACTAAATACCCTTAATTTTCTGGCAAGTATATAAAAATAGTAGTGTATTTACAGCATAATATTAAATAGATTTTAAGTTCTATTTAAAGCCACGAGATTCATCGCCAAATGAGTTAAGGAAAAAAAATATAAGTACTGTACATATAGTAATAAAACACTCCAACCAATGTGTAAAACTAAATTAATATTAAACTATGTACAATAATAGGCTTAAGAAGTCTAGTGGTTACTATTAATAGTAAAACTACATAATAGGGTTAAATAGTGTAGACAAATGCTTAGTCTAGAGTTTATTTAGGGCTAAATAGGCTACAGTTTAATTAAGAATAAATAAACAAGAGTTAATTGGGGCTAAATAGGCTAGAGTTTAATTAGAGCTAAATAGGCTAGATATTAATTAAGGATAAATAGGCTAGGTATTAATTAGGGTTAAATAGACTAAGGTTTAATTAAGGTTAAATAGGCTAGAGTTTAATTAGGGTTAAATAGGCTAGGAATTAATTAGGCTTAAATAGGCTAGTGTTTAATTAGAGATAAACAGGCTAGGTTTTAATTCGGGTTAGATAGGCTAGGGTTTAGTTAGGGTTAAATAGGCTAGGTATTAATTAAGGTTAAATAGGCTATGGTTTAGTTAGGGTTAAATTGTCTAAAGGATAAATAGGCTTCACTAGGCTAAGGTATAACGAGACTACATTGGGAAAATAACATACATTATTAGCTGTACATTATTTAATTAAATAACAGTGAAGTCTAGAAATTGTTAGAATTAAACACTAAGTTCTTCTATGTCCTTGACTGTCAAAATTGATGTGATGTCTCTGGTCCAAGCAATTCTATGGATAAATAAATGAACCTATAGGTAAAGAAGATATAAATTAATCATAGCATACTCGTAACTTCACGTCTGTGTCCCCCAAAAGGGTAGGCAGACGTATACACAATTCAGGCTTATTATTATGTCAATGTAAACTCAACTCGCAAACACGCTCGATCACAACCCTGTTATAAGTCGAGTATTTGTTTTCCGGAAATGTCCAATTTTCAAAAACATCACAGACCAAGTAAAGAAATAACCTTTCGAAACGCCATCAATTGCGTCATTATCCGCTAGTATTTAACAAACAAAACCAAAATCAGTATAAAGTTCCCACTGCTGGGACTCAGGCCTCTCTGAGAGAGGGAGTGGGCCGTCCACCACGCGGGTCAAGTGCAGGGTGTTTGGATGTCTACGATTTTTTGTTTCTAAGCCCCACTGGTTGCATCACAACTTTTTTCTTCACCGTTTTAAGAGCAGAGAAAACCGCAAATATTTAGGTACGGTTCCGTAACTTACTTAGTTGGATAGATTCATCATCAGCCTACAGCAGTCCACTGCTAGACATAGGCCTCACCAATCGCAAGCCATTCGTCTCTATTCTCGGCAACTCTCATCGAGCTGTTACCCTGCGAAGATCGTCACTCGACCTAGCCTGTGGGCGTCCTACCTTACGTTTACCGATTCGTGGTTTCCACTCAAGAACACATTTAACCCAACGGTCGTTGGTTCTACGGCTAATATAGCGAGCTCATTGCCAGTAGATGGATTGCTTGGGCATATCGAACATCATCAGATTTATGACAGTAATGGATGTCCATAGAGGCGTGTGTGCTGTGAACAGAAATCAGGTATTTATGCGTATATAATAATAATGTACCCACTCAAATTGTAGGTACATAAAAAGGTGGTAGGTCCGATTATTATGAAATTCATATCCAGATAGTTAGTTTTTAGTGTGGTCTTGAATGGAATTCTCACTTTACTTCCAGCTTTATGAGAATCGTACAGGTATCGTGTGTTTATTTCGGTTGGATGATTTAAAAATTAACGTTGTACTTTGGGATACAGTGCCAATTGCTGCCAGTAGACACCACAAACCCACGTTTGCACGACGTAACAATATCGCCGCGGGATTTTATCGCGCACTGGTTTTTCAACTCTCGGTGTTGAGCCCAGCGTTGAAATTCCAACAAAGCGCATCCTAGCGCGTCATAACAACACACTGTTGGATTTTCAACTCTCGCTGCTAAGCAGTGCGTTGAAGATCCAGTGCGCGCTAAAAATTGCTGCGGGAAAAATGCGCCTGTGCGAACTTGAGCTAAATTACAATATGGCTTCAACCAATCACAGTGAAGGGATATAAGTAAAAACAATCAGAAATGGCGCAGACGTTTGTTAATTCAGCGTACTTGCTTATTATAGTAATACCTAAAATGGGTAGAACCGACACTGACAAACTTTCGTAAAGTTTTCTTAAAAAATAGCGAAAAGCCAACAACTTAAAAATAATTGAATTTAAAGAGCACTTTTAAAAATTGAACAAGCCATAATAAAAACAAAAAAAGAAATAGATCCTGGTTTTACTAAAATCATTTTTTTTTAACAAGTTAGTATCATGCAAAGCGGATCCACCTTTAGGTATATTAATTTTCAAATGGGATATTAGTATTAAGTGAAGCTGTCTGATATAAAAGAAAAAAAGAAAAAAAAAGGTGACCGTAGGAATAAGCAAGAGCAATGGAAATAATACACAGCGAGTTTTATAGAAAAACTTTCAGTGTCTAACTTAATCAGATCAGTTTATATAAAAAATAATAAAAATATATTTTGAGCTTAAGTCAGTGTGTGAGCGCAAGCGGCTCGCGTCAACGGCAGAAGCAAATGTCGCCACCGTACTCAAATACACACGAGCGGCACGTTGTCACACTAAATCCTTTTCATCTTATCGAAATAGTCTTCATAAAATTTTATTGATAGGTACTATTACTGAATGAAACCATCCCTTCATAATATAGTTCAAACCTAACCATTTTAACGATGACTTAAAGCAGTGGCGTGCATTGGTTTTCAGAATAGGTAGGCAGGAATTTAATTTCATCGTATTAACTTGAACGAGTAAAGACCAATGACAATGTGCGAATAGTACGGGAGCCGAGTAGGCCGTCTGGCGACTGCCTACTGCCGCGTGTGTTTGTATGAAGATTTTGTTTTTTTGTTAGATATGATAATTTAGTGGGTTTCCTAATTATGGGGCACACACACTTAAATGTAATTGACAGGCTTATGGTATTTTTTTGAGGAAGGCACTGCTTATATGCCTTTATGCAATGCATGCCACTGACTTAAAGCGTCTCCACCACTTATTTGACAAAACGGCCCGTTCTAGTTTCTATTTCTATTACTAACTCTATGTGTATTATGTCTATCTGCTATTATTAGTCGTAAGTACTTTGGTATAAAAATAATTATACATTCAACAATTGACAGATATATTCCGAGGGTAGCGACGTGGAGGTGGAGTGTAGATATTGACGCGCGAAATGCCCTCTAATTAGCATAGAAATAATTAGAAACCTAAAAAAAAAAAACAAAAAGCTAAAAAAAAATTTTAGCGATAAGGTTAAAAATAAGCTTTGAGTTTTTTAGACTTATTATTTTTACTTATGGAAACCTAAAATGTTGATATGATATATAGGTAAGTGCTGACAGTGATTCTTCGTGAAAAACAAAGAACGATCACTTTTCAGCTAGTTTGTAAGTAATTATAGACATAAACATCGTGTTCTAATTAACTGAGACAGTATAGGGAAATCTTAAACGTAAAAAGCCATGAAAAATGAATTATTTATTTGGTCATTTGAAGAATTAATTAAGAACCTACAAATAAAATATTAGCGACAAAGTCGATGATAGGTTTTGAGTTTTTTAGACTTATTATTTATTTAACTACTAAAAAAAACGAAAATAAATTGTTAGCGATGAGGTTGGGTTCTTTGGAATTATTTATAATTTGGTCTCGTCAGTAAAATACCTTGTAATTGGCTTTGAATTAATTAAGAACCTAACAATAAACATTAGCGATAAAGATAAAAATAAGTTTTGAGTTTTTTAGACTTATTATTTTTACTTTTGAAAACCTTCTAAAGTGTTATATACCTACATATAAGTGCTGACAGTGATTCTTCGTGAAAAACAAAGAACGATCACTTTTCAGCTAGTTTGTAAGTAATTATAATTTGGTCTCGTCAGTAAAATACCTTGTAATGTAATTGGCTTTGAATTAATTAAGAACCTAAAAATAAACATTAGCGATAAAGTTAAAAATAAGTTAAAGTAAATAAGTTAAGTAATAAGTTTTGAGTTTTTTAGACTTATTATTTTTACTTATGGAAACCTTCTAAAATGTTGTGTACCTACATATAAGTGCTGACAGTGATTCTTCGTGAAAAACAAAGAACGATCACTTTTCAGCTAGTTTGTAAGTAATTATAGACATAAACATCGTGTTTTATTTAACTAAGAAATTTTAGGGAAGTTTTAAACATACAAATTCATAAAAAAAAATCATTGATAAGTAATTTAAAGAATTACAAATACAAATAAAAAGATATGCAACACAATACTACAAATAAAATATTAGCGATAAGGTCGATAATAGGTTTTGAGTTTTTTAGACTTATTATTTTTATTACAACAAAAAAAAAAACAAAAAAAATGTTAGCTATAAGGGTCAGTTCTTTGGAATTATTTATAATTTGGTCTCGTGACTAAAATACCTTGTAATTGGCTTAGAATTAATTAAGAACCTAAAAATAAACATTAGCGATAAGGCAGAAAATAAGTTTTGAGTTTTTTAGACTTATTATTTACTTATCAAAATCTAACAAAATGTTGTACCTACATAGAATTGCGAGGCTGATACGTCGTGTAGAACAAACGACGATCTGTTCTCTGCTTAGACTAATAATTTTTACTTATGGAAACCTTCTAAAATGTTGTATACCTACATATAAGTGCTGACAGTGATTCTTCGTGGAAAACAAAGAACGATCACTTTTCAGCTAGTTTGTAAGTAATTATGGACATAAACATCATGTTTTATTTAACTGAGACAGTATAGGGAAAGCTTAAATGGAAACAGACATCAAAATTCGTCATTTGGTAATTTCGTTAGCATTCTCCATTCCGTCAGCATCTCCAGCACCATTCTCTGTACCAGATGCAACAATACGAAAAACAAGTTGTTAAACAGATATTTTGGTCTTCAACTCAGTTTCACGATAACTGTAAATTATAACACTAAGCATTTAGTATTAATATAAGTAAGATACAGGCGCTTCCAGGAAAATTATATATAATATAATATTCGATTCGAATATAATTATAATATTCGATTATTCAAATTGCGCTGAGAGTAAGCACTTTTTAAGCAAAAATACTTAATGCAATTCCTGCCAACATAGCCCGCGAAATTCAAATTTTCTTAAAACATCCCAAAAAACGCCTGTCGTTAGCCACTTAATAAAATCAAAAGTTAGTCTTCCACTAACTTTTTCGACATAAAAAAAAGTTTTTACTGATTAAGGTTTCCTCAAACTTTCTCAGTTTAATAAAGCACACTGTTTATTAAATTAGACTAGTTTAATCTTAAATTAGCTAAAATAAGTAAGTGAAAATGTAAATATAAAAAAACATTTCAGAAAGGTGGAATCAAATATAACATTAAATAGCAAATAAGTATATATACAGGTGATAAAGCCGAGTATTAGTTTTAAGAATCAAATGCTGCTGCCGCCAATCTGCTAGTATTTGACAAACAAAACCAAAATCAACTACTTAACTTAGTTGGATAGATTTATCGTCAGCCTACAGCAGTCCACTGCTAGACATAGGCCTCACCAATCGCAAACCATTCATCTTTATTCTCGACAACTCTCATCAAGCTGTTACCCTGCGAAGGTCGTTACTCCCCACCTAGCCTGAGGGCGTCCTACCTTACGTATACCGATTCGCGGTTTCCACTCAAGAACACGTTTACCCAATCGGTCGTTGGTTCTACGGCTAATATAGCCAGCCCATTGCCAGTAGATACACACACATGTACATATTGAACATCATCAGATTTATAACAGTAATGGAGGTCCTTATAGGCTTCTATTCTCTATGATTAGACATGAGGCATGTGCGTATATGATAATAAATTACCCACTCAAATTGTACTAACAAATTGGTAGGTCCGATTATTCTGAAAATATCCATATAGTTAGTGTTCAGTGTGGTCTTGAATGGGAATATATCACTGTACTTGCAGCTTTCTCACTTTGGAATCGTGTACCATTTGTTTTTTTTGGATTTTTTAGAAATTAACGTCGGCGGTGGCGGGATTAGTATAGAAATAATTAAGAACCTAAAAAAAAAAACCACAAAAAAAATGTTAGCGATAAGGTTAAGATCTTCGGAGTAATTCATAATTAGGTAACTCTGAGAATTAAATGCCTTGTAATTGGCTTAGAATTAATTAAGAACCTAAAAATAAACATTAGCGATAAGGTAGAAAATAAGTTTTGAGTTTTTTAGACTTATTATTTAACTTTAACTTATCAAACCTTGCAAAATGTTGTTTTACATATATAAGTGCTGACGGTGATTCGTCGTAAAGAACAAAGAACGATCACTTTTCAGCTAGTTTGTAAGTAATTATAGACATAAACATTGTGTTTTATTTAACTAAGAAAGTATAGGGAAGTCTTAAACATAAACGGCGATAAAACAAAACCATTATTTAGTCAATTCGTAAGTAAACCATTTTCTATTTCAGTGGTTTAAAATACGAAAAGAACTTGTAAAACAGATATTTTGGTCTTCGATAATTCAGTTTATTGATAACGGTGAATTAAGTATTTATTATTAATACAACCAAGCTACAGGCTCTTCCTTTAAATTAAATTTTTTTTAGTCTTTCATACAAATGAAAAAATTTTAAAAATATGAAATACGAGAATAAGCACTTTTTAAACAAAAATACTTAATACGCTTTCCGCCAGCATAGCCCGCGAAATTCAAACTTACGTTTATTCGCTTTGCAGGTCAGTGTCATGTTGTATGTTGAACAAAATATGATTCACAACCGTAACAAGAATGTATTTACAGAATTATAATCATTAAAATCATCAATACAACCCTCCAAGCTCATCTAATCCTATTGATCGATATTTCATGAAATAGTAATTGCAGAAAACGAAAGAAAATCACGCGAGCGATCCTGGCACTACCCCCCCTTAAGACATCCCAAAAAACACCTGCCGTTAGCCACTTCATAAAATCAAAAGTTAGTCTTCCACTAACTTTTTCGACATTAAAGAAAGTTTTGACTGATTAAGGTTACCTTACGCTTTTCAAGTTTAATGAAGCACACTGTTTATTAAATTAGACTAGTTTAATCTTAAATTAGCTAAAATAAATAAGTGAAAATGTAAATATAAAAAAACATTTCAGAAAGGTGGAATCAAATATAACATTAAATAGCAAATAAGTATATACAGGTGATAAAGCCGAGTATTAGTTTTAAGAATCAAATGCCGCCGCCGCCAATCTGCTAGTATTTGACAAACAAAACCAAAATCAACTACTTAACTTAGTTGGATAGATTTATCATCAGCCTACAGCAGTCCACTGCTAGACATAGGCCTCACCAATCGCAAACCATTCATCTTTATTCTCGACAACTCTCATCAAGCTGTTACCCTGCGAAGGTCGTTACTCCCCACCTAGCTTGAGGGCGTCCTACCTTACGTATACCGATTCGCGGTTTCCACTCAAGAACACGTTTACCCAATCGGTCGTTGGTTCTACGGCTAATATAGCCAGCCCATTGCCAGTAGATAGGTTGCTTGAGCATATTGAACATCATCAGATTTATAACAGTAATGGAGGTCCATAGAGGCTTCTATTCTCTATTATTAGACATGAGGCATGTGCGTATATGATAATAAATTACCCACTAAAATTGTACTAACAAAAGTGGTAGGTCCGATTATTCTGAAAATATCCATATAGTTAGTGTTCAGTGTGGTCTTGAATGGGAATATCTCACTGTACTTGCAGCTTTCTCACTTTGGAATCGTTTACCATTTGTTTTTTTTGATTTTTTAGAAATTAACGTCGGCGGTGGCGGGATTAGTATAGAAATAATTAAGAACCTAAAAAAAAAAACGACAAAAAAAATGTTAGCGATAAGGTTAAGATCTTCGGAGTAATTCATAATTAGGTAACTCTGAGAATTAAATGCCTTGTAATTGGCTTAGAATTAATTAAGAACCTAAAAATAAACATTAGCGATAAGGTAGAAAATAAGTTTTGAGTTTTTTAGACTTATTATTTAACTTTAACTTATCAAACCTTGCAAAATGTTGTTTTACATATATAAGTGCTGACGGTGATTCGTCGTAAAGAACAAAGAACGATCACTTTTCAGCTAGTTTGTAAGTAATTATAGACATAAACATTGTGTTTTAGTATAGAAATAATTAAGAACCTAAAAAAAAAACGACAAAAAAAATGTTAGCGATAAGGTTAAGATCTTCGGAGTAATTCATAATTAGGTAACTCTGAGAATTAAATGCCTTGTAATTGGCTTAGAATTAATTAAGAACCTAAAAATAAACATTAGCGATAAGGTAGAAAATAAGTTTTGAGTTTTTTAGACTTATTATTTAACTTTAACTTATCAAACCTTGCAAAATGTTGTTTTACATATATAGGTGCTGACGGTGATTCGTCGTAAAGAACAAAGAACGATCACTTTTCAGCTAGTTTGTAAGTAATTATAGACATAAACATTGTGTTTTAGTATAGAAATAATTAAGAACCTAAAAAAAAAACGACAAAAAAAATGTTAGCGATAAGGTTAAGATCTTCGGAGTAATTCATAATTAGGTAACTCTGAGAATTAAATGCCTTGTAATTGGCTTAGAATTAATTAAGAACCTAAAAATAAACATTAGCGATAAGGTAGAAAATAAGTTTTGAGTTTTTTAGACTTATTATTTAACTTTAACTTATCAAATCTTGCAAAATGTTGTTTTACATATATAGGTGCTGACGGTGATTCGTCGTAAAGAACAAAGAACGATCACTTTTCAGCTAGTTTGTAAGTAATTATAGACATAAACATTGTGTTTTATTTAACTAAGAAAGTATAGGGAAGTCTTAAACATAAACGGCGATAAAACAAAAACATTATTTAGTCAATTCGTAAGTAAACCATTTTCTATTTCAGTGGTTTAAAATACGAAAAGAACTTGTAAAACAGATATTTTGGTCTTCGATAATTCAGTTTATTGATAACGGTGAATTAAGTATTTATTATTAATATAACCAAGCTACAGGCTCTTCCTTTAAATTATTTTTTTTTTTAGTCTTTGATAAAAATATTAAATAATTTAAACTACGAGAATAAGCACTTTTTAAACAAAAATACTTAATACGCTTCCCGACAGCATAGCCCGCTTTTATTCGCTTTGCAGGTCAGTGTTATGTTGTATGTTGAACAAAATATGATTCACAACCTTAACAAGAATGTATTTACAGAATTATAATCATTAAAATCATCAATACAACCCTCCAAGCTCGCCTAATCCTATTGATCGATATTTCATGAAATAGTAATTGCAGAAAACGAAAGAAAATCACGCGGGCGCTACCCCCTTAAGACATCCCAAAAAACGCCTGCCGTTAGCCACTTCATAAAATCAAAAGTTAGTCTTCCACTAACTTTTTCGACATTAAAGAAAGTTTTGACTGATTAAGGTTACCTTACGCTTTTCAAGTTTAATGAAGCACACTGTTTAAATTAGACTAGTTTAATCTTAAATTAGCTAAAATAAGTAAGTGAAAATGTAAATATAAAAAAACATTTCAGAAATGTGGAATCTAATATAACATTAAATAGCAAATAAGTATATACAGGTGATAAAGCCGAGTATTAGTTTTAAGAACTAGGAAATAAAGTGACAAAGAAAATGAAAGAATGGGTTTAATTAGGTAGGGAAACAGGTAAAATTCCGTGAGTACACGTTCTGTTAGTTAAGACTTACCATAGTTAGTTTTAGTTAGTCCATAATTAGATATACGCACAATATGTGGCCACTGGTTACAAATTCGCTACTATTTTCTGTGGTGACTGTCGAAGCATTATTCTTTGAAAATTTACGCATATTTTCACTAATAGGTACATACTAGGCGACAGGGCCGTCTTTTGCAAGGGGTGCGACGCACCCCGGCGCAGTGTCTTAGGAGGCGCAAGCTGCTCGCCTTATATCTACCCATACCATGCGTAATCACAATCAGTTTTAAAAATTACTTAACAAATATTCATTATACTTACCTACATATAAAAATATAGGCACCAATATTGTTTACAAAACATACGCCTCACTTTCGCATATTCGACTTGCAATGTGCAAGGCAATTTAGATCTTATTACTACAGGAATTAAATTTATATTCCGACAAACACACGCGGCAAATTCAAAGAGACGTTGCGGCCACAAGTGAGTGCGCGCGCGCCCTTTGACAGGCGAAGCCCGCCTTTTGACACACCGAAGACTGTTTTCTGCCAACAATAAAATAAAATAATATGTTCTATATTTAAAAAAAAAATTAATCACTTATTCTGCGCATATAAGACGCACATTATAAACTAACATAAAATAATACATATTAGCCAAAAGCCTCGTATTCGACATACAAATAATAAAAACAAAAATATTAATTAAAAAAACGTTTTAAAATATTGTCTTTGCTGTCACCTATAGAAAATGTGGCCTGTTTGTATCTGGACCGACGATAGAGGTAAAGCAAGTAAAAAGAAAAGAGATCATGAGATAATGCAGTCCAGTCCGAAAATTTACTACTACCACAGCTATTTCTGCACTTTACTCCAGCAGGTCCATAGGACTGTTGTCTTAGAGAAATTAGGTCATCATCATTCTCCAGCCCTTACTCAAATTTATTTGTGGTCGGTGCAACAAATATTTTTCTTCCATACTTAATTTCTAGACATGAATATCATCTTTCACACACTCCATTTATCCTCAGAGAAATATGGTTGGAACATGAACAAAGCTGTCTTTTTATTGTTTTAACAGCCCACATTTCGGGTGGTTACTATTTCAGCCTCAAACGAAATAAAATGGCTATCAAAAGCACCTTCTGTGCTGTTCACAAACCAATTCTTTACTTGACTTGAGAAGTATTCCCAATATCTCAGGCTTATAGCCACTAAATCCATGAAGTTTTGATATTTAGTCAGCCTTTAGACTTTGGAAAACTTGAAAGTTTGGACTAGCTCAATCAATCCATGTCATGTACTGTGTTAGTAAAGCGCTTAAGCCTTAGGGCGGGGGAGGGGAGGGGATGGCTTAAAAGCTTGCCTAACACGGTTATGATACTAACGGCCATAAGTCACAGAAAATAATTGTTTGTGAAATTGACTACCGAAATTGTCCGTATATTCGAATCCCACAAGATTCAAAATCGCTTGACATTTCACATGGCAACCGACTTTTTGACAGTTTCAAATATTAGTCTGATAAATTGTCCATATATTCAAGTCCCACAAGATTCTAAATCGATTGACATTTCAAATGCAACCGACTTTTTGACACTATCAAATGTTAGTCTGTAAGAGTTTGTAGTAGTTCCCTGGTAGTAGTTTCTGTCTCCTAGCAACGAGACTATCGGTTTTATCTCTATGGTTGAACATCACATGATAATTAGCAAATAAGACATATTGTACGAAAAACCTATACAATGCGAGGTCAGCTAAAACTGGAAATTATAGCTTGGTGTGTAGCCATGTGTAGATACATACAAAAAAGGAAAGGAGTCCCATACCCTAGGTAGATTTAAAAAGTATTGGTGTAAAAGAATGAAGAAAAAAGAAAAGAACGAATGAGTGAATGAATGTAATGTGGTAGTTATAGCAGTTTTAGTTAGTAACAGGTCAAAACTTCTGATTTTGATAATTGTTTTGGAGTTCTAGAGATTATACAAGACGATTTTAGCATTTCTTAAAAAAAAAACCAAGATGGGTATTTTGAAAATTCAGATTTGGTATCAGACATTCTATTAGGTATACAATACTAAATTGACTACAAACTTAAATTGACCGTATATTCAAATCTCAACTGTCATTCTTTGACAGTTGTATAAAAAGGGTATCGCACAGCAATTTGACGTAGAGTGTCAGTTTGATTAACAATTAATTTTCCTGACATTTCAGCTACTAACATTTATATGTAGAAAACTACCGAAATCGGTTCAGTTGCCAAATATGAAAAAAACACCTGTTACATACTTCAGTGGAACTCCCGAACTTACTTCCCGATATTGAGTGAATAGCAGGTTATAACTGGTTCACTCAATATCGGGAAATACAGACTCCGGCAACGAGTACTTATAAGTAGGTTTTGTACTTCTTAGCAAGCTTGTAGCACCTATCATCCATAGCTAAACTCGAACTTTTTAGTCAATAGGAACTTGCACAAACTAAGTGAGAAGCTGACTGATGTAAAAGGTCGAACGCAGCTGTCATTTTGGTATATAAAATTTAAAAATCAAAATAGTTTACATCATCGCTAACCGTCAATTCAGATAGTGATTGAGCCTAACGATCACTAAAAATCTAAATTCCTTCTGGGTGAGTAGGTACAGCTAAAAATAATGCTTGGAATCAAAGAAGTTTTGACTTGTCCTTAGTTATACCTCTGCCAATAAGTGTGATAAAGTAGTTAAGAATTAAGATAATTAAGTATAAGTAATCATAAGTATGGTAATAAGTAGAATAGTAATAAATAAGAAATAAATAAATAGAATAAGTAGGGTTACATTCTTAATGCAAACAAAAGGGGACTATAATGTAGATCAACTATTAGTTTGTAAGGTATTATCCAATCATATCAATGCCGGCACACTCTGCTACAAAAATACTAACACCATTTTAAATAGATACCGCAAAATATGTTTTTTTTAATTAAAATACTCAATTTAAAAGATACTGTACCGACATATATGTAGCTACGCGAGAACTTCGTAGTCCAGCTCTACCAATATTTACGTCACACACTCCTTCATCGCTCAAACAGAGTTTGTCAAAAAGTCGCCATTGACATTTTGATATACAAGCAGTGAGCCAACCAGAGTAGACCATAGCACCCATCTGGCTGGTGGATCCTCTCCTTCAACGGAGTAACATGTTACTTAGCATTCCTCCATTTCCAAAATGTGACCACCAACTTAGTAGTAACCTATTAAAACTGAAATGCAATGAAAATAAATAAATTAAGCAATTTTACCTATAACTTTTGAAAGAACGTATCTGAAATAAAATGCAAACCTATTTTCATTGTTTTATAGTAGGTTCTTATTGATTAAACTTATAAAATTAACATTTTAGTTTAAAGTCATCACGACACCAATTCTTTTGCGATATCCAGAAAAGTGGTATTGTTATGTTAGTAGCCGAGGGAGCAAGGCAGTTAGGTAATACGTAGCTTATATACTCGTATAGGACTTAGATAAGTGCAGTGTATTTGTGAAAGAACGATCCAAGAAAGAGTACCGTAAAATTAGAAGTAAGTATTAGAATTTAAGTGTACATTAACGCGATCTCGCAACCATCTTAATGAAAGTCACCCAATATTAAATGTTAATTAGCTGTAAGTAAGGCCGAAGATGGCGTATTAATAGTTAGGTACTTATCATATAGGTAGGTTTATACCTACTTCACAATAATGCACGAATGATTTATTCCTATTTTTGAATTCAAAACGCACTTAGTCGTCGTTAGTTCAAAGATGACGTTCGCGTTCCCGTCAAGACATTTTGGCCAAACCAATGTAAATTTTTCACAAAAAAACAGACTCAAAATTAAATTAAAGTAGTAACTAAAAAAAATAAAAATTATTTATTCTAATTACGAGTATATAGGCTGAAGAAAATCAGCACTTTTTGAACGTCAAAATTACATAAGACAATAATATGTCACTTGAATATCTCAGTATGGAAGTTTTCAGTCCGTACATTATTGTGAAGAAGCGATTAATTATAGGAACCTAAATATAAAAACAAATAATTGTCCTTTCGGCACTTGGATCACATTAGATTAGCCTGACGTATTTGAATAAGTATAATAATAACAAAATTAAAGTAACATTAGTATGTAAGAGTATTATAAATTATTTAGGTTCGTGGGTACTCCCAAAAGTCCAACACTGTGCCACTATGCGTAACTACCCTGCCTTGAGATAAAGAGTGCGGTCCCGCTGTCACCATGTAGATACATCAGACAGTAATACAACTTTTGTTTACAGCGGCTTTTTTTTATTTTATTTTTTATTTGTTAAATTATTTTTCAAATTGGTTTTATGTTAAGTTGGTGGCATTAATAGTTTATGGTTAGTGAATACTGATATTTTGAAGAACATATTTTTTTAGTTTGGTTTAAAAAATATTGATCGAAATATTTCTCTAAATACAGATTTTTTTAGTTTGTATAAGCAAGATTACATACCCAGTAGCGTTGCTGTGTTCAGGTTTCAAGGGTGCCGGTATAATTACAGGCACATGAGACATGGGAACGCACCTGCGATGCCTCTGGTGTTGCAGATGTTCATAGACAGCGATGACCACTTACCATCAAGTGGGTTACCGCTTGATTGCAAACCAATAACAAAAAAAATAATTGATCTCACGTTTTCTTTAGTTACAGTAGGCACTAAGTCGATTGTAGCTGCTTTAGGGCATTTATAAGATAATTATTAATTAATTAATTAGGATTAATATAGCACGCGTGACGATGTCAATCGAAGCGGATATGAGAACGTGGAAAAAACCAAAGAAATAAAACAGTAGTGTGTAAATAGTAACGATAAAATAACATAAGGCGGAATAAGGTATAGTAATTACAGGTAGGTTTACATAAGTAATAAGGTATCATGATTATACATAAGTAATAATAAGGTATCATAATTATACATATGTAGTTATAAAGTATCATAATAATTATTCATAAGTAGTGATTATTTTAGAATACATAAGACGTGAAGAAATCGTGATGAATAAAAAAAACCGTAGTGTGTAAAAAGTACTAATTAAATGTCATAATTATAAGTAAGTAAGTGGTAAAATGTATAATATAATAATTAATTAAACTTATGTGAACATATACGATGTACTAAAATGTGTCAAGCTGATGGCTGGATGGATAGGTAGAGAATAGAATAGATTTTTTTTTTAATTATGCGCTTTTACTTACATACTTTTTAATTTATTTCAAACATACATACCGCTGTTGGTGACTACTGGCCTCATTTGGTGAAATAATAATAATTTTCAGATAACTGAAGTTCATTTTTCATGTAACTAATCAGAATAAGTTCCTGATCTTATACTAATGCCCACTTGCGCCACAAATCACTAAATACGTTTAACGCTAAACATATATATCTATTTAAATCATCATTCTGTCTCTGCCATCTTCAAACGATTAGCAGAAATAGAACGATGTTTTAAATTCGTTTAGTGCTTTAAACATATTTTATTTAGTGATTTGTGGTAGGTAACGGTCCTTATGATCCGACTTGTGAGTTGGGAAATATAATAGTAACAAAATGAGTTATATTAAAGTTTACTTATAAAATTCATGGACTTTTTCAAAAAAATAAATTAAATGAAACAATATTTCAGCCAGGCAGTTCAAATAAAAACGACCAAATATGTGTCATGGCATACATTATAATAATTTTAAGTACAATGTCTACTAAAATGCCAGTTTTTTGTACAATATTTTCTTGCTGCAGAGAATCAGGTTGCCTACGAAAATATTATTGTTTGAATTCATGCAAATAAAATGCTTGTTCGATTACATCCTTAAGTTCTTTGCCTAGCATAAGAAAAAAAAATCTCTTTCTTACCATCTTAAAATACAGATTAATAACTGACAACCTCTTACTCGTTAGAAAATAAAATGTATTTATTTAATTAAATATAAAGTCGATGTAATACGGATAATAAATTATTAATGAAAAATATATGTACAACATTTCTCTAGTGCTACGAGTAATTCCGTACCGAATAAACCTAATATACCTAATAATAATTTATTAAAAGTCCCGATAACACTAAAGATTTTTGCAGTAAAATTTTTGATTAAATTAACTCCTTCTCCCAGTATCGAATGGAAGAAGGAATACCATGTTCAACACCTGCCCGATTCTTGTAACATACCATCAGTTTATATCTAAAACTGACGCCAGCAGTTCAAGCTACCCAAAAATGTCAAATTTTCCCAATCAATACTTTAGCGATAAAGTTGAAAATCTATTAAAGAAATTTGACAAATTGTAGTAGCTTGATGTGCTGGTGTCTGTACACCGATGTCAAATAGAAGTTTTAAAGGTAGGTCATACAACTTTTGGCCACCAGTTTTATTTGGCGCCTTTGACGAGTTTTCAGCACAGAACAGATAAATTCAGGTAGTTTGGTATCCACTCTTTAGTTAAAATGTGGCAAATTCGTTTTAAAACAAACGCATTTTGATCTAGCAAAAAGTTGGAAATGAGGCAGACATATTTTTTGTACAAAATTGCCAATCCTGTGTTCCTATAATTATGAGAAAATATCTGGAAATTTTCGCTTGGTAAAAAAAAGTTGTATACCTACTTCCGAATTGGCCATCCTGTCCTTACTACCGTTAAAATCTTTATAAAACGACAAATAGGCAGGAAGTATCGATGCACAAAACGGTTAATTACTCATATAGGAACCGGGCATTATTTTTGCAGTAAGAAAATTATCATACTATATCCTGTCCTACTGATATTATAGACGCGAAAGTTTGTATGGATGGATGTTTGTTACTCTTTCACGCAAAAACTACTACACTGATTTGGATGAAATTTTGCACACAGATAGTTTATTATCAGGATTAACACACAGGATACTTTTTATCCCGATTTACCCACGGTATCGAAACTTATGCGGGTAATACCGCGGGGCGCAAATAGTAATATATATGTAATATAGTAGTAATTATAAGTGTAGTGAAGTTATGTTTTTGAACTTTTATTTAAAACATTTTAAAGTCCTCCAAAAATTTGTATTATAATGGAGGCCAAAATGCTAAAGAGCCATTCACAGATGAATCGTGAAAAACCTAGTCATAAGTTAAAGTAAAAAGATAAAAATTTGTCTCGAGAATATAATAATTATTAAATAGATATTAAGGGAATTAACAATAAGATATTATTAAGGCATATTTAATTAAAATCCTAGGAAGTAAGTTTTATTTTTATGATTATTTTTGTATATTATTCTGAGGTCCTCCTAAAAACTTGTAAGGGAGGACGTATGGCGCAGTCCTTCACCTAATTGTAAGATAAAGAATATCTATCACTTGAATGATAGTTAAGGGAATTAACAATAAGATATTATTAAAGCTAGGCAAGATTGTAGTTTTAATATTTTTATTTCATTATATTCTGAAGTCATCTCAAATTAATTTTTTAATGATATTCCAAAAAAATTGCTTCACACTATTAAAAAACGTTTCGAGAAAAGTTTAGGTCTAAATTACCAGATTGACGTAAAATCAAAGGAATTTGACATTCAAAATCCATCTGACAGTTATGTCATTTCCCAGGGTGATCAGCCATTGTTTTATCTTAGTTTTCTTTCTAGCACCCTAATTATTTATTTATTTTTGTCGAAACTTCTTCGTACGTTACTTAAAATAAGATAATTGATAATATACTTAGGAAGTAATTTTAATTTTTATGTTTATTTTTGTATACTATTCTGAAGTCCTCTTGTTGTGTAATCGGAGGACGCGCTGGCGAAGTCTACTCTACTAAAATATGAAAAACTTAATTTTAGTTTAAAGCATATTTAGCACTTGAAAGAATAATTAAGGGATTTAACAATAATATATTATTAAGGTCAGGTAAGATAGTGGTTTTGATATTTTCATTTTTTTTTATTTAATAATATTCTGAAGTCATCTCTCAAAAATATTTTATGATATTCGATAAACAAACAATTGCTTTATTTACTACTCTACTTAATTATAAAAAGTGTCGAAAAAATTTTAGATCCGAAATACCGAATTGACGTAATATCAAAGGAATTTGACATTCGAAATCCATCTGACAGTTCTGTCATTTCCTAAGGTGTTTCAGCCATTGGTTTTAGTCTAGCTTTTTTTCTGGCACCCTAATTCAATTTTTTTTGTGTCGACATTTTTTCTAACGTTACTTAATATATTATAATTAAATAATTAAGAATGCATATGCATTATTACTAAAAGTATGGTGTAAAGTCAATTAATGAAAAGTAGTAATGTAGTTTTGATATTTAGGAAACGAAAATAGTCATTTAAATATGCATACCTGATTTATGTTCAGTTTGCATATCAGGATAGCTCTCAGAAACATTTATAGGGAATGTGGTAGACATCACGCTTGATAGGACGAATTGCGAACGAGTCAAAACAAACTAAATTAAAAAAAAATACTGTAAATGCAACAAAAACAAACCAAAACCAAAATTAAACCAAATTATTGTTTATTACCCAAATTATTATTTTTATAAATTATCGACAAAGGACTGCTCCTTTTTCGATAATTTCTTAAGGCGCTATGTAACGCCATAGGCCTTGCAGGCCAAATCTCAAATATTTCGGGTAGAGTTTCACTTAGTAAAAGTGACATTAAAATAGTCTTCTTCGGAACTAAAAATAATAATATTTTGTTGTTTGAGAAACTTCCTGTTACGCTTAAATATTTAAGTCCAATCCCCTTTTCGAGTGGTGAATCTATTGTTTTGCATCTATGTATTACGATGTAAAAGTTAGTTATAAAATGGCCGCTTGCGGTCAGATGCGACGATCGGGAGTGAAAACTACAATTTGATGGATGAATAATAATAGAACGTCACCTCGACCAACCCCTTGAGGGGATAACAGGCAGGTGACGGTAGTCATAGCTAGGTATAATTTGACATAAGTTGTAGGTATAATTAATCATAAGTAAAATATATAATATGTCGTAAGTAATATAATTTAACATAAGTATACTGTATAATTTTATACAAAATGTGGCGTAAATAATTGGAACCGGAGAACAGACAATTAACTTTTATTTTTTAAATTAACACACAACAACTATGTAACACCCTTTTTTGGCAATGAATCGATTTTTTTTTTAATTTACATTACCTATTAATCTTCTATTAAACTTGGATAATTTTATTTTGATTGATAAGACGAGTGCTAAATGCTTGTTTTGTTGTAACACAAATTGAACGTTGATTGATTGATAAAAAAACCGTTTATTAGAAGGCCCGAAGGCCCGTAGCGTGTTAATTTTAAAAATGTCTTAAAACTATGTTAATAGAACAATGAAGCATGACACGTACAATAACAAAAACATCGCAATCACAGGAACATCGAAAATATTAAAATGAATGATTATTTTTAACTTAAGAACCTATCGATATCATTTTACATTTTAGGAACAGGGTGTAAAGTTCACTCATCCTCCATAGAAAAGGGAGGATCCTCCGACCAGACGGGTGTTGTGTCTGGCGGGCAATTGCCCGATGAATCATGTCGGGCTGTTGTATACATGATAATTGCGCGGTAAACTCTGCTTGCGCGATGCAGGATTTTGAGTGACGTCAGTATGACGCGTAGCTCACTGTATGTGGCGTTGTAGATACCGCTTCAAACGTTATAAGAAAATGTAAAGTAAATCTAAAAAGTTGTTTTGTATGTGCCGTATATTATTCATCAATCATCAAAATATGATCATAGTTTATCAAAAACGTAGCAAAAAACTTTTTATTTTGTCTTTTATCGAGTGTCCACTATAAACGCCACATTCTGTTAAATAGTTAATCTAGTCGGAATAGTTGTAACATGTAAAAAATTGATGCTCTGTGGAATATATAAGAAATAAATGTTCGTAAATGAACTTATCATAATCATAGCAAGTATTATTATGTGAATAAGTCAATAATTACATTTAGATATTTATGTCTATCTGTGTTTCAATAAATGTCTGTAGTTTGTATGTCTATTTATGGTATAATAAATGTGAAAAAAAAATGTTGTTTCATTTTTGTATGTATGTTACCTACCTTTTCATAATTATTGGTTGTGTCTGGTTGTGTCGTGAGGTAAGTTTTGAGTATGAATGTCAATGGCTATAAGAGTAGGGGAAGACCAAAGAAACGATGGATGGACTGTGTGAATGATGATATGGTTAAAAAGGGAGTGGCTACCGAGATGACGACTAGTAGGTAAAACGGGCTGGTGTCCGCAACTCCACGACTTTGCGTACCTTTTTGTACCGTACCGTACCGTTTTGAGATGACGACTAATAAGTAGAGAGGTATGGAAGAAAAATACATGTTTCGCTGACCCCAAATAAATTAGGATAAGGGCTTCGGGGAATGGTGATGACCTTTTTATAATTGGCTGACTGGAACGCCATGGTGGTCAGGTCTCGATTCCAACAAAATGTAGGTACGTTAGGAAGCATAGCTTCTCGAAGTCGTGCGGTCCGTGGATAGACCATCTATGTATTACATATGACCCCTCGATAAACCGTTGCCGTTGGCTGTGTGTGACACTAGTTGAACAGAAAATGCCCGAAAGTCTGACAAGGAGGTCTACTCCGAAGTGCAAAGTGCGAATGTTCGGATCGGACCGACACATGGCCGAACCGAATATTATTGAAAAATGCGAAAAAAGTTCAGTTCGGCTTAGTTGGGTCGGGACTATAGTCAATATTCAAAAGAGTGTAGGATATCGGGACCGACTGAATCAAATAGTAACTTCGTAGCAGGAAACGGACGAACATTCGGCCGATACTACGTCGGAGTAGACCCCCAGTCTTGCTACTGTGCTTGGTACTGTGATGTGTATAATGGGGCGTGGAGGCGTTCAAATGATACAACGTTATAATTAATACACCACCGATGTTTAGATCAACTCGCCGTTTCCTATCACTGTTTTTGAAAAAAAAACCTAAGAATTAGAAAGACATCCTTTGAAGGCTCGTTCTAAATTCGCTTGAATATCTGAACGCAACCAGTTATTTTTCTGCCAGTCTGCACTACATAAGCTATGCTTGTATATTGCTTGTATTATAAGGATAAACAATGCAACAATTGTAGATAGGCCAATAAATAAATAAGGTTGACTTTTTCAGTCAACCTTTAGTAATATGACGGTTTAATGCAATCATCATTCCAGTGTTACAGAGAGATGGAGCTATACATGACCGATAGCACCATCCCTTTTCCGCACTGGAATGATGATGGCATTAATACTTTGTAATACGGACCCTGTAACTGGGTTATGGAGGTGAGATAGGCAAACGCTCCATGGAAGCCGACCCCAATATAGTGTGGAAAATGCTATGTAGATGACGATGGTAAGAAGCGCAAGTATGCATGTTTAGTTGGAGTACTACCTTTAAACAATGTGGAGACAACAATACGACAATAAATGAAAACACTGGCAATCCAAATGCAGAACAGTATTTTGGCAATATTGAATAAATCCTCCATCGAAATTAAAATAGGTAGTGATTTTTCAAACAAACTAAAAAGCACTGTGGGTTTTGCCAATCTTTGACTAGTTATAGTGACTAAACTATTGGATATATTTGATAAAATTTTTGTATGCAGACTGGGAATGGTATTAGATAAACGCAGTTTAATTTATTGTCGTCTCCACCTTGTATATTATATAGTATCAAATGACACAACATAGGTAGGTATATATTAGACAAAGAAGCGCGTTAGATATACCTACTTATATCTAACGCGCTTACTTAGGTTACGATTCGAATACGAGTGATGAATAGTGAGGTACATACCTACAAACTCTTAAAACTTATGAAACCAAGGTTTCAAAGTAATATTTAGCCCAGATAGGCTCAGGAGATTAGTTACGCGACAATTTTTTACTGCGTATTGGACTTTCAACTCTCGGTGTTTAGCCGAGCATTGAGAATCCAACAGAACGTCCCAGAGCGCGTCAAAAAAATATACTGTTGGATTTTGAACTCCCGTCGCTAACCAGAGCGTTGAAAATCCAATGCGAGATAAAAAATCACCCACTAAGAGTACGAACTAATAATCACCATCGTTAAAAAGCTTGCCTAAAAGAACCTAATAAGTTTGGTCCAAGACACGGGAAAATAGCGATGCCAGGAGCTTATGGCCAGAATTGAGACAAAAATGACGATAATAATCGAATCAGATTGGAATCATTTTGATTAAAGTAATATACTCATACTTAAGTAAGTAATAAATTATGGAAATGCAATATTTTCAAAACCGGTTTAGAATTCCTGAAGATCTTGAAATGCCGATTTTCTTTATAATCATTATCATTATGTTGATTATGAATCTGACTCTCTGATCTGGTTATGACTATCATTCTTAACCCACAAAACAGTTATTTATCTCTCATGTAAATCTCAGCTAAATACTTCTTTATAAAATCAATCAATAATACTGCAATGCAGTATCCAACTAACCATCTATTTTTGGCGATACAAAAATTTCCCCCTTCACCCTTCGGCCAGGTGTAGAACATTTTGAAAGGGCTAGAGGGAGATAGAAGTAATAATTACAAAGACAGATGAGAGGTCCAATAGTGCATCCTTACAGCGCATGCCTAGATTTATTATCGGTAGTTAGGGAGCTAGGATACCTATGAATAAATGTTTTATTCATGAGTTTTGTATGCCAATCCCTGGAGGCTGCAATTTTCTATGTTAAACTTGCGTTTTTCTTTTATTTAATAGCCTAACTTGTAGGTACGTCATATATGTAGAGTAGTCTGGAAGCTCATAAAACATAAACTCTTTAAAATAAACTTATATCACACCAAAGTCAACTTTCTGCAAGAGTAAATCATTTGAAGGAGAACTGGGATAACTGATAACAAATTTCGCTAAGGTAGGAGTACCTACAGACGCCAGCACATCAAGCTACCCAAAACTGTCAAATTTTCCCAATTAACCTTGAACCTTGCTATAGAGATAAAAGTTGAAAATCTATTAAAGAAATTTGACAGATTGTACTGTACAAAACAATTGCACCAACAGTCATTAAAAATCGTGCATCCTGTAGGTTGATTACACTACAAAACTCGTACAGCACCCTTCGCATTCAATATAATAATGCGTTCCGTGTTGATGCGGCTGTTCCGCTTCTGTAGCGCGTCAGGGATGTTTACTGAATCTCGTGTCGATTGCTTGTATGGTACGATGCGCCTCACTGCATTATACTGCGGTGTATCGCGAGCAGACTGGACTGCTTGCGTGTGAAATATTGTTACTAACATACTTATTTGAGTCCTTTATTACTTGTATATTAAATATAGGCAAAGAAATAAATAGTAGTCGTTAGCAGTGATTGATGGAATTTATGAATAACTAGCTGCGCCCAGCGGTTTCACCCGCATAAGTTTTGATCTCGTGGGAATATCGGTATAAAAAGTATCCTATGTGTTAATCCTGGTAATAACCTATCTGTGTGCCAAATTTCATCCAAATCCGTTCAGTAGTTTTGACGTGAAAGAGTAAATAAAAAATAAAAAATAAATATTCAATTATAAAGTAAAGTAAAACTATGATTTACATTAATTACAACCGAGGAAACTTAAATTCTAACTGTAATATAGACCTGCCTGATCTAGGTTTATGAAAAACCTGTGTAGTAGAGTAACAATTATCCATCCATCCATCCATACAAACTTTCGCGTTTATAATATTAACTAGCTTCTGCCCGCGGCTTCGCCCGCGTGGATGTCGGAAATTATCCCACGGGAACGTGTTACCAGGATAAAAAGTATGTGCTTCCCCAGGATGCCATCTATCTCTTTGCCAAATCAGAAGTTCAGTGGTTTAGGCAGGTGAAAATGTAACATACAGTGCAAATCCTCCCCTAAAAACCGAATTACCCCTTTTTGCCCCGTCAGGGGTCAATTTTCGACAACTTTACATACTTATTAGTAATTATTTTCTGTCGAAAGTGTCAATACTGAGTTTCGAGTTAATCGGACCGCGCATTCAATTTCTTCCACACAAACTTCAACACCCTATATCCCCCTTTGAGGGGTAGTTTGAAAAACTTATAATGATAAACTTTATTACTTACTTAGGCAAGTATTGTTGCCAAGTTTCAAGTTTATTAACTAAAATAATAAGATTTTTCATATAAACTGTATCCCCGCTTTTCACACCACAGGGATGGAATTAAAAAAAAAATCATAAAAATTCATAACTTGACTCAAAGATTATTTAAGTATACCAATTTTATAATAAATTAATCAAGCCACTTATTATAATCCTCCCCTGTAAAATTAACTACCCCTTTTCACTCCGTTAGGGGTAGATTTTCGAAAAACCCTCATACGTGTTATTATTTATTTTTAGTCTTAAGTACACACACAGTGCAGTGAGTTTCGAGTTAATCGGACCGCGCGTTAAAATTCTTCCACACGAACTTTAACACCCCTATATCCCCTTTGAGGGGTAGTTTTGAAAAACTAATAATGATAAACTTTATTGCTTACTTAGGCGAGTATTCATGCCAATTTCCAAGATTATTAACCTAACGAATAAGATTTTTCATATAAACTGTATTCCCGCTTTTCACCCCCACAGGGGTAGAAGTTTGAAAAATCATTTGGGATGTGTTCATAACTTGACTCAAAGATTATTTATACCAAATTTCGAGTTAATTATGCCACGCTGTAAATTGACTACCCCTATTCAGGCCGTCAGGGGTAGATTTTCGAAAAATCCTGATACACATTATTCTTTCCTTTCAATTTTAGGTATAAATACTGAGTTTCGATTAAATCGGACTGCGCGCTAAAATTCTTCCATACAAACTTTGAAAGCCCCCAATCCCCTTTTAGGGGGTAGTTTATAAAAACAAAAAATGCCCAACTTTATAATTTACTTAGATAAGTATTCGTGCCAAGTTTCAAGTTTATTAACTCAAGGAATAAGTTTTTTCATACAAACAAAATCCCCCCATTTCACCCTCTTAGGGGTGGAATTTCGAAAAACCCTTTCTTAGTGGACACCTACTCTTCACGAAGAATACACCCTCCAAATTTCATGTCTCTAGGACGAGCGGTTTAGGCTGTGCGTTGATGTCTCAGTCAGTCAGTCAGTCAGTCAGTCAGGACTTTGAATTTTATATATATAGATAGATAGGACTAATTACGTATCTACCTGCTCAAATTGCTATTCCATCCACCAATTGCGGTGTTAAGTACATTATCATACTGTTAAAGCAGTCGTATAGGATATCCCATATTGTGCAGTACAAATACCGATTACTCAGATCTATCTAGGAGAGCAGCGATTCACGTTACAATTCGTTGTACCAGCATCATGTAATTAATAATGCATACCTTGTAAGTTTCTCATGTATGTACTATAAAACCTTTATGTACCTAAATACATCATTATTTGCCCAGCCTTTTCCCAACTATGTTGGGCTCGGCTTCCAGGCTGATGCCGCTGAATACCAGTTCCCTGTCTCTCTTATTTACTTAGCAAGTGAAGGTATACGAGTTTGTGTGGAGTAGGTAGGTACTACAACTAAAAAGTAAAAATAAAAACTTAATTGCAAAACAAACAACCAACTTCAAAAAATAAGCACTAATTACAAAATAAACCATTTATTTGGATACATTTCATTGAACTAACACTAATATATACTATATACAATTATATACAAGTATATAATACGAAAAAATATAGAAAAAGGCAGGAGCTCATTGGGCATTAAAAAATTCGTCTTTATTACAAAATTAAAAATCAAAGCCACCGCGACTTCCAAAATTAATGTAATTATTGACTTTATAAGCGTTAGTTTTTGAATTCGGTGGTTATTTTTTTTAATAAAGTTTTTTATTAACCATTGTAGCGGTATCTACAACGCCACAGGCGAACAACGCGTCATACTGACGTCACGCAAGTCCTGCATCTCGCAAGCAGAGTTTACCGCGCAATTAGCATAGATACAATTTCCCAACATCAATCGTTGGGCAATTGCCCGCCAGACACAGCACCTGTCTGGTCGGAGGATCCTCCCTATAAAGGATGAGTGGACTTTACACCCCGTTCCTCATACCTCTAATCTGGTGACCCCGATTATTAACGTCAGCGCAGACTTCGTGCAAATACTTCAGCGTGACGTCATCATCATCACTCCGGCAAGCTTTAGCGGCGAGTCACCCAGCCAGCCAGCATCCACGGCTTCAACGGGTATCCTGACCACCAGTATGCAGCGTCTGCATACCTGGTCATCACCCTCAGCCTCATCAGCAACTTCGGCACAGCACATTGCACTTTCGGCCGGTCAACAAGAAGAGCCTCCTCTCCTGGTCGACGCAGCAGCCAGCCTCAACCCCGCGCTGTACGACATCCGACGCACTGGAGTATAACGCAGCGCCACCCCAACTCACTGGGGACATCTCCGCAGACACTTCCGACTTACCGTGAACTATGCGGCAACCGGTTCCGACTCACTGGGACCTCCGCTGGCCTGGCAAGCATCGCAAGATACAAGACTCGGCCCACCGGCCTTTTCCCGGCCTTTTCTATAGAGGATGAGTGGACTTTACACCCCGTTCCCATACCTCTAAACTACACCATAGATTATTCCTAATTAAAAGTATTTCAATTTTTTGTTATACGCAATTGTGTGTTTTACGCAATTAGGGTACAGGAAGTCCTGTACCCTAAATGCGTAAAACACACAATCTGAATAATTTTGAAGATTTTGATTTTGAGATTTTTTTAATTTTTTTTGAGGTTTTTTGATACTAATCCATTGCTTCATAAGTTCGAATAAAAAATCTGCTCAACAACGTAAAAAACGCAATAAGTGTTGTAAAATTAACTGTCAAAATGAAAGTCACTACTAATTACCCTTGGTTAATTTATTTATGACGCAGTCGGCTCTCGGACTATCGCCTGTTGCATGTACAGCGCATGTCCTGATCAAAATTATATCTGCTGTCGCCGGGCCGTGCGCTATTGATTCATAGACCTACATCGAAGCTGGCTCTCTGTGCTCTGTGCTGTGCTCTGTGCTCTGATATAATGGGTGAAATCAACTGTGGATCAACAGGGTGCACTAAGCACCCTAACCTGACTGTTTTCTTTTATCTTTTAGAGTTAACTGTAGTGGTTGCGTGTCTCCTCAACCTTTATAGGCGACGATTGAGGTGAGTAATCATTTGTTATCCTTATTTACATAATCAGCCTATAATGATCCCACTGCCGGGACACAGGCCTCCTCTTAGTGAGAGGGAGTGGGCCGTAATCCACCACGCGGTCCCAGTAATCAGCCTATAATGTTCTCACTGCTGCGACACAGGCCTCCTCTCAGTGAGGGGGACTGGGCCGTAATCCACCACGCGGTCTTAGTGCGGGTTGGTAGACGTCACATGTCTTCGATTTTTTATTTCGATTTTTTTCGATGTGCTCAACAGGGCGATTTCGACCTACATAAGTGTTTTCCACAAAGTTTATTTTAACCTAATATATAATTGTGTCTGTGCGTCCATCTTACCCACTTACCTATATACAGTGTGTTATGTAAATGTCTTTTGTTGTTTTTCTCGTTTGGCGCCGACTCAATTGTTACTTAAATTAATATGGAACTAAACCCAGTCTAACCCCATACTTAAACTTATTCCCCGATTACTCGAAGGCGACTAGACCGATACGAATTTTTTGAAAGTGTGTACTTTCCAGGTGGTACCATTGGTATCAGAATCTGATGGTGGGATCCTGAAGTAATCGAGGGTACTCTTCAAATATTATAGGTACCTACGCCTATAACGATTTGGGTATTTTTTTGGGTCATCATTCTCCTGCCCTTTTCCCAACTTATTTGTGGTTTTGCCATACTTTCTCTATTAGTCGTCATCTCGGTAGTCACCCCCTTTCTAACCATATCATCATTCACACAGTCCATCCATCGTTTCTTTGGTCTCCCCCTACTCTTCTATCCCCTACTATTTGTAACAATTAGCGTTATACGAATTGGTGTTAGGTTGGTACAAAAGTGAAAAATAAAAAACGTTTTTACAAACAAAAATCAACCGATTTCCAAACAAAACACAACAATGTGAAAAATAAACTAAACTTAAAAATAAGTTTATTTTACATTTTGTAGGGTTTTCACAATGCCCAACGACTACATAATTATGTAGATGGCAACGATTTTATGCATTGGTATACCGGAGTTAAGCTGTCTGCCTGGGACCCGGACTGCACTGCAACTCGTGTGGCCTTCATGCCTCTCATTATCAGTTGAACCTTCTACCGTTCCATATGAGTGCATAGCTTTACGTAATATTAAATATAGATATTGTTATTTTTTTAAAGGCGGCGTGATTTGGTGCCTCTGCCCCTCCCGATCGCCAACGTCGCGCAACTGCCCCGCCAAAACAACGGTGACGAGGCGCGGTGGCCCCGTCGAGACCACGGCAACAATAACGCGCAACTGCCCCGCCAAGGCCACGGTAATAACAACGCGCAACTGCCCCGCCAAGACAACGGTGACAACGACGCGCGACGGCCCCGTCGAGACCATGGTAACAACAACGCGCAACTGCCCCGCCAAGGCAACGGTGATAATAACGCGCAACTGCCCCGCCAAGGCAACGGTGATAACGACGCGCAACTGCCCCACCAAGACAACGGTGACGACGACGCGCGACGGCCCCGTCGAGACCACGGCAACAACAACGCGCAACGGCCCCGCGGAGATCACGGCGACAACAACGTGATTTGGCCACGACAAGCCGACGCGAGACGTTTAAGGTATTATTCTCTCTCGCGTGTGACTAAAGAGTGATGAATGAGTGAGTGGTGTTGAGTGGTGTGTGGGGTATAATGTTGGTTAGAGAAACAGGGGAAGGTCAAAGAAAACATGGATGGATTTTGCGTGAACTGTTATGAAAGAGTGAAGAGTGAATGACAGCGTGACGGTTGACAGATGAGAGTGGAAGGAGAAAAGGTGTTGCGCCGACCCCAAGTAACATGGGACAAGGGCAGCAAGATGATGATGAAGCCAGGATCTGGGTACAGCACCCCATGATAGATGTGATCGTTTCTACTACGTACAAAGAGTAAGTAAGCACTTAGTTTTTGACAAAAACTTTCAGTGCGAGTAATGTGTTGACGGCCATTTTGTTTTGCAAAAATCCTGAAATTAGCTCGTATTACTTATTACGATCTTTCTGTTTCCAATAATTCTGTTTAAAAAATCGTTTATTTTTTTTTCAATTATTCTGCGTCATGTACAGCGTGTTCTTAACAACTTGCTATAATTAATTACACTACTTACCTTACGTTATACTTACCTAAATTACTCTACTTAGGTAATTATTGTTATAATATGTCTGTTAACATATTTGGCTGTCTTTATACCTACCCTACCGGCTGACTTTTTTATCGTCTGGACAAAACCAGCGGGGTAATTGACTTTTTTATCGTCTGGACAAAACCAGCAGGGTAATTGACTTTTGTATATTCTGGACAAAGCCAGCGAGGTAATTGACTTTTTTATCGTCTGGACAAAACCAGCGGGTAATTGACTCTTTTATCGTCTGGACAAAACCAGCGGGGTAATTGACTTTTTTATCGTCTGGACAAAACCAGCGGGGTAGTTGGCTTTTTTATCGTCTGGACAAAACCAGCGGGGTAATTGCGTAACAACACACTATCAGTAGCAATGGATTTCATTTTGACAGTTCAACAACATTCATTGCGTTACTTACGTTGTTGAACAGACACATTTTTCGAACATATGAAGCAATGGATATGTAATATCCTTCAAAATTATTCAGATTGGGACTGATAGTGGGTTACGCAATTAGGATGCAGGGTATAAAAGGAGAAAGGGTAAAGTAGAAGCTCAGAAATCTCTTTTTTTTAACAATAATTGAAATGAACTATATTACTTATTTGAAGTAAACTTTTCACATTAAAACAAAAAAGAAATCGATGAAACAATATAAAAATCAACTTATAGGCACTGTACGCGCGAAAATTATCAATAAATTTGTAGCGACATTCACAGAAAAAAAAGATATTGTTTTATTTTATTTCATTGTAACAGGTACACTGATTTCATATTAATGAAATTATTCATTGATTTCATTCAAATAAATGACTCATTGATGTCATACAAATTAAATTAATCATTGATTTCATAAATTTGTCGTTAATGTCATACAAATTAAATTACTCATTGCTACTAATAGTTACATAAGTATACAAAAATCTATTTTTATTGTGAACAAAAAACAAAAGGAATTTCTGTACCCTAGGCTGACTCCTTTCACCTTTTATACCCTTTTTTTGTCCAGACGGAAAAAAAGTCATCCAAGCCATGATTTTTTTTCTATTTTTCAAGTTAGATATTTTTTTATCCAGGTCGAGACTGCGTCTAGCAATCTACACAAAAAACAATTTCACCAGATATCGTCAGTCGTACCGCGGCCGGCTTCCATCAACTGCACCCGACTAAGCCACACGTGTGACGTACGTACTACTAGTAAATACTCGGTAACTACCCATTTTTTTATCAAAACCATCTGCCTAACCTCTCCCAGCTATGATGAGGTCGGCTTTCAGTCTAACCGGGCGCAACTCAAAACCAGTATTTTACATGAAGCGAGTGCCTATTTGACCTCGACAACCGAGTTGCTAGATAACTCGACACCCCTTAGTAAGACTGGTCGTCAGACTTTCAGGCTTAACTACCCGAAACGATCTGTCAAAAATCTACGAATGACAGCCAGGACCAACATCTACACGTGGTTTCCGAGGCACGGAGGGGTCTCGAGACCCGAAAGTATGACAACCAGCTAGACTTATTAAGGGGTATAGTCTTATCCATTAACTGGGTTGTGGAAATCAGATATGTAGTCACTCCATGTAAGATACTGGTATTCAGCTGCGCCCGGTTAGGTTGGAAGACGAGACCAAGATAGTTGGGACAAGGCAGGCAGATGATGACTGCTCGAATAATACAACAATGGCCCCTGTAAGCGTAGCTTTTTACCCATGCTATGCGGATAAGATGCATTGCGAGGTTGCTCTTGCCATGCTAAGCTATGAAGCAAGGCGTATTTTTTACCATCAAAGCTTCTTCATCATCATCAGCCTACAGCAGTCCACTGCTGGACATACGCCTCTCCTGCACGCCATTCAACTCGATTTTCGGCAACTCTCATCCAGCTGCTACCAGCCATCCTGCGAAGATCATCGCTCCACCTCGCCTGAGGCGCCATCAAAACTTAGCGATCATCGTCTGCCTAGCCTTTTTCCAACAACATAAATGTTGGGGTCGGCTACCAGCAAGCTTAGCGAAAGAGTGATAAAATAGATTTTCTATAACCTTCTATGTTATGTAACTGCTGACATATTGGAGAACAGGTACTTGAGTCCTTATAGATAAAAATAGAAAATTAATTTGTTAAACTAATTATATTTACACTAGATACTAAATTAAATAATAAAGTAATAAATATGGGCTTCAATTAGTTTTACTTTCTTATTGGTCCAGTAGTCGCACGCGCTGCTGCTTACCTGATCTTGGGTGTTTAGCAAAATGTTGATGGTTTTTTTGAACTAGAAATTTCTCAGAAGCAGTCCTGCCATTTCAGCCGAAAGACATCCACTGCTGGGCAGATCTACCCCAAGTGTCGCCACATCGATCGGTCCTGTGTTATTCGTATCCAGGGGATTCCTGCGGCTTTCACAAGGTCCACCTTGTCACGCCTTCTAACGCTACACCTTCCGGTAGACGGTCGCCACTCCAGAACCTTTTGCTCCCATCGGCCATCTCATCTACGAGTAATGTGCCCTACCCACTGTCACCTAAGTTCGGCAACTCTTCGGGCTATGACGGTCACCATGGTTCTCTTACGGATCTATTCATTTCAAATTGGATCAGGTAGGGAAACTCCAAGCAAAGCCTTCTAATAAGGCCCATTATGAGCAACCACGTTTCATAGCCATAGTTCATCAAGCACACTGCATACGCACTGATTCCCTTATCACATGAGACTTTCACGTAACTACCTAAATATTTATTTAAAATTTTCGCACAAAAAGTTACAAAGTCTGACTTAGGGCCGGTTGTTTCAAACGGTTGGTTAACGTAACATACGTAAGTACATCAAATACCTAATAACGGTTACGCACTGGTTATTATTTGACGTAAGTCAAGGCCATAATTGTAATTTGAAACAACGCTTCTTTTGGTTTGACGGTAGTTAGCGCCATTTTGACTTTTACGCGTGTGTCAAGTGGACGTGAAACAACCCGCCCTTCATGCCTTAGGCATTCTCTACCAGTCAACCAATGATGGTGAAGAGATAGTAGATAAAAAAATATGGGTGTGCTTTAACCACATCTCTGCCTGCTTCGTTTTATATTTTTAACTTGCCTATTTAGTTTTATAGTCTAGAACCTTACGTTATAAATAATTATGTCCAGCACACCAATTGCATAACACACTTTCTAATCTATTTCCAAAATTGCAATCCATTGCTTCATATGTTTGAATTTTTTTTGCGCTCTACCACGCAATGAACGGTGTTGAACTGTCAAAATGAAAGGCATTGCAATTAAAAGTGTGTTACGCAATTGCTAAGTTAGAACAAATTCATAAAAGTTTTAATTTATTTTTCAGATATTAAAATACGAATACCAGCTGCCGACCGGAAATAAAGATCTTCGTTTTTTCTCGTTCAACCTATGTGAAAAATTTTGGTAGAGCATTCTATGCCTTATTCTCGTCATGGTGTTACTCATTATTAAAGGTATAAGTATTATTGTATTATGATTTGCTATTAGTTTTGTTTATTCTCTTTTCTGGTCTATAATCATATATTTTTTAGTTGACGTTTTTCTGTTCTGACGAGTCGTACGTCGTCCTTGGGTTGACTAAAATATGGCCTATTCCTACAATTTACAGATCCTTATTGGTTAAAATTAAGACTCCTGTATCTTTACCAATAATGTAGCAAAGTAGACACGAATTATTGTCGTTTCAGTAAAAAAAAACAAAAACTATCAATAAAATTCTCGAATTTAACCAAAAATTGTACAAAATTAAAACATAACTTATCAGATAAATATTTATTGTCAAATAAATTACACTTAAATTCCTTAAACGTATATAATTTCTATCTTAATTTTACACAGTTAAAATATCACTATCTTATAACTTAAAGAGATCTAGCATTTATTTATGTTTAGCTAAAACTAAAAACTATGCTTATTATTATTTAAAAAAAAAACTTACTTCTAATAGAACACAGTTATCAATGGATTTTTTATTGTATAAGCAGACTATTCAAATTAAAATGTTAATTTTTTTTAACCCTAATTTTACTCACTGGTTTACTTAACATTTAACATTGCACTATTTTTATAACAAATTAGATCTTGAGCTTTACAGTTTAACTTTTATGTTTAGTTTTTATTTAGTAACGGTTTTAGCTTAACTAGTTCATATTTTTTTAGTTGTGTAACAAAAACAATTCGTTTAATTTTTTTTTTTTTGTTGTCAGTATCGTGTTTTGAGAAATCAAGTATTAATCCCGACTCAGTAGTTTTTTTATCTATTAAAGCTCGCTTGCACCACAAACCACTAAATGCGTTTACATACATTTTGTCTCTATCATCTTCAAACGATTGACAAAATCAGAACGATGTTTTATTTCGATTAGCGCTAAACGTGTTTACTAATTTGTGGTACAGGCCTAAGTCTTAAAACTAAATCCTAAAGAGGTTGTGAAAAACATAACCGAATTGTGTTCGTTACCCTCCAAAACGGAAAAAAATGCAAATGGTATTTGCATTTTATTTTTATAAACCCCTTTCTTACTTTAGAAAATAATCCGTCGTTTATAATTATACATGTTTTAGATTTTTAAATATTTCTCTAAAAAATTGATAAGTAAAAACATTTAAAAATACAAAAAAAAACGTACAACAGGGTACATTCTTGCAACTATTTATATTTAATTTACAAAAAAAATACAGGGATTTTTTTCTTTAACCGCTCCGTTGTCATCCGACAAAATTGTCAACTGCCAAAAAGTGGCAGTACCTATTTCAAAGGCCTACTTGTAGCATCATAACTATGTACTTTTATTACTTTAGAATTGTTTTATTCAAAAAGTATAATCGCTAATCTTAATATACCATTAACGGCCGATCCTTTAACATAACTCCAGTTAAATATGGATAGCAAGATGTCTCTGGTCCACGACTCGTGTGAAAATCACGAGACGGATGGGTTATTTGCCGTTAGTGTATACCTACTTGTCGGTGTTGTGAGTTAGATGTAAATCTATGTTCGTGTGTACTGGCCACTTTGCTGGCTATTTAATAGTAAATGTAACCCTAGCCCGAATGTTATGGATCTTCATCCAGCTCAAAACCTTTTAAAATCACACATTATTAGCTTGTTACAGTTTCGTGGGCGTGTACACACTGTACACTGCTATACGAAGTATTTTTTCTTTTGATGATAGTTACGTGTTTCATACTAGCCAATTCTATAAATTTTAGGTTTTTTCTATTTTGCTAGTAGATCGTGCTAGGGTATTAATGATTGTACTCTATCTATTATAACATTAGACAAATAAGGCAGATTTTAGGATGAAAATGAATAGAAATAAACAACAATTCTATAACTCTTTATGAACATTAAAAGATGAGCTGGAACTTTGAAACTCATCTTTAAAAAATGGTTCAAAAGATATGTCCACTTTTGTCTCCTGTCATTTTTAGTAGAGTACTTGTTGTAGTTTAAATTTATTGTATAAGTGTATGTTGTATTGTAAGTGTTTACCAGCTTGCTGGTCGTAAATATAAATGTTGTATGCCCGTATTGAAAAACTATGCTCAAGCATGTATTCTTCCAGATTTTGGAGTAAATTGTACTTGTATCATATGTCATTGTTGTACCCTACATACATAGATAAATTAAATCTGTCGCGCCATCGATATCAAGAGGAAGAATACAGTTTAATGCTTTAGCATCGTTCTAAAAACGGGCCTGATTGTTAAATGTTACTAGATAAAAACTGTTTAACTGTTTCATGGAATGTGCAATTATTGTAATGGTTGTGTTTTTTCTTCTATTATAAATGTATTTGTGGTCATTGGTATTTTATTATCCTAAAGTTTTTGAGAGTTATACAAAATCACTGGGAAAGTTCGATCCTCATCTAGCTTATAAATATAACCATAATTATTTTGGTAACATATTAAACAAAATGATTGTTTATGCTTAAAATACTTAATACTGAGTCGAAACCCACACAAAATCTTAGAAACTATTTTAAACACAGAATTTTTGCGAGGTTAAATTATAACAATAAAAACACACATAATACATCTAATTAATTCAGTGTGCTTCATTTCTTGTAATTTTAGTTTTTCTATAGCTGATTTTTCCTCACTTAGCCACTTAACATTCAATATAACAAATATTTTAAATTAAGCCTAAAAATATTTTTCTTTAGACAAATTAAAAGGAAAAATTGGCAAGATGCAAAAAAATACCTTCACAATGTTCAATCAGAAAGCAAAATAGGCAGATAATTATTACTGTCTAAATTTTCCTAAAATGAACCTTATCTTATTTGAACTAGTCTATTCGGCTCACAAAATATCTTATTTCACAACTTTTAACAAAAACGTTCACAACATTTAACACAACTTGAAATACACATTATTTTGAGCTCCTTTCCAGTTCATCAAAAGCCAATTAAAAATTTACCTTAGACAGTTGTTATAAGGTCAACTTTCCATTCTCATAATACTTCTTAAAGCTCACTGTTCTACAAAAATCACAACTCACATAACAATACAATCTAAAATGCACCTAATACTAAAGCTCCTAAAGTTTCAATTACCTTGTAATGTATCACAGAGTTAGTCCAATGGTTTCCAGCACACGATGGCCCTCATATCATCAGGCGCTTTTCCAAAGATCCTGTCTCCATTGGGGTCAACGTAGTGGTTTAGTTGGTAGTCCAGTAGGGTCTTGTAGCCCAGGACATCGGTACCAAGTTGCTGCAAAAACCAAAGAATCTTCTAAGTCTATTGGCCAGAGTATCCATGATTTAGGATTTTTTACCAGTAACCAATGTTAGTTTCCCAGTCAAAGCTTCCCCTTCCCTTTTATTTCGTTAGGCCATAATTGCGTAACACTTTTTAAAAAAGTTCTACGAGGAATCTTCATGGAAGAATGAATATTTTTTCCTACAATCATTGAATAAACCTAGGTGGTGGTAGGTAAATAGAGATAAGCTCTATTTACCTACCCGCACCGGTGTGACTGACTGTCCAAGCCTGCGTGGTGGATTAGCCCACTCCCTCTCATATAGAGAAGACCTGTGTCCCAGCAGTGGGAACATTACAGGCTGATTATACTCTATTTACCTGTGTCAACGGACTGGTGTTAGTGGTGAACACTCCACGGAAGCCTCTCTCTATGGCGAGGTTCATGGTCGCGTTCTCCAGCGCTCTGATGGCGGCCACGTTCTCCCGAGGAGTGAGGCTCTCTGCTGTCGCCATCATGAAGGAGTGGAGGATTGTGCCTGGTAAAAATGGAAGGATATGATGAGAATACTACTCTATGATATTTGACGCTTGGTGATTGATCCTTGTTTTTGGGTTTTCGATTGATTGAGAGAAAGCAACTGATTTGTCCTAATGGTTTTTGTAACTTTAAAGATAGGTGTGCTGCTGGGGAGTTGGTTGCGCCACTTCTTCTTTCCAGCGAAAGCACTAGGAAGTGATGAAGGGCGGGCGTTTTGGGGGACTGTTTTATGTAATTTTGACATTCGAAGAGTGCGGGTTCTCAGCCTAATTTGAATAAATGACTTTTGATTTTGAGCCAGGGTCTTCTTAAATCTGTATGGCTATTTGCTTGAAACGCTTGATTTTTCAAATATTACCCTGGATATGATCAACAAAAAAAAGGAACCTGGTCTCTAAAAAGTGCCTCGTTTTTATAAAGAAGTGAATACTAATCATATGTTCTAAGAGTAATATTTCACGGACATGGTTAAGTTATATTCGTTAAAGAACAAACTGTTTCCCTCTCTGCAGCTATAATGGACTATAAAATCACTACGTCGTGAATTTCTGTCCCCTTAAATAGTTTCACTCATAATGGTGACTCACCCTTTCCTGGCGGTAACATGGTATCTCTGACAGAGCTCTCGACGAACTCCAAGAACTGCATGATCTTCATGAGGCCGCCTGGTGCTTCGACCTCCGGTTCATCGCGAGCGTCAAAGTTAAGTGCTACGGCTACCGGAGCTCCTGATGCTGTGGGAAACATAATGAAGATGTAATATTTGCTTGAAAGGGCAGGTCTAACAGTACATTACGATACTTGAGACTTAAATTTTTGACGGCACGGTTGGTGCAGTGGTCAAGCGATTGACTGCTGCGCTGCGTGTCGCGGGTTCGATTCCCGCACGGAACAAATATTTGTATTACCTACAATTAGTTGCTCCGGGTCTGGCTCTTTGTGTTGTGTGCGTTTATATGTCTGTAAACGCACCCACAACACAGGAGAAATTCCTAGTGAGGGGCAACGTTTTTTTAAAAAAAGAAAAAAAAAGGAGGCCATTACTGCACTGCTAAATACATACATAATCAGCCTTTACTGCTCCCTCCTCAGTGAGAGGGAGTGGGCCGTAATCCACCACGCGGGCCCGGTGCGGGTTAGTAGATGTCACATGTCTTCGAATTTTTGGTTCTAGGACATGCAGGTTTCCTCACGATGTTTTCCTTCACCGTTTTGAGTGTTTCTTCAATTATTTCATCAGTGGTGATGAAATAATTTACAAAGTAAAGCGCCGGTCAGGGTTCGAACTTATAGCTCGTATGACCTAAACCCGCACTTAAGTCACACTTTTCTGTGTAAAAATGGTCTACTTAAGTCACAGAAAAGCATGACTTAAATGCGGGTTTAGGTCACACAGTGCTATAAAAATAGGGTGTTGGTGTAATTTTTGAACAAGCATTTGAGAATTTTCTATGTGGAACACGCACCGGGCCGGCGTGATGTATTACGGCCCACACCTTCTCACAGAGAGGAGGCCTGTGTCCCAGCAGTGGGAACGTTATAGGCTGATCATGAGCGATAACTAGTTTCTATGCCTCCCGTGATCATCGTGGATGGCTTTCGTGATGAGAACGGTACAGCCCACACAACAGTATACTTACAATTCTTGAGCACAACGCTTAGTTTCGCGTTGAGGAGCGCTGGCCAGGTGTCACTAACGAGGATTGCGTAGTCATTCGTATCGATCTCGTGTTTCAGGAACTGCTCCAACTCTGCCTTGTTGTAGAATGAAGACACTATCATCCTGGAAAGAGAAGGCAGTTAGGACCAGCATTCTGAGTAACGTAAAGGTTCCAGAGAAAGAACATTATGTTATGACAATGATTCTCTCCCGGTTACCAAACACTGTTCGATGCAAATATAAACTTTTAGACTTTCATTTGATTCTCTTGAATCCGTACCGTCTACATTAAAAAAAAAATGTTTTGTACAAATGGAAGATAAGTAACTTCAAACGCTACAAGTTTCCGGTACTTTAAGAATTTACATCTTTTGTTATTTTTAACTCAGTCGCCGTTAATTTAAATAAATATTTTTAACCATCCTTTTGAAATTCTTCTGAATATTCGATAGTGCAAATAAAAAAAGTCACATTTAACTATATAGTTCAGTCATCGTCTATAAAAAGAAGGAAGATCCTTCAACCAGACGGGTGCCGGGTCTGGTGGGCAACTGCCCAACTAATGATGTCGGGACGTTGTTTATATGCTAGTTGTGCGATAAACTTTGCTTGCTTTGGATTTTGCGTGACGTCAGTATGATTCGTAGTTCGCACGTGGCGATGTAGATGCCGCTACATACATATCTTTAAAAAGTGCCAAAGCTTTACTCACTCAACAACTTGCTGCTTATGTTCATCAGCCAGCGGCTCAGCAGTAAACAGGTCACTGTCGTCACCATCGTGATTGGGACTGGTGCTCATGTGGGAGAGAACTTCGCCTAGGTTAGCTGCTCCGAGGAAGTCACTGATATCTGGAAGATGAATGAGGATTAGAGTTACGTGTTCGGTTAATATGCTCAGTTCTTTGAGGTTGTTCTATGAAATAAAATTACTAATGATGCAGTATGCAATGAACAATAATTCATTGTTACGAAGATTGCACTATACCGTTTTTTCTAGGAAATTTTCTTTTGTTTTCAAGCCCTTTTATCACTAATTTGAAATTATCACGTTTATTTTCATTTTTTACGCTACCTACTTCGAGTTCACAGTACAAGTACTCACAAACATGTGCAAAAACTATAGTTGCAAAAAGCTTCACTGTAATTATATTCATTTAAACTGTTATAATTAGGTATGTATAAGCAGTTCAATTTAAAAATGATTACGACAATTCTATCTTATATAAATATATAGCGTTCGTCAGTTGAAGTTTCAACTTTAGAATATTTATTAAAGTCATCTTGTTTGCTATTGCCATCATAATTATATGGTCATCATAATCCTTCTTCAGCTCTTACAGTTCTTTGTACTTTTCTGTCTTAAAACTATAATAATTATTTATTTAAACTTACCAATAAAATATCCCTTATCCCTCAACCTGGTGATAGTGTAGATAGAGTTGAGCGAGTTTCCTCCCAACTCGTAGAAGCCTGCCCTCACAGAGATGGCGCCACGCGCGGCGCGGCCGAGCACCTCGCCGACTGTCTCGAACAGAACTGTGGCGGCCTGCATGTCCGAGAGAGGTACGGAGGAGTAGTCAATTTCTAGTGGTATTTCTGAGTCATCTGGAACATAAAAGAGTTTCGTTTACTGTTGTTTTTTTTTAAACAAAAGAATATCGTTATTGATTTTCTTTTCCCCTCGTATCAGTACGAACAATGTGTACGTAAAAGAATAACTTTATCGCCACTCTTGGGGGTTTTTTATCTCCATTCGTAAACAATTGAACTGGATGTGCAGTTACTATTAGTGGAGCGCAGGTTAATAGATGTAACATGTCTTCGATCTTTTTCTTCGGTACCAGATATTTGGATTATGCTTCTACTTAAATATTGTTATTCTTACCGTTATTGTTGGTATTTTCATACATTTTCAGTAGGGCTTGGCGGTCCACTTTGCCATTAACTAGCAGGGGTATGCTCTCCACCTCAATGACCTGAAAACATTTAGATATAGTATATTAAATCATTTGCCAAATCCTTATTTTATTTCAAATCATAATACTGAAAATAATTATTCTGCCTTCATTATTTCCCAGTAATTTTCAAACTTACGCTTATATTCATTAGTCCATTAATTTTACCTGTGGAATCATATAATGTGTCAAGCTGTTCTTCAAGGCAGCTTCGATGTGTTGTGCGGCTATTCTTGCTTGAGGCTTGATGGTGACAAACGACAGGATCTCGGGGTTGCCATGATCCAGGCCGTAGCATAGCACCACGCCTGAGCAACACAACAATTATTTCACTATACAAATTAATTTCACACACGTCTTTAAAAATTAGGTCCACGTTTAGAACATTTACACATAACGTGATCCGTGCTGTGGATGAATCCGTCAGAGAATACAGGGTGGCGAGGACATCGACGTGCAAACTGAAACCATGACTACAGCACATGATTCTAGTGCTAGGGATGTGTAGAAATTTTAAATCGGTTATTAAAAAATCAATTAGCTGTGTCATAGATACGAGCACGTACGCGGTCAAAATGTTATCATCATCTGTCTAGCCTTTTCCGAACTATGTTGGGGTCGGCTCCCAATCTAACCGGATGCAGCTAAGTACGAGTATTTTACATGGAGCGACTGCCTATCTGACCTCCCCAAACCCAGTCACTGGGTAATACGAAACCCCTCAAAAAATCTCTCGCGGTCAAAATGTATGGAACAGATAATGTTATTTTTAATAATAACCGACGAAAATTTATAATACAGTGGTTTTCTGAATCGTGTACTGAATCCATGGTAACAGGTTACACGTAATTGTCCCTGCCAACCTGTACACCAGCAGTGCGATTCTGTAACCATTTCACCGTGAAAACTTAGGTGAAGTGAGCGTGGAGTGAGCTGTCATACCAAATAATGCTAGGGATTGACACTATTGACAGTTCACTCTAAGCTCACTTCACCTAACTTTTCACGGCGAGATTTTTACAGAATCGATCAGCTGTACCAGCTGTACCTGTACAGAAGATTTTAAAGCCAGCTACTCACATTTGTCTACGCCATCAACTCCAGCTACGGCGCGGTCTACCTCCTGGAGATCTACTCGGTGTCCTCTAATTTTAATCTGAGAGTCTGTACGTCCAGCAAACAGGATGACTCCCTTTTGTAGCACACCGAAATCGCCAGTGCGGTAAAGACGACCAAAATCTACAAAAGAAAGTTATATAGTTAGTGATTCTTTGTATTATTTTTTTGTCTCCTTTGCTCTATCACACGCTGTCTACATCTCTGTATCTATTGTCCTATCTAAGGTATGCTGAAAGAGATTTCTCATGAAATAAGCATCACCTCTGTACCTATTTTTTTCTGTTGTTTTTCATTGTCTGTTTATGTGTACTTATATGGTAAATAAAATAAATAGTTAGGTATATTATTTTACCACAGTTGTGTGTTATATGTATGTAAAAGTAATCTATTTCTTTCAAGACATGAAAACAAACGGCGAAAATATTCCAACCCAATTTATTGATTGGGAGTTATATGTTCGAGCCGTTTTAGTTTGAAACACTAGGGCCATGGGGTCCAAGCGCCCGCTTGGTTTTTCGAGATATCGCCAAGCGGTTAGTTGACTCTTTACGTGACCAGAGGGCTGGCCTATTTCTTGGCCAAAGAATTAGCATCGCCATACAACGTAGCAATGCTGCCAGTCTTTTGGGCACTGTTCCAAACGAAGGAACGAATTTTTTTATGCCTTATGAACTTATGATTCTAACTATTCTGTTCTTATGATTTTATTTATTATTTTAAATGTTGGCTTATTATTATGTAAATATTATCTTGATTAATAAAAATAATGAGATGAAAACAGGATATACCAACACATATATCATCTATATAATACATAATAAAAATAAACAAACTCAGTAAAGATCTTATTAAGATCTTTACTGAGTTTGTTTATTTTTGCGAATTTTGGAACAGATTGTTACCCATGTTCAGCAATGGATTGGTTCGTATCATATTAAGTTAATAAATACCTGGATGTGCAGCATGAGGGTTGTCAACGAACTTATCAGCCCCTTGTCCACCCACGTATCCAGTTGCCAAGTTACACCCAGCCACCCACACTTCACCAGGCTCTGACTCTCGAGCGGGGTTCATCTCTTCGTCTAACAGGTATACAGCGCAATTGTCTAGGGGAGCACCTGTGGGAAGAAAATTAGGTATGAAGAGGTCATCTGGATTTTAGATTAAAATTGTTTTAGGATAGATAGATTAGAATCAATGATGCCTGCTCATTTGGTGGTTTTGGTTGGTTTTTGGTCGCTCAGCGAGCTTTGGAACGGGCTATGCTGGGAGTCTCTCCGGGGGATCGAATCCGCAACGAGGTGATCCGGCAAAGAACCAAAGTTGTCGACATAGCTCACAGAATAAGCAAGCTTAAGTGACAATGCGCCGGCCATATTAGCCGTAGAACCGATGACCGTTGGGGCAGACGTGTTCTTGAGTGGAAACCGCGAATCGGTAAACGTTATAAGGTGGGACACCCTCAGGCTAGGTGGAGCGACGATCTTCGTAGGATGGCTGGTAGCAGCTGTATGAGAGTTGCCGAAAATCGAGTTTAATGGCGTGCAATAGGAGAGGCGTATGTCCAGCAGTGGACTGCTGTAGGCTGATGATGATAGTAGATACCATTTATTAATGTTTCTTCTAAACACAGTAACATCAATAAAATAGTGTGTCAAGAAAAACTGCAAAACCCATCTCTTAAATTCAATCTAACATTCTTAAGAGTAACCTGACCGTATAAAAATATAATTCCAATTTAAAATAACTTACCAATAGGAATAGTAGGGTGAATATCAAGCTGACTGGTGTTCTCCAATACGTAATAAGTCACATCCCCCATCACTTCAGTACTGCCATAGAAGTTGGCAAGCTTATAACCGTTTTGGTTTCCAAAGTTCTTGAAGAACTGTGCTGCTAAGTCCTTGCTCAGGGTCTCTCCGGAGCAGACCCAGAGTTTGAGGTTCTGAAGAGGTCTTTCAGAAGGCTTGAGGGACAGGTACATGAGGATGGAACGAAGAAGAGTTGGTACTAGTACTAGACGTTGGATCTGGAATAGAAATTGCGTAGTTAGGCACAGCTGACTGGTAACATAAAGTACAGGGGGTCTACTCCGAAGTAGTATCGGCCGAATGTTCGGCCATTTCCTGCTACGAAGTTAACTATTTGGTTCGGTCTGGTCAACTGAGCCGATCCGAACTTTATTCGCATTTTTTAATAATATTCGGTTCGGCCATGTGTCGGTCCGATCCGAACATTCGCACTTTGCACTTCGGAGTAGACCCCCAGGACACCATTTTCAGAAAATTCTACATAACAGGATTTTACAACCAGTCTTACCGAGTGGGTATCTTATTACCCAGTAACTGAGTTGTGGAGGTCATATAGGCAGTCGCTCCATGTAAAATACTGGTATTCAGCTGCACTTAGTTAGACTGGAAGCCGAGCCCAAAACAGTTGGGAAAAGGCTAGACAGATGATGAGCATTTTACCTACTTTGGAATGTATGGCATTAATTGACTTCTTGAATTCGATGATTAATTTGATTTGCACCCCTTGTGACCACTACTGATGGGTAGAGACATAGATAAGCAAAATAGAATAAGAACACAACTTATACACAATTTATTTATTAGGTGCTCACCTGATTATCAGCCAAAACATTGACAAGCTTTTGGGGATCCCTAGTAGTCTCCCTAGACAGGATCAGCAGCGTCCTGCCATGTAGCAGCGGACCCCAAATCTCACACACAGAGTCCACGAAGGTCAGAGCTGTCTTCCAGACGCAGTTCACTTCGGAGTCACTGTAGGGGAAGGTATGGAACTGCCACCAGAGGCGGTTGCAGATTGCTGCGTAGGTCAGACGAACACCTAGTGACACGGAAATAAACAGATGAGATTATTTACTTATAGTAAAATTGCTGAAATATGTAAAATGTTGAAAGTTACCGAAATCGTGCAGTTCGTTTTTTTCTGAACTTCCGTGTGTAACTATAGCAATGATTAAAAGATCGTCTTAAACAAATTAATAATATTAATAATAATTTATTTAATAAAAACGTTTAAAAAAGGTGTACAATTAGCCAAGATTGGCAAATTTCCCATACAATTATAGTGCCTTAAAGTAAACTACAACTAAAATATTTTATTTTTTATTACGGGTGCAAGTAATGATGGTTCGGAATTCGAGTGTTAGGTAGCGACCCACCCGAACTAGGTTTAATTCAAACCTGTGTTTCAGGCCATACAGCTAAATATCACTTCCCTTCGCTTCATACAAATTCGTTACAAGGTTTATATAACTTACACTAACTAATCCTCAACGGGCACATCTCCACGATAATTATAAGGTCATTATCATAATCAGCCTATAATGTTTCCACTGTTGGGACACAGGCTTCCTCTCAGTGAGAGAGCGTGGGCCTTATCCACCACGCGGGCCTATTGCGGGTTGGTAGATGTCACATGTCTTCGAATTTTTAGCTCTAGGCCATGCCGATTTCCTCACGATGTTTTTCTTCACCGTTTTGAGAGCAGTGGTGATGAAATAATTTACACAAAGTAAAGCGCCCGTCGGGGTTCGAACCTACGACCTACTACTCGTAAGTCGCGGCCATTACCACTGGACCACCTCAAGGTCTTATAAATAGACAAATTACCTTTAGGAATGCCAGTGCTTCCAGAAGTATACAGCACTATAGCGATGGTCTCACTTCTCGCCGAAGCCAATACTTCCATATCCTGGACTCCATCAGCTGACAGTCCACTTGCTTCGTGTGCTAACTCTTCGTAGGATACAGCTGGGACACCGCTCCCGGAGAACATAGCGGGATTTGCTGAAAACGAGAAGGACAAATCCGAGGTTAGATATTGTTTTTATGCCACTAGATTTTAAATAATGGATAAAAAAACATGAACAGTTAAATATCAAGCAATGATTTTAGTTGACCATTTATGCTCACAGCCACACACATAGAAACAGTCAAGACAATATTTGTAACAGAGTTAAGATTTTGTTTCTGGTAAAACACTTCGTTTACCTGTCGGTCCATTCTGTTAATTCTCATCGTGAAAACTTAGGTGAAGTGAGCTGTCATTCAATCTTATGCTAGAGACTGCCACCATTTACAGCCGATCGATTCTGTAAAAATCACACCGTAAAAAGTTAGGTGAAGTGAGCTGTCAATAGTGTCAATCCCTAGCATTAGTTGGAATAACAGCTCACTCCACGCTCACTTCACCTAAGTTTTCACGGTGAGATGGTTACAGAATCGCACTGCAGCCGGTCGATTCTGTAAAAATCTTACCGTGAAAACTCAAGTGAAATGAGCTTGATGCGAGTTGTCAGTAGTGTCAATCCCTAGCATTATTTGGAATGACAGCTCACTCCACGCTCACTTCACCGAAGTTTTCACGGTGAGATAATTACAGAATCGCACTGCTGCTCTCTTCACGCTCTTCTCACCTAAGTTATCAAGGTGTACGGTGTACGTGTAGATATTTTCAGAATAGTTAGACAGTCCGTTGTTATCGATAGGTTACCATAGTCATCTTTGGCGTAGTCCATGTATATAAAAATATGTATCTTGATGAATCTTAAAGTAAAAAAAAGTAACCTACCGGTCTCATCGTAAATAATAAGAGATGGCTCAGCATCCTTTAGGATATGCGAGATCCTGGCCTGAGGGAAACTTGGCTCCATAGGTACGTATGCAGCTCCTGCCTTCCATGTTGCCAGCAAAGTGGTGATGGTACTGGAAAATAAGATTAAAAAGATTTAGAAATTAATAACGATGCAGTAATCTTCAATGAGAACCCCATTTACCAATCCCATATTTCCTAAAGATATACTCTTAAGTGAGTGCATCGAATGCACTCGCACCGGCTATGAAATGAAATAACGAATTATAGTCTTTGAAGCCTCAAATACTTTTGATGTTAAAGACTATTGTATGGTTCCAATTCCTTTCTCCAAGGTGTTTTGTTTTATGACTTGTCAACCATCAGACAACCCACCTGATCGTCATCTCCATCTATGAACATCTACAATACCAAAAGCATCGCAGGCAGGTGCGTTTCCATATACTAAAGACAACACTGAAGTTACTCCTCACCAAGTCAAGTTCAGTTTCAGTCAAGTTCTAGATCTCACCTATGCGAAGGCTGCATACACACAGCGATGACGTAGTCACCATCCCTGTTAGCACCTGAAGGTCTTGCTCTTGATGTGATGGCTCTTGCGAGGGAGTTGGTACGAGCTTCCAGCTCAGCATAACTCACACGTACACTGCATGTCTCGTCTGGAATGGTAGAATATGGAATTTAAAATAATGCAACATACATATATGCATATGTATTAGCGTATTTAAATCCTATTAATTATATTTAAACGGGATCACCGTTTGAATAACTCGACCGAATGCATGTATTTATTAGTACAACGGACAGATTCGTGTGTGAGTTTTGTACTCCTGCCCGTCGGCGGTTCATGTCTCCTTTTTCCACACATCTCTATTAGCTGTCATATTATCATCTCACTTAATGCTAAATGCAATCTCAGACTAGTGACTTCTGAAGACACAACGTTTTGATAGATCAGATAATTATGACAGCCTAATGGAAACTTTAACTTGACTCTTATAAGTTAGGCCGGAATACTTTCTCATCATTTTATCCCGAAAGAACGCTATCCCGAATCACTCGATAGACAGCAGCAAGTCTTGTGGACCCTAATTGCGTAACACATTATCAGTCACAATCTGAATAATTTTGAAAGATATTACTAAACCATTGCTTTATATGTTCGAAAAATTTGTCTGCTCAACAACGTAAGTACCGCAATGAATATTGTCGGTCAGTTACCCCGTAGGTCTTGAACTTTTTATTCGTCAAACAACGATTAACCTGGATGATTAGGTCGGGATATAATTATATAGGTACTTATACCATCATTGTCGTCATCATATTCTGATAGTTCTACGAAGCAGTTTCCAGCTAGATGCACTAAAGAAATGTAATCACAAAGATTACTTAATACCTCTATTTTATTTTCCATAAATTAAATAAAGCCACTTTCGTGCCTGCCTTTCTAGTTTTTCAATTCAGAAAATCTAATTATATTATCAATCTTATCACCGCATAAAAACGGTGTCGTTTAAAGTTAATTTCATTGATTGTCGTTAGGAGTGGGATTAAATCTTTTAATTCTTAATAAATCTCCTAGAACTGGTGAACGATAATTTTGTAAAATGATGCATTTTACTTAATAATGTACCCATTTTCATTTTAATTCCTTGAACTCACGACTATCACGATCATCGTCGGTATGATTACAACTATCTTCCTTTTTAATTACTATATTATTAGTCAATGCTTGTCTAGACGTATTCTTTTTATTTTTCGTTATTATTTTATTTATATCTGTTTGTAACTGTTACGAGGACATTATTATTTATGTACTGGCTGGCAATGTCTGTCAATTTGTCTATTTAGGGAAAAAGAGAAATGAAATATGAGTTGAGGACGTACATATAACCAGTTACTTACTATGGATTCAGTACATAATTTTGAACCTAAAAACCTGCTGTTCCAAACATTTTCACCGCGTAGGTATCGCACTTTTGTATGAAACAGCAGATTTTTATTTTTGATAACCCACGAAGAATTTCTACTCTAGGAGGTCTAGAGTCATTTGATGAATTCCTGGTTACAGTTTGCGTGTCGATTTCGTATGATTAATTTGATCATCAACTATTCTATGCCCACATTCAGACCTTCCGAACCTCGGTGAGCACGCTAAAACCATTGTTCCCAGCTGTCATTTGTTGATCTTTGACAGTCGTTACTAGTAGACAACAAGCCGAAAGTCTGTCAACCTAACCAAGGACCCCAACGGGTATCGTATTACCCCACAACTGTTTTGTGGAGGTCAGATACCCCAACATAGTTGGAAAAAGCTGCTTGATTCTATATTTCATTTACATTTTGACCGATATAATAATTTATCTCTTAATAAAGATCGTAACCAACCTAATAACTAATAAATTCATTGACGATGACTGACAAGGGGCTAATGGGTCAATTACACGCCACACCATACCATTACACAGTGGTTATGCTAACTTTATGTGAGAATCTCTAATTCTCAGTATCGTGCAATCATTGCGACCTACTTCGTTATCTATAATATTGGTATTTTTTATTGTTTCCGTCTATAATTTTATTGGCGTCTGATTTATGTTCGACATGGGTTTGGGTTGGTTTTTTTTAATTGTTTTTAATATTTTCATCGTAATTTTTATTATTGTAATTAAAAGAAATCGACTTTAGAAGATTACGTCGGTGTGGTCTTTCGGAGAAGTAGTCTAATGTCATTAGGGTCGACAAAAAGTAATTATTTTCAGAGTTAAACAGTGCTTAAATACTACACAGTAGGCTAGATTCCTATTAAAATCTAATAAGTCCGTCAGTTAGATTATCAAAAAATGTTGGACCCGTATTTTTTCTTTTGTCAATTATATAAAAAATGATGAAGATATTCCCCGTTAAAGTTCCGCGTGACGTCACGCCTTGCTACACTTTTTAGCATGGCGTGACGTCACGACCCCCCACTCCCAAATTTAGACGCGCTTTATCTTTGTCATTTTTTGTTTGATTGACAAAAGAAAAAATACGTGTCCATTATTTTTCGATAATCTAACTGACGGGCTAAATATAATTATTATTTTTTTATCCTTATTTACCCAGGAAACTACCCTCATTTTCCTTTATTCCCAGTAGTACCTCCGAACTGAACCACCGGTGACACTAGCGTGAAATCTCGTTCTCTATAGTACCACCATTTATATTAATTAGTATTAGTGGTACTAGTGAGACTGTTTGCTCCATAGATATCCGAGAGATATCCACTTACAAACTTACCAGCATACACCAGTGCAGTGTTATCACTGCCAGCTAAATGCGCTAGGTGCTTTGGGAGAGGGGCAGCCGGCACCAGGGTGCGGGGGCCGTTAACTACGGAGACCCGCGGCAAGGAACCCATGGTTGGTTATCTGTGGACAAAGAAATATAAGTTAAGGATTGGGATACTTGATGGCAAGTGGCCATATTTATTGCAATTGGTTGATGGTTAACTGAGCAGGTTGGCAGTTGCATTACTGTTGTCGGGTCAAAGACGTGCGTGTGTAGCCGTGGTGGGTTAACATTATTAACCCCCGACGCAAAAACGACGGGGTCTTAGAAGTTTGACGTGTCAGGGTGTATGTGTGTATGTCTGTCTGTGGCATCGTAGCTCCCGAACGGATGAACCGATTTTGATTTTGGTTTTTTTTTTCTTTTTTAATTGTATTTTGTGTGCCGATCTAATGAGGTTTGCAGGGCCAACATGGCCAGAGATCGCTCAAGACAGGGAGGTTTGGAAGGAAAAAGAGGAGGCCTTTGCCCAGCACTGGGACACAATATAGTATACTAAGAGAGAAAAAATGTATTTTGTCTTTCGCGTTCTGTGTACAAATAAACGTTATTCTTTCTTTTCTTTCCTTGGTGGTTGTGGGTTTGGGCGTTTGCTTATGCATTTACAAAGGCGAAACCAACTATCATCTTTCGCTCATTATTCGGGGTCACTTCCTAATAATATTTAGTTGATTTTCTATAATTCGGTCCTTTTCTTTTGCTTCGACCAGTGTTTAGTCCGACATAAGGCTTCAAGTTCATCATCACTTCAGCCGAAAGACGTCCACTGCTGGACATAGGCCTCCCCCTAGCACCTCCACTTCGACCGGTTCTGTGCTTCTCGCATCCAACGGGTTCCTGCGGCAAGGACGTCGGTCCACCTTGTGGGAGGCCTTCCAACGCTACGTCTTCCGGTACGCGGTCGCCACTCCAGAACCTTTCGGCCCCATCGGCCCTCTGTTCTGCGAGCAATGTGCCCTGCCCACTGTTACTTAAGTCTTCAAGTCTATATAATTTGGTTAGGGTCCCAAATAAAAACGTAATAGACGCAACAAATCTCTTCAGACCTATTTATCAGCTCAAAATGCCCTAATAAATAGGTCTTACTCAACAGCTTCAATTCGACCTGAATAGCTCACAAGTGTATGTTTATTGAATAATAGACCCAATTGACCATCAATTACTAGCTAGGAATGTGCTGTGATTTCATTGAAGGAAACTCGTAACGGCTAGAGTACACGAATACTAATACCGTACCGCACCGTACTGTACTGCTAACTGAAATTAAGCTATGATTTTTTTTTTAGTTCTAAGTTTCATCCAAATCCGTTCAGTAGTTTTTGCGTGAAAGACTAACAAACATCCATCCATCCATACAATGTTTCGCGTTTATAATATTAGTAGGATAGTAGGAGTAGCTCCGTCCCGCGGTTTCACCCACTTAAGTGTAGATCCCGTGGGAATATCGAGATAAAAAGTATCCTATATGTTATTCTGATGTACATATATATAAAAATAATTCCCTTTTTCCCTTGGTCACGCCATAAATTGAGAAAGACTTTACCGATTTCATCCATCTTTTATTTTAAGTTTTGTAATACTGTGTTTTTTTTAAGAAAGTTGCTGCACGCGGTCGTAGTCGCGGGCAGAAGCTAGTAAGTTATATTACTGTAAAGATTCATCAAAATCCGTTCGTCGTCGTTTTTGCGTGAAAGAGTCACAAACATCCATCCATCCATCCTCACTTTCGCGTTTGTAATATTAGTAGGATAGGATTCGTTTAGAAAAGCTACAAATGGCTAGAGGTACCTTTGCTAGCCTCGAACTCCGTATAATTTATTGTTCAATAAATTGTAGATGTTACTTGTGTGGTCTGAGCCTAAATCCTTGGGTTACTTAGCTTTTTGTGTTAGACAGTAGTATTAACTGAGGTGTGTGTTTAGCTATTAATTAAACTTTAATAGTCATCGGGCAACGCGTGAAGCGTTCATCATCGTTGTTTATTACCTACTTAAACTGGCTACTGATTAAACGTTATTATGTTTTCAACGATTTTCTTGCTGGTGGTTCCGCCAGGGGGAGACGGGAGAATATTTAAATGTTATATGTAGATCTAGCAGAGCAGTGATAGCCGCTACTTACGAGTTGTAGGTCGTAGGTTCGAACCCAGACAGGCGCTTTTTTGTAAGCATATTTATTGTGTCTCTCACTGCTGGGTAGAAACCGCCGCTTTATAGGTTTCCGTAGTTCACGTCTCGGAACCCTTATAGTTTCGTCAGGTCTGTCCGTCCGTCTGTCCTCGGTTTACCTTCCAAACGGTTATTTGATTCTAGGAGTCATTACCAAAATGTACAAGAGTGTGTATGTTGCACTAATGTCGTTTTCGAATTACAGACCCATCCAATAGGTACCCAGTGCGAGTTCGGTGCCTCTAATCAGACCATGCCCCACTTGCTATAGTGCTCTAAGTGTCCGTTCACTTGCACTTTGGATGACCTAATGAATGCCAATGATGCCGCAATCAACGTGGCCACCTACTGAGCACAAACAATATAAAACATCGGAGAAAAGTACTATCGACACGAAAAGAGGAAGAAAACTATTTCGTTGCTTGTGGACCCATCGCAGGCGCATCAATAATGTTACATTTATAAACATATAAACATATTTATGTATTTTAATGTATACCTGCTATCATAAACTACTTCGAAACTATGAGGAAGTAATATACACAAGTGAAATAACTAGATTCTCTTACTGCAGTGATGTTACAAAGCTAGCTTCTTGCGTCAGTGTTATTAAAATCAAATTATTTCTGTATATATCAAGTATTGTTCCTATTACGGCGGGCCATGGCTGCAATGCATTAAATATATTGAGTATAAAGTTATTTGAACGCATTTAAACAATCCTCTTTATTTTTAACTAGCGACCGCGTCCCTGGAGATATGGGACCAATTGGGGCTGGCCTCAAGCACGAAACCCAAAGTTTCCTACTCCGTATTACAGTACAGGATATAAGACTAGTTCGGACCCGAACTAAGAAAGAATGACAACACGATTTGCGATAACACAGTTGTCCCTACTCTCGATGTGTATAAACCCGACTATTTTTTTTTTTATTTGTAACTTATTTTTACGGATCAAATACTTTCGGACAAGCCCGTATCTTCGTTGATAGACTTTAAGAGTAGACAGCCTGCAGTAACAAGACGTCGATTTAACAAGGCGTCACAGTATAGAGATGTCGTTGAAAGGTTTTCGCAGAAACAAAATTCGATGATACGGCTTTCGCACTCAAGTAGGTATTCCGCTTCGCACGGCTTGACAATACATCGAGATTCCTTTATTATTTTAAACAATTAAACTTCGCGGAATAAATTCTCTAAATGAGAGCGGTTTCGCACTACGTCCGACCCGAAACCGAGAAATTACGGTCCGAAGTAGTCATAGTACTATTTGTATGAATGCATGGTTGCGCATTACATCCGAACTCAGTCCATCCGAATTTAGAACATTTCCAATTCGGATTGAACTCGGATCTTGAATTTGGATTCGGATCAGACGTAGTGTGAAAGCCACTCTGAGGGTGAAAACTGTAGAGAAGTCAGCAGAGGACGGGGCCCGATAGGGCCGAAGCCTGCCAGGGCGGCGGGATCGTCCGAAAGGGTTACCGCTGCCCTGGAACAGAAAGGGCTAAGGAAGGAACACGGGTGGGTTTTAGTCACTAAGAGTCTGACACTCCCTTCCGCTCCACCCAGAGCGGGAGGGGACATTTGATGATTTCCCATCCTCAAAAAAAAAAGGGTGAAAACTGCATCAAAATCCGTTGCGTAGTTGAAAAGAACAAACGCGATGACACAGACAGGCACGAAAAGATAATAATTATATGACATGAAAATAATAGACAACTCTTTGTGAGACAGGAGTCCTTAAAAGCATGTCAGAGAGCAACAAAATAATATATAATTATGTAAAACAGAGATTGATCGTCGTAGCTAAAACAATGCTATCATAAATTTAAAGACAATTTGTTGCTCTTGACTCCGATAGAGAAACTCTAATGAAACTGTTGAATGAAGTTATTAATTGAAACCGAAGGGTAGATGGTATCTTTAAGACATTGAAGACTAATAACTGCTTTTGTATTAGCAGGAACTACTTATTTCAACATCTGCCTAGCCTTTTCCCAACTATGTTGGGGTCGGCTTCCAGTCTAACCGGATACAGCTGAGTACCAGTATTTTACATGGAGTTATTGGCTATTGGACCTCCACAACCCGATGCCGCAAAGTATTATGTTTTCAGCAGATAGTGCCCTTAATTTTTTTTAATTATTACCCTGCTGGGCTGGCAATGTTTGGCGAAGGACCGATGGCCGGTGGAGCAGACGAGTCCTGAAGTGGACACCGCGTGTCGGTGAACGACGCCCCCCAGCTCTGGGCCCACGAAAACCGTAGGATTTTGTCAACTTTTTACAAGAATTTTAATAAAAAACGGATCAAGTTAACTCAATAATAATCAGCAATAAGTTCGACATAGTTTACAAAATGGCCAATTAACAGAGTAGCTACAACTGCGCCATTGTATTGTTTACACGAAACTGTTTACGTAGTTCATTCATACTGAGAAATTATTTAATAGGTACTAAAAATGGCAATAATACGTAATCATTGCTCCATAAGACGAGTTGTAGGTATATATTATATAGATATCCAGGACCGCCAGGAACTTGGTCTTGATATTTAATATATGGTCACCCATCTACGAACAGACCCCTGCAAGCGTAGCGTAACCTTCGATCGATTTTTGTGGCTGATATCATTTAGGGTCAGTTCACCCGAGACGCGACGCGACGCGACGCTGCGCGCACACTTTAAAATAGAGAGGTGCACGGCGCAACGTATTCTGAACTCTTACAATGCAATGTGTACCTTTTCGTGTAGAAAATAAAGTATATTTTGAGTCACTCTTTTAAATTGTATGAACTGACCCTTAGCCACGAGCACGAAGTTTGCAGACTAACACTATAGATAAAAAATAGTGCCTTCAGTACTGTCACTCAGACAAAAACGAATGCCAAATAAAAAATGAAATAAGTAATTCAATACTTGAATTATGTACACGTACACAGAACCCACGAGGTTAAAATAGATATAATTATAGGTCCATTATTATTATTTGATAACGGTACACAACAGGCATAATAGCAAAGTCCTTAGCCTGGAAAAAAAGTTAAACAATTGTGAATGAACCTGACCCACTTGGGTAATAGTCGACTGTCAAAAATACGCGACTGGCCAGCGGACAGCGACGTGCATGGAGACGACCGTGATTTGTTTTTGTTTTTTCTACGTATTATTTGTGTCAAATCTTGACACAAATAATACGTAGAAAAAACAAAAACAAATCACGGTCACGGCACTATTTATTTACTGTGATTTCTGTAGATGTTATTGTTGATTTAAGTGCTGGGGCCGTAATATAGAGGTATTAATGCCTTCATTATTCCATTGCAAAAAAGAGATGGTGCTATCGGCCTTCTATAGCTCCGTCTCTCTCTGTCACTGGAAAAATGGTGGTATTAATACGTCATATTACGCCCCTATTTGTTCTTTATAAAGGCCATCTGTAGCCTCCACCCGTTGACATCAACAATTTCAAGTGAGTATTTTCACGTCGTGATTACCGAGATGGACCTAATAGTATGGAATAAAAATACATGTTGTGCGGTGCTCAAATAAATTGAGATAAAGCCAGGAGAATGATAATTCTCATTTCGTAATTAAGTCCCAGTCTTTGTATAAAATTGTAAATGATACCTAAATGTACCTATATACAGTATATACCATAGTCGGTTCGTTTTGTCAAAGTAATCTACGTATCTTCGGTAGGTAAATACGTCAAAAGTTTGATAAAAAACATAAACTAACCCGCTAAAAACTCCAAAAAAAAAAACGGGTTGCACTCCGGGAATGCCGGCAGAAGTGAAAACTTGAATATTAACGTTGTGCATTTTTGATATTTTGGAATGCGGTCTGCTCTCCCTCCGTCTTACGAATTTTCGATTGGGTCACGTGTCCTGACGCGAGCTCCGTCTTACGAATTTTCGATCAGGTCACGTGTCCTGACGCGAGTTTAACATTTTTTACCCATCACAACGAAAGTGCACAGCGCCGCTAAAGAAATTTTCACTTCAAAAATCATTATGATTGAAAACACAAAATGGAAACCACAATGTTATGAATCAACATAAACCAACCTGTGATATTTACGAGTACAGTATGAAATGAAACAAAAGACGGTCGACTCCACGGCCGTCGCTCGCGCGGTACGGTACTCGTAGGTCAGTAACCGCGAGTTACCTAACCATTTGTTGACCATGATTTACATTTACAATACCTACACTTTTGTTTATGTACTTTTTAATTGGATTTATTTTTTAAATATAGGGTCAGACTTATATTTTTAGCTGTATTAAACCGTTATCTTCCCACTTCAATTAATTAGCCTAGCCTTTTCCTAACTATGTTGGGGTCGGCTTCCAGTCTAACCGGATGCCAGTATTACCATTATTTTACATGGAGAGACTGCCTATCTGACCTCCACAACCCAGTTACTCTTCCCACTTATCTGTAGTATATTTTTAATTGTTCACAAAAACAACACTACTAACAAAAAGCCTTAATTACTTACAATTTACAAGCTAACACTAAAATATATAAAATATATATTACTTACATACCAGTGTAAATCAAAAAATAAAGAAAAATTGCTCATTGGGCATCAAAAAATTCGTCCGCATCGCTGTCAATGGAATAAGTGCCCAAAATGCTGGCAGCATTACCACGTTGGATGGCAATGCTGATTCTTTGGGCTAAAAATAGGCCAGCCCTCTGGTCACGTGAAGAGTCAACCATCATCTGTAGTACCTATTGATTTTTATCGAAAGCTGATATTGAGGATGAAAAATATTTTCATATTCTTGTAAAAAATGGGTAATTTTTAGGTGGAAGCCTATGGAAAGTGATTTAAAAAGGTTTCTACCTGGTGCAATTTTGGGAAAACAGCAAGTGCAATGCAAAGCTGCTTTGATGAATAAATTCAGCTTCTTAAATTATTCTAGAGACATTATGTCAAAGTCAAACAAATATCGTAATCTGAATTTGCGATATATTCGCCAAAAATGTAAACAAATATGAGTTTATGGAAAAATAACTTTAATACCTACACAATAAAGTTCAGTTTACGCTACAACTTCAAACATTTTCATAACTTTATCAATAGTGCTAGTCACTCTGAAATCAACTTAATTCACATTAAAATAAAGTGGATGTTTGTTTAACTTGGATAACGTCAATTTGAAACAAATAAAATTGGAATATAGTACCTAGTTTTTTTTTTAAATTATTGTTCCTCTCAACTAATGCACCTGCCATCTAATCTCTTCCCCACCCGTGCTTGACTGGTAGAGAATGTCTAAGGCATTAAGTCCGGCTTTGTACCTTTATTTTGTGCAAAAATTTAAATAAGTAAAGTCTAGACCAAGATGATTCCTGCACTCTAATTGCGTAACACACTATCAATCTCAATCTGAATCATTTTGAAGGATATTGCTAATCCATTGCTTCATAATTTAGAAAAATGTGTCTTCTCAACAACGTAAACAACGCAATGAATGTTGTTGAACTGTCAAAATTAAACCCATTCCTACTGATAGTAGTGTGATACATAATAACCCCGCTGTACGATGGACGATGTGTTAGGACGCGCCTCACAGTAAAAAAACGTGTCCGTCAACAAGCTTCCATATAGTAATCCATACAACACTGACGACCGAGCCGGCACACGGCGAATAATCCAATGAAGTTGGAACTCACGACTGCGACCTCTCGTTCGTTAGACTATAGCCCATAATCACGTTTCTGAACCAAGGCTGCACATTGATACAATCAGGTGTATTTTCCTGTTCTACTGGTAATCTTTGGTTTTTGGAAAATTAAACCTTCGTAATACAGGGTGGCAGGGACATCGACGCGCAAACTGTAACCATGAATTCAGCACATGATTTTAGACACCTTAGCGTAGAAGTTTTTTGTCGATTATCAACATAAAAAAGTGCAATCTACGCGGTTAAAATGCCTGGAACAGCAAATTTTTTTTTTAATAACCGACGAAATTTTTAGTATTATTTTTACACAGGATGGATATGTACTGAATCCATGGTACCAGGGTGCGCGTCGATGTCCCTGCCACCTTGTGCAAGAACAAAAAAAAAAATATAATGTTAATGTAATGTTGTGTGTTTAATGTACAAAAATAAAATATAATGTTCCAATATCTTTATGATTTGTTGAATAAAGTCATTTACACTTAATTTAAATAAAATGGCTGAGATATCTATATATATAAAATTCAAAGTCCTGACTGACTGACTGACTGACTGACTGACTGACTGAGACATCAACGCACAGCCTAAACCGCTGGTCCTAGAGACATGAAACTTGGAGGGTGTATTCTTCGTAAAGAGTAGGTATCCACTAAGAAGGGGTTTTTCGAAATTCCACCCCTAAGAGGGTGAAATAGGGGAATTTTGTTTGTATGGAAAATCTTATTCCTTGAGTTAATAAACTTGAAACTTGGCACGAATACTTATCTAAGTAAATTATGAAGTTGGGCATTTTTGGTTTTTGTAAACTACCCCCTAAAAGGGGATTGGGGGGTTTCAAAGTTTGTATGGAAGAATTTTAGCGCGCAGTCCGATTTAATCGAAACTTAGTATTTATACCTGAAATTGAAAGGAAAGAATAATGTGTATCAGGGTTTTTCGAAAATCTACCCCTGACGGCCTAAAAAGGGGTAGTCAATTTTACAGGGGAGGATTTTACAGCGTGGCTTGATTAACTCGAAAATTGGTATAAATAATCTTTGAGTCAAGTTATGAACACATCCCGAATGATTTTTCAAAATTCCACCCCTGTGGGGGTGAAAAGCGGAGATAAAGTTTATATGAAAAATCTTATTCGTTAGGTTAATAATCTTGAAAATTGGCAAGAATACTCGCCTAAGTAAGCAATAAAGTTTATCATTATTAGTTTTTCAAAACTACCCCTCGAAGGGGATATAGGGGTGCAAAAGTTTGTGTGGAAGAATCTGAACGCGCGGTCCAATTAACTCGAAACTCAGTGTGTGTACTTAAGACTAAAAATAATAATAACACGTATGATGGTTTTTCGAAAATCTACCCCTAACGGGGTGAGGTAGTTAATTTTACAGGGGTGGATAAGAAAAAGTGGCTTGATTAATTATAAAAGTGGTATAAATAATCTTTGAGTCGAGTTATGATTTTTTTTAATTCCACCCCGGTGAGAAGCGGGGGATACAGTTTATATGAAAAATCTTATTAATTTAGTTAATAAACTTGAAACTTGGCAACAATACTTGCCTAAGTAAGTAATAAAGTTTATCATTATAAGTTTTTCAAACTACCCCTCAAAGGGGGATATAGGGGCGTTGAAGTTTGTGTGGAAGAAATTGAATGCGCGGTCCGATTAACTCGAAACTCAGTATTGATACTTTCGACAGAAAATAATTAATAATAAGTATGTAAAGTTGTCGAAAATTGACCCCGGACGGGGCAAAAAGGGGTAATTCGGGTTTTAGGGGAGGATTTGAACATGAAACTGTATGTTACATTTTCACGCCTAAACCACTGAACTTCTGATTTGGCAAAGAGATAGATGGCATCCTGGGGAAGCACATACTTTTTATCCTGGTAGCCCGTTCCCGTGGGATAACTTCCGACATGCACGCGGGCGAAGCCGCGGGCAGAAGCTAGTTAAGCGATAAATTGTAAATTTATTAACGAGAAATTTCTCTTTTATTAATTATACTCTATTATATTATATTCTAAACGTGGCCGGGTATCGTGGCGCAACTTGGCTCTCCCAAAACCTGTATTCAGTTAAATTAAGTTGATTAATTAACTGACGTTATTTAAATGTCGAGCACTGGTGGCCCAGTGGTAACGGCCCGGACTTACGAGTTGTAGGTCGTGGGTTCAAACCCAGGCAGGCGCTATAAACGTTTTTCTTTCTTTCTTTCTTTACTTTGTGTAAATTATTTCATCACCACTGCTCCACCACATCCCAAAGCCATTTTGGAAATTTAGCAAATAAATTCCGCTAAGTAGCACAGAAAATATAATTTTTAACCGACTTTAATTACTTACTATAAATAAACATCAGAAATGATACTTTGCTTTGTGTGTCACCATGTTTACTTCAACAATTATCATAAATCGACGTTGCTGAACAAAGACGTTCTTTTCCCGATATTTTTTTTTATAGCTGAATGGGCCTGCTCTTCATATCGATCACGCATGATGGAAAGCGATGGATGAGGTCCATGATGGAACGAGCGTGCTCAAAATATGCCTGCAGTGCGATTCTGTAATCATCTCACCGTGAAAACTTAGGTGAAGTGAGCGTGGAGTGAGCTGTCTGATTCCAACTAATGCTAGGGATTGACAGTATTGACAGCTCACTCTAAGCTCACTTCACCTAACTTTTCATGGTGAGATTTTTACAGAATCGATCGGCTGTTTACTCTATCTTTGAAGGGACAGGGTGAATGTGGAACTCTCTACCAGTTAGCTTTGGGGCCCCTAGGCCTCGTGTCTTGCCTCGCCTTGGGTGCCTTGTGTACCTAGGCGTAAATCCGGGGCGGAAGATGACGTATAACTTGGTAATTATTACATTACCTGACAGAGGTTAGGTGGATGAAGCTTGTGATTACAAGCAGACAAGAGGATGTTACTATTCATCCGGTTTAGGTTAAATATCTTATCTTTTGCGAGGAAACACTAGAGGCAATTAACTTTCGCAACAAACTGGATGTTGACTTTACTTAGTAATTTATTTTACCTTTCTGCATAGCTAGCTATTCACAACCACTCGACACGCTTCCGTACCGTATCGAACATCAATCAATGTCATCGCAGGAGTCCTCTAAACGCTGTTCACAAGAGCAAAACCTGAAAATTTTGTCTGTTTAAATCGAATAGACAACCGCTATAAACCGTTTTCATCTAATATATAAAATTCTCGTGTCACAGTTTTCGTTGCCATACTCCTCCGAAACGGCTTGACCGATTCTTATGAAATTTTGTGTGCATATCGGGTAAGTCTGAGAATCGGCCAACATCTATTTTTCATACAACAAAAAAATATATATTTCCTTATATGGAAAAACAGCGTTTGTCGGGTCAGCTAGTATACTATATTAAAAATATGTTCTAGCTAAGTATCAATTAAAAAAAACCGGTCGGCTGCAAGTTGGACTCGCGAACCGAAGCGCGAAGGTTCCGTACAAATTTGTAGGTATGTAATTACAAATTTACGGTTTTCGAATTTTTTCCTTTGCTTTTGCTACATGACATTGCTTCTTACCAAATTTCATAATTCTTGGTCAACGGGAAGTACCTTAGAGGTTTTAATTCCCTTGCGAAACTATGCGACACAAATGGAACATAAACGCCCGTATCTTTTGATTGCGTTGACTTAGAAGTTGGATTGCAAGGGATTGCAACCCTGAGTATTTGATATTAATTTCAACTTGATAACTGCACGCGTTCCTGAGAAAAAGGGTCTTGACAGACGGACAAAGAAGTGACCTTATAAGGGTTCCGTTTTTCCTTTTGAGGTACGAAACCCTAAAAATAGTCTGATTTGGTTTTAACTCAGCCCCTGCGTCTTATTAGAATGTATATTTAAGTATTTGTTTATTTAATTGCCCTTGATATATCCTAAATCAGGGAGTAGGTGTTGTCTAGATCACTTCGTGTGAAGCTTCAGTGCATTCTATTTAAAAAAAAAAAACATTATTAAACTAAACCGATAAGTGTCGTTTTAAATCGTTTTAAACCAAAAAGACGGCTTAAAACCAACTGGTTTAAAATCCGTTTTGCATCTAAATACATATAATTTGTAACAGAATGACATTCGAAACCTATTGAAATCATTATTGTTATGTTAACACTTCTCATCCATTTGTTCGTGAAGTCTCAAAGATGCAGCATCTTTTTCGCCATTCATCAATCCAATTAAGATTCTGATTACCCATTTTCCTGCTGGTAATAAAAGGAAAATGTGCGCCAGTTCGTCAGGGTATCGCTCTTGGTTGCGCAACCTATCATTAGGAACGGTGTGCGGCGCAACCTTCAGGGTGTTTCGACACCTTCGCAAGACTGAGTTTGTTTTTGCACCTGTGCCTGCTACTTTTGTGGTATCTAGCGTAGGTATAGTAAATACTGTAGGTAAGCTTTAGGAACCATATAAAGGAAAGGAAAGGAAGACAACGGCGCCGATTCCCTTGTTCACAAACTAAACTAAATTTAAGTTCTGTCCGTCTTTTTCTTTTATTTCGTTAAGAAAAGGACAGAAGATGAATATTAGTGTAGTCTCGAGTGACTTGACCAAAAAAACGAAGATACGCCTTACTTTCTTTACTTCTTTTAAACAGAAGTCTAAGTACCAACTTCGTCGTTGCTAACGCTCATTGTGAACTATGCGACGATAAATATTTTCTTGAGCTCTGTTTTGCGATTGCTTTTTCATTATACTATTTTATTTTTATAAAATATTTTTGAAAAGTCTTTTTTTTTAACATTTGACAATACACTCAATTTATATCCGGCTTGTAATATGTTCAATGCGCCTAACTATGCGACAAGAAACTGAGCTTTCTACGGTGTACTACTTTTTTTTTTCTATTAAGTAGATGGTCAATTAAGAGAAGTAAAGTGACATGAGTAGCCCTTTTTTTTTTGTATGGGAAATCATCAAATGACCCCTCCCGCTCTGGGTGGAGCGGAAGTGTCAGACTCTTACTGACTAAAACCCACCCGTGTTCCTTCCTTAGCCCTTTCTGTTCCAGGGCAGCGGTAACCCTTTCGGACGATCCCGCTACCCACATGTAGCCCTTAGTTTCTGAATCTGTCTATTCGACTGTCAGTGATCAGCTGCTGTAATTTACTAACCACACCACAGCGAACATTAGATCTAACAACAGCGGGGCAATTGCGTAACACACTAACAGTTTAACAGCTTCCATTTTGACAGTTCAACAACATTCATTGCGTTATTTACGTTGATAAACAGACATTTTTTTTAGAACATAGGAAGCAATGGATTAGCAAATGTCCTTCAAATGATTGTAATTCATAGTGTCTTACGCAATCAGGGTGCGGATTTCATAATCAGAGCCTTGATCAAGGTTACATATGTAGAGCAGGTGCTGGTCTCGGGTAGGAAATCTGAAGAAATTAAATCGCATGTTATCTAGCACTTGTGATTGATTAATCCAATATGAGCAACCAGTCGTGACCAATAACATAAGATTGACAACTGATAAACTTCTTAAACACGGCTTTCGACTACCGTGACGAAGTACAATGTCAAATTGTCAACGCTAATCTTCAAAAAGCTCGTCACTACTGTAGAACCTTTAATTTTTATCACAGCCTATGCTGAGCAGTGGTAACCAAAAACTCCTATATCCATTTAATAGAATCAAATTTGAATGAGCAAAATTCTCTGCATTCAGACACGGAGCAAGCAAGCTGAAGTGGCAACGGGCCGGCCATATTAGCCGTAGAACCGATGACCGTTGGGGTAGACGTGTTCTTGAGTGGAGACCGCGAATCGGTAAACGTAAGGTGGGACGCCCTCAGGCTAGGTGGAGCGACGATCTTCGCAGGATGGCTGGTAGCAGCTGGATGAGAGTTGCCGAAAATCGAGTTGAATGGCGTGCAATAGGAGAGGCTTGTGTTCTGCAGTGGACTGCTGTAGGCTGATGATGGTGATGAGCAGTGGTAGCCCAGTGGTAACGGCCGCGATTTACGAGTTGTAGGTCGTAGGTTCGAACCCAGACAGGCGCTTTACGTTGTGTAAATTATTAAATCACCACTGCTCTCAAAACGGTGAAGGAAAAACATCGTGAAGAAACTGGCATGTCCTAGAGCCTAGACAGTGTCGTGCATTGCATAAAAGCATATTAGCAGTGCCTACCTCGATAAATCACCATACGCCTGTCAATTACATTTTAGTGTGTGTGCTCCACAATTAAGAAACTCACTAAATTAATTAAAATTAATACTAAATTATCATACCTCACAAAAAACGAAATCTTCATACAAACTCGCGCGGCAGTAGGCAGTCGCCAGACGGCCTACTCGGCTCCCGTACTATTCGCACATTGTCATTGGTCTTTACTCGTTCAAGTTAATACGACGAAATGAAATTCCTGTCTACCTATTCTGAAAACCAATGCACGCCACTGGTCCTAGAACCCAAAAATTCTAAGACATGTGACATCTACCAACCCGCACTGGGCCCGCGTGGCGGATTACGACCCATTCCCTCTCAGGCCTGTGTCCCAGTACTGGGAACATTATAGGTGGATTATGCACTGATTAGAAGGCTTTATCCAATTTCCGCAATCAAAGTAATCCCAAGGCTTTATGTCATTACTAAGTACCTACCTACATGTTTTTACTTCACTCTCGCAAAAACTACTTCCCAATAAAGCTCTCAGCAATCGCATACGGAACGAACGAACGAAGCAACGACCTCAGTTGACACTTAACAGCGTATATATGTCGCAGGTTTTTCATAAAATTAGGTTTTTGATCGAAAACCTAGGTTTTTCATCAAAAACCGGAAGATACTCAATACTCAATATATTCAATACTCAATATATTTATTGCTTCCACGTGTGAACTTAGGTAGTAGATTTTACAGAATATGATCACACATTGACAGATGACACATTTTAAACTCAATTTGATCATAAACCTGTAACAATCCAGATTTTTTATCAAAAACCTGAACTAGTTTGGGTTTATGATAAAGTTCTTGTCAAAATCACGGGTTTACTTTGTTTTATGACAAATAAATCAATTTAAATGAAATAAATAAAACAATTGATCATCATTCGCAACTTAGTAGAAAGAAAACAATTATAATATTTATTAAAATTTTACATCCATGGTCCAATCAATATTCTCCTCCTTCAATCCAATTTATGAAATTAAATATTTCATTTTCACGTACCTATATTAATCTTATTTTGATAAGCCGCGAAAATATTAAATACGACTAAACTGAGTCAAAATTAAAAAAAGAATATAAATGTAATAAAGAAACGTTTACCTCGTGCTTGCTTTTCAGATTGATCATAAACCAAAACTAGTTCAGGTTTTTTTATCAAAAATCTGGATTGTTACAGGTTTATGATGAAATTGTGTTTAAAATGTGTCATCTTCCGGTTTTTTATCAAAAACCTAATTTTATGAAAAACCTGCGACATATATACAACACGCATAGTATAAACACTTCGTACCTACAAATAACTGGCACTTGTATATCTAGGTATGCATGTATAAGGAACCGGTAGTTCCACTACACTGATCTTATAACCTAGAGGGTTTCCAAATTAAGACTTTCGATTTCTAGACATTTTAAGTGGGCTTTGCTTGTTTATCGATAAATCAATTGATTCTACGCCAATCTATTGCTGCGGGGAAATTACGTAACACATGTCAGTAGAAATGTCTTTCATTTTGACAGTTCAACAACATTCATTGCGTTATTTACGTTGTAAAGCAGACCCATTTTCCGAACATGTGAAGTAATGGATTAGCAATAGCCTTCAAAATCATCCAGATTTTGATTGAAAGTGTGTTACGGACATAGGTCTTCAATTACATACTGCTGAGCATAGACGTAACGTTATTGTTCAACATAAAGACCCAGATTCATTAGATACAGACGCAAGCACATCAAGCTACTACAATCTGTCAAATTTCTTTAATAGATTTTTAACTTTATCGCTAAAGTATTAGGTTTAAGGTTGATTGGGAAAATTTGACAGTTTAGGGTAGCTTGATATGCTGGCGTCTGTACCTAGTACGTACTCATTCAAATATCTTCAAGTGTTTTTGTTTTTGATCTTATTATTTTTTTTTTATCAGGTTGTATACATAACAATACATAATAACATCGACCTTTTTCGTGGAATTTAAAAGGCTCGCACTTCCGCCACGACATGACAAGCGACAATTGCAACCGTAGCAACTATCTCCGGAACTGTCCTTTGTTTTCCGGACTCATGGTGACACTACTGCCAAACAGGTACAAATTGTTGTGAATTTTGTTTTTATTTTTACCTGAAGGTCGAGTGCGTGTGAGTGTGTATGAGTGAGGTGTGCGTATTGTGAGAATGCATAGGATGTAGAGTTTCCGATGACCTTGCAGTGTAGCGGTTTTTTTTTTGTATTGATGGGCGAGTTTGTCGACAGTGAGTTATTTTTTGAACGGAGTTCTTTAACGCGGCTTGGGGTAGGAGAAAACTGGTGGAAACCGTCACGTAACGAAGAAGCGTTATGCTCCATGCGACTTTTGAGAGGGATGGTTTTCATGGTTTTCGAGGGCGCTGAAGCAAATAGCCCGCGTCTGCGAATATTTTCAAATTTTTAATCATACGTGTTGTTTTCAAGGATTTCGAGGATGCTGAAGCCATAGCAATAGGTAGTGAGATTTTTTTTTTATCATGCGTGTCGTTTTCATGGTTTTTGAGGGTGATAAAGCCGATAGCGAATCTAAAATGAAAATCCAAGATGGCTTACTTACAAGCGACGAACTTTATGAGAGCATAAAAAGTATCATAGGGAGAATCAAAAACAGTTAAAATATTTCGTCGAACTATAAACATTCTAGCTATTATAGTACCCACCATTGTAAATAGTTATAGTAGTAGTATGTTGAAACCCGTGGTCTGCACTGGCCTAATTGCGTACCCAAGTAGGCCGCGCTGCAGACACCATTTGTCAAATTGAAGGATTGACCCATCCAACACCCAGTGCGAGTGCGGTGCTTCTGATCAGACCATGCCCCACTTGCTGGGTTGTACTAAGTGCCCGTTCACCTGCACCTTGGATGACTTAATGAATGCCCCTGATGCCGCAATCAACATGGCCACCTACTGGGCTCAAACCATATTTGAAAAAAAAAAACGGTCAAGTGCGAGTCGGACTCGCGTACCGAGGGTTCCGTACAAATTTTTAGGTATGTAACTACAAATTTACGGTTTTCGGATTTTTTCCTTTACTTGTGCTACATGACATTGCTTCTTGCCAAATTTCATGATTCTAGGTCAACGGGAAGCACCCTATAGGTTTTGATTCCCTTGCGAGTGTCATAATATTATGCGGCATAAGCGGAACTTAAATGCCCGCATCTTTCGATTGTGTTGACATAGAAGTTTGATTTTTTTACTGCTTCAAGGGATTGAAACCTTGATTATATAATTTAAACTTGATAACTCCACGCGTTCCTGAGAAAAAGGGTGTTGACAAACGGTCATCGAAGTGATCTTATAAGGGATCCGTTTTTCCATTTGAGGTACGGTACGGAACCCTAAAAACAGCGGAGAACAGTACCATCATTGACACAAAAGAATAATAAAAAAATCACTAGGGAGTGGCTGAATAATTATCAAACATCCGATCATGCAATCTTTTGCATGCCGTCAATCAATTAATTTAACAATAACAACACTAGTTATTATTACCTCCTGAATGAAACATTCATAAACTTATAGACTAGACCTGTACAATTTATTGTGATTATCATGTTTTTGTACTTATGATCATAAATAATTACTTGTGAATTGTGATAAACATCTGCATTTTATTGATATAACGACAATTATAAGTACTATGTAATATCTAAGAACATAAAATTCCTTTTGTGGCATTTGCCCCATCAACTTTATATTATTGGGGCCTTGTGGCTAAGTAATAACAGCCGCACGGGTCGATCGATCAGGTTAAGCTACGCTTGCCACGGTTGGTCCGTGGATGGGTGACCATTTTTGCATTCCAAGTCACCTCCGTGCCTCGAAAACCACGTTAAGCAGTTGGTCCCGGCTGTCATTCGTGGATCTTTGACAGTCGTTACGGGTTGTCAGAAGCCTGAAAACCTGACAACCAGTCTTACCAGTTTCGTATTACCAAGTAACTGGGTTGTGGAGGTCAGATAGGCAGCCGCTCCATATAAAATACTGGTATTCAGCTGCATCCGGTTAGACAGGAAGCCGATCCCAACATAGGTGGGAGGACTAAACAGATTATGACGTAGAATACATCAATTTCACTTTCAATCAGAATCTGAATTATTTTGAAGGATCTTTCTAATCCATTGCTGCATATGTTCGAAAAAATTGTCTACTCAACGACGTAAATAACGCAATGAATGTTGTTGAACTGTCAAAATGAGAGTCATTACTACTGATAGTTTGTTACGCAATCAAAGACTAAGTATAAAGTTATAAACTAAGTGAAGACGTGGGACAAACACTAGCTATGCATAAATATAATAATGGACGTTGATATTTGATTGAAGCAAACCTAGAATATGTTGTATTTACTTGTCAGAAAAACATTAATCTATACAGGGCCGCATTTGGGCACGATCTTATATCAGATGCATTCAATTATTTATACCTAACAGACTTAATTCGATGCTTGGAAATTTAATATCAGAACAAGGAAATTATAATACATTTATCTAATATTAGCTGTGCCCCGCAGTTTCATCCACATAAGTTTTGATCCCGTGGGATTATCGGGATATAAAGTATCCTATACGTTAATCCTGGTTATAAACTATATGTGTGCCAAATTTCTACCAAATCCGTTCAGCAAACACAGGTTTTTATTAACCTAGCTCAGGCAGGTCGCCACAAGGTACCAAAGCACCTTTCATAGGTAATTAAAAACGTATAAATTAAACTAGCTTTATATTAGTATTTAAGCCAATCTGTTAAGAACTTGGTACTACTAAGTATTTATAAGTTTGTAAATGTATTACTTTGTAAAAGGACCTAAATAAAATATTAAAAAATATATTAAAGCAGTCTTTGCGTGAAAGAGTAACAAACATCCATCCATCCATCCATCTATCCACCCATCATACAAACTTTCACGTTTATAATATTAGTAGGAAGTAGGGTAGGTAGGTTATCTAATATATTATGTGATTGTTTAATATATTGTTAATCTATACTTATAATAAATCTGTAGAGAGGTCAATTCTGTACATGAAATATATTTCCAAAATAACTATCAGGGGGTGATTAGGGATCGATACTGATGCCAAAAATGCAATCAGTAAAATTTTTGTCTGTCTGTCTGTCTGTATAACCGTTATAGAAACAAAAACTACTCGACGGATTTTAATGAAACTTGGTACAATTATTTTTCATACTCCTGAGCTGGTTATAGTATACTTTTCATCACGCTACAATTAATAGGAGCAGAGCAGTGAAGGGAAATGTTGGGAAAACGGGAGAAGTTACTCCATTTTTTACGCTTCCGTCGCGTGTGCAACCTTAATGGTTAAAGCTACATAGAAATCATGTATGACGGAAATGTTCTCCTTAAAATTATATAAAAAATATCCCACGACAGCATATGTCTATCTTTTATGGTTGACTCACAATAACACGTGTAACTCCCGATAGCTTAGCAGTTCGAAGCTTTCTGATTATATTTGTCTACTCTTACATTTATAACACTCTCAGTCATTCTTAATTAAAAAAGTTAACATTATTAACTATACCATAAAAAAGAATCATGGGAAATCATCAAATGACCCCTCCAGCTCTGGGTGGAGCGGAAGGGAGTGTCAGACTCTTACTGACTAAAACCCACCCGTGTTCCTTCCTTAGCCCTTTATGTTCCAGGGCAGCGGTAACCCTTTCGGACGATCCCGCTACCCCTTCTATAGGTACTTAAGCCTCATGTGAACGTGATCTAAACAATATTACCAATACATTAACTTAATAACACACAAGGAGTTACACGCTGACGGAGTCGCGGGCACAGCTATTAACAATAATATTGTGCGGTTCCGTATTGCGATATTTTTCAACAGTATTGTAGATTGACATATTATATTTCCCTACTAAAATACGAAAGTTAATCTGTCTGTTACATCAAAACCACTGAACCGTGAGGAAGGACATAGGCTACTTTTTTTACGAAAAACGGCGGAAACGTGGACGAAGTCGCGGGCAACACCTATAATAATAGGTACTATATAAAATTATATATTCCGTCTGTAGGTATGTTACATTTTCACGCCTAAATCACTGAACGGATTTCGATAAAATTGCCTGCCAGCAGATGCCAAAGAGATAGATGGCATCCTGGGGAAGGACATACTTCTTATCCTTTCCGACATTCACGCGGGCGAAGCCGCGGGCAGAAGCTAGTATATAATATATTACGTGATTGCATGCTTAAAAAAATGCATTTATTTACCATACTTTTGCCGTAAAGCAATACAAATCAATTAATGCATTCATTTTAAAATTACATTTAGATAAAAAAAATAATTTTATATCCAATACAATGTATTCTCCCAGCTAGGTTTCCATAACCTAGCTAGGAGAGCAGTGCTCACCCACACGTTTGTAGAAATAGTACTTATTTTGTAAAACTGTATTTTTAACGTGTACTAAGTTTCATTGTAGTAACTATTTAGTAATCTGTGGTTTCAGTAAATAAATAAATACAGTTAACTTAGATTTCTATTCTCAGCGTTAAGTACCCTCTAATTAGAATTACATCTCAGCGGATCAGTTCTTTGATTATTAGAGTATAAAATACCACTCGACTAATTCGACAATTCGTTCATTGTTAGCCTTACCATAATAATGATCATTATCAACCTAAAAACTTCTCCATTCCGACTAATCAGCACAAATAACAGTAACTGACAGTTCAAGGGCATCTAAGTCCGACCCTGCAATCTGCTCTATACGGAAATGTCAGTCCGTCTGTATGTGAACGTGTTAATTATTTTATGTTACAAAGGATTAAAGAAACTTTTGTTAAGATTATTTTAATAACTTAGTAATATGAAGTGAGATACATCAGTAATCATGTGTGTTTAATTGCTAATAAATATGTAATACATACGGAGTAATTGCATAACACACTAACAATGGATTTCATTTTGACAGTTCAACAACATCCATTGCGTTATTTACGCTGTTAAACAGACACATTTTTCGAACATACGAAGCAATGGATTAGCAAGATCCTTTTACGTTGTTAAGAAGACAAAGGGGTTTGAAGATTTTCATATGGAGCCTGGCATGCCTACTGTTGCGCCATTTTGAAAATGGCGGCCACGCATGAGACCTGTATACTCGTAAATCGAGTAGGATAGATCACATGCGTGGCCGCCATTTTCAAAATGGCGTGACAGTGGGTGTGCCACTGATTTTCAAAGCCACTTGTAAATTTTAACTGTAAAGTTTTACTTTACAGTTAAAAAAAATACTTTAACTTAACTTAACTTAAACTTTCTTAAGTATGTATTCCAGGGAATACATACTTATGTAGGTAGATAACATTGATCTTGAGTCAGAATAAGCTAATGAGATGAAATTTAGGCGTTTAAATGCATTAGGTCATGCCCAGGCGAAAAATATTTTTTGAACCATGACATTACCAAAGGATAAAATTAAATGTAATTGCTACGACTACAAGAAAAATATGTAGTTATGTGTCTGTCATGTTAATTTTTTTTATTACAACAATTTAGTTTTGTCTATGAATAAAATTAAGTTTTAGACCAGTTTTTGTTCCTGTACATTTTGTAAGTTTAGAAGTTTTTTTTTTTGTGTAAGTTCCACTGTCCTATTCAAAGGCCTCCTCCAAATCCTTCAAGGCATCCTTTTCCAGAGCCATCTCGGCTTTTTTTTCGATTGTTCCCGCGGCGATTTTATTCGCGCACTGTATTTTTTCGCTCGGCACAACACCGTGAGTTGAAAATCCAGTGCACGTTAAAATCATTTTCTTAAGTCCGTGCGAATGTGAGTTTAGTTTAAGTAATTGATAATATTTTATTATTCAAACCCGAGGTGTTTTCCGTTTTCCTAGTTTTTTAGGTATGTCGTAGAATATGCTCGTGCCTTGTGGTTAGGCTACTTGTAAAAACTTATGTAATTAAGATGAAATATAGGTACCTAGGTATTACGTCAAGGAAAAATACGGTCACCTAGAACTCTTAATAAAATGTGAAACCCTACAAAAAGTTAGACCCCGAATTAATATTTAACCGGCTTCAGAAAAAAAGGAGACGACCGCGGTAATCAGCTTAACCTCAATCAATCTACCTAGCCTTTTCCCAAGTTCTATGTTGGGGTCGGCTACCAGCATAACCGGATGCAGCTGTACTGAATACCAGTATTTTACATGGAGCGACTGCCGATCTGACCTCCACAACCCAGTTACTATAAGTAACACGACACCCCGTGGTTAGACTATTTGTTAGACGCTCAAACTTCTGACTACCCGTAACTACTGTCGAAGATCTACGAACGACAGCAGGGATCAAACGTCTTAACGTGCTTTCTGAGGCACGGAGGGGTTTCGATATACAGGGTGACAGAGAAACTCGACGTGTTCCTTGAAAGGCGTTATACTAGAGGTCATTAGCAACAAATAGGGGTCAAAACTGGTTGGTTACCGAGCTGTGTCAGTTCTTCGATTTTATAGAATTTTTCTGACTTCTTACCAAAAACAATTAAATAATTATGAGAAAAAACTACTCCACTCCAAACATTTCATTGATACTTTTCTGAAAGTTGAAAAAAAAGTGATCATTTTTAAAAAAAAATGCTTGCAAAACTTACATAATCTCAGAAATAAATGGTCTCAAAATTAGCAAAATTTTAATTTTTTCCATCCAGTTTTGACCCCTAGTTGACTGGACTAAATTTGTTACTAATGACCTCTAGTATAACCCCTTTATCGAACCTAACCTAACCTAACCTTGGATCGAACCGTGCGGCTGTTATCATTTAGCCACGAAAGTCAAAAGTCAAAGTCAAAAGGCACTTTTGAACGTCAAAAATTAAATTAAAATAAAACTGATTCTAGTCGCCCCTTCCAAAAGGTAGTTTTCGTATGAAGAAGAATGGGCAAGAAACTCCACTCCCTCGAAGAGCCCCTCGAAATCTATTGATCCAGCGGGGTAATTGCGAAACACACTATGAGTAGACTTTCATTTTGACAGTTCAACAACATTCATTGCGTTATTTACGTTGTTGAGTTGACAATCTTTTGGAACATATAAATCAATGGATTAGCAAATACTTCAAAATGATGCAGATTGAGATTGATAGTGTGGTACGCAACTACACTCTACAGAAGCTGCTACTTGAAAACTGCTATTACACATTAGACCAGTTTCTGAATGACAAATTTAATTAATCATAATTTTGGAATTATTATTATGTTATTATTTAATTTTATATTATTATAATGCAATTGTAATTTTTGATAATTTTAATCTCTGCTGACATTGTATTTTTTTTTTACATTTAGACTATTTTAATTTAATTAATTTTGACGACTGTAATATTGCTGACATTGTTTTATCTTATCTGTACTATTTTATTAAACTTTTGACAATTCATATTTGTTCACATTGTGAGTTTATGAGATTTTTTTACAATTAATTTAATCTTGATCATAGCATCACTATTTTGTATGCCTGTCGGCGGAACATAGGTTGGACCAAACACTATATTATATACATTTAAGATCATTGTACCCTGTGTTCACAAAATAAATGAATTTTGAATTTTGAACTAGGATGCTGGTTCTAACCTCACAAATATATGAATCCAGATAGTTATTTTCTAAGGCACCTACTAGTTAAAATATAATTATATTTAAATCATCAAGCTTACAAAATAAGACACAAACATTGATTCAGGCAGCGATTATAAAAGCAACATTAATGGTCATTGCAAAATAACTTGACTCTATAAATTGTATGTTATTATTTAGATTTCGAAACCTTATGCACTCGGCCTGGCTGTTAATATTGTCAGGAAAATATGTTTGTCTTTATGCTACAATCGTTTTTACGGTCAGTAGCATAAGCATCTTTAATATTGCTACGAAAATGTGTTTGTGTTTACTACAATTGTTTTTACGGGCATGCCTATGCATGCATGCATAATCAGTCTATAATAATCCAACTCCTGGGACATAGGCCTTCTGTCAGAGCGAGGAAGTAAGCCGTAATCCACCACGCGGGCCCAGTTCGGGTGGTATAACATGTCTTCGAATTTTTGGTTTTAGGACATGCCGGTTTCCGCACGATGTTTTCCTTCACCGTTTTGAGAGCAGTGGTGATGAAATAATTTACCCAAAGTAAAGTGCCTGTCTGGGTTCGAACCTACGGCCTACAACTCTTAAGTCGCAGCCGTTACCACTGGGCCACCACTACTCTACGGTCAGTAAAAAGGTCGAATTGGACTATTATTGTCCTGTCATTTTTATAACTAATTTCATAACTGCCTTGTTGATCTGGCGGTCGCAAGTGCAAGTCTGCTAACGTTTTGGGTCTCGAGTTCGAACCCCAGGTCTAGCAAAGTGTACCCCTCTTATAGGGTTTTTCCGTATCTATTGGAAATTCTCAGTCCCTAAGTTGCAGCCTGGATTCTGGATTGGTACCCAATTAATCATGGCAACAGTCTCGCTACTGATCGCATTGGAATAAAACATAACTGGAGAATGTGAAATTTATTTATTTATTTATAATTACAACGGCTTGCGCCAATGACAGTAATTAACAGGTAAACTAAACATAAAACTAAAACTAAATATATTACATAATTCAAATGACATGTGGGCGGAAGCAATACTAGGTACCTACCCCTCTGCCTACCTCTTTGGGAGACACTGGTGTAAGGTAAGCTAAAGCAGTAACTATAGTTCTCTGTTACCAATGTAGATTGATTGTTGTTTGAATCAATCAATCCTGCCAATCCAGGCCTACCAACAACAAGCGGTTTAAATCAACACAAATTCACAAGCGAACCGAAAGGAAATACTAGTCAAAGAAATAATTGGTTTCAGTCTAGCCCTGTCTCTGACATAAACTTTAAACAACCTGTCATTTTCTACTTAAATCGTAAATCGCAATCTTAACAAAATCATATTTTCAAATTGCTGTAAACAGCAAATTTTGATGTAGGTAGACCAGCACCCTTCTATGTTCTATGATACGGGTTTGATTTCCGCACCTTTATCCTTCAAGTGGACCATTGTACGTAGGCCATGGCGGCCGTCGGTGATTATTCCAACCAACCCACCTCCCTCCAGAAGCTTATTAAGTCTCCTGGTCTGTTGAGAACATCTGTGTAAGATCTGGGTGTCCCAAGGGTTTCCGACCTAATCTGGGTGACGCCTGTGCACTCAAAGAGCACATGCGCGACGGTTTCATCAGCCTCCATGCAAGCTCTGCACAGGGGGCTGTCCGTTATGCCTATCGTGTGGAAGTGTTTGTTTAGTGAGCAGTGTCCCGTGATGGTCCCCGTCACCAGGCGCAGGCCTTTCCTGTCCAGGCGTAGTAATCTTTTGGTTAGTTTGCCATCTAATGATGGCATGGCTTCCTTGGACTGCCTGCAGCCTGGTGACGAGGACCACCAGTTCTCTGCTTGTGTGTGGGTGTGCTTCTATAGCCACCTGCGTATTTGATTGAAGGGGATGGGCACGACTGGTTCCGATCCATCGATAGACTGGCGTGCTAGATGCCCTTTTGGCCAGCACCCTTATTGCTTAACACACTTTCAATAAAAATCTGAATCATTTTGAAGGATATTGCTAATCCATTGCTTCATATGTTTGACTATGTATCTGCTCAACAACGTAAATAACGCAATGAATGTTGTTGAACTGTCAAAATGAAAGTCATTACTACTGATAGTGTGTTACGTAATGAGGGTACAGCTTTGCTGTGTTTTTATCATCATCATTATTGGCAGTTTTGTTCCACCCAGAGCTGATGAGTATAAGCCTCATCTCTTTTGGGCCAAAATATGTAAGCTGTCACGCCCTTTATGCCTGGAAGCTTTTATTTGGGTAGTAAGTTTTTTTATTTACATTTTAATGAATTTTTTTTTAGCTTGAGTACGTACAGTTTTTATTGTATTTGTTGGTATATTGGCGTGGCTAGCTGACATATTATGGCAAATAATTTGATTTTATGTTCTGTTTTGTAATGTTAATTACCGAACATAGGTACCTAGTATTGTATACAATCAAGTTTTTTTTTTTTATTGAACAGACAGCTGTGCTGCTGGGGAGTTTATTGCGCCACTTCTTCTTCCCAGCGATAGCACTAGGAAGTGGTGAAGGGCGGGCGTTTTTGGGGACTGTCTTTTGTAATTTTGACGTTCAAAAAGTGCTGATTCTCAGCCTAATTTGAACAAATGACTTTTGATTTTGATTTTAATTTCATGCTTCTCTGGTCTATGCGAGTCTCAATTAGGTTATAACCACTGTCTTTTGTAGGAACTTAACATACCTAAGTATTTATCGAGGCACTGCAAAAACACAGCAGAGCGTTTCACAGAAAATTCCGAAATAGTTTGCTTTTTCAATCAAGAAGTGAAAAATCATTAGAAAAACATAGTTTATTTGTCTTATTTTTGACTTATGACATAATTTTGATACTCGGACTGTGCAAACTTTATAGCTTGTTGTGTTTTTTCGTTGGTTTTTTTTTAAATGTTGATAACTTTGTTAGTTTTACATGCTCCTTTTTAGGGTTCCGTACCCAAAGGGTAAAAATTACTAAGACTTCGCTGTCTGTCCGTCCGTCTGTCTGTCACCAGGCTGTATCTCAAGAACCGCGATAGCTAGACAGTTGAAATTTTCTGTTGCCGCTATAACAACAAATACTTACTAAAAACAAAATAAAATAAATATTTAAGGGAGGCTCCCATACAACAAACGGGATTCTTTTGCCATTTTTTGCTCGATATCAATAATGGAAAAAAATAAAACTTTCATAGAAATGTGAAAAAAAACCTAAAATAAAAAAAAAACTGTAAACCTACGCCGTCAAAACATATGGAACAGCAATATTTTTTTTTAATAACCGACGAATAATTTCGACGCTATGGGGTCTAAACTCATCTGCTGAATCCATGGTTACAGTTTGCGCGTCGATGTCCCTGCCACCCTGTATATAGTATATATATATAAATATATTCGTAAACCTAGTACTAATGTATTTTAATTTATTTAGTCTTAAATAAGTACTATACATAGTTAGTTAAATAAGTACTGTATATAGTTTTTAAAAGAGTATAAAAGAAGAATTATGGGTTCCCTTCACCATTTGCCACTAGTCAACCAACCTTGCCTACTCTTAATTTAAAACAATAAAGATGATCACAATAGTCCTTATAAATCCATTATAAACATAAAACTTAACGAGCACCACAATCTAATGCACCTAGCAACCTTCGAGCATCGCTTTGTATTTAATATAATGTTTTTACATTAAAATAAAAAGACGAGGTGCCTTGAGGCTGATTGTTGAGATTTAAAGGAAGTGCGCAAGGTAAGACAGTCACCCTTTTAGTACGTTTAATGATTATTAGTAAAAAATAATTGGAAGACATCAAATTGTAGGCACTTTGAAGATAAAAATATCAGAAGGCCAATTCTCGTAATTAAAAACGTTCAAAATCTAGTCGCAGTGTCATCTCAGCGACAAACAAAAATGTCAAAAACTTGTCAAAATGTAGAGAAGATAGAGGTATTTTTGACACATTGAGACAGATCAGAAGGCCAATTCTCGTAATTTAAAATGTTCTTAATCTAGTCGCAGTCTCATCTCGGCGACAACCAAATGTCAAAAACTTGTCAAAATGTAGGGAAATTAGAGGTATTTTTGACAGATTGAGACAGATCAGACTTTGAACGTTCTTCAAATTACGAGGATTGTCCCTGTGATCTTTTTTTTTCTGAATGGGCGTGCCTTCGACCTCGATCACGACTGATGGAAAGCGATGGGTGAGATCTATGATGGAACTGAGTGCGCAGAAGTTGAAGAATATGATATCCATTTAGGGAGTTGTGAACTCATGATGCTTACGCCTGTAATCCCCGAAGGGATAGGCAGTGGTGTACCTACACAGAACACCCTCATTTCGCAAGTTATGTTTAAGTTCCATGAAATAGGAGGTCAGGCCAGGGTCCGGGCTGCTACTGAGAAATTCCTAATAATCAGCCTATCATTCCCACTGCTGGGACACAGGCCTCCTCTCGGTGAGAGGGAGAGAAATTCCTAATGGAAAAAAAAACGTTTGCGTCTCGGGACGCCCGACAGAAGTGATAACTTAAACTAATCTAAGTATCGCACACTAAACACTGAGTAGAGAGAGGGGGAAGCGTCTGTCCGAAATACGACTAGCGCTGTGGGTTAGAGTGAGAGAGGAAGAGCCTGCCTACCGCTGCCGTATGTGTGAGAGAAAGGAAAGCCAGACAGACTGGCGCCATAACGCGTTACGTTACGAAGCGGTTTACCCTCCCATAAGAAGTTATGACTTCAAAAACCCAATAACACTATTAGTATTAAGTAACCCACTATCAGTAGCACTGGGTTTAATTTTGACAGTTCAACTACATTCATTACGTTATATATAAGTTGTTGAGCAGACACATTTTTCTAACATATGAAGCAATTTAGCAATATCCTTCAAAAGGATTCAGATTGAAATTGATAGTGTCTTACGCATTATGGCGTGCATTATAAACTAACTAATGCAAGTTAAGGCTTTATTTGTTGTACAGAAGCCAGCAGGTCAAGCTACCCGAAACTGTCAAATTTTCCCAATCAACCTTGAACCTTAATGGTTTAGAGATAAAGTTGAAAACTATTAAAGAGATTTGACAGATTGTAGTAGCTTGATGTACTGGCGTCTGTACAACTACATGCTAAGATGCTACACGCAATAATGATTAAATCTTAGATTTATCTAGCACGAACATTATACATAGTTAAGTTTCCTTTTAACTCCAACATTTAACATTGTACGTCATGTTATCGTTATTTTCTGATAATGTATTACAAAGAACCGTAAGGAATGTGTATTTATTTGCATTGAAATAGCGTATTCAGTCAATCTTACGGGTAATAAAATTGAAGATTGTGAACTCTGTTGGTAAGTGGGTTCGTTCACAATTTAAGGGTTTGACATGGGTATATTAAGTATAAACTATCGAAAGTTAATACGTTTTTTTTTATTTTAAGCAGCATGGTACAGCGGGGTAGTTGCGTAACATAATATCAGTAGCAACTGGTTTCATTTTGACAGTTCAACAAAATCCATTGCGTTATTTACGTGGTTGAGCAGACACATTTTTCGGACATAAGAAACAATGGATTGGCAATATCCTTTAGAATTATTCCAATCGAGATTGATAGTGTTTTACACAATTAGGGTGCTGTTCATAATCTATCGACAGTTTACAATCTTCGGAGATAGATTATAAACAAACGGTGTTCACAAATATACGGTGACAAAATAAATAATATTGTCAATCATAAGTCAAACAATGTAAACTGTTATCATCTGGCTAGCCTTTTCCCAACTATGTTGGGGTCGGCTCACAGTCTAACCGGCTGCAGCTGAATACAATTATTTTATATGGAGCGACTGCCTATCTGACCTTCACAACCCAGTTACTGGGTAATACGATACCCCTTGGTAAGACTGGTTGTCAGACTTTCGGGCTACTGACGACCCGTAACGACTGTCAAAGATCCACGAATGATAGCCAGGACCCCGGACCAACGGGCGGTCTCGGTGTGTAAAGATGGTCAACCATCCTCAGACCAACCGCAGCAAGCGTAGCTTAACCAGATGGATCGAACTGTGCGGCTGTTATTATTTACCCACGGACCCGTCCAAACAATGCAAACTGTATTCCGACATATTACGCAAATGTCTGGTATTGCAAGTATTGTAGGCATGTTGTCTGTACATATTTGTCGAGTATCAACACTCTGCCATAGTTGACACATGACCAGTGATCAACTTCCTTTATTGGTTATGGCATTTCCGTGCAGGTTGTAACAAAAAACTAAGATAAATGTCTATGAACGGACTGGGTTGATTGATTCGTATAGAGTTCGTATTATAGCGAACAAACTATGATTAGGTATAAGTATATAATCAGTATTCCGTGACCCGACCTATGTCCAAGCAGAGGAAACAGGCCTCCTCCCCCTCCTCCCAGTGAGGGTTGGTAAATGTCACATACCTTCGAATTGTTTAGTTCTAGGGCATGCCGGTTTTTCTCATGATGTTTTCCTTCACCGTTTTGAGAGCATTGGTTATTAAATTATTTATTTTATACAAAGTAAAGGCCTGCCTGGGTTCGAACGCATGACCGTAAGTCAGGAACACGGGGAACCACTGCTCTATAGCCTCACATAGTCTAATAGTAATACTACAATTTAAGAAAAAATAAACTCGCCGAACGCATAACCTCCTCTTTTTTGAAGTCGGTTAAAAAATAGCATTCAAATTGCATACAATAGTTAATAAATGAGACTGGTGATTGGGTAATGGTTACCTTAAACTAAATTTAATCAGCTCAATCTGTCTACTTGAATGCAGAAGAAGCGGCATTCAGGCATCATTGGGTAAAGCCTTTGTGATGGGTCAGTGATCATCAAGGTTGGCTTTAAAATGGGTTAACATAAAGTAAAGAAATATTGAAAAAAAAAAAATTATACTTAAGTAGTAAGTAAACGATTTAGTCTTCTTTGAAAGATGTTCAAATAAGACGAGATTACCGAATAGGTATGTCGTAATAGCTCATATGCCACGGTAAAAATATAATATTTTTATTTTATATTATAAGGTAGCTAGCCAGTCTTCAAAATGATAGCGGGGCTTTTAACATCCCAACTATGACGGAATTTTAGCACTAATACTCCTGGTCAAACAGTCTCTGCTGCTGCTGAATGCTGCATGTAAAGTATTGTTATTCAGTTGCATCTAGACTGGAAAGCGACCCCAACATAGTTAAAATAACGTAACAAACGATAAGACAAACGGAGTAAACAAAAAAAAACTAAACAATGAGTAGGTAATCGATAAGCACTTCCATATTGAACAGCATTCGTCTCAGCAATCGATTCGATTAGCACTGCGCACTCACGCGCCGCTGGAGAGCCAATCGACAGAGACTCGGTGATAGCAGGGTCATGGTTCCTTTTAATTACCGCTGTTAATTATTCCATTGTATGGAAAAATACTTCACGCCTGTTAGGACAAGAGGGTCAGAGTTACATAATATGTTTGCGCGTTTAAAGGTGTTTTTAATAGTGATTTTGAGAAATTTTCTAAAATCTATTTTTGTACCTACGTAACTCTTTTCGATCTTATGTTATTAACTAAAGCTTGTTCCAATCTCTGATCGATAGATGCTGCTGTCAAATACATCAGGAGTATTACCTAACTTGGGCAACGGTACTTATTCATCAAACCTTCTTATCATTAGTAGGGGCTTGTGGCTAAGTAATAACAGCGGCACGGGTCGAACGATCAGGTTAAGCTACGCTTGCCGCGGTTGGTCCGTGGATGGGTGACCATCTTTACATACCGAGACCCTTCCGTATCTCTGTAAAGAGCAGAGGAAGCAGTCTCTGCAGAGTGTCCACTCTGCTCTGAAATTTACAGAGAATTTGCAGAGCAGAGTGTCCTGAGCTAACTTGTGCTTGTGTTCGGCCTTTGCCCTGCAGTGGGACAAAAACCGGCTAGTGTTATTAAACTGCCTGTCTGGATTCAAATCTACGGCGAATCTGCCTGCCTAGATTCGAATCTACGGCAAATCAGCCTGTCTGGACTCGAATCAGCAGGGAATCTCCCTGTCTGGATTCGATTCTACGGCAAATCCCTGTCTGGATTTAGGATTTATATCTACGGCTAATCTGCCTGTCTGGATTCGAATCTACGGCGAATCTGCCTGCCTGAACACAAATTTACAGCGAAACTGCCTGTCTAGATTCGAAACTACGCGGCGGTTTCCACTGGACGACCACTGTTAGATGCTATGTTGTCGCAGCGTGATGTTATGATATGTGTCTATATAAAAATTACCTTTTTCTTCAGCACTAAAGGCCTTTAGATTTCTTTAAAATACTTTACGACCCAAAGTGAAATGATTACCAAGAAACGAACCGAGGTTGATAATCAAGGCTGCACTGAAATTAAATAATCAATCAGTTGGCCAAATAAACTTAAGTACTTATATCTACAGTTGTTTTAATATGTAATGTAATATAACAAAACGTACAGACGCCAGCACATCAAGCTACTACAATCTGTCAAATTTCTTTAATAGATTTTCAACCTTATCACTGACGTATTAAGGTTCAAGGTTGATTGGGAAAATCTGACAGTTTCGGGTAGCTTGACCTGCTGGCGTCTGTACGTAACGTCAAAACTGCACCCTACTTACGTAACACACTATCAATCTGAATCATTTTGAAGGATATTGCTAATCCATTGCTTCATATGTTCGAAAAACTTGTTTGCTTAACAACGTAAATAACGCAATGAATGTTGTAGAGCTGTCAAAATTAAAGCCATTGTGTTCCATGTTTTTTTGTTAGTCATTTTTGCGAGGTTTCGGAACGACTCTAATGATAATGGCCACATTTTTTTTTTTCTGGATGGGAAATCATCGAATAACCCCTCCCGCTCTGGGTGGAGCGGAAGGGAGTGTCAGACTCTTACTGGCTAAAACCCAAAAACCCACCCGTGTTCCTTCCTTAAAGATGAAGATTTAATAAATTATAATTAAGAAGATATTTATATAAACTGTTTCCAAATCATTCTACTTGCCCCACAATCCCCATTCTACATTTTTCCCCTTTCTGTTCCAGGGCAGCGGTAACCCTTTCGGACGATCCCGCCGCATATTGGCCACCCTGACAGGCACTTTGTGTAATTTAATTCATCACCACTGTTCTTAAAACGGTGTTGCGCTGCTCCTAAAATCATCGTAAGGAAACCGGCATGTCATAGAACCAAAAATTCGCAGACTTGTGACATCTACCAACCCGCACTGGACCCGTGTGGTGGATTACGGCCCACTGCAGGCAGCATTATAGGCTGATTATGCTATGTGGTTTATACGAGTACCTCTACATAATATTTTTTTTTTTCAAAACAAATAGGACATATACCTACATTTGAATGCGGAAGGACCACCTTCCGCATTCAATAATCATTAATAGTATATCCTTTTTTGTTTTACTGTGACCAGTAAAAAAAATCTCAACAAAATGCATAACTTCCCTCTTTTTTAAAGACGGTTAAAAAGATTATTGACTGCTTCCATGTTTGGGCTAACCTTCGTGTTCTTTTAAGTTATAATTATTTTTAATAAACTTTTTTTTTTGTTATATTTAATTAACATCACACAAGGAGTGGATAGTGATGATTTCCTGTGACACATTAGTCATTTAATTGTAATATTACATCAGAAAACCTTTGTTGTACACACGGCTACACATCCAGCTCTCATTTTCCAGTTTTAGCTGACTTCGCATTGTATATTTATTTATTAGTAACCAACTTATATTAACAAAGTTATTAGTCAATATTAGTAATTACACATGTCATACATCATAAAATTAAGTTATAATAAAAATGGACACATTTTGATGAAATGAAACAAAATTTGTAAAAATTAGATAAAATAAGATAGAATTAGGATAAATTGAAATAGAATTAAAAAAAAAGAAACTGTTTTATTTAATTTATCTACTCCTAGGAGATTGTACTGGGAGTGGCAATGGACTCCAGGTATCGAGTAGCAGTGTGCAGGAATTCCAGTTCAGTACTCGCGAAGGCATCTGACGACTCATCATATAACAGAATGTTATAGAATGGTTTTTCTTACCATCAGAAGTCAGCTTATACTGGTTGTGTGTAGCCGTGCGTAAATAAACAAAAGCCATTACGTGTGCTATGTGATTAATGGCTGATTTTTCCAACGCCAGATAATTTTATCCGAGGTGTAATTTTAATTTTTTGACAGTTCTTTCCATACAAAATCTGTCAGACGTCAATTTTATTCCACGAATAAAAATTATTTGTCGATTGAAAATGCAGCCCATAATCAGGTTTATTTTCCTACATGTCTCATGTCTCATGTGCATTGAAAATCCAAATATTTATTTTGAAGGTAAAAAAAAATTACAAGAAAAAGAGGGCAATAGGTAGGTACAGTCAACAGCAAAAGTAGATGATCAAAATCAGAAATTTAATACTAATGAACGGAGTTTGAGTCAGAACTGTGTGGCGTCGAAGTGAAATAAAAAAAAGTGACAGAAAGATTATATGCCATGCCAACTATCCTGGCTGTTAGACAAAAATGTCAAAAAAGTAGGGAAATTTTTAACAGACTGAGATCAGACTATGAACGTTCTTAAAATTACGAGAATTTCCCCTCTGGTGTGAGGAGACAATTTGTTAAGATCCGATTGTCTTCTGATTTATTCAAAAAAACCTGTCGCGAAAATATGTCATTTTTGCATATTTTCGATCGATCACTCAAAAATCAACTTAGAATACATTTTCACTAAAGTAGATAACTCAGTTTATAAGTGTATAGTCTATGGTAGATAACTGATAAAGTGGCGATGGAATGTAAATTATCAGAGATTATGAACACTGCTCAAATATGTAATATGTCACATTGTCAGTAGTTTTACGAGTATTAGTCGGAAAGCACGTTGAGCCGTTGGTCCCAGCTGTCATTCATGGATCTTTGACAGTCGTTACGGGTCTTCAGAAGCCCGAAAGTCTGTAACTGGGTTGTGGAGGTCAGATAGGCAGTCGCTCCATGTAAAATACTGACACTCGAAGACGCTGCAACATAGTTGGGAGAAGGCTCGGCAGATGATGATGTTGATGGTTGTCAGTTAAATATTTAAATAAATAGAACCGACATCTACTTACGACAAAACCCGGATTTAATATTCAGAAAAAGTAGAACAATCAACGATGACCTTAGCTATTAAGGATTGAACTCACACGCAACTCAAATAAGGAACCATGTTAACTAACACACATGCATACATAACATACCTACTCAGCCCATAATGTTCCCACTGCTGGGACACAGGCCTCGTCTCTGTGTGAGGGAGTGGGCCGTAATCCACCAAGCGGGCCAAGTGCGGGTTGGTATATCACATGTCTTCGGATTTTAGGTTCTAGGACATGCCGGTTTCCTCACGATGTTTTCCTTCACCGTTTTGAGAGCAGTGGTGATGAAATAATTTACACAAAGTAAAGCGCCTGTCTGGGTTCGAACCTACGACCTACCACCAACACAATTTGTATAATACGTTGGTCTAGTTGTCGCAAGTACACACTACTGACCTTAAAACTGTAAGAATTTATGTAAATCAGTTGATTATCTGTGATACGCACCTTGAAACTGTAAGAATTTGTGTAAATAAGTTGATTATCTGTGATGAATAATTTTGAGAGAATTATTGTTAATTCGTTGGTTACCTATGATTCAGGCTTTTTAAATTATTATTAATTGTTGTTCACAAAAAAAAAAAAAAACATTGTTCACTCTTGGTCAGAAAGTCGTAATTAAAACATTTTAACAACCCGTGAAATCTCATTGAAATCCCCATTACTGAATTTTGACTCTTGGTCTATAGCAGAACGAGTGGGAAATAAAAGTTCCAATCGTCACCACTGGGGAGGAACGAAACTTTTTTTCCCATTCGTACTCAGTGGGGACGATGAGGTGGGGACGACCGGGAATAAACCCTGAGCATGAGGTCCTGGGTTCGATTCCCGGATCAGGCAAAGTGAATTTCTAACTAGCATCCTGAGTCTGAATTTCCACCTGGCTGGTGGCATTAATAGACTCGCCTCCTATTAGATGAGACTTAAATATAACTGGCGAAATGTGGATGTAGGTACTACAGGTACTATCGCCAAAACCTATACCAGAAGGCTAATTCTCGTAATTTAAAACATTCAAAATCTATTCGCAATCTCATCTCGGCGACCAACAAATGACAAAAAGTTGTCAAAATGTAGGGAAATTAGAGGTGCTTCTGACAGATTGAGACTGAGATCAGACTGTGAACGTTCTTAAAATTACGAGAATTGCCCCTCTGACCATTTTTCAAACAAAATCCTGTGCACTTGATGAACACAGCTGCGTCCGTAAGTAAAACAAAAGAGGATCCTTTTAGGTCAACTAATAATAGGCGCTGCATGCAGGAATACTCCTCACGGTGGTCAGATATATTTTCCCTAAGGGTTCATTAGAAAACCAGCGTCAGACAGCATCTGTCTGGCATTAATGCTGAAATGAACCTTTTTGGCGCAGCCGTGTTGTCTGAAACATTATTTGTTATTTTATTATTGTGTTTCACGAACTGTGTCCAAATAAACTTTTTTCTTTCTTACTTTTCTTTCTATATAGATTTTGGCGATAGTACTGCACGTGACACGTGAGATACAGGTTTATTCCTAGTTCAGGTAGAATCCAAATATTATTACTTACACCTAGTATTAAGGCCCTACTTTGTAAATATTTATGTAAATCAATTATTTCAATTTCAGTACTTACACCTCTGCCTTACCCTTGATGGAAAAAGCGTGATGTTATGTTATGTAAGACAAATCTAAGCAAATTATCAGATGGACCTTTACCTTCCATTCGTTGACTTAGAGTGCCCTTGTGAGGCGTCTTGCGTCAATGATTTGGACCAGGTCTGATAGTTTTACTAATGAGATCCTTGTTATTCCGTTCAAGTAGTATTACACAAAGAATTGACATAATATTTTAGCGGACAATGTACTAACGGACAGCTGTTTAAAATTTATTTATTTATTTATTCGTTGTTTTGTGCCATAAAGACGTAGGTAGGCACACAATTACTTAAATAAGATCAAGAATTAAAGATCAGCCGGTCGATTCTGCGCAAATCTCACCGTGAAAACTCAAGTGAAGTGAGCTTGATGTGAGTTGTCAGTAGTGTCAATCCCTAGCATTATTTGGAATGACAGCTCACTCCACGCTCACTTCACCTAAGTTTTCACGGTGAGATCGTTACAGAATCGCACTGAAGGTGCGTAATACTCGCCACAGGCTTGCGTGTATGACAGAAGCGATGGATTTAATTTTGACAGTTCAACAACATTCATTGCGGTATTTACGTTATTGAGCAGAATTTGTTTTCGAACATATGAAGCAATGTCCTTCAAAATGTTTCAGATGAGTGAACAGACAGATGTATTAACGTAAATGAGGCAAAAGGAGTATGTAAGGAACGTGAATGAGCGCGATGGGAAGGCGTGAGTTTCTTGGTAACCACAAGCAAAGCGCGCGTCATTTCGTGAGATAAAAATGCTGTACACGAAATTGTTACTCAATTTTCCGCACTCACACGCTAAATTCTTACGAAATTCTTTATAAGCGTGTGAAAAATAACAATAGTACAATACCTATCATTTTCCTCCACAAAAGGTATTAGTAGGCGCCAGCTGAAATAGTTTCCCACACAATATGTCGCCGTGGTGACATATTACGTTCTTGAACTTGGATGGTAAGGTCAGAAGTCATGTACACAAATCATTTTCATTTGAATTAGTCACTGATCGGTCAAGGGTAGAAAAACGTCTGAATAAACAAAAGCTGCGTACAGTTACTGTAGCTAAACACCTCTTTGTCAAAGAAATAACGGACAGTCCGCTGTGCAGGGCCTTTCTGGAGTATGACGAGACAGCGGCACATGGGCTGCTAAACTGCCCGGTGGTCGCCACGTACAGGGCAAAGTACTTCGGTAACCCAGGTACCCTACGTGAGACGATCAGTAACATCAAGACGTTGCTGGCCTTCCTTGAGGAGCTGGAGTGGATCGAATAATAGATTTTCCCACCCGTACGGCAAATACGCGCATTGACGTGGAATTGCAAAAAATGTTTACCTAACGGACATGGTATGGTTTAGGTTTAGTAGCTTTTTTGTGAAGTTTTCTGCCTCTAAACCTTAACGGAAGGTTCAAACTAATTTGAAAGCTTGGATTTTTCATTATTATGCTTGTAAAAATACTTGTAAATAAATTACAAGTATATTAATGCCTAGCTCTGCCCGCGACTTCGTCCGCGTGAAATTTCGGCCCATGGCGTCGCGTCCCATCGCTCGCCCGTGTTTCTACTTCGTTGTCGCTTAGTGTTCCTTCTGACATTTTTAATATTGCTCGGCTCCTAAGGGTCGTAGCGTGATGTTAGATAGCCTATAACCTTCCTCAAGAATTAGGCTATCAAATGAAATAAGATTTTTTTTATTCTGACTGGTAATTCCGGAGATCACCCCCTACATACATACAACCAAACAAATACCTCTTTATAATCTTCTAATATATCAAATTCTCGTGTCGCAATGTTTAATATCAAACTCCTCCGAAACGGCTGGAGCGATTTGTATGAAATCTTGTGTGCATATCGGGTAGGTCTGAGAATCGGCCATCATCTATTTTTCATACAAAAAAAAATCCTAGAAATAATGGATATGGCAAAACAACGTTTGCCGGGTCAGCTAGTATTACTATAGATAGGTACCTATCTAGTGTATACAGTTTAGTCTGGCGAACTCCCGTGGCCCGTCCAAATCCGTCCGTGGCCAAATCAAATAAGTATGGCAGTGAAGCCAATATACGGGATATTGGCTTCACTGCCATACTTATTTGATTTGATTTACAACCCTTAATTATTCTTCCTATTTAGAAGATGGCCTTCGCTTACAACACACAACAAAAATAATTAAAACACAATCTATTTGTTTTCTTTAAAAAAAATAACAACAAAACACAAAGAACCGTGATTAACAACCAATTAACAACAACAACAATTATCTTGTTAAATCTACACGATACGAAAAAATTGTTTCTTTTTTACTTGTTAGCAACCAATTTAAATTGGTCTCTCTATGTTAAATGTATGTTTGGAGAGAAAGGTCAAGTTAAAACGGTTAGTGCTGACCCAAATGAGTTAGTAATTGTCGAAAACCTTGCATTACCACTCACTTCCGAGCTGTTTGTGTACGAACTTCAAGGCGATGCATTGTGAGAGTCGGCAGACAATGTCTCGGCAGACGGTTGTCACGACTTGTCCTTAAGGGAGCGTATTTATTTTGTCATTGGTCGCTAGTCAGTAGCAACCGGAGTCGGTAAATTTTTATCGTACTAATACGAGTATTATAAACGCGAAAGTTTGTGAGGATGGATGGATGGACCGATGGATGGATGTTTGTTACTCTTTCACGCAAAAACTACTGAACGGATTTTGATGAAACTTTACAGCAATATAGCTTATACATAAGAATAACACATAGGATACTTTTTATATTTTTTATACAGGCTGGCAGGGACATCGACGCGCAAACTGAAACCATGAATACAGCACATGATTCTAAAGCCCCTAGCGTAGAAATTTTTCGTCAAAATGTCAAAATGTAATTTTTTTGTCAAAATGTATGGAAGAGCAATTTAAAAAAAAATTACCGACGAAAAATTTCAACGCAAGGGCGTCCAGAATCATGTAGGTACTGAATCCTTGGTAACATGCTGGGCGTCGATGTCCCTGCCACCCTGTATAAGTATATTCCCACGAGATCGAAACTTATGCGGGTGAAATCGCAGGACGCAGCTAGTATACTAAAGAGACAAAATCCTCCTTCACAATGAATGAAATGTCACGACCGTTTCTCTTACAGCATTCGACCACAAATAAGATAACATTACGCCTGTAATCCACGAGTGTTAAACAGAGGTGTACCTATATAGTTGGTAGTTGGTACACCTACATTTCGCCAGTTACGTTTAAATCCTATATAATAGCGTAGCGTAATGTTAAATAGCCCTATAGTCTTACTCAAGAATACAGCTATAAAATGCAAAAATATTTTTTTTAATCCGACTGGTCTTATTAGAGATTACGCGTTCAAACAAAAAAGCTCTTCAGTTTTATTATTAACTAGCTTCTGCCCGCGGCTTCGCCCGCGTGGATGTCGGAAATTATCCCACGGGAACGTGCTACCAGGATAAAAAGTATGTCCTTCCCCAGGATGCCATCTATCTCTTTGCCAAATCAGAAGTTCAATGGTTTAGGTGTGAAAATGTAACATACAGTTTCAAGTAAAAATCCTCCCCTTAAAAATTGAATAACCCCTTTTTGCCCCGTCAGGGGTCAATTTTCGACAACTTTACATACTTATTATTACTTAATTATTTTCGGTCAAAAGTATTAATACTGAGTTTCGAGTTAATTCAACCGCGCATTCAATTACTTCCACACGAACTTTAACACCCCTATATCCCCCATTGAGGAGTAGTTTTGAAAAACTTATAATGATAAACTTTATTATTTATTTAGGCGAGCTTTCTTGCCAAGTTTCAAGTTTATTAACTAAATGAATAAGATTTTTCATATGAACTGTATCCCCGCTTTTTATCCCCACATTAATGATCGATGCCCACAGGGGTGGAGTATAAAACAATCGTTAGGGATGTATTCATGACTTGTCTCAAAGATTATTTATAGGTACTAATTTTCGAGTTAATCAAGCCATGCAGTAAAATCCTCCCCTGTAAAATTTACTGCCCCTTTTCAACCCATAAGGGGTAGATTTTCGAAAAACCCTGATACATATTATTCTTTATTTTAGGTCTTAAGTATAAACACTGAATTTCGAGTAAATCGGACCGCGCATTCAAATTCTTCCACAAAAACTTCAACACCCCTATATCCCCCTTTGAGGGGTAGTTTAGAAAAACTTATAATGATAAACTTTATTGGTTACTTAGGCGAGTATTCATGCCAATTTTGAAGTTTATTAGCCTAACGAATAAGATTTTTCATATAAACTGAATCTCCGCTTTTCACCCCCATGGGGTGGAATTTTGAAAAATCTTTTGGGGTGTGTTCATATCTTGACTCAAAGATTATTTATACCAATTTTTGAGTTAATCAAGCCACGCTGTAAAATCCTCCCCTGTAAAATTGACTACCCCTTTTCAGCCCGCCAGGGGTAGATTTTCAAAAAACCTTGATATACATTATTCTTTACTTTCAATTTTAGGTATAAATACCGAGTTTCGAGTAAATCGGATCGCGCGTTAAAATTCTTCCATACAAACTTTGAAACCCCCCAATCCCCTTTTAGGGGGTACTTTATGAAAACCAAAAATGACCAACTTCATAATTTACTTAGATAAGTATTCGTGTCAAGTTTCAAGTTTATTAACTCAAGGAATAAGATTTTTCATACAAACGAAATCCCCCCATTTCCCCCTCTTAGGGGTGGAATTTCGAAAAACCCTTTCTTAGTGGATACCTACTCTTCACGAAGAATACACCCTCCAAATTGCATGTCTCTAGGATCAGCGGTTTAGGCTGTGCGTTGATGTCTCAGTCAGTCAGTCAGTCAGTCAGTCAGGACTTTGAATTTTATATATATAGATACAGTATAGATATTATCAATCGCTGCAATAATACATGGTGACTTTGCAGGATTTAGTTGATCGTTTCATTCATTAACAAAATGATCGACGTATGGTGTAATAATGCAATATTTATTTGCAGAATATGTGCCTTATAAACACCAAATCAAAATGTTCGTAAGTGCAGGCGTCAAAAAGTATCTCCTGTTAAGTCTGCTCGCCTAGTACCATGCTTCACAAAATGTTAATTTGATCTTTGTTATTTTTTTTCTAATTACAAGCACTTTAGCAAGTTGTGTGTACAGTTTTAGGTTAAACGGCTGTAACGCGACTGATCCGAGAAAAAATCACCTTCAAGAGTACAAAAGGCCCATAAACGGACGTTACGCGTGGCGGACGTAATGCGACTCCGTCAACATTATCGAGCCTATAAACCGTTATCATGACATATTGAACCGATTGCAATTTCTAATGAGTACTTTTTTCTTTAGTATTAATTAACATACTTGACATTAATTTCTCGACCAAACAGTTAAAAAAAAAACTTCGGCTGTACGAAAAGCCAAAAATATCGATATCGATGACTTCCTTTTGGCCATCGTAGTCGGGTAAAAATATAAAGTCCGTCCCACACAAACGCTTTTACGCAGCAATGTAGTTAAGTGCTAAAATCCGCTGTCTGTTCGAGTACCAGCTTATCCGGGGACGCTCCCCTGCCATTTATCAATTGTATGCGTCCCTATAAATTAATTTAGATGCACATTCGTCGTAGCGTCAGCCTGCATTTTAGGGTCATAGAGTTTTAACTTTTAAACACGTATTTATATCTCTTAAGCACGTAAGAATAAATTATAAAAGCTTTTCTATGTAGGTATGTAAGAATCAGAAGGCTAATTCTCGTAATTTAAAACGTTCAAAATCTAGTCGCAGTCTCATCTCGGCGACAAACAAATGTCAAAAACTTGTCAAAATGTAGGGAAATTAGAAGTATTTTGTGACGGATTGAGACTGTGAACGGTCTTAAAATTACGAGAATTGCCCATCTGATTTGAAATAAGGCGTAGGTAGTCACAGCATATAATTTCTTACCAAATGATAAATGATTTTATTTTTGTAAGTAGGTTTGTTAAAAAATCTGTTTGACTTTTACACGTCACTTATATTTTTAAAAGCTAGATGAGGTCCCGGTTTCCTATCTGACTACTCTGAGAAGAAAGGCCGAAAGAAACTCAAGTTAGGGGAAAACATGAGTCTCAGCCACGCAAAATCACCTACACCTCTGCCGTACCCTTCGGGATTACAGGCGTGATGTTATATATATTATGTTAATTATACATATAATGTGGACCGGTTAAATACCTATTTCCTAACATGGACGACAGGCCGATGTTCTTGGTACCTAGTTCTGACTCATTTACCTAATCACAATCACTCAATGACTGGCCTGAAACGTTGGTAAAACCCAGTGCATTGAAAATGAAAGTTTATAAATACTCAAATAATAAAATATAAAGGAACTTGGAATTACTGTGACTAAAAGTTCCGTGTTTTTTATGGATAAAGATTGCAATGAGGAAATAGTTGCCTAAAATTGTTGATTAATGAATTAAATATAAACAATATAGGATTGATTTTATCTGTTCCAGAAAAATCAGGAAATCTACTGCTAATTTATGAGACTGGGTTGCTAATTTATGAATTACCAAAAGTAGGTTTTCATCATATACGATCATTCAATCATTACCAGGATTAACACATAGGATACTTTTTATCCCGTTATTCCACGGGGTTATAACTTTTGCGGGTGAAACTGCGGGGCACTGCTAGTACGAAATAACTGTTATAATGAGATATTGATGACACTGCTGAAAGGATCGATCTATTTACCTGTTCTCTGAATGAATTCACAATGTATGTGTTATGTTATTTAAAACTAGCTGCGCCCCGCGGTTTCACCCGCATAAGTTTCGATCCCGTGGGAATGTCGGGATAAAAAGTATCCTATATGTTAATCCTGGTTATAAACTATCTGTGTGCTAAATTTCGTCAAAATCTGTTCAGTAGTTTTTGCGTGAAAGAGTAACAAACATCCATACATCCATACATACAAACTTTCGCATTTATAATATTAGTAGGATAAATAAGATAGTTTAATTAAGGACCACGCTAACGCATTAGGAATTCCCTGTAATGTTAGTAGTGTTTGTGATAAATAATAAAATAAGAATAAAATTAAAATAAAATAAATATTAGGACAAAAGCGTACAAAGAATCACGAACCATCCAAACATGCTAGCAGACTGAAGAGAACTGAGACTAAAAAGAAAGATTCCTCAAAAATAAATGGAGCAGTCACTGGGCGGCTTCCTTACCAACCCGTTAATAATAAATATCAAACATATTGCAGAATATCTACAAGAATTACAGTTAGCAATATTTTTTTTTTTATAATAAGAATGTAATATTAAAATAATCATTTATTTCAGGAAGTCATTCCCATATTAAGCACTACAAATTACATAGGAATATAAGTACAGGAAACGTTACACATTAAAACCATTGCATTAAAAATAAATAAGTAAAATAATTATTATTATATAGATATTAACACAAATATTAGATTCATAAAACGGGCAAGCGAACCGGTTTTCCAGCTGAAAAATAATTTATAATAATAATGAGCACATTTTCTATTGTCTTAGCTTTATTTCAATAAACTATAGAAAAAGTAAAATATTCAATGACCCGTTGATATCTACTAATTGTTCGATTGTTACTTTGTATTAACAATCAATTATTATTTGCGTTTACTTATTATCACGCTTTTATGGACAGGGTATAGCTACAATTGAAGCTATCAATTGTAGCTATACCCTGTCCATTAGGTTAACCGTTTTTTGACAGCTGTCTTAGAACGTACATATTCCAGATTACGTAAAAGTTAACTGTAAAATGCGTAATAAAATCAATATATAAACCGCCTTATCTTATTGAATTATCTTATTTATGGTTTCTTACAGACATTATATTGCCGTATGTGTATCAATCAATGTATTGTGTGTTGCTGCAATCACTAGTTCCATCTATCAAAAAAAAACTGTTTACCTAATGGACAGGGTATAACTATCAAACAATGTAATAAAATCTTAGAAGTCTATTTTCGTGGTTCGGATGACAAAACTATAATTTGGTATCTTGGAGCTGATCTGATGATGGAGCCAGGAGGTGGATAGTGGGACTCTTCAGTGGCTACTAGTAAACCCCTCGAGTTTGGACTCATATGATTTGTTTTGACGAGTCCAATAGATTGGATAAGAGTGTTTTTTTTTTTTTAACTACATATTTACGGGAGGAATCAAGATCCGCGACAGGCGCTCGGACAAAATTAAAAGGAAAAGATAGATCTTACTTAGAGGGTGTTTACTGATTTAAAAAAAGGATAAAGCTATGCGTCCTTTTTAATTTGATAGCTCTGTCTTTGGCAATTCTCATTACATAATGCACGCTTACCTAAAAGGACTTATTTTCCTGAGACATGAATATTAATTAGCTATATACCTACCTAGTATGTTATTATTTCCTTAAAACCCATATTTAGCCATATTTTAGATACTAAATTATTCAACCACAAACCGTGCGCCCGATGGGATTTCCCATCGGCAAGAATGACGAATTTTGATATAAACTTTCATAACTTATTCCTTCCCCCTTTAGGGGTTGAATTTTCAAAAATCCTTCCTTAGTTCTCACTTTCGCTGTATAAGGAACTCTTGAACAAAATTTCAGGTTTCTAGACAAGTCAATTAAGATCTGTGAATTAATGAATGAATTTAAGATTTTTATTTAATGACCAAAGGGCTTTGAAGGTGCGTGGCATATCTACCTATCCGCCATTTTTTATTTATGCGTGGCCGCCCATATTGGCCGCAAATATTGTTTTAAAAAAAAAACCTGGCAGGCTTCTTAAAAAAATCTCCAATCCCCTTTCATACATCACTTCAAATATTTACATAGACAAAATGCAACAACGCAACGTCGGGTCGGTCTGTGCTGACATGTCATCGCGTGAGTTGCGTCGATTGACTGACATCCTCATTTACTGCTGTCATTTATTATCTGTCATCTCAATTTGATTTGTGTGGAAGATACAAAGACTGTGTTCGGAATGTCGGGATCGTAGAACGAGGTTATCTGTGGTGACTGCCTTCCGTATGTAAGGACCAAAAAAACTGAGCGAAGGACCAATGGGTAAAATGTAAACAAAGAATTGTCCAACTTTTACTGTCATTTTAAAATCGTAATTTATAGGAAAAAAACAGGTTTTTTCTTTTTCAAATACAAAACTAAGAAGGTTTTTTTTTATTTTTTTCTTATAGAAAATAATATCGAAAGAAGAAACTTTCGTCATTTCAAGATTATTAATTTTACCAATAAGGAAAAATTCGTCTTCATTTTACCCAACTACGGCTAAGCAAGGTCCTAAGAAAGGGTTATGATTGTTTATCAACATTCCTGGCAGCTCTTTGCTGTATTTTTATTAAATAACTTGTACATCCATAATTTTTGTAACCTAATCTAGTTGAGTGGGATAATTATGAATAAAGGTTTGTCACACAGATTTGCCCGTATGGATGTCGGAAATTCTCCCACAGGAACATACATACTTCCAGGATAAAAAGTATCCTATATATTAATCCAGGCTATAAACTATCTGTGTGCCAAATTTCATCCAAATCCGTTTAGCCGTTTTTGCTAGATTACATAGAAACTTTCACATTTTAAATAATATTAAGTAGGATAAAAGAAAATTTCGCCGCATTTTTAAAAGGGAATAAAGTTCATATTAGTAACTCCAAATAAGATTAAACACTCCTTTTACTCAACAAACGTATCGGAAGAATCTCTATGGATGATAAAGTGTGGGTAAAACAATATTTAAAAAAATCAAGGTTTTTTTTTGTCGACTTTGTCTAGATTTGCTAGATTTCCTGTATGTATCCAGGTATTATAATAACTATATATCCACTCATTATAGCCTTAATAAATATTTGCAATGTTTATGATAATATTCAGATATTTGATATCTACAACAACACGATTTAACAACCAATCCTGTAGTAAAAATAACTTGTTTATTTACAATCCTAAATTCTATTAGTTAATGTTTCAGTTATTTATATTCCTAAATAGTCACTAAGTTGGTATTTCACACATATTTTATTTAAAACAATCCTTTTAATTTTAACAAATGATTTATGGTAATGTAATCAATCATTGCTTGTTAATAATTAATTGAATCAATAACTATAAAATTTTATATTGCGGTTACAAATTAACGTGTTATTTAATGTTTTGCTTTTAACATTTTAAAACTATGAATCTAAAATATTTTTTCTAAGTCAGCCGTTTTTAAATTTTCCAACTATGTAAATCCTAAAATAAAAATATTATAAAATAGTACTTACAAGTTTATCAAAATCACAGGCACCGAAAAAAAAACAATCACAAAATCACTGTCTATTATTTTTAAATCTCGAACGTCAATTTTCACTACACGTCAATTTTCCCGCGCGAAACGTTTTGAACTGTCAACGTTATTTTTTTAAATTGCAGATCTATGCACATGCTACGGTTAGTGCGCGGACTGCCGGCGCACTCAGCCTCTACCAATTTATATAGTCCTTGTGTTACCGCTTGGATGGTGACTCGTCAGTCGTCCTAGAATGGCACGTGCCTACGGCCCCTTATGCAGGGATTTAAAACGTAGGCTGATTGGTAAAAATAGAGATACTTTTTAGGCTGAATTTGCAGGAAGTAAAACCTTTAATTGGGTTTTTCTCTAACTACAATTAACCGTTAAGCGTTTTTCATTGAACCACGATTCGTTTTTATTTTCAGCCGTTCTGTAAATTACAGCAAAAATGTTCATTAGTAACAGTTAAAAATAAAATTACAGGAGCGATTAGGTGTGTCCTTATCGGTCCTGGCAACAATGTTGTCTGCTCATTTTTCCCATCGTGGGCAAAACCTGTATGAGGCTGGCACAGGAGCGTGGCGATTGGCACAAGAAAAGAGAAGCCTATGCCCAGCAGTGGGTGGAGCCAGGCTGTGGATGATGGTGATGAAGTCCTGCCAACAGAAATAAAACTCTGAAAAAAAACTACCATTTTTAACCAAAGTCACTTCAATATAAATTACTTCATTTGGTTTTAATGTTTGCACTAGTAATTAAAAGTGAGCGAAAGGGGTCAGTAACGCCGATCGGTTTAATCGAATACAGAATCTGGACACCTTAAAAATATACGAAAATGTTTTGGTTGAAGTTATTTTTCACTTCGTTGTTATTTTTTTTTTTTTTTTTGTGTAAAAAAAGTTTTTTATTTTCCACTTATTAGTTATGGTACTTACACAACACCAATTTGTGTACCATTAGTTGCTATGTAAATAACAGTGACAATATCATCAAGATACACAAAGTGGATTAAATACATAGGTATACCTAATTCAAAAACTACCCACCCCTGAGGCATACATACCCTATCCATTAAAAAAATAATTTTCATAATCGACCCACAATTTCCGGAGACATCGCGTAACATATACAAGATTATTCGAAAAACACCAACAACCTCTTAAGAGGTTATTGTACTCGTCATTATGAACAACTTTTACTATGGTAAAAAAAAACAGCTGTTCCCTACATTTATGTTCGGTTAACTCGTCAAAATGTAGGGAACAGCTGTTTTTTTTCGCGATTTCAGGTTTGGTCCCATAGTAAAAGTTGTTCATAATGACGAGTACAATGACCTCTTAAGGGGTTGTTGGTGATTTTCCAATAACACGGTATACAAAAAAAAACTACAGTTGAATTGAACCTCATCCTTTTAGAAGTCGGTTAAAAAAAAACGCAGGAAGTGCACTCGAATCTTGATTGGTTGATTCGAGATAAAATAAGCCCGGCCAGTGCAACTATCGATCTTAATCGCTTGGAGCCCTGCATACAGCATCTTAATAAAAATATGCGATACACACTGTAATTATAACAAATGATGTCGCGCACACATTACAGGGCCATATTAAATTAGCTAGCGAAACTCTGCAGACGTGATGGGTATCGAAATCTAAACACGATAGCCAGCAGTAAGCCTATCTAGTAGTGAGGTAACATAACATACATAAACGTAACCCACCGGTATCGGGAACAGGGTCCAAGCTACCGGCGGTCAGGGCTCCAGAGAGAGGAACCTCCTGACAATGCGAGCCGTGTCCAGAAGTACCGCTTTCTGAATCAAGCCCTTGATCCAGCTGCCCAACGAGAGCCTCCTCAGGTGTTGGTCGAGGTTCTTGGCTATTAACCCATTGGCTGTTACGACTATCGGCACAATGATCGCTGAGTCCACATCACAAATGTCGACAACCTCGCGTGCCAAGTCAAGATACTTGATTTGTTTATCTTTACGTAACGTATATAATGTTCCCACTGCTGGGACACAGGCCTTCTATCAATGAGAGGAAGTGGGCCCCACCACGCGGGCCCAGAGCGGGTTGGTAGATGTTACATTTCTTCCTAGTTTGTAGGTTCTTGGACATGCCAGTTTCCTCACGATGTTTTCCTTCACCGTTTTGAGAGCAGTGGTGAGGAAAGAATTTACACAAAGTAAAGTGGCTGTCTGGGTTCGAACCCACGACCTTACAACTCGTTATCACTGGGGCACCACTGCTTAGTTTATTTAATTCAGACAAATTACAATAAAGTTAGAACTTAACATGCATTACTGCCGACAAACTGTTTTGCAGTTTGTTTTGCAGATTTTTTATAGGTATGTTATTGTTATTCGAATTTTGAATAAATAATTTAAAAAAACACAGAATAACGATCAAACTATTAAAACTTGGTGAAAACTAAAACCATTGAAAAAGAGTGTGTTTTTACGGAGCAATACTGCAAAATATTTTTGGTTGTTTGCGGTGCGTTTGTATGGAAGGACCATTTCCCAAGTTATTTCACTTAAGCCTAACATCAAATGTTTAATGTTTTTATTTTATCGTGATACCCATCACGTCTGCAGAGTTTCGCTAGCTAACTTAATTTGACCCTGTGTACTATCCCACTAATTTAATAAACGTGAAAGTATGTATGTATGGATGGATGGATGGATGAATGTTTGTTACTCTTTCACGCAAAAACTACTGAACGGATTTGGATGAAATTTGGCACACAGATGGTTTATAACCAGGATTAACATTTATGACTTTTTATCCCGATATTCCCACGGGATCGAAAGTTAGGCGGGTGAAATCGCGGGGCGCAGCTAGTTATTATTACATAAATATAAAACATCTGCATATCGTTTACCCGTATCTGCAAATAAATGTTTTTAAATAAGAAATTTTAAAACATTTTCATTATTTAATCAAGATAATATTTACATTATAATTATTATGTATAAGCTAAAATTTAAAATAGTGATATTATTATTATTACCTATGATCTTTCTTTAACAACTGTATGAAATGGATATGGAAAAGCAAATTGGCGTAATTTACGTGACTGTAAATACGGTGGTTTCCAAAAGTTAAGTGACATATTCCCACTAAAGCTATGATTAAAAACAAAAAAAAAATACAGAAAAATTATGTATGAAAAAAAGAAAAAAAAAATTATATGAAAATACTGACTAATTATTTTTTATTATTTAGAAAAAATAACGACCTTCAAAAAACACGAGCGTGAGGGAGAGGCAATCTCTGCGCCCTCACGCCCCTAGCCGTCGCAGGAGACGCCCTGGACGGGAGTCAACAGCCAACTCCCGGCCACCGTAGGCGCGGGCTTGCGGACGGCGAGCAATGGGCAGCTCGCCGCCCGGTAAAGACCAGGCCCGGGTCGACGGCGCGTTGTGTTCCACGCGCTGTTAAGACCCACTTACTCTCCCAGAGAGGTGGTCTGTGTCCCAGCTGTGGGAACATTATAAGCTGATTATGCTATGTGCCTGTAATTCCACCAGCGCTTTAAACCGGAAGAAAGCTGCGGAAGAAATCGGTAAAGCATTAAAACCCGTTATACCATAGACAAAAAAAATGTTTACGTTTTTTGCGCTATGATATAACAAGTGTCAGTCAGCTAGCTGGATTTAACTTGACCAGTTTTTTTTTTTTTGCTAGAGGATATTGATAAAGTGTCTATAAAAAAGCATATGATTTCCTATACCTATGATATATTATAGTTGTTATTTAAATTCATTACATCACAGCTACACGTGTCAGTATGGGGTTTCCTCAATAGTTTTAAACGTCTGACTGTGACATTGCTTAAATCCTGCATAATCAGCTTATACAGGGTTATTTGTAAAACACCAGCAACCTCTTAAGAGGTCATTGTACTCATCATTATGAACAACTTTTACTATGGGACCAAACCTGAAATCGCGAAAAAAAAAATCAGCTGTTCCCTACATTTGCGTTCGCATAACTCGTCAAAATGTGACCTCTTAAGAGGTTGCTGGTGTTTTACAAATAACCCTGTATAGTGTTCCCACTGCTGGGACACGGGCCTCCTCTATGTGAGAGGGAATGGGCCATGTTCCACCACGCGTGTTGGTAGATGTCACATTTCTTCGATTTTTGGTTCTAGGACATCTCTCGTCTCCTCACGATGTTTTCCTTCACCGTTTTGAGAGCAGTGGTGATGAAATAATTTACACAAAGTAAAGTGCTTGATTTAGATATTGATAGAGATGTAGTGTCTATTAACTACTAATGAAAATAACTAGAATGACTTGTTACTACCGAATATCTAACTGTAATTTTTTTTAGATAATCAAGTGGTAAAGGAGCCCGAAAGTCTGACCACCTGTATTACCAAGGGGTATCGTATTACCCAGTAACTGGGTTGTGGAGGTTTGATAGGCAGTCGCTCCATGTAAAATACTGGTATTCAGCTGCATCCGGTTAGACTGGAAGCCGACCCTGACGTGGTTGGGACAAGGCTAGGCAGATGATGATTTGAAGACTCATAAGTTGCATTTTCAAAGCTTCCTCTCTCCTACTATTTTTTTGTGTACGACAGGGTCTTCAATGATCAATTTTTTTTTATTCAAAGTTCATTACCACTTCCTCGTTAGGCTAGTGTCGCAAGCGCTACTGCTGATCTTTTAATTTATCTTACAAATGTGCAACATGAACATGATTCGTCCATCCTGCTTCGATCTTGTGATAACGAAACTTATCTGTGTAATATTTTTAAACTAATTACTTTGGACTGATTTATTGATTGACATGTTAGTATAAATAAATGTAAGACTGCCTTGTTAGTCCAGTAGCTTGAGGTCCTGGGTTCGATTACCGAGTCAGGCAAAGTGTTACTTATTGGGTATTTCTGTCTGGAATTTTTCAGTTAGTAGTTTGGATTTGTGTCCGATTGATAGCAATAGGCTCGCGCCCTATTACATGGGACTTAAACATCACTGGCGAAATGTGAGTGTACTATGGGTATACTTCTGCCCAACCCTTCGCGGAAAACAGGTGTGATGTTATGTTGTTGTATATGTACATACATAAATTACGAAATACACGCAGACCAAGCCGCAGGCTAGATACGTAGTAGAATGCTTGCAGGTATGGTAAATGGAGGATATTAAATGATACCGAGTGAGGTTTAACTGGTAGGTGCCTATTTTTATCTTTTATTTAGGTACCGTGCATTCATCAACCATCGTTTCTTCTGGAGAGAGGAGCGTTAATACCGGCTAACAGCACCCTAATTTCGTAACACACTATCAATCACAATCTGAATCATTTTGAAGGATATTGCTAATCCATTGCTTCATTTGTTCGAAAAAAATTGTCTGCTCAACAATGTAAATAACGCAATGAATGTTGTTGAACTGTCAAAATTAAAGCCATTGCTACTTATATTGTGTTACGCAACTACCCCGCAGGCGTGATGTTATGATGGTGATGATGATGACACATTTCAGTTTCGTCTCTGAGAGCATCACAGATGTGATACCTCTAGTATCGCAGATGTCCACAATCTGCAGTGATCACCTACCGATGATAAACCGACTACTTCACCACTTCATCATCTGGTTCGCTTTTCCCAACTATGTTGGGGTCGGCTTCCAGTCTAACCGGATGCAGCTGAATACCAGTATTTTACATGGAGCGACTACATCTATCCTCCACAGCGACCACAGCCCAGTTACTAGGTAATACGATACTATTACCTAGTAACTGCCTATTTTACCACTTCATTATGGAAAAAAAATTACAGTTAGATATTCGGTAGTAATATGTATTTTTTAATTAATTATATCCGTTTTAGGACTAGACCCGCTATTAGCCACACGACCTAAGTTACATTATAAAAAAACACACTTGTTCACACGTGTTACTTACATTAAACTGCATGTACTTATTTATTTATTTCATCAATCAGAGTAATCTATAAAATATTATAATCCATATCAGGAAGCCTATTTCTGATTTAATTTACATAAAAATGTAACCAAAATTAGAATTTGCTAATATTTTTATTTGAGGCTTTATTTTTGTTTCAGTTATGTTTTTTAATTGATCTTGTAAATGACAACATGATAACATGATTCGTCATCCGGCTTAGATTTCGTGATAACTGTGAAGGTAGCCCCCCCCCCCTTACCTTCACAGGGGGGTGATAGGTGTGATGCTCGTTGTGGGGCGATGAATCATCATCATTTCAGTCGAACGACGTCCACAACTGGACATAGGCCTACCTCAAGCACGTCCACTTCGTCGTCGGTCCTTGTGGGAGGCCTTCCAACACTACGTCTTCCGGTATGCGGTCGCCACTCCAGAACCTTTCAGCCCCATCGGCGATCTGTTCTGCGGGCAATGTGGTCAGCCCACTGCCACGTAAGTTAGATCACGCAGGGAAACTACAAGCATAGCCCTCTTTATTGCCCTTTGGGTGACTTCTAATAAGGCCCACTGTGGGCGACCACGTTTCAGTGCCATAGGTCATCACTGGCAACACGCACTGTTCAAAGACTTGGGGCGATGAATGGACGGTTCCCCAATAAAAATAATATATATTAATTTAATTTAAAAATAAAGTAATTCGTGTCAAATAATAATCCTCTTGTTAATTTGTAGCTTAAGTAAAAAAAATTAGAGGCCCTGGCCTGTCGTGTGCGCCTCTGTTGCGCAGACTTCAGAGGGGCAATTCTCGTAATTTTCACAAATCCAGACTCCGCGGCTTTTATTAAGATATTCCCAATGGAAAAACCTAACCGACTTCATAGCTGTGCTGTTTTGTTTGACAGGACGCCACTTGCTACGATCAGCCGGTTGATTCTGTAAAAATCTCACCGTGAAAACTCAAGTGAAGTGAGCTCGTGACTGTTGTCAGTAGTGTCAATCCCTAGCATTATTTGGAATGACAGCTCACTCCACGCTCACTTCACCTAAGTTTTCACGGTGAGATGGTTACACAATCGCACTGCCGTAATACATACTCCTTTTACTTCATTTACGTTCATTCACCCAGATATTTATTTTTATAATAAATTGCATAAAAATGATAGCGTCTGATTTTTATAACTTCACTATAAAAGCACAAGTTTATCGGTCAACTTGGAAGGGTATTGATCTAATTATAGCAGTCGCCATCTTTCTTGCATTGTAGATAACAGAGGGGTATAATTCTCGTAATTTTAAGAACGTTCACAGTCTGATCTCAGTCTCAATCTATCAAAAATACGTCTAATTTCCCTACATTTTGACCTTTATATGTCGCCGAGATGAGACTGCGACTAGATTTTGAACGTTTTAAATTACGGGAATGCGGGCCCTGATCTTACGAGCATTCATAAGATTTTTACAATTGTTTTTTAAACAAACATACATGTACAGACTCACGCCTCTCATGTAGGCAGAAACAACAGAATGTCTCCATGTTTTATTTTTATAATGAAAGTTGATAATGAGGCCAACAGCATACCTACTAAACCTGCGGATTCTTAGAAGAGCGGTGGCGACCACATAGCGTCCACAATTTACCGGCGACTGACCCCACTGAAACGATTAACGAAAGTAAATTGGGGTGTATTCCTACAGGAAGTTGTTTGACACTGTAAAGTCAAACCCCGCTGTCTTCCTTTTCATGACAGCCGTCACCGTTAACTTTTGACTAGGGGGCATTTTAACAGTTCTTTGTAAGAGCTTTACGAGCTCTCAAAACCGGGACGAGTAAATAAAACCACAGTTTCTCATATTAATTTAATAATTATTCCTAGAAGATGGCTCTACATTTTCAAATTTTTATATCCTTGTCACTTGGCTTGTCAGCCAAATCTGACGCCTACTGTTTTTTATTTTATTCTTTTTATAAATCAATGTTTGTCTCGTATTCCTGCCATCTACTTTTCAAAGTATTCATTAGGGTTGAATTTACCTATGCGCCGAGAGTGCGGGTCTCACTTTTAAGGAAATTTCTCGCCACCAGAGGGCTGGGTCGTTCTTTGGCCAAAGAATTAGCATTGCCATTCAACGTGGCCGTTACCACTGGGCCACCATTCAAACTCAAACTCAAATCATTTATTTCAATTAAACCATTTACAGGCACTTTTAAATTGTCAAAATTAAATAGTCGGTCAGATAATCAGAAAGTTGAAGCTAGTTCACATTGCTGTGCTGTGAATGCTAGTTTGCACCCAATGACATAAACAAATAAAGTTAGCGCTAAGTTAATCGTACACTATAACATTTAATTTAATAGCTTACATTTTATAATCAAGTGTAAAATTAATTATTGCAGTTGTTTTATCGTTTCGCTCTAGTTAAGGAATATGAAACGTTAACGAAGATATTTCATAATGTTAACTAGACACAAAATAACAATAACTATATAAAAATATAACTAATTTAGTAACATTCCTGTGCATAACATTATTAAATTAACTTCAAAATGTAGTTAATTTATTCAAATTTAATTCAGGTATTGTAAAAGTAAATATAGCTACAAATCATAAACGGGAATTACGATTCGTATTACATAACTGCAAGATTTTACTACGATCGATTGAAATTTTTTGAAGTGATAACTCTTGTTATGGGAGAGTAAACCGCTTCGTAACGTAACGCGTTACGGCGCCAGTCTGTCTGGCTTCCCTTTCTCTCACGCATACGGCAGCGGTAAGCAGGCTCTTCCTCTCTCACTCTAACCCACTCTAGTCGTATTTCGGACAGACTTTTCCCCCTCTCTCTACTCAGTGTTTAGTGTGCGATAGACATAATTTTACCATAGATTAGTTTAAGTTATCACTTCTGTCGGGCGTCCCGGGACGCATACGTTTTTTTTAAACTTGTGGTTTGTAGGTAGACAAATAAGATTTACGACCGTGGTAAAAACGCAAGGAGAAATTCGTTTCATAAAATCTACTAAAATACAAAATCTACCTACAGAAGATCATCGTCATCAGCATCCACAGCCTGACTCCACCCACTGCTGGGCATAGGCTTCTCTTTTCTTGTGCCAATCGCCACGCTCCTGTGCCAGCCTCATACAGGTGTTGCCCGCGATGGCAACAATGTGGTCTGCCCATCTCGCCGCCGGACGACCAACATCTCGTCTTCCAGTCCTTGGACGCTACTCTGTCACAGCCTTACTCCACCTGTCATCACTGCGCCTTGCCAGGTGTCCTGCCCAACTCCATTTGGGTTCCATAATACGCTTTCCGATATCGAAGACGTTCGTACGTCTTCGTTGTTTGAAGAAAAATATACCTACTTATAATTGTTACTAATACATAAAAAGTTCATATCGGCAACAGATTTTTTTTTCAAACCTTCCATAACTCGTAAATGTGTACTTTGTTTTTGTTTCTTCAATCAAACCAATGCGGAAAGCATAAAATCGAAATTTGTATCTTAAACAAATACATTTTGCATACCTACTTACATTAATTATTTAAATATTTTGCTCTGGCAACAAGTTGTTTTACATGATAATTTATAATACACTGGCGAGCTATATAAAAATGCCACTAACTTATCATGGAATATTTCCGAAACCACGTTTTGAAATGAAAAGCAACATTCAAAATAATGTATTCAATAGCATTCTGCCTAGCCTTTTCCCAACTATGTTGGGGTCGGCTGCCAGTCTAACCGGATGCAGCTGAATACCAGTATTTTACATGGAGCGACTGGCTATCTGACCTCCACAACCCAGTCTGGGCAATATGATACCCCTTGGTAACACTGGTTGCCACTTTTGGGCTTCTGACGACCCGTAACGACTTTCAAAGATCTACGAATGACAGCCAGGACAAAACGTTATTCAAATGTATTTAATAACGCATTAATAAAACACCAAATTGAAACCAAAAATGCAATTTAATGTGTTAGAGAAGAAAAAACCAATAGGGCTATTTGGACGAAAACAATAAACTCTGAAAGTGGGTTTACGAAATTGAAACTAAATTTTTTAATAATTAAAAATTGCCGTATTGATTCCGCGAGCTCTCAATACAGCTTCTTCAAGGTAAGCTTGCTCACTCCGTGTGACCATATTAGTCATAAATAATTATATTGCATCTATAGGACAAAAAGCTTTTTTGTATTTCTCACTTATCAATCAATCGACCAGCCGCATTGATTGATAACCGCCAATCAACACATATAAATATTTCCATATATCATTGCCTTATAGGGAAGCTGCGAAACAGGTAGCATAGACCAAAACCTGTACTTACTATCTGGATTCTAGACTGAACCACGTCTGTCGTAATGTTCGCATATTGATTCAAGTACTAGACACTGGCCCCGACCACGCTTGTGAATAGTTTAACCACTTTTAATCGGGCACACCCGGAAGAGAGTAAAACCGAAATTTTATTTCAATATTCCAAACAAAACATTTCTACGAATTATAGGCAGAACAGTTATACATATTGTGCGTGCAAGCAAAAATTGTAATAAAATATGTAAACAACACGATTTCGATCTCTTTACAACCAGTGTGACCTCAGCTAGAAGGTGCTTAAGCCTCAATTTTTTTAAATAGCTGCTGCTTTTTAATTATTGTATTTTTTTCCTATTTTTTTATCCTACTTTTCAATATTGCGAATACAAATGGTTATTTTAATAGTTTTAACTATTAAATAAAGTATACTATAGCAATATGTGACTGTTTGTATGTTCACAACACAAATATTATAAGTCTAAACGCGAAGACTTGTAAATGGCTTTCTGTCGACTATTGTTTCCTTTTTTTTGTTTGTTTTTTTTAGCTGTAAGTCTTCCATACTGTAATAAATAAATAAATATTTAAAATATGGCTTACGAGAGTAAAGAAATAATCACCTCAATCACCTCAGCCTATCGCAGTCCACTGCTGGACATAGGCATCTCCCAGACTGCGCAACAACACGCTGTCCTCCGCCTTCCGCATCCAGTCTGTCCCAGCCAACTTCTTTAGGTCATCCGTCCATCACACTACGCTTGCCGATACGCGGTCTCCACTCCAGGGGGTCTACTCCGAAGTGCAAAGTGCGAATGTTCGGATCGGACCGACACATGGCCGAACCGAATATTATTGAAAAATGCGAAAAATGTTCGGACCGGCTCAGTTGGGTCGGGACCATAGTCAATATTCGAAAGAGTGTAGGAGTACGGTCGGGACCAACCGAATCAAATAGTAACTTCGTAGCAGGAAACGGCCGAACATTCGGCCGATACTACTTCGGAGTAGACCCCCAGGACTCGTCTACTCCACCGGCCATCGGTCCTTCGAAAGCCATGGCCAGCCCACTGCCACTTCAGTTTGCTTACTCTGCAAGCTATGTCGGTAACTCCGGTTCTTTTCCGGATATTTTCATTCCTGGTTTGCCTTCAAAGAGACTCCGAGCATAGCTCGCTCCGTAGCCTAATAGCCTCCATAATTATCATCTTCTTAGCCTTTTCTTAACTATGTTGGGGTATTTTTTCGGTATTTTAAATGGAGCGACTGCCTATCTGACCTCAACAACCCAGTAACTAGGTAATACGACACCCCTTGGTAAGACTGGTTGTCAGACTTGCTGCATGTTTGCTTTCGATGACACGGTTGGCGCAGTGGCTGAGCGATCGACTGCTGCGCTGCGTGTCGCGGGCTCGATTCCCGCACGAAACAAATATTTGTATTGCCTACAGGTAGTTGTTCCGGGTCTGGCTGTTTGTGTATGTGAGTTTAAATGTTTGTAAACGCACCCACGATACAGGAGACTTTTCTAGTGTGGGGCAACGTGTTTTGTTTTTTAAAAAAAACCTCAGTACTTTCTCCTCAAATAAAAGTTTGAAAAATCCGCCTGTAGCATTACAAACATACTCACATTCTTAGCACCTATGAAGTTAACTTATAAAGTGGTTTAGCTTCCTCTTTGTGAATCATGTGTAAAGGTCTCGGCGACTACACACTTTCATAGTTCGAATGTCAATAAAAAAAAATCTCTTTGTTTACGTCAATGTTGCACGTGTATACACAAAGAGATTTCTTGTCTCGTGTTGGCACGAACTAAAGGACTAGCTCATAATTTATCTTGGTAAAAAACAGCACCCTAATTGCGAAACAATTATCAATCACAATCTGAATCACATTGAATGATATTGCTATTCCATTGCTTCAAATGATTGAAATATTTTCTGCTCAACAACGTTAATAACGCAATGAATGTTGTTGCACTATCAAAATGAAATCTATTCCTACTGATAGAGTACTTACCGTAATTACCCCTAAGTTTGTGAGTAAGGATGGTGGCTGGATGGTGGCGTCAATGCCGGCTGTCGCAGAACACCAGCATTCCCGAGTTCATACAACCCTGATCTCTTCAGAGCGAGAGTGAATAGGCTTCTTCTGGGCAAGCTCGTTCCACCGTAGATCTCATCCCTGCCTCTGGGCTGGATTGAGGTCAAGAGTGAGCCCATTGTCAATAAAAAAAAAAAAAACCAGCGCTGTGGGGCGCTCTCTCTCGCCTAAGTGGTAAGATTATACTGAGCGATGGCCGTTTTGCGTGCATGTGACGCATGTTTCCCCCAACTTGTTCTTTTTTGTGTTTGTGTTCTTTCTCCGCGTCATGTTTACCGTAAATAAACGTATTTTCTTTCTTTTCTTTCTGAGCTGTCTGTTCAGTTTCCAGATGCACCAAACCTACAGTATTGCAGAAAATATCACTGGAATAATGCTTAATTATGCAGTTTCTCTGCCATCAAGTAACATAACCCAGGTACCCTCCGTGAGAACGTCAGTAACAACCTTCCTTGGGGAGATGGGGTGGATCCATAGAAATGTAAAAAACAGCCGAACACCGATTACTCCGTGATTACTAAGCCGATTTACGTGATTATTTTTGCATCAAGATAGCTGTGGTACACCGGATTTATGCGGTACCCCCGCATAAATCCGGTGTACCACACTACCACAGTCAAAAATAACGTTTTACAAGAAAAAAAAAATCCACGACAGGTTTTTTTTAAGTTGGTAGTTTTTTTATCTATAGTGCAGATATAAAAGAGTCCATTAGATGGAAAATCGTTTAAATCAGGAAATAAAAACCTCAAATCCTTCTATCGAGATCCTACATGGCAATGTTAAAGGGATTTACATACTTAAATGTAGATGCGAAACTGTTGCAGTTTTAAAAGAACACTATCTCTCCAACTCATCATAGTTGTATATGTATATGTATTTATTATTTTGAGTATGATATAATTATTATTATTCTAGTGACATTTATTTTAGAAGTATGTATGTATGTTTATTTGTATGTATGTTAGTATATTCTTGTAATTTTTGTTTAGTTTTTTAAGTGAATTGTTTTTGATTGTATGTATTATTTTTTTGTCTCCTTTATTATTTCACACGCTGTCTACATCTCTGTATCTATTGTCCTGTCTCGGGTGTGCTGGAAGAGATTTCTTTTGAAATAAGCATCACCTCTGTACCTATTTTTTCTGTTCTGTTTTTCTTGTCTGTTTATATATGTCATATGTGTGTACATACATAAATGTAGATAAATGTAGAACTATAAAATAAAATAAAAAAATAGAGGAGCTACTTTAACCATAGTAGACATATCATAATCAGCCTAAAATGTTCCCACTGCTGTGACACAGGCCGCTGTAATCCACCACGCGGGCCCAGTGAGGGTTGATAGATGTCACATGTCTTCGAATTTTTGGTTCTAGGACATGCCGGTTTCCTCACGATGTTTTCCTTTACCGTTTAGAGTTTTGAGAGTTTAGTAGACCTACGTCACAACTTTATTATTTCAACGAAACACAAGTTTTTTTTTTTTAAGGAATTTATCCTCTTCGATGCATTTCTCTGAAATTGGGAAGATTGGAAGTTATAAAAAATGATAATGTGATTTTTTTGGTAGACGGGGGTTTTCACACTCATTTCTGTAGACGAAACGGTGGTCGATGAATGCACGGTGCCCAAAAAGGTAAAAAAGTAGGTACCTACCAAGTATAACCTCATTCAGTATCATTTATCGTCTTCCATTTTCTTCTCAATTTACCTGCAAGCATTCTACCACCTAGCTGTTGACCGCGACTATATCTGCGCATATTTCTTTTTCTTTAAGTTTATAAACAGGGTTAAATTAAATTAGCTAGGTAGCGAAACTTCGCAGGCGTGATGAGTATCGGTATATATACGCGATATAATGAAAAAAAAAATTGATGTTAGTTTGTAGGAGTCAACGACTGCTGGTATTTTGTTACTTAAAGTACGATTTCCGAAAATATGTTTTATCGTGTTAAGATATCGATAATAATCAAGTCTGTGAAGATTCACAAAAAAAAAACTTAAAAAAAATGACTGCTGTCAATAAAAATCATATTTTTTTTTTGTTGTTTTATCATGCTAAGATGTCGATACCCATCACGTATGCGGAGTTTCGCTAGCTAATTTAATTTAACCCTGTATGATATGATATGAAGCAATTGCAGTTCCATATCAAACAGTAATCAACGCAAAGCTTGATAAAATGCAGCTAACTAGTCCAACAACACATAATAAAATTGTCATAATGTCAACTAGGAAACTGTCATGTTACCCATTCGTATGGCAAATTGTTCTATTACTATTATATTAATATCGTAACTCATGCGTTTAATAGTAAAACTATTTATTTATTTATGTATTCGTATCATAGGAAATAAACGGAATAACTTCATTTTAATTGCTTTTACAAACATATTATTTTATGTTTGTTACCTTGCTTTTATTTTTATGGGACTTTATAACAAAGGCGACAAAGGGGTGAAGACTTCTGTAAAAGAAGAACACCTCTTTGGGTTTTTGTAATTTGTATGCTGTTTGCGCTACCTACAAAAGGGGTGAATCGGGACGCAGGGGCAAATCGGGTCGAAACTTTAAAATGGATTTTAAGGATGAAATAATATATATAGTTTAATCGTTAATTATAATACAGTAAACACATTAGAGTCCCTTTTGGCAACCATTATATTATTTCAATTTTAAAATCCCTTTAAAGTTTCGTCCCAATTCATCCCTGCATCCCTATGCACCCCGTTTGGCGTATTCACATTTTCTGCTGTTAAACTGAAGGCGATTCTCGTAATTTAAAACGTTTAAAATCTAGTCGCAGTCTCATCTCGGCGACAAACAAATGTCAAAATGTGGGGAAATTAGACGCATTTTTGACAGATTGAGATTGAGATCAGACTGTGAACGTTCTTAAAATTACAAGAATTGCCCCTCAGATGTCAGACGCAGCCTGCCGGGGCGGCGGGATCATCTGAAAGGTTTACCGCTGCCCTGGAACAGAAAGGGCTAAGGAAGGAACACGGGTGGGTTTTAGTCAGTAAGAGTCTGACACTCCCTTCCGCTCCACCCAGAGCGGGAGGGGTTATTTGATGATTTCCCATCCACAAAAAAAAAAAAAAAGATGTCAGACGCTTCATGTTTCCTGTATTTTTGCCTTCATTCGGCATCTTTCACTCGAAGTGAAAGGTCTGCCAGGCGATTCTGAAAAATCTCACCGTGAAAACTTAAGTAAAATGAGTTTGAAGTGAGCTGTTACTCCACCTGCGGGGTAGTTGCATAACACACCAACAGTAGGAATGGCTTTGATTTTGACAGATCAACAACGTTCATTGCGTTATTTACGTCGTTGAGAAGACAATTTTTTCGAACGTATGAAGCAATGGATTAGCAATATCCTTCAAAATGGTTCAGATTGTGATTGAAAGTGTGTTAGGCAATTGGGTTGTTGATGCTAGGGATTGAATTGACACTGTTGCTCACTTCAGAAAATAGTTAATAATCAAGAAATAACTAACAGAAACCAAATAAAGTTCTGTGCCAATAAAATCGAATGGACAGTTCGTAATCTCCAACATGGCCTACCATGTCGGAGACTACGAACTGTCCATTTGATAAATACACACATTCTCCGGCGTAGTATCAATGTACATTGATACTACGCCGGAGAATGTACGAACGTACTATTCTGACCATTTAGGGCGGATTTTTCAATCTTCTGATAACTTATACTGATTAATTTTGAAATTTTGACAGTTCTTTCATAAAGAAACTGTCAATCGTCAATTTTATTCCTCGAATGAAGTTATCTGGCGATGGAAAAATCAGGCCTTAGAAAACAAAATCCCGTGCACATGATGACCACAGCTGCGTCCGTGAGTAAAACAAAAGAGGATCCTTTTTACGTCGACTAATAATAGGCGCTGCAAGCAGGAATAGTCCTTACGGTGGGCAGGTATAGGTTTTGGCGACAGTACATGTATCTCCCGGGCCCCAGACTCATGATATTGTAGGAGCAGTGGGTTTCAAGTCGGTAGGAGTCAGACATAACCTTCCGTTCTCCCCAGACGGAGGATATCCATGAGGATTTCCCCACGGAAAAAAGGGTACCGATATCAAATAAAAAATGTAAAACTAGAGGTTTTGACCGTAATAAATTGAAACAGTTTTAGTATTTTGATTCGTCACGATCAATCCACCTTTTTCGTCGAATGTCAAATTCTTTGAAACCAGACCTTGTGCCCTGGGTATAAGAAAAGTACCGGCTTCTATCTGAACTAATTATTTCTTGTAATTACACATATTTAACGATAATAATGATGAATGAAAAATGTCAACTAAGCCAGCAGGCATGACTCAACGTGTGGGTTTTCCGTTATTGGTATTACATGAATGGACTTTGTAAAAAGTTGTCACTAGAAACTGGATTGCATGTATTGCAAATTTTGCCTGTCAAGTGTCAACTTTACTTTTAAAATGCTGCTGATATATTCTGTAAAAAAACAAAAACCGACTTCAAAATAAAACACTACAAAGTGAAAAATAACTTTAATTTCGGAAGTCTCTGGATCTGTATTTTAGTTTTTTGGCACCGACTTCAGAAATTAAAGTTCATTTTCAGTTTGTAGTGTTTTTTTTTTTTCTTCGAATTTTTGGTTCTAGGACATGCCAGTTTCCTCCCGATGTTTCCCTTCACCGTTTTGAGAGAAGGGGTGATGAAATTATTTACACAAATTAAAGCGCCTGCCTGAGTTCGAACGCACGATCTACAACTCTTTACTACTCGTCGGTCCCGATGCCACTGGGCTACCACAGCTCAAACAAAACAAAAGTGAAATCAAATGAATTTATTTTTATAACAAAATCACAAATAACACTTACCTACTTACGCAAACGCTAAGCCATTCTAATTAAACAACCTTTTACCTCTATAGATCCAGAAGTGACATTCTCACTTCACATACGCACTTAGGAACCTACTTCTGGGTGACAAATTAAATACAAGCGATTAATTTTCTCGTATCAATCACTATCGAACTAGATTGTTAATCGTAGTAGTATTAGCTATGTGATGACGTCACAAATACTTACTTTAGTACCTATGTATGCGTCATACACATTTCCTGATTCTTGCTGAACCGCTAAGTTTTATGACGTAGTGACGTGTTGATAGTTTTTTGTTTCGTTTGCTTTTTTTTGTTTGATTAATGTCGGTTTGGGGTTTTCTATTTCTGTATGTTTTTGTTTTATTTTTAGCTACTTGTTTAGCTCTTAAGTTAATGGGTACTTGGTTGAAGGATTGTCCATGTCGATTAATTATATAATACGTATGGATTATCACGTCTTAGGTAGATCGTCAAGGTGACTTTTTGCAGCGATTCAGTAGCGCGATTCATAGTTAAAATGCCGCTGAATCGCGACGGTGGCGATGTAGAATCATGGTTCAATCATCTGCCGAGCCCAACTAGCCCACATAAAATACTGGTGTTCGGGTGTTGGGAGCTGTCGGGAGCTGAACACCAGTATTTTATATGGAGCGATTCTACATGATAGTAGAGGTTAAATAAATAGTGCTACTGTGATTTCAAACAAAACGTCTTCCGTACAATACTTCAAATATATAAATTCTATAGGAGGGCTGGTGACCTGATTTACAGGTTTTGTAAAAAACTTAGCTTAGACACCAGTCTTCCACAAATTAAGTACAAAATTGTATCTGTGTAGACTAATTATACTTACGACGTTACATCCTCAAGATTTAATGATAACTATGTAGTTTCACTTCTCAATGTACTAGGCGTCGCACATAATTTTTAGAAAACTGTGAAAATAAAAATCAAATTATAAAATTCAAATTGGTTCTACTACATCCGCCGACTGCCGCGCCATCTCCACATAACTTCATTCCTTTTTTATGTGCGGGCGTCGTAACATCGTGTGTTTGGCAAGAATATAGTTTTAGTTAAAAAATAGTGTGTATTTAGTGGAATAAACGTTTTATAATGGGAAAACGGAAAAGGGAACATAGTAATTCAAAAATTCGTCGAAAGATAAAGCGTTTGGAGCGAAAATTACGTGCCTCATCGTCAACAAGCAAGGATGAGGAAGGTTAGTACTTACACATCTTTTGTTGTTCCTAATTTGAATATCGTAGCCAAATATCGGTGAGTCTATAGGAATCATTATAACTATGAACGAATTTGTCTAAATATATTTTTTATTCGTCCTATAGTTTTGCGATATTTTTTGCTGTCTACCTTCGTTTAAGGTAACTTTTTTATTTTGTTGAAAATTGTACTTTATCCTGTTCATAATAAGGACTAGGTTCGTATGGTTGGTGTTTCTTTTTGTTACATTCGACATGTAAATGTAATATGTAAGTCCTAACTACGATTGTAAATTACTAGTCATTCATTGAAATCTTGCATCTACATAGTTATACTCCGTGACGTGAGCACGGCTGATAACGAATTAGTCTAGTGGCGTATCGGGAATACGTACAATGACTTTAAAATGTATACACACTGCATACAGCAGTTAGTCAAATAAACAGTCGAATGGCGTAACGTGAGTACGTACAAAGACTAAAAGACAACACTGTCAACTACAACAGTTGTTCTGTTTCTTTTAACTTACAGAATATGACCGTTATCACTCAAGGTCACCAACACCAGACTCACTGCAGCTGTCTTTATATTCAAATGAATCAGAAGATAATATCCCAATCAGATCTGGCGTTGTAATCCCAGCTAGCCCACCACGGACCGGTGATGCTACAGATAATGCAGATGCATCTAATTTACTCCTCCAAGACCCTGGTCCTAGTTCAAATGAGGTCCCAATAGCTGAATCTGAGGTTTTACCGCCTGAAATATTAGAGGCGCTAGGAGATTCTACAGGCAAAGAAGAGGTCTTAGGCCCGACTATAAATGAGGAGATTTCTAAACGTTGGGGTAGGATCCTAGTTGAAGGGTTGACTAGAGAGTTGAAGGAAGCCACTTTAAAGCAAACTTTAACGCCCGAAAACTTCACTTTATCGAAAGCGCCAAAGCTTAATTTAGAAATTTCTGCCATCATAAGTGACAACATTAAGCATCGGGATAAACTGCTCGAAAGAGCTCAGAACCAACTTGGGTTGGGCATTGCTGGTCTTAGCAATCTGGCTTCGTCTCTGATTAAAGAAGACCACCCAAAGGTGGAAATCTTGAAAAAGCTGTCGGAAGTCAGCAAGATTTTTCTAGATTTACACTACGAGAACTCACAACATAGAAGAAAGTTGATAACTTCATCACTGGATAAAAAATTTACTACTACAATAACTGATATAAAACGAGATACATTTTTGTTCGGAGTTGACCTTGGAGAAAAGATTAAGGCCACAAAAACAGCAGAAAAATCAGGTCTTCAAATAAAGCGAAGCAATGTTAGTGTTCCTTCCACATCCAGACAACAGGGAAACTGGAGAGGCCCACCCAGGTTCCAATCAACCAGGAGTACCAAACTGGGTGGGCAGAAGCCGAGGTACACATCCAATCAAGGACACTTGACACAACAAGGTCGGAGGCAGCCAGCTGCGAATCGAGTCCCTCCTGCCCGGAAGATGGACTACAAAACTCGCAGGAACCAGTAGAGGTAACAGTTCATGCTGGTAGATTACGCCACTATCTTAGCCACTGGCAAGCAATAACCAAAGACCCAATAGTCTTAAACTATGTTAAGGGTTTAAAAATTACTTTTGATGAGCTTCCTTTTCAAAAATTTGAACCATCTAACCCAAGGTCTAGTAAAACAAAGCTTGAACATTTAAAGTTGTCTATTTCAAAATTATTGTCTTCAGGGGCTATTAAAGAATGCTATGATATGCCTGGCCAATTTATTTCTAGTATTTTTTTGATTCCTAAAAGCGATGGGTCGTTTAGGTTCATTTTAAATTTAAAATGTCTTAATAAATTTATCAGTCCAGAGCACTTTAAAATGGAAGACATTCGTACGGCTACTAAATTAATCAGTAAAGATTGTTTCATGACAACTATGGATCTACAGGAAGCTTATTTTTTAGTGCCCATTCACAATTCTAGTAGAAAATATTTGCGATTTAGATTTCAAGGTTCAACTTTTGAATTTCAGTGTCTCCCTTTTGGCTTGTCTATAGCACCTTTCGTTTTTACGAAATTAATGAAGCCAGTAGTAGCTAATCTTAGAAACCAAGGGTTACTCCTAGTTGTTTACTTAGATGATTTGTTAATTATAAATAACTCTTTTAATAGTTGCATAGAAAGTACAGCAGCAGCAGTACAAGTTCTTGAGAGATTAGGATTTATCATTAATAAAGAAAAAAGTAGCTTGATACCAAAACAAATTCAAAAGTTTCTAGGTTTCGAAATAAATTCTCAAGATATGTGTCTAATGCTGCCAGAGATGAAACGTCGAAAAATACTCGACCAAACAAAACGTATTGCTAAAAAAAGGGCTTTAACAATTAGGGATTTTGCAAAGTACTTAGGTTTACTTTGCTCGGTTTGCCCAGCAATTTCTTATGGTTGGTTATATATGAAACGTTTCGAACGCGTAAAATTTCTAGCTTTGCGTAATTCTAAAGACAATTATGATTGTGTCATGAACCTTTCGCCCAATCTTAAGTCAGAGTTTTCCTGGTGGCAAAATAATATTTTAACATTAACAAATCCAATACGTAGTGGTAGGTATGATCTGGAAATCTTCTCAGATTCATCCCTTACAGGTTGGGGTATATATTGTAATGGAGTCCGTGCTCATGGTTTTTGGAGTGACACAGAATCTAAAGAACATATAAATCTTTTAGAATTGAGGGCAGCTCTTATTGGCTTACAGTGCTTCGCTAAAGATCTGTATAATAAGGAGATTTTACTTAGGATTGATAATACTACAGCTATAGCTTATGTAAATAAGTACGGGGGAATCCAATTTACACACCTACATGATATAGCTAGAGAAATCTGGCAATGGTGTGAGCAAAGGAAACTCTTTGTTTTTGCTTCTTACATCAAGTCTAAAGAGAATACAGAAGCAGATCTCGAATCTAGACAATTAAATATTGACATTGAATGGGACTTAGCTAGGTCTGCTTTTGAAAAAATCACAAATACTTTTGGAAACCCTCAAATAGATCTATTCGCCACACGATTGAACGCAAAATGTAAAAAATACATATCGTGGAAACGAGATCCATCAGCATATAACATAGATGCGTTTACAATAGACTGGTCGCCTTATTTTTTCTACGCCTTTCCCCCGTTCTCACTGATTCTTAAATGCTTAAGAAAAATAGTTACAGATAAAGCCACTGGGATTATAGTGGTACCATATTGGCCTAGCCAGCCATGGTACCCACTGTTTTTATCTCTTTCTAAAAACCAGTTTATGTATTTGGAACCGAGTCCCTCATTGCTTTTATCACCTTTCAGAACTTCACATCCACTCTGGAAAGGACTTACCCTGGTGTCGTCACTATTATCAAGCAAGCGTACGTAAAACAATTGTTACCAGATAATGCTGTTGAAATAATAATATCATCGTTAGCAGACAGCTCTCTTAAACAATATAATGTAGTTTTAAAGAAATGGTGGTATTTTTGTACTAAAAAGAAGATAAATATTTTTGATAACAATATTCCGAATATTCTTGAATTTTTGGTTAATGAATATCATTTAGGCGCAAATTATTCAACCCTGAACACCTGTCGTTCCGCACTTGCATTAATACTGGGTAAATGTATAAGTCAAGACGATCGTATTATAAGGTTTATGAAAGGAGTTTATAGGACCAAACCTTCCTTCCCTAGATATAAATCTACATGGGATCCTAATCTTGTATTAGATCACCTTTCAAATTATTATCCAAATGAAAACCAAACCTTGGCCTCTCTATCCAAAAAATTAGTAGCTCTGCTCGCATTGTCAACTGCACAACGTGTGCAGACGCTATCGCTTATACGTTTGTCTAGTGTTGAAATAAGTAGCGCGAGGATAGTTATTAATATAAATGATCTAATCAAAACTTCGGCTCCTAAAAGACCGGCGCCTCATTTAATTATACCCTTTTTCTGTAATCGAGAACAAATCTGTCCAGCCAAAACATTGTCCGCGTATATTGAAGCCACCAAGAGTTATAGGAGCTTACCACTAACTGATAGACTTATTCTTACTGCCAAGAAACCAATCCATAATGCTAGTGCCGCAACTATAAGTAGATGGATTAGAAATGTGTTGACTGAAAGTGGTATTGATACAGGGGTTTTTAAGGCTCATAGCACCCGCCACGCGTCAACCTCGGCGGCTAGTCGTAAGGGGGTTTCAGTAGACATAATCAAAAGAACCGCAGGTTGGTCAGGCAACTCTTTAACCTTCGCTAAATTCTATAATCGTCCGATTACAGTAAACGAGGACGACGCATTTGCGGAGGCAATATATAATAATTGTTAATTTAAGGTAAAAATTATAATTATTTAATACCTGCCTAATATTAAATAATGGTCACATTATGCAGAGAATGCAATTTTTGTTTATTATGATTAATGTATTTTATATACCTACTGTTTAAGTATGTACCTACACAATAAATGTTATTTCAATGTTATGGTTTCATATTATCGTGTTCATTCTTCATAAAAACCTATACCAATCTCGTTTGAATGAAAGCGCTAAACATCTACATAGTTATCATTAAATCTTGAGGATGTAACGTCGTAAGTATAATTAATGGTTAAACGAACTTACCTTAAGTGATGTTCGACCATAATTATACGAGACGTTACATCCGAAGAGATTTAAAGTCCCTCCCGAACCCATAAACTAAAGCCCATCAAACAATTCATCAAACGAGAGTAGTCTCTAAAAATGAATGAAGTTATGTGGAGATGGCGCGGCAGTCGGCGGATGTAGTAGAACCAATTTGAATTTTATAATTTGATTTTTATTTTCACAGTTTTCTAAAAATTATGTGCGACGCCTAGTACATTGAGAAGTGAAACTACATAGTTATCATTAAATCTCTTCGGATGTAACGTCTCGTATAATTATGGTCGAACATCACTTAAGGTAAGTTCGTTTAACCATTAATTTAACTTTAAGCTGTAATTTGTGGTCATCATCTCCCTTACCTTTTCCCAACTATATTGGGGTCGGCTCGGCTTCCAGTCTAACCGGATGCAGCTGAATATCAGTATTTTACATGGAGTGACTGCCTATCTGACCTCCATAACCCAGTTACTAGGTAATATGATACCCCTTGGTAAGACTGGTTGGCAGACTTTCAGGGTTCTGACTATTAGTAACGACTGTCAAAGATCTACGAAAATGACAGCCGGGAGCAACGGCTTAACGTGCTTTCCGAGACACGGAGGGGTTCAGTGGAAAAGGATGGTCACCCATCCACAGACCGACCGCGGCAAGCGTATTTCTGCCATGAGCATTTGTGGTAAGAAAAATAAATATATTCTATTCTAGATAGGCATCTGACCTTCACAACCATGGTTGCTTGGTCGAAGATATACTACCAGCTACATACAGCACGGGGACTGTGTCTCGGTATATTTTGACTATTGTACTGCTAGAGCAGTATGAGGAGGATCGTTATACATATGTAACGATCATAGCAGGTGGCTTTCTGTAGTTTCTGTCTACCCCATGGGAAGAGGGCATGAGTTTATGTATGTGTGTACTAGCTGTGCCCCGCGGTTTCACCCGCATAGGTTTCGATCCCGTGGGAATATCGGGATAAAAAGTATCCTATGTGTAAATCCTGGTTATAAACTATCTGTGTGCCAAATTTCATCCAAATCCGTTTAGTAGCTTTGGCGTGAAGAAATAACAAACAAACACTCACACACACTCACTCACAAACTTTCGCGTTTATAATATTAGTAGGATGTAATGTATGGAAAGGACGAAACGATAAAAAAATTAAAGAGGAAAGAAATTAAAAAGAAATTAAAAAAAAATAGGAAAAGAAAAAGGAGCAGGATAAAGGATTCTCCCCATTGTGACTAGAATAACTTATTTAAGTAGATGCAATAAGCATTTTTTTTTATGTATCGCTACTGAATTGCTGCAAAAACTTACCGTGGCCTTATGTAATTTAGCTTACGGCCCACCCCCTCCCTCTCACAGAGAGGAGGCCTGCGTCCCAGCAGTGGGAACATTATAGGCTCATTCTGCTAGCTACTTGCAGAGCTTGCTTGCTGAGTAAGCAAACTGAAGTGGCAGTAGGCTGGCCATGTTTGTCGAAGGACCGAAGGCCAGTGGATCAGACGAGGGTCACGGGGGTCTACTCCGAAGTAGTATCTGCCGAATGTTCGGCCGTTTCCTGCTACGAAGTTACTATTTGGTTCGGTCGGTCCCAATCCTACACTCCTACACTCTTTCGAATATTGACTATGGTCCCGACCATAGTATGTCCCGACCCAACTGACCCGATCCGAAGTTTTTTCGCATTTTTCAAAAATATTCGGTTCGGCCATGTGTCGGTCCGATCCGAACATTCGCACTTTGCACTTCGGAGTAGACCCCCGGGAGTGGAGACCGCGTATCGGCAAGCGTATCTAGTGTGGGACGCCCAGCTAGATGGACGGACGACCTAGAAAAGGTGGCTGGAGTAGCCTGGATGCAGAAGGTGGAGGACCAAGTGTTGTGGCGCAGTCTGGGAGAGGTCTAGCGAGTTCAGAACGGTAAGCAGTGGACTTCAATAGCTGAGTTGATCTAAAGGCTATAAGATTGTGATGATCAAGTTCTCACCTAGCAGGAAATATTCTTTTATACCTAACTAGCTTCTGCCCGCGGCTTCGCCCGCGTGGATGTCGTAAGTTATCCCACAGGAACGTGCTACCAGGATAAAAAGTATGTGCTTCCCCAGGATGCCATCTATCTCTTTGCCAAATCAGAAGTTCAGTGGTTTAGGCGTGAAAATGTAACATACAGTTTTAAGTTCAAATCCTCCCCTAAAAACCGAATTACCCCTTTTTGCCCCGTCAGGGGTCAATTTTCGACAAATTTACATACTTATTATTAACTAGCTTCTGCCCGCGACTTCGTACGCGGATCCAGTCCCTTTCTCGTTCCGATAGGAATTTCGGCAAGAGTTTGAACTGTGCGTCGATATGTCAGACAATAAATCAATCAAAACCGATGAAGGATTTCGATTAAGTTTGGTATAACTTAGATTGAGTGTTGTAGACTGGGTAGGTTATAACTTCATTAAAATACAAAGGTAGAATTATTTTCATTCCGAAATTATGAAGCGAAATTAATATCAATTAGTTAACATTACTATTCTAAAAAAAATCTTTATAAACTATACTTTTGGTTTTTCCGTCGGGTGCCAGAATATAAAGCCCGGAAGCGTTGCTAACCCTTGAGAAAGCAACATAAAGTTGGCCATCAGAAAAACAGCCGGTTCTCAAAATATCAGCCCCAGCAGCTTTCAGTTTCTGTCCCTGTGACTTGTTTATTGTCATGGCAAAGCATGTAGTCACAGGAAACTGTGTGCGTTTAAATTGAAAGGGGAGATTCTTGGCGATGAGTGGTATGCGTGGTAAGAACACAGTCTCACCGGCACCACTCCCAGTGAGGATTACAGCTACAATAATATTGCGTTGTAAAACCTCAACTATAAGTCGGGTTCCATTACACAGTTTCGGCGGTGTCAAATTTCGCATCAGCATTATCGGAACACCAACTTTGAGTCTTATTTTATGAGCAGGGAGACCACTCGCTGTGAGTGAATTGAGGAACTCAACTGGGTAATTGGTGGCGTCGTCCTGATTGACTACGTTATCAAAAGAAGTGTAAACGACTTCATCTCCAATAATTTCCCCCAATTTTTTTTCATTTATTGATGCAGCTTGTTCGTTTTTTGGGGTCGATATAACGCGTTCACATAACCACGAATTTTCATGGTTTCTTATGCTCTGAATCTCCCCAAATACTGATTGTATAAGTTCCTCTTCGGAGGCAACAACTTTTCCAAGTATATCAGGAACAGTCACCAGACCTGAGCAGGAAGGAGACCTTCTCCAACTTTTAATAATATTTCTGAAAACTCTTGGGCATGTGAATTACCACCAAGCTGGGCTTATTCTCATTTTTATTGTTAATCTTAGCTTTTGTATGTGAGGCCATAGATACGAATGTTTTAATGAGGCGTTAATCTCATCTGTATAAAGTGATTTTCACATCAAATGTTCCTGATCCTTGATTTTTATTATCTCGGCGGAAAATACTCATCAGACCAAACAAATTTTGTTAAAATTTAATGTCTGTATATGCCATAGTTTAGCTGTGCTCTCCAAGTTCCACATCAGATGTTTCAATCTTCGAATTTTATTCTCCCAGCAGAAAATAATCATCAGACTGAACAACTTTTGCAAAATGTCATTCCTATATATGTTATGGTTTAGCTGTCCTCTTAGAGTTCCACATCAGATGTTCCAATCTTCGAGATTTATTCTCGCAGTAGAAAATGCTCATCAGACTGAATAACTTTTGCTAAGATGTCAAACCTATATATATTATAGTTTAGCTGTGCTCTAAGAGTTCCACATCAGGTGTTCCGGATCTTCAATTTTATTCTCGCAGCAGAAAATGCTCATCAGACGCAATTTTTTTTTAAGGCGCCATTTTTCTAACTCTTATAGTTTAGCTGGTCTGTTGCGGTTCTGCATCAGGTGTTCCAGTTTCCAAAATCAATTATAGCCTATATGTTGCCCAGGTTTAGTAGCTAGATAACAAAAAAAGTTTCATTCAAATCCGTCCAGTAGTTCCGGAGATTAGCGTGTATAAACAGACAAACAGACAAACAGATAAACAGACAAACAGACAAACAGACAAACAGACAGACTTTTTTTATTAGATTCGTGTTCTATTACTGTTTCTTAACCCCCCTCAATTATTCTTTTTTAAATATATTCAATGTACAGACACAACTTTTTTACATTCTTATTATAAGTATAGATATTAGCAAATAAATTAACTGAAGTTGTCAAAAAAATAAAAAGCCCGTTTTGACATTGACAGTTCTAGTAGTTAATAAAGATCAAATTCGCAAAACACGTATCCGTTTGTATGAAACTGACAGGAGTCAAGAACGCATTCTCAAATGTCAAAACGGGCCTTTTATGTTTTGACAACTTTACTACCCAGCCATGGTTTCTTGGAAAATAGGCGTGATGGTATGTAAATATTTTCCATTCAGATGTAAAGGGAAATCCAACCACACACTCAGACGGTCAATATGACCTTTGCACGACATTTTAATGAATTTTCAAACTCATCTTGTTTTGGTAGTTAATGTATGTACTCATCGACCTCAACTTTGTGTTGATGTCGACGTCATCAGTTGAATGGATTTGTGGTTTCTCCAAAAACCGTTAAACAACATCACGCTTGTTTTATCCCGGGCTGAAGGGATAGACAGACGTGCAGCTCTGCCTACCTTTTCGGGCCGGGCTGGCAAAATAAAGGTGAACAATTCAACCAAGTACACTTTCAGCACCGGCGTAACACACTTTCAATCACAATTTAAATCATTTTGAAGGATATTGCTAATCCATTGCTTAATTGTTTCCCGCACGGAACAAATATTTGTATTGCCTACAGGTAGTTGTTCCGGGTCTGGCTGTTTGTGTATGTGAGTTTAAATGTTTATAAACGCACCCGCAATACAGGAGTAATTCTTAGGTGGGGCAATGTTTAAAAAAAAAAATATGTGTTCGAAAAATTTGTCTGGCCAACAACGTAAATAACGCAATGAATGTCGTTGAACTGTCAAAATGTAAGCCTACTGCTAGTGTGTTACACAACTACCCCGCAGTTATATTAGTCCTATGTAATTATAAGTATGTCTAAGAAGTCCTATTGCTATTAATCAGGCACAGAACAGTGTAGCCCCAAGACCGGGAAAAATTAAAAATTTAATTAATTATAATTAAATTTTTCAATAAAAAAATCCGTGACACAATTTCCATAACTCGTAAATGTATAGGTACTTTTTTTTAACTGTATTTGTGTATTCAATCAAACCAATGCGGACACCAAAAAAGGACAAAATCGAAATTTGTAATTTAAACAAATAAATTTTGCACACTTACATTCATTATTTTTATTTTATTTAGGTATTTAATTAATTATTTTCTCAGTCACTGGGAACTTCCGAGCAGAAAAACTCAATAACACTACCCCAACCGGGGATCAAATCTAGGACGCTCAGCTGTCACGCTGGCAAGCTCTAGGTGACTAACCAACGACCCCGTTATCTTAATCCGCTGTAAATTACATAAAAAAAGTTCTTTAAAATCATAAACTTCTTTAAATATTAGCTTAAAGTGTGTCACAGCAGCACGGTTCAAGAATCAAAGACCTTGGAGATGCAAAAACAGTGCACGAGTGAACAGCGGTACCGCGAGGGTCAACCGACCAGCGGTTGTAGAGATTTCACAATTTGCAGACCATGGAATAGTGTAACTATTGGGTTTAGTATCAAAAATATGTAGGTAATAATACACATTTTTGACACTAAACCCGATTTTTGAAACTAAACCACACAAATTCGAAAAATATTTGATGAGATCGTAATTAAAAAATCGTCTCCGTACGTCCGTTTGACACCGTCCGTTTATTTTACCTCTGACAGTAGCTACTTACCTTATTGTAACGAGTATATCGATTACTGTGATTTTGACAGAGTTTTTAGTAGCAACAACCAAACAATGTCTCAAACAGTGACTCTACGTATTTTTCCAGATCTGCGTGCAGTCTTTAAAAAGGCAGATCCACATCTGCGTAAGTGCAAGAACAATGCGGTTCGCGTACAACTTGACGTAATACACACACTGACGACACGGTTGGCGCAGTGGCTGAGCGATCGACTGCTGCGCTGCGTGTCGCGGGTTCAATTCCGATCCGCACGGAACAAATATTTGTATTGCCTACAGGTAGTTGTTCCGGGTCTGGCTGTCTGTGTATGTGAGTTTAAATGTTTTTAAACGCACCCACGATACAAGAGTAATTCCTAGTAAAAAAAAAAACTTGGCCCACGACATGGTTTTTTTTTAAAAAAAAACTTAAGAACATAGTATGGACATATTTGGACACGATCGCGAGTATCCAGCGCGGGGTTTGCGTGCAAGTTCACGACGTACACATATTCGTGGTTCTGCGAAGTATTCTCAAACGCGTCTACACTAAATTAAGTTAATGAAGCACAAACAATTCACACAAATCAACGCTCGCGAACTGCGCGTAAGCTGTTTGCGAAGTGCGGGTTTGCGCGCAGAGTGTGACGCGTCCATACCCGTTAAAGGCGCGTAGTGTGCACTGGTCGTGCGCGTGCGCTGCAGCAATTGTGGATCCACCTTTAGATGGGTTTTAATTTTTATAATCATGCCAGATGCCAGTAGTGTTTACCTATATGTTTACACATCTAATGGCAATTCAGTAATGTATTTGAGGCGACCTCGATGCAAATGACATGTATATGATAGTTAAGTAATTACTTCGCTAAATCTGAACATACCTACCTACATATTATGAAGTACATGACTTGTGAGTGTCATGATTCGAACAGAGTAACATAAATCATACTAGCTGTGCCCATGACTTCACTTGTGTGGACCACCCTCTACACTCCTACTAAAACTTAGCTAGTGAACATAAATCTATCAATACTTCTATACTTATAATAAAGCTGTAGAGTTTTTTTGTTTGTTTGTTTGAACGCGCTAATCTCCGGAACTGCCAGTCGGATTTGAATATATTATTTTTGCATTTTATAGCCCAATACTTGCCAAAGGATATAAACTAAAACATCACGCTAAGACTTTTAGGAGCCGAGTAAAAAAAAAAAACAAAGCGAGCAAAAACGAACTAAGAGCGCAGGCAGGCGATGCGATGCGACGTAGTGGGTCGGGGGACAAGAAAGTTTACGCGGACGACGTCACGGGTAGAAGCTAGTAAATCAATAAAACAACACATAAATCGGCAAAGTGGTTTTCGAGTTATAAGCGCACTGACAGACAGACAGTGGGACGTGGTGTTTGTGTTTGGAAGTGTTAGCATAAGGACAATCGGACAATTAATGAAAATAACGGACACTAATAAATTTGAGTAATTTATAGTTAGCGAAAAAACAAGCTTCGAAACTTCCTGATTAAATCTAGATATGAAGGTTGATTGAGATAAGATACTACTTGAACTTATCTAAACCATAAATCGAGAATAAAACTTTTATTACTTGATTTTATTTGTCTGTACTTAGCATAGCATATAGCATAATCAGCCTACATATAATGTTCTCACTGACAGACATGACCATTCTATTTTATGTTTCGTCGATTGAACTGCAATGTACAGACGCCAGCACATCAAGCTACTACAATCTGTCAAATTTCTTTACTAGATTTTCAACTTTATCACAAACGCATTAAGGTTCAAGGTTGATTGGAAAAATTTGATAGTTTCGGGTAGATTGACCACCTGGCGTCTGTACCCTACTCAAATGTTGAATAACTTTAGTTTCACTTGTTCCACAAAGAAGAACCATGGAATTACTGAGAAAAAATAAAGTCTCACTAGTTCCATGGAACAATTGCTGGTGGAACTGATCCAAAAACACTAATATCAGATTAACTAACCCGCACCCTAATTGCGTAACACACGATTAATCGGAATCGGTTTCATTTTGACAGTTCAACAACATTCATTGCGTTATTTAGGTACGTGTTGAGCAGACAAATTTTTCGAACTTATGAAGCAATGGAATAGCAATTTGCTTCAAAATGATTCAGATTCCGATTGATTGTGTGTTACGCAATTGGGGTGCGGGTGTTATACCCTGTCCATTAGGTAAACCGTTGTTTTACAGATGGAACTTTGGGGGTATGAGGAACAGGGTGTAAAGTACACTCATCCTCTATTGAAAAGGGAGGATCCTCCGACCAGACGGGTGTTATGTCTTGCGGGCAATTGCCCAACGATTGATATTGGGAAATTTTATCTATGCTAATTGCACGGTAAACTCTGCTTGCGAGATGCAGGATTTGCATGTGGCGTTGTAGATACCGCTACAGAACTAGTGATTGCAGCGACACACAATACATTGATTGATATACGGTACACGTACGGTATTATATGTAAGATGCCATAAATAAGATAAGGACGTTTGCATATTTATTATATCACACATTTTAAAGTTAACTTTTACGTAATCTGGAATAGTTACGTTCTAAGACAGCTGTCAGAAAACGGTTTCAGTTTCAGTTTCAGTGCAATGTGACTAAATGTATTACTTTTTACTTTGTTTTGTAATCTAATCATAATAATTATGTAAAAATTGTATGTTTTGCTAATATTCTAATAGTTTAATATTTTAATGAATTATTTTTAACCTTTTAAAGTGAATGTTGTGCATGCCTATAAGTGATGTATTTACACAGAATTGGAGACTCGTGATTACCTATTGTTACTACCCTTGTAAATATATCGTTGGTGTGCCTTGCTTAATAAATAAATAAACGGTTAACCTAATGCACAGAGTATACTTTTTAGTGGCCCAACGTCTAATAAGAGCTAAAATGTTAATTACTTATCTCCGAGTTTACAAGCTCTAGATTTACTCATTTGACCCGACTAAAAATGCCACTGGGCTTAAAAGCCAATTAATTAGGTGCGAATATTTCAAGGACTAATGAGTTCATTCGATAAATACTTACACGTGTAAGAATATGTTGTAAACAGGCATGGTTAGAAGTGGTTTTGTCTGTAACTTACTTATTAAATTGAAATAAGCTTCAAAGTTATCTCTTAATTGCTCGTAGGTTTAGTGGTCGCATGGGCTACTGCTGAGCATGAGGTCCTGGCTTCGAGTCCCGAGTTGGAAAACGTGCTTTTGTAGTTTTCCATCTGGAATTTGTCAGTAGCGTCTCGTACGTAACCCAGGTTCTGACGTTTCATAAGTGCCCATGTTGAAATAAAATATGTATTTCGATTTTGATTTTGAATGAATGTTATTCCTTACAAGCCGTGTATCCAACCAACTACCATATAAAAATCCTTCCTTAGTGCTCACTGCCGACATAGTTTGTTGAAGGACCAATGACCGGTGGAGCTGATGAGTTCTGGAGTGGAGACCGCGTATCGGCAGGCGGACGACCTAAAGAAGGTGGCTGGGACAGACTGGATGCGGAAGGCGGAGGACAGGGCGTTGTGGCGCTGCCGGGGAGAGGCCTATGTCCAGCTGTGGACTGAGTTGTTTCTGTTGCTGAGTGGAGCTGACAACAGGCTGAGTTGATTGATTGATCGAGTGCTCACTGTCACTAAGAAACTCACGCTGCTAGATCCAGCGGTTTAGGCTAAAGATATCAGTTATTACAATTTAAAAAAAAACACCACACACAATTACCACAATACACACAACAAAACAACCACACACAATTACCACAACAACCACACACACAACACATTACATACCAACACACAACACACATTACAACACAACAACAACAACAACACACAACACATACGACATTTACAATTACCTATCCTGTTTTCGGAATCCCGTTCTTCCCCTATACCTCGGTATCATTCGGTATAGTCTATTCGCACAAGTAGACAGCGCGCCAGTGACGGTATCCTTTGTTGTCAATGCGGCTTCTTGTGATGTTCGGCTGCAGTCGCCTCGCGGTAGTTTTCAAAGGGCTCCACTAGGAAGAGCCTGAACATTTGTCTCTCTTTATATTTATAATACTTAGGGCTGATTGTTGTGATAATTTTATTCATGGAAAAAAATTAACGTCTGACAGATTTTGTATGGGAGAACTGTCAAAAATTCAAATTTATTCCTCGGATAAATTATTTGGCGTTGGGAAAAGCAGTCCTTTGTTGTTTTTATTTTATTCTTTTCCTATATTTTTATTTTTTTTATTTCCTACAACGGCTTTTTTTTCATAATCTTTATTTCCTCTAAATCCAGAGCACTTATTTCCCTATACTATCCATCAGCAACTGTCAATCAATATGGTAAAAAATCATAAATCAATTATTGTTATCGATGGCGCTATGATGTAATTTCCATTAATTATGCGTCATTATGATTGATTACATAACTCAAGGTAAATCACGCCATAGGGAATACAATGAACTTTGAATAATAGACTAATATAAAGCTGAAGAGTTTGTTTGTTTGTTTGTCTGTTTTAACGCGCTAATCTCTGGAACAACCTGTCGGATTTTAAGAATCATTTAAATTGTTACCGTACAGGGATAGATAATTCATTGGAAATATCTTAATTTTGAATAAATAATTTCCAGTCCAGTAGTTTTTTCATACAACACAACATCATAACAACACACATCACAACACCAAAGGTAACATCATCATCAGGTAACATCTGTACGCCAAAGGTCTGTTCGTGAAATTTTACGCTCGTTTTCGTTAAAAATCATCGTGTATTTTACTGATTAAAAAATTTTTTTTTTTTTTTAAATACGATATAAATAAAACTAAATGAATAAAAAATACGTTTAACAGCATGCATGCATCAGGCGTGATCGAACTCAAGAGCAGGCCCATTTAACAAAAAAAGGAAAAAAGAGAGAAAAAAGGGAGAAAAAAAAATTCCCAAACCCACCAATCAATTCGAGCCGTTCGACTAGTGCAACCTGCACCACAAATCACTTAAAGCACTTACTAAATGAATCTAAAACATCGCTCTGTCTCGACCAATCGTTTGAAGATGACAGAGAGATAATGATATTTTAAATATGTTTAGCGCTGAACTTATTTAGCCAACTATTTGTCTTTCAAGCCTCCTTTAGTGATCAGTAGTAGAAAAGTGGGAGACGGGAAAGGATTTATTATTATTTATTTATATATACTTTATTGTACACCACAAAAATACATAGCATAAAAAACACATGAGATTCCTCAAAGTTCAACCCTAGACCATGAGCTACGGGGTTATTGCGTAACACATTGTGAGCTACGGGGTTCTTGCGTAACCCACTATTAGTAGCAATGGCATTCACTTTGACAGTACAACAATATTCATTGCGTTATTTACGTTGTTGCAGAAAAAAATTTCGAACATATAAATCAATGGTTTAGCTACATCCTTCAAAAATAAAATTAAACATTTTAAAAACTCCCGACACAAAATAATAATAAAAATAGTATGAATGTAAAAAGCCTAAAATAATTAAAAAAAAACTATTGATAAAATAGCCACAAATGGAACAAAAAAGGAAAACCCTATAAAAAGAAAAAAATAGCCTTGAAATTATGACCCTACGTAAGTACTGTATGAATTTTTTTGATTAAATGTTGTCCCGTCGGGGGCCGCCCTAATTATTAGCCTAACGTTCTGTTAAACTTTAAAATAGCAGCGGTATTCTACTAGTCAAGCCCTTTCATTTGATACCCATATTGAGGGAGTTGTGAAAAAATATGTGATCCGCCATTTTGTGGCGGCGGCCATCTTGGACCGATTTTCATCAAACATAGCTAAGAACACTCCCGACAAATTCAACTTTCAAACAAAAAAAAACCAAAATCGGTTCATCCATTCGGGAGCTAGAATGCCACAGACAGACATACACACACAGACACGTCAAACTTATAACACCCCGTCGTTTTTGCGTCGGGGGTTAAAAATGATTAAATAGTGTGATTGTGTGTGAGTGAGTGTTGATAGTGTGATGAAGTTTATTATACAAAAGAAGTCACAGGCATAAGCTAGTTAAATATTTTTTTTATGGGTTTGTTAACCTTGTGAGAGAAAAAAATTACATATTCTTAAATACAGTCATTAATATGTATCTGTAGCGTTAGATAACATGTGTTCCGGCTGTTTATAAACCTAAATAAACAAATGGTCGGGGTGAGTTACATCTTTTATAACTCGAGAACCGCTTGACCGATTTGTATGATTTTTGATTTGTTGACTCCGCCCCGCATTGCAGAATAACTAATAAAACATGGGAAAAATTCACGAACAAAATTAATGAAAATAATTTCATTTTCTCATACATTTTGTATGTAACAGCTTTTTTTGATGATTCTGAGACGGCCTTGCCTAGCTTTTTCCCAACTATATTGGGGTCCGCTCCCAGTCTAACCGGAGGCAGGTGAATACCAGTATCTCACATGGAGTCTGGAGACAGCCTATCTGAGGACGTAATACGAGAACATAATACAATACCCAGTGGTAAGACTGGTAGACTTTCAGACTTTCGGGTTTCTGACTACCCGTTACGACTGGTACTACAAGGTGCGTAACACACTATCAATCACAATCTGAATCATTTTAAACGATATTGCTAATCCATTGCTTCATAATTATGTTCGAAAATTGTGTCTGCTCAACAACGTAAAAAACGCAATGAATTTTGTTGAACTGTCAAAATGAAATCCATTCCTACACTGAGTGTGTTACGCAACTACCCCGCTACTTACAAATTTTTCTTTAATATAGCATTACCTACCCCAAAAAGTGAAATGATATTTTACTTTATAAACTCCATACGCACTCCAGAATACTTAGCCTTGTAATAACTTTAGAATATCGTAACTTAACCCCTTCATTTGCGACAATTACGATCAATAGTAGATATATTAATTATCCATCTAATTAGTAGTGGTCAATAAAACAGTTAGCTTTAACTACGGAGCAGCTCGTTATCCTTGAGAACAGTCTTATATTATATCATCACGGAATTGTGTTAATGGATCCTTTGGAGCGCTATTGTGTTTTAGTTGTACTAAAATACACTGTTAATTGTTTTTATTTTTAATTATTTATCTATAGCAGTCCAGTGCTTTAGAGCTATTTAGTTATTCGGTTTATCCACCTTAAGCGTCACCACCATCCATCCTCATCATCTGCCTAGCTTTTTCCCAACCATGTTGGGGTCGGCTCTCTGTCTAACCGGATGCAGCTGGGTACCAGTATTTTACATGGAGCGACTGCCTATTATCTGACCTCCACAACCCAGTTACTGGGTAATACGAAACCCCTTTGTAAGACTGGTTGTCAGACTTTCGGGCTTCTGACGATCCGTAACGACTGTCAAAGATCCACGAGTGACAGCCGGGTCCAACAACTTAACCACAGACTACAATATAATATCGGGAGCTTAACGTGCTTTCCGAGACACGGAGGGGTCTTGGTATGTTAAGATGGTCACCCATCCACGGACCAACCGCGGCAAACGTAGCTTAACCTGATAGATCGACCCGTCCGGCTGTCATTTCTTAGCCACAAGCCCCTCTCGAAAATCCACCCTTAACCTATAAATTCCGTTTATACAAATAGTCCCAGAGTTTTATAAAAAAAAAAAATAATAATAAAAATGTTTATTTCCACGTTAGCCAGGCCCATATACGAGTACCTACATAACTCCTGTCGAAACGAAAGATGAAGTTTTCGTAAGTCTTGAGTATTTGAAAGACGACTTAACACAAAAAAAAAACGGGATGCACTCCGGGAGTGCCGGCAGAAGTGAAAACTTGAATATTGTTGTGCATTTTTGTTATTTTGGAATGCGGTCTACTCTCCCTCCGTCTTACGAATTTTCGTTCAGGTCACGTGTCCTGACGCGAGTTTAACATTTTTTACCCATCACAGCAAAAGTGCACAACGCCGCTAAAGAAGTTTTCATTTCAAAAACAAAGAAAAAACTCGCCAGCAACTACTCGTAAAGTGTCCAAAACAAGCTCACTTTTCAAGCGTGGCTGTTATTTTAGTTCAATCTCAGATGTGAGGTCACGAACAACTTTTTTTTAACCTATTAGTGCGCCTACATGGTCACGGTATTTTTTATTAAGTACAAGAATTTCCATATATAAACGTCTCGGTTTTTTTATTAAAACAAAACCTATTTTATAACCACCACATCGATAGATACCATCATGTATTAAAATCCGTCCAGCCGTTAGGATGCTTCGAGGGCATATAGAATACCAGTCGGGGGTGCGGCGAATGTACAAATGTCTCCCGGGCCCCCGACTCATAGTACTAGAAGGAACAGTGGGGTTTTAGTCAGTAAGAGTCCGACATAACCCTCCGTTCTACCCAGACGGAGGGTATCCATGATATCCCCACGATAAAAAAAGGGTATACAGAGTCCCACATACAAATAACATAGATAAGTGTGAAAAACATAATCCTGTCTTTGCTGTCGCACAGTCAGGTGAAACGTCGACGTCCACCGGGTGCCGTCGACAATGTGCCGCTCTTGTATTTGAGCACCGCACTCAAATACACGAGCGGCACTTTGTCGATGGCTGCAGTTGTTGCCTCTGCCTTGGACGCGTGCCGCTCATGTGTATGAGAATAAGGGACTAACCACGCTTATTCAGCTCTGTTCACCTCCGTAAAGCTGAACGCATCGCCATACAAAATCGTTGTTTTCTATGGACAAAAGCTGAACAGAGCTGAACTAGTGTGGTTAGTCCCCTAAATCAGTTTCTCTATCAATAGTGAGTGCCCAAGGAATAAACTGTATTTCTTTTTGGAGAATTTCCATCAGTAGGACAAAATAAGGCACTCTTCCTATGGGCCCCTGGAGCGGGCTGACAAAAAAACTCTTCCGGTGTTAGCCTGCCAGGAACTTTTTTACCGCCTTAAAGAAATGAGGTGGTTCTAATTTCGACTGTATTTTTTTTATGTTTGTTACCTCAGAACTCCGTTATTTATAAGCCTATTTGTAAAATTCTTTTTTTATTTGTAAGGATATACTTTCAGATTGGTCCCATAGAAATTTCATCAAAAACGGTTCAGTGGTTTGGTTTTAAAACCAAAATTACTGGTAAAAATTTCAACGTAAAAGTGAAAAATAAAAACTTCACTACAATGTGAAATATAACTTTAATTTCGGAAGTCAGTGGCAAACAACGAAAATGCGAACCCAACTACACCGACTTCCGAAATTAAAGTTATTTTTCACTTTACACGTAGTGTCTTTTTTGGAAGTCGGTTGTTTTTTTTTTTGCAAAAAAGTTTTTTCTCAAAATGGCTCGACCTAGAATGATAATTTTTGACACATACAGGAAGTGGTGGCCCAATTATAATACAAGAACTAGGTATTTACACATGGTATCTGTTTCATGTATAACCAGTACATTATTCAAGTTCTGCCCACAATCAAAATGACTGGTTTTTTAACTATATCTGACTTCCTATTCCGGTTCCGAGTTTGGTTAATGAATGAGTAAGGCGATTATCACACCGCCACGCATCTCGCTGCATGTTGCCTGTCAACGCACCTACGCGCGTACTTGCGGGAGTGCAGATCTGCATCATCGTGCGGGTTTTTTACGCACTCGCGCGCGTAGTTGCGTTTTGTGGATTCACGGCGGCTCTAACTCATTTTATTCAAAGCCGTTCAAGCCCATCCAATCACGCACGGCACTGCGAGACTCGGTGTGCCATACCTTGCGTCTCGCCCCGCACCCACGCGCGTGCGCGCATGTTTCTCCGCTTGTAGGCGCGTGATCTGAATGAACGCGCGCGGATGTATTTTCTGTGTGTTAGACTGTGCGTGTTTTCTATACAAGTTCAAAAAGTGCTGATTCTCAGCCTAATTTGAATAAATGACTTTTGATTTTGATTTTGATTTTACAAACGGAGTTACTTACAAGCAACTTTAAAACACGCATTCACGTGCTACGCTGCGTGGTGCGTGGCAGTGTGTTAATCGCCTTACAGTCTGCTATATTTTTAACTAGAGTAGCTAGTACCTAGCCCGCGACTTCGTCCGCGTGGAATTTCCTCCGCCCAGACCCGTCGCAACGCGTCGTCTGGTCGTCTGGTTCGTTTTCGCTTAGCGTTCTTCCTTCTTTCGGATTTCTTTTCTTTCTGCTCGGCTCCGAAGAGTAGTAGCGTGATGTTAAAAAGCCTTTCTCAAGAATTGGGCTATCAATCAAATGCAAAAATATTTCTTCATATCACAACTGGTAGTTGGATTAGCGCGTTCAAACAAACCAACTCTTCAGCTTTACTATTATTATTGCCTCAACTTGAGATGGTTAGAGACAATCGTAAATCAGAATAACGAAGAGGAGAAGGAACTTATTTAAAACCAATAGAAATCAGTAAATCAAAATCAAAATCAAAACTCATTTATTTAAATTAGGCTGAGAATCAGCACTTATTGAACGTCAAAATTACAAAAGACAGTCCCCCAAAAACGCCCGCCCTTCACCACTTCCTAGTGCTATCGCTGGGAAGTAGAACGACATCCAACCAATTTAAAAGTATGAACACCGCGAGTTAGAAAAATTTTTACTTGTGCTACATGATATTGCCTCTTGCCAAATTTCATGATTCTAGGTCAACGGGAAGTGCCCTAAAGGTTGTGATTTCCTTGGGAGTGTTGAAATGTGTTTCATTATTTATTTATTGACACTTTTCGCACAAAAAGGTACAAAGGCGGACTTCATGCCTCAGGCATTCTCTACCAGTCAACCAAGAGTGGTGAAGAGTGACTTTTTCACTGCTTCAAGGGATTGCAGCCCAGATTATTTTATATTCATTTCAACTTGATAACTTCACGCGTTCCTGAGAGGGTCAAAGGGTCTTGAAAGACGGACAGACAGACGGACAACGAAGTGTTCTTATAAGGGTTCCGTGTTTCCTTTTAGGTACGGAACCCTAAAAAACAATCAATTTTATCAAAACACTGTTCAGGGTCCAGTGCGAGTTTTTATACGATCGATCGCTTTAACGTTAACTTTCACAAATTTATTTGTATCGAACGAGCTAAACGGTAACCAGTGGCAACGGCCCCGACAACCGAGTTGTAAGGTCGTGGGTTCGAATCCAGACAGGTGCTTTACTTTGTGTAAATAATTTCATCACCACTGCTCTTAATAAAACGGTGAAGGAAAACACCGTGAGGAAACCGACATGATAAAAATTTGAACCCAAGTCTACGATCCCGTACTGGGCCCGCGTGGCAGACTTCAGCCCACTCCCTCTCGAAGACAGGAGGCTTGTGTCCCAGCAGTGGGAACATTATAGGTTGATGATGAGCAAAACCAAGTCACAGTTGACTCAAGGTTTCCTCACAGCTTTATCGAGTGAATCTAGCTCAAAGTTCCATCTCTAGGCGTACTCCAGAATTGTCTAACACGACACTCGAGGGGATCATCAAGGACATGGACAAACGACCAACATCCTCATTACCAGCGCAATTATACCGTTCATACAATCACGGCAATTACTTAATTCTAGGTCAATCTCTTTATCGTCTGTCCCTTTCTGATGGACTGTGGACGAGGAGGATGGAAGATGCTGTTGATTCTGGACGATTGATTTGAAGAGGAACTACGACATTCGTTTTTAGGGTCAATTTCCGTGTGTATTTTTGGCGATGGCGACTACCATTAGTTCCTTCATCCTTCATCCATCAGCCTTTCAAGAATTTAATCATAAAATCATGCATGAATAGACGGGATCTAATATTATAATCCCGTAGCCCATCTTAGCCATTCTCTTTGTAGTAGGAACCTTGAATCTGTTTGTCTAGAACCCAAAGTCATCATGCATAGTTAAAATTGTAGTTAGTGTCCTAGGCATAGTTTAAATTGTAGTAAAATATTGTTTGAAGAAAATCTTTTCTAAATCACAAAGGCAATGCAATTAGGACTGCAGCAAAGTATTATGACAACTAATAAATTACATTACTAAATAAAAAATAAACTAAATAGGTACACATCCGTGTCCTTTAGTATCAGTTTTTTCCTCAATTTAGTCACAAATAAATTTCATCATCATCTGCCTAGCCTTTTCCCAACTATTTTGGGGTCGGCTCACAGTCTAACCGGCTGCAGCTGAATACGAGTATTTTACATGGAGTGACTGCCTATCTGACCTCCACAACCCAGTTACTGGGTAATACGAAACCCCTTGGTAAGACTGGTTGCCAGACTTTCGGGCTTCTGATGACTCGTAACGACTGTCAAAGATCCACGAATGACAGCCGGGACCAACGGCTCAACGTGCTTTCCGAGCCACGCAGGGGTCTTGGTATGTAAAGATGGTCACACATCCACGGACCAACCACGGCAAGCGTAGCTTAACCTGAAGGCCAATTCTCGTAATTTAAAACGTTCAAAATCTAGTCGCAGTCTCATCTCAGCGACAAACAAATGTCAAAAACTTGTCAAAGTGTAGAGAAATTAGAAGTACCTATTTTTTGACAGATTGAGACTGAGATCAGACTGTGAACGGTCTTAAAATTACGAAAATTGCCCCTATGATCGAACGACCCGTGACACTGTAATTTCTTAGCCACAAGCCCCCTCAGCATAAATAAATGTCAGATGCAAAAAGTATTACACCAAATCCATAGGGAAACTTATGAATCTCTATGGTTACACATGTTTTTATTTTCCACATGCCACCGGCGGACGCCGTTACCAAGGAAACCAAATAAACAGCGGTGCACCGAGACCGAACGCGATTTTACAAAGATTTTTTACCTGTTTTGTTTTAGTATTGTTTGTTAATATTTTTAGTGTAATTTCTGTAAGTTATAGTGTTACTTTCGAAAATGGACGACGAGGAAGATTTCGGCATGGCCGTCACCATCGGCTCGGAGACCACCGAAGCTGAGAAGGAATTTGCTAAAGTAATTTTCTTTGTTTATCTAGTTACATACAGATTTCCAGTTTTAGTTGACGTCGCATTGTATACGCTTTTCGTACAATGAGAAGTCAGCTTATACTGGAAATGTACAGCTTGATAAATGTCGCCGTGCGTACCTCCTGAGTTGAGCTTTTAAGCCTGATTTACATACGGTGCCAATTAATTGCCTACCGTAAGTTGGAGCAACTATAATAGTTTTACTGTCAAACATTGTTTAGAGACCATGCAAGTCATTTGTAGCTTCAATGTTATTGTATGCCACATGCAAGAAACTTGCGTCGTGTAATTGGAGCTTTAGGGTAAGCGCACACGAGCCAGCCACAGCTACCGGTGGCTGTAGCCACCTGCTGCTGTAATCAATACAAACTTATGAAAAAGCACGTAACCCGCTTGTCGCTGGGCAACCGGTGGTTGTAGCCTTGCATGCACTGCCGACACAAATGAAGCATAGAAACTGACCTCTTTGAAGGCGGTTCGTGACAGAAGTTATGCGCTCGACGCACTACCGGCGGCGGACACGAATTTTATTAGTACCTACTGCCGCCACTAGGCGCTGCCGGCAGACTCAGCGATTCGTTACTCTTATGCTACTACTGCTACATTGTCGCGATAACCAATCAATCAATTAATCAATTATTATTTATTTGTCGCGAACGCGAACTACATCTCGCGCGCTCTCTGTTGGACACCGAGACTAAACTAATATTTATCTTCTGTCCTTTTCTTAATGAAATAGAAAGAAAAAGATGCACTGAACTTAAATTTAGTTTAGTTTGTGAACAAGGGAATCGGCGCCAATGTAGGCGTAGTATGAGGAAGTAATTTAGTAGGTAGCTCTTTGTGAAGGAGCTTATGTAGGGAAGTGCTACGAGTACATTTATTTATTTATTAGGTATATTTTTATCTGACGAAGCGAACACGCTGTGAATGTGTGCATGAAGACGAATAACGTCACCACATAACACACACACTGAAAAGGCACGGAGGGGTCTTGTTATGTAATTGATGGTCACCAATCCACGAACCTACCGCGGCGTGAGTGAGTGTAGCTTAACTTTCGACCGACTCTTGCGGCTGTTATCTTATAGCCTCGAGTCCCTCGATTTTGCTCCAGTCTACATAACTGTTTACACATAATCCGTAGGACATTTTTTTTTTTAAACGTTGCCCGGGTGCCCCACACTAGGAATTTCTCCTGTGTCGTGGGTGCGTTTACAGACATATAAGCTCACATACATAAACAGCCAGTATTGAATTCAATGTTTATCATTGTATTCTTCCAGGTCCTTGACCAGCTTCGTGAGACAGAAGGCATGAAGTTCATATCAGATGTCTACACCAAGCTGTATGACACCTACTACAAGCTTAAGGATGAGAACCACCAGCATTGTGAGGAAAAACAAGGACTCCAGGTAACTACTAACTAATATTGATCTACAAACCATAAAAAGGAATTTATTTGAATAAGGCTGAGAATCAGGACTTTTTGAACGTAAAAATTATATAAGATAGTCTCCCAAAACGCCCGCTCTTCACCACTTCCTGGTAATTTCGCTGGGAAGAAGGAGTGGCGCAACAAACTTGCCAGCAGTGCAGATGTCTGTTCAGTTAGAACTTGTACCTTTCATGTGTTACATCTTTGCTTATTTGAACCATGAATTACCTACCATTGAGATTGAATTACTTATTTCTAATATTGCTATTGTGATCATTGCGTTAATCTGAATATTATACAATTTTCTTGTTCTCTTTCTTGAATGTTGTTATTAAATCCTACTAATTAAGTAAGTATCAATATTTGAAGGTTAGTATATTCCTCGATTATCACACAGGCGTTAGCACTCCGATCTTTCGACAAATATTTGATGACGAGATGTAGGTAAAGAAGTAAAGTAAAGTAAAGTTCGCTTATTTATGGCTTCTTTTCAAACTTATAGCTGCTCTGAAGTGTGCTACCCGCTGCGCAGTACCTCACCTCTCACCCCTCCTGACAAGTGAATTTGTTACTGCGCAGCGACTTGCCTCATTTTCCGAGACGCCATAAAGTTTGAATAGGGCTGTACAGTCACGACCACCAATATGTCAACACTTGGCAACTTTCACTTGCGATTTCTTCGTGAAATAACGAATGGAACGTTGAAATACGACACATTACATAATACATGTTTGTATCAACATAAAATTTAATTAAAAATTAAAGAAGTAAATCGCTTTTTAATAAAGCCGAGTGTATACATACTTTTGCTCGTGACTGTACGCACGGCTTCACATCAAGCTATACATAACCGTAGCCGTGTGTACCTATCACTAGATTTGGTCGCTATCAAAGCACCCTTTGAATTTTTACTCAACAGGCTTCCCGCACAAGTTCTCATACAAATTTCAACAATAACGAACATCAAACATCTCATTTTCAATAAGAGTCTTAGTAGACGTACTACTTGGAGTATCAGCGATCATTCATTTTGAGACTTCATCCATTTAACATCGCGTTTTGACGATTTCAACGATCGGTCGCGATAGCAAAAAAAACTAACATGATTACAGTGTTAGTGCCCCACTCCTTTATTGTATCGAATTCTACTTAATACTTGTTATTTTAAATTCCAGACCAAACTAAATCGTTTCGACGATACCGTTACCGACTACATATCTGAAATAACCGAAAATAACAAACTTATTGAGAAACTACGCCAGGAAATCAGTGAGTATCATTCATCTTATTCCCGCCCGTGTGCCATGCCATGTTACATGTTACTACATTATAATTATGGTCTACTTTTTCAACTTATTTTTCAACTTCGTTTGAAATCTCACCCTTGTATACCCTGTCCATTAGGTTAACCGTTTTTTGACGGCTGTCTTAGAGCTTACATATTCCAGATTACGTAAAAGTTAACTTTAAAATGCGTAATAAAATAAATACATATAGACCCCCCCTTATCTTATTGAATTATCTTATTTACGGCTTCTTACAGACATTATTATAATACTGTACGTGTATCCATCAATGTGTTGTGTGTTGCTGCAATCACTAGTTCCATCTGTCAAAAAACGGTTTACCTAATGGACAGGGTATAGTAGGTACTATTAGGTATTATATATTCCGTGCCCTTGTTTTTGCCATCTCTATAGTGATTTCGAAGAAATATATTCTTGTTATCAAGGGTATCGTATTATAACCCAGTAACTGGGTTGTGGAGGTCAGATAGGCAGTCGCTTCATGTAAAATACTGGTATTCAGCTGCACCGGGGTAGACTGGAAGCCGACCCCAACATAGTTGGGAAAAGGCAGGCAGATGATAATGATGATATTCTTGTTAATGTGTATGAATATAAATTCCGATTCTATTATCTATCTGACCACATCACTCCCGTTTTACTAACCTTAGAAAACACTTACTTAAATAAATGCCTAAATAAGAGCGCGCTGTTGGATTTTCAACATTCGGCACTGAACCGAGCGTTGAAAACAGTGCTCTTTTATTTAAGCATCTATTTAGGTGTCGCTTACTGTTAGTGAAAACGGGCATAAGACCCTCGTATCAGTTTTAATTGGCGCTGCCCAAATGGATGCGCGCAGCTGACGTGCGTATCTTATGCAGCAGTGGAATTCCGCCTTTGTTAAGAAACATAACATATCATAACATCACACCCCCGTAATCTCCATAGGATAAGCAGCGGTGTACCTATAGTTAATAGTACAGTAGGATAGATACACCCACATTTCGCCAGTTATGTTAAATTTACATGTAATAGGGACGAGCCTAATTGCCATCAACCGGCCACGAATCCAGACTCCAGGCTGTAACTGAGAAGTTCCTGCTAGAAGAACCCAATAAGTCTTTGCCTAACCTGGGTATCGAACCCAGGACCTCATGCTCAGCAGTAGCGCTTGCAACCAACGAAGCCTTTGCTAATATTCTCCATTATTCTGCTAGAGGAAGCCCAGGCTCTAGCAGACGCCATGCACGCTCGCGAGCTCCACAGCGTGGAGAGTCTGGAGACCATGAAGAGACAACTCACCAAGCTGGAGAAGGAACTCGACGCGAGGAAACGAGCTGGCGATGATGATGCGTAAGTATACAATGACGAAATGTTCAAGACTTGATGTTCAAAGACAAAGAAACATGACATCATTATCACATCATCATTACAGCCGCAAGACGTCCACTGCTTGCTGAATTGCCAAACTTAAACATGACATGTTAGTCTTTAAATATCAAGTCTTGGTCAAGCAGCAGTGGGTCATCACTGGGTCAACCACGATGGTCCAGTGGTTTAAGGCCTCGCCTCTCATGCATGAGGTTGTGAGTTTAAATCAGGGCAAGTACCAACTACCAATGTGATTTTTTCAATTCTTAATTTTGTACTTTCCGATTTTATCTTGGGCTAATGCCCAAGATAAAATCGGAAAGTCAGTCGGATGTCAGTAATCTGACATCGATGAAGGAAAACATCGTGATGAAACCTGGACGACGCCAACCCGTCTTGAGTAAGTGAGGTCATAAATGCTCGTGCCTTCTCTGTATGAGAAGAGCGTTGAATGTGAATGTAGCTTTGGGAGGCTTCCCACAAAGTGGACTGACCTTGCGAAGGCCACAGGAATCCGCTGGATGCGGGAAGCATAGAACCGGTCGAACTGGCGGTGCTTCGGAGGCCTATTTCCAGCAGTGGACGTCTTTCGGCTGAATGAATGAATGAGTTCCATATAAAAACTTTACGGTACAGTCACGAGCACCAATATGTCAACACTTGGCACCTTTCAATTGCGTTTTTTTTTCTTGAAATACCGAATGCAACGTTGAAATACGACACATTACATAAACCTATGGGTTTGAAAATGCTATGTTCGTAACAACATAAAATTTAATTCATCAAATAAAGGAGTAAATTGCTTTTGAATAAAGCCGAGTGTGTACATACTTTTGCTCGTGACTGTACGCAAAGTCCAGTAGTAGACAATCTACCAAAATCAAAAGTCATTTTTTCAAATTAGGCTGAGAATCAGCACTTTTCGAAAATCAATTACATAAGACAGTCCCACAAAACGCCCACCCTTCACCACTTCCTAGTGCTTTCGCTGGGAAGAAGAAGTGGCGCAACAAACTCACCAGCAGCACAGTCTTATTTTCAGATAGAAAATACGGCTGTGCTGCTGGGAACGGTTTTGTATGAAATTTGGCACACAGATAGTTTATAACCAGGATTAACACATAGGATACTTTTGATCCCGATATTCCCACGGGATCGAAACTTATGCAGGTGAAACCGCGGGGCGCTGCTAGTTAATCATAATAACCAAATAACGTTTCAAAGTGGAGCAACATCAGCTGCTAAGGAGAAAGAAAAGTTTGAAAAAGAGAAGGCTCGACTTCAGGGTGAACTGGATGGAGCTAAGCAACGGCTGGCAAACTCGCTTAGTTACATCGAGGAGTTGGAGGGGAAGACTGTTACCAATGAAGTCACCATCTCGAAGCTTGAAGAGCAGATTGAGGTGAGTTCTATGGAGAACAAAAAAAGATAGTTAACAAATCGTATGCTTCACTGGTTGGCGTCACCACGTCAACGCCGGCTGTCACTGAAAACCAGCGCTGGGGCTCTGTATCGTATAGGGTCTTAGCATTATGCTGAGCGATGGCCGTTTTACGTGAATGTGACGCATGTTTTCCCTTTTCCCCCAACTTGTTTTTGTTTTTTTGTTCTTTTTATACGTCATGTTTGCGACAAATAAATGTATTTACTTTCTTTCTTTCATAAACATTGGAAAAACAACTTCAAGGTTGCCAATCGTATGAGGTACCTCGTACAAATATGAGATTTGTGGAACGGGCCGGGTACATGAATTTGGTACCGGTACTTGTTAGGTGGAGTACCGGTACCACTCTGGAACCGGTACTCAGGTACCGAATTAGCAACAACCTCTAAGTACCGATCAGAACCCGTACTTTTGGTACTGGTTCCAAGCCTTGAACTCGTGCTAAGCAGAGGCTGGTTGCTAGTCAATATTAATGCGCTTTCATTCGTTTTCTTTCATTTTCAGGAAGCTGAGAACAACGCAGTGCGGCAGAACCGCCTGGTCGAACACATAAAGGGTGAGAGTGAACAGCTGAAGAATGAGCTGGACCTGCGAGGAATCACCATCGCCGGCCTCCACGATAAAGTTAGTTGTATCTTTACAATTACATACAGGGTGGCAGGGACATCGACGCGCAACCATCAGGGATTCAGTACATGATCCTGAACTCCCAGCGTTCTAATTTTGAACTCTGGGTTCGGGATCTTTGCTGCGTTCGAATGCTGTTCCATACATTTTGACCGCGTAGGCATTTTGCTATGGAACATTTGATATGTTTTTTAATACCTAACGAAAATTTTCGGTGCGTCAGTACTCGTAGCATGATGTTAAATAGCCTAAAAATGATTTTTTCAAATCCGACTGATAGTTTCCAGAGAAACATAATACAAATAATAGAGTTACTTATCAAACCCCTTCTTCATACAGATGGCAAAAGCAGAGAAGGCGATAGAACGTCGAGACCGTCAGCTCCATAACATGACGACGAAACTAGAAACGGCACAAGCAGAGCAAGAGGCCGCGGTCCACAGGAGCGAACATCTTAGGGGAGTGCTGTCGGCGACCAACGCGGAGTTCGACAAGACTAAACTAATCCTCAATAATACTAGCAAAGAGCTTAAGGTAAATCATCATCATAATCATCATTATCACCACAATCATCATCATCATCATCACCATCATCGTCATCATCATCATCATCACCATCATCGTCATCATCATCTTCATCATCATCGTCATCATCATCATCGTCATCGTCATCTTCATCGTCGTCATCATCATCATCACCATCAGAATCATCATCATCATCGTCATAATCGTCATCATCATCATCATCATCACCATCATAATCATCATCATCATCATCGTCATTATCATCGTCATCGGCATCATCATCGTCATCATCATCATCATCGTCATCATCATCATCATCGGGGTAATTGCTTAACACACTATCAGTAGCAATGGCTTTCGGGCTTCAAACGACTGTCAAAGATCACAGCCGGTACCAACGAATAAAAGTGATTTCCGAGGCACGGAGGGGTCTCGATATGTCACCACGTACCAACTTTGGCAAGCTTAGTTTAACCTTCGACCGACCCCTAAAACAAAGAAAATCTGTCATTCAAAATTATATGTATAACCACGTGAATGTGCTACTGGGACGTAAAGTAGCCTATGTCCTTCCTCAGGATGCCATCTCTCTCCTTGCCAAATTTTATCGAAATCCGTTCAGTGGTTTAGGCGTGAAAAAGGAACTTACACGAGTTACTTTCGAATCCTAACTAATATTATAAATGCGAAAGTAAGTTTGTTCGTTTGTTTGTTACCTTTTCACGCTTAATCCATTGAACCGATCATCATGAAATTTTGCATAATATTATGTACGTTGTCAGGGGTATAAAACGGTTATATATTCACAAAAAAAATCTGTTGCCGAGGAAAATAACAATAACAATAAAATTGCTTTAGGAGGTTAGATGGCGCTAATCTAATATCGCGACATATTCGCCAAAAATGTAAACAAATATGAGTTTATGGAAAAAAACTTTATTTTAAAAAACTTTTTACATCATACACAATAAAGTTCAGTTTACGCTACAACTTAAAACATTTTTATAACTTTTTCAATAGTGCTAGTCATTCTGGAATCAACTTAATTTCCATTAAAATAAAGTTGTTATTGGTGTAACTTGAAATAACGTCAATTTGAAACAAATAAAATTTGAAAACGTGTCTTTTGAATCATGATTGAAATATGAACCGACTTTCTTAGCAGTATTTTAACAAAAAGTACTAGGCTTGCATGAATTCACGATAGTATTTCAATTATTAGTTTTAATAGGATTTGGATTAAATTTGGCACACTGATAGTTTATTATAACCTTGATTAACACACATAGACATAGGATATTTTTATCCCGGTAGGTAATACGTTCCTCCACGCGGGCGAAGCCGTGGGCAAAAGCTAGTTTATAATATTAGTATGAATGTATACTTTATCTATAGATTGTACCAAATAATTAATACTGTACAATTCCCATTCTTCCTTCCAAATCGTATGTTTTTCTCCCAGAACACGATCGCCGACGGCAACAAACTTCGCAACGAAGCCACGAAGCTGACGAAGCAGGTCGTCCAGATAACCAAAAAGTACCAACTTATGGAGCACAGCAAAGCTGACATCGATTCTGATCGGTTCGTACCGAGATTTACTTATTTATTTACCTACATAACCCATAACCCCCAATTTTATTTATGTCAGTCATGTGGATGACTGACATAAAATTCGCTCGCCATCTTCCTTTCTTCACCTTTCTCTTTCCCACACATACTCTCTCATTCATCGCTGCGTTCATATTATTCTATTTGATTTCTTAAAATTATAATGCGTTCCGAATTAACATCCTACATGTATTTGTTCCTCTTACAACCTCTTAATCTTTACCGATGAGGAGACGGCCGATGAAGTAAGGCTGTGACCGAATGGTGGCAAGGTAAAGCCAAAGAAACCAGGGCCGTACAAAAGCGCGTTGGGTTGACGATAGTCAAAGTCTCGGGAAACACCTGGATGAGAGACGCGCGGAACCGGGAAGTTTGACAGAAGACAGGCGAGGCCTGTACCCAGCAGTGGATGGAATTCACGGTAAAAGGTTGCACGTGGATGTCCCTGCCACCTTGTATACTATTTCCGTGATTTATTCACATGCCCAAAAGCAACCATTTAGCTGGCAGGGCAAACAATCAAAAAATATCTATCTAGCATTTAATAAATTATAGGTAATTAATGAAAGCTTAATATTTCGCAAACGAATCCCTTAGTCGATTGTTTCCACAGACCTATACGTATTAAAGTTGTATTGATGATTTTATTTATTATAATTCTAATACATTCTCGTTACGGTCGCGAATCATATTTAAATCAACATACAACCTGACACTGACTTGCAAATTAAAAAGAAAACGTAAGAAACCTTGACTTTCGCAAGCTACCTTATTGCTTCCCCCTTGTGGTTTTTGGTTCTCATGCCAAGAAACGCATCTTTCTTTCTTTCTATCTGCCCCCAGCGAGCGTCTGCGCCAGCAAGTTTCGGTGATGGAGCGCGATCTCATGCTGGGCAAGAAGCAAGCCGAGTGCGACAAGCGAGACATCGAGAACATGAAGAGGGAGAAGGACATACTCTTGAAGAACATGCAGAAGATACAGAGTTCGTACACGCACTTTACTTCACTTTAACCGGTTGGATGCTGTAATTCCAGAAACAATTAAAAAGTCATTGTGTATCGCGTGGATCCACGTTACGAATGCTCGCGACTTGGTTCGCGTAAAATTTTTGGTCCTCAACCCATCGCGTAGCGTCGCATCGGCCGCCCGCGCTGTTACTTCGTTCTCGCTTAGCGTTATTCCTGATTTTTTTTTGCTCATCTCTCATGGGTCGTAGCGTGATGTTATATAGCTTATAACCTTCCCCATGAAATTAAAAAATATTTTTTCAAATCGAATTGTTTGTTTGAACGCGCTAATCCGAGTTCCTGAGATTAGCACGTTCAAGAATTATCAAGTTAGTCTTGGTTCTAAAGTCATATTTTGTACTAGCTGCGCCCGGCGGTTTCACCCGCATAAGTTTCGATCCCGTAAGAATATCGGGAAGAAAAGTATCCTATATGTTAATCCTGGTTATAAACCATATGTGTGCCAAATTTCATCCAAATCTGTTCAGTAGTTTTTGCGTGAAAGAGTAACAAACATCCATCCATCCATACAAACTTTCACGTTAGAAAATAATAAAAAGTACGAAGTAATTTTCACCTGAAGGTTAATTCCCGTAATTACAAAAAAAAACGTTCAAAAGCTAGCCGTAATCTCATCTCAGCGACATTCAATGTCAAAAAATGAATGTTGATTACAGAGATGTAGACCAGGGTCGATAATTTTTAAAACTAAAAAAAATAATAGTAGGATGAAACCCATTAGAAAAGGAGGGGAATATTATAAAAATTAAAGGAAAAATAATTTACGGGCGATCTGAGGTCGGGAAGGGGATGGGGTGAGTTTTTAAGGGTAAAAAACGGTTTTTCTCGATTTCCGGCAAAACTAATAGTCCTATCGAAAAAAGTCAAATGGCAAAGTTGTAGGTAATAAAAAGATCTAAAACTTTTGTATTTACACTTTTTTCACATAACCTCAAAATTTATGTGAAAAATTCAAAAAACCAAGTTTTTGGTTTTTTATTTTTAACATTTACAATTTTTTTTGTTTTTTAACGAAATTTGGTGAAAACTTACCTTTTTATGTCCCAAATACGCTGTAATTTATTTGATTAAAAATATTTATTATTTCACCTTATTTTGAATTAATACCGAAAAAGCACCCTAATTTTCAATCGAAAATTCACCCGTCAAAATCTCAGCTTTTTTCAAAAAGTTGGTATGTTTTCTGTTCGTTGAAATCTCTACTTTCCGATGGTGAAAAAAAATATATATGTTACCATAGTAAATCTTCTCAGAAAATGCAAAAAATCGAAAAAAACTCGAATTCGATAACTGATAATCTGAAAAGACAAAATCGAATTATTAATGCCTTCACTATTTTATCGTGAGTATACCCCCATGAAAAAACAATATTAAAGAAATAAATGTCAAAATGTATACAAAATATATTAAAAATCTATAATAAATGTATAAATATATAAAAAATATGTATAGTAAATATATTTTTAATAACTAACTTTTGGCCGATTTTCATGTATATTTCAAATATATTTCAGATATATTCAAAATATATTTTTTTTATATTTTTAGCTATGTTCTTTATGTCTTTTAAGATATATTTTGAATGTTTCTAAAATATATTTAATATATATGAAATATACATGAAAATCGGCCAAAAGTTAGTTATTAAAAATATATTTACTATACATATTTTTTATATATTTATACATTTATTATAGATTTTTAATATATTTTTTATACATTTTGACATTTATTTCTTTAATATTGTTTTTTCATGGGGGTATACTCACGATAAAATAGTGAAGGCATTAATAATTCGATTTTGTCTTTTCAGATTATCAGTTATCGAATTCGAGTTTTTTTCGATTTTTTGCATTTTCTGAGAAGATTTACTATAGTAACATATATATTTTTTTTCACCATCGGAAAGTAGAGATTTCAACGAACAGAAAACATACCAACTTTTTGAAAAAAGCTGATATTTTGACGGGTGAATTTTCGATTGAAAATTAGGGTGCTTTTTCGATATTAATTCAAAATAAGGTGAAATAATAAATATTTTTAATCAAATAAATTACAGCGTATTTGAGACATAAAAAGGTAAGTTTTCACCAAATTTCGTTAAAAAACAATAATTTTTGTAAAAGATAAAAATAAAAAACCAAAAACTTGGTTTTTTGAAATTTTCACATAAATTTTGAGGTTATGTGAAAAAAGTGTAAATACAAAAGTTTTAGATCTTTTTATTTCCTACAACTTTGCCATTTGACTTTATTCGATAGGACTTTAAGTTTTGCCGGAAATCAAGAAAAACCGTTTTTTACCCTTAAAAACTCACCCCCATCCCCTTCCCGACCTCAGATCGCCCGTAAATTATTTTTCCTTTCATTTTTATAATATTCCCCTCCTTTTCTAATGGGTTTTATCCTACTATTATTTTTTTTCACTTTTTATTATTTTTAAAGGCTTCTACCCTGGTCTAATGATTGAAAGATTGAGACAAATTATAATGCGAAAGGTTTTAAAAATACGGGAACTACCCCTCTGGTTTATGAATTCTTGCTTTTTTTTCTAATAAATCCTCGTTATCTTCCAGATGAAGCGCTCGAGAACCTGGCCATGCTGGACCTCCAGGAGCAGAGACGAAAGCAGCTGGAACATGAGCTGGAAGTCAACAACATGCAGATCAACAAGCAAAGGCTCATGATACGGAACTTCGAGAAGGAGAAGGACAGGTGAGATATGGGAAGATGTATGTAGGTACTTTAGATAATAGTAAAAAATGGTTGATCTATTTTATCTTTATTTCTAGTATAGTAAAATTATGTCTATCACTCTATCTGCCGAGCCTTTTCCCAACTTTGTTGGGGTCGGCTTCCAGTCATTCATTTTACATGGAGCGACTGCCTAACTGACCTCCAAAACCCAGTTACTGGGTAATACGATACCCCTTAGTAAGACTGGTTTTCAGACTTTCGGGCTTCTCGGTAGTCAGAAGCCCGTAACGACTGCCAAAGATCCACGAATGACAGCCGGACCAACACGGGCTTAATGTGCTTTCCGAGGCGCATAGGAGTGTCGGTAAAGATGGTCACCCATCCACGGACCAACCGCGGGAAGCGTAGCTTAACCTGATCAGTCAACCCGTGCGGTTGTTATTACTTAGCCACGGGCCCCTCAATTAGGTCTATCACTTATTTTTTTTAAAGATGTAGATTTTTTAATGTTTAAATTCGAAGTTTTGATTACATCCACCAACCCGCACTGGGCCCGCGTGGTGGATTGTGGTCCACTCCCTCTCATTGGGAGGAGTGTATCCCAGCAGTGGAACATTATAGGCTGATACTGCTACATAGGTAGTGTTTTAAATAGACTTCGTACCCAAGTACGCCGCAGCAAGGACAACCTCCACAAGTCCATGGAAGGCTCTGACCTCCGGTGTGTATGCGGTGTTTCCCACAGACAACGGCTCACCTCCCATCTTGCACAGCTTGCCCTGTCACTGCACTGCACATGTGAGGATGGCTGCGTCAGCGAATCCTATCCGCGTTGTTGTTTTTTGGGCCAACCAAATTTAATTTTTTTTTAAATTGCCGGTGACACGCTAAGAGGAAGATAATGTTTTCATAAATAAACTGTAGATAGATCGTAATCTAATTTCGTTCAATCATTTTATTTCATAAAAAAATATAATAAATTCTCTCTTCCAGGATGTTGGAGGAGACGATCGCTCTTAACGAGAAAATTGATGAAATAACAGGCAAGTGGTTCACGATCATTCATTTTCACTGGTCTTTAATTCAAATGAAGTGTTTTAGGCACAGGCAGGGAAATACCATAACCTGTTAGGGTTAATGGTGGAACACCAAAGGAAAGGACGTTATGAGGATTTCAATAATACTTTTATTATCATTTTATATTTATATATTGGTAGGTGTGTTTACTAATATTACGTGAGACGTGTTATTATGTTAAGCAAACTGGAATATATAATTAAAACAAAATGTCGGCGTGATTTTGGCCGATCAGAAAGATCTTACAGCTATACTGACAGTTAATTGTCAAGCAAACAAGTAATTTTCCTGACTCTACTGCAAAATACTATTAAATAGATATTTTTAAATGTACTGAAAAAAAATAATGAGAACCTTTAACACTACCTATCTGTTTAGAGGAGGTCCGTCTCCGCACGGCCGACATCGTGGACCTGAAGAAGGCTCTCCGCGAGGAGTGCATCAACTCGCGCAAGCTGTCCGTCGCGCTCGACGCCACCCGCGCGGAGAGGAACATGCTGCACAAGAACTATACTGAAGCCCTGGATGAGATACAGGACTTGAAACAGAAGATGAAGGCAAGTTTAGTTTGTGGCGCCATCTAAAACGCCACATACGAACTACGCATTTTACTAAATAAATCTTTAGTACCAAGTTACAGTAAATTACTGTAGCGGTATTGACAACGCCACATGCGAACAACGCCTCATACTGACTTTCTCTATAAAACCGTCCTAAGAAAAAAATCCCTAAGTGATGGTAAAAACCACATCAAAATCCATTGTGTAGTTTAGAAGCAATAAGCGGTCACACAGATAGACACACAGAGCGACTCTAGTGTTTTATACTATGGAAAGAAAACCTTAGATACCGGAAATTAAAAAAGTGCGTATGCCTACAAACACTTTTTACGTCTTCCACAGATGCTAGCATACCAAATAGAACAGCTAAAAGAGGACATAAGCGGCAAGGAGACAGGGCTCAAGTCCTGCGAGGGGTTGCTCGCCAAGTGCAACAAGAGGAACGAGCAGCTGCGCATGGAGATACAGGCGGGGCTCGCGAAGCTGTCGGAAGCGCGCGCGGATATCGCCGCCTTGAGGCAGGAGGAGGCGAGGCTTAATAGGATCGTGCAGGTTCGTGCAGTTGGTTGCTATTTAAACTTCCCTAGCAGCTGCTCCCAACACCAGCGGACCACTATTTTTGATATTTTTTAATGTTTTTATATTCAAATATGCAATTTAATATGTGTTTATATGAATAAAGTAGAATAATACTTTCTTGTATAATAATAAAATAAATAAACTATTACGAACAGACTCATTGATCGCTGAAAACCAGCGCTGGCGCAGAGTCGTAGCTTTATGCTGAGCGATGGCCGTTTTGCGTGGATGTGACGCATAATTTACCCCAACTTGTTATTTTTTTGTTTGTGTTCTTTCTCTGCATCATGTATACCGCAAATATGCGTATTTTCTTTCTTTTATTATATTCCAAGTATTAAGTCTCATAAGACATCAATCTATAAGCCTTCATGGATTTTTAGGAGGGCGACACAGCCCGCGCCAAGCTGATGAAGGAGCTGGAAGGTCTGATGAACGAGCGCGACGTGGTGGGCGCGCAGCTCGTGAGGAGGAACGACGAGATCTCGCTACTGTACGAGAAGATACGGATACTGGAGGTCACGCTGCAGAGAGGTGAGCTGTGTGTGCTGGGGCATTGAGAAAAGCTTAAGATGGGAAAAAAAGGCTATGGAATGCGAACTTCCGCACATATATAAGATTTTTCTAAAAGTGACTGCCTCGCTGAATGAAAATCCATTATCATGGCTTCTTTCTGTAACAATTTAATAAGTTATTAGGAAAAACGAGACAACGAGTTCGTTATGTTGTTTTTAGGAATATAAAGCACACACACACACATTATAACGCCTGATTTCCCAAAAGAGCACTACATCAACAATCATTAACTAAAGCATACTATGGTCCCAGGTGAACGTCAGTACGAACAGCGTGTAGAAGACATCCGACTCTTGCGACTGGAGATCATTCGGCTGCGCAAGGAGAAGAATTTGCTCTCCAAGGGAATTGAGAATATGACCGATTTGAGACTCGAGGTTAGTTTTGTAACTGTCTGGTTTTTTGATCATGCACTTATACATTTTGTCATTATTTTTATTTATTTAGGAAAATAAACAGTTGCACATTACACAAAATTTGAGCCTCAGAGTGAGTAAATAAATATCCACGACATTTTCCACATAATATTATAAAAACAAGTTATAAAACTAATGCGATGTGCGCTTACAAATTGATATAGGTACAAATTGATATACTAGGTTCTTAAAAACAACCAGAATAACTCAGGTATTTTCCTTATTTACTCTTTTTTTTTTGTCGTTCCTCAGGTATTCAACCTAGAACGCGAGTTAGGCCGGGAGCGTCTTCGAGTGAGGGCCCTCGAGGAAGCGCTGGAGACTCCTCTCAACGTGCATCGCTGGCGTAAGCTTCAGGGCACCGACCCAGAGAGTGTGCGCCTCACGCAGAAACTTCGACTCACACAGAAGTAAGTAGCTTTGTATTCGTAAAGCCGTGTCTCCTGCGCATGTTTTTTCTAAAAGGTTTCTAAAAATTCTTTCGCAATCACTAAATTGTAATAGACTCACGAAAGTCGTAACCATAGATATTCGTAACACATTCAACTGAATTTAAAAGGTTTCAATTTTATATCTCACCTTTCCAAATCAAAATTTTTGTCATTTTTTTTTATTTAACCTTTACTGTCCCATTGCTGGGCAAAGGTCTCCCCCATACTTCACCATTCATCTTTACCTGCTGCCTCTTTCGGCTAAGTTTCATAGGTAGCTTACTCATACTTGTACTTTTGTATGTTTAGCGTTAATTAGACAAACAGTTACTCAGTCACGGAAGTTAGACCAGGGTAGAAGCCTTTCCCCCCCGGTGGGTTCCCGCATTGTCGAGGCGGGGGGGCTCAGTAGCCGTGGTGGATTGGGCCACGGTGAAGCTAAGAGGAACCCGAGGAGCGGCCGCTCGTCTAGGCTGTGCGGAAAAGCCGACGACGTAGCGGCCGGCGGGTAGGTTGCGGTGCCGCTTGGGCGACATCGCAGCCTACCTGAGGCGGGCCGCGATGTCCCCCGTGTGGGAGACATTGCGGCTGAGGATTAGAGGCCGCGGCGGGAGAGGAGTGTCGGTGTTACGTTGCCGCTCTCCCTACCTTCCGCGGCCTTGACGGGGCCGCCACCGTTTGATGGCGGACGCGGTGGGGCCGCAGGGGAAGAGGAGTGTCGGTGTGTCGTTGCCGCTCTCCCTATCCTCTGCGGCCGTAGCCCCCCATCCTGGGGGGCATGCGGGGCCCGCCATTCAGGCGGGCGTGGGGGCCAGCGGGCAACGGGTGCGGGGGCACCGTTGCCTGCATTGCACAGGCCTCCACCAGTGTTGGACGGGAATGGCTAGGTGGTCCCGGCCATTCCCGTAGCCCCCCAATGTGGGGGGCATGCGGGGCCCGCCATACCAACTAGGCGGGCATGCGCCGGGAGGGCTATGGAGGTAAAGGCTATGCCTATTCCCGTGGCCCTCCCATCACGGCGAATGAGGGAACACCGCTGAGTTTTAGTGGGTATACTGTCATTCCGACAGGGAGTCCCACATACCCCGTCTCGTCCCCCGTGAGGCGGGCATGCATAAAGCATTTCTCAGCGACAAAAAAAAAAAAAAAAGGTTAGAAGCCTTTAAAAATAATAAAAAGTGAAAAAAAATAATAGTAGGATAAAACCCATTAGAAAAGGAGGGGAATATTATAAAAATGAAAGGAAAAATAATTTACGGGCGATCTGAGGTCGGGAAGGGGATGGGGGTGAGTTTTTAAGGGTAAAAAACGGTTTTTCTTGATTTCCGGCAAAACTAAAAGTCCTATCGAAAAAAGTCAAATGGCAAAGTTGTAGGAAATAAAAAGATCTAAAACTTTTGTATTTACACTTTTTTCACATAACCTCAAAATTTATGTGAAAAATTCAAAAAACCAAGTTCTTGGTTTTTTATTTTTATCTTTTACAAATTTTTTTTTTTTTTAACGAAATTTGGTGAAACCTTACGTTTTTATGTCTCATATACGCTGTAATATTTATTTGATTAAAAATATTTATTTTTTCACCTTATTTTGAATTAATATCGAAAAAGCACCCTAATTTTCAATCGAAAATTCACCCGTCAAAATATCAGCTTTTTGCAAAAAGTTGGTATGTTTTCTGTTCGTTGAAATCTCTACTTTCCGATGGTGAAAAAAAAAAAAATATGTTACAACAGTAAATCTTCTCAGAAAATGCAAAAAATCGAAAAAAAACTCGAATTCGAAAACTGATAATCTGAAAAGACAAAATCGAATTATTAATGCCTTCACTATTTTATCGTGAGTATACCGCCATGAAAAAAAATTATTAAGGAAATAAATGTCAAAATGTATAAAAAATATATTATAAATATATTAAAAATCTATAATAAATGTATAAATATATAAAAATATGTATAGTAAATATATTTTTAATAACTAACTTTTCGCCTGCTGGCTGTGGGTGAGTGGGAGTCGGGGCTCTGGCTTCAAGCACTGCCGTCACCCAACTTAGGCACTATGCTAGGTGACACTACCTTCCGGCTCGCTACCTGTCTGCGTTTGGGCGCTCCTTGTGGGGCTCCGCATCGCTGTCAGTGCGGTGAAGCTGTCGACTGCCTCGGACACCATGGCCTATCCTGCAGTAGGAGCGCAGGTCGGATAGCACGGCAAGCCAGCATTAATGACATCATCCGTCGTGCTCTTGTCACCGCCGGGGTGCCAGCTGTTTTAGAACCCAACGGCCTGGCACGCGACGATGGGAAGAGACCAGACGGAATGACCATAATGCCCTGGAAGTTAGGCAGACCTTTGGTGTGGGATGCAACATGTGTCGACACCCTTGCGCCATCCCATCTTCCTAGCACGGTGGGCTGTGCTGGAGCGGCTGCTGCTGGTGCAGAAAACCTCAAATGGCGAAAATATTGCAACCTGATTGGGAGTTATATATTCGAGCCGTTTGGGGTTGAAACACTAGGGCCATGGGGTCCAAGTGCCCGCTTGTTTTTTCGAGATATCGCCAAGCGGTTAGTCGACTCTTCACATGACCAGAGGGCTGGCCTGTTTCTTGGCCAAAGAATTAGTATCGCCATACAACGTGGCAATGCTGCCAGCCTATTAGGCACTGTTCCTGTTGACAGCGATGCGGACGAATTTTTTGATGCCACATGATTATTTTGCTTATTTTTTCCCATGTACATATCATTATTTTAATGTAAGCATAAATAATGTAAATAAATAAAAGGATTAGATAACTTTTGGCCGATTTTCATATATATTTTATACATTTCAAATATATTTCAGATATATTCAAAATATATTTTTTTTATATTATTAGCTATGTTTTTTATGTCTTTTAAGATATATTTTGAATGTATCTAAAATATATTTAAAATATATGAAATATACATGAAAATCGGCCAAAAGTTAGTTATTAAAAATATATTTACTATACATATTTTTTATATATTTATACATTTATTATAGATTTTTAATATATTTTTTATACATTTTGACATTTATTTCTTTAATAATTTTTTTTCATGGGGGTATACTCACGATAAAATAGTGAAGGCATTAATAATTCGATTTTGTCTTTTCAGATTATCAGTTTTCGAATTCGAGTTTTTTTCGATTTTTTGCATTTTCTGAGAAGATTTACTATTGTAACATATATTTTGTTTATCACCATCGAAAAATAGAGATTTTAACGAACAGAAAACATACCAACTTTTTGAAAAAAGCTGATATTTTGACGGGTGAATTTTCGATTGAAAATTAGGGTGCTTTTTCGATATTAATTCAAAATAAGGTGAAATAATAAATATTTTTAATCAAATAAATTACAGCGTATTTGGGACATAAAAAGGTAAGTTTTCACCAAATTTCGTTAAAAAAAAATATTTTTTGTAAAAGATAAAAATAAAAAACCAAAAACTTGGTTTTTTTAATTTTTCACATACATTTTGAGGTTATGTGAAAAAAGTGTAAATACAAAAGTTTTATATCTTTTTATTACCTACAACTTTGCCATTTGACTTTTTTCGATAGGACTTTTAGTTTTGCCGGAAATCGAGAAAAACCGTTTTTTACCCTTAAAAACTCACCCCCATCCCCTTCCCGACCTCAGATCGCCCGTAAATTATTTTTCCTTTCATTTTTATAATATTCCCCTCCTTTTCTAATGAGTTTCATCCTACTATTAATTTTTTTAGTTTTAAAAATTATCGACCCTGGTCTAAGTGTTTTATCCAGTTATATTTAGAATAGAAGAAAAACAAAACATCGGAATATCCGTAATAATCGGGCACAAAAGTAAACAAATAAAATCTATTGACCAAGCTGTATACCTAGCGGTGTTCTTAAGATCAGATAATTGACATTCCAGCGCCACTTAATCAGTTATCTACTTTAGTTAAATGTATTCTAAGTTGATTTTTGAGTGAGCATTTTGTGTCAAAAATGTCCTAATAAGTAAGTTTTTGGTTGCAATGGATTTTGAACTTTGTTAACATGATATTCAGTTGGTTGTTCCATAACTTGAATTTTAATTCAAATATACGTCACCAGTAATACCTTAACCACACCGTTACCTTGACTTTTTACCGAAATTTTCTGTACGTCATGCTAATGACAAACAGTAATTAATTAATCAGTATTACTCAGTAAGAAGTCACAAGCAAATAAGTTAAACAAACGATATAAAATTGTTCTACAACGAACGAATGCGTAATTGTCATTGGCAAATGTTTTGTGGGTTATTTCAAACGGATATTTGTGTTTTATTTTTTATACCTTGAAACTTTACACAGTTTTTGACAAAGTAGGTACTTAAACTGCCTGCCTGGGTCGAACTCACGACCTACAACTCGTAAGCTGGGGCGGATACCACTGGGCCACCACACACCACCAGGCAGGCACTTTGTGAATTTAATTTCATCACTACAGCTGGTCTATTCTGTAAAAATCTCACCGTGAAAACTTAGGTGAAATGAGCGTGGAGTGAGCTATCATTCCAACTAATGCTAGGGATTGACACTATTGACAGCTCACTCTAAGCTCACTTCACCTAACTTTTCACGGTGGGATTTTTACAGAATCGATAGGCTGTTCTCAAAACGGTCACAGCACCCCGCTCGAGCGTCTCGGGAACTAAAATTGACACATTGCCGCAAATGGCCGTCGTTTTGTTACGGTACGTCTTTCATGATTTGGGTCTAAATCGTAGAATAGGACTTTTTTGTGTTTACTACGAGATGTTTAGAACATTTTTATCCTAAGATTATGCGCATCTTGTAAAACTCGCTGTCAAAAATATTAGTTCCACAGGCACTCACGTTGGTGTCAGCGACAAAATGGCGAAAATCAAATGTCTTCATTTTGTCATCGATAGTATGAAGTCCAGCATACCTATTTATTATAGGTCAGTGGTCTAGTAACATGAAATTTGGCACAAGAGTTCCTATAACAACGAACGTGACCCTATCCAAACAGGACAAGCTCCAATCGGTAGCGCACCTACCTACTAATTGGAGCCTGTCCTGACTGGACCTCGAGTATGTTACCCATGATTCGAAGGCTGGATGAACCCTTGAGACAGACTTGTGTAAAAAAGGTACAAAACAATGGGGTTTGAGGGTGGGCAATGCCCACTCTAGAATCTTTTTTGTCCACCCTATAAAATCGACAGTATTGAAGAGTTACTGTTTAACTGCTTCTCCATAAATGATCACTTCGTTTTCCATCAGTCTGTCTATCAGTCAAGAGCCTCTTTCTCAAGAACGTGTGGGGGTATAAAGTCGAAATTAATATCAAATACTTACGTAAGGAATTCTAAAAAACATGATTTTGGTGGGATTATTTATTACTAGGCGTCATATAAGATCTATTGCAGCTGGAAAACTGCCCCTGCCTCCCCCCCCCCCCCCTAGACAAAATCCATAGCTACGCCAATGGTCAAGGGGTAGGTACAGTCACGAGCACCAATATGCCAACACTTGGGAACTTTCAATTGTGATTAATTCGTGAAATAACGAATGCAACTTTGAAATACGACACATTACATCAGCTATACTCTAAGTGTGTTCCGCGGAACCCTAGGGTTCCGCGATACCTCTGTAGGGGTTCCTCAAGAATTTAGAAAAAAAATCAAAACACCTCTCTCTGGTCGAACGTTTTGACACCGCGGCCGCGCGTATTTATTTGTATTTGTATAAACATGTGTTACAATAACTGGTACAATATCTCATAACTTTGGTATCAACATGTATACTTGTAGGTATACTTGTGAGCGCGCAGTCCCTTTGATAAAAGCCGCCTCTGTATTAGACGCTATAGTTGTCAACAAGCGACTTTCGACTCTAACTTAAAAAAATAAAGTCGAGATTGTTTACAACGTAATTTTTATATTTCTCTTTTTATTTTTGCTTTTTGTTTATCAAAGGCGCCGACTCGAGTATTTTCGAGAATATTCGAGATCGAGTCTAGGACTAAGTATAAAAGCGGCGATCGCGTGTCGCGCCTCGTCAGTCAGTTGACAATTAGCGTTCGGAGCGATAAGTTCCTGCCTACCTACTTATAAGCTTGCTAGCGAGAAACTAGTGTTCATTGTTCTACTGCCTGCTGTATTCGTTGTCTCAGTTTTATACATTTCTTCATTGTACTAAACTTAGTCTCTTATACGCAGTAACGATTGTGCATTATTTAGACCCCACTATCCTGACGTGTAACATTATAAATAAAGAAGAATGGAACGTTGGCTTAAAGGTGTTAAACGTGTTGCAACAACATCTTCTAATGACGCTGAATGTTCAAAAGCAGTACGCACGGAGAATATAGCAATCACCGATCCAGACGATGATGCCGCGACGTCAAGCTCGACGGTTTCAAAGACGAAAAAAAGGAAGTATGATGAATCATATATCAGTTTCGGATTTGTTGATTCCAACGGCTCACCTCTCTGCATGCTATGTAGTAAACTGCTTCCTAATAGTTCCATGGCACCTGCCAAATTGCGCCGACATTTAGAAACTGTGCACCCCGAGTCTAAAGACAAGAATAAAGAATTTTTTGTTCGTAAAAAAGATCAGTTATTGGAAAGTCAAAAAAATATGATGCATGTAACACAAACTATCAACGAAAAGGCCACGGAGGCATCATATTTAGTTAGCTATCGCATTGCACAAGCAGGTGAAGCGCACACTATCGCTGAGAATTTAATAAAGCCATGTGTATTAGACATAACAAAATGTATGCTCGATGAAAAATCTGCAAAGCATCTTTCTACTGTGCCGCTATCAAACGATACTGTTTCACGGCGAATCCATGATCTGGCAAGCTACGTCAAACAAGAACTAGTTACACGTCTACAAAAAACACGATTCGCCTTGCAAATGGACGAGTCAACTGATGTCGCTGGTTTGGCTATCTTGCTGGTTATCGTGAGATATCCATATGAAAGTTCTTTTAAAGAAGACATGCTTATGTGTTCACCGCTGCTCACAAACACTACCGGGGAAGAAATTTTTAATAAAATAAATATATTTTTTGAAGAAAATAATATCAGTTGGAACAATTGCATTGACATTTGTACAGATGGGGCCAAGGCGATGACAGGTAAAACAGCAGGAGCAGTGTCACGAATAAAAAATAAAGCGCCTAATTGTAGTTCCAGCCATTGTATTCTGCATAGACAAGCACTTGCGATGAAGCAAATGCCGTCAAATCTAAAATTAGTTATGGATGAAGCGGTAAAAATAATTAATTTTATCAAATCACGACCACTACAATCCCGATTGTTCTCATTATTGTGTGAAGATTATGGCAGCAAACATAAAACACTGCTGCTCCATACAGAAGTGCGATGGCTGTCTCGAGGTAAAACTTTAACAAGGCTATTTGAACTTAGAGCCGAGTTACAAATGTTTCTTTCAGCAGATACTTCTTTTAATTTGAAGGACCGTTTGTATGATAAAACTTGGTTGTTCCGATTGTCTTTTATGGCGGATATCTTTCAAAAACTGAACGAATTGAATTTATCATTGCAAGGTAAACAGACAACAGTGTTTCAGGCCTATAACAAAATAACTGCCTTCAAAAGAAAATTAGATTTTTGGATTATTTGCGTTGGTAAGAAAGAAATAGAAAGCTTTACGTCACTCAGTGAGTTTGTTAGCGATAACGACTCAGAAATGTTTCAAAATGATGTGTTTGGAGAATTGGTCCAATATCTCAGATCGATGCGCGCATCTTTTGAAAAGTATTTTCCCGAAGAACAGAATACAAAAATGAAACTGAATTCATGGATTCATAATCCTTTTTTACCTAACTTGGAAAAGCCCGAAAGTATGTCAAACGAGATATATGAATCTCTTTTAGAAATGTCATCAGACACAAGTATGGAGTCACTGTTCAAAACGACGCCTCTCAACGATTTTTGGTGCAGAATCCGTGATGAATATCCAATGCTTGGCAAAATGGCTCTGAATATTCTTCTCCCGTTCCCAACAACATATTTGTGCGAAACAGGATTCTCAACCTATGCAGCCACGAAAACAAAATATCGCAATAGACTGGACGCCGAACCTGATATGAGACTTCAACTGTCTTCTATCAAACCTGATATCAACCAATTGATGAAAAATAAAAAACAGTTTCATACCTCCCATTAGTTAGATTTTTTTCTTTTTTAATATCTTCTATTATTGTACTTGCCATGTGGTAAAGTAAGTAATAATTAGTAACTGTTACATTGTAATTTTATTATGCTTATTAATAAAGAATACACTTTTAAAAACTATTGTTTTATTGTAGGGTTCCATCAAGTATTTTGCTTCCCAAAAGGGTTCCGTCACCAAAAAAGTTTGAGAACCACTGCATTACATAAACCTATGGGTTCGATAATGCTAAGTTCGTAACAACATAAAATTTCGTTAAAAAATAAAGGAGTCAATCGCTTTTGAATAAAGCCGAGTGTATATACATACTTTTGCTCGTGACTGTACCCAGCCAAAGTGTTGCCCTTCAAACCATAAACTGATGCCCAGCAAAGCGGTCCTAAGTCCATAGACAATAATTATATCTGTATAATTGTTTTAAAAAAAAACTTTCATGTTTCTATGCAATTCAAACAAAATCAATTTGAAGACACTTTTCATTAATGAGCGAATGCAAGAATGCCACAGCGGATTGATGGAGACTTGTCACGCGGTCTGTCGTGTTTGAACGATCATTATCGGAGTGATTAGTCAATTTTGTCGATATCTGCCTTGGATGAACGATTTGAGAGCAGTGGTCCCATGGTAAGGCCCCGTATTACGAGTTGTAGGTCGTAAGTTCGAACCTAGGCATGCACTTTACTCGACTCGTGCAGCTATTGTTAGCAATGTTGCAAAAATAATAAAATTAATTGCATATCACACCAATAACAGTAATCACACCAACAACATTTATGAGTTATAAGCTGCTGTTCATTATCCCTTAAGGAAATAGTACATAACGATACCATCGTATCGTAACTATACTACCGTATCGTACACTATTTTATAGCTTTGCACTTAAGTCACGCTTTTCTGTGTAAAAATGGACTACTTAAGTCACATATTAGCGTGACTTAAGTGCGGGCTTAGGTCACAGAGTGCTATAAAAGAATACCTATAGGTACCGACTCATAAAAAGTATACCTAAAATTAACCCAAACGTGGCAAGTCAATAATTAAAACTAAATGATTGACTGGTCGTGCGCACCCTTGGTTTAATAAACATAATAAAAACCACGGTTAAATTAATTTAATAAAACAATAACAATAGTATGACGCCATTTATTATCTGTTAGACAACCATAAACAAACATTGTAACGAATAAAAAAGTAAACAGATTAGGCTAATAAGGGTTATTTAGAATGATTAAAAATACTTATAACACAATCGATCAACGTAATGTCTTCGGTTTTGCTAAGTAATGTCGTAATGTAAGAAAAACTGCATGACTCCGGACAGACCACAGAGCACGAAATCGCCGATCTCTAGAGATCGACAATATTTACCTACAAGTTCTTCTAACATTACCTAACAGACAGCTGTGGTGCTGGAGAGTTTGTTGCTCCACATCTTCCCAGCTAGCACTAGGAATGGTGAAGGGCGGGTGTTTTGGGGGACTGTCTAATTTTTGTATATTTTTTTTTTAAATGTCGTCTCGCAAGTCAACCTAAGATGTTGTCGGCTGATTAACCGGTCTGTTTAAATAAATTAAGGCTTCCAGTCGGGGCAACTAGGCAACTACACGCTAAAAGGCTTAGAGCGTCGCTGGGGGAGAGCAGCAAGGGACAAGCTGGATTGGATTAAGTGCGAAAAAACGGTGACATGATTGGTTTTTATGGAAAGTGTTGACAAAATTCCTAGCATTAATAGACATATTTGTCTATGGGCGCAGGTGGTTATAGTGACAACCGCCCCTCGTCCCTTTCCTCTTTTTCGCCTGTGCAATCGACGCCATATTTATTTTGTTGTAATCAGACTGTGCTACCAATACATATACAGGGTCAAATTTAATTAGCTAGCGAAACTCCGCAGACGAGATGGGTATAGATATCTAATTTGGTGACTGTTTTGTGGAGTCATCGACCGCAGTTAGTGTAGTCTCTTGAAGTATGAGTTAAGAAAATCTGTTTTTTTTTTCTCGTATCAAGTGACACGGTCATTGACCCAAAAAAAAAACAACAAATATTTTTGTTTTATCGTGTTTAGATATCGATACCAATCACAACTGCAGAGTTTCGCCAGCTGCGGCCGCCGACTGTCTCCGTGCTCTGTGGGACAGACATTGACCGGATTGTTTTACCCTTGATCTTCTGCTAAGGTTTTTCAATTGTGTCATAGTTTTCAGGAGGCTATATCTAGTTAAATAATTGTTTTATTTACTTTACTGTTATTGTCTATAAGTATTTATTTTTTAGCACTGCGTGACCTAAACGCACACTACTGTTCTGTGACTTAAATAGTCCATTTTTACATAGAAAATCGTGACTTATAAGTGCGGTTTAGTTCACACGAGCTATAAAATAGTACATATACGATACGTAGTACGCACGCACGATAGTAATGAACTATTAAAAGTGAGATATTGTGTAGTATCTGTAGGTATATGCCTCGTTGATCTAGTGGTCACAAGCGCGAATGTTACCATAGACAGCGCGACGCCAGATACCTGGGAATTTTCTTTCGAGCTATCGAGAAAGCTACCTACATGATTCTGAACTACATAATTCTGGACACCATGCGGTTGACATTTTTCGTAAGTTATTTTTAAAAAAAATGAGCTTTTTCATATATTTTAACCGCGCAGGTATTGCACTTTTCGATGGAACAACATTTTTTTTTTTATAACCGACGAAAAATTTTCACGCCAAGGGGTCTAGAATTATGTACTTAGGTCAAGTTTGCACGTCGATGTCCCTGCCATCCTGTATTAACATAATCTATACCTACCTAATTTATCAGAAAAGTGCTGGCTCAGAGTGAGATGATTGTCTTGAAAGATCGCGAGTTGAAAGAGACCCGCAACCTGTACACCGCCGTCAAAGACATGCTGGCGCTGCAGCCCAGCCCTGAGATACAGGTGATTATTATGATGTACAGTAGCAACGTATTTTTTTCTAGGACCATGTACGGACAGAAACGAAATTTGATTAAACATTGGCGCCGATTCCCTTGTTCACAAACTAAACTAAATTTAAGTTCAGTGCGTCTTCTTCTTCTCATTTCATTAAAAAAAGGACAGAAGATAAATATTAGTTTAGTCCTGTCAAATTGATCAGCGCCTGACGTAAATTGACGTATTTTTAGTAGCCATGTTTTTAATCACGTCTAAACTGTCTATGGAGTATTTTAATTTGACAGGACTAAACTAATATTTATCTTCTGTCCTTTTCTTATTGAAATAGAAAGAAAAAGATGCACTGAACTTAAATTTAGTTTAGTTTGTGAACAAGGGAATCGGTGCCAGTGTTGAGTTTATACAGTATGTAACAAAAACCCTGTTGTTCCTTGTAGGAGCGTATATATATACCTATAGGCTTACCATTATTGAAGTTATAATTTTAAAAAAAACAATGGTGGCCGAACATTGTCCATAATCAGATAGTTTTTAAATTCGATACATTGTTACAAAATGTTTTTAACATCTGAACTTACAAGTACTAATGGATCTAGCCTACGGTCGATAAAGATTGCCGCCGCCGGCGGCGGCCCCTTTGATTCGCGATAGCTTGACAGGTTGGCGCCAAAACACAAAGCAGGCGGCACGCACAAACTCCCTTTGTAGGACCGCCACTAGCCGATCACTGCCCCTCAGTCGCCCGCGCAACTTACTTCCGGACGGATGTATCGTACGTTGACAGCATTAGACAAAGAACCAAATGATTGTGATTTTGTGAGTGAATTCTGTGTGTGCGTTTTTTCCAAAGTGTCTTATTCAAATGAGGAATATTGTAGTGTACCAAGAACGTTTCGCAACTCCAAGGAACATAACTTTGCGTCGACGATGGCTTCCCAACGTCTCCACATACGGACGTTCAACATTGGGTCTGTGCACGGTCGAGACCAACATCGTATTGACGAAGGATAACCGAGGACTCGAGACCATGACATTGAGGAAGAAATCCTCGTGATGGTTGAAGAAGACCCTACGGAAGTACGTGCTCTGTGGGTAAATAAATTAATTTTAAAGTGTTAATTATGTCACAAATGACTAAATAGTTACTACGTAACAGATACTTCACGTAGTAGAAAATTACCTACTGCTATAATAGCCTACTCCGTCTCGTCAGCAACCGCTGCATGCTAAAATGTGCCTAAATACTCAAACGTACAGTTGTGATTGCTTCACACCGCGCGATTCCCGTATTATTATTATACTCTTTGGCGCGATCCCACAGCACTGTATTTGCGCCGCAAACGGCCCGGACCGCTCGGCCGGGCGGTAGGTAATTATAACGTGCAAGTACATGGAGTGACGGAGGCCTGGTTATGTGTTTATTGTAATTATCAATCGTCAAACTTGATAAGCCAACTTTTTGAAAAATTCAAAACGTTCCCAAAGTGTTATCTATCAGTCAAACAGCTGAGTGATGTGAACGACACGTGACGAGTTCATGACCTTAGTGTAGTATGGTAGTGTGCGGCGCGGCGGGCGGCGACAAAGCGACCGGTTGCTACCTATTTCTCTTTGCAGGGGTGAGCAATCAGTGTTACTTTTCAAATATTTATTATAAAATATTTATTTTGATTTTTTTTCTTCAATATTTTTTTAATTGACTTACGTAATTACCATCGGATATCGATTCTGAAAACGTCCCTACTTGGAACTACAGGGTTTTTGTTACATACTGTATAATATGTAATATACATAAGTACATCGGTTTTTATTAATTTGTCTGTTAAAAAAATCAGGATTAATTAAAGTGTTTATCGACTTTCATTTCTGACTGTGCCGTCAGTATCAAAAGCACATTGACACTAGCCAAAATTTCATGAATGAAAACTTGCCAATACAACTATCTATTATTAATAGTTTTTTTATTCAAACAACCAATACTGCTTTTAATATTGTATGCTTTTTTGTCGCCTGGAACAGGAATTGACTATGAATGAAAAAACACGTAAAAAATCACTACGTTTGGTTTCGCAGATCACGCTAAATCGTACTCAACGTGCATTGACACAGAGGACCACCAAGATGAAGTGTTTAATTGCCGGTATGTGATTTTCTTTGTTCGTTAACCAACCTAAGCACACAATAGATACCTAATAGTATCATGCAACTAACGTAATCTAAGTAACAGGCATCACTGCTGCGCACAACATCTAATGTCATTTGGTTTAGATGGTTTTTATTATTTGATTTACCTTTTAAATAGATATTTTGTGGATGTGAGAACGTTGTAGGCCTTGTAGACTGTAGGTTTGTAGACCATTTTTAAGTACTTACTTGTTGACAGGCCTAAACTTTTAATACTTACTGTAATTTGAAAACATTGTAATAGCCAATTATTTTTAAAAGAGTCGGTAACCGTGGTGTTTCTCCATAGGAAATGACCAATTGGAACCGTGCACCTAGCTTCTGACGTTTCATAAGTGCCCATGTAGGTTTATGTAAAATAAAATATTTTGATTTTGAATGCCCACAAGGTCTGACTATAGGTTGAGCGGAAAATAAACGTTACATTCTCTTGGATCATAATTCTTCAAATATAAAAATAACTACAGAAGGTCAATTCTCGTAACTAAAAACATTCAAAATCTAGTCGCAATCTCATCTCAGCGTCAAAAAATTGACAAAATGTTGGAAATTAGAGGTATTTTTGACAGATTGAAATCAGACTGTGAACGTTCTTAGAATTACGAGAATTGTCCCTCAGGTAAAACACTACTATTAAATTAATAATATTATCTCTCCTATAACTAATAATATTATCTCTTCTAGAAGTAGTAGCATCACAAATAAAAGAAATAATGTCATTGCTTGCAAAGTTTTTTTTATCAAGTACATAATATTTATTGTTGGGCATAGACCCGAGAGGTCTATGCCCAACACACCTCTCGTCTTGCAAAATAATCTACACAAATCTTTAATTACCGATGCCCATGAAGTAGAGTATACCTGCTTACTAAAGTTACTACCTTTCAGAACTAAACATGCGCGAACGCCAAGTGAATGACCAACGCCTGGAACTCGATCGAGTCAACAATGAGCTACAAGCGTTCAAACAGAGGTACTACGAGATGAAGCGAGCTTTAGACGCGGAAGAAACGAGAAGACTCAAGGTGGTCACGCCATGCTCACCGTGCTCGCAGAAAACACAATAACGACTACTTGTGATGTGGATTTGAATATTGTGCATTTTTTCCCGCGGCGATATTTTATCGCGCACTGGATTTTCAACGTACTGCGTCGAGAGTTGAAAATCCAACAGTGTGTTTTTTGACGCGCTCTGTTGGACTCTCAATGCTGCAGCTCAAAACCAAGAGTTGAAATTCCAGTGCGCGATAAAATCCCGCCGTGATTTTATTACGTCCATGGCAACGTGGGCTTATCTACATGTTTATGGGTGAGAATTCTTATGAGTTGCAATCTAGGGTTGGTAGCTAGGGCAAGATTAAAAAACCACACTTTACTTTGCTATGTAACATTAACAATAATTACATAATTTTAATGTTCATATTATTCTTATGAAACGCTTGCTCACGTTCGCTGATACGAATAAAACCGTTATTTGGAATAAGAATAAGGTTCATGTTTGTGTGAAATGCTTACTTAGCTGAATAAAATCAAAGTACGTTTTGTAAATTTTGCCCTTAGTCTTTTGGCTACGTTTTTGGTCATAGTTAGCCCAGGTTGCAGAAATGTGGTTGTTTGTTTTTACCAACCAATCACAATAGCTCACAATATGATTTGAGAGCGGACTAATCAGTAACTTGGGAAAAACTATAGTGCTGCAAGGATATTCTGGCGTCTGAATGACGTTGACACCGAACATTGTTGGTAAACATTTGTGAAACTGTGTCACAGAAATGTTATTCTCAAAACAAGATGGCGACGGTGACGTTAGTTCCAAATTTGACCACACGCCATAATCACCTTGTACCGTTGTATCTGCATATTGTATAGTCCCTTTACAGCCGGTCGATTCTGTGAAAATATCACCGTGAAAACTCAAGTGAAGTGAGCTTGTCAGTAGCGTCAATCCCTAGCATTATTTGGAATGAGCTCACTCCGCGCTCACTTCACTTGAGTTTTCACGGTGAGATGGTTACAGAATCGCACTGCAGGTCTTCTACCTCTACTTTTGCATCACTGTCAAAAACAAAGTGATCTTTATTTCCGTTGTAATAAGATTGCGGTTGGGTTGCTATCACTCACAAGCCTGTCAAAATCATTGATAATTCAATCAATCATTAATCATTCTTTATTCTCATAATTATAAGGTTTATTTTTTATGACTGACCTTTGCATCACTGTCAAAATAGATCATTTTTTGTCATGTTGAGCTGCTATCACTGACAAGTCTGTCAGAACCAGTGATCTTTATTGTCATAACTATGCGTTTGCACTTTGCACCAGAAAACATTCAACAAGTAGATGTTTCGAAACTTATCACATGAAACAAATCTCATCACTTGTTTTGTTGAATTTACGTTCGCACGAAACATGAGTAAGTTTTGAGACAGATCTCAAGATTTGTTGTTAGCTGCTTCGCACTGTCTAGAAACATATTCAATAGACATGTTTAGTATAGAGGTTTGTCCCGTTTGCGATCGCACTGTTGTTTGTTTGTGTCCCGAAACTTGTTAAATAGCTTGTGTTTAGTGTTTTCCAGATGAGACGGTAATCATCGACACTAGTGGACAACATTTTGCATGATTCATACAGAAACTTTAATATTGCTATGCAATTTGTCTTCCAAACATGTCAAATGATGTGAAATGTTTCGCGTCAACAAGTTGCGTGACAATGTCAATACTTTGACAGAACAAAGTGATTTCTACATTTTTTTTTTCTGAATGCTTCGCCAGTGCTAACGCACAGTTACCGATGCTGTCGTGTTCCTCGAGGTAAAATAACTAACTGTAAAAGGACTATAACAACAAAAAAATTCTTAGTATGACATATGTATCTGACCTAAACTGTTCTGTAAAAAAAAACAATTTTTAAATGACTTACTATCTACCGTTACTAAAGTTTTTGCATTAATAATAATTATAGCCCCAAACTGTTAATTTATTTGTTAGGAATAATATACGTGCCAATTTATACTAATGATCTCATTACTGCATAAAATGTTATATTTGTAAAACTTGTGTTTTGAATGTTGCAAATGTGAAATATAATGCAAGTATATTTTATTATAGTAGACTTTTTCTAACTTACAAAATGTGCTAGATACGTATTAGCAATTTGTTGTAATGTAGTCAATCAGAACTGAAGATGCATGAGGTTGACAATTGTTTGATAATAAATAAAACACTCAGGTAATTAATCCGAAAACAATAGTTTTATTTAAGAACTTTTCACTTTCTCATAAAATATACACATTGTTTTTGTCATTAAACTAAACTGTAAGTAAATACTAATTTTTAAATACCAATTCTCACGATTGTCAAACGGGTGCTCGGCAGGGCGAAGCCCCTCTATTGCGTTTCGGTTCTAAATTTTATATCATGGTGTTCTTTCATGTACAAATTCGTCACTTAAACTCTATTTAAAAAAAATATTCAAATGAAGGATGATTTTGTACATTTTCAAAGTAAAAAAAAAATAAACACGAAGACATCCGTTTTTCTCGTTAATAAAGTGTGATGATAGAATTCTACAGTCCTTTTGTTGATTACTTAAAAATAACAGTTCGAATGCATGCGCTCGGGCCGGGCCGGGCCGGTGTGGGTACAAACAAATGCGATCAAATGCTTATAGACCAGCTGGGACCATGCATCGAACGTATGCTAGTACACAGTATACTCCAGCGCTTTGATACAACACACACACGTACGTACTCTTTCGTCTGAATAACGCGATAATATCTAACTGTGCGCCATTCTTAGGCTATGGATAACACTGACAATTTACTTTGCATGCAACATTAGCGGTTTTTCGATTTGTACATTTTAGCTCGGTGTTACAAGTTATTCTGTCATTGACAAGATCAGGACACGTGAAGAAGCATGCCTTATTCACGTTTACATGAATCCTCGATGGAGCCGTATATTCCTTAATATTCCTTAAGTATTCCTTAAGTTTCCAGAACTTAGAAAAAAAAAGAAAAAACATACGTTTATTTGCGGCAAACATGACGCAAAAAACATAAAACATAAAAAAAAAGAAATGGTTCGGGTAAATATGCGTCACATCCACGCAAAACGGCTAAATATATATCCGTTACTATTTGGTCTATCGTTGTAAGGAGTTCCTGCAAACGTGAACCTCTGATTCTACTTTACTTGTTTATTAAGCAAAAATAACTTATCAATCAACTAACTTTGACTAACCATTGATACATATTAATTACCCTTGAGCAAAAACTTTCCATTATAAAACACCGGTCCATTCTGCCGCGAACACTACGCTAAAAATATGACGAGCGCAAAGCCTGAGAACAGGCGCGTTAAGCATTTATATTATATTTTATTCTTGCTTGCTTTGGTTCGCGGCGCGAATATGGAGCCAGCGGTCAACTATTGATACTGAAACCATCTACTCCAAACAGTGGGTTTGTCATTGGCAGATTTTAAAGTCCTCCACTCAGCAAATGCCACGATGCTCAACTGTGTGGAGTAGAGCTTTAGTTGTGATATTTTATCGCATTATTTACACGCACAAGTACACTCTGAACATACACGCTTCGGCCCGCGATCAAAACACGCATTTTACCATAACAGTATCTATATATAGCTGTCCCAACTTACCAAATACAAACACAGAATCAACTATTCGCTCATATCGCGCGACGTTTGCATCGAGACGGGCGTGCGTTTCACAAGGAATCTCATAATCACACTGAAATAAAACTGTGTACAGTCACACACAAGCCGTATGCACTAATTATATTTATTTGTCTCATTTATCAGACGTATATAAAATGTTCGAGAATGGAGATGTCCCAATATACTCACTGTATACATCAAAAGTTTCGTTTATCACCGGTGCTTTCTTAACAGACACTCAATAGTGTCGAAATCTTTTCCATCGTAATTTTTATTGTCAGTTAACATGAAATCGACTATGAAAACCAAGGAGTAGAAAACAAATGGAGTGCTAATCCCGATAGTTTTCCCTATAGTCAAATTAGGTGCCAGGAGGAAAGAAGTCTTTCATTCATTGTGTACACTCCATTTGTCCATAACCCCGCGGTAGGAACGTATTTCATTATAAAACAAAATGGAAGAGGACAGACAGACTCACTCGCCGCGGATCGTACCGACGCCGACGCACTAAGACTCACTAATTTACTATTTTATAATATAAAGCGTTGTGTCGCCTCTATGCAAACGCCGCGACTACATATTATATCACTCGTTGGCTTACGACATAGGTACTTATGACATAATTGCGATGGAATCAATAAAACTATTGTTTGTTTGTATGTTTGTTTAGTCGCTCGGCGTGATGACGGTACTGTAACGTAGCGCATCCTCGTCGCCTAATGGACGTCGGAGCTCTCCTGCTTGTTCAACTGATGGTTGGCCGGATCCGACGTGTTGATTGGCTGCAACACAGGGAAAAGACACGTTACTGGATGATCTTTAAGAACATGCTATTTTAATGTAATTTTAAACTAAACTAAATTAAAGGGGTTTTTTTCTGATTATTTGCCAGACGTCATAAGTATCGGTATTTAATGGCAATAAAATTAAAAAATGATTATCGAAAATCATAATTTTTTATGATGGGGTCAACATTCTCGTGTCGTTGCGTAGTTACTAACAGCTGACGACATAACACAGTAAAATATAATAAAAATAAAACATGCACTAGCTACAGGACAGGGCTTATCATGCGTGGCGGGGCGGGTGGTAGTGAGATATATTCAGTCGCATTACCGCTGGCACTGACCAGGGAGATGGGCGGCTGCGGCGCGTGCGGCGCGTGCGGCGTGTGCGGCGCGTGCGGCGCGGGCGCGGGCGCGGGCGCGGGCGCGTCGTGCGCGGCCGTGGTGGAGTGCGCGGCCTGCGCGGCGGCGTAGTACCCGCCGTTGATGCCGTCGGCGTAGGGCGCGGGCGGCGCGGCCGGCGCGGCCAGCGGCGCGCCCGCCAGGCCGGCGCTGCCCAGGAAGTAGTCCTTGTTGACGCAGTTGCGCAGGCAGTCGGGGATGCGGCCCACGATGGCGCGCCGGATCTCGGACGCGGCCATCTCGCGCAGCTCCTGCGCCGACGCGTCCGAGTAGAACGCCGCGTGGGGCGTGCACAGCACGTTCGGCGCGTCCTTCAGCGGGCCCTAAGGGGAAGCGTGCCAATTAATGTATCATAATATGAACAATACGTTTTTAAATATATATAACTGTTGGTTGTAACACTGAAGCTTCATAACAACACTTCAGTAAACATACAGCAAACTTCCATTGTGCAGTGTTTAGACAGGCATTTAGACGGCCAGTGTTACTTTTTTAGTCTAGCTCTCATTCGCCAAATGTGAAAATTCAAAAGGAACTTCGTTCTAACCGGATGTCCCACGACACCACTCGCTCGAGAATTTTTTTTTTTCGAAGAATTTACCCCATACTAATTTGCACACTATTTCCCGACCTGTACATGTTATTATAACGAACTACTCAAATAAACCTGGATTGCTATTCTGTAAAAATCTCATCATCGTGAAAACTTAGGTGAAGTGAGCTTGAAGTAAATTGTGAATCCTTAGCATGGAACGGGATGACACATGACGAGCATCGTACCTGGAACACGTTGAAGGGCTCGTTCTCATGCACGTCGAGCGCGGCTGCGCGGATGCGGCCCTGCTTGAGCGCGGCCGCCAGCCCCTCGTCGTCCACCAGCCCGCCGCGCGCCGTGTTCACCAGGAACGCGCCTAGAACGGAAAATACAACCTTATTCTATGGACAAACTTAAACGAGTAGGTAACCTAATCCTACTATAGTGTGCGAAAGTGTGTTTGTTGCTTTGGCCTCCTGTTGACGTCTTACACGCAGTTGTAACAAATCCACGGAATTTGATCGAGCAATACAGTGCCCTCTAAATATTACAACCCTATACCTAAGAATTGTAAATCAACAGAAATTATAAAATTCCACTGACTTTGGGCCGTGGGCGGCTGGAATTATTTGATAACTAAAAGTGGGTTATACAAAAAAAAAAACAAGTATCAGGTAATAATATTTCTTATCATAGAAAGTTTGATTAGTCAATAAACACGTTGGCGTAAAATTCAAACATTTGAAACTAGGATTTTAAATCATAATGTGACTTTACAGCTGAAGTTCTTCACCTAACTTTTGGAGGGCACTGTAGTTTATAGCCCGGTGAGTGGCAGGCCACTTCTTATATAGGAAACCTCTCCCGCACGCGAACGAAGCCGCGGACAAAAGCTAATCGTCGCGCACACACATAAACTAGGAGTGACGATTGAATCTTGAACATTCTTTAAAACAATAATTACGCTCAAAAAACTTGTAACACGCAGTCACGCAGGTGTAATTAATTATCGATATTTTCGTGTAAAACATTTTTAGGAATGACAGCTAACAGTTGCCTTACGTGTTTAACACATGCTTTAGACATTTTCTTGAAATATGTGTTAATTATGATTAAAAAGAACGTGAAGCAATTGTTTTTGTTTTATTCGATTTTGCATTTAATTTTTATTGCGGAATAAGGAATTTTTTAGAACGAGTCTGTTTCAAACTTTTACAGCAGATATGTTTTTTCAAATCAGAATTAACTTTTTTTTTCTCAGCTGTATCTGGTTAGACGGGAAGCCGTAGTTGGGAAAAGTTTAAGCAGATGATGAATGAAGCTACTTCTTTGATAAAAAAAATGCCAACTTTGCTATTATCATCATCATTCATAATTCTCTTACACTTATCCTAATTCATTATATTTTTGATACCATACCTATTGGTTTTCGTAACTTTTCTATTATAACAAAGGTATAATAATAAATGAACTGTACTCACCTGGGCGCATCTGTTTGATAGTGAACTCATTAATGAGGTGGTGATTGTGTTCGTTTAAGCTGCAGTGCAATGATACACAATCACTCTGGAATAGGAGGTCCTGGAAAAGACAAGCATACAATTCGTTAATATGGTAAAACTGTAGCCACAGTTCATAGGATGTTATCAAATCAACCATCAGCCCTTCCATCTCTAACATCTGCATCAATCAGCCTCGCAGTCCACCGTTGATGAGAAGTTTCTTACGATGTTACATTTATAGTGTAGTGTGGTTCGTTTTCCCAAAACTTTGCCACTTCCACGACGTTGTTGCTGACAGCGCAGATCTCACTTTCACTGCATGTTTTGGGTCACATAGGGCAGGATAGGAGGTGGACCATGGTTTGTGACGTAGCTCCACAATCATACCCTTCTGTCGTTCCGTCAAGTTAGTCGTGGCAGCGACACGAAGATGAATCGTGGTTCGTTAATACTGAAAATCGTCTGACATGCGTAATACTTAGGGGCGTCGCTCACTGGTAAGTCGAGGCGAGGTCGCGGCGGCGTCGAGGCGTGGTCTCTAAATAGAGTCGAGGCGCGGGCGGCTATGCTTTCTTCATACATTTTAACTGTGTAAATACTACTAGTCTACGCCCGAAAAAAAATGCCAAAATGGCGGTGGAGTAGGGTCGCAGTCGGGCACAGCGCCTCCGCCTCGACCCCTCGCCCGTGCCGCGACCCCAGTATATGACCGCACTGCCATTTATTCCTAAAGAAAACGTAGAAGCGGCGCGCCGCTTGTGCGCCCGCGCCTTGACGCCGCCTCGACTCCAGCTCGTGTGAGCGACGCCCCTTATACCTTTTCGGTGTGAGAAAAGGTCTTCTTTCTTTCTTGTTTGTGCTTGGAGTGGCAATTGGTGTGGATCCTTAACACAGCTTTTTTGGCCAATCCATACTTTACCCGTAGAGCTATTGCCGCTTTAAGTTATTATTAGGTTCTCAAAGCTTGTACTAAAGAAAGTGAGCTTGCGACCTAAAGAATGTTGTATTCACCTGAAGTGTATAGACCCTGGTGAGGCCGAGCGACTTCTCGATGCCGTCGGGCAGGTAGGGGTCGTAAAAGATGACGTTGAAGCCGAAGGCCTTGGCACGCAACGCGACGGCCGAGCCGATGCGGCCTAGGCCTACAATCCCCAACGTGTCGCCGCGGATGCGCGCGCAGCCGGTCGCTGCCTCGCGCACCTGTTCCGGACCTGAAGCGCATACGCAGCAATGTTAGCATTTTACATAGACGACGGTGTAGACTTGACTTTTCTAGTAAATCAGGACAGGAGATTAGAGGAAGAGAACATCTTTCAACTGAAAGCATACATAACTTAACATAATCAGCATATTATAATGTCCCCAATGTGACACAGGCCTTCTCCCTTTTTGAGGGAACGGTAACCCCGTACCCGCCAAAATCTCTACACAAATAAATAAAACGAACAACTAACAGCTCGGCGCGGGAGACATTATAGTGCACAAGTGTGTGTGCAGACACAGGAGCACTCTCTCCTCACTCGTATAGTCCGATGGGACGGCAATCCGACACGACCGGAGAGAGATCAGGCGCAGGACCAACGGCTTAACGTGCTTTTCGAGGCACGGGGGTATCACACCGCCAACTTCCACGCTCCGGGCTGTTACTAAGAAATTCCTAATGGAAAACCCTAATAACACTGCACGACCTGGGCGTCGAATCCAGGACCCCACGCTCAGTAGTAGCCCTTGCGACCACGAGAGTATCGGGTCAGACAAGGGTACTACAAATAAGATGAGCAAGAAGATGTCTTTACAAGTACCGTACTAAGATAACGCGCAATAAGTCGTTAAAACAACTATAACTTTGTTTTTAATCTTAAAACATTGTAACAGCATTATCAGTCCATTAATACGTAGAATACAATTAAAAATAGCTTCAAGAATGGCTATATTTATCGCCTGCACGTGTCGCGCGCGTAGTAAAGTAATTCATTACAATACCACAGAGTTTTATTACATCTCAAGGGCGAACTTTCCGTCATATGTAGACGTAAACATCAGTTTTGTGACTACGAATAACGACAGCCAATTTTTTTGGGTGTTGCTTTTAAAAGCTTGACGAGTAAATCTTTGGGAGATGGGATTTCATTACAGAGTAAGATACGATTTAATTTATCATAGAATAAAGCATTTCTAGATCAACAATTTAAAAAGTAAGGGCGCGTTTTAAATATCATTTCAATTTGGCGTACTAGCTGCTGCATTTTCTTAATAAAGGCTCACACAGACAGGCGCGACAGGCCAGCGCGACGCGACTCTAATAGAATATTTTCATGAAAACTTCATGGATATTGTTCTACCAGAATCGCGTCGCACCGTCGCGCGTCGTCGCGTTGCACCTGTCTGTGGGAGCCTTAAAACGGTTTTAGTATGACAGGATCCAAAAAAATTACAATCTGCGACTGACTGTGATGGACAGAGAATGTAGGAAAGTATTTTTTTTTTAATGGCTTCTCACAGTTCATCCGAGGAGGTTGTCTTCTGCTTAACCGGGCTTGCCTGTGAATGCCTCAATAAATTAAGGCCTCCAGCCAGGGTTTTAAAATGTGGGAGAGTAAGTGCATACAAGTCTATTTATAAAACTTATAATTTCGAACTGAGCCAAGTGCAATGCTACTTTGATGTTTAGCTTTGTGAATGTTTGTTACTAAATCAAGCGCAAACGGCTAAACTGATTTGGATTATAAATTTTGTGCACTCAGATTGCCTGAAATTTTATGTTCATGTCCTGGATTAAGAAATAGAACTTTTTATCCAAGTAGGTCCGTTCAAAAAAGCTACACAGGCACACAGGCAGAGACAGTAGTTAATTCCATATACTTATAAAGTTATTACGCAGACTCACACAATACAAAATTATATTGGTTTTACTGTAAAGATGGATGTTTTTGCCTGCACATACCAAAAAGCTTATTAGACTGTAAATGAAGTAGTTCTGCGGAAGAATAGACAAAATGACCGATTTCTTTAGAACTTTGTCTACAATCTGTCATTTTGTCCATTCGTCCATCGACAAAACCCGTTTTTATGGTGGTCATGCTACATGTGCTGAAATGCAAGTGAAACCGCGACAAACAGCTACAATCAAAACTTTGGAAACTGTTGGTGATGGTGTACCTGTGAATTTTTTCCCTTCCCGCACCATGTTGGCGAGCCAGTACGTCCGCCGGTAAAGGTTCAGAATGAGACACATCGTGGTGTCCGCTACCTCTTCCACGCCGTAGCCCGGTACATTACATACCGCTATGCCTGGAACATTTACAAGTCAAGGGTTACACTGAGAATTACAAACATTCAAATTATTTAGGGTTTTTTTTTAGTTAAGTTTAAAAAAACCTGATATGTTTATTTAGCTCATCACACTTATATTAATATGCAGCAGCACCGTCCGATTTGAGCATTATGTTGACCTATATGAAATTATGCTGTCACTTACAGCATCCACAAACAAAGCGAGACTGTTCTGGATATGCAGTTGGTAATTATATCAAAAACACCTGCTAAATCGCAGACCTGTTTCATAAACTCTTGTTTCATAACTTCTCAAAAACCAGTCGCTACGCTGGGCATGATCGACTCAAATTTTGTATTCCCCATTTGGGCAGATTGCTAGAGTGGCCAACCTGGGCCCGAAGTCAGATAAAAGAGTTCTAGATTGGCCACTGCACTTAACTCTGTGCCATGCCAGTCATGGCCGCCGCTCAATGGCGTACTTGAAGGACCAAGTTCGGAAACCAAACCCTCTTAACATAACATAACACTGGCTACTGCAGATCGTGCCCAGGCGGCAGATGTTTTGACGGAGTGATGAAGTGTGGAGCGGTGGAATGTCTTTAGTAATACTTTAAAAGATAAATAATTATAAACAAACTCACCTAGTTCCCCAGCCGCTTTAACATCAATGTTATCCACGCCGGACCCAATACGGACTATAATCCTTAACGCCTTGAACTTTTCAAGGTCTTCCTTGGTCAGTATAATGGTGTGCCACATGAGCGCGCCCACGGCCTCGTTCAGCACCTTCTCGTGAATCTCTGAGGTGGACTGTGCGTCGCAGAACGCGACTGTGGCGACGTCCTTCAGTATCGGCATCTCGACCGTACAGTCGCGTCCGTCTAATAACGCCACTAGGGGCCTGGAATCATATAATAAATAATCATTAGTACTAAAAATATCCACTGACTTTTCTATCTTGAAGAAACTGTTGGACTATTCTAAGATTATCTATTATATTTTACTATGTTTTTATTTTATTAATCATTGATTTAAAACTTGAAGTTATTACGTTTTAACATCGAACCATTTCAAGTCCCATCTTAAATTAAAACTAATTAACAATTTAAACACTACCCAAACTTAGTTCAGTCTTGAAACATGTTGAAATATAACATTCTTGGAACGTTAGAGTTGTTTAAAGTTTCAAAGTTTGCTCAACTTCGAAAGCTTATAAGTTATAGAAGTTAAAAAATATGCTAGAACTAAATACATTTTTTATGTGAACCAAAGAGATTCACAAAACAAAATAAGCTATCCTTATATATATTTATGTGGATGTAGACCCACTTGCACCACAAATCACTAAATGCATTAAACACTAAACGTTTTTATAACATCATTCTGTGTCTGTCATGTCCAAACGATTTATAATAACGGAATGATATTTTAAATATGTTAAGCATTTACGGTATACATTTAGTGAGTTGTGGTGCTAGAAAATAGCTTCAAAGATTTCAAGACTTGGTATGACGGGATGGCAACATACAATTAGTGTGGCTACACTTAGCACAGACAAACATGCTCAAATACATGTGTCACACAAAACGACTAAGTACATACATATTTGCGTATTTCATGCTATGCCTGGCGCCGTTTTAATATTTGTAGAGTACCAACATACTGTGCAAAGAGAGAAAGCACTTTCATATCAACTCATACGTTAACACAAAGTGGTAATAAATAACATCGTAAAGCAGTATAATGACGCAAACGTAAGTGATAAAGAATGCGTAACAGCGAGTTATCAAACGACGATAATATTGGCGACATAACTGACATATTATTGGACAACACGTTATGCCAGCTGACCATTCATAATAGTAATAATACCAGCTTACCAGCTAACTACTGTGAAGGGCTAAACGAGCCCTTCGAGGTACCGGGAGGAATCAAACAACGATACGATTCCTTTACGTTTATATTGACAGAACGTCTTTTTATAATTCCGACTAAACTAGCACTGACTTTTGCTAGACAAAAATCCTAATAAAATATTTGACACTCCATTAAAAACTCGCTTGAAAGTTTGAATGGAACCCGCGCTAAATTATAGCCAGCCTGCACTACATAAGAAGCAGACAACCTTTACACTACTGTCCCACTGCAGGGCAAAGGCTTGTTGTCATATACATAGAGCATTGATCACCACGCTTGCTCAAGGCAGATAGGTGATTTTAGGCTTAGGTATATTGGTTATAAATCCAGCGGGGTAATTGCGTTACACACTAACAGTAGCAATCAGGTTTTCATTTTGACAGTTCAACAACACTCATTGCTTTATGTACGTTGCTAAACAGACAAATGTTTCGAACATATGAAGCAATGGATTAGCAATATCCTTTCGAATGATTGAAATTGCGGTTGATAGTGTGTTACGCAATTAGGGTGCAAGGCCCTAACTCATTATGATGACCACTTAACGATTCCTTAGTCGAAACCACGTAAATTCCTTAGCTAATCCCGCCAATGTCGCGTTAATTTCGCGCGGTTTCGTTCACTGTGTCATAGAGAATAAGGCCCTAGGTTTCCTCACAATGTTTTCCTTCACCAATGTCAGTCACGTCCAAGATAAACATAGAAAGTACATCATCATCTGCCTAGCCTTTTTCCAACTATGTTGGGGTCGGCTTCTAGTCTAACCGAACGCAGCTGCATATCAGTATTCAAAACAGAAAGTACATATGAATTGAAAAAGTAACTTTGGTACTGCCCCGGATTTTAACCCACAACCTCGTGCATGAGAGACGAGGCCTTAACACTGGGCCATCACGACATTCATAGTACTAAACAAAGCAGAATACACATTCCTTTACAATAAACGAACAGACTCAAACAGCATGTATTTAATTTCCTCCATATTGGTTGGCCGTCAATTTCAGGAACTCGCTGAAATAAATGGAATAGGCGACGCAATGCAAGGCAACGAAGCGTGTCAGCGACGAACATAACGTTTACATTGTCAGAACTGCTGGTTGTTTATTTCATTCTTGTCTATTTGATTTGTCTTACGTTGATGTTATTATTATACTAGAAAACAGGTGTCTAACGGCCGTTTAGATAAAATCGGGTCACCGCCACATAATATTTGGCGATGAACTTTATCATCCCACCTAAAAACAAAAAGATTCCTATTCCCAAATTAGTTTTTACCCTAGGACAATTGACACGATTCTCCTGTTCTAATTAGGCATGTCATAAATGTTTACGAGTGACGTTACGTTACATACGTCCCATACATATTAATAAAAAAAAAAACAGATCTTTATGGCCAAATCAAGAAGTAACATCTGTGTGTTTGTATATAGGGGGAAACTCTGAAACTACTGAAACTAAGTCGGATTTCAAAAAATATTTTTGAATTGGATAGCCCAATTTTTGAGGAAGGCTATAGGCTATTTAACATCTCGCTATGACCCGACCCTTAGGGGCCGAGCAAAAAGACAAAGTCGGGAAAACGCGAAGCGAAAACGAAGTGATAGCGCAGGCAGGTGATGTGATGCGATGCGACGGGTCGGTCGGGGAACAAGAAATTTCACGCGACCAAGGTCGTGGGCAGAAGTTAGTAATTTATAAAAATACACCCCAGCTTTTTATACAACAGGTACTAAATCTTCTCCAAGAATTTCTATAGTTAATCAAGAAAACCGCAGGTAGTTTAGAAATACGAAAGCAAACACAGACAACAGACTTTGCTAATACCAGAATTCATGAAAATACGTTTATTATTAGAACTAAGATCAATCATCCCACACGAAAACGGCTTACAAGCACGTGTACGGGCGCTACTTTTCTATTTTCATCTCCCTATTGAGCTTGGCCGTCAATTTCACCAACTTTTCCGGTGGTTCGCCAAAACAAACGAAGCCGACTCTTTATACACGACGGTTTCAACACCCTGGATTATACGGTGTTGTGCTAAGCATTAGGTTAATAGGTTAAATAACTTCCGATGAAAACTTCGTATGGGTAGTAGTTATTTCTGTAGATTTTTGTATTATAAAATGTGATTTAATTAGTACACACGACGACATATCTAGCTATACATTTCTTGTATAAGCTGACTTCTCATTGTACGAAAAGCCTATACAATGCGAGGTTGGCTAAAATTGAAAATGTTTATTTTGATGACTGTGTCGTCATGGTATGCTAATTAAAACACATTTTTGCTACAGCGTGCGAGTATCGACGCATTCTAAGTCTCGACAGACTATGTAGGCAGATCGTTTCTTGTGACGTATCTTTAATCTATCAAAACTTGATGCCTAGGCCAAGCTCGCAGTGTTAAATAAAATCAATTAACCAGTTATAATTGATTTTATTTAACACTGCGAATTTAACGCATACTTTCCAGATCCAACACGAAAATATTCGCCGTGAAACTTTTCTAATTTCCAAGAGCTTATAAGTACAACCTAACTTAAAAGAGCTAAATAAATAATACGCATTTTAAGCTTCGTATCTAAAATATCAGGAATTTAGAGATCCGTCCGATAATCAGATTACAATATTAATGACGCTAGTTTGTTTATCATGATCGTATTGAAACAATATAGGGCGTACATCGAAGCGCATAAGACACATTACACAATGAATGAAGCGATATGGAACGGTACAGCTATTTCATTTGTAATTACAGTCATTTATTACTCAGCAAAGTACAATTAAGAAACTTCGTTGTGATTCATAGTTGTATAACATTGTTAAAACCAATAACTGTTTCTCTACTTTAACACGCATGTTAAATCTGGAGGATTAAATCAAAAGTCGTCATTAAAGAACGTCTGCATGTAAATATATTCGTTATTATCAGTAACTAGCTTCTGCCCGCGGCTTCGCCCGCGTGGATGTCGGAAGTTATCCCACGGGAACGTGCTACCAGGATAAAAAGTATGTGCTTCCCCAGGATGCCATCTGTCTCTTTGCCAAATCAGAAGTTCAGTGGCTTAGGCGTGAAAATGTAGGTAACATACAGTTTCAAGTTCAAATCCTCCCCTAAAAACCGAATGACCCCTTTTTGCCCCGTCAGGGGTCAATTTTCGACAACTTTACAAACTTATTATTAATTATTTTCTGTTGAAAGCATCAATACCGAGTTTCGAGATAATCGGACCGCGCATTCAATTTCTTCCACACAAACTTCAACACCCCTGTATCCCCCTTTGAGGGGTAGTTTGAAAAACTTATAATGATAAACTTTACTACTTACTTAGGCAAGTATTGTTGCCAAGTTTCAAGTTTATTAACTAAATTAATAAGATTTTTCACATAAACTGTATCCCCGCTTTTCACCCCCACAGGGGTGGAATTTAAAAAGAATCATAAAAATTCATAACTTGACTCAAAGATTATTTATACCAATTTTATTACTTATTATAATCCTCCCCTGTAAAATTAACTACTCCTTTTCACCCCGTTAGGGGTAGATTTTCGAAAAACCCTCATACGTGTTATTATTTATTTTTAGTCTTAAGTACACACATAGTACACAGAGTTTCGAGTTAATCGGACCGCGCGTTCAAATTCTTCCACACAAACTTTAACACCCCTATATCCCCTTCGAGGGGTAGTTTTGAAAAACTAATAATGATAAACTTTATTGCTTACTTAGGCGAGTATTCATGCCAATTTCCAAGATTATTAACCTAACGAATAAGATTTTTCATATAAACTGTATCCCCGCTTTTCACCCCCACAGGGGTGGAATTTTGAAAAAATCATTTGGAATGTGTTCATAACTTGACTCAAAGATTATTTATACCAAATTTCGAGTTAATCAAGCCACGCTGTAAAATCGTCCCCTGTAAATTGACTACCCCTTTTCAGGCCGTCAGGGGTAGATTTTCGAAAAACCCTGATACACATTATTCTTTCCTTTCAATTTTAGGTATAAATACTGAGTTTCGATTAAATCGGACCGCGCGCTAAAATTCTTCGATACAAACTTTGAAACCCCCCAATCCCCTTTTAGGGGGTAGTTTTTAAAAACAAAAAATGCCCAATTTCATAATTTACTTAGATAAGTATTTGTGCCAAGTTTCAAGTTTATTAACTCAAGGAATAAGATTTTTCATACAAACAAAATTCCCCCATTTCACCCTCTTAGGGGTGGAATTTCGAAAAACCCTTTCTTAGTGGACACCTACTCTTCACAAAGAATACACCCTCCAAATTTCATGTCTGTAGGACCAGCGGTTTAGGCTGTGCGTTGATGTCTCAGTCAGTCAGTCAGTCAGTCAGTCAGTCAGTCAGGACTTTGAATTTTATATATATAGATATATAAATGCAAACTGCTTTTTTATACGTTATTGATATTCTGATATCGTTTGTGTAATAACTACGACGTCTGATTGACGCACGTCTAAACATGAGGTCACTTTCTCTCTTGATAACACGTGGTTTGCTTTGAAACGTGGCAGACTATTTTCGGATGGGGCAAATTCTGAGCTTGCAATCCAATTTTACAATTTTGTAACGTTACTGGACGTTACCATTTCAATACGCAGTAAATGATTTAACCCACAAATTATTGATGAAGTTAGACAACACAATAAGTCGTAAAGTAACTTGCGAGAATCGCTGCAACACTAAAGGCATTCAAGTTTAGTACTAAATAACTTGGGTACTTCAATTTAGATTAAGAGATACGCCGAACAGCAAAATTACAAGTTTGTAACTGCCAATTAGCTTTGGTAATAGACAAACCAAAATTAATGGACAAATTAAATTTTGTAAGCAAACCGACAAATATTGGAAACTAGGAGAGATTGGGGATAGCAGTCGGGGACAAGTTAGCTAATCACGAGGAGGACGTGCCCCGAACACCCCTCCCGCCCCCGTGAATAATTAAAGCACACCAGTACGATTAAACTAATAATTTAAACTTTCGTCATAGCGGAGCGGAATTATTATTATTGCCGGGGAAAGTTTCGGGCGGCGAAACGGGAAAGTAATTCCGGGCGGGTAAGGAGGGAGTTTTCAGAATTCCAACAAACTTTTCCGGGGGCAGACGAAAACAGATTTTGGTGGCAAACAAAGAGGCTGGGGGCATTGGTGTGGGGCGCGGGGGGCAACCCTTCGGGCAAGTTTTGATGGAAACCAAATAGGATTAGCGCGAGAAAAGAATAAGTGGAGTGAGCCCAATAGACGGCGCACGACGCTTTGTTAACTTGCCACCCACTTTCACTCGCGACCAGCTTACGAATTAGACGAACGACTCCGCTAGATTCGATCTTTGCTAAACTGTTGGAGTTTCTGATTGTGGATGGTGATTGAATTTAATCAGTGGCGGCTTGTAATTATGTTATTTAATTACACGTAGTTAGTTCGTATACGTAGTTGTTAAGTAATAATTCGAGAATGTCAACAAACGTTTGATCGTTCATTTGTGGTCAGAAAATGTTTTATAGGTGTCTATTTAACTTATAGTGTTGTGGGCTCGTAAGACGGGGAACTCCTTTCATTATAGTACAAATGCTCATAATATTCACCTTGACTGCAAGGGTCCGTTGGCGATGGGACCCCGCATGCTATCCATACGCGCTCTCTTTGGCAGCATCTTGCGTTTGTCCATTTAAAGCGGCAGAGCCGCTTTAACCACCGCTACGCAGCGCGTCACCTGGAAACACACAAGAAAACAATGAGAGAAGCTGCATAGATACATTAAATTCATATAAGTATTTTCATATTATCAGATGGCGACCTAAAGAAGGTGGCTGGGACAGACTGGATGCGGAAGACAGTGGACAGGGTGTTAGATGACAAACAAAGAAGAACCACCTTACGGAAAGTGGTCACCGTCGTCTATCAACTGTAATACCAGAGGCTTCGCATCTGCGTTGCCATGCCAGAGACAAAACCGAAATGTCTTTTGTGCCTAGAACTACACAGGTACCCAACTACCCATACCCTTCAAACCGAAACAGAACAATGCTACTTTGCGGATTAACTAATAATGGTAGGTATTTCCCGGACGAGAACCTTCACAGCTCTACTACTACATCATGAAAATCTGACCCTTGGGCGTGTTTCTTCGTAAATGGAAAACCGCTAAGGCACAACATCATGTTTATTTTGTTAGTGGATTCACCCACGTCTTTGCGTCTCCAATAGCAAAAGCCGGGTGGTATTAAGACTTCAGCTTTCATATTGGTGAGAGAAAACAATCTTACAGCTAATAAAAATAGTCAAAAGTTGACGAGGGCTTAGAAAAAGGCAGTTGATTAGAAATAAGGGTAAGAAAAAGTTTTAAGAAAATCTACATATTCATTTAACTACATCAATTTTGTTCATCCATAAAAATATCACCCTGTATTCTCAGAAGAGTTAGGCAGAGGTGCACCTATAGTACACACATTTCGTCAGTTAATTCCCATGAAATAGAAGGCGAGCGTCCACGCGTTCCTGAGAAAAAGGGTCTTGAGAGACTGACTGACAGACGGACCGCGGACGGACCGACCGCGACGGACAACGAACGTTTTGCGGTACGGAACCCCAACATCATCATATTCATAACACACGTAGTCTGGATAAAAATAGAAATATGCAGCCCCGAAGTTTAAGTTATTAGATTCGCTTGTAAAATAATATAGAAACCCATCAACCTAAAAAAAACTTTCAGCTATGAATATTAAGTATCATAATTTATTCTTCTATTCAAAGCAGATTATAATTATACTTCAATAACATAATATAACTAAACTAGGCACGTTCCAGTCATTGAACTGTTATGAATATGAAAACCGATACTACCCCAGCACGTGTAAGGAATATGTAAATAAATATGTAACATAAATATACGCGTTTATAGCTTGTGCACGCGGTTCTGAAAGTACATACTTCAACTAAGATCTTGTTACATATTACATAACGTAATATCTCGCCTGTATTCCCGGAAAGGTTAGGCAGAAGTGTACCAATAGTAAATTACAAACAAAAAAACACCAACATTTCACCAGTAAAAAGGGCGAGCCTATTGTAATCTAACGGGCACAAGGGACTCCGGCTGCTACTGAGAAAGTCCAGATGGAAAACCCCAATAGTACTTTAGAAAATAATTGTTCTTTACATTTTGTACTAAATCATCACTCTCCGAGCCTTATCCCAATTTGTTTGGGATCGGCGCAACATGTCTTTGTCTTCCTTACTTCTATTAGTCGTCATCTAGGTAGTCACCCTTTTTAGCCATCATCATTCACACAGTCCATCCATCGTTTCTTTGGTCTTCCCCTACTCTTATAGCCATCGACATTCATACTCAAAACTTTCCTCACGACATCTTCCTCATTCCTCCGTATCACATGCTCTTACAACCGATTTCCACACAACTTTTTCGTTTCACATTTTGTAGTAATACTTTATTGAAATGTATGAACTTTACCGATTTTTCTCTCGAACATAATCACTAGGGGTGAAAGTGAAGGATTTGTGCCGTACCGCCTTTTGTTAACACGACGATTGAAAAACCAGTTTTAATTTAGCACAGTTTGAAATAAGTATGAATGAGTTTAACGTGCAAACATAAACTTGCCACCTGCATCGTAAACTACGAATTTATAATTGCTATAGCTTCCATTTTGACAGGTAAATAATACCTATTCTTACACAGTTATTTGTAAAATAAGGTTTTATACTGAACTAGCTTCTACCCACGACTTCGTCCGTGTGAAATTTCTTGTTTACATAGAATATATCCTATGGGACTCAGTAATACTAATAATTAAAATTAGCGATCGAATTTTCGGAATCGGATCAGCAGTTTCCGAAGTTAACCCTCTACATACAAAATCAGAAATTTCACCTCTTTTTAATATTAGTACACATAGATAATAAGTACTGTAGCTATTTAAAAACTGAGAGTTGATTAAATTACAATCAATTAAACCAATCAAATTTGACTGTAGTTAAATTAAGTTCCACTAAACGACGCGTAACCAAGTCAAGGTTTTCGGTCAATTAATTATTTACATTGGTAATAACCTTGGTTCCCAAAACGCTGTAGCTTGAAAAAACCGTATCCGGTAAAAATCGTCAAGGTTCACTTATTTACCTGTCCAGCCTAGTACAAGCCCTATTTCATCCAAATCTAAAGCCCCATTTTAACAGCATTTATCTTGAAAACTGTTGGACTGAGGATTATTCCGAATAAAAACAGTCAATCAATCGATTGAGGACAAGACTCAGCTGGCAAATAATTTGATTGATATGAATCTGAAGTAGGTACCCTTTTTTTTTGATAAAGTCGAAATCATTAAAGTAATTTGACAGATTGTAGTAGCTTGATGTGCTGGCGTCTGTACTCGCAACCGGCGTGCTATACACGAATGCCGGTTGCGAGTTCAAAAAAAAGAAGTACAAAAGTCGTAAAAAGTACATTTTTTACAATGTATGAACGTAAACGAAGCAAAAGGATTATGTAAAAATCGTACCAGTTAGCTTTCTACAGTTTCTGCCTGCCCCCAAGGGAATAAGGGGTCAGCTTATGTTACATTCTTAAAGCATATGTATTCAACAAACACGAACAACTGATAAAGTTATTTAACACGATAATCAAGTCCACACAACACTAAAATGAAAGGAACTCATCAGCTGTTTATATTATAAACACGAAGTAAATATAAAGCACGCCACGTTCCATCACTTCAGGGGAGCGAGCGAAACTTCTCCCCTTCTAAACAGATTATTTCAGTGGGGTAAACATAATTTCAATAACAACAAGATGAGCCATAAACCTGTCTCTGTCTTTAAGAAATGTTATCAACTCAACAAAACACAATATACAAGGTCAGGGAGGACGTAGCAGGTACTCCGAAACCGGTGTGCTTGTATGAAAAGACGTATACATGTGGAAGGCGCAAGAAGTGTTATAAAGATTCGTACCACATGGCGTTCCGTTGTCTCTCTACCCCTTGACATTGGCATTGTGTTTATTTATACTCAAGTTATGTAACGTTACGTAAATATTTTACTGTTGCTGCATGTTTTGAGATGGGGTCCATTTTTGGCGTTGATTTTTGGCTTCGAATTGCTCATTTGTTTTATGTGTTTTACCTTTTACTTCTCTTCTCGTTTTTAATAATGCTTTGCTTTGTAGACCAATATTCCGGACCATAAGAATATTTCTTTATAGGTTAGGTAAAGTAATGACACTTGGTTTAGATGTTAATGCAATTTATGCTATTGCAAGCCGTATGTCCGATGGGGTTTCCCGTCGGCAAATATTAAGAACAAACATTTTTTCTCTATTTCACCGCTTCAGGGGTGATTAAAAAAAAGTCCTTTAATACATATTTTCGCTCCTTTAAGAATTCTCGTAAATAATTTAATACTTCTAGAACCAGCGGTTTACGCTGTGCGTTGTCTGTCAGTGAATTACTGAATTTAACATTTTGATAAACGTACAGCAAACTCGTACTAAACAATTTAGCGCTATTTCCGACCACTCTACTATAGTCTGAGCTAAGTTATGTAAAGCGTCTGAGAGGCCAGTCTTAGTTCGAGCCTAGACTAATAAATTTTAATCGTTAACAAAATTACTTTGGTTTTAGTTTTAACTAGGCAAAACATGAAATTGCTTTAGATACCAGTATTAATTGGATTGAATGGAGAGATTCCACGAGAAACTTTATTAATACTAACATATGCTAGGAATTCAACCTTACAGAGATACCTAATCCATACTAACAATTATGATAATTCGAAAGTAAATGAGTGTGCCTATTTGCTACTTTTTCACGCCGTAACGGCTGAATGGATTTCGATGAAATTCGGTTCACAGATAGACCCTGAACTCGGTTAGGACAAAGGAAGATTTTTATTACATTAGTAAGGTCCCGTGGGATAATTTCCGACCTCGACGCGGGCGAAGCCGCGGGTAAAAGCTATTCTCAAATAGACATGAAAAACGAGGACTAGATAACACCTTATTACTAACGTACGTGTAGCATTTTTAGCGTCGAGAGATTTTTGAGTAGTTTATTAATAACGAATAGGCAACTGTCAGATAAGTATGTACCATGGTTTTGAGTGATAAACGTAACTAATGATAGGTTTACGCATACAATCATAGTGCTTGTGTGTTAGGTGGTTGTTAAGTTCTGTTCGGAGTGTCGGAGAAGTAATAATATGTTATTAATAACAGTGTATCATTCTATTTTAGGAACTTCATAGCTACTGAATCGTAACAAGGTGGGCTAAAGTGGAGTTCATCATTTCTTTCATTTGTAGTAATAGACAACTGTAGTCTTTGAACATGACAGCAAATAGAATTTTATGGGGAAAAGGAACTTTTGTTTGGACTGACAAACAAACAACGTTCAGAGCGCTCGCAGACGCCGTGTTTTGCAGTGGCCGTTGTTATGTAGTTGCTAAATGTAAACAGTAGAGATATAGAACAGTACACACACAGGTCCTACAAAAATTAGGTCATGCAAAAAAAAAAATCTGACCGATTGTAGGACCTACAAAAATTATGCCGTGTGCGAGCGCGCAAAAACAACTACTTTCCGCTAACAGTCAGACAGATAATACTGGTTGACATACATTCCAAATAGTAGCAATAACTTGAATAATATTTTCAATACTAACAAAAGCATCTGAGCCATTTTGAATGGCTCGTCTGTATTGTAAATGCAACACATTATTGGCAGCCGTTTGGTGTATGCGTTTTGTTTTATCATGAATGCCTGACATTAGAATATAATCAAGACACTAAGCGCTGTATTAAAAACCGGTATAATGAGAACATAATGACATGGTTCTCATGTTTTGTGTGAACTGTACAGTCGTCGAATATTTTCTATCGTATATGGGGTGATAACAGCTGTTTGATTGTCAGAGTTAAAGATTAATACTATGCGTACGAGTTATCTTCATCATCATCTTTATTATCAGCCTGGAGTAATCCACTGGACATAGGGTCTCCCCAATTCCAGATTGCTCGATTAGCTCGGTCACTCTCCATTCAGTTGCTTATTGCCATTTCATGTCCAACATCACAAAATACTGTTTACGCAGCTGTGAGTTCTATTCAGGACGCTTTAATAGTACTATTTGAAAGGGTGATGTGAATGATTAAGCACAAAATTAAATATTAAGTACCCGATTAGCACAGTGGCTAAGTGCTTGGCTGTCAGCACTAACGGTCCCGGTATAAGTACCCTTTTAACCCCGATGACGTACGCATCTGGTTCACTAAGCTACAAAATATTAAGCTTTTAAAATCTACAAAACTTGTTAAGAATGTTGACTGAAACCGATTGACCTACTTATATAAAATGGCCAGAGTTCTAGACTTTCGACTGAAGAATTTTTTATGAAAAACAAATTAAAAACCCGCGGTAGATATCTAAAGATAAACAATATCTATATAATATAAACAATAGCTGGCTGTGATTATAAGGTCGTTAGTTCGAGTCCCAGGATAGACAGTAACATTGAATTTCTCAGTAACAGTCCAAAGTTCAAAACTGCACCCGAAAAATGGCAATAAGGCTATCTGACAAAACGCGGATATATAATAAATAATACAGCTCTGCAAATCCCCTCGAGAGAAAAGCGTGATGTTAAAATGCAGTGTAACTACAAAACAAAATATTCAACGGATAGAGCACCCCATCAAAATGCGGAAGGTGATCTGAATGCCAAAGGATTGGAACGAGTTTGTTTAGTATACAAAACAGCTGTTTACGTTTTGTATACAGCATCGTTGTTGCTGATAAATATATATGTTGTTTGCATTACATAACCGTTGTTACTGCATTGAATAAACGATTGTTTATTGCCGCCTCAGTGCAGTAGCGGTCGTGACCTCGGTGGATGATCGTGAGATGATGAATTCGGTTATTCGATATCCGGATGGTGCAAACTGTACCAATAGAGATTATCTTTAAAATTTGCGAAATTTTTCGCATTAAGTATGTATAATCTAATCTAGCATCAAAATTTACCAAATTATGTAGGATACTACTTACCCTTTCTAGGGTTACACCCTTGATTATGTACATTGTTTACTATCACAAGGTATTTGCCTAGTATTCCGGTAACACAACGGATTTAACTCGTTATTTAATGTATTCTTTATCTGGGCCCATTATTCTAGTGCAAATCTCATATAACAATCCATCAATAACAATTCGAACCCCAACCTCACGCGTCTCGGCACATTCTCCGCCTACGTAACAACAATAATGTAACGTAAACTAAAGGAAAACTATCGTATATCCTGGCACAAGGTTAGTTGATCTCCGAGCCGCCCGCTAAGTGCTCCCAGCCGCTCGGGGAGTTGGGGGCTCGGGGGCTTGAGGCCACGCCACATACGGCAATAAGTTACATTTAACGATCGCAATACCACATATGTAGTAGCTGGATAGCCTGGCTATGTACTGAGAGCAAGCACTGTAGCTAGGTTCCTTGGATTGATGTTACTATACGAATGAGATGGTAGAGATAATTCTTTACTGGGGTAAACAGACACGTAATCTAGATACGTTTAATGATAAGCCTATATTGCCAGTTATTATTACAATAGCATAATAGCCTATTATCCCAGACGTTCTGGGAACTTGATAAATTTCAACGTGAATGGCAATTCTACTCTCGAGCCTATGAGAAATCTATAACAGAGCATCAAATAACTGTTTGTTTTGGCTTAGCCTTGCCACCTATTACAGTTACAGCAGCTTACGATCTGCATCTTCATCTAAACTAATATTATAAAGAGAAAAGATTTGATTTTTTGTGCGTTTCTTTGTTACGCTTTCACGCAAAAACGGCTGAGCGGATTTAGATTAAATTTGGCACATGGGTAGACCATGGACCTGAATTTAGGCATAGGGTACTTATCCCGGTATTCCCACGATCGAGGCTTATGCGGGTGAAACTGCAGGTCACAGCTAGTACAATAAATAAAGATAAGTAGTCGCTGTATCAACAATTATATTTTCCTTAAACAACAAGAGCGCAGTTGGTATTTCTAAAAACTTATTTATTATACTATATCATGTGTAATCTCTCTCCACTTAAAATTACAACAACATCACAGTAACAGGTGAGACTATAGTTTTATAATAGCATAAATATTTCATTGAGACGTAGTATATTTGTTATGTCAACACAAGTTGCGATTAATCTTCACTTTGCCGACCTTTAAGGTCACAAGAAGATTAATTGTGAATTACTTATGATGAGTATGCAAGCTCAGTCGTATGATAAGCAAATATTAGTCGACTCAGACACTAATTAGCAGGTTATTTGACAAGTCTAGTCTAGTACGTCGTAGGAACTAATCATAGCTAATTGGAAGTTTGATTACAGAGTTTAAGCGCAATTCATCAACGAGAATAACTCTCCATGTTAGTGTTTTAAATCTATCTAGTATTTACATGCCGTGCCTTTGCGAGGCCAATGCTAACGCTGTCGACGTGTCTGAGTTTTGGTCGAAACTTATATTTAAATATGTTGAATCATCGATACCACGAAGTTTGAGTCATATCATAAGATATTAATATCTCCAACGTTATCATCGAAATTCTACCCACAGCTTTCAACGTCTGCTCCTGGTTCTCTCTATGACAAAAAAAAAGCGCTTTAGACAGCATTTAAAACCCCCAATATATCTTAGAAACTTTACTAACCGAATGAAAAGCTTATCACAAGACATACAGCAACAAAATTATAGGCTTTATTATTGTAAGTACTCGTCTAGTCTAGATGGACTGGTAACCCGTAGTGCTCGCATGTCCTGTGTGACTCGACCTTCGACGTAATTGCGTAAATCGATGCGTGGCTAATGCGCTGAACGACTCGACACGTGAGTGTTGTTTAGAGCAATCAGACATCCCTTGCTAAGCTAAGGAGAATTAAAGAGGACTAAGATACATATAAAGTGCCGCAACTTTAAAAAGTCAGCAGAGTTTTAAGGGTAAGACGCAGAAACGAAACTGAGCGTAAACTTACGCTTTGTTCTGTCACAACGACCTCAAAATGCATTGATTTTGATAGATCGAATTATAAGTTTCGTCTCTGTATCTTTCCCCTATAAGTAGCCCTGAGACAATTATGAAACATAGGAGCTTTAATGCGTTAACGTTATCTTTTATCCCACCATTACTGTTCTACGCGGCTTTGAGGTGCCGACACTACATGGAGCTTTTTATTTCTAGTAAAGATAAAGCGAGGCTATCATGCCATTACACGGTGCTTTATCATCAACGAATGAACGACGGTGAGTCAGACGGAGGTAATAAACACCTGTTCGAGTCTTTGGGGAAACAGGCGTCACGTATCTCTGGATGTAATAAAATTAGCATGAGTTGTCGGACACACCGCGTGGATTAGACTAGTATTTAGTAGTTTGATATAAATATTATATTACTTACATAAGGGGAATATTTGAATTTGAATCTAAAAGGGCACTTATTATTTTTTTATTTATGACTGGCTGCGCCCACATGGTGATTCACATCACACAGGTACCCTTCATTTTTCTGGCATAAAAAGTATCTTATTAAATGACTAGCGACCCGCCCCTACTCGCACGGTTTTTGCGACTTTGCAAAACATCAATATTCTTTATAAAGTAAGTATTATGTAGATAAATATTAATGTATAATACACATACACCTACCGGAATACATTCTCTTTATGATGCTAAAAACCGCGTCAAATCCGTTGCGTAGTTTAGAAGAACAACACGGTTCAACCTAAACGAAATTCATGTCTAAATCTCCCCGTACAAATTTATGGTAGATTAAAAAAAAACCTTTCATACAAACCTTGTCCTGACGATAACGAACACAACAACAAAAAATCAGCCAAACCGGTCGAGCTCTTCTCCTCAAGTTCATAATAGATAAATATGATATTTGCGGCAATTTATTTATTATTAAGTAAAAATCAATTGCCGATACTTTGACATAATCGGGAGTAGTTTAGCTTTCTATCAGAGAAAGGTATTTTGTAATCCGATCAGTAGTTCATGTCTATAGATCACCTTTAATAAAAACAACTCACAATCATTCTTACCTAGTGCCAAGACTTTCAACGCTCTACTTCTCACTATACTACAGTTCCCGACAACGTATTCTTATCAGAACAGTATCAGCAGTATGTGTAAACAAATACCAGTGAACGGTAACACACGGCGGCACATTTTCATGTCAATAAGGAAGTGTTGGGAGCGCTTCCCTATTGCCATGGGAAAGATAGAAATTGTGTCAGCTGCTTTTTCCTCCGAGTTGCGCAGCGATTGAGAGTCAACAAAGGAAATAGATTGGATTAGTTACTTTGTTCGTTGAAGGTATGACGTTATGCGGTAACATTATTATAGGGATTTCTGAGACATGTACAGTTCAGTATTTCAGATATTGAGCGCTTTTATAATTTCTAACGTGACTATATTATCGACGTCCACGTCCACGTCACGATAGGCAGATCAGATAAACGGATTACAAAAATTCTGATTGGAAAAAAATCTCCTAAGACTCCTAAGTCGATAGATCAATTCGGTAAGCAAAGTTCAACGCGTAGTATTTATGTGTAAAAAGCGGTAAAACAACAAAGTTAGAAGACGTAATTGATTGCAAGAAAACTAGTAAATTCATCTACAATTTAATAAAATACTGCAAACTTTACTTCAAGGGTTGTATCTTGTATATGGGTCAAGGTCACTAAGTTGCATTTTTAAATAATTGAGCCCTTTCACCTGTTTCGTCTGCGCTAAAGGGGCAGGTTCTAGGTAGTACTTAAGTGGGTCAAGGTCAATCGAATGCATTTTTAAAAAGGTATGAACAGTAACGTTACCTGTATTATAATGCTTTCTCCGCTGCACGCGTTGTTTAGGGTTCAAGGCTAACAAGATGCATTGAAAAAGAACAGCTTTCACTCCCCTCGGTATAAAACACATCTGTACCAAATTTTTTACACACCCTAGCATAAAATATCTACGTTATCAACGTGGTGCAGACAATTTGTCGCTATATGAATTACTTTGGTAAAAGTAAGTTTCTACGCGATATTTATGAAAAAATACTGACTGAGATTACATTAGTTTATTACGCGACATTTAAGTTCCAAAACACCAAAATCGTGATTAACAGCTTTTTCATTATTAGGCAGCTTTGGCCTTGGGAAGTACCTACCTACTAAAACTATAAATACCGTCTCACAAAAAATATATGAAACATAGTAATTTGACGTTTTTATAGTCGCCGTGAACTCGACCTTAACAGTTGGCCAACTAATCGAATAGTTCTACGATTAAGAAAATGACCAATTCTCACGCAAGTTTTTCTCTGAATTTATCATGGCTTTTTCACTCGTTTAGACTAATCAGTCCAAGCTCTAAATGAATATATAGGTCAACAAATATTTGTCCCGATGGCGGACGAAACGGTATAGAATGCGGACGCTTTCAAACTAGTTCAAGTAGTCGAACAAACTTTATATTCGTACCATTTTTAGTCAGGATGTCTGAATTCCGACCTAAAGTTGGGACAAATGGAATAACTGATTTAGGTTTATTTATTTTAGTGTTGGTTTGTTTTGTTGGGGCGAAATGAAAAGTGTTTCCCAAAAAAGAAATAGTGAACTGAACCGGTGCAGTTTCGGGATCATTCATTTTAAATGACACAGAAAACACGCACTTTTCTCCAGTTCCTTATTTGATTCGATATTTATTTCTATGAATTGATTAAAAAAAACATTTTCAACACGTCAAAAATAAATCATGCTTTAAAACTAGATGACGTCGGTGTTTCCTATCTGACGCTCTATCATTTCGACCTACTTTCAAAACAGTATTTTCCCCACAAATGGTGCTCAATATTCTCTCACACATAAAACGTAGTAGGAATTCTTTGGTGCTCCACTATCAAAAATATAAAGCACTCTTTGAACTTAACTATTTTTATGCCAAAAGCTCTTTGATGGTTTATACTTGTGATATTTTATCCCCCGCGGTCAAGAACGCCGTATAGCCGAGATTTTTCTCTTGTATCTCGTAAAGAACGCTGTCTTTGTATGTGAAATATTTAGAGAGCGTGGAACTCGAATAAATTCAGGAGACCCGAGTTGCGATGACAAAATATGTCTGGTAGACACACGACATAAGTTTGTTGGATATTTTATTTGCAACTTTTAGATACATACATAGAATCACGCCTTCTTCTCATGGGGCAGAAACTACAGAACGCCACCTGCTACGACCTTACTCCTTTTAATTTTCAACCCACTTTATACCAAATGTGGTATTAGAATTGTGCTTACCAATTGCCCATAGTACAGTAATTGATACACGTGTGTCTGTTCATATAATTTAATGTATGTTATTTATACGAGCCTTAATTAACCAGCAGCTTAGTTATTTTGCTAAGTAAATATGACTGACATAGATACTTAACCTCGTTTCATACACTATTGAATACTGTAAGACCGGCCACAGCACAAGTGCAAAAGGTATTATAAATTAATACCATATTGTCCATCAGGAATTTCACAGTAGCAGAGTGGAGCCTGGGTTTGTGCCCGCTTGATGGCAGTAGGGGTACATGGAGCTTAACATAACTGGCGAAATGTGGGTGTTACTATGGTTACACCTCTGCCTAATGCATCGGGGATTACAGGTGTGATGTTATGTTACTATATTGTCTAAGGAATACAATGATAATTATCTGAGATGAAAGTGAAAACGTGTCTATCGGCTCCATGCGCTTCAACGATTTGAATGAGAGCTGCCAAGTCGTATTTGGCACGTGTTGTGTAATAACGGTAATTGGTATTTAATGAACGTAATAACGCAGCACTATGTGGGGGTGTGATATTACAATATATCTAGCGACCCACCTACGCTTCGCCCAGGTGGAATCTACTGATGTGGCGACATATCATAACATTGAGATTTCGGGACTATATCAATCTAAATATGTATTTGTTATACACATATACATTAATACTTACTCTTTGTTATTATTTATAAACATTCCGGAATAACTTCTCTAAATGATGGTGAAAACCCAGATCAAAATCACGCGGTCACAGAGACAGACACGAAAAGCGACTTTAATGAATGTTTAATAGGTATATTAGATGCAGTCATTCATGGTGATGACATCGCGTTTATGCAAAATCTAACTTTAGTGAAGTTTGGAATTGATCTTCGTTTTTTTTTTAATTGCTTAACCCCTTAAGGTTCAATGTCACTTGTTACACCTCATAGAATGACGAGGCCTTTTTTTGTTTCAGGACCCATGTGATAGTTATGAATATGATAGTTCGACTTTAGTGAAGTTTCAATTTACTGAGAGTTTTTGAGTTTTCTCCTACCGTTATCCCAAATTTTTTGGGGTCGACGCCACATGTCTTTTCCTTCCATATTTCTCTATTAGTCGTCATCTCGGTAGTCATCCCCTTTCCAACATCATTCACGCAGTCCATCCATCGTTTCTTTGGTCTTCCCCTACTCTTATAGCCATCTAAATTCATACTCAAAATTTTCTAGCGACATTTTCTTCCAAACAAGTTAAGATAAATCATTTAAATGTTATTGCAAGTTATAATTTCCAATTACAATGTAATCTGTGCAATACTTTCCAAAGCGTCTTTCTCTTTGTAATTGCGATAGATAGAATGGAACAAAAATAAAAGTAAGAGCAATATCTTAAGTTCACCATTGACACGTAATAGGAGACTACTGTAGGTAGTAGGTACTGTAGATTGTAGACGGCTATCTTATCTTGACCCCATATTTATAGAGCGCGCGAACGCTCATTAAATTGCACCTGTGTCTCTGTACAAACGAGACGTTTAATATTTATTGTGGAAAGGTCTAGTGTTAGTGACGTGTTTTTGTAACAAAACGACGCGTTAAATATTGTCATGGAAACTTGGGAACTCGTGTTCCTTAATCTTTCTTAAAGCGCTACGTCTCTCAGACCGTTAGTACGCTAATTTATTTGTATTAACATGAGAAACACACACACACACACAAAATAACTGGCGAAATGTGGGTGTACAGCTACCTCTGCTTAACCCTACGGGGAATACACGCCTGATGTTATGTGATGTGTGCATTAACATGTTTTTTTTTTTAAATCTATCTTTGTATTAGTTAAGGCGAGCTGAACTGAGCAGGCCAGTTTAATATAGTGACATGAAACATCTGTAACTTGTTGTTGTTGTCTGTTACTCGAGGATTAGATAAGCTTTTTTAGGTACTCTACTCTAATGCCGGTAGCATCCTAGTCATAACTACTACATAAATAGTAATAGACCTGCATCGCATTAGACCAACCACGGCTGCCCAACCAATTTTGAAGGTAGGACATCTATTAAATAAAACTTGCCTACAGTTATGGTAGAGCTATAAAAATTAAACAAGACAATCTAAAAAAAACTTCAGAAACCACTTTAACAGCTTACTTATCAATATTTGGCGACAAATCCGAGGTCGGTAATAAAATCATGTCTGAAAATATGTTTCAGACCTGGTTTGAAACTCCTCAAATCTGTTCTCAAAAGACTATCGTCCGTTGATAGATTTTGGCGGGCCAATTCAAATGCGTTAGTAGCCCGCGGGCTTGGGGTTGAGCAGCCTTGCATTAGACCAAACGACTTAGCAGTGACTACGACGAACATAGCACGTATACCCGTAATAATTAATGCAATTATCACTTATAGAACTTCAAAGATAAGAAGGATACAATGTATTATGCATTTACACAGAAATAAGATAACACGCACATAACAGCATTGACAGAAAATAAACAAGGTTTATATTAAAAAAAAACATAATGAATAATAACACGTTTTTTTTATCGTCTGTGGTGAGCAATTGGTTCATTCATTATTTATTATCTTCGCCTTCGTACCTTGTACCTATAAGTTTATCTTTATTGTTGAGCTTGTGAACGAGGAGCCAGACCTGGTTTGCCAGGTGCCGGATTCATAACTGGACAGGCCTGTTTTCACAGGACGCATGTCCGTGTAAAGAATGTCGGATTATGGAAATTGTATTTCTAAACGTAATGTCGTTGAACAGTGAGACATTTATGATACTGATTATCGTAAAAGCTGCTTTTATATGTATTGCATATTAATCATGTTATTAAATAAAACGGATTACTGATGAAGTATTGCTAACTTTATTATAAGTCATCTTCACTCACTCTTCATTTCGAACTAGCTTCGGCCCGCGACTTCACCTGCGTGGTAGTCTATCATTACCTATACTATAAATCATTCTCTATGGCACTCGGTAATATTGTAGTTGTTGGACAGGGAAATAATTTTAAATAATAAATCGAATCGGTACTTCCAAATATAACCTCCTACATCCAAACTTGCAAAGTATATCTCCTTATAACAGTATAGACAACTTAATACCATGACAAAATTACCATTGAAAGGGCTGACGTAACTGCAGACATTACCATCTTTAACCAACAACTACAAAAGAAATGTAGGCCCTCTAACTGCTGAGATAAGTTCAACTAAAGTCCGGCCATTGCCATCTAATTTAAGAGGAGCGGTCCAATGTAAACTAAAGCACCCGAACCCTAGCATTAGACTGTGGGAAAGACTAGAAAGCTCGCCTATCTAAAATACTGCCTGTCGAACGCAAACTGTTGTACTACATGGTCTAAAAAGCTAGAGCACTTTAACAACCTATTTATCTCAATGGGCTGTCACAACTTATGTTGGTTGACAAGCAAGACCATTTATTATTCTGGGATTAGTTTGTAACTTGTTTCTAAAGGTCACTAGACTTGGTACGATCGATCTGAACAGACGAACCTGGGCCAGATCAGTCTAAACTCTAACCCAATTGGTGCTCATACATGCTCATACTCGCTGCATCCGGTTAGACTGACGGCCGACTCCATCATAGTTGGGAAAAGTCGGCAGATGATGATGACACGACACAATCTCATCAGTTTAAAGTTAAGCAATTATTCGCTTCAGGGAGTGGTCGCTGCGGCAATCATCGTATATGCAAATTGTGTAAACTTGAGGCCGTAACCGCCACACATGGTACGGTATTTAAAGAGGTCAGACGGGTCTGAAGGTAGAAAAGCTGACCATGTGTAGCCTTTAGACTGGAGTAACAGAAGGAACTTGTTTTCGTTAATAGGGTAACTAATCTACCGTCGTGACCTAATTAGACTAATATTTCATATTTCTTTCATCGTATCAACGGACCAAGAGGATTGATTACGAAACTGGGCTATTCACTGTGCAATAACCCATCAAGCACTTAAAACTTCCATTCTTTAAAAGTTCAGGACGTAATAGGAGTTTGTTTGAAACTATAGACAATAGACGAGTATTGTCAATTTTCTATGTAAACTACACAATCATGTATCGAAATCGGGCAGGGATAATGTAAAAATGGAACTCTCCGTCTTTCTCCCTGCGCAACAGGATCACCACCACGACGTTCATTTGTTTTATAACTACTTTTGTAGGTGTCTGACGCTCTTTCATACCCTCAGACTGCCGGCAGCCTGGTCCCCTGTAGAGTAAACCAATCATATGTTTACAAAGTTTCAACTAACCAGCGCTGCTCTTGTGATGTAGTCAGTCTGCGATCACCGCTCCATCGGCACACCGGCATTGACTTGACGCCGGCGTCGGCGCCACTGCGGACGCACACACGCACACGCACACACACACACTGGCACTGTCACTGGCACTATGCAGCCAACACTGGCACTCGCGCACCACACTGTATAGACACACGACACGACGTACGGCGGCGTTGCCGTCCGAAACTTCACTGATCACTGCGTCCGAATGCTTTCACTGCACCTGTAACAAGTGATGAGGTGATGTTAGATTATATTCTGGTAAATGACTGGGTCAACTGAAAGTTGCATCAAATTACGAAGGATAGATTGATAAAGTTGGAACTAATTGTTGTGGACACAATGAAGAAGATAGTCCAGCTGTAGATGTCATTGCAGTATAACAACTGTGTGACAGTGACATTTATAAATACTCGTGAGAATAAATAAAACAATCTGCAAGACAGTTCCCGCAACACAGTCTCAGATTGGACCACATTTTATCATATTACATCACTAAAGTTCTTTCAGATGGCTCGACAACCCTAGTACAACCCCTTACTTTAACAAACTCTTATATAACAAAGACAAAACGCTTTTGAAAGAACACCGTACACGTTTAACCTGTAACCGTCGGTGCTTATAAAACGAGTCGCATGCGTCATATCATCTCCCTAGTTTACAACAGGTTGCAAAGGGTCAAAGTTCGTCGTCCCCTCTAAAAGAAGTTTGTGCCAATCTGGACAAACCTGTTCCATTGAATGGCTATAACATAAACTTGAATAGCACCATACATCACCTGCAAAATTGTTTACAAAACTGAGATGAGGTAGTAAGTAGTTAAAAATTCTACCTTGCATGTAGGAAGTAAAGATAAATCTCGTTGTAAAAGGGTATAAAATGATACATAATATAACATTAGCTACATCTTGGCGGTCTAAAGTCGTTATTTAGTTTTACGTGGCTACGTCTGGTCGTAGCGTCGACGTAATATTTTACGGTCTATAAACGGACGGAACAACATTGTTGCTTTAGAACCGGGGGGCATTACCTGCATTGTTTCCTTACAAACTAACACGTACGATACTATGGTATGAATGCAAGTATGTAAACATGGTAAGCGATTTTGTGTGCTATTGATGGTTCGCCGACAAACGGGCTAGAGGAAACGCTTTGTCATTAAAATAAGTCCTTTCAGATGTGCCGTCTTTAAAGTTTATGTTGATACTTTTACTGTACTGAGGGATCTGGTAGTTCTACATAAAGTATTATCTGGTTATATTAAAGGTAACGTCAGTTACTTTTGTCAATGCATTAATTTGCCTCCTATATCTACTCTGGAAAGTCATAAATATTGATATTTATGTGACAACAAATCGACACATAGGATTGGAATATATGTATATGTATTTTAATGAAGATTTAGTTTCATTATCAACCTTCAGACATAACCACGTCTAAACTTTTCAAATAAGGTGCCACTCAATGAAGATTGGTATCTGAACCTTTGACAGTTATTTCAATTAATATTTGGTACACCAACACCGTTCACTTACAAAATTAAAAACCTACGCTTCGTCAATTTCGATATTGAGTGTCTATTTGAAGAGTAACATAAACAAAATTAAATACCAGTGCCATATGCAAAGATAAATTAACCACAAAGTACTAAATTAATCAGGTCAGAAAACCAATCAAAGAGATCACGTCCTCTATAATCCCTTTTAAACTTCGTGCCAACTTCGCTGTGGAACTAAAAGTTGTGAGCGCGACTGCGCAAACTTACAGAGCCGTTGTAACTTTATAAGCTGAAGTAATATGCTTAAACAGCATCCGTGTGTAGTCTACCATATGCAAACAAGTAAAAACTACTAGACTAAGCAGGTCAGACGAGCAAGCAAAGTAAGCAAACTGCAAACAGATCACCGATTCATATAATCCCTTGTGGAGTTCGCATCAACTTCGTCGCAACTAAAAGTTGTGAGCGCGCGTGTACGGCTACAGAGGCGTGTAGATCTGCGCCAAGTGTGCCATAGTAATTTCCGTAAAAAGCATATGTCGAGACGGGGAACAACTCGGCCGAACGCGAACACTACAGGCACTATTATACGAGAAACTTTTAATTGAAAGGAGTACTGATCGCGTCCGGTAAGACGTGACAGCTGCGAGAAACCATTACGTTTAATTAGTGAAAATTGGGATGATAAAAGTTGAATTATAGACTAAACAAACGTGGTATTACTACGTCGTGTCGTGGGCACAGATATCTGAAAGTGGGCACAAATAAACTTTGTCTCAGGTTATTAAATAAAGAATATGACTGTCTGAGGCACATCTAGATCACTTCGTATATTCATAGAATTGGTTCATTTGAAATTCCGAATTCAGCGTTGTCTAAACGCGTATCGGTTCCAGATGAAAATAAAATGGAATCTAGTGTAAAAGTTGAGAGTTTTATGGACTTTTTATTCAGTCCGATATTATCTTCAATGAAAAGTGCTTTAGAAGCACTTATAAACGCCATTTGTAGTTATGCGAACAATAGAAGCATTTGAGCATCTTCAATGCATTAGCATACAGGCACACAAGCGTCGTACTATCCTTTGAAAAAACTGGGGCACATAAAAAAGTAATTTTGGACGCCCATCTCAAAAACCGTTTTCTAAAAGAAATCGATATAAAAACTGACAGCGTCAGTTCCACAGAAACTACTAATCCTACTTTTTATAGCAACTCATGTTAGCTGTAGTCATTAGTCGAACATGACAAGTCTCCGACAGGCGACAGAGTTGATCAATCAGTAACCGTTCCATATAGACAACCCTGGGCCATATGCGGAGTATTGCGGAGTAATTGTACGTTCGGTTCCCAAGATTTCAACAGTTAAGTCTGTTAACTGTAAAAACATTTCGTTCAATTATAAAGATAAGTGCTATTGATAATGATATTGAGCTGTCAGTAAAGCCAGCTGGTTGAGTAATGGCGTTGGTTATTTTCCAATTTTACAATGAATCCGTTTGAGTGGCCACTTCTTTGTTAGATGCGAAGATAATGTTACTTCCGTGTGTCGGTCGTAAGAGACTGGTTTTCTCAATTTCCGTATTGTAATCGTACTTTCAATTATCGCGATAATTGTTGCGTTTGAAGTTACTTTCTTTTCTTGTCCGAATAGGTGTATAAAAGTATAAAATAAAAATAACGTTTCTTTGTTACGATGTAACTGGAGTAAGATTGCGTGGTTTTATTTGAGCTCACCGCCTTGTGGTTCAATTTACGTTTACTTTGAATCCATTTACAAGCTTTCACGTATCTTTGTAAAAACCGCATCGTGAGCTGGGAGTTCTAAATGTTAGCCGACTTATTTCAAAGCAAAAGAAATCGGGAATGTAGTTCGAATTTAAAGTGAACTCAAAGCAGCCACTTTTAATTCCTTACGGCGTGCCTGCCGGTTCCGAGTGGCACGGTCGCATAAAGAACACCGCATACATCTCAAACTGTGGAATCCACTCCGGCCGAATTGCCGTTCCGACAGATAGATGTGTGCAATCCACATCGCTATCTGTTTAATTAATGTTCGGGAAACGTTTTCTTATCGACGAATAGCGATGGTTACTTGAAACCGATAAATTGTTATTGCACCTCGGGTCGTTGGACTATCGATTGCTGAGGTTGGCTCTGTGAACTTACTGTTTGTTACAAGGAAACAACGGCGACTGGTTTTGGCAAGGCTTTCTCTGCGATTTACTGGTTATTTTTTCGGTATAAAGCTCAAATTACCTCTGGCGTTGGAATTTTCACTGTCTCATAATGAATTAAAAGAAAACTTCAAGAGAACAATGCATCATTCTGAAGTGTTGCCAAACCAGCAAGTAGACGAGATGCCAAATAATACTGGAAACACAAACTATAAGTAAATTAAACAAGACAAACACTAAGCAAATGGTCCACCGAGCAGAGCCAAAGCACTAATTCACAACGCTTTCAAAATCGATCATTTCAAACGAACCCAGTTCCCCATACACGTCAAATGGAACCCCTTTCACCGCCAACACAGGAGATATAGGACCGCTTTGTCCGACCGCAAAACTAGTCGCCGATATTATCAGATGGGAGAGACACAGACCCGTTTCCGAAGTAGACACACTGATTCATCGTGTACAAAACTGATAGCATTTCGAGGGTACACCGTACGCCTCAGTTCGTTAATTGGAAAGCGATGTTTAATTACAGATATCTGTGTTCGTCCTTCCGAGGGTAGTTGCACAAACATGATAATTTACTGGCACACGATAATCTTTGACAAGCGATCCCTTTGAGACGGTATTGATTGCTTAGCTCCCAGGAGTAATGTAGGCGGATAAGACAATGCCCAATTACCATTTGATTAATTACACTAGACAAGCCTACGTGCTGGGGTTTTATTGATTCTCTACACGACAGCTGATTGACTGTACTCATGAAAATGTACGCTTTTTCTTGGAAATTCGCGCATAACGTTAATGTACAAACATCGTAGTAATTATGTACGTTAATGGAAGTGTAACGAAATGAAACGATTTCATGGAAATCCTTAATTACGTTACAAAATATCGTAGAGCGAATGTTCGTTCTGAATTACACGCTTTAATGAGTACAATCATCCTCCACTTCTGGCAACGGACAGTTTACAATTAAACGAATTATACGCTGCACAATTTCCAAAATTGTTCACGACATTTATTTATTTATTTATTTATTAGGGACAAAAAACAGTTACATGCTACAAAATACAGAGAAATACTTAAACTAAGATTTAACAAACACGTAACCCACACCATTGTCCACGTTTTAATAAAAGGTTGAGAGAAGTATTATAGACAAGTGATAAAAAAGAAAAAGAAATATAAAACACTAGTCGCTGCCACAATTATGCTGTGTTACTTAGCTTAGCTGAAGCTGAATTCAGCTTAAAATACTCGCTAACCAAACTATCCAGAGCAATTCTCTTAAATGATGGCTTGGATAGACAAAATATATCCAGTTGAATAAAATGCGTGTTGTAAGAATCAACAAGGCGACGAAGAGGTGCACGTTCCCCAGCGTTAGTCCTGCATATGTCTGTATGGAATAGTTGAGGGACGCGCACCCCCCTTCGAATAACATTTCTGGGTACCTTGTAACACAATTTGTTTGTTAGATCAATACAATCAAACCTGCTATTGCATATGCCGTGCAGTGTCATGACATCAAGTAACAACCGCCTAGATCCCAAATCTAGTACTCCATACCGTCTCAATAGCTGCACGTAAGGAACCTTTGATTGGAAGCACTTATAGTTCATAGACCGTAAGAACTTCTTCTGCACCCTTTCAATTCTAGTGCCGTATTTGTCGTAGAAAGGGTTCCAGATCGGGACGGCGTAACATACATAGACATAGGTCCTTCTTTGGACGATCGCTTCGACAAATCTGTTTCAATCAAATCCTCGGAATGAGCACATCGTTTCATTGACACAAAAACATGACAGCCCAAAAGTAGGACAAACTAATGTCCAAGACAGAAAAAGTTTGTCTTGTAGGTAATCAAGAGTGACAGCTTCCAGAATGTTTGGCTGTTCATCCAAGAGTTTTGTAGATTTTGATTCTACACGCAAACTAACTTTTTCGTCATGATTAAATAACAGTTTTTTACTTGGTGCTGAAAACCATAACTATACTGAAGAGTTTGTTTGTGTGAATACGCTAATCTTCAGAGATAAGCGTATTCAAACAAACAAACTCTTCTAGCTTCCACCAGTCGGATTTGAAAAATTCCTATTGCATTTGTAGCCCAGTTCTTGAGGAAGGCTACAAACGCTACGACCCTTAAGAGACGAGCAAAAATTCAGAAAGAACGATAAACGAAAAGGAAGTAAAAGCGCGGGAAGGACCGGGTGGACCAGGGGAACAAGAAATTTCACGCGGGCGAAGCCGGGGGCAGAAGCTAGTCTGTGAATAAAATTCGTAATGCACGAACGAGATCTCCTCACAAACACCATCACATCAGTATTCCTTACAACATCAAGTTCACAAACCGAACGCACAAAATACTTTGATTACTGATCCAAACAGTTTCATGTAACACACCTCCTTTGATGAATGGAACATAATTTCTCATGGTAGAAGATTAGACTGCGAGTCTGCGACCTATTTCCGAACTTCCATCCAAACACTCCATCACGGTAGGAGGATACAAGACGGATCAATTTGAATATTCAACGGTTAGCGAACAAGAGTTTGATAGTCTGGAAGCTTTCTGCTATAGACCAAGCAAAGATACAGGCGAACTTTCGCCTTAGCTTGTTAGTGGGTGCAGACGAGGTAATTTTACACAGTTTGGCAGTTTGCGGCGTGCATTCTTGAGATTAATGAAGTTAGATATTGATGCATTGAGCACGATTGTGGAAAGTTGGGATAGTTTTGTTTATTGTGCTTGCTTTGAATCATACCTACTCTATACGTCGATTCCCTGTCAGTTATGAGACACTTCTTTTCAGAAATGTCTTGTATGAAACGGAATTTAATCACGTTATGCATAAACTAATTGTTTAGTGTAAGTTGAAAGAACAATGGAAAGTTACGTCGATTGATGTTGTTTAAGTCTTTTGAGTGATTGTATTGTATCAAAGTAAACAAAATTTTGTAAAGAGAGAAACCCAAAAATGCTATAAGATATCAAAACGAAATGAAAAAAAAAACTTTTTTTTTTCCTTTGACGAGCCGAACAAGAAAAAGAAAAAGTTGGAACAATACGAATTAATTACAATAATCATTCATAATGAACAAAAACCTCGGAACAAAACTGAAGTACCGCCAACTTTTCGTTTACCGAGACGTAACAAGAAAAAAGTTATTTACTCGCTTGTTTGTGTAGGTCCGAAAGTCTCAAAACTAGGGGGTAGTCGGACCAAAAGTCGACACGCGGAGCGATAACATTATTTCCCCTTTACATTTAACATTCGCCTCCTCGAGTTGAAACGGTAGTTCGATAGTTACACAGCGACCGACTAAGTTGAACTAGACTAGACTATGAATAAAAATATGCGCTAGAAGCGTCAACACAGGCGTTTTTTGCTAACTTTTTTCATTGCGTAAAACCCAATAGATCTATTCGTTTTTGTGCTCAAGATCGTACCAAATAAACACTAATTCGTTTATAAGATCAAAGGACACAGGAAAAAATAACTACCAATTAATGTTTAAGAAGATTTAGAAATAAATTCGTGTTGTAAACACAATTGTGTCGGGAGTTCTAACGATTTGTTGAGTTTAAACGGCCGTGTGATTCCTGCTATAGAACCTGTGAAAAAGTGAATGGACTAAAAAACAAGAAGCTGTTCCATGTCCAGCAGTAGGTATACATTCAAAAAGCAGTTAATTCCTAAACAAACAACCACGAACAACCCCTCAATACCAACAAAGCAATGAAGCATGTATCTCATCCAGCAACACAACATCACAGAATCTAGTTTGCCGAGTACGGGGCGGGCGAACTTGCAAACTGCGCAGACTGTAGGGCGGTGGGGAGGCGAGAGAGAACAAACTCGCCCGAGTAAACTTTCTCCTCGAGGCCAACGGGTAACTTGTGACGTGTCATAATCTTACTGCTACTTCCATACTGCGTCCGCTGCACGGAGATAGTGGAAAAACTGGGCATTTCCATCTCTGAATGTTGCGATGATGTTATTAAGTCTTCAGTTTTGTGTTTTGTTGTTGCATTTTTGTTAGTTTAAAGTTGGACTTTTTGAACAGTCCTTTCAAATACAGTCAACCGAACATCAGTGGTAACAATTTAACGATATCACAAGTCGTAGCAAACCAGTAAAGGCTTTTCTTAGTGCAAGTGTTACAACTAATGTACGGTTGACACACATCAATGACATGATCGAAATTAGCAGGAACTCTAAACAGAGAACTTGGGGACTAATATTATAAAAGTACGAACAACTTTGTAAAAGAAGCCAACTCGCCTTGACACAAACCTATGTAAAAACCAATCGCATGTACAGCTGATCGCAGTGTTACGCTCAATCGACCCTCAACAGGGACATTGAAGCGGCTTTTTTATCAGGAACCGATTGAGTAGGTGCTCCAATGGCATCGGGAAGAGCTCTCAGATTTGGCTCCGATCCAGAAACACTTAAACCCTAGATAGAAGTGAGACCATGGATAAAACTAGACCAGATTACGTCCACGACGACTGAGAGACGTACAACTTGGTTAATTGGCTTTATAGAGATCCTCCTTTAATAAGCATTGTCCTTGCTATAGACACGAGTTAATGCCTCGGCGATTCTTTTGATAGAAATGTCAAATGTACAGTTGAGTGGAATCAAAGACATATTGGAAACACAATATTGAGAAATGAGATGAAGCTAGAGGTACATATATCTTACTCGGTCTCGAGTACGGATATTGATTTAAGCTCGGTTTTGTCGTTTCCCGTTTCTGAACGGATGTTTCGATTTTATTTTGTACCTACCCAACATCTAAGGTGTATAGTAAACATCCAAGAAACTTTTAAAATACTCAGTTTTCTATAACTGCTCGGAGAAACTATTGGAGAATCGCAAATACATTTCACATTTGTAACAAATTGTAGTTCGCCATTTCAAGACGGTTTAACTTTCAAGTGTTCTTACAAGGAAGGAAGCGGGCAATAAATTCTCTATATTCTTGTTAGCCGTATGAATGGTGACATCAGTCGTGTCACACGTTCATATTATGTGCATGTGCCGCTCGATAATGCGACTGAATAAAAAGCCCAGTCATTCCAGATAGTGTATGATTCACGGTGCGATTATGCTAATTCTGTTCTCAAATGGCTTCAATAGGTCTTTTATGTCTGTGAAGTTCATGTGAAGAGTGGGGCGATTTGGAGAAACTTGAACACAATATTATGTTAGGACCTTTGGGTATTATGATTCGATATTATACTCATTGACAGCAAGTTTTCCGGACCAATGACTCAAATAACAGAATCGGGAACATTGGACTTAATGAATGGTACTTATCATTCACATTTTGCCCGCTCCAACGCTTGTCCATTCATGTGTAAGGTGATATTTTTCTCGACTATACAATACACCAGACCTCCTCGAGTTTTGAACAAGGAAAACCAAATCCTGAAGCTCCGATAGCTCTACGAAAAGCTCAAACCAGCGGGCTTTCACATTTCTAAGATTTGAAGTATGGGACAACCTTGCTTGGTTTTCTCTCTCGAACCATACATTCCGTACGTATAGACAATAAAATTATATCAAAAACATAAGCATAGCATATGTACATGTACGTGTTCTCATAACATCCAAGTCGGAGTCCCGTGAGGAAAATTCGACATAATTCGTACAAATTAGACAACAATCCTCGTTTAAAAGCATTAAGAGAAGAGAGAGCTTCGCAAAGTTATAATGAAATTCACGAGCAATAAAACTTCCCTTTTGACTAACCCCTAGATATACATTTGAGAGCAGGGTTGTCTCTTGATAAAAGATATCGCTAATTTACTTCAAAAAAATAAAATTATGTGTTAAAATGTAGATAGAAATTGTAATAAGATACTTAAATTAGACACTCACATTTTGTAGATGCAATCGACATCAACCAGACTATAAAAGATTTTGCACCAAAAGAGATTGCATAACGTAGAATCTACAGCAGCCAAAACTCATGAATTTGCACATACGACATTAAACATCGCAACAAACAAGAACAAATCTCACAAAAGAGAAGTATTATGTATTGTCCAGCAGCCCTGAATCCGCGTCGAGTTATGAAACGGGAGCGGGGCGACCAGACGAGTGCCAAACTTAGACAAAGAGAGACTAACTTCCATTAAATCTTTTGCAACAAAGTTTACCGTCCCTGCTGACTCTTGTATGTACCCTACCTATCTATGTACTTACTAATAACATATAATACAGCAATTTCGTGAACTTTCCAGTAGTTAAGAACAAGTTTCTCATAAGGTTTCTAACAAACTTCGTGTGTTTTCATATGTATTATTTAGTAGCTTAAATGTGTAGATAACTGTAAAGTAACCCCTTTGAACATTATTAGGTATTATGCTGTCACGAAAGGTTATGTTATTGCCAATTTCGATATCTAAATTGGAACAGTAAAGGGTTTAAATGGTTTAACATTTGCATATTTCAGCGGCCATTTCCGTCCGCGTCCTGAATCATTGATACTGTTAATAAGTAATTGGTAGGACTGGTTACCCCGGAATTCGTGGAAAGTATGTTGTGCAGACATTGTCCAAATCATTTCAGTGACCAATTATTTGGTTGGCTGAGATTTATATGTATAAATTGAGGCCAGTAATTGTTGACGAAAGTTTGTACTAAACGTGATAAACTTGGTTTCATACCAAGTTATCGCCATCCATCTTATCTTGGGAATCACCTTTCTCGTAGTTCCTTGTATTCGTTGATTTTTACTAAGAAAGATGATAGCTACTACATACTTAGTGGCAAAGAATAGATATAATCGATGTTAGAAAACGTCGGTATCCCGCATAATGTATACGAGAATTAATTATGTAATTCCATTTATATGCTGCTGATAAAATGCGGTAAAACGGATGATTGGATAACTGTTCGCCTAGAAAGCGCTTCAATATAAAGCGTTTATCTATTTATACTTATGACGTACATAAAACAATAAGGAAAATAAGGGGAGCCCCTTGAATATTAGTAGTCACATACGTTCTTCGATAGCCAATAAGCGTTATTAAAATATTGATTTTGCATGTCCTTAAGAAAATGTACATGAATTAAATGTCAAGGCAAACTAATGTACGCGGTGCAATTTAATGCTTCAGAGATCAATACTATTTATGTGAGTTGATTTGTTGAATAACACACAAATGAATGTATTAGGTAACTACGTCCGTTTGAGTTTATGAGAATTTTACATGAGGTCATTTGAAGTGTCCCCATGAATGGCCTCCAAATAAGATGTCTAACCACTTCGCAGCCTAGTGTTTTCAATCCCGTAACAATTATAACTACTACACTTTCAATACTTGACCCGCAAACTTCATGAATATTTCACTTTACAAACATAGAAACAGTATAACCAAACCACGTATGTGTATAGCAAACTCTGCATACAAATTTAGTGCAAAGACTTAGCCGTAGTAGGAACGGGGCGGGGGTGGTCCGGGCTTGAAATTTGGCCAAAACTAAAGTAGTTTAAGTTAGTTAAAACTGTTGGATACGTGTACCATGTTTTTGACGGATTACTTGTTCGCTGTAGTTTCATAAAGTCGACTTTGAGCCGGCGAAGTTGGTTAGTTGACGGTGTAGTAAAACTGAGTATGTGTATTCTTTGTGGTTTGGTAAGAGTGTTGTTTGATTAAAGATAAATCATGGGTAAAGAACAGAAGTGTGTGGAAAAGGGAGAGGGAAGATTTTCCCGGCTGTGGGACCATTTGGGTAGGGCATCATAGAAAGATTATATGTGTAGTATTGTGTGAAAAATGCATTGAATGAACCGTTCCATATTTTTGCAATCGATTTGGTCCATTGCGTCAAAAACTCACATGGTTTCTACACAAAAAAAATCGTGGTCAGGTAAATATTCCGTGGAGAAACGTGTGCTTGTTTCAAATTATATCATTACATTGTCACTCCACCAAAAATGTAGACCAGTATAGACCCATGAATGGTTTATGAAACGTTCACAAAAGCTTTTCATAAAAGGAGAACAACCATTTACCGCTACACACAATTACTTGAACAATACACAACAAATCGTCGAAACGAGTTCAATACTCTGCGTACACGTTCCGAATGAGAAGTACAGCGTATCTATTATTACGTCGTTTGTACTAGCGAAGCAAGCACTACTTCAGATAGCTAGGAGCGACCAACTGTCTGCCTCGGTTATCATACCACATGTTACAAGATGGGGCGAATTATTGGAATGGCTTATCGATATAGAACTTTGTTTCTACCTGTTTAAAGCTCTGGCTTCCTAAGAAAGCCAAGAAACGGTCACACAATAACAGCTGCATAAATACAGACGTTTTTGACACCTTAATGACAAATACTGGAGAAAAGGACAGATTTTCATGACGGCCGTTATAATATGACGGAAACGCTTTCTTAGGGACCCAAAGCGTAAGAATACCAAAGGACTAAGGTCTAGTTTTGCATGTACTAGAGCTAGACCTACCTGTACCCTAGACCAGACGTATTTGATTTGGATGAAGACCATAATTTTTTTGGGCGAAATCGCGATTGCTTTTTTGTCAGATATGCAAGATGATATGCAGGAATATCTGAGAAAGTATATTTGAAAAAAGCAACATCCAGTTGATAGTGTGACACCCACCCTACATCAGATCTAAGCTTCAAAGGTTTTCATTATAAATAAAATCATTCAAGACATCGCTCCTAAAAAGCACACCTTTATACATTCAGCTAACATTTCACACGCGACAACTGCACAACACGAATGAATAGTTTGCACAAACTTTACAGCAACTTTGATTAATGAATTCGAAATATTTTCCTCGAATTTATGCGGTGCAGTGCAGTTTCCTGGTAAATTTACTTTTTTTGCTTGGATGTGAGTCAAAATTTGGATCTAGTTGTTTTTCCTTGTAGATTTATTTCGGAGAAGTGTTGCGAGCTCGCTGTGCAAACTTTTATTGCTACTTAAGTTCTTAAACGGTTGTTTTCGTGTCAACTACAACAATAGTCTTGGTTTATCGGTAAATTTTTGAAAGTTGACGAAAAAATGGTAATTACGGTAAAAAGTGGTGAAACAATCGTTGTATTTGTGCGAGTCGAGTCGGGTACAGTAATTTGTCGTGTAAAGTGGGACAGGGCGCTGGGCGATTCGAGCGGTGGCGTGGCGAGCGGTGAGCGTTCGATCGCGGGGACGCGCTGAGGTCGTTCACCCCGCACGCTCGGACCCGACGGCCACGTTGCCGGTTGCACTGCATTTTAAACGCGCTTCATTACTTTCCGATCTGTACGGCCGTTTAAGTGCTAGCTGATCAATAATGGTATTGTTATCATTATCACTTTGACTCGCCACCCACTATTGTACTAAAGTAGGTATGTACTTGATAAAGCGCTTCTATAAGGCATGTTACGAGCGAATTATCATACTAACGACCTTTGTAGTCGGTTATTCCACCTATATTTTAGCGCGTAGCCAGCAGAAATAGCACGTATAAAGTATGATTAAAATAGCCATCTATTTTAAAATGTCTGCAAAATATCATATATTTTTAGCTTGAAAAAACGAACCTGTGGAAACTTGATAAAATTAAAATTCTGCGCAAAATGTACGTGAACACGACCGACTTTGATAAACTATTCATGCGTAACTTTCATCTGTACAAATAAGTTTTACGCTTGTCACATTCGCGTAATAACCTGTGATAAAAACCGTTCGCTAACGATTTTTCCTCATGGTCTGTTTGCACGTGGAGCCAATTATTGTGGAGGATTTAATTGTAAGGCAGGCGAGTGGAAGCTTTACGTAGTTAGGAAAATTAATGTTTGCGTAAATTCGTCCTACGTAAAATGGAGAGGAGACACGGCTCAATATTCACATGGGTGACTCTATTGATGCGATAAGATGTAAAACGTCTGTAGCGTCTTACAAATTAAGATGCGTGTACTATTGAATAAAATGATTTTCAAACATTTTTTGATTTATCAATATTTTATAATTAAGTATAACAGATATTTGCACACCTGCTCTGGTACAGTTACGAGCATAGTGTGTATACACTTGGCTTTATTCAAAAGCGATTTACTCCTTTATTTTTGAATGAAATTTTATGTTGCTACAAACATAGTATTTTCGAACCCATAGGTTTTTGCAATGTGTCGTATTTCATTGTTGTTTTCGTTATTTCACGCAAAAATCGCAATTGAAAGTTTTCAAGTGTTGACACATTAGTGCTCGTGACTGTAGGACATGGCTTAAAAAACTTTTGTTACATGTATCACCTCATGTATTGCATTACCCATATTCAAGCCAATAAATGATTCGATTTAAAATTACAGAGCATTTCTACATATAAAACAAAAAGCAAAACGATCCTAATAACCGCCACTGTTTAGAAATTCGATCAATTCCCACCCTTACTATTATCGAGCACAGAAATAGCACATTTAATACATAAAGGCTCCACAAACCCATTGATTCTGTAAACAATAGGTAATAATGAAAAGCGGGTCAGAGTCAGACAGGTGGGCGAGGGGGTGATCTCTTCCCCATCGATCCCCCTAAGAACGCACGTGTGTTCTGTCCCCTATTCCAGCTCCCGATTACTTGAATGAACTGATATATGTTTTCATTTACTTATGTTTGATTTGTATTGTAGTGATGTTTATGCGTTGAATGATTTACCATCATGATTTGCATATCATCTATACTGATAGCCTGATAGGTACTAATAATAACGCTGAAGAGTTTGTCTTTTTTTTTTCATTTGATAGCCCAAATCTTGAGGAAGACTATTTAGACCTATTTAACATCCGCCAGGAGCCAAGCAAAAACAAAAAAAGAAAGAACGCTACGAAAACGAAGTAAGAGCGCGGGCAGGCAATGCAATACTAATGGCGGTCAGGGCCGCGGATAAAGAAATTTCACGCGGACAAAGTCGCGGGCTGAAGCTAGCTTTTTCAACAACATTGTGGTTGATTGAATGGTAATTTCTTATTTATTAATGCACGCTAATGTAAGTTGCACTATGGTAAACACACCAACAACGCATTTATTATTGTCATAGGTCTACTTGACATTCTGACCATGCTCATAGAAAGGCGACGATGCGTACAATTACAGCAACAAGCACCTACTTATCATGCGTAAAACATTTAACATTACCTGAATCAACAATCAGCGCAAAAACCGAAATGAGTTTCTGGCTAGCAACAACACCAGCCTGCCTACATTCGGCCCGTACAATAAATAACACTGTAATATACCTTGCTACTTAAATAACGTGTCCAATTTTACGCAATCAATGAGTCAATTGGAAATACGTTCGCTCGTACGTGCCTATCGATGGCCGCTGGCCCCGTTCGAAAGCCTTTGTGATGGCGTAAACTTTTTTTACTTTTCAGACCCGCGCGTGAAAGCAGCCGACCTGTTATTAAGGGTCCACTAACGCAGAGATGAATGGACCGGAAGGGGGACGTGCAAAAAATGTACCAATAGAAACGTTTAATCGATTTTAAACCGCTAACACTTTTTCGCTTGGCTTATTATGCGCTTTTTGAGTCGTTCTTTGGTAACTGTCGTGACTGATTTATGACCGATGGCGTTAAATAAAAAGCTTTTCATATCATTTAGCTACCACCAAAACAAGTTGCATCCCATTACGAAGAAAAATTTACATCTACTTCTCACCCAAAATACCAACTAAACTAAAATTAACATTTAAAACGTCAAAGTAATATGCAAAACGGAACTCAAAACCACGAAAAAAATAACATTTATATTCCGCATCCGTATCTCTCTCTATACGTACAGCGCGAGCTGACACGGTCTCGTGCGTTTTTTTTTGCCGTGCCGTGTTGCGGCCAAACAAAACGAATCCAGTGAATCCCGCGATGCCGTCCGCACGTTGGACAAAGGAGGCACTAGGCAACGCTCCGCCATTGTTTGAAATTGACCAATTTTTTGTATCGACGATTAGAGATAAATTCTGTGCTTCTGTGTTCTGTCTAATGGCACAATAAATTCGTGGCTAACAATTGCGTTGTATATTGTTGGGGTTGTAGGATAAATAGAGATAGCGTCCCTTTGTTCATTCCATAAGAGGAGAGATACGCAAGAGTTACTACCAAACGTTTATTGTAGGGAATCCTACGAACATAGGCACACCACACCTAACTGAAAACTTTGAATTGAGTAAATTAAATCGTTTTCAACAGGTCGTACCATCTAGTAAGGTGTTCATTATGCTAATAGCTTCGATGCAACGCCCATCTTTCTAATCAATAAAATGGATATCTATTTATAAAATTGCTTTTAGACCTCGTTAAACCACAATGGCCGCGATATTTCCACAATTTACACGTCTATATCGCATTAAAGTCCATTCCTGAGTCTATTTATACAGAATATTAGCCATAAACGACACAATACCTTCGAAGCGGTCCTGTTTTGCTAGTCGTGCTAGCTTTTTGCACTAATTGCCAATGTTTACTACATAAAAGGCGTTGTAATGACATGCCTGAGAATCTTTTGTCTTCATGTATAATTCTCACGTTTGTTATAGATCGCAGCGTGCAGCAAATTTAAGTGTACCGATATATGTAGTTGCAGTTACACAATATAAAAGTTGATCTTGTTATGTTCAGTGTAAGGTACCGAATTGGATGCTAATGAATTTTCAGCGGCACGAAAGTGTGCGTGTTAGCAGAATTCGTTGGAAACGTATTTTTTAAAGGGGTATACTGTTACAGAAATGGCTACGCGGACATGAATGCTGGCTCAGCTTATGGCGGGCGTAAACAGTTATGGCCCTATCGGTTGCAAGGCCGGTTTTAGGGCGCACGTACACGTTCAATCTTATGGCTGTGGCGTCACATCAATATTACGTTATTGCACCCGTGGGTGCGATCTAGTTTGGACGCAGCGCTGCTCGTAAAAAGTGTAACTGTCTTTGTTTCTATGCAGGCGAATGGAAAGTTTTAGACAAACTGCGTGTTTGTTGTTAGCACGTTGGGAAACATTAATATTGTGACGAAATATCATGCTTCACATTTCCGAACAATCAATAACTGCAACCGATTAAATTTTAATCGAACGAGCTGCAGAGAAAATGTCAACCTAAATGGATTTAGATTGCTTTGGAATTGCATTGGGTCAAAGAGTAATCAGAACCTGTTAGCTATTATATAGAGATTAATGTGAAATTGCAACATCCATAGTTCGCATTTCCAGTTATTTGCCATTTCGTACCTATTTCTGAACCCTCGTCTGTAAACTACAAAGTATAAAGTTTTATTGCGGAAGGCAGCCATTCACCTATTTCGTCCAACTTTACTGGCATCAGTTTAAAATGAGCGTGTGTAAGTGTCCTAAGGAGAGTTTCATGCCCGCGAGCTGTATCAGCATTCCTCCCGAGCGAGCTAAGCGGAAGCGGGCGGGCTGTCTTTCAATATTATTATTGCTTGGAAACTGACTGCGTTCGAGCCGCACTATGAATAGCTGAACGATTTGCAACGCAGCTGAAATATGGGTAAAATGTACCGCCGTTATGCGGACCGCGCGTTTTTATTGATAGTTTGCAATAATGTACGTCCGAGCTGGAAGAAATATTCTTTTCGTTTAATATAACAATGTATTACCTCCATTGTTACAGCGAAGCATATTTCTAATTTTCTAACGTATTTTCCGTGAATGGAGAAAGGTTTTCTTTTTCAACGTCAGTAATTTGTAAAGTGTTGCGTATAGGAGTGTTTTTCGTGATAATAAAGACAAGTGAGCGACACGGGAAGCCTTCTAAAGGCGCTCGATCAACCACGCTTTCTCTTTGAAAGTACGAAATAATCACTTTCTAGTTGACAACGTATTTGAGTTACACAAGTTGATATCGCACTTTCGTAAATTGCCGTTTAAGATTACAGTATCAGTAAACGGTTTAGACGTAAATACTGTTTAAACACTTATCGTGAATTAACTTTAGAGCCGCGTGTATATGCGTTATTAATTTGGCGACTTGTTTCCGGTCATTTACCTCTAACCTGCTTATTGTCAGTTTATTAAAACTGTAAAAATATTAAGACTGATACTAACTACGTCGTTCGTAACTGGAGCTAACAAGAGTATCTTTTTCCTGTCGGAGAAACTTCGTCGACCCCGATTCGATGAAGCGTCTGCGTTTCCGTGCAAAGGTCATGATCACGGGCATCACAGCCCACGAAATAGCGTAGGTGTATCGTGTTGAAGCAATTATATCATCTTATTTCTGACTAAAGAGTTCTTTAGACGCAATTTTGATGCATATTAGAGATAGTAGTGTATTGATTTATTGTTCCGACAGAGACTTGTGTGTTTTCTAGTTGCTATGAACTATTTCCAAGACCAACTTCAGTATGAAACAAATTATTTTGAATTATAATTTCGCATACAATAAAATTCAATTACTACAACACGTAGGTTCTGTAGACGGCCGGCGGCGTCTGCGCTCCTTCCATTCATCACTCGCCTGTATCAACATTGTATCAGGGGTTCATAGTCCGTGATCTCATTTCACAAACACACACACATTTACATAATGTTGTTGTGATTGTGACACATACACACACTTTGACGGTAAATCACGTGGTATAAGTGGCGTGAATTATTATACAAGGCGCATTTAATCACTAGGAGTGTGTGAGTGAGTGAACTTGTGTGGAAGATCAAAGGAGGCTAGTTAACGTACTTGCAGATTGTGGTGTGGGTTTTTATTGGAGTGTGAATAAAAGGCACGCTAGATGCTTCAATTATAAACACTACGCTAACACAGCTACCTGCACAATTCTTTAAAATCTTTCTCCTATAAGATACACATTCTACGAAAATGTATGAAGGTGCAATAAGACACGTAAGATTTCCGAGAACCGAATCAATCACTACTGCTCTATTTTCACCTGCCCAAACTGCCCTGCTTCAAAACTTTCAAAAGTTAGCCCAGTTTTGTACAAAAATAAACCATTAAACTTTAGTATCATACTCATGGACTAACGAGAGCTGCAGAGTGCAAAATTCGCATTGACCGCATAGAAATACCACCAAGTTACACACCAACGCTGTCCTTAGTTCTTATTCTTTAAATATCAATTTCACCATAGATCTAATCCAGTTCTACCCTGAATAAAACACCAGTATACCTCCATACACTCCTAGTACTATCATACAGTAACAAGTGCTAAGTGCAAAGATCACATTACAACATAGAAACACCACCATTTTAAACAACAACGCTATGAGGTATGAACTACTTGCGCTCTTGTTCTTTTAATATCAATTTCAGCGTAGATCTAACCAACTTCTACCCCTAATAAAACACCCTCATACACCCATACACTCCTGGTACTTTAGAGACACTGTACAGTAAGTAACTAACTAACAGTACCGAGTGCAAAAATCGCATTAGGACGAAATTTAGAAACACCACCAAAGTAGACAAAACGCAATATACCAATACGTACGAAAACAAAGTTACGTACAAAGTACGTAAGTACTTTGAGATCTTGTTCTTTTCAATTTCTCCCTACAATTCACCCAGTTCTACCCTCAATAATAAACGCGCATACTTTCATACACTCCTAGTACTGTACAGTAAAACAAGAAAAGTGCTGAGAGCAAAGATCGCATTGGTGGCACCGGCGCCGGCAGAGGGCGCGACTACGGGTCAACGCACAGGTCACGCAAACACCAGTCTAGTGCTACGTGGAAATAAGATGAAAGTACTGCAACACGCTGAGAATGTACGCTCGTTCATTTTTAATACTATTGTGGGTTTCAGGTTTTGTGGAAACTTGAAGTTGAGTCATCTTTGTTAATGATACAAAAAGCACGTACAGAATTGAAAAACCTTGGATTTTTTGGAGTTCAAAAATAAACTCTATAAATAACTCTTCGTTTACTTGATCATCAAACACAAACGCAGGTCTTATAATCACAATCGAATAAAACAGATTGTCAAGTATCGTCATTATTTCCGAAGAGATAACTGCACCTGATCAAACTCTGACGCAAAAGCAAAAACTCCACAAAATTGTCTATTTCACAACAAAAAAAAAACACCTCGTAATCGCATTTTAAAACCGTCTGATGTACGGGAAATGACTAATAACTTAATGACAGCCAATGGTGTCGCAACATCTTGCCTGCCGTCTTGCGGTACTGTCGGAATTCGACCAATGGTGTGCGTCCACGGTCGCCAAGTGCCGCTAGCGGTTGCTAGGCGAGTCTGTTCACTCGTATGAGAAAGCAAATGAAAGCGGATCGCTTTCCAGCTGCGTTTGTTTTGTGATACAGCGGTATTAGGTTGTTGGTGGTCCGTTGTAAAAGGTAGCAAAGTGTATACTCAACACTTAATTGTGGTAAGTAAACGTAAGTGTGGACACTATTCGTGCGTCATAGAAATGGGATTTGATCAATTAGTTGCCGACAAGCTATTTCTGTTATGATTTAAGTTTTCTATTCATGTTTTACTTTATCTTTATGTCTAACCTAACAGGGCTTAATTGACACCTGGCAACAGTGACGTCATCTTTCTTCGAAAACTACATTATAAGAATAAGGAAAACAAACATTATAACCCCCCTCACGCTTCAGACTAACAAGTCATCACTATTCAGTAACAGTATACGGTGTTAATGTTAAATGGCTTACAGACACACACGTGTCTACGACTACAAAAGGCGTCGACGCCGCTTGGGATTTTCCTAATTCTCATTACAAAGACACGATCAGTAACTAAGATCATTAATTCATCTTATAACAACGTCTATTTGCTGTCGTAAAAAATATGCAAAGCCTTTATTTGCATCGGCATTAGTTACAGTAATCCTACATTTATAAACGATGTTCTAAAAATTAATGTGTAAATCATACTGTCGTTTTAAACAACAATAAAGAAAACTAGTTTTCGATTGACGTCAATGGTTCAAGCACCACCTGTACAAAGAACAATACACATTGTGTTACATTTTAAAAACTAATATTTTATCTGCCAGAACAAATGTTTAATTCTAAGTTCTAGCATTATGCATAATTCATTAGGCGATCGATTACTAAGAATATTAATTTATTCATGTTTTGTTTCTTTACTTAGAAATTTATAATTTATATTATGCTGTCTCTCCATGGCATAGCGACTAAAACCTGTTAGCTTCTCCCCAGTTGCTAGGTAACGACCCATTACGCTACAATCATACTAAAAAGCGAATTGAAATAGATTAGTATTCATTTGATGAAGTCATTCCGAGTTCACGTAACCCGGAAATGCGAAAGCTTTTAATGCAAGTAAAATGTAACAAAGACGCAAACGTCCTCGTAACACGGTTTCCCGTTCAAATATTCGCGTCTTCAACAAAAGCCACTTCAAATAACCCCGAAATATTCCATTCAACGTGCTACCTCTGTAAGCTGGGTCAGTTTCAGCATAATCTCATCTCTCAGCAAAGGTAAACGGCCCCAGCGAGCTCTCGGCACGGCGAATTATTTTACATATTCCAATCCGACGTGTCCCGGGCGCAGGCGACGCGTAGCCGTGTTCAATCGCAAGGAAAGCCGGTGCAAACGACCGGCAATTGGACTCGTTCGCGTTTTAGGGTTATGTCAAAATTTAAACCCCATTAGCGAGGGCCTTTTGCGCGATTCAAGCATCACTCCAACTACTGAAACGTTATGAGCTTTGAGCATTACAACGAATTTGGTGCAGGGGCACGTGAATTGCGATGCGATACGAGTGTGCCGACACTGTAATTGCCAATTTCTCTGCTTGTACCATAAAAATCGGGTGAATTTATGACGGAACGTAACAATTTTGTAGTTGAGTCGATGGAAAAGTCACGGATTGTTTCAGGGTAACATTTTATGCAATGGTAAATTCTCAGACTGGTTGTCGCCAGCGTACATTTGCAACGGCAAGACGTAACCGATGTTGCTGAGCTCGTAAACTGGGTTTATCCGAGGCGACCGTCGGAATACACAATGCGGACACACCTCGTGGCCAGAAATCGTTCGGACAAAGATCTGCCTACGTAATGATCAATATGTAAAGAGAATATAAGCACGCGCTTAGCGTCAAGTCTAGATAATTAAGTTAGCACCGATCTGTTACAAGCTTACTCAACATCGGTGACTTGAATTGATAATCAGGGATGTATCGGGAACAGATTGTATGGACGGACGTTCGCAATTAAGGACCAGTTAGGAAAACGAACCGGAGCGTAAATTAACGTCAAAGAAAACTCTTTGATCCTTGTGAATACAAAATGTTCGTCCAATCAGTTAATAGAGGTAATTTGTAAGACCTGGTTCAACGTTTGTATAATTTATGATCGTCGTGTGGCTCCCTTAAAGTTTTTTGTCGTTGGAGAGATTGACAAATGTGTATAATTCATGGAATTTATTAACGCACACAAGACCTCAAGCTGTGAACCGTTGAATTTATTAGTTTCGGGTTGTAAATTAGGATGACGAATGTTCATAAGGTGTTGGAAGGTCTGTCCAAGCGTGTTCCTACGTCCAGTCACCCCGGCGAACATTCGTGAAAAAAGTCCATGACATTAAAATGATAAGTGGTCTGATTCTCCTTATAAAAACTGGTTTTGGCGGGTATGTTCAATCAAAATGCGCCTAATCTGGGTGATAAAAGTAATTGGAATAGTATACTACGATAACAAACAGGTACATCCGTACATTCCACGTCAATTTCTCAGAAATTATGTGTCCACGACGATAACAATGGATAAGAGTTGAATATTAAAACCAACGCCTTCTAATGGGCACGCTACCATTTTGCGTTCGATAAAAAACGTCAAATATATCGGTCGTAGTTGCAAAATGGAGTTAAAATAGTATTCATTCATATCCATTGAAACAGATTTTAATAAATCCGAAATCCAATTATACGACATACGTTGCATAAATATTCATTGAGTTTTTTCCTTGAAACAAACCGGCGAGCGGACAGGAAAACATCAACATACAGTGGTAAAACTTCCTCCAGTACTAGTCAGTTTGCCAACATCCGTCCGAGAGTATTATGAGTTACAAATTATTATTGTTCGGATAACGACCTTACAAGCAGCTGGTATTACACCTGAAGAAGGTGAAGGTAGAGTGGTTTGAGAAGTTTAGATAGATGTCTCTTTGGAACAGAATAAAAATCAAAACTTTTTATTTGAATTGGCACATTTGAATTGTCAAGGAGTCGGTCAATCAAAAAGATGAAGCTAATCCATAGCCCATTCAAATGAGTAGGAAATTGAATATACAAAAACGTGATCTATCACAACCTGCGGGGTAATTGCGTAACACACTATCAGTGGCTATCAATTTGACAGTTCAACAACATTCATTGCGGTATTTACGTTGTTGAGCATACAAACTTTTCGAACATAGGAAGCAATGGATTATCAATATCCTGCAAAATGATTCAGATTGAGATAGTTATGTTACGCAATTAGGGTGCTAGGCAGTCAGAACCGCTCAACCTTGCTGAATGGCCATTTTTTATCAAGACGAGTTAGTTTTCTTGTACAGCTCGTGCTGGCAATAAAGGCATCTAACAACAGTCTTGATGCTCCTTGAAGGTCCAAGAGTACCTTATCCGTTCTGATCCATCCACGCGTCGCAATGTTTTCTAAGAAAAATCTCGTTATTATAATGCAAATGGTAACGCCAGTTATTATCTCAAGTACTGTATATTTATAAAGAGCTTGTCTGCTAAACGACGTAAAAAGATTGTCTGAGGAGATTCCATCGCAGTTTTTACAGCAATGTAAAGAAAATTCTCTCTCCCTTTAGAAAAACTTTCGTTAAAGAAGATTTCTAAGAAATATAATTAAGAAGCTTCAAGAAATACACGTGTCTTAACATTTTTATAAGACTTATAATAAAATAGGTTGTGGGTTCAAATCCGAGCAAGTACCAATATGATTTTTTTCAATTCACATGAACTTCCTGATTGCATCTTTGACATTACTACATCGGCGAAGGAACACATCGTGATGAGACGGACTTATAGTTAATATCAGTCTAAAATCTTTAACCGGTCTTGATCAAGCAGTGCTCGTACCTTCTCTGTATAAAACGAGGCTTTGCCTTGCAGTGGGAAAATAATAGGCAGTATTAAATAATAGGTATTATTAAAACAAATTATTTAATATTCAACATAGCAACAAGTAGGTACTGCACTTGCAAGTAAACAGCTTTACACTTTACCTCTTAGATGAGGAAATTTTATATTAGAAACGCTATTTATTTACCTAGAATGAGTTTATAATACATTAAAATGTGCATGTATTTGAGGAACGTATACAAACGTAGTAATAATAAATGTGGTGTAAATACCATCGTTCAGTATTCATTAAATATTTCCCTTAATTAAATTATTAACACACTAGCTGCGCCCCGCGGTTTAACCCGCATAAGTTTCGATCCCGTGGGAATATCAGGATAAAAAGTATCCTATATGTTAATCCTGGTTATAAACCATCTGTGTGCCAAATTTCATCCAAATCCGTTAAGTAGTTTTTTGCGCGAAAGAGTAACAAACATCCATCCATCCATACAAACTTTCACGTTTATAATATTAGAAGATCCATTTATTTATTGCCATACAGAGCCGTAGTTTTTATTGTTTCCTCCAGTGACAGCAAACGTTTTAATATTTCTATTGCTTGTCTAGCATGTTCTGTTACTTTACATAACCCAACACCACGCCTGTATTCCCCGGAGGGTTTGGCAGAACGGTATATTATATAGTACACCCACATTTCGCCAGTCATGTTTAAGTCCCACGTAATAGGAAGCAAGCCTATTGCCATCAAGCGGGTATAAATCCAGAGTCAGGGTTGGTTCGGTCGGTCCCGATACTACACTCCTACACTCTTTCGAATATTGACTATGGTCCCGACCCAACTGAGCCGATCCGAACTTTTTCGCATTTTTCAACAATATTCGGCTCGGCTATGTGTCGGTCCGATCCGAACATTCGCAATTTGCACTTCGGAGTAAACCCCCAGGGCCTCATGCTCAGCAGTAGCACAAGCGACCACAAGACCAGCAAAGCAATCGACAGGTGTGGTGGTGTTACTGGACTAGTTACTATAATTTACCCATATTTGACGCATGTAACTATTCGTTATCTAAACAATTAGTCACACCATTCTTCTGTTATCAACAAAGGCAGGTAATTTCATTGCGCACAATCGGCCAATGACGTCCAAGTATGACAAGACCACCGTTTAGAAAGTCCGGTCTGACACGTTTTGATGGACATGCGATAGTAAATCGCGTTGTTTGAACAAAGGTTTATTGAATTGCGTTAACGAACTTACAAACAATAAATGATAATACATGTGAAAGTTGGTAAAAAGTTTCGATTTCTTGGCGTATTCAAGAGGAAGTCGGGGATTAAGTTTTGGTTTACTAAGAAAGCGGTGAACGGTCACAAAATAACGGCTGTCGAAAATACTCGAAATACAGAGCGTTTTTGACACCAAAACCTAGCCCTACCCTTTTACTAGTCTAATGAAAAATCTGAGGGGCAATTCTCAAAATTTTAAGAACGTCACAGTCTGATCTCGGTCTCAATCTGTCAAAAAATACTTCTAATTTCCCTACATTTTGACAAGTTTTTGGCATTTGTTTGTCGCCGAGATGAGACTGCGACTAGATTTTGAACGTTTTAAATTACGAAAACTGGCCTTCTGATCTAACTAGCCTGTATTGCTACTACTTTTCCACACAATAGTGTCTTTTGCGAGTGCCAGCCAGTCCCTACGGTAGGAGTCAAGCTCGTCCCGCCATCGTCTCGGCCTGCCGCGATGGCGTCGTGCGCTTTAGTGGGACCCAATCGGTGGTTCTTTTAACCCAATTGTCATCTGACATGCGGCCAACATGTCCAGCCCAGTCCCAATTTAGTTTAGCGGCTTTCTGTGATAATGAAAGATTTTAATGACGGCTCTTAATCGGCTCTTATGACGGAACCGGTTTCTTGGGAAACCAAAACTTAAGTTTGGAAGTTTTGAACAACAATTAAAAGTTAGATAGACGCTTTCGAAAATAGTAAGAAAGTAATAAATTATTCACTAAAAAATTTAGCCTAGGTAACATCAGTGTTTTTTCAATAAGGTATGGATATGGCTATTACAGACGATTGACACCCTTGCCCATGAAGCTAGAAAAATCGTGTATCCTGATGGACAAGACTATAAAATACACGCAATCCACTATTAGAAGGTTATTGACACCCTTGCCCATGAAGCTAGAAAAATCGTGTATCCTGATGGACAAGACTATAAAATACACGCAATCCACTATTAGAAGGTTACTAGCTGCGCCCCACGGTTTCACCCGCATAAGTTTTGATCCCTTAGGAAAGTCAAGATAAAAAGTATCATTATGTTAATCCTGGTTATAAACTATATATGTGCCAAATTTTATCCAAATCCGTTTCGGAGTTTTTGCGTGAAAGAGTAACAAACATCCATCCTCAAAAACTTTCGCGTTTATTATATTATATAGAAGAATTAATGCATTAGGACTGTAATTTACTATGCCTTAGCAACTGTAGTTAAAAGAAAACCTCAAGGAAAAACTGCAATGAATCAGGTGTCTGTTTTCCTGAACAAGCCGTGAGTCAATGACGAGAAAGTAGTTTACTATGATTCATTGTACACAACCACTTCAGTTGCTACTTGGACTTATCTCCGAGATTGTATATACTTCGGAGCCGATACATACTTAGTAGGGTCTCCAGCAAAAGTCTATTAACACAGCTACTTAATACTTATACACAATATCTAAATTGACATAATGATTCGATAATCTGCTTTTAAGAACTTCATGTTATAACCACGGGTTAATGATAGCGTGACGACGACCGCAAGCAACATGGGACTATTGCAGGAAGAAGATGATGATGAACCAAGGGTCCTGTACCGATTTTAATGAAACATTTTCCACAATAGGTAATTAAGATTCAGAAAACTGAATTGTTAACTTTTGTTACCGACTGTACCTAATGTTGAGTAGGACCTAAAGGTGCGCAGTTTTAGTCACCGACTCAGTTTTAATTACCTACCTAGAGTTACAAATATTGAATTCTATTAATCTAGATAAAGAGCCTGGTTTACAAATGCCCCGGATTAACATTTTCTACCAGATAAATTCAATAATGGAACAGCAATTATATGAATCTGTTTGTTTTGTGTGTACATAAATAAATAAGTAAGCCACCTGAGGTCGTGAAATAAGGCTAACGGTTAAAGTTACTGTGGCATTTTACCATCTACGAAAAATGATTTCAGTGCCGTCATACACAAAATTACTGCAAACATTTGCCTCGTCAGCATAAAGACGCGCCCTCACAAGAAGCATTGCATCTACTTCAGAAAGCATAAATGCTGCACTAAGTGGTAGAAAATGTTGCATTTTTTTCTATATAAATGCAGGTACGTCACAAGCACGATGGTATCATCAAGAGAACTCTCATTTACATGCGTTCCCGCCCGTCGCCGGGACACGGTCATTCACTCTGCAACGCTCCAAGCACCACAGTGTAATTAATATAATATTACCCAGTAGCAGTAGTGCAACATAAAATGGTGATTTTATATTTAAATATGTTTAAGTGCTACGTAAGCATTTATTTATTATCCTAATGTATTAGCAGATTATGCCTTTCTAGGTATTCATTTAATTTCCAGATTTAATAAAATAGTCAACTTACTGCTAATTTGATGTCAGACATTACTTAAAGAAGTTGCGTTAGCTTGGCTAATACACCGTTTAAAATACCTCAAACGAATGGCAACAAAATTGATTTATTTGAAAACATGATTAATATTTTGCCTGCTTAATTAAATTTTGACTCGATTATAATAACTAATGCTCTCCAAAAATTGGATATCGATTTATATTAACGCGGTCATCGGTATTTGCGGATAACGGTTGGTACAAAAAAAATCCATTAGCTACCGTCTGACGATTGGTTACTATGCAAAAATATACAATCAGTGATGCTAATTGACTTTTTCAATTACTAAATCTTTGCCAAAAACATCTTAAAGGTCAACAATTTTAACGCATCGCAGGCGTATCAATTGATTTGCTTGACGACGCATAGCGGAAGAACCGTTGGTCTAGACTTTTTGTTCCGACTGGCACTACTGTGTTCTCTTTGTGCTGTGTCAGTGAACCACAGCTACACTATTTCGCTAGAGTTAGTTCGTATGTCAATCGGCATGACCTCGTTTCAAATACACACATGTATGTGTGTAGCAATTTGCTGCAAAACTATTTACTGCTAAAGTGCCAAGGAACGGGAAAACCCGCGTCAAAGAGAAGGTTTAATAAAAAAACAATTTGATACTCATTAATATAGAAAAAAAGTCGTTGTAAAAGTATTAAAACTAAGTGAAAGCTAATTATAAGTTGTAAATTCTTTTTAACAAGAACATAAATTGTGGTGTACTTTTTTGTTATTTAATTTAGATTTTATACTTACTTGTTCTTTGTTTTGTGAAATAATGATCATGTTTGAGGAACATTCCCCGAAAACATTGGAAAGAAAAAGTTACTGTAGTGGGCATAAGCCTTGTTGTATTTTGTATTTTAGGTACATTTTACTGAGAATTACGAAACTGCTAAAATAACTTTCTTATTAATTAATAAATCAAACACATGAAGTTTACACATGTGGAAAATCTCTGCTCGACCTTTAAACATTACAATGGTGTGATGACGCAGGCCATATCAATAAAAATCAATAGGTACACAAAAGGTCGGTCTTCATACATCGTTAAACAAGTGATCAACGCTCACACGGCGTCATACTAACATAAATGGAATATTCATTTTATGTTTATCATACTGAGGGAAATAAACACCATACCAACCAACAACCCAACCATACCAACCAACCTCAAACATATTCAAGTACAAATAAATAATCATGATTATGAATACTTTTTACAAAGGAAACGTATTTTACAGAAGCCGCAGGCACGGTTAGTAAAATTTATGTAACAACAAGACGCTGAAAGATATTAACGATCTCCTCAAATTAATAGTTATTAAAACGTAATATATGCGGACTCATTAAGTAATTATTATCAGCGCTGGTAACCCTTGGGGAATCAGCCTGATTAGGGATAATTATGTAATAAACATACTGATGCCGACTTGTGGCGTCTATAATATCTGTATATATAACTATTTAAATTATGTTTATAATTACCTTTTAATGGACGGCATTATTATGCAGTGCAGTAATGTTATACGCGTATGACTTGAAATATATACATAGATAACATGATCGTATCAATCGTATATGCATAAATATTTTTATGTCAAGGTAATTGGTCTGCGATGAAACACTATTGAATGGTACATTACTAACTACTTAGATTACTTAGATGAATCTCTTGTATATACCAATGAGTCAATGGATGTAATTTTCGACGTGTGGCGGCATTTGCAGCCTAACTTCTGTAGAGTTTAATAGAACGGATTCAGATATCGGGGTTCGAGATCACTAATATAACTTTTTGATACGGAAATTATATGCATCAGTTTGTCTAGATATGTTGGACAGAGTCTAGAACCTACACGTAAATACTAAAAGAAATAAAACTTCGATAAAACGTACGAACTAGAATATACGAACAGTTTCAAAAGATATCGAAACACGCCATCTTGGAGTCTTCAAGTAATTCTACAGAAAGCCGTGTTATAAGAAATAGAAGTATTTTTCGAATATAGGCGTCGAGTATACAATAAAAGTAGAAAATAAACGGAGATGTTATCTTCAAGGTACGCCGAAGCACGTGTAGCATCAATAATACGTCACTGAAGGACGTGAACACGAATTTACCTGACAGCTCCCACACTCACACAGTGTGTTCACAATCACACACACCCGTCATAAATTGAGACGCTTTCGCGATATTTCACTCTGTAATTTACAACTCACATATTAGATGAACGGCTTTTCAGCATTTGAAATCCGATTATGTGATTTGGGAATACAAGACGTTAGAAATATCTTGTATATTCGCGTCTGGATATATAGGCCGATCGTCCTTCGGATATAAATCACTTGAGTAACTCAGCAGGGATTTGGTAAAAATATTTTTCATATATGATATCTGATACGAGTAATATTTTATTACAAACTAGAGACCATCCGCAGATTGTGGGGAAGAGATAACAAACCCAAACTTCTCATGATTACTTTAGCGAACATTAACGACAGAATGAAATTATATCCGAAAAAAAAAACAGTGCCCATTAAATCTCGCCTGTCATTAGGTACAATTTTCTTTAGAAAAACGAGTCTACATTTTCAGTTCCAGGCTGGAAAGAAAACAACTCGGAGCTATATTTTTTTAATTACGAAAAATGTAGGTCAGCTACATTAACAGAATCCGAACTATCCTACGTACATTCCGGTATGCGAAAGACAAAACGTACAAAAAGTTTATACAGGCAGAGTGCCGCAAAACAACGCAATTTTGTAACACCTAGGCGCGTAAATCACACAGCCTGTAGACCGGGGGACCGGGCGAAACTTTACTTGGAGAGTTTTTAATTGATTCGCTCAGTTATTACATCCAGTTTCAAACTGGGAGTTGGCCCACAGTGCGGCGTCGCCGTCGCCTTAAGTTTGTATGTACAGCTTGATATTATTATTTATTCGGTGGAGTTTTTGTTTCGTGATGTGGTTATTTGTTCCGAATGCGATTCATTTAGAATTGTTGCGATAAATTGGTTTTGGTTAGTTAAAACTGTGAACTTTTGCAGTTTGCTGAAACTGCTATCAAACTAACTGTAACCACACTGTGTAGGTACTTCCTTGTTCGTTTTATCGTTTTGAATATATTTTAGGAACTGTGAATACAATTCAGCCATTTCGATTGTGACTTAACAACGTGCTGAAAATGCGAATCAAAGCAACGCCGTCTTTGTTTCTCAAGAACTTAAGAAACCATCTAATAAATATGAACTAATCAAAAATGTAGATAAGGAAGAAATTGGAAATGCGGAAACATTTACAATAAGAACGCCGCAGGAAAACAAATTAATTCTCGAAATAGGGAAAGCCCAAGTTCCCTGTTCCGTTAAATGTAATTCCGCTTTGAAACGGGCGTCGAGAGCTTCTTGTTTAGACGTCAAAAATCAAACGATTCCGCAAACGCCCCCGAATTATTTCTCGCAATTTCGTACAGAGTAAGTACAAACGGTAATTTATTTGACTGCCTAGACGCGTCATCTGCGTTCGTAATGGAAATTAATTCCGTCGGCATAAAGTTTAAATTCCAATATTTAGTGTTATCGTCGGTAGGTAGGTAGCCCGTAGGCATCATTTTCCTGTTTATCACATTTCTGTCTTACAAAGGGCCCTTGGTAACACGACACCGCGTGAATCGAGGCGCAAGGGCGCGACATATCCCACCCAGCACCCTACGTGTTACTATATTATACTATATGAGACTACGCTCCAATAAAACTGCCGTGAATATCGGAGGTTTGCTCAGAAGGAAAGGGTGGTTATTTTTTATGGGCTCGTAAATGATTCCGAGTGGCTTAGTTCGCTGTTTCGACAAGATTTAGAAGTTTGAAGCTGTAGAAACTTGCTATGTAAGATTGATAGACGTGGTTGGGTGGGTCTGTGTCAATGGTACACTTGCGTTGGCTTCAATGCATATTTCAATTGAATGATAGTTAGTAGCACACTCGAGTTGAAAGTCAAATAACCGAGGCGCGCTGGAGTGAGTCAACGAGGCGGCACGTGCGTTGAAAAGTGACATTCTAATAACATGCTATAAGCAAGACTGAACATGTTTTTTTTACTTCGTAATCATTCACTACAGTTTGAAGAGACACAAAGCGTACAGAAATAACCAAGGTATTATTTGGGCTAACTAATGCTCGGTTCCTATAAACAAAAACGAATCGTTTTGCTTACCAATGATAACATCGATTATTGCTAAACTAGGCATATAAATAGATTCGTAAGCTAATTTAATTTAACCTGTGATAGCTACTTCCATATGCAAATGCTATGGGGTCTTTGCTTTATTATTGGTATATAGTAGTAGTTATAGTTAGTCTTAGTTTTAGCCAATAACTGTCCATAAATTGTAGTAATCGGTCATAACATAACTATAAACTATGTATCATTCATAACACTATAAATAAGGTACTACTACTAATGAATTCATGAATTCATCTCATGTATTTCAGAAATGAACGCTATATCCTGAACACCGAATAATTTACACAAAACACAAATCGGCAATGTTCGTAATAACGCGAGCAAAACCGATTCTCCGCGAATGACCTATTTCCCTGGTCATTTACACACAGTGCGTCATTAGAATTAGACGAGAGCCGATATGAAGCCTTTTACATACAAAATCCAACGTCCGATTAATGGTTTTAGTGTTCGCAGTCTAATTCTATTCTAACTAAATTGGATTGGATTAGGTTTTGTTGAGAGGCGAAGTTTGACGTGGCTTTTGATGAAGAAATAATTTTCTAGGGAATTTGTTTTAGAAATTTAGGGAGACTTAAATAAAAACAACATCACAGACTTCGTTGGTTGTTGGAAAGTTAGAAAGAATACGTGCTTAGGATGTGAAAGCCATAAAAAAGCAGTTTTCTTTCAGATAAATAAAACTATGAAATAAAAAGCATTTTGACTATCAAATGACATGTTTTAAATGAGTGCAACATGCATAAGCATAATCAGCCTATTATGTTCCCACTGCTGGGACACAGGCCTCCTTTCTTCGAGAGGGAGTGGGCCTCCCGGGCCCAGTGCAGGTTGGTAAACGTGCAACATGACCACTTCAAAAAGAAAGTCTATCTAATTTGGCCGAAAGCCGCTCCCAAAACTTTTCACGTCAATAACTAATAGCATAAAACGATTACAAGCAATCAACAAGCTGATAAGCTATCAACAAAAAAACTAACCCAGTCTTGCGAACGGCCATTAGATTAATCGATGAAACAAGCCACACGTCGTGTCATATCGATAGTCGGACTCGATAACAATAAAGATTCGAATTCCTTTAGCCTTGCTATGCGTTATCGACTTGCGCATAACGATATTAGTGCCCATTACTCGGCAAACGACACTTGGGCATAAAGCTCGGGGTGCATCGGAATTTAGAGGAATCGGTTTCAAATGTTTCAAAGAACGTCTGCATAGTTTCATTAGTGGAAATGTTTGTGCAGTGAGTTTCGGATTTTAGATGTTTGATTTGTGGCTAAGTAATAACAGCCGCACGGGTCGATCGATCAGGTTAAGCTACGCTTGCCGCGGTTGGTCCGTGGATGGGTGACCATTTTCACATACCAAGACCCCTCCGTGCCTCGGAAAGCACATTAAGCCGTTGGTCCCGGCTGTCATTCGTGGATCTTTGACAGTCGTTACGGGTCGTCAGTAGCCCGAAAGTCTGACAACCAGTCTTACCAAGGGGTATCGTATTACCCATTAACTGGGTTGTGGAGGTTAGATAGGCAGTCGCTTCATGTAAAATATTGGTATTCAGCTGCATCCGGTTAGAGTGGAAGCCGACCCCAACATAGTTGGGAAAAGGCTAGGCAGATGATGATCAGCTTTGATCATTTACACTTTATAGCACTGGTAATAAAGTGTGTTAAGTATTTTTGAATTGCCGACTACATTATGGGTAATGTCACCCGCAGGAAAACGTAACATCAGGGTATTTTCTTGTTGCTAACTGCATACACACAGCTAGAGTAGATGTAAAAACAGTCGTCTGTAATTTCATGCGGGGAGGGTGTTATGCAATCGATGCAGTAATTCATTTGACAACAACATGGCAATCCTGTGACCGTGCACTTTGCAGTCAACAAATATTACATAACACGAGGTTACACAAGTCAAAGCGCTATCTTGTTACATTCTGCGTCGTCTACAATTCTTCAATATTCTTATAAGTGCAACTTCACAAGTGCAATTTCGTGCTGAGATGTTTGTCGAAAATATTGATATAAGGAAACAGCAGACGGGTCACCCAAACAGACGATGACGTAAATGCATTCACAACTGGACGAAATGGACGAATGGAAAATTTTAGTACAGTCGCGATAAAATTGCGAATTTTAAACAAATACTTGTGGCGAATTAAGAATGCTTCGTTTATTGTTATAACTACACAAATGCACACTTTAAAAAAATATAAATAATACAATAATTATTTATTGATATAAAACAAAATGTCGATCAAATCATAGAATTCTCGACTCTTGCGCTAATTATAACAGTGTTGCAGGAGCCGGTGTCCTCCCGTAATAAAAAATAACTAAAAGGTTCTCTTTTGTTTTTCTCCTTTATTAAAAAGAATAAATTTCTTAAAAAATAATTACCTACAATTCATAAGACTTACAAACAATTTTAATGTAAGTATCTCAATTTTTCACATGATTTTCATTTTAAAACTTAGAATAGTGTTGATTGTACTTCACAAGTTCACACAAGTCCGTTCCACTTTAGAGTCTGATATAATGATCCATTTACCTTATGGTGCTTAAACATTTTCTTTCCTTGCCCGTACAAAATATTATGCATGTGTGTTTATATCATATACATAGTCATACCTCGTCCTTTACAGGGTTCATTGGGAAGTATCGTGAACGCGAAGTGCATTGACACCGAAGTACTAAGCTTCGAAAGTCGCAACGGTGCATGAGTAATGACAGATAGTTAACCTATTGTGAATACTCGTGGTGAAACTCGTTTGGTTAAGCCTGTGTGGGATATCATTCCCTGGGGCATTAATACTATGGTATTTAAATAATCTTCTCAATCTGTCAAATATAAGATGCCATGAAATCTACAGTTACGTGTTGCTAAGGGGATTTTAAAAGTAAAAACGTGGGTATTTAATTAAAAGTAATTGATTACGTTTGGAAACCAATGCGAAATGTAATCAATAAAACGCTGCTAATTCACTGTGGAGAATTGTTTCCTCGTGTCTTAAATTCTAATTGGTTGCAAATCTGTTTTATGCGTACACAGGGTCAAGTTTTTATTTATTTATTTCAGGCGACACAGGCCCATAGATAAATACCTTAACATACACATTTTATTGGTTGGTGGAACTGGTGAAACTTCGTCGATACGACGAGACGATCGAATGACGATAAAAGGCGTATGAGTTTATAAAACTCATGATTTTGGGTAACGCCAACGGCCCAGAGACGCCCGAACTATGAGAATTAATAAGTTTGGAAAAATGATACATTCGTAAGTACTTATTTTTCGGTTTTATCATGATTCGACATCGATAACTGTGAATGTCTGTTAAGTTTCACCTGTCAATTTAATTTGAACATGTATATCAAGTATCTTATCAAAATAAAATCGCCTAAAAAAACTTTCAAACAGACTAAAACCGCCAACCAAGGCGGCATTTCTCTCACGTCCCACACAATACGTTATCAAAGTAACGAAGAACATTTTTCTTTTCACACTCGTACAACATGTACCTACATATACACGTGTGTACCTACAGCAGTTATTAGCGAGTCGGGGAGCGTCGCAGGAGATCACGTAGGGACCGGTCGTGAGAGCCCGACGGGCTTCGGGCTCCGCTGTGTTAAACTACCGCCCGAGCCGCATCGAGATCGTAAAAATGTGCAAGCTAACGGAAAAACTGTAACATGTGCTTTATAATGCCTCGTAAAGTGCTGGCATGTGAATTATTGGGTATAAAAGGTGGAAATTGTAGGCTGGTGTCCAAATGGTCTGCAAATGATCGTTCGTATTTTCCGTTCTTTGGACGTTAAATCTTGCCTATTTTCCTGGCAGCGCGGCGGCGGCGGCGGCGTTAAGCAGAATTGCGGTTTTGCAAAAACAACTTCTCGGAACCCATATGTTATGATAGTATTATTCTAAGCTTACTCTCGTAGCGAAAGATAAACATTGACGGAATTAGTAAGTGGCTTAGTATTTCATGTTAATCTTAATTCGGTTTAGGCAAAAGAAAACAACTTCACAGACATGAGGGTATCGATATCAAATAATTATGAACAAAAAATACGCTTCTTTTTTGTTTGTTCATGATTTGATTTCGATACCTATAATTTCTATGAACTTTCGCAAATTAATTTGGATTGTTAACTTTTTCTCTTATTTACTAGTATATTGTTTTTCAGAGTTTATCTTGGACATTACTCACAATGGTGAAGGAACAAATCAAAATCATGACGAAACCTGGACTTATAGTTAATTTAAATCTGAAATCGCCAACCCGTCTTGAGCAAACATGGTGAGCAATGCTCTGCAGTGTAACTCTGGAGAGTAATAGGCTGATATTATTATAAATACATAGGTCAATAATACTCGATGATATGACAATGATGGTTTAAAATTCGCGTCCTTATGTCAAGGGTTATCTAATTCCAATTCAGTATGTTTGATTATGAAAATACAAAAATAAACCATAGGCATTTTAACATAATGCTCAATTAAATCATTTGCGATTTTATATGGCCATAATCTGTTTAGTTTTATGATAGCATGTTTTTTTTATTCTGGCAGGGTCATGGTCATTCTTCGGCACGTTACTTGCGGGTGGGACTTACACGTAGGAGAATTTGTGAATATTTGTGGAGATGTGAGGTTTTAGTCTATAGATAGTTAGATACGAATGTCTAACGACGCTTTTATAGTCATGTGAAAATTCATCACGGATAGTTTAATGCATGTATTCATACATTCAATACACACACGTATTCGTGAAACCGGGCGTCCATTCAACCGTCACAAAACGAAACTGAATGCCATTTCATCTCAAGATGCGCCGCTCGCCGCAGATCTGAGGGGTCGGCGGTGGGTGAATGTGGTGGCGGGGGAGGGGGGGACTCGCAAACCGCCCGGCAACTGCGCCATAACTCGGCGCGCACGTACAACCAGACAATCGCAATTATTATTAACAGATATACGTTTAATGATCGTGTGTGCCGCGCACAACGGCCCAATGTAAGTTGAACATCGGCTGGCGCACGCGACTATGGAGTTTACGTCATTGCGGCGTTCGTGTGATATTCGTCCGGTGCGCGGCGGTGAATGTATCGTTTCGGGGTGAGAATTTGTGGGAAGACGTCGCCGCGGTCGGCGGGCGTCGCGGGGGCCGGGGCGACGATCTTGCGGAGTGAGTTAGCAGAGCCGATGATTTGTGGTGCGGTTAGCGTTCATCTAGCGGACCGACGGACCGGCGGGACACAGGGCATAACTCATCGGAACAAAGACAGATCGGCATGTCATGCGATATGAAAGCTATGTGTCACTCCGCGTGTGACACGAAGCGTTTGCATTTTACGACTCGCTTGACGCGCGCGCCACCCGCGCAAGAGTCAACGGACGCAGGAATTCTCGAGTTGAAATTCCGCAAACAGGCTCAAAGGAGGATAAAATTAGAAATACGGAGAATTTTTGGATCTGCACGGTTTGGCATTCCTGGCATTTTCGATAGCGCTATGAATCTTCGTTTTTTTAATCAGAATCAAAAGTGGGCAACCGAAATTAAACAGTGGTTAAAGATTTTGACAAGCTCTTAGCGTTGGTAACGTAATTCACGGTTCACTTAGCGCAGCGAATTAGTAATTAGTAAAAATACCAGTTTGACGTTGAAGACAGAACCAATGACGTGTGTGCTGACTGCTGTTGAGCATTAAAATTATTATTATTAGTGATGATTTGAATTCCGCAAACTCGTTAAATTGTTCGAGTGCAGAATACGCAAACGATGGGCCATTGTGTAACGGCACCTCAAAGAATAATACAACAGGTGTTCATTACTTTGCACTCCACTGTTGATTTAATAAAATATGAACGCTGAATGTGTATGTGCACTTTGTGAATTAGAATGACAAGGTTCAAACTCCACCAAGTTAAATTCGGTGTAGCTGATGATAACAACATTCAGACATTTTCTTGCATCGGTGATGTTATTTTTATAAGTATGTTTAATAAGCTGATTACGATACTTCAATTTCTACAAAATGTCCATTTATATTTTCACGATGAGATCAAGAAGAGGAAGGAAGGTTGTTAACAATTAATATCCGTGTTTTTGTCCTCTCTCCACAAGTGTAGAATTTCCAATAAAATGACGCATTTCAAATCGCATCGACTTCATTTAATTATTCAGTTCTAATCCTGTCTTCGTAAATCCAGTTGTAAATCTAAACCTGTCTTCAACACATTATCCTACCGAAAACTTTACAAAATGCTAAAACAAACTTACTTTTATTGTACAAAGTAGTTGGCTAGGTGATCTGGCAGTCCACACAGTTTACAATCTGTAACAAAAAAATACATGATATTAGCATAACATCGATATTGAAGGAACATTGGTACTTTTGTCCACGTTGTTGTTGCAAAACTTTCAGTTCAGCTCAGTTTCAGTTTAACTAAAGTAGGACAAAACTTGAGCTGTATTGTCAGTTTAGGAAGTCCATCAATTTAAGTGATGATTAATGAGTTCAGCCGATCTATTCTGTAAAAATTTTACGGTGAAACCTTGGGTGAAAGTGAACTGTCAATAGTGTCTGTCATCAGGTGGAATGACAGGTCACTTCATCAAAGTGTTCACGGTGAAATTTTTACAGAATATCGGCTGTTGTTTATATAAAATCATGTTACAACGATTAGTAGTAACTGTTAGTGTAAAAACATTTAATTAATTACACACATTATGAATCGGGTATTACATGGGTTTAATTAACATTATATTCTCAAAGATTCGTCAGTCAATAACCGTCAAAATAACTGTATTTCAATAATAAAATATCTGAAAACTGAAGATAAAGAAACAGCATAATCTGAAGGTCTCCTTTTGACTTTTCGTCTAAAGTTTTTACGAGTGGAACCGAAGTCGTAAACGATTTTCCCAGTTCTTGTATAGAAGCTAATATAACTACGCATACACTACGACACGGTTTAGCTACGCCCCCGACGCCAATATGAGAAAACATAAGTAGGTTAACGCAGACAGTTTAATGATAACACAACAACTATAACTTTGCCGTTTTTGTTTTCCCTTAGCACATAAATGGTAATGTTATACGCGTATTGTGAACAAAGCATTTCATAATCGCGTATGTTTGTGAAAGCAGAGCGCTTGAAGAGTTAATAATGAGTTCTAATAACGGACTAATCATAAAATGTGTAACTGGCATTGTAAATTACGTGTGACAAATACCTATTATAGTGATCGCAATTCGTCGCCGTTGTGGCCCAGAGCGGGCGGGCGCCAGGCGGGGGCGTAGGTACGAACGAAATGGACAATGCGCATAAAAAATCAATAAAAGCCGGGCACGGCCTTCGTGGAGGTCGAGTGACGCTCACGGATCACCGGCCGGGCTCTCGCCACATTATAAAATATTGAACGACGAGATGTAACTAACTTACCAACTCGATTCCACTTACAAAACTTTGCCAAAGAGGATTTTTCAAGTTCTCGTTTAATTTTAAAGGGATTTTAGGGGAGTGAGAAGCGGTACGCGGTAGTTTGCTTCTTCAAACTTTTGTCAAAGGACAGAAAACGATTACGTTTTGGACAATTCAAGAATTGAACTTTCCAAGTATTTTGTTCTTGAAAGTGGACGGAAAATAAAATAAATGTCAAAGGAAAATCTGGTTCACGAAACAAAATGGAAGATTGGTTGGCCTGCTATTCTATCATGCTTCGACAGCCGGAGCAGTGGAGCAGAAATTTTACCTACGTACAGCTAACGACCCAGACCATTTAGTCTACTTTTTTGCTCGATGGAGGAAAACGTAGTATCGAGTTCTAAAAATATATACTTACAGCAAACATATTCGGACAAAAAAAAAGTTTAGTAATTCAATTAATTTCTGTCGCTTAGAAACAAGAAAAAGTAGGGAAAATGAACGTGCTGTTAGCGACCGACTATCAAAAAACAGCAAAACACTAGTTATCAACGATACGTTATCTAAGTAAATGCACCGTATCAGTGCCCCTGATAACGCAGTACAATTACAATTCAAAGTATAACAACTTGGCCACAGTTCAAAGAGTTAACGCCGTTTATTTCAGTGCCAAGTACAATATTTTTAGCAGGCGAGTGACAGGGTGAGATTTTGAAACGCGAAATCACTAAATTCGGCTCAAATGTAAATGCTTTCAGAATAAACAAAAACTATTAAATTATCGCATTGAAATTTGATTGCGTTAACGATTTGGCATGCTTTGTTCATGCTGAACGTTCAGACTATGACGGTGGACATGCAAGAGGCCTAGATGATTATTTAGAAACTGTTCGTAATGATGCATCAGTTACTTATTACGACTCGTTAATTGGCAACGCTTAGGAATTGTCACCTCGGTGGCAAGTCTGGTACTCCCACCAGCCTACGTCTTTGATATTTGCTTCACTATTCCGCTTAAAATACACCGTATTGAACGCATTTGAGAATATGTGCGACCCTCTTTTGTCGTATTACGGAGTGCCAAAAATAGAGCACTTTCGTCGTCTCATTAAACGTGTGAGAAAGATTGGCTAATAGTTTAGGGCCACGTCCTTGCGACAATTTCTCGCGAACGCATGAAAGCGTCAAATCATTTGGAAGTCGGCCACAACGGCTTGCGTTTCGTCAAAAGAGGGACAACTTTGCCCATTTGTTATTCTGACAACTGACGTGGAACTAAGTGGGTTGGAGTATTGAACGGTTCACAATAACCGTTTGCGGAAACCTATGCTTTTGTTTGTATTGTAGCCATGGATACTGTTAGGTGTCTCACTTTGAAACTTCTCTGGGTCATTAACTATGAGAAGAAGCTGCCTTCCGACAACTACATATTAGCAGCGGATTAATTGGTATGTATTTATAAACGTCAAAAAGTTATTTTTTTCTAAAAAAAATATGTCTATAAACATGTCTGATTAATAACTAATAACATTACAACCATTTCCCTTTATGCGAGTAAATGTATGGGACATTAATTCACATAAATATTGACAAATGTTTCAACAGATTCCAGTCATTATCATAGTGATCTATTGCCGGTCTTCCTGAATTAATAAACAGAACAATAAAAGTAATGTACAGTTACAGGGAAATGTATTGTTTAGCAAATTGACAATCAACTAAAATTATTCCTGTGTTACCAATCTCTATCATGCTCGGTTCCTATAAACAAAAACGAATCGTTTTGCTTACCAATGGTAGCGTTTTTTATTGCCAAACTGGGCATATAAATAGATTCGTAAGCAAATTTAACCTGTGATAGCTATTTCCTTATGGGAGGAGGGTCTACTATGAAAAGCTATGAGGTATTTGCTTCATTATTGGTAAAGATTACAAGAAGACAAGGGTGTTCTTGTACTCGACCATCAGGCGTACGGAATAACATGGATAATATAATTTACGTAGTGTGCCAATATGCCTTACTACTTTCTTTGACTACATACATATTACTTTTATTGCAAGATTTTCTGCTCTATACAGACGTCGTTTTTCCATTAGTATAAGTTCTATGGTAAGATTACCAACAGTTCAACCACGCGTAACCATAGTCGACGTGACCGCAGGCCCGTGTCACTATTAATCATTCCCGGGCCTTTTCCCGGAGACAGAAAAATATATGTGATGGGATTATTGTTTTGGGGCAAGCCGTAATATTTCATATGTATGTGTTTGTGGGAGTTAATGTGGATGGATTGTTTTCGTATTATTGATGAAGATTTGTTATGTTTGGTGTGGTAATTCACTATTTACTTATTCACAGTGCGAATGTCACCCTAAGGACACAGATGATAAGATAAAAATCTACCTTAACCATCAAGCAACAACTGCCCTAATGCCTCCATTACTATAATTTTACACAAAGTGTTCCTCCGAAATTAACACACTTTGACCAGCAAAATCGAAGTGAGATACTGACCTAACATGAGCCTATCAATAGTAATAAAAGAAATCTATATCCACCGATTACAACCGACAGTCGTCTGGAGAAACCAGCCAGTACAGATTGCTGAACAAAACAACATTATAGTGTAAGTACTTGGTTACCAAACAACGACCACTTTCCCACGCAGCATCTTCTCAGAGTAAAAGCCAGACTAGATTCAGTACGTCGAAATGTCACAGGGGCATAGGTTAACTGCGTCTTGTGTTTACCTGCGCAAGTCTAGGAAGTAGGTAGGAATTAATGGACAAGTAGTATGCTGTGGATCTGACTAAGTTTTATGTGGGTCGTCTGTTCGCATCAACTAGAAAATGTATTCTACTTACAAAACATTCAGTAGGGCTAGCTAGGATTTAGGATAAAATCAGGGTGTCGAATTCGCATTTTTTTCAACGATAAACTAATATTTTGTAACAATTTAATTTAAAAGAGTGTCCATGGAGTTAATTGACCATGCTTCTCCATAGGAATCTACTACGCTTTGGAATGGGCAACTTAGCTTCATCTTTCTGACTGACCGACTTCTTTGACGATTCAAAAGTGCCTGTAAATGGTTTAATTGAAATAAATGCTTTGGGTTTGCAATACTTACTACTCAATGATAATTCAATTTTTGTAGAATATCTGTATGATCCATTTTATCTATCAAGTACGGAGAATAATCCCAATATTATGGGAATCTTTTCATCATCTACCCAAGAAGTCCTAGCACTATATAGTCATAATTTTCTCATAATACATACTATAACGTTGTCTAAGTACCAAAATACTGAACAAACATTACATTACGTTACATTCCTTCATAGAACTTAATTCCAGTACTTCACATGAGTAATGATTTCACAGTTTTACCCATACTATACAATATTTGTAACCATAACATAATACAGAGCGTATTGAGAGCAACGCGTTGCGATGCAGTGCGGAAGCAACGGTTGTCGGTTACTGCATACGATCTAATTATATCCATTTCCGTAGACGACATCACACAGACTATGATACAAAAGCAAAACAAACTGGTACTCCTTAAATAGCTGCACGAATGTAATTTATTTTGAAGACTCGCCACACTACTACAGGACCACCGCCATAAATGGGATGTGGTCCTTTGGGACAAGAAGGACCAAGTTTAGCTGTTGTTGTTATGTCGAGAGAGTGTACATTATTGTACATTTCGTAATCACGATTCCGTGACAAAACAATTTCGGCAATAAAACCAACAGCGACAAGTCAGCTATAAAAATAAGGCATATAATCCAAACAACAATAAACTTATTCCTGACACGAGGCCTTATTTTAGTAACAGGACCATAAAATATTTCGCTACAAACGACTCGTAGGAAAGTGAACCGTATTTTTTTTTTTTCTTATGGGCCGACTGTTGGAGCCTACTTGGAATGGAAACCGGTTGGCATGCCCAAACAAGTCTAGAAACTGCTATAGAACACAGATAGTGTATACGGTCGGAGTTTAAAGAAAGTTGCAGTGGCGTAGGTTAGGTCGAGATGAACGCTAGCCAGTTACACAAGAATGAAATAGTTTAGTCTAAACTAAACTAGCGAGCGCAGAGTTCTGCGCGAATAAATTAGCACATTTTACTTTTGATTCGTTTAGACGTTCTGTGAGAAAAGTTATTTGTAGATGTGATTAACTTTCGCAACAGAGTTCGTTTCTATTGTAATAATTCTAATGTAATAAATACGGAATAATTGTTTAATATTCCTGTATTAATATTAGGCTTACACACTTAGCTATTAATGGCCCTGTCGCTACGCTACAGAGCTCTGACATTTTCACTCGTTAAGCCGATTGCGGCTGCACTGATTAGCCAATCGGCCACATGTTGACATTATGCGAATAATAAATTACGGAATTTGAGCGTATGGAATATCATGTAATAATAATATATAGGTACGAATGTGTGCTCATATCATTAGGACCACGTTTGGAAATTGAAGCATATTTTATGGTATATAGCGTGAGTTATGGTTTAATATAATTAGATAATTCATTTTGTTTCAACCACTGTTTATGTGATACCTAACACCGGACCAAAATACTAATCTGTGCATTAGGATTGCCTCCTGAATAGATGTATAATCATCATCAGCTTATAATGTTACCACTGCTGGGGCACACGCCTCTCTGTGCGAGGAAGCCTCCCCTCTGATTACAAGATATCAGCAAAAAAATGACATATTAAGCATAATGTTCCACTGCTGTGACACAGGCCTCCTCTTTACGAGACGGAACGGGCTATAGTCTACCAGGCGGGCACAGTGCGGATGGCCACTACCAATGGGCCACCACTGCTCCTGTCCAGCAAAAAAAAAAAACCGGTCAAGTGCGAGTCGGACTCGCGCACCGAGGGTTCCGTAAAATTATAATTTATGACGTATTAAAAAAAAACTACTTACTAGATCTCGTTCAAACCAATTTTCGGTGGAAGTTTACATGGTAATGTACATTATATATTTATTTTTAGTTTTATCATTCTCTTATTTTAGAAGTTACAGGGGGTGGGACACATTTTACCATTTTGGATGTGTCTCTTTTTTCTAAACTATTCAGTTTAGAAAAAAATGATAATAGAAACCTCAATATCATTTTTGAAGACCTATCCATAGATACACCACAAGTATGAGTTCGATGATAAAAAAATTTTTGAGTTTCAGTTCTAGGTATGAGGAACCCCCATTTACTGTTTTTTTTTTCTATTTTTGTTTGAAAATCTTAATGCAGTTTACAGAATTTACCAAGTTTCAACAGGTTTTTATAGTTTCGGAAAAAGTGGCTGTGACATACGGACGAACAGACAGACATGACGAATCCATAAGGGTTCCGTTTTAGCCATTTGGCTACGGAACCCTAAAAATAATTACTTTAATGCGAACTAAAATATTTATTGCCGAGTCAAGTCTAAATAATCCAAAAATACCCTAGATACTGCTTGCCGACTTGCCGTACCCAGTCAAACCCGTTGCATTTGCAATACATCAGACATATATTTATAGCACACCATTAAAGTGTGTAGCAAACATCAAAATAAAACGTCAACACAAATTCCTCGAATCGTACGCTGCAAAATTATATTTATCTAGTTGCCATTCAGTGATATAATATTTATGACAAAAAAAACCGACGCCGCTTTCGCAAATAAAACCGCACAGCACACGACATGCTATGACATCAGCGTTGAGATATGCACGGTTATATTATGAACACGTCCGCAGATTAATTGTAATAAGAATCATGTTTCGAAATAGTCATTTTCACACAGTGTAAGCATTATTTCTACCTTTGCTTTTCCGCATACCGGTATGTTTTACTTTACTTTCTTTGAATTACAGCGTTGCAGTTTTAGTTCGTGCTGTTGCTATGTGCTTCGCTGTGAAAGTTATTCGTGTTACGATTACGTTTTCGCTAACGAGGTCAGTACAGACTACCTGTTTTGAATTAAATGTAAAGTGACATTGAAACGGGATTTTATTTGTGAGATTGCATCAGTGTGGGTTTTAGACGAGTTTTAGCAATGAATAGGTATGCAAAAATCCATGATTTTAAATAAATAATAATAATAATAATACAATAAATTAACATAATTACAACGCTGCATCGATCATTTAGAATAGACAGTTTACAAACGTGACGAAAAGTCGACGATTGTAATTTTTAATCGTTAATTGCTTTTTCTTTTTACATTTTCGCTGATAGGAACAATTTAATTAAGAAAATGTACTCATCGAATAGATCCGATACGTAGGTATATTGTGAACAAACGAACCAATAGAATAGAAACAGCCATACATCGAAACAAAAACTACACACAGCTAGGTTCACAAGCACTATCACAAAGAGCGGTTTCATAAATTGCATTCAGTTCAGACGAACGTTTTTATTCCGCGCGGTTAGGGTCACCATTACGAAATTTTGAAAGTCCTGACAAAAACCCGGATATTACAAATGTTTCTAACAAATAAAGCAATGGATTAACATGATCCTTCAAAATGATTCAGATTTTAGTTGATAGTGTGTTAAGCAATTAGGTTGCCGGTCAGACTGGAAGCCGACCGTAGTAGAGCAGTTGGGATTTGGTAAAAAAGGCTAGTCCTGACAAATGATAAATCCACCCATGACAAAAGGAACAAAACTAAAGCCGGACAAATCCGGACGGTTGGTAACCCTAGTGCAGACGGACGTTTTTATTCCGCGCGGTGGCTAGGGTTACATCCGTCAGGATTCCCCGGAGCGATCAGCCACATCAATCGCGGACGTGAGCCGCACGTTAGGCGTGACGGTATTTATATTAATGTACACTTGCACTTAAGAAGTCAGTGGGGTGGTGAGGGAGTTTTTTTTAATTGAATTTACAGTTGTTTGGTAGATAGACGCTCGATCTGGAGACTGTCCACATGTTGAATTTGTTGCTTTGTTGGTACGTTTATCAACCAAATTGCGTCTGGACTATCTGCCCGTCTCTAAAATAAACTAAAATTATTAAATGGGATCAGAGGGTCAATTCACAATCTGATCTCGGTCTCAATCTGTCAGAAATACCTCTAATTTCCCTACATTATTGACATTGATTGTCACTAAGATGAGATAGCGGCTAGATTTTGAACGTTTTTAATTACGGGAATTGGTCTTCAGGTGTTTCGTAGCTCTTTCTCGAGTTTTACTTATACCGATGGATTATCGATTATTGAATTCCTCTAAGAATAGAATCTAATATAGGCAATGCATCAATAAACCCTCTACAAAATTGTGGAGGGAATTTTGTTCGCAATAAGACATAACATAGCATCACGCCCGTAATCCCCGAAGGGTTAGGCAGAGGTGTACTTATAACTTATGGTACCCACATTTTTATTCACAATATAAAAAAAATATACATTCAGCACTCCTGCCAGCCCTGATCCGTTCCCAGATTTACGTTAGTCGCGTATCTGGATGCACCGCATCGATCACGGAGCTCCGCACGTGCATCGCATTCGATATCCGTTCGGGAGCACATTTTAAACTTGCCATTTGATAAAGTAAACCAACAATGCTGGTCGCATATTTGGTGAACTGCTTTGTGATTCTAATGGGAAATGAAAATGCTTGCAAAATGATGGTGGAGGTGAAGTTCTTCGTGTTCGTTGTATAGCAGATTCTATTTGCGTATCATCTATACGTACAGGGTGGCAGAGACACCGACGAGCAACCTGAAGACCAATTACCGTAATTAAAAACGTTCAAAATCTAGTCGCAATCACATCTCGGCTACAATCAACGTCAAAAACTTGTCAAATATGTAGGGTAATTAGAGGTATTTTTGGCAGATTGAGACCGAGATCAGACTGTGAAAGTTCTTTAAATTACGAAAATTGCCCCTCTTGTACAATGGATTCAGTACAAAATTCTGCACGTGCGTTGAAATTTTGCGTAGATTATTATTTATTTACCTACGCAGTCAAAATCCGCGTGGGTGATGCAATTTTCTATGAAACAGCAATTTCTATTTTGATAACTGTAATCGTTATCATTTATTTATCATTTTTATAGTACAGTTTGCGCGTCAATGTCGCCAGGGACATACATCGGACACCCTAAGAAAATAGTAACGAAATCAAAACTGTAGGTACAGACGCCAGCAGGTCAAGCTGTCAAATTTTCCCAATCAACCTTGAACCTTAATACTTCAGCGAAAATCTATTAAAGAAATTTGACAGATTACAGTAGCTTGATGTGCTGGCGTCTGCACATTGGGAAAATTTGATTGGATGGGTAGGATTTTTTTTTTTGCTGTTTGGATTTTTGTGGGAATTTAACGACATCCCCGCGCGCGAAACCGCGGGGAAAAGCTAGTTTTAAATAAGCTTCGACCACAAACAGGACACTTTGACAGGGTTAGCATTGGCCTAGCAAAGGTCCTCTTTACTGCAGGTGTTATTGCACACAGAGGCCGACGAGTCATTAACCGGTACGAACGGCACGGTAATATTATCTTATTACCGTGCCGTAGACATATCGAAGGATAACAAAAGAGGAAAGTATATTCAGTCATAGACATAAACATGTTTAATAATACCGCCCTACCTACGCAGAGGTTGGCAACCTTTCGCGTGGTAACAGTTACCCTTTCCTTCTCTCAATCTGATAAGAATCTATGTTTGCCGTCCATGTCTGAGTGAATAATCTGTCTCACAGACTACTAATTAACGTGGGTACTGTTATGAACCGAAATGTTGATGTTAACCAACGAAACAATTCGGAAATTAATGTTAATATGAATAGAAAATGGCGGCTGATAAGATAACGCCACCAAAATATTTTATTCAACTGATAAACGGCTTTGTTGTGTCAAAGTTATCTGACTAAAGTAAGCAAAGGCTATAATTTTTAGGTAAATAATTGTGTTGACTTCTACGTTGAACATTAGCATAATATTTCGAAGGAGACAGCTCATACTGGGCCACACAGGGGGTAAACACAACATGCTATTGGAACACAAAAGATAACTGTCAAGACTGTCATCACACTAAGTTATTTATAAAAATCTTCAAAAAAGGACATTAATTTCAAAATGATTACAAACTAGGCAAAATAATTTCTCTTCAATGACGCTATTAGAGAATCTCAAAAGTTGTCCAGTTTAGTCCTAGACGAAACCTACAAGGCTAAGACCTACATCACAAACTGCCCAAAATTAATGTGTCATAATCATAAACAACTATTTACCATCCATGACAAAAATAAATAAGACAATGGTGGGTTCCAAATTAAAAGTTGAATAGAACGTGGCACGTTCCGATGTCACTCAACATGTTTTCGGAACAAGATTGGCTGGTAACAACGTTATTAGTGTTCCGTTTACTTTCAATAACCTCCTACTGAGCGGCCAAACGTAACACACAAACATGAAGTCGCGTGTACCGTCCACCGTCACAAGGTCACTGAACGAACGCTTCGCCCTACAAACCCTCTGGAGACGGCCACTCCGCGCAGCCGGCTTTGTGTACACGCTTAACAGAAATCGCGTCCATTGTTTACGATACAAGTGAAGTTTACACTGCAAACGTACCTGATAGAACGGTCCGGTGGTGTCGAGTCAAACAATCCAGCGACTACAATCCGGTAGCCAGGTAGTAGGTACACAAAACAACACAAAGGGGACTACTTCTCCTTGTCCGGCGACAATGGCAACAATGGCTACGAGCACGGTGCGAGAATCGAACGCGGCGTCTGGTCGCGCGCAGCGGTTATCTGTCGGTGACAGCGAGCGCCGTCGCCTCCAATAACAATAATGAGGCGGCTAATTATTATTATTACCGCTGAGCGGACGCACTCGCGCTCGCTGCCTGTATGTAGGTAGGTGGCGTAATCGCTGAATTCCATATTAATCGTGTAGCGCACTCACACAGGCGCGCGTCCCCGCCGCGCCACGTGTGGTGACGTCGTCGGCTAGGCGCAGGTAAGTGTATACAGAGCGCGTTGGCGGGTATGCGCGCGTATCGATCTCGCGATAAATTCGATACGGTGAGCGGTGAATGCACCGGCCGGCTGGCAACGGCGGCGGTCGCCTTTCACGCCGGCGAAAACGCAATTCACGATCGGTGCACGCCGCTGTGAGTCTCGATTCTCGACCGCCAATATACGAAACGTGCCGAGCCCAGTTCGCCGGAGTCGCTAGTACTATCGGGCGCGGGCGCAATGCCACGCGGACGCACGAACATTCTCGAACACCGAGATAACACGTGTATTTATTAATGGCGCGAATTGCGCAACAAAATTGTGTAGTGATAAAGCGGAACGCCTAACCTCGTGTCCGTTATACCTTAGCGGAGGTGACATGAGGTCGCATGCCGAGGGACCATAGCGTTTCACGGGCACATAATCCAATTTGGCGTCGACCGCGCCATTTCTAATCGCCCTAATTGGGGAACGCCCCAGCTCCAATTATCGCTATCGTCACTTGTTTTGTCAACCCACGCATAGTAGTAAAACATAAACAATTAAACGACAAGATAATCACACCACTTCAACATAATTGGCCAAAAGCAAATGACTCATGACTCGGCTTACGCAAGAAAACAGCAACAAACGATTTACAAACTCAAACGACCGGAAACTTCTCACTAGTTCTCGTTATAGAAGCGAAAATTGAACGACTTGTCTAAATTGGCTCTCGTCTGAGGACGCCGAGAGCGGCTGTCATCTCGTACGCAACATGAATAGGCAAACCATTAAACTGTAACGTGAGGAAACAACGTGATTGAGAGTCGCGACGTGAATCCCACCTAGCGCGGAACAGCGCGGCGCCTTTACGATACAATATACAGTTTAGAGCTCGAAACAGTCTGGGAAATTAGCTATTTGACTTTATAAGGGAAAAATAACGCTCCATTTACGTAGTAAACGCACAAATAGGAGCGTTAAAAATTTGATTGGCGTGATTTTTTTTTGTAGTTTGGCCAGCGAGCTGTAACTAGCACGGAAATCGTAGTGGCCGCTCAAAAATTACAAAGCGTCTGGCTGTATCAAACCGAGAGGCACAAAAACGTCAACGTCAACAGAACGAGCCGTCTGTCGAACGCTAGCATTCGGTGCAAAAAGTGAATAATGGCGAACGTCGGCGAGCTAGTTGAGAGTCGCACAATTGCGCTATTTCGAGAGGTTTTCCTCTTAGCAATAATAATACCTACGGTTACTAATAATAATACGAGCCGAGCGTCCTATACAAACAACTACATACTAATGATTGCTATGCAAAAAACGGCTCTAGATCCAAACAAGCGCGATCTCTGAGATAAAATTTATTGAAGGAGCGACACGTGGCACCTCCGGCGCAAGGTGAACGACTCGCCGTGCTAATGTGGGGGAATAGCAAACAAAAAGCTCGCAGCGAAATATGGAAACACACAAAAGGCGAGGGTGTAACGCAAATTAGAGCGGCATTAGCGACAACTCCAAGTGACATTAAAGGAGTTTCTGTTATTACCGCACGCGACAATGTGAGCGACTCGATGGTCCAACTTAGAGAGTTGGGAAAGCGCGGAAGATTACATAATACACCCGACTTCGGAACGCGAGTTAACGCGAACTTGTGTTTTATGTGCACAAATGCATACTGTTTGATATACGTTGTGTTATGAGAACTGTTCTAAACTGGAGTGGCTGGGGGTGGGGGCTCAAGTTGTGCGTCAACTTTCCGGGAGCAATTCGCCCGAGTGTGCACTAAAATATAGTTCAAAGTAAGTTGGAGCGGACGGAACAGAGATGCAACTAGCAGCTGTGCGGGACTAGCCATGAAACTTGTATTAATCCGGGAACTTTTTATATCTAAACTAGCTTCTTAGAAAATTAATCGTTGGCAGTTAAAAGACTTTCAATGTTTTAAGTATTTATATGCCCAGTTGCCCACTTTAGATAACCTGTACCGAGCTGCAGGAGGGATGAGCATACAAATGGGATTTTATAGCTTTCCACGCTATATTTGTGAAACTAAATGTATTCATAAAACCTTGAGACTACAAAGATTAATTTAACATCTATTCGGGCCGAGCAATTCTCACACACAATATGATGTGACCACACGTAACAGCATAACTTGGTTAACAATTCGTGATATTCACAAGTGATTACGCTAAGTGCAATCAAATCTGTAAGTTTAGTACGTGTACGGCTGTTCGTAACGCGGCTTTGCGGGATATTACACAATTACGACAGCGAGCTAGGACCTACATGCAGCGCAATCATACAAATTGCAGTGGATTGAATGGGATTGTGTGAAAATTAACCGAAAATTGTAATTAAGCATTGTTTTCTATTATAAACTCGTGTTTCTGTGTGAATTGGATATTTTAATTAGACAACATACGTTTGTACGGATATTATCTCATTAAAACATGATGATGACTCACGTGCATGACTTTGAGAAATATTCTGGATATCTAGACAGCAAAGTTTTCAAAAACATGTTTAATAAAAATGTTGCTATCTGAAGGCCTATTCCTGTAATTTGAAAACGTTCAAAATCTAGTCGCAATCTCATCTTAGCGACAATCAATGTCAAAAACGTCAAAAAATCGAGGTATTTTTGAAAGATTGAGACTGAGATCACACTGTGAACGTTCTTAAAATTGCGAGAATTGCACCTCTGTTATTCTGATGCATTAATATCACAAAAGAAGAGTTATAAATTGCGTAGAAATAATACCTAGATCAATTTAAACTTTATACGAAGACTGCAAATAAAATGTGTACATATTTCAATGCCAGATGAACTCTAACCCGATTCTATTAGATTTCAGAGTAGAATATGATATCAATCTAATGGAATAATACATTTAATATTGGTGGGTTCGTATCTGATGAACCATTATAAATGTAGACGCTATCAGATAATCTTATTAGGTAAGATTAACCGACGAAGTTTGAACAATACAGTTAATTAAAGATCTTTTAAAAATTAAATGAGTTTTGGCTCTACGTGCGTGGGCTTCTCCATAGAAAATGAAGAAGCCAAAAAATTTAAATAAAAATGAGCTTATTAGGGTTCCGTACCCAAAGGGTAGCCCTATAACTACGGCTCCGCTGTCCGCCTGTCTGTCACAGGGCTGTATCTTTCGAACCGTAGTCCGTAATAGGTAGAAACATGCCACGACGCCGACGGCTATAACAACAAATAATATAAATAAAATTAAGTTAAAAATAAAGGGGGGGGGGACACCCCCATACTTGTTTTTTTTTTAATATGTAGTGTTCAATATTGTACGGTGGTACGAAACCCTTTGTGTGCAAGTTCGACTCGAACTTGGCCGTTTTTTTTAATCACTTATCATCATCGCCGACAAATGGATTGATGATTGCTTTATATTCCTATATTGGCCGTAATGAAGCCACAACTGCCCATATTATTGACATAATCCCCAGAACCATTTAAATAACTTCAATTAAAATAAGATCAAAATGTCAAGTCACTGCATTGCCCGTATCATTGACTTGATTGAGCGCTGGGGCATGCAAACAAAACTAAACTATACCATTAAAAAAAGAACTGTTTCATTACTTTAAAAGGCCAAAATGAGTCACTCGGTCTGAGGCGAGGTCTGTTTGAATTAGTAAGCGAGTCGGCTTGCACGATTTTTTTACTACGTAACCATTCCATGTTATCTTTTTGATGTCTTGTACTTGTAATCATAGCGATAAGTACAACGGGAGCAGAAACTTTTTATAAAGAAAAAAGTATATTTGAATTAAAATTGGTATTAGGAAACTTGAATAATTCAAGAATAGGCTTGCCCTTGGCATTATATTGCGTAGATGGTAATGAATGCTTAGTACTCAGAGCTCCTACAAAAGAATTCTCCGAATAGGGGGAGCCATTACTTACAGACTTACACCAAAACACTTGTTTCATGCTGACATGTACGAGGGTGGAGTGATAAGTCTGGTTTTGCATGGAACCTCCTTGTTCACAACTCTTTTGATGGACTAAATTAAAATCAGCCAGTACTGCTACTGCTTTGTGACAGCCTTAAAGCATTTGACTAAGAAGAAAATCCTCTTCCACCAAGACAACGCACGAGTGCACATCTGCGCGATTGCCATGGCCAAACTTCATGAGTTGCGCTATGAGTTGCTTTCTAACCAACCGATTCGCCAGATTTAGCCAATTGCTACTATTTTTTGTATCCGAATTAAAAAAAATGGCTTGGTGGGAAAAGATTTGGCTCCAACGAAGAGATAATGCACGAAACCAATACCTATTTCGAAGGGTTACCCAAGTGGTTTTTGCTCGGCTCCTAACGTAATGTTAAATAGTCTATAGATGTTAAATCCTCAAGAATTGGTCTACCAAATGCAAAAATATTTTTTCCAATCCGACCAGTAGTTCCAGAGATTCCCCCCAAACTTAAAAACAAATATATTTTACCTCTTTATAATATGAGTATAGGTCTAAAGGAAAGCTAAACACCATTAATACTTAACATATAAATTTTGCGTTCATTGAACATGCAACCGTCAGCACAAAAAACAACGACGCCAAAACGAATCATCAAGAAAAAAAAACCAGTCACGTAGTTTTGAACTCTAAGTAAGTGTATTTAGAATGCTAGATATAACATTTGCATAGATGGAAAAACAGAGGGAGTAGATACCTAAGCTCTCAACTGAATCCACCTACTTTGAAAAATACGTAATCCGAGCCATGTAAATAAGTGAATCACTTACAGTATTAGCATTCTGCTCTTGTGCGATGGGTGTTTAATTAATTTATGCCGTTTATAATATGGTCCTTGGATATTACTAGGTCAGTTCAACTTAATTCGCAAGCAGTTTCGGAAGAGGAACTCCCAAAACACAAAGTCCGTAGCTTCGGCTTTTTTATGCGTCATGTTTGCCGCAAAGATAATATGTATTTTCTTTTTTTACACGACTCGACTGCCCAAGTAGGAGTGTAATGTATCCAGGGTTGATGTATGTATGTGAGTTTCTTTAGTCCACCATACATTTTAAATGCCTCAACAGATTTGTATGTATCGTTAGAATCCTTACATTATCCCGAGTGACACTGACTATATACTTTTTTGAAAAAAAAAAAAGCATTATGGCGGCAGTATGGCACCATTGCAGTCATCCCCCGACTGCATTGACAATTTTATTTAAGTATCTGTTTAGTTAGGGAATACAACTTGTTTTTTACTTTTTAGTTCGTTTTTTGGCAGGGCAGTCGTGTTTTTTCTGTTAAGAAGGCTTCTTACTCTGTACCATTAACGGACATAAGATTAGTTCGGCGTCGAACTAAGAATGAATGACACCACGATTTGACAGTTGTCCCTATTCCCGATATGTTTAAAAATTAAATTAATCGGATGCAGGATTCACTTCGCAGTTTCAAACTGCTTTCGTACGGGCCCATATCTCCGTTGAAGGCGTTTGCGAAACTCCACGCAAAACGTATTTCTGACGAATCTTTCTAGAGAATTTCCCTTGGATAACCACCTTGTGGCATTAATCTTCAAGCGTTTAGAAGACTTACTTACTGGCTTTATACACTTCTATCTACTTACTTAAATTGTAACTGGCACACGTACTGATAGTGAAATTCCGCTCACCTGTAAACAAAGGAAAACAACCCATTAGAACCAAGAAAAACATTTCACAACATAACTAAGTCAGCGTTTGTACAGTGTTGCAAAGCTGAAGCGAACCGAAAACTCATCGATTCTTCTAGAACCAGTACATGTATAAATGATAGGTACTTGGTAACAGTCAAAGGAGTAGGTTCTCAAAAGTCAGCTCACATCTCGTCCCGGGAGGGTGCACGAGGGTTGAAGGAGGGGAGGGAAGGCACGCAGGGTGGGCGCGGGGGTGGTTCCAAGGTCGGCGCCCTTGTCTACGTAACCTAAGCGCGACCTAGCTGTGTCGCCCGGTCTCAATTCGCTTTAACGATTAATACTGAATGATTCGTTCGAGTTCTCTTTGTTCGGAACAAAAAAGATTTTATATGAATGAAATAATATTATACGCAGCTTAGAAATGTTTATTGGTGATTTAGTTTAGTGTAACATACGAGTGGGTGTGAATGGGAATAGTTTTATAAACGTTTCGATTCAGAGTGAGCGCGAACAAGAAGCGTACTACACATGATTATTTCACGGTCCGTGATCAACTATACAAATGGAATACTAAACTATACGACAGGAATTTTAATAACATTTCAGACACAAAACATGCCAGAAAGTTTTGACAAATGTCGGGCTTGTGTAGAATAACAACTAGCAAACAAAGTTGTCGAAGATGTTTTGCTATTATGTAAAATGAAATAACGATACATAAAAGAGATATAATGAAGTCGGCGCCAAGACACACACAGTACATGTACATACGTAGACGTATAATGTGCATGAATTGCATAGAATACTCAGTACGTATCGCATAGAAATCTACTACATAGGCGAATCTAATTCCGTTCTTACACGTGTGTATACGTAATACATTGATGATATACTTCTTTACATTATGACGTTTTCAGTTTACAAATGTATTCAACTTATTTATTTGATATAGCTTGTTTGTCAGCGTGAAATTTTTTCGTTTTAACATAAAATATATGATAATATAGCGGTGCCATGTTACTTCGTTTTTACTTAGTGTTCCTTCCTACTTTTTTATTTTTACTCGGCTCCTGAGGATCGCCGTAGCGTGATTTTAAAAAGCCAAGAATTAATTGGGTTGTTAAATGCCATTTTTTTTATTTCAAATCCGACTGGCAGTTACAGAGATTAGGGCGTTCAAACAAAAAAACAAACTCTTCAGCTTTATTATTTATTAGTAAGTACATTATATAGATTATGATATTCCTAAAGACGAGTGCGCTTTAATGAGAATACAAGAGGGAAAGATGAAATACAAGAGTATTTCCCATCTAGTAGCTGTTGACAATTTTATAATTGGCATGGGAACGAGGGAAGTAACAAAGGCACTTTACAGGTCACTGAGGGGGATCCCTTGCTCTATTGATCTTTTAGAAATACGTATAGAAGTGACCAACTGCCTCGTGGGACTAGTGGTAGAAAGCGCTACTGCTGAGCATGAGGTCCTGGGTTTGATTCCCAAGTCGGGAAAATTGTTAGAGTCTGGATTGGTGCCTGATTGTTGGCAATAGATTAGCCCCTAAAACATGGGACTTAAACATAACTGGCGAAATGTGTGTGTACTTTAAGTACACCTCTGTCTAACCCTTGTCTATACCGGCATGATGTTATGTTAAGTGACCATTGGACCAATGAATGCACTGCACAGACGTGCAGAAAATCGGATCGACGACGTATCACTAAAGAAGTAAAGAAACTTGCCACCTAAGCAGATTTAGACACGTTCAAATATACACGTGCGTGAACACATAATGACTCATTTCTTCAACAATACTATAAACTAGTGATATAGGTAACTTCTAACCGAATCGAATCAACACGGGTTAAAAAATTCAATTCTACGTAATAATCCTTATCGTAAAAGTTATCAAACTCGTAATATTAATGTGTGTATAAATATATAACCAGAATGACGATTTTATGTCGGGTAGGCAACAAGCTAGCGTTACTTTCGTCCCTCGTGTTAAGTACAGTCAATAGTCAATCACGGAATGGTATAAATACAGGGGGAAGGTTTCCATTTCTAGCCCACGATACGACCTACAAAAAATGTGGAGTACGTTTTACCTTTTTGTGATTTGAACGTGCTTAGTTTTCAAGGGTTAAAATTATACTCGAAGGCTACTGAAAATATTATGTTGGTAACAAAAGCCTAAAAACAGTGCCATTATTCGTCAATTTTATTGACCAGACTATCGGCAGATTATGACAGTAAAGATACTCATTCATGACTAACACTTCCAAGTAAACTCGCGAATGTGATTAATTTGTAGGTAAAGTGGATTAATTAAATCATTTAAATAAACAACTTGAGACTAAATTTGACAAAATCCCAGATTGAATATAGATATTTTATCAACGCTAATTTAGCAAAGGTATTTCAATATGTATTGCGTAGAGCTGTCTGACCTCTGCGAAGTCGCCGACTGTTTTAAACTTTTGAAGATAAATCAATAATTTAATACTGAAACTCCTTACATTCACTGACAGTTTGAGTTAGTCTGAATAACCACTTGCTGGAATTTACATTTGCTCGTGTACATATCTTAGATTTTGTCAATACGGTTAAAATAAACATTCCCAAAACATACATGAAAATCCCAAGACCAATTTTTAATTAATATTACTCATTAAAATACACACTGGCAATAGAAACTGTGACTAAACATGAATTTTATACTGAGGAAATTATGCCATACATACTTTAACTGAGACATCAACATAATTTTATCTAGTTAATTAATAATTACTCATCATCATTATTCTCCTCCCCTGTTCCTAATTTATTTGGAGTGAGCGCAACATGTCTTTATCTTCCATACTTCTCTAGTTAATTACTAATATCCTCCGTTAATCTAAAGTAAACGCAGCTGATGATTCCATGCCTAGTTAAATACAAAACCGAACGAAAACTGACGCAACAATTCAAACAAACCTGTTTTTACAGCGACTATAAAACGAGTAAAATTCTTCTACAAACAGAGGATGCGACTGCTTCATTCGCGAGTCTCATGACTGGTTTCCAGCCAGGTGGTTTTATAATTACCGTCCGTGGCTCTCGTCAATGTCAGACGCGAGAAAAAGTCTAGCACTGCGGATTAATTAACATAGTTAATATAATTTACACGGGTTTATATTCTTTGAGATGAAACTGTACAGCTACGAATCTGAAAATGTTTTGGAAACTGGTGCACGGTAAACTAAATTGTATGTTTTTGCTTTTCAGCGTTTTGTTTTTTGTAACTTTATATTTGCTTTGGTGTTTGGTGGTTTTTTTTGTATCTATGTTATAAAATTAAAATTTCTATTTTTGTTTTAAAAATGTTCGTAATAGTTTGAAAGTTTCCCGGAAGAAATGAACGTCCTTTTTTATTTATTGCATTTGGGAAAACAAACAGTAGTATATTAAGTATAAACAGTGTTGTTGTTTTTGTATCAATAATTACAATTTGTTAGATGTGCCATGGGCTAAGACGAATTTACCCAAGTTTGCTCCTTTGTGAAGGGCCGGACGTATTATAAATAATATGCCGTATTATGCCGTCGTCGGAAGATGTGTTCGATAGCCTGCCGAAATTTGTGTTAGGAGCACAAAGGTGCATTGAAGGAGGCATAATATTATAATTTTATTTTTATTGTTGAATTTTATGTTTGTATAGTTTATAAATAGTTTAATAAGTGTGTATAACATCGTCTTGGAAAACTGTAAGATGTTGTACTTATTGGTGTGAATAAATAAATAAATACAATTTTGACAGGACAACGCCAGCCACGTAAGCTAGTAGTAGATAAATTATTACAATGTAAATTAGACTTATGTTAATTTAAGATTCAGACTGAGTAACTAATAATAAAGAAATCAAGTTATCTATTCAAACATCGGTGAGTCAACCTAATTTGAGCTTGACGACATAATTTATGAACACAAATTTATTCAAAGATTAAGACAAGTTTTTTACCTAGCTTTAAAATAGACAAATACAATACAAATCTAAATGGCCACGTATTCGAATGAAAATTGGCAACACGCGTATCTTTAGCTCGATTAACATAAGTATCGCTCTAAAACGGAATCATTAATTACCTACGTCTCACATAGCCAATCTTTATACACATGCTACTTTTTTGCCGACGCTAGTAAACCGGATCGGTTCAGTCAGCTACTTTTTACTGTCGCGCCGCCGCCGAGGCACGATCTTCCACAGTTCCACATAAAAGAAACGCCTTCTTAGCGAGATTTCAGATGACGCCGCAACTCTGTTTTATCGACTTTCAGACGTTTTAATTTTCCAATATTAGCAACGGATATTTTTGTCGACGGGAACTGAAAGAAGGAATTGACACGATAAACTGACACTCAGTTTATCGTTTCTGTCTGAAAAATTAGAACTGTGGATTAAGATTTTGGTTGCTGTATTTTAATTTTGCGTTTAATTTTTAGATTAAGCGAGTTTAGCACACGTTATGCATATAATTATGTGAATAACTAATTCGTTCTGTTCCTAGTTCAGTGTAATCAGAAATTCGTTTAACAATACTAAGCTACCTTTGGAACATAAAAGATTAGGATCGAACGTGAGAAATCGCCATTTGCCTACAAAACCACGCTTAAGGTCACCCGGAAATTGAACGTGTTATTTGTGACAACATCGCCTGTTTCCTGTTGCTACTCAATTTATTTTATTTATATTACAACACAAGTTTATTACGAATTTACATAAGACCCAATTAAAATACGAAATCGAAGTCGATCCGAAGAAAGGAAGACCCTTAATGAATTTGAAAGACCAAAAATGTGATTTTCGCTAGAACAATTCGAGGGGGCCACTTTGAAAAACAATCTCTGGTGGAGAATTGCTGTCGTTTAGTTTACGTCAGCAAGAGATGGGGAAGCTACTGGCCCCTCGAACACGTAAGCAGAATAGAAGACACGATTTATTTATCTGGGCCATAAATACACGTGACAGATACAATAGAATATTAATTATTTTGAATCTTTGGGAGAAACTAGGTACAAGACGAAGTCACGATGTTTCGAGATTGTAGGCAATAAATAAAATTAGTGATTGAACAATCTGACATTAAAGTTACGTTATCGGAGTTAGAATCGTGAGTATGTCGCATTTGGTTAGTATTATTATTACTAGCTGACATAAAAATGTCTGATACATATTTTAATTGCCCGATAAAGTGGTTATGATAACAGTCTGCTTAATCAAAGAGGCCGTCGGTTCGAACATGACTACACGAAAATAAAGAGAATCTTGTTTGGGGACTTGAATTCTTAAATTGGTGTGTCAAAGTCGCCAATTGCATACGTCGGATGATCTTGTCTAGACAGTGGCATATGAGAGTGAGCGACACGAGTGATGGCTGACTTACAGCCTACAGGAGTAATTGAAAACTTTGGTGCTCTGGACCCAACTACCGGCAGCCAGATTTGCACGTGTAGGTATCAGGATTATCGGTCTATAACACCAGTCGTCGCCAAAAAACGTCGTCTGCATCCGGCCTGAATGTACATGATTAATTTAATTGTCATCTGACAAATACAATGTTATAAATATTCAAGAATGAAGGCGTGAGAACAGTCAGAGTTGTGACATTTAACTCTAATCAAGTTCAATTTATTCACGACGCAATAAAAATGATTTACATATTCATATCTCTGTATAAAAACTCTCGCGTTTACGTAAGAAAATTATGCCATTAAAGCATGGATTTTTATAACGACGTTATATTTCAAAACTAATTAATTGTATACAATGTGTGTTTCAAAGTACTAATTTTAATTGTATGATAAGTGTTGTAACGGCGTACGTTATCAACAGCGGCTTCCAAGTTTTATTTTTCTCTCAGCTATTTCATTTGAACAATGATAACCCGGTGCCATCAATTGCCAGTACATACTGGTCTTGTAATTTTATCTGCATTCTGTGAAACTGTGACTAGTAGTATAAACACAAATGCGGCACTCTGTGCTAACTAATTAAATACACAAATTATGTTGCTGACTAATTTAATGTTAGAATCACAAATGTTACCCCGTTGGGAATAGGCGGTTTCAGAATTGCAAATAATGGTCATTAGTAAATTGGCGAAATACGTATTTATTGCAGACTTGTTTAAATAGTTGCCGTTAAAACATTATAAATAAACATGGTAAGGATTTTCCAGCTAGCAACGTAACGAAGCCGTAGGAAAATCTACATAATTATACAAAATGTATTAGGAAAGTTAAGTATGACAAAGTTATCTGACGATAAATCTTTGCGCCAAAAATGAATTAAAAGAAACGCAAAGCAAAGAAAGACGTCGATAAGCACAAAGTAGCGACCAAAAAGGAAAGTGCAAACAAATAAAACAAAATGTAATTCGGCACAAACAAACAGTAGAAAAGTATAAAAGAAACAAATGTTAGCGAGAACGATGGAAATAAAAATTGTCCAAACAGTCGGCAACAGCCCCCAGTCGAGTCGTGGCAACTTGCGGACTAAGTAATTGCCATTTACAGTTCGTCGCGAGAAAACTTCCCAACTGACTCATCTTGCATCTTTCCAAACGACTTTTCTCCACCTTACCAATAATAAAATTTACGCCAGACGTTGTTTAATTAACTAACGTCTGCTTTTTTCATTTCTACATCGCATTGAACGGATCCCGAGTCTATAAAAACCTCTCCACGCTCGTTGTTAGAAGTGTTCCAACATTTTCCATCTTTTTTCCTTTTGAAAGGACGAGAGCTCTCAAAAGATAGTCTTGTAAACGGAGTCTTATTAATTATGAAATCTGTTTCGCTAGCTACGGCGTGTTGTTGTATATGTAACGTTGTCTTAGCTTGGGGTCGTTTTGAAACCTTATAGTTCTGTTAGACAAAAGCGAACATCGTTCACTTGCAGAATGTCATCAACAAAGCGACCGCATAAATTGTCTAGATAGACCTTTTGAAACGAGTTGCGTTCTCGTTCAAGCCTAGTTCGCCACGGCCACGTCGGCTTGCGTCCTGTCGCTGACACACCACTCTCCGCAAAAACAACGTGCCTCCACAATACTACAATAGGTGGCTGAGCTGAGCGGTTTCCTCCCCCCCTCCCAAACACCGCCTTACCCCCGACAGTCGCCACTTGTATGACTCAGCAGCAAGCCTTAGATCAAATTCGACGTCGCACGATTCTAGTGGCATGTTTTTCGCTGTAAATACCAGTTTTTTTGTCGATAAAGCATCGGTAATGGCGATACCGGCGAAGATAAAGGTGAGACGCGCTTGAGAATAAATTATAGACGAGTAGCTGGAGAAAGTTATTTTATTGTTTTAATAAAAGTTAGCGAAAGACTCCAAGGAATGCTCTCAGCATTCACGGGAAAGTTTCCTGAGGTTTCGTCCGAACGTATCTATCCGAGAATTGTTTCGCAAAGTATATAACAACGCTGGATTGCTAAAAGTTAAAAGGAAGGAGTAGGTAAGGTTTGCCTGTCAAAATAAAACTTGATAGAGAAATAAAATGGTAAAACTGCGGCGGAGTCCATCTATTCGATTGCCGCTAAAGCGTGTCACTTTGTTCCTAAAAAATTACCATGACAAAGAACACGAAAGGTGAATAACATCGCTCGGAACGGAAACGCAGCCGCGCCGCTGGCTTCCGATACAAAACGGAATCCAATTAGCCATCCCATCTCGTCGGCTTTCATTAACCGGCCGAATAACCGGGCACGGCGAAAAAAACACCCGGGGAATGTGCTTTGCGAAAACAGCTTACACAAGACGCCATTAAATACATTTTAATGATCACCATGCGGTGTAAACCGTGTGTTTAATTACGTAAAGTGTACGATAAAACACGTATAAAGCCAAGCTGAAAATGGTTGTATCCAACTGTGAGAAAAGTGGCGAACGGACGGGGTAGGAAGTTTAGTGCGGTGGGCTTTGACGTTTAATTCTAATTTTTAATGGCTTTCTTGTAATTAAACGTTGACTTCTAAGCTAAGGAAGAGTGTTAATGTTAGCCATGAAAATAAAAACATCGATTCGTTCAATTTGAACAATTGTAATGTACATTCTGTCTTAATAAACGGCGGCGTCATTCCGGTTAAATATTTGCCCAGACGTGAATGTATAGCAACAGCTATCTTGGTATAGAATTCGCAATATAGTAACAATATAAAGTACTTGTAACCTTCAGTTTCGCACGTGTAACGTTTTTATTTGTCGATTACATAATGGCTTTACGTGTTAGAGGAGAATTTAACCTTTTCATCCGCGTAGTTTCGTTTTTAAATGAATTTGTGGATACTCGTTAATCCGACTTCCTTAGGAATGTAGGTATAGGAATTGATAAATAAAGGCACACTACATTGAACATAAAACTGTGAGGTATGGGAGCAGTAAATTGAGCTATAAATCCCGCATTATGGGCGCGCGTTCAGTTGCAATAAACAACGGTATGATCGCGTCCAAATGGACAATACTCAATGTTTTTATCGCGTTGGGAACACCTATCATATTGTTCGTGTAGACTGCTCAACGCCCACGTCAAGTTTTTTGGTGCAGACGTAATGCGTCAGAATTTGATAGCTCTCGTAAGAACCAATCATTCAAAGCGCTAATTTGCGAATAGAAAGGCGACTGACAATCAAATTTTCTTTGCATTTTTGAGCAGATTAGCCAGCCCCTAACTGCGTAACACACTATCATACTTAATCTGAATCATTTTGAAGAATATTGATAATCCATTGCATTATATGTTCGAAAAAAAAAAAATCTGCTCGACAACGTAGGTAAATAACGCAATGAATGTTGTTGAACTGTCAAAATGAAATCCATTAATACTGTTAGTGTATTACGCTTTTACCCTGCTGCTCGGTTGTGAAAATAGCAATTAAGTAATTATGGTTTTCGTAAGATGATACCCACTTAGCAAAGATTGTACCAGTAATCAGAAGCTATCAAGAATCCACCTTACTTATAAAGATCCTGAATATAGATCAACTCCGATTAAATAACTAATTTGTTCATTACAGGACGTGGCGGATTTTATGACGAAGATGTTTTCATCAGCTCCAGTTACATATTATGCCATACAAGTAATACTGGTGTCGTGCAAAAATCTATTCACACGTAGATTCACGCAATAATTTTATATTTTTAGACGTGTTTAAATCTACCACTCGCGCCCACGACCAGCGAAGCGGCGAATAGAACATGCTGTAAATACATTTTTATAACTATACTGTACCGAGCAACTAACATAAATATTTTCTTGGTAAAGACTTGTTTTTTTTCACTTTCGTCAACGTCATTTGTAAAGATTGTAAGAACTTGTGTTTGAGAGATGATGAAATCGATCAAGGAGTCTGAGTTTATTTATTCATGACTTAGTTTGTTGTCAGAAATTATAAATATAAAATTAACGCGTGGTTCTCATAATACGCATGTATTTCCATGTATTTGTATAGGTAAAGCAGCATTAATATGTAATACCAACCGTGTCAAACACCAATGTCTCCAATACTGCATACATACGCCACAATACATAGAGAGGTAGTCAATATTTCGTAGAACACATCAAACCTTCGTCAAACAAGCTCCAATACGGAAACCCAACAATGAAATGAGTGACAGACAGCGCCTTAATTTTCTCGAACACTCGAATCCAACTTCCACGAATAAACATATTTTACCTCGAGAACGTAATCAAACTCAGTTAAAATTCTGTGATATCATATTTGCGACTTCAATTTGGGGCACTCGTGTACTCGCAATGACATCAAAGCGACGCCACAAAGAATAAAGAGGGCCTTGATAACTGAGTTACTATCGGAGGGGACACGACAAGGTCATATCTCAAATCTTGGGATGTGCCACAGAGACGGAGGGAAGCGTCCCTCGGACGAGCTCCCTCGCCTTTGTGTCAAAATCACATTAACTATTGTTCGACAACGCTTTGTCGTCGTTGTATGCGAAATTAACTGTGCTGTACTCCGATATTAAGTGAATTATTATATTCTGTTAAGGTAACACGTTTGGCTTGGCACGTTTAGAAATGTGTTGATTATGATAAGGAGATACACTTATGCTCTTTCGTTCATGTGGGCCTTGTCAAAGGTCTGAAGGATTATGGCAGGATTCAAACATGCTATCTTCGATCACTCATGTCATTTTTGACATGGCATGTAGGGACCTCTTTCCTCATCACCACGCCACAGCATAAACCTTGTATACCTTCGTATTAAAAGAAAAATGCGACAATAACCACGTATAGTTATCCCAGCCTGATATTACTCGACTAACTAGTTCGAAAAGCTATAGCCGTTTCCTGTGTACATTAAAACTTTTTTATCTGCTCGAGTCCTTTTGTAAAGTTTTCGAATATGAATGAAGTTCTTATTTGCTAAGTTTTTGAAGATAAGCCAAAACTACTTCAGGCATACGTTTTGTCCATTTGGCACATCGCTGGATCTGGAACGGTTTTTTGTGATGCTGCAAAAACACTTTTGGAAAAGCAAATGGCCACTGGAACAAAGATTGTCTAGCGTTAGTTGATCAATTAGTTTTTCAATCATTAGTACAGAATATAAATACTACAAACTTTTTCTGACCAACCGTATCCCCAAATAATGAAATTCGAACTATCATCTCGATAAAATCGTTCGCTTCATTAATATTATCACCGTTACCGCATACCCACGTTTCGTGGAATCAATATGACGTCTTTTCGGCAATAACACACAAAGCCGGTTGGTAATTACAATTTTAATAGGTCGGTCAACGAATGGGGGGTCCACACCCCCGCCTCGCACGGGGGATGGGGGGAGGTAAAATTAACGACCCGTTGTACAATAGAACTATACGTAAGTTAAATTATACAGTTTTTGACAATGTTACTGAACGAATGTTTTAATTTATCTTGCAGGGAGTTTGGTTTGATCGTAGTAGCTAGCTCTTTGTGGGAAATTATACTACCTATGTTTAAAAGGGGTACCGTTTGGGCTTTATCTGCCATAATGTTAGTACTTATCCCTAAAACAACTGGGGCCTGCTACTGCATACAGACTCCTATAGTCCAATTACTGTATTAGTCCCAAACGTCTAATAGCATAGTCTCATATTCGTCTATTACGGTTTAGCTAGTGTATTATTAATAAGCGTAATTGATTAACAAGCAGTGTAGATAATATAGGCGTAGCGTGATCATGTCATGGAAATATCCTAGTTTCCAGTTCAAGGCAGATAAGAAATTAATAGGACAATGTGAATGCATTAAAAAATATTACATCGTGTGCAGTAATGTGTTAAATGATCTTATAAATATAGCTAAGTTAAGGTTACTGATTAAGAACTTTGTTTTGTTTTACATTAGTGTCGACTTCGACGGTGGTATAACCGAAGGGTTATACCTTATCCCTAATAACAAATTACACTAAACACATCGGTACCAAGCACGTCACGTACCAAGCAAGTCAGTCAGCACAGGGGACCCCTGTGCTGACTGACTTGCATTTTTCTAATATGCATGGAACTTGAAATTCACATTATTGCTAATTGGTACCGATGTGTTTAGTGTAATTTGTTATTAGGGATAAGGTAGGATGGAAGAAAGGCCTGCAGTGGCATACTAAAGGCTAACAACAAATTGTGAGATTATCACCATCATCTGCCTAGCCTTTTCACTACAATGTTGGGATCAGCTTCCAGTCTAACCGGATGCAGACGAATAACAGTATTTTACATGAAGCGACCTTTACCTATCGGACCTCAACAACCCAGTTACTGGGTAACACGATACCCCTTGGTAAGACTGGTAATAAATTGCGAGATTAAGCAAGCAACATACTGAAACATTTACCTCATTAACATTTTAATCTCATTTATTAAATTCCTCACAATAGATTACTTAACCAACTAATAGCCAACATGCTCTTATAAGTTGTCTAGCATTATCTGCAATAATGCCTAACACAGACGCTTATTATGCAAGAAACACATCGCATGCTTACGATTGTGTCATAAGGAAAATTACTAATACCCCGGTTCCACGGAGCTTGAATAGCAAGATAGTGTTAGTAAGCTAGTCACACTAACCTCGGGTAAACAGAACTATACTCATTTTTAGGCTAGTAAGCTAGTGAGATAGTTTCAAAGGATTGGCGGTTCTATTTTGAGGCTGTAGCGACTCCCTAAACGGATTTTATTATCCTGGCTTGTGTACTAGCCTCATGTAGCCGGCGAAACTAGTTCACCAGCGGATCATTTTACTCAACAGAGTCAGTCACCGCAATGCTGCAGGGTAAAATTTACTAATATCGTTAACCACCTTAACATGTGCCAAGTCAGGATAGTTACCCAGGGTATCACTTGCTTACTATCCTAGCTTAAAAAACCACCCTCCTGTAACTCGGGCGTTATTGCTAGGCATAAGAAAACTAAAGTTACTGACGACCCTCCAACAAAAGTAATTGGAAAGTAATATTTTGAAGAGCCATCGAATTATTGATTGCTTCTCTGCTTAATGTTATTTGCAAAAGCATTGGGATAATTGCGTATTAATAAAAGGAAGACTTAATTGATTTTAACTTCGGATATTTCATGTTTCTCAAATAAGAGCTCAACTGTCACTAATGAGACACAATTTACTTTTTCTATTGTTACCCAAATTAATACGCTTGCCTAACAGACGAGGGGATAACATAATGTTTTAATACGAATATTACGAATTAATGTGACTTCGAAAAAAGGAAAAAGTCTATAAAAATGTAGGTTTCATGTAATAATACAATCAGTTGGTACATCACAGCAAATGAGTCGCGCCTCCTTGCTAATTCCAGTGGCATTACGTGTATTAGCAATAAAATTGCAAGTTATAAAAACAATAGCCTAGCAACAAGACTTTATATCTATATACAAGATCTTGAAACCCAACGCGATGCTGCTGCATTCGTAATCTTGCACAAACAGTGACGCATCGCTAAATTATGAGCACCGTGACCTATATGCCTCATCAATTGGCAAACAGAGTAAAATCCTATTAACTTAAGTAGTAAAAATAAGCAAAAGAAAAGCCGAAAGTCGTGCTGAAGGGCCAGCGACCAGATGACCTCGATTGGATCGCCGGAAAGACCTATATATCCGATCGAGTAAGAACAAAGAATGAAATAAAACAAAACTTACAAGTGGGAAGAAAAATACCAGTTTTTAAAGGAGTCAGTTAAACTTATTTCTTCAACTATCTAGTGTAATTTGGCTTCATTTCATGAATCGCATGATGAGATTACTTCACACAATACTGTAAAAAAATACCTAAGTACATTAGACGAGTCTGGAAAAACCCAGATGTCATCTTCACAGGCAATCCAAGTCTACAGTCGATGAGTAAAAAACCTGCAAGCTTTAAGTGTATAATTATGCGCATTTATTACTTAGGTGACAAGTCACCGTGTTTGGGAGACGACGCCGAAGAATGGTCATAAATTTTCTGAATTTGATGAATATTGCAGTACCGTTATATCTATTTTTATAGGTACATAGAATAACAGGTTAGGCCGTTTGAATTTACGATATCAATCAATCAACTCAGGTAGTAGCCGTCTCGTGCTGGATATAGTAATGGCTCCATAATATTAAGACCTTTTTTGCAAGAGGTGAAAGTCGTTAAAATGATAACTATGCGGCGACTTGCACCAATATTTCATTACGGGAAAATCACCTGCAATTTTTTTGGTCTAATATTTTATGCCTTTTGTTTTTTATACTCTGGCTGTGCAAGTTTAATAGTAGATAGAAGAAAATGTATTATGTGACAGGGAAAGTGCGTTGTGTGGTTTTAGTTCAAGTGATATACGACACATTGTATAGAAACCCCTCAACGAATTGTCTGATAGAGGGGATAACGCAGTGCGATGTAGAAGTGTGGCAGTTTGGTCACCCGCTAGCACATTTTAGGGAAATTAAATTGATTTATTTACCGTAGGGATACATTAAAATAAATTTCGGGGAGGCTCATGTTTAGATAAGGATATTCTTCTGATAAAATAGCATAAGTAAATGAAGAACATTGCTCCTTTGAGAAATATCTATACGAAAATAAATAAATTCTCTTACATGTGTCTAAGTACAATATAACACATATAAATAAATATTATCACATTTATCACACAATTACCATACTCATGATTGATACTGATTAACATATTGAAGGCAAACTTGAATATGGAATGGAATACAAGGAATAATTAAGAAAAACTTTGGTACGTTTAAATTCCGAATCCTACTAAATAGTGCTGAAACTAAATGGATACATTATTTAGCGGATAACCAGCACTCAAAGACGTTAATTTACATAAAACACAATAAATTACCAAAATTTCCTATTGTATTACAATTTAATGTCGACTATCACTAAGATACATTTAAAACCAATTAGATCAGAAAATCCTAACAGGTTCTTACCATTATTTATGTTTGAATATAAAGACAACAAATCCAGCAGTAATTAAAGATTTTTACGGTTACAATTAAACAACTACCAGAGACAAAATGACTAAAACCGTCCCAACACCATCAAAACCATAAAAGTTACCAGCCGCAATATAAAGACGAACATCGAGAGAGAAAAAAAAAACACGTTATAGCGCGAACACACCTTTCCACGGCCTCGAGCAAGAAAATAAAGCTAAATAAAATCGTGGCGATGATTGTAGGCGAGTATTTAAAAGCAACGCGCAATCGATTGCCGATCGACAACCCGCCTGGCCGGTCGAGATGGCGTGTGTGTGTGTGTGCGAGCCGTTCACAAACGTGCACAATCACACCGCCACTAACGGATGTGGTCTGTCCGTCCGTCTATTTACCGAGAAGTATCTAAGCGAGCTCCATGGATGTCATATAAACGATTTATAATATACGGACGTTGAAAAATGAGTGGGAAAAGTCTACTGTAACGCTAGGACGGGCACGCGCAAAAGAGCGTGTGATGTTAGCGTTACAACTAATAGATTGTAGGCGTTTACGATGTTATCTGAGATGGAATGTTACGAGTAATTGAGGAAATTTTTATGATGCAGTTTTCATTCATCATTCAGCAGTCTAATTTGACATAGTACCTTCAAACTTGTTCACGACGAAATTATTTCATGATAAAACAATTCTAGAGAAATTATGTAGTGTGACAACCCTAGAGTCGAAGGCAAGCCAAGCGGAGTTACTCTATCGTTATCTGCACTAGCTAGTTACATATAGACTAGACATGACTATACCTAGGTACTTCTTGACATAGCGTGTAAAGATAGGTCGAGGCGATCCGATGCGCTACACTACACGTCCTCATTGTTTACGCCACATGACATATGTATAGCTATATGTTGCTATGCGACATCTAAGCAACTAGACGCGTCGTTTCGAACAAACGATATTATGCTTACATGTGGTTCAAGAACTGCATATGACTTGAGAATTCATAGTTTTAATTTGCGTGTTATTCTTTTGCACGATTTTCGTTGCCTTAGTTAGCGAAAAGGCCTGTGTTGACTAGAGGATTATAATGTATTCATAGGAGGGTTTAAGAAACGCTGTTTTATTTCGTATTGCGTACAAAGTACATAAATTTCGTTGCTAAGAGCGTTATATACGTGAATATGTATGGACAACGAGAGCCAACGTTCTAGACGGCGCACATTATTCATTTAGGTATGTATAAGAGTGGTCGGGTCGAATATAGATGTGTCATTTTTGGGAATTCGTCGCTGGGAGCGATAAGGTTATTTTAGACTGCATTGAATCGTTGTATAAACGTTTGACGCATTATCGAATGTGACGCGTATGTACCGTAAGTTGTTGACAAAACTTGAGAACGATGATAGCTGATTTTATGAGATGAAACTGTGAGAAAAATTCATGTTTTCTTTTACCGAAGTTTTATAACTTGAAGGCAGTATTCTAGATATGTTTGTGATTCCAGTATTGCTATAACAAATACAACGACATAAAAATAAGTTTTAAGGATTAGTGACGAATGCGTTACGTCAGCCGCCGCCCGCAACCAAACATTTTTATTGGAAACGGCAATAAAACTTTCTAGCTGAAAACGAAACAGCAATAAATCGACGAAAAAACTTATTTCATCAAAATTATCATAACGGGAGCTTATAAAACACGATACGAAAGCGTTTCGGATAACTTTTTATTAAAAAAAAAACTTTGACAAACAAATTAATAAAACTTGTAAAGAATTCAAACAAGAGCAAAACTGAACAAATGAAAAAGCTCAAATAGGTAAAATAATGAAAGGTGGAAAGTTACCAAATGAAATCCATTGAAACTTTTTAGCTAACAAACTTATTGAAGAGAATTGTTAGGTAGGCAAGTAGTACCTAATTTCTTATAACTTTAGTGAGGGTTAACTTTAAAGGGATTAAACAATGATTAACAAGTTGACTGCCAGACAACAGACACAATAGAGAATCTATTGTTGGGGGTCACCAGTGACCACGGTTGCAGTCAATGCCTTAACATACATGTAACTTATCTCACTGCCTTATATTAGAAAATACATAACATCAGAGGGACAATTTTCGTAATTTTAAGAACGTTCAAAGTCTGATTTCAGTCTCAATCTGTCAGAAATACCTCTAATTTCCCTACATTTTGACATTTTTTGTCACCAAGATGAGACTGCGGCTAGATTTTGAACTTTTTAAATTACGAGAATTGGCCTACAGGTTAATGTAACATTTTTCAGATTTTTAGTAAAAGGTCATAATTTGTTTGAAATATCGAAATTCATAGTTTACTAAATGGTTCTCAATAGTGCAAGTGCTGTGTAAGTTTTGTAATACCTAATAATGAATTAGAATAATTTCAAAGAAATGGTGTGACTTAGTTTTCTAAAAGACTAGATCAAAAAATTTAAACTTGCTTTCTCGATATAAATGATGCATTCGATTCAGATTAGAAAAGAATGTTAACTTGTCTATTCATTTGGAATTAGTCCCAAAAAAGTTAACTAATCAGAAAAGTACCTTTAAGTAAATAAAAATATATTTCATATAAGTCATTGCATCTTCAATAACAAAAAAATAACTTAGGCAAGTGTATTCCTTATCACGGTTCAGCCTTATCTATTGAAAAGGTCATCAATATCACACTTTTTAGTCCTATCAGTAACTGAGAAGCCAACAAAAAGGAAATTATACAAAATTACACAATGTACTTGTATTACCTTTTTTCTGCTTTTTTACACTTTCAAAGTAACAGGTGGCTAATTACAATTTAGGATATTGATTTTTTTCGGACTAGGTACATTTTGTTTTTTTTAAAGTAGGTAAAATAGTATTTTCCTTACCTGAATCTATTATAAAGTTATCAGAAATCCATTATATTCGGTTAACAGAGAAAACTCATAGGAACGCACCTCCCACTATTTTACAGAATTAGGGTCATAACCGTTACGAGCACATGTTGGTAACTTTTCAAAAACTCGGAAACTTACGATCCAAACTATTTTTGCCGAATTTAGGATTAGTCCCAACAGATTTCTACAAAAACCAATTCACCAGTAACACGTTTTCTCACGCGATCAAGAGGTGACGCGTCGGCGTCGCCGCGAGAATAATGTCGTCGGCCGCCAGCCACCGCCACAGCAAAGCAATCACCGCGCCGCTAGAACCGCATCAATGACGCCAACACATTCTTGATAATACCTCTCTCACAATACATTTTACATCACTAAAACTTCTCTGAGGTACTTGTAACTCACTGAAACTACTTTGTTATTAGTAAATATAAAGAAACTCACCGTAAATAAGCTGATTCCAACAACAAAGAGTCACCAGCCACGCGCTCCAATTATAGGGCACACACAAATCACGAAAGCACAAGAAGTTGAAGCTATGTTACTTCACAAAATTGTTAGTTATATTCACAGTCAGTTTACAAAGTCAAATTGAACAAAGTTTCCCAGTTTTTCGTGGATATAATCACTGAACCGAGAAAGTATACCGTGAAGCACCGCCAGCTACATACAAAATGGCGGATTTGCGTAATGAAAGTGACGCGCTGACGCGCCGAAAACGCATGGACTAAATTGTTGTCTATGCTGAATGCTCAACGTAGAAAATTGTCAATGAGAAGCGATTAATAATCAAATACATGTGAAGTGTTTACTATAATTATGGTTTTATTTTATTTACCGTTTCAACTGCTGAATAAATAAATCCTAACATATAAAACAAAGTATTATGATAATTTAATAAAATTGTATTGGATTGAGTAGAACAGAAGACAAGTAATGCAATTCATAAAAAAATATCATACATCTTTGTAAAAATAATAATATAATTTAGAAAGAGTATATTTTAATCGATTGAAAACCAAAGTACATACCAACTCGATACAAAAAATACATTTTACTCTCTATGGCAGCATCTGTTCTAAAACTACGTATGTAAGTCCAAAAAAATTAAAAATTATTGTGTACTATGTGTAATGCAATATTTTACAGTACTCATTATATCCATTAAATAAAATAACTAGGTATAGTATTATAACGGACTGGTCTTATGTTACCGATGTATATTTAATTTTTATAACATAATATTAATACAATTATAATTCAGTAGATTCTGAACGAACTTTTAAAATTCTACAAACATTTTTATCTCGCTCTTTTTTTACACAAAGAAACAGAGACAAAACAATGTTTCTTGAATTTGTTCTGCCTTGTATCGAAAATACGTGTTCGTCACTAAAAGGTTTTGTAGTGGTCTTGCACATTTTCTTTGCACTTCTAACGTGAAATTATTGTTGCTGATATCATGATTAGATAATCCTATTGTCACTTCTATCAGATTATTATTAAATTTACAAGAAGATAAGGCATAAACTGAAATTTTGGTTGATTTGTATAGCTACGTATGTTTTGCCTAGTAATCCATTGATCAATCAGCTGAGTTTTGTTTTCATTTTTAAGGTCTCCACAAGAGTTCTTGTGACTACCCTGAGAAAGTTAACGTGTATTTGAGGATAAAATACAAGTTTATTTAACTAATCGAGCAACAAGATGAATGAATTAAAGTCTTTGGAGCACGCAACATTGAAGGTAAAGTTGGCCATGTTACTTTATTATTTTCCACAACATCACCCAATACGACCATATTTTTACGACGAAGAAGTTATTTATTTTAAAATATATTTTGTTTGTGTTGCTTATTATTTACATTGAAGATTTCTTTCAAAATATTCTTTGTAACTTAAACTTATTCCACAATAACATTCAACTCCTAATAGATAATTGCTTTTATTTATCTACATGTAGCAAAATAATAACAAAGTATAGATCAGTTCATTACTCTTCTCGAAAGTGATTTTTGACTCGCCACATTTTTTATATAAACCTCAGAAGGTCACCAGAATAACAACATAGAGTTCACTAAGGAACTCTATTGACACAATTAATGATCTATAATTGCGAAGACACCCAGGAGTCTTGTCTTGCCTAATGCATTAAAATATATTTACAACAAGATTTTATTTACATTGCTTATGCAGTGGTAGCCCAGTGGTGGCCGGCCATGACTTAAGAGTTGTAGGTCGTAGGTTCGAACCCAGTCAAGAGCTTTACTTTGTGTAAATTATATCATGCCTCCATGCGGGTCTGCCAACCCGCACGGTGCCCGCGTGGTGGATTACGGCCCACTCCCTCTCACAGAGAGGTGGCCTGTGTCCCAGCAGTGGGAACATCGTAGGCTGAGTATGTAAACATTGACCTAGTAACCCATTCTAAATTGTACCAATTCTAGGTACCGTATGAGGTATTCAACAAACGCTACCGCAATGCCCAGCGTGTGCTGGATGTTGAGGCCCGTCAAGTAGGAAATGGAGCAGGCGAGCTTGACACGGCCACAAGAAAGCAAGCAGTCACTACTGGAGAGATTGACTCTCTGCTTGGTGGAATGGTGAGATACTCATCTATATTTAATAGTTGAAGAGTTTGTTTGTTTTTAGAACGGGCTAATCTCTGGGAGGAAAGCCAAATTCTTGAGGAAGGCTTTGGAGGCTTTGGCTTGAGGAAGGGTTTTTTAACATCACAATACGATTCTTAGGACCTGAGCATAAATTAAAAAAGAACGCTAACAGAAAACAAAGTTTTCGCGCGGGCAGGCGATGCGATGCGACAGGGTGTGTCGGGGGGATTTTACGCCAACGAAGTGAGGTAATTTAGGGAACAAAATAGACATCACACATAATGTCACACTGGTTTTCCCCTAAGGGTTAGGCACATGTCCCCAGTTAAAAATAGACGAAAGCATTACAATGTTTACCTCATCATCTGCCTAGCCTTTTCTTAACTATGTTGGGGCCGGCTTCCAGTCTTACTGGATGCAGCTAAATACCAGTATTTTACATGGAGCGACTGTCTATCTGACCTCCACAAGCCAGTTGCTGGGTAATACGATAACCTTGCTAAGACTGGTTGTCAGACTTTCGGGCTTCTGACTACCCATAACAACTGAATATTTACCTAATTGAATTATAAACATCTGTCTGTACTCAGATTAGTTATTTGTAAACCACTACGTAGTAGGTCAGTGTCATTCTGTGTGCTTGTGAATTATTTTTATTATATGAATTTGATGCAATAAGTACTTGATTTATATGTATAATGCATAACATTATGGTGTTGTACCTATTTTAAATAAAGCAACTTGATAAAAAACAAAGTGATGTAGTATTTTTCTGGTGTTCAATAAAATATATTATAATTATCTACTTAGGTCACCGTAAGACATCACAATTTTTTGATAGTTTATAATCTCACAAGATACTATTATAATTTTTTGGTTAAACACACTAGCAGCTCATTAGCTGATATGTGTGTATCAAATAGCTTGGAGATATTTAAATTGTCCAGTCGATTCAATGTGGGAGCCATCACAACATTTTCCAGGAGCCTATTCCATGCTGTTACAACTCGGTTAGACAAGAATTACTTCCAAGGCTTTTTCTTTGATGAATTTACCCGTAACTAACATAACAAGTTCATACATTATATGCAGACATATACAAATGAAAAGCCTACTTAGGATATCTGATTTTGTTTTTGTAACATGTAAAGTTAAAAGTATTGAAATCAAGGTACACCCCGTCGCTGCGCAGTAACAAATTCACATGTCAGCGGGGGTGAGGGGTGAGGTACTGCGCAGCGTGTGCAGCGTGTGCAGCGCACTTCAGAGCCGCCATAAAGTTCGAATCGGGTTGTATAACATCTCATAATAAAAATAAAAAAACTTTTGTGTAACAGGTAGAAAAGCTGACAACAATGAAGCGCAAGGCGTCTGAAGCTATCATAGAGGAGGTGCAGGCTGCTTACGTGTGCAAGAAGAGACTGGAGCACCTTAAGGAACAGGCCGCCGCCCTGGCGGAGCCCAGCACTCCACAGGTTAAGGTACAACTATCTATTAGCATGCATAGTCTCGGAACTTTTGGATTGACGATCCGCGTGGTGACACATTTACCCCTTTATTTATAAACATTGCATAAAGTTTAGAGACGATTAAACGTCAAAAGGCATGGTCGTCAAGGTCGTCATGTGACATCTATCAAACTGCACTGGGCCCGCGTGGTGGATTACGGCCCACTCCCTCCCTCACACAGTGAGGAGGCCTGTGTCCCAGCTGTGGGAACATTATAGGCTGATTATGATTATGAAACGACAAAACTGTATGTTTAAACAGTCTATAATCATTACTTAACTTTAAGCAACGGTTATAAGTACACCCCTAACATTAGCAAAGGCTTTCATTTTGACACTTCAACAACATTCATTGCGTTATTTACGTTGTTGAGCAGACACATTTTTCGAACATATGAAGCAATGGACTAGCAATATCTTTCAAAATGATTCAGATTGTGATTGAAAGTGTGTTACGCAATAGGGTGTTGTTCAAATCTCTGGATTGATATTACTGTCTAGCTAGTGTCCAGACAAGGTTTTCAGGTAAAACCTGGATTCTCTAACCTTTCAGACCAGTTATTCAAGCTTGAAAATAAATTCAGATTTTTTAAACTTGAGTTAAAAAGTCCACCTTTGGAACATAATTCTGGTTATTATTTTGGAACAGCTACAATCCTGAACAATAGAATCATTGATTTTGAGTGTTATATTGCACAGCATGACTCTTATAAATACACAACTCCGTTTTACTAGAAATACAAGCTCTTGTTCATATTTAGCATAATCAGCTTATAATGTTCCCACTGCTGGGACACAGGCCTGTCCTCGAGTCTCCTCGAGGGAGTGGGCTATAATATACCGCGCGGGCCCAGTGCGGTTTGGTAAGTGTCGCATGTCTTCGAATTTTTGGTTCGAGGACAGGCCGCTTTCCTTTACCGTTTTAAGAGCAGTTTTTTTTTTTTTTCAAATTTGGAACTGTGGTGATACTAGTATTCAGCTAGCTGCAAACGGTTATACAAGAAGAAAATCTTAACATATAGTGCGGCCGACGGCGACGGGAGAATGCGTTCTTGACTGCTATTACTTTCATACAATTGAATACGTGTTTTGCGAATTTGATCTTTATTAGCTACTAGAATTGTCGCACTGACAGGTGTCTGGAACGCATTCTCTCGACGGCCAGACTTTAGTTGAGAAAAGGCTAGGCAGATGATGATGGGCTATTTTACTGGCACAAACTCATTGTATGCCCACGACGCCATCGCGGCAGCCCGAGATGAAGATGGCGGGACGAGCTTGTCTCGTACTGAAACGACTCGCAAAAGACAGAATAGGGTAGTTTCCTGGATTCAAAAAAAAAAAAAAATGTATATATATTTAGTCCGTCAGTTAGATTATCGAAAAATAATGGACATGTATTTTTTCTTTTGTCAATCAAACAAAAAATGACAAAGATAAAGCGCGTTAAAATTTGGGAGTGGGGGATCGTGACGTCACGCCATACTAAAAAGTGTCGCAAGCAAGTGACGTCACGCGGAACTTTAACGGGCGATATCCTCATCATTTTTTATATAATTGACAAAAGAAAAAATACGGGTTCCATATTTTTTGATAATCTAACTGACGGACTAATTAGATTTTTTAGGAAACTAGCCTATTGTGTGGAAGGCTCTCCCTTCCACACAATAGGCTAGTTTCCTACTTTGGGGGCTTTGCCCTGTAGTGCACCATACAGGCTAATTAGATTAGATTAGATTAGAAACTCATTGCTGTTGTTATTAACCGAATAAGGACCTTCCTTAACCGAATAATGACCTTCCTTTTTCCACTTAGCCAATGTCATACACATCACAGACGACCCTGAACCAGTGGCGTAAGGTGCGCCTGGACCGCATGCTGGTGGACTACTTCCTACGTAACGGCTATTACGACTCGGCTACCAAACTGGCCGATGCTAGGGGCCTACGGGAACTCACTAATGTCGGTAAGAAACTTTTTATAGGTGTTATTTGTACTCGTATTATGATGACCACAGACCACTGCTCTACCCTTGTGTATCTGTAACCTCGTACTTTGCGGTTATTGCTTTGAAGGCAAGGAGTAAATATTTATTTTATGTTTGCACTCAAAATCATAAGTCATTTATTCAAATAAGGCTGTGAATCTGCACTTTTTGAACGTCAAAATTCCGGACATTTCTCCAAAACGCCCGCCCTGCACCACTTGTGCTTTGCTTGCTTAGCTGGGAAGAAGAAGTGACGCAACACCCAGCAATCACGGACACTTGCAAGTGTCCCTGATCGGTCTAAAGATACAACCTTACTTTTGGGCACCCAATAGGTCCCATTTGTTCAGTCTTGCGGTTGTTTTAGAAGAGGACACTGTTACGGCTTCGGCTATCCATAAGTTGCCGTTTAGTTTCCTGCAGTTTCAAACACACAATGCGGTATATTCGTCAGCTCACTGCATCGCGGATAACTGTCTAATGCGCTATTTTGTTTGGAAGTTTTGCAATCTGCCGTAAAGATTTTTATTTATTTATTTATCAACTTACATATTATACCATTACAGGAGGACCCAATGCGATAAATGCGCTTATCCTATCTTAATCTATACTTACATGATTAGCCTATAATATTCCCCCTGGTGGGAAATGTGGTGGATAATAGCTCAGTTCTTCTCTTCGAGAAGGACTGAGCTTATCTACCACGCGGGTCCAGTGCGGGTTGGTAGATATCACAAGTCTTCGATTTGGTTCATCATATGGTTCTAGGACATGCCGGTTTCCTCACGATGTTTTCCTTCACCGTTTTGACAGCAATGGTGATGAAATTATTAACACAAAGTAACACCTGTCTGGGTTCGAACCCACGACCTACAACTCGTAATTCGGGTTACCACTGGGCTACCACTGCTCTCTATCTCATCTATACTAACATGTATAACTAATTACAAGCAATGCATTTCTTGGGAATTCACTCAGAGAACAACAGAATAAGAAGTCTGACTCGTTATGAGGTTCCATTCTATTCTATCTTCATAACGTCTTGTTTTATTTCAGATATATACGCGGTGGCGGCAGAGGTGGAAGCAGAGTTGTACTCGCAACGTACCGCGCGCTGTCTGCAGTGGTGTGCCGACAACAAGTCCAAGTTGAGGAAACTTAACTCCAACATGGAGTTCAAGATACGGATACAGGTATACTGAATATGATACAATTACATATTACGCGGCTGGATGTATTGGAAGGAGAAAGATGAGGTCCTTTGAAGAGGAACCCAATATTAGGGCTCCACAAATTAAAAGTCAAATTATCATGAATATTCGAATCTATGTCAGTCTGCAGGTTCTCTTAATATCAGTAACTAGCTTGTGCCCGCAAGTTCGCCCGCGTGAAGTTTCGGCCCCCAACCCATCGCGTCGCATCCCATCGCTCACCCGTGCTACTACTTCGTTTTCGCTTAGCGTTCGGTCTGACTTTTTTTTCCTTTTGCTCGGCTCCTAAGGGTTGTAGCGTGATGTTATGTAGCCTATAACCTTCCTCGAGAATTGGGCTATCAAATGCAAAAAGATTTTTTCAAATCCGACTGGTAGTTCCGGAGATTACCCCCTACATACAAACAAACAAATTTTACCTCTTTATAATATTAGTATACATATATAGATAACATCGTTTAAAGTTAAGTAAGTGACATGCATTTGATAATAATTTCTCTGAAGGTTTTGAGGTAGACTCGCATATAGGTTACCAGATATTTAGCTTAAACATGGTCAGAATTTTGGAACGTTATAGAATACCATCCTGCCTTTGAACAGTAACTGCAAGAAAAAGGTTCAGTATCGAGAAAAGCACCTTAAACCGTTGGTTCCGGTTCTATTGGTAGATCTTTGTCAGTCGATGCGGGAGAAGCCTGAAAGTCTGACAACCAGTATTACCAAGGGGTATTGTGTTACCCAGTAACTGGGTTGTGGAGGTCAAATACTGGTATTCAGCAGGATCCAGTTAGAATGGAAACCGACCCCAACATAGTTAGTAAAAGGCTAGGTAGATTTTTTTATTAAATGCCAAAAACACCTATAACATTGCAAAGAACTTTAAGAAAAAGGTTTTAATGATTAAATGCTTACACCTTTATTTTGCCGCCTACATCATTGCAAATTAACCATTTCTGATTCTAATATTCAACAATATTTTTGATTCCAGGAGTTCATAGAGCTGGTGCGCGAAGACAAACGCTTGGAGGCAGTGCGCTACGCTAAGAAGCACTTCTCCACCTACGAGGACGACCAGCTGAAGGACATACAGCACTGCATGGGCATGCTGGCCTTCCCTAAAGACACAGGTAAAGTATTCACAGCTAAATTATTGTAGTTGTATTAAGGGGAAGCACTAGGGTAGCCCGCGAAATTCAAATTTCCTTACTTTTTTTGCAATTTGCAAGTCAGTGTCATTTTGAATGTTTACTATTAATGTTTAATATTTACAGAATTATAATTATTAAAAATCATTAATACAACCCTCTTAGCGTTATTGTTCCAGTGTGAGAGAGGAGCTTCACAATACAAGACGAATAGCATTACCCCTTTTTCACAACGAAACAATTTTAGTTTTACCTAGTAAGAAAACTGCCTATATTACCTCGAAATAAAGGGAAATCTATGGTTACAATGTCAAATTGTTGCCATAGACGAGTGATTAAGTGCTAAACACTAAGTATTCCTCATTGTTTACAGGCATGATATTATGTTACAAATGATTGTATTTAACTATAGATGAACCGATGACCTGGTGAAGGTCGCAGGAATCCACTGGATGCGAGAAGCCCAGAACTGGTCAAAGTGGCGGTGCTCGGGGGAGGCCTGTGTCCAGCTGTGGACGTCTTTTGGCTGAAATGAGGATGTTGATGATGATTGATGTATGTGCCCGCACAGAGGTGGAGCCGTACCGCTCGCTGCTGCAGGCGGCCCGCTGGCGCGCGCTGGTGCTGCAGTTCCGCTGGGAGCACGCGCGCCTGCTGCACCCGGCGCGCCTGCCCGCGCTGCCCGTCGCGCTGCAGCTCGGCCTGGCCGCGCTCAATACGCCATATCCTTTTATCAATAGCTGTAGAAAATGTCGGGTTGTAAGAAGTGTGGGGTGATATACAGGCAGGGACATCGATGCTCAACCTGTTGCCATACATTCGGTATGTAATTCTGAGCCAACGTACGTTGAAATTTTTCGTTGGTACAAAAAAAAAATCTACGCTAAGAAACACCGCTTTTTTTTGGTGGGAAATCATCATATTTATGTTTTCTACCACTGCGTGGAGCGGGAGGGCGTGTCAGACTTTTACTGACTAAAACCCACCCGTGTTCCTTCAGTTGCCTGTGCCAGGGGCCACGGTATCTCTTTCGAACACCCCGCAGCCCCGGTGGCATCGGCCCTAGCGGACCCCGTCAGTTCGTGCTGACACCTCTTTGAGCCGCGCGTGGAACACAACGCGCCGTCGACCCGGGCCTGGTCCTTCCCGGGCGGCGAGCTGCCTATTGCTCGCCGTCCGGAAGCCGGCGGCTAAGAGACCCCCTTAGCGAAGATTAAAAAAAAATTACCAACACGAATTATGTGCTGAATTCATGGTTAAAGTTTGCGCGTTGATATCCCTGCCGCCCTGTGTAATGAATGCTGGCTGGAAACATGAACTTTATTGCTCGACCATAGTAAGACTTCTTTATGAAAATATGTGGTCGTAAAATATACCACACATAGTGGCTGGGTCCTCTATAGCATGTTGGATTTGTGGTACGTGTGCAAGTACTCTCCAGGGGGTCTACTCCGGAGTGGTATCCGAAATTACTATTTGGTTCGGTCGGTTCCGATCCTACAGTCTTTCGAATATTGACTATGGTCCCGACCTAACTGAGCCGATCCGAACTTTTTTCGCCTTTTTCAATCATATTCGGTTCGGGCATGTGTCGGTCTGATCCGAACATTCGCACTTTGCACTTCGGAGTAGACCCCCTGGGCCCAGGACTCATGATAGCAGGAGGAACCTTTATGTTCTTGTCAGTATGAGTCAGTCCATGAGGATAAGCATAATCAGCCTATAATGTTCCCACTCCTGGGACACAGGCCCCCATTCTGTGAGAGGGAATGGGCCATGAGGAATACCAACATATATAGTTGAAAAATCACAGTGAAAAATAAAATGAAGGTGAAAACCTTTTTAAAAACAAGCTTTTGATGAATTAAAAAGTACTAAATAAAACTTACGAGAACATAGAACTTTAATATTTTACTTTAAAGCCTCAAGCTTGTCTAGTGTAAGAAGGAGATTTACAACAGACCATGGCCAAACAATTAGTCCAAACACGATGCTGCTATTTTATTTGGTTGATGAGTTCCTATGGCCACCTTCCGGTTCTATCATCAGACCCTGGACACCACCTATTGTAATAGCACTTGTCAGTACATGACCAATGAGCCTAAACACGGTTGTGCTATCTTGTTTAATTGAGGAGTTCCTATGGCCACCATCCTGCTCCATCATCAGACCCTGGTCACCATCTTGGGCTTGTTCTTGTCAAGACAAAAACAACGGACTCAAACTCAGTGGCATTATCTTATTTAGTTGAGGAGTTCTTATGGTCATCTAGGGCTCTATCATCAGACCAGCTCTATGGTATTATATTTTTGCGTTGTCACCGTATTTATAAAAATATGCCAAGTGTCAGTTCAATCGGATACCAGGAAATGCTTGAAAAATGGATGACAATGTTAGATACAAACGAAGCAAGCTGATTGTCATCATTCTCCTGTCTTTTCCCAATTTATTTGGGGCTGGCGCAACTAAGACAAGTTGCCCTGACCCAGTGGCGTGTAGTGCATATAGGCATCTAAGCAGTGCCTACCTCGATAAATAGATAAACCATAAGCCTGTCAATTACATTTTAGTGTGTGTGCCCCACTATTAAGAAACTCACTAAATTATCATACCTAACAAAAAACAAAATCTTCATACAAACTCGCGCGGCAGTAGGCAGTCGCCAGACGGCTCCCGTACTATTCGCACATTGTCATGGGTCTTTACTCGCTCAAGTTAATACGACGAAATTAAATTCCTGTCTACCTATTCTGAAAACCAATGCACGCCACTGCCCTGACCCCAAATAAATTCTTAATAATTTCTTCCATACTTCTCTATGAGTCGTCATCTCGACAGTCACCCCCTTTCTAACCATCATCATTCACACAGTCCATCCCTCGTCTTCCCTACTCTTAGAGCCATCGACATTCATAGTCAAAACTAATAAAAAAAATCAGAATTAAAAATTGGTAATATATTAACATAAATATATTATAAAGCTTGTAAAAAAAGGAATGAATATTCGCACTGTGAACCGGGTTGTACCTCATACACATATTTTACGATAAACAGGGTGATTTGTGTTACCAAACATTTTCTTAACTCCTACACACTCAGTGCTACTCCGAGAGCACTCGCGTGTCCACCTGCCCGGCCTGCCAGCCGCCGCTGAACGCTCTCGCCGCGTCGCTCCCACACGCGCACGTGTCGCACTCGCGCCTCTTGTGTCGCATATCGCGCGCCCCGCTCAACGAACACAACCACCCCATGGTGCTGCCAAACGGACAGGTGTACGGGGAGAAGGTAATATACTCATCTTTAACTCAGAAATCTTGATATGTCATCATCATTGGTATAATTGCCGTATGGCGTTCCAGTGTGAGGATAAATAAATAAATAATTATTCTAATAAACCTTAAAAACATTCTACGCTATTCTTGTAAGACTATAAACCACTAACAACTATCTCTATTTCAATATAAAAATCATCAATGCTTGTACAATATAGTTTTTTTTTTCTGCAGGCTCTAAAAGAAATGATGAAGGAACACGGCTCCATCATCTGCCCGAAGACGAAGGAGGTGTTCTGTATGAAACGCGTGGAGAAAGTGTATGTCATGTAACGCGACACTTGTCACTTGTATACGACATGTGTCACACCGTCGCCATACGCTCGCCTTTATATACCTACCAGCATTTATCACGCTCGGATACTTGTGTTTTAATATAAAGAAATATAAATTAACTTGTGATTTTTGGCGTAGTTAGGGTACTATTAAGGATCGATAAATTTGGAAGAAAGATACACACACACATCTATAAAATTACCTTTTTCTCCATAAAGTTATAACTTATAATTATAACCTACAATTAAAACGTCATTGTTGGTAGCCATTTTTTGTAGAAATGTCTCCAAATGAAATCAAAAAATTTTATTTCATATAAACCAACATGGGCACTTATGAAACGTCAGAATCTAGGTGTACGGTTGCAATAGGTCGTTTCCTATGGAGAAGAGCCGGGAAGAAACTCCATGGTTACTCTTCGAAAAAAAAAGACACAAATGTTTACGAAAAATGGTAAAATCACCTAGCTACGCCACACTATATTATTATTATTTTTATTGCTTACTTTGAAGGGAAAATATATTGTGTGGTTAAAAGATACTTATTTAAATTAATATAATAATAATAATAATATCCCTGGACATTTCACACAGCACCATTTGTCCCAAGCTAAGCAACCTAATGCTTGTGTTATGGTAACAAGATGGCTGATAAACTACTTATATACATTTTTTTTTTGTAAATACATACATATTATAGATAGAAAAACACCCAGACTCGGAACAAATACATGTAGGTCATACAAATATTTGTTCCGTGCGGGAATCGAACCCGCGACACGCAGCGCAGCAGTCAATCGCTTAACCACTGCGCCAACCGTGCCGTCATAATTATACAGGGTGTTTTGGCTATGCCCAGTCTTATATAACTTTCTGAAAAGTTTTATTCTCGCCATATTCTAACGTTTTTTCACGAATATATCATCATTGTATTGATTTGTATCATCTTGAGAATACGGACTTGGTGAAGTGATAATTATTTGTGAAACATCCTGTATATAGGAAGTATTTGGAATCTCTATCGTTTTTGTTAGTATGCATGCAATACCGATACTTGAGTATCCTACTTTTATTGATAAGGGATGGTCCATTACTTCAGTCCATATCTATGTGTTTTTATATTAAAGATTTTAATCACAAATTATAAAAAATATTATTATGTTGAGATGAAGAATTTTAATTTTTACAATTTTCAGTTGTATAAAATGTGTGTTAATAAATTAGACAACCCTGTCTATCTACAGGATCAAATTAAAATAGTTAGCGAAACTCAGTAGTCATGATGGGTGTGATATCTAAAAAAATTATACAACAAAAAAATATGATTTGGTTTTTTTTTTGGGCACTACCTTATAAATCACATTTTTTTTGCGTTAACTTTACAGATGTGATGAGTATTATACACGTTAAAACAAAAACAACTGATTTTCTCAACCCATGCTTCGAGAAACTCAGTCTACACTACCAGCGGTCAATCAGCCCTAAAAAAAAAATCAACAAATCTTTTTTTTTTTATGTTTCGATATCAATACTCAACACGTTTGTCGAGTTTCGCTAGATAATTTAATTTCAACCTGTATATTACATTTGTCAAATTGTAAATATAGATTTTGTAACACGCACCTCAAATATTATTTGTATGATGATTTACTGATTATAATAACGCCATGATTTATGTGCCATTTTCACGATTAACCTGGCACACTTCATCTCAAATTCAAGCACATTTTACTAACTTCACAAAAAAGACAGTTTGTGTTGCTTCTTGCTTAACAAATACCAAAAAGAAAAAAAAAAAATCTGTCCATTTTTGTAATACAAACTTCTGTAGATATTTATTATCTTATAATATTAAGTAACAGTATCAATCGCCAGATTATGTAGTATAATATTTTTTTTTAATGAAACTATTAGGTACAATATGGCCGATGACTTAAGACCGGTCCGAACTTCGCGCACAAGGTTGCGCAATAACAGTTTTTAAGAACCAAATGGTAACATGAGGCGAGTGGGAGCGACGAATATTCCCGATCAGTGTAACACCCTGTCGTCAACGCTGTTGACGATCGGGGGAAAAGGTTTCATTCGTTTACAATGTTGACGAACTGTACTTTTTTTCGATTATTCCCGATCAGTACTACGGTCGTTAATCGGTGGCAATCTAGAAAAAAAAGATCCGTTCGTTCAAATTGTTGACAGACGAAACGTTTTTCCCGATCTATGTCTCAGTGTTGACGACACGGTGTTACTGATTGAAGAATTCGGTGAGTGAGAGAAAATGCTCGAAAGTTCAGAGAGTGTATGTTCAGACCGGTTAAGATTCTTCGGCCGTATTATATGTGATTCTCTCTACACTATGTTCGAGCGATACTTTCAATATTATAGCGGACTGTGTTATTTAAGTTTTTCGTAGCACGTATAAATTATATTAACATCTCATTGTATCATAATAATATCCTTACTTTGTTACATTGAGAAATAAATGCAAATCAATATTATGCTGTTTTCTTTGAAGAAAGGACAGCTCGCCTTTTTTGTGGCATGCCCGCACGAAACTATAAATCAACAACTGCCTGAGCACTAAATTCGTAGCTTAAGCGCTTATTACACTATCCAGGAAATCGGCAGATGTAATCGTAGTTAGAATTAGAACACATTGGATCCAATTTAGTGTAAATTCGAGGTCCAACCGCACTACTTCCTAAATTGTGTACAATCCTTCTTCACGAACGCGCGTCACCATGCGTCGTCTGACCGATTTAGAATCCAATTTAGTGTAGTGTAATCACTAGCTTCCGATTTCCTAGTTAGAGTGTTCCTAGTTAGCATTAATTGGATAGTGTAATAAGCGCTTTAGGCCGAAGTTACGGGCCTTTCCTACCCCGTAACATCTACAGATATAAGGTTAGTTTGGGGCTTTAACTAAAAATGTAAATGTTATCTGATGGAATTGGATGGATGATCAACCGCCGATCAGATCACATAATGTATTTTAAGAGTTCTTTGTGTGTTTAGGGATCACAGGCCGAATTTCATCGAGACCTGTCGTCTTTGAGATTGTCTAAATGCACATGATTTTAGCAACGGGTAGGTAGATGGGTTTTTATCTTCAGGAATCGACAAGGCATACATGGAATGAATAATGCCTCGGGTATTGTTCATTCCATGTTGTCGCCCGACCGTTTAAGATGTTGGTTGCAAGGTTCTGACCGAGATAAAGTACTCGTTACAAATAATACTTAATATTGATTCTGATACTTTTTATTGACTTTTAACACGTTTGTCTTAATAATAACGTCGTTGCACACGACTAAAATACTCGTAAATGGCATTATTTATCACATCATTTTAATATATTTTAATGGCTACTCATTGTAGATACATATTTATTTAACAAGTGCAGTTAGTAACCAAAACGAAAATAAATCTTTCTTACGTATAGCGTACGTCCAAAAGACGAATAAAATAATTGTCATTTAAAAATAGCAGAATTGACAGTTTTTCATAAAATTAAACATTTCTAAATGCACTCGCTACATACACGTTAAACACTAGCTAAAATGCTTTGTAATGCGTTTACATTAGGTCGGTGACCGCATGCGTCGCCCGCATTCGGTTTAACCGAATTAGCCTGTCTACAGGTCGGTGACCGAATGCGTCGATCGACACAGTCAAATTCATCTTGAATTTCGCTCACCGACCAACAACAAGTTTCCACAAGTCAGTTATGACCGAATACGGCCAACTTTTATACTAGGTCCGTCGTCACAGCAAACGGGCTGCGATCGAAGAAAAAGAAATTTACATTAGTCGGTGACCGAAAACGGTTTCAGTCGAGTACGATCATACCGAACTAATGTAAACGCGTCATAAGAAACACATGATTTGATTGCGTTTATATTAACATTTTATATCATAAACTGAAACAGAATAACAAGACCAGTAGAAGTTGATAATAACAAAAATAATTGATAACTAGAAAACTATCACAATATTAAAAATGGAGTTTGTACTATTCGCTAAGGGGACTAATATTTAATCGTGTAATTGGAGAATTGAATGCATTTTGAGTTTTAAGCTCGGCATTACTTAGGTGACCATCTATCGCAGAGTTTTTGGATATTTTTGTTTTTATACCCATACGCGATGAATAAAGGCCTAATGGCGTAACACACTTCCAATCACAATCTGAATGATTTTGAAGGATATTGTTAACCCATTGCTTCGTATATTGGAAATATGTATATGTATAATAAATGTAATAATATGTCAACGTAAATAACTCAATGAATGTTGTTGAACTGTTAAAATGAAAGCCGATAGCTACTGTTAGTGTGTTACGCTATTACCCCGCAGATTTCAAGTGGGCATTTCATTTGGTTCCGGTTTGAGACAACTGATAAAAGCTGGTACAGAATGCATTTTCAATATCTCCTCATTTACAAGTTCTTAACTCCATAATATTTACAATAATTTACAATCTTTAAACATTTACGTGATATAATTATCATTAAATCTAATTTCAAAGTAAAAGGATATGATTTTTTTAACAGTATTTTACATTTTTTACACAAAATTTTTTGTACAAATTTGATTTTTTCAAAATTTGTTTTTTTTTTGTGTTTTATGGGAATATTAGTGGAGATCGCAAAAGGATATTGTGTGTCTCCCAAAACCTAGAAATTACTTACAGAAGTAGAACTTAGAACTACATAACATAGTGTGATTTGGTTTTCATAAGTGATTAATTTACTATCTAACAATGTTTGTACATTTATTTAGTGGAGTACATGTGATATTAGCCTGCTGTTATCAATATAGCAACCTTTATATTCGAATAAACCATATATTTTTCTTATATATTGGAATATAAATAAAATAAGTCCCATGTAAGCCCATGTTCGCACAGCCGTAAATATATCGCGGCGGGATTTTATCGCTCATTGGATTTTGAATACTCGGTGTTGAGCCGAGCATATACCCCTTTATTCATAAGGCTAAGCGCGCACCGCGATAAAAAATCGTTGCGATTTTTTTAATGCGAAATAAAATCGCAAACTACAATATTTCATACACGCACGATTTATTTTCGCAATGCGCGGATTGTAGTGTATTTCTGTGGTTCACAGATTTGCGATATTTTTTCGCAACGATTTTTTATCGTAGTGCGCGCTCGCCCTAAACGTTGCTTAAAGTTAAGCAGTGATTAGCGACTGTTTAACCATACATTTTTGACCTTTAAACGTTACTTAACTTTAGTCATCGTTTATGAATAAACCCCTGAGAATCCAACAAAGCGCATCCCAGCGCGTAAAACAAACATTATTGGCGATAGTGCGCGAAAAAAAATCGCCGCGGACCAGAACGCGACATGGCGAACCTGGGCTTAGTGGGCAAAATTTAAATCCTTGATTTTACATAATTACCGCTAACAATTTACCAAAAATATTGAACTCGACAAAAGCGAGTGTTACAATAATAAAAATATTTATTTTAAATCTTGACGTATCACATAATATACGTTTTCGGAGTATTATTTACTTACTGACTTACACTTTAACTTAATTTCGACAAGTTTCTACAATACGCAGTCTAAGTTTAATTCAAAAATATTAATACTCATTTAATGTCCTGTGCGGACTATGATTTCATCTTAAGAATATAAAAATATATGATTCCTAAGTTATAGCCACTGATGACATTATTTACAGCATAACGAGGACTTTTGGAAAGAGGCTTAGAAAGTATACTTTTAAGTTTTACAATATAAAATTTAGCTATCTATAACTTCAGTTGTTAATTTATCGATAATTTAGAAATTGCCATAAGCCACAGCTCTAGTGACATTTATTTGAAATATGTCAAACCGTTCCCTTGGATCTGCAAGTTGCGCAACGAGACGTATGTGCATGCGCGTGACGTGTGTGTATTAAGTGCTTAACTTTTTGGGATCGCCATATTACATCTTCAAAACTTAGTTATCAACGCAACTCTATTGCTCTTATAATCTTCTCTTTGCCTCTAACCAAAAGCCCTCTATAGTCCAAAAATATCTGACGAAAGTGTAAACAAACCACGTTCAGTATATCTCACCACTTTTAACATGACTAATTTGTAATTATTGAAAAATCAACGACGAAAATTAAGGTTATATATTAACCTCGTACATCTTTAAGTTTATTTATTGATAGAATTTCGGGTAAGTATTAAAATAATCAAATGAACTTGTAAGAGGCATTACAAATTGGCATCCGGTTACGTTCTTTTTATTTATTTGTTTACATTTTAATCAGATAGTTTTGGAACCGATCATACATTACTACATTCACACTTCACATACCAACCACATCCTGTTTCGGTTTCTACCCGAAGTAATAGGTCATAAAGGCCATGATAAGGATACCGGACACGAGGGCTCCGAGGTGCTTCAAGGACTGCAGCTTGTCAGGCTCGCGTAGTAGGTCAGGCAGGACTGTTACTAAGGCGATGTGGAGGAAACCGCCCGCCGTGAACGGGACTATCCAGGAAGTTTTGGCCTCTGAAAAAAGTAAAAAAAATATATATTTAAAAAAGATATAATGTTAAAATATGTGTTATTTATTGGACGGATATTCGGGCGATTGGCGGGGTAATTGTGTAACACACTATCAGTAGCAACGATTTACATTTTGACAGTTCAACAGCGTTCATTGCGTTATTTACGTTGTTGAGCAGACAAATTTTTCGAACATATGAAGCAACGTATTAGCAAAATCCTTCAAAATGGTTCAGATTGTGACTGAAAATGTGTTACGCAATTAGAATGGTAATTTTTCGAGTTGGATATAGAAATATTATTGAGTATTTAGGAAATCAATAGCATTTATGTATGTGGAACAAAAACGTAAGCCGGAAATTCATCAAATTATCTAAATGGCAGTTTATAAAAGAGGTAGAGGTACCTGTAATTGGTTTAATTGAAATAAATACTTTGAGTTTGAGGACAACACTTCTTTCGTTTGTGTCGCCAGTAGACATAAATTGGCATCGTAATCATATAAAATGCTTACCAATAGAGTTCCTAGCTCCGCTGAAAATGACAGCTGTCATGGCGCCGATGAGACCAGCTGCGGCCGTTGCCTGGAAACAAAGATACGTAATTAGTTACTGCATGTTAACATTGTACACCGAGATTTTTTCTAAAAAAAATGCGGCATATTCGCGAAAAATGTAAACAATTATGAGTTTATGGAAAAATAACTTTAATTCCTACACAATAAAGTCAAGTTTACGCTACAACTTCAAATATTTTTATAACTTTTTCAATAGTGCTAGTCACTCTGAAATCAACTTAATCGCCATTAAAATAAAGTTGATATTTGTTTAATTTGAAATAACGTCAATTTGAAACAAAATTTGAATATAGTTAAATTGGGTTCATTTCTAGCTCGAAAGCAGTGAAAGTTAGTATCACAAAGTTACTTTTTTCTTAGCTGAGCAGTGGTGTCGATTTACGAGTTAGGTCGTGAGTTCGAACCTAGGCAGGCATTTTACTTTGTGTATTTAATTTCATGGTCTTCATATGATCTGACCAAGATTATGTCTGGACTTTAAAAGAGACTGTGACCTCTGAGTTTGTTTCGGCCTGTCTTCTCAGACTAGTCAGATAGGAAACGCCGACCTCATCTAGTTTTAAAAATATGATTGACGTGTAAAAGTGTTTGTACAAATCTACTTACAAAAATAAACTCATTTATCATCACTACTGGGCCCGCGTGGTGGATTATGGCCCACTTCCTCTCACAGAGAGGAGGCCCGTGTCCCAGCAGTGGGAACAGTATAAGCTGATTATATAGGTTGATAAATAAAGACAGGCACAGATGAAACTTACCAGTTGTGCTTTAGCTGCCTCCCACCGTGAGAAACCGCTCTTGAGCAGAATGGCGAAATCTCCAACTTCATGAGGAATTTCATGCACTGTAAATGAAAATCAAAACACATTGAATTAAAATTTAGCTAGTTTAGCATTTGCGGTAACTTAGTAGTTGATAATTTTGAAATTATGAAAGAAACCATTTAAGTCGTCACACTAAATGGTTTCTTTTACCGTCAAAGCATTTATTTCAAATAGGCACATAAAAGGCACTTTTGTCATTTACAATAAAACAGAATAGATTCTAGTCGGGCTCTTCTAGGAAGGGGCTTCCAAAAGGTAGTTTTCGTATGGAGAAAAAAGGACAAGAAACTCCAGATGGTGGAGTTTCTTGTCCTTTTTTCTCCAACAAAACTTGTGTAAACTTCATAGACTTGATCTAAACACGATAAAAGCGGGGAATACAGGCGATACGTTTTGTAATACTAACCTAATATAGCGAATGTGGTGAGCACGCCCACCCTGAACCCGACGAGGAAGGATCCTCCCACCGCCAGCCCGTGAGTGAAGTTGTCGATGGAGTTCGCCATCAGGTTCAAATAGCCTGCCACCTGGAATGACATAGGTAAATCATGACTTTCATTCATTGCCTGACACGAAATTGGCAATTCTATTGTTTTAAACAAAACAAACGAAACGAAATTGTTTTGAACAGGGTGTAAAGTTCACTCATACTCCTTAGAAAAGGGAGGATCCTCTGAACAGACGGGTGTCGTGTCTGGTGGGCAACTGCCCGATGATGCTGATGTCAGGACGTTGTATATGCTAGTTGCGCGATGCAGAATTTTGCGTGACGTCAGTATGATGCGTAGTTCGCATGTGGCGATGTAGATGCCGCCACAGGTTCAAAGATACTTACGATATTTATTTTAGGACTAGTTTAGACAAAGTTCTTAATGGTAAGTAATTGGATGCCTGTAGTTTTAGTTTTTACCGAAGCCAGTCTGGCCCGGTGTTTTTTTATATTAAAACTTACAAAACGAACATTCTGAGCACTTTATTTCGAAACAATATGGCGATTTCGATAAGGATTTAGAATTGAGGACCCAAACTGCGGGACAACTCAGTCGTTACTATAACACTCACGTCTTTCTTGCTGCTCTTCTCCTTGGTGTCCTTAGTGGCCTTCAGCGCCTGTTCCCGCGCCTCCCGCAGCAGACAGCGCCCCATCCACCTGTTGCCCTTGCTGTTGCAGGCTCGGACTGTTCCGTTCTGACTGGCTACCGTGTTGCAACATACACCTGGAATGCAAGGTAGAAATCAATATCACACAAGCTGTGCCCAAAGGGATTCTCATCGGTAAAAATGACGAACATCCACACAAAATTTAATCCCTTATTTAACCCTTTTAGGGAATGAATTTAAAAAAATATTTTCTTATTCTTCACCTTCGTTATCAAAAGAACTCTAGGACAGAGTTTTGTAGATCTTTGACAGTCGTTACGGGTCGACAGAAGCTCTAAAGTTTGACAACCAGTCTTACCCTTGTCTAACCCAGTTACTCGGTAACACGACACCCCTATCGTGTTACCCACAAACTGGCTCATGGAGGTCAGATAGGCAGTCGCTTCATGTAAAATACTGGTGTCCAGCTGCATCCGGTTAGACTGGAAGCCGACCCCAACATAGTTAAGAAAAGGCTAGGCAGATGATGAGATGGAAATAACAGATCAATGTAACTTTTAAACACCATACAGTTTCATGGAATTCTCGACGCTTTAACTTTAACCGATATATTCTAAGTTGTATGACGTCAACCCTAACTATTTATAGAACGGACAACATTCAATCGATCACTGTCCTATAAATACCAACCTCGATTCTTGCAAAGCTTATTTTCATTTCCACGCGTAAGGAAAACACCTTGACCCATAGCAAGAAATCAATAACTCTAGTTAATACTGAAGTCTTAAACAACACATAACTAGAACATACATAATCACGCCTGTTTTTCCCGAAGAGTTAGGCAGAGGCGTATCTAAATTCAATTTTTATTTATTATTCAAATTGACGTTATTTCAAGTTAAACAAATATCAACTTTATTTGAATGGTTATTAAGTTGATTTCAGACTGACTAAGACCATAGAAAAAGTTATTTATGTTGTATGTCCTATGTAATAAGGACGACCCTATTGCTATCAATCGGGCACAAATCCAGACTCAGGGCTACTACCGAGCGGTGGGATCGTCCGAAAGGGTTACTGCTGCCCCGGAACAGAAAGGGCTAAGGAAGGAACACGGGTGGGTTTTAGTCAGTAAGAGTCTGACACTCCCTTCCGCTCCACCCAGAGCGGGAGGGGTCATTTGATGATTTCCCATCCAGAAAAAAAAAGGCTACTACCGAGAAATCCCTTAACTTAAAGGCATCCATAAAAGAATTGCTGCTGGGGAGTTTGTTGCGCAACTTCTTCCCAACGATAGCACTAGGAAGTGGTGAAGGGCGGGCGTTTTTGGGGGACTGTCTTTTGTAATTTTGACGTTCAAAAGGTGCTGATTCTCAGCCTAATTTGAATAAATGACTTTTGATTTGAATTTCGGTCCCTACAATACACGTTAATTAAGTCACAGCCAAAAGTACGAAACTTAACGGCGACGTAAAATTGAGTTAAGTTTGACAAATCAGCTACAATATTTCTTACCTTGTCATAACTGGCAAAACGTGGGGTGGGGGATATTAGAGGTACAACTCTGCCAAATCTTTCGGGAATCACAGGCGGCATCTATTAATCTTTGTCTGTACTAATATTATAAAGAGGTAATTTTTTTTTTGTATCTCTCTCTAATCTCTAATCTCCGGAACTTCCAGTCAGATTTGGAAAATTCTTTTTGCATTTAATAGCTCAATTCCTGAGAAAGAGTCTCCTATCCTACTTTATATATTATAAACGTGAAAGTTTGTGTGTTTGAAAAAAGTATAATTAATTTTTCTTACCTTTAGTATTATTATTGAACACACACGTATCATACAGCTGCTTCGCTGTCACCGTTCCATTTCCATCACAGATGCCATCACCAATACTCTTTCCTCGCTGCCTCCTCTCAACTGCCAGTAACTTCTCGATCTCTTCTATTTCTATCTGTTTTATCTTAGTTGAGCCGTTTTGCTTGATCACTTCAGGTTCCTCGTGAGTTTCCTCCTCGCTTTCCTCGTGCTCTGAGGCAGCGAAGAGTTTTTCTACGACGATGAAGACTAGCATGCCAGTGAGACACCACAGGCCGCTTTTTAGGGATACGTGCTCGCCAGCTGTGGAAATGAAATGCAAAGTTTATTTCTGTGAGTAGATTTTTGAGACGCCAAAAACAGGGGCATGGCAGTGGTAGATATACATTACATTATATCGTAAAAAATATTTGGACTAGGTAGTATTATTAATCTGGGAGAAAACAGAGGAATACGTTAGTATGGAACGACCACGTGACCGCGATTCCTCTAAAAGCCAGTAGTATTTTGAGAGTAAATAGATTAGTTTTAGCCATAGATAGTTGCCAATCATGTAAACAAATAAACGAGTTTTTGGAAAAATTGCTTTAATTCCTACACAATAAAGTTCGGTTTACGCTACAACTTCAAACATATTTATAACTTTTTCAATAGTGCTAGATATTCAGATGGTCTCGATAGCTTGACTGATGATTTTTAATTGAAGATTGGGCAAATTGTAACACCTATTGACATTTCAATTTATGACGAAGAGTTGTGGATAAACATTGTGAAATTGTGTGATTAACGAAGGACTACTTCAAACATATTACGTGCACGAGCAAACATAGATTAAAATTATAATTACTATTGTATTCATTTACACATTGTTGTCAGCTGGTTTTTTATTGATAGTGAATAATTGTATTATCATCGATTAATTTCACAATATTACTTATATTGCAAAATGTTTAGGATGATATTTGTAGGTGATTATAATAGTTGTCACATCAGCCTACGGCAGTCCACTGCTGGACATACATAGGCCTCTCCAATTGCCATGCCATTCAGCTCGATTCTCGGCAACTATCATCCAGCTGCTACCAACCACCCTGCGAAGACCGTCGCTCCACCTAGCCTAAGGGCGTCCTCTACCTTACGTTACGTCTCCACCCAAGAACACGTCTACCCCAACGCTCATCGGTTCTACGGTTAATATGGCCGGCTCATTGCCACTTTAGCATGCTTATTCTGATTATAACAGTAAATTAACTTAGATGCCAAGAAGCATTTTTATCAACATTGTTAGAAATTGTACTTGTAATTTTCCTGCTTCCTGTATCAACATGTATGTTTTTCCTCGAGAGATTAGCTTGAACTTCACATTTAATGATTGTACGTGCTCTACTAGCATCAAACCTATCTGTCAAGCAATATGGTATATTGTTAAAGGGTGTCAATGAAATTAAAGCAAAATATTTGAATTTTGTCTCTTAAGGCAAGCATGACATCAACATAGCTCCTTTATGTATTTTGTGCCTTGGAACTATTGACAAATATACTCCACTATACCCTGTCCATTAGGTTAACCGTTTTTGACAGCTGACTTAAGAACGTACATATTCCAGATTACGTAGATGTTAACTTTAAAATGCGTAATAAAATAAATATACAAACTGCCTTATCTTATGTATGGCTTCTTACAGACATTGTAATACTGTACGTGTATCAATCAATGTATTGTGTGTTACTGCAATCACTAGTTCCATCTTTCAAAAAAACGGTTTACCTAATAGACAGGGTATAGACACAAATCCTAAATCCCTACAGCAATAAAGGGTGCCAATGTAATTAAAGACACATTTGAACTTAAGTCTCCAAACGTTGGCATGATATCAACCCCTTTGTCTACTTTGTGCCTTGATACTACTGAACTCGACGAGGCTAAAATCCTTTATCCCTACAGTAATATTTATCCCCCGACACATACGATTCTCGTCACAAACTCGCACACAAGTCATGCAATACAAACAAGTAATAATTACAATCGTAACGCATAGTTACTATGATTGATTGAGTATAGTCTGACTCACAATGTTATGTTTACTTTTTACTACCAACTACGTAGCGTAACTATCAGTTGAAACACAAAACTTCCTAAGCACAACACATTCAAACGATTTTAAACTTTAAAACAATGGAGTAAAGTGGGTTTTGTTTTGACACGTGTGAGTGTTGACACGAAACCTCAACCTTCTGTATATAAATGAGTGCTCGTGTGGCGTTTGTCATTGTTATATCACAAATTAGTGGAATGTCCACTTTTATAATGTGATTACGACGAGTCATCTTCAATGCACGTTGATGCACTGATTTCAAGAGCATGTCGAAGAAAAGTCCCTTTTAATTCCTAGTGTATTGGGTGGGGGGGTGTTTGGTGACGGTCGTTACTGGTAGTCAGTAGCCCGAAAGTCTGACAACCAGTCTTATCAAGGCGTTATCGTGTTACTCAGTAAATGGGTTGTAGAGGTCAGAGATGCTCCATGTAAAATATGGTATTCAGCTGCAGCAGCCTGGATAGATGATGACTCGATATACAACGGATGGCCACTGAACCGAACTAACCTTTACTTAAACCACGGCTTCCTTCATAATTTACAGACTTGCTCTACCCTGCTGAGAACAGGCCTCCCCCTTTTGTGCCAGGCTTCATCCTTACGATCCTCTGTTCTGTATTATCACCAACCCATCTGGCGATCCAAAAGGAAGGCGCAGCATTGGAAGGCGTCCCACAAAGTGGACTGATGACTTTGTGAAGACCTTGAGTTAACTTACACAAAGTAAAGCGCCTGCCCGGGTTCGAACCTACAACTCGAAAGTCGCGGCGGTTACCATGGGCCACCATTGCTTTTCAGCTGAAATGATAATGATAATGATTTGCCCATCTAAGCATCTCTACTTGTATGTATACTATTTCGTGTATTTATTACGTATCTGAGTCAGATATGAATTCTACAGGGGACTGATAGCATTTACGAGCTCATTAACCTCTTGCAATAAAAATAGGCATATCGAAAACCATTGCTAATATTGTAATCTTTGTTTTAAAACATTGTGTCATAATTACCCATAATTGATATGTGCTTAACTGTTTAGTAAACTATTTGAATATTTTGATAATATTGACTTAATTGTACATACAACTGTTCATAATTATTTGAGTAATTTTTTTAATAATAAGTAAATTTTTCGTATTCTACAAGGATTATCAAGCGCCAAATTATGATTCGAGTAGAAAAAAAACAGCGTGAAGTCTGTTAGATATACGGGCTCAGACCTTTGCAGGCGCTACTTATGCAGTTTTAGAATAGGCTCTCCATGTCATCATCATCATTCACAGTCACAGCCCGACTTCACCCACTGCTAAACACAGGCCTCTATTCTCATGTGCCACTCCCCCCGCCCCTGTGCCAGCTTCATCCAGGTTCTCACTTCACCCGCAATAGCAACAATGTCGTCCTCATAATTTTCATCATAATTTTATCTTTTTATTTGTTTCAGTCCAGTACTAACCCCACAAGATCTACATTAAGTTCGACTGTATCATCGAAGATTATTTATTATTTATTTATTTTATTATCGTACTATTTTTTTTTAATTTGTAACACACACTTGCTTTTCAAATTCACTTAAGACATTGGCAGAATGGTCGACATCGGTTTTGCTTACCACAATAAAAAATAGAATAGAAGCTAACACACAAACTACCTAAGCAAAGATATGGGACTACCGCGCGAGCTTCCTCTACTAAATGAAAGAGAATCACGTAAAACGGTACAGCGGGGTAATTGCATAACACAGAAAAAACGTCAATTAATCTGCAATTGGTTTTATTTTGATTGTTCATTCATCCGCGTTCATTGCGTTAATTACATTGTTGAGCAGACGAATCTTTCAAAGCTATGAAGCAATGGATTAGCAATATCCTTCAAAACTCTCGGATTGTGATTGAAAATGTGTTACGCAATTAGGATGCTGTAATCACGGAAAAATCTAAGCACATTTAAAAAAACCCGCCCAGTGTATAACTTCCTTCTTTTTTTGAAGTCGGTTATAAACACAGGATCTGAAGCTAGTCAGGCTTTACAGCCAGTATTTTCGGCATTTCTAATCCTATGCACATTTGTCAACCCTAGCTGTGATAATGAAGACTGACTAACGAGCCGTCAACCTCGTGGTCGCAGGCTGTTTGATTGGCTATGCAGTTCGCCTACAAATTGTTGTCATCTCACTTCTCCAATTTAGTGTCGTTTACAATCATTAAAGCAGCTAACATGCAGTGATTTCTGCAGTTGCCAACTCCGGAACTACCAATCGGATTTTCACAATACATTTTGCATTTGATAGCCTAATTCATGAGGAAGGCTATTAAATACGCTAGGACCCTTCTTAGTAGCCGAGAAAGAGAAGAAAAGGCGGAAAAAATACTAAGCGAAAATTAAGTAATAGCGCGAGCAGCCGATCGATTCTGTAACCATCTCACCGAGAAAAGTTAGGACGGAACAAATATTTGTATGACCTACAATTAGTGTAATGTGAGTTTATATGTCTGTAAACGCACCCACGACACAGGAGAAATTCCTAGTGTGGGGCAACGTTTAAAAAAAAAAAAATCAATCAGTCAATCCCTTAGCATTAGTTGGAATGACAGCTCACATCACGCTCACTTCATCTAAGGTTTCACGGTGAGATGGTTACAGAATCGCACTGCAAGTTATGTTGCGGTGGGTCGCGCGGACAAAGTCGCGGGTAGAAGCTTTTAACACATATAGGAGGGATCAATAACACGGTGGATTCTTGAGATGGGGCAGTCAGGGCAGGTACTTTAAGTGTTGTAGCTATAGAAAAATGTTCTTAGGAGACTATCTTTAATTTTTGCAGTAATTGCTACCATGCATTTCGATTTTGGAAAAATAGTACAGTAGTACAATCAGCTAGAAAAACGTAAATTCTCAGGTCCAATCGATGCAGTTTCGTATAAGGATTTAAAGTGCTAGTGTCCCAGCAGTGGGAACATTATAGGCTGATTATGTTATGCGTGTACATACATTTTCAAACCTGAAAACGGAACTCGTTTGGATAATGTAGCGATACCGAAATCGCGTCAATTATCTAGCGCAGGCTTTTGACCCCATTCGACCATCAAAGTTTATGTAGGTATTTAAAATACCAACAAACACATAATTCAATAGTAATTCGTAATAGACCGCAACCACAAAGCGAATGCCAACAATTAGCGACGCGAAACCTCAACATTGTAAACAAACAATTACAAATAGGACAGCAATGTTTATTACTATATAAATAAATAATTTGCATTCGTATCATGAGGAAAATGACACCTTTTTCTTAGTATCATGTCCAATAAATATCTTGATCTATCGGGGTGGCGCCACTATCTTCGTCAAACGTCACGATTTAGTACTAATTTGTATTTAGTTCCAATTTACGCCGCGTTTCAAGTTGTAATGGGGCCCGCGGTGTCAATGAATGCACTATATTATGCAATAGTAGGTTATCGTCGCTTTACGGTGACATTGAATGGCGGTCGTTCTCAAGCGGCAAAACAGTAGGAAATGTGTGGAAACGGAAATCGGATCTTCTGGCGTTGGGTGTTTTGTCTCTAGATGTTCTAAGAGGTGTGGCTTTGTTTTGTACAATGCCTTTGTAGGTCTTTCTGTCTAGGAGACAATAATAAAATTGACTTCAGCATTGCTATTAACAATCATACGACACGCTATCGAATCGAAAATGACATATTTCGATAACCTGAAGGCCAATTCCCGTAATTTAAAACGTTCAAAATCTAGTCGCAGTCTCATCTCGGCGACTACTTGTCTAATGTCAAAAACTTGCCAAAATGTAGGGAAATTAGACGTATTTTTGACAGATTGAGACTGAAATCAGACTGTGAACGTTCTTAAAATTACGAGAATTGCCCCTCTGATTTGGCTTGCCCCCGACAGCAAACAGCTGCCGGAAGAATAACGGTCGTCTATTCCAACGCCAGTAACTTTTCGAGGAATAAAATTGACGTTTGACAGTTTTTGTATGAAATAACTGAAAATTTTAAACTTATTCCTCGAATAAAATTATCAGATGATTGAAAAATCAACCCTAAAACTGACAACATTTTCGGGTTTTGGACTAAACTTGTGAACAACGTTTAGAGGAGTCTACGATAACATTGATTGATTTTTGATATGGTACGGAAGCGCATCGAGTGGTTGTGAATAGCTATCGTTTGCTAAACTAATTAGAACATCTCTGACTCGAACAAAGCCGTGCGGTTTTTTAGACTGATGCCTTGGTTTCAATAGCTTTTCTCATTTCATATGTCTATCATTAACTACTTTTTGCATTAGATTCTTTTCTTTTGAGGGTTCCGTACCCAAAGGGTGCCAACGAGACCCTAATAAGGCTCCGCTGTCCGTCTGTCACAGGGCTGTCTCTTTTGAACCATAATAGGTAGACACTTGAAATTTTCAGAGTTAGTAGGTACTACTGTAGCCGCTATAACAATAAATAATGAAATTGTGCATTTGCCTATAATAATGAAATTGTGCATTTGCCTTTCTTAATCAACTTCCGATTCTACTTCATCATCATCACTTGCCTCGCCTTCTCCGTACTATGTTGGGGTCGGTTTCCAGACTCTAACCGGATGCAGCTAAATACAAGTATTTTACATGGAGCGACTGCTTGTCTGACCTCCACAACCCAGTTACTGCATGGCTAATACGATTCCCCTTCGTGAGAATGGTTGTCACACTTTCGGGCTCCTGACGACCCGTAAGGCTAATAACTGTCTAAGATCCACAAATAACAGCCGAGTTCAACGGCTAAACGTGCTTTCCGCGGCACGGAGGGGTCTAGAGGCCCACCCATCCACGGAGCAAGCGTAGCTTCACCTGATCGATCGATCCGTGCGGCTGTTATTACTTAGCCAAGACCCCTCCATTAAAAAATGCCGGCTCAATAACTTCCGCATAGCTTCTTTGTTCATCAAAACCGCATTTTTCGGCTGTCAATGCTATATTCCGGTTATCAAAAGGGAAAACCTTCAGCGTCTTAAAATTAATATGTACATAACATACATGTGGATGCTCGTCAGCATTGACAATGGACTTAACACGCGTTATCTGTTTGCATACATCACTGCCTACTATTTACCTACAGTCTACATAACTGTGCCAAGTATTTACTCATATTAGCATTTTAAACATTGTTCGTATTGATAGTTTGTTAATGAAAATAATTGTGTGGTGTTTAACCTTTCGACTTATTTCAGTATAGCTTTTGCTTGCGACTTCTCCGCCAGAAATTTCGGCCCGACCTACTTCGTTTTTGCTAAGCGTTCTGACTTTCTTCTTTTCGCTCGGCTCCTTAGGTTGTTGGCGCGTGATGTTATAGCCTACAACCTTCCTCAAGAATTAGGCTATCAAATGCAAAAATAATTTTTCAAATCCGGCTGGTAGTTCCCCAGCGATTGTCTGTTTCCAGAATGATGATGATGTACCTCCATCCTACTAACTTATCCGTGATTTCGTGGTTGCAAGCGCGACTGCCGAGCGTGGGGTCCTGGGTTCGATTCCCAGGTCGGACAAAGTGTTATCGGGTTTTCCATTAGGAATTTCTTAGTAACAGTCCGGAGTTTGGAAGTTGGCGGTTTAATATCTCCGCTTTGCCGTGCCGTGCTGATCTCTCCCCGGTCGTGTCAGATTGCCGTCCCAACGGACTATGAGAGTAAAGGAACAGCGAGTGGACCTTTGTTTCCGCACACACTTGTGCACTATAATATCTCCTGCGTACCTGGCTAATCTCCGCTGAGATTGGCCACCGTGACCGAAATCGGTCAGGACTAGTCGGGAGGCTATTATTATTATCCTACTAACGAATGGAAGAAACGACACATATTTTCATATATCGCGGAAGAACACGACATAATTATTCAAAGCCTGATCTTGACATTGCGCTACGATTACGCGTACCTTCACTTCGTATTATTCAGTAATCTGAGACTAGTGTTGCTACTACTATATCATAAAATCCACTACTGTGTAGGCAAAGGACATAGCACCTAGACGTAGAATTTTTAAGTGAAAACCTCTTTAAGCATACTTTGAGCTCGTTCTGAACTATGAAATAAAATAAAATTGTTTATTCTGTAATATTAAAAAAAAAAAACAAGCTAGAAGGAGGAATCGACATTTAATTTACCTATCCGGTAACGCTGAATCGCGTATAGCAACACGGAAAATGCTCTAAAGCTCATTGTTTGTAAACTCTGTAGGAAGTGACATTGTGGTTGTTACCAAATCTATTGTTTGTTTGAAGAGCATCAAAGTTTTGCAATTTGTGTTGTGTAGACCAGGAAATAAAAACCGGTTTGCTTCTTGATTCGGCTGTTATAAAAACAGTAAGTGTAGAGTAGACGTCTTTTTAATCATCGAAGGATTCATTAAAAACTAGTGCAGAATAAATCATATTATGATGACTAAGGGCTGATTATTCCAACGTCAGATAATTTTATCCGAGGATTAATTTTGAATTTTTGACAGTTTGTCCATACAAAATCTGTCAGACGTCAATTTTATTCCACGAATAAATTTTACACGTGATCTGGCGATGGAAAAACCAGCCCTTAATCATATTAGCGCCTATTAAACACGCGTCAGATATTAACGAGGCAGTTTTCATTAAACTTTGACGAAGTGACCTTTCAAAACTTAGAGACATTTATCTTCCAATATTGGTGATATTTTGGCATTACTTGGCGAATGGGAATTAGACCGAAAATCGTGCAACATTTTGATCGTCACCTTCTAAGTGCTCATACACACGATCGGACAGAGCCAACTGCAACCGTCGCCGTCGACGGGTGTCGACGGTTGCAGTAGCCACTCTCTTTGACGCGTGTTTCTCGTGTGTATGCATACAAACTGCGAGTCCTACAACATCGACACCTGTCGACTGATATTATTAGCGTTAGTTAGATGCTGTTATAAAACCAGCTCACAACTAAGTATGGTAGAAGAATTCAAGTGGGCTCAGGCACAACTTGAAAGAAGCCTATATGAATTTATTACCTACACATTCGTCGATTTTGACCGTCATAAAACCTCGATTAAATGCGAGTTACATAATTAACGGGCCCTTGAATAAGTTTTGTTTTTAATGAAACTACTTAATTACCACACAGTACGTCTTTATGTAACTCAACCAAAATAACTAGTCATTTATATGCAAATGTTTTATCATCATTACGGTCATAACAAAGGAACTAAATAAGAAATTCTAATTGTGAATCAAGTAATCTTTTTGCGTGAAATATTAATCATGATTGTTTTTTTCAAGAATTGCGTTAAACGAACATTATTTACAGCAGTAATGCCACAGACAATAAGTTACCGTTACTTTATTCACACAATTATTGTAACAGCACAATGGGATTCAGAGCAGTCTGTTACTGTACCTATGTGATCAATTTAACGCCTACAGCTCCATTCATGTTAATTTAATCGACAACATATTAAGAAGAAGATTATAATAACAGAAACATTTCATAACATGCCCAAACGCATTGGGACCAAATCCTGCCGTCGATAAGCAGCTATGGCCTTATCTGTATCAAGCCAAACATTCAGCGAAAATGTATATATTTCGTTTAGGACTTACGTTTAGTATTATTGAGATCATTTTGCCAGGCTTCTGGCAGCAGATGTAGGAACACATCTCCCAGTAGTCCTCCCACTGCGAAGCTCAGCAGTATCCTTAGCATAGATGCTCCAGCTGTAACAATAAATATTTACACTTCAATTAAATCGCACAATGCGGGGCTCGTGGATAAACAATAACAGTCGCACGGCTAAAAGGGGAACCGATCCAAATATGTACTGATACTTCACATAATTAGGAAAGACGAAAATTTTATCAGCCTAGGGTAATTGAGGAACAGTCACATGTGTATTACATATCGAGACCGGAGGGCTGCCTCGGAAAGAACGTTAAGCCGTTCGTTGGTCCCGGCGTTACGGGTAGCCAGCAGCACTGTCTGACTGATTGTCAGAGTTACCAAGGGGCAGGTTTCGTGTTGCCTAGTAATTGGGTGGTGGAGGTCAGTCGCTTCATGTAAAATACCGATATTCAGCTGCATCCTGTGAGACTAGACAGATTTAGAATTAATGCCTAAAATGGAGATGTGGAAGAAGGTAAAGTTGGCTATAACTCTTTACGAAATGAGATTGATATCCAATCATCATACTACGAAGTCATTTGAGGATAGACTTAAGGCTCCCGCGGACAGGCAGGACGCGACTCTAGGAGAATAATTTGTATAAAAACTTCATGGCCTAGGCTCATATGTGAGCATTCATGCTTATTGCACTACAGTAAATGAACTATTTGAAGGTTAACTGATAAACTGTAGTGCTCCTAAGTAACAATATGCTGTCAATATCACGAGATCGGTGCGGTATCTAATCAGTTGGACTGATACGCTAGGGTCATTGCTTATAGGATTTGCGTTGGCTTCAACCGTGGCCTGGCCGTCAGTGTGATTAGTAGAACTAGGAATCAATACATCATTGGAGTAGACTTTATGATTCGTTGCATAGCTATACTAGGTGCAATGAAAGTAAGAAAGAATATACGCGGTAAACATGACGCAGAAAAAGAACACCAACACAAAAAAGAACAAGTTGGGAGAAAATAAGTATGCGTCACGCCCTCGCAAAACGGCGACCCCTCGCAGACCCTATTGCGAGACACATGGATGTGTGGTGTTACACGAATGGATAGAATAAGAAATGAGTACATAAGAGGAAGTCTGAAAGTGGCACCAATAACTGAAAAGTTGTGTGTAATTCGGTTATGTGATACGGAGGAAAATGTCGATGGCTATAAGAGTAGAGGAAGGCTAATTGGGACTTTTCCCAATTGGTATTCCTCTGCCCTTAGGCAGGAGAATGATGATGATCTCTACTAGTCGTCATCTTGAGTGTTAATTTCAATAATTTCCTTTCATATCTTTGATCTTTCACGGAATCCATCCATTTTATGTTTTGGGTGGTCTGTCTCCACATTCAGATAGGCTCGACGCGACAACGCGATGCGACTAGAACAATTTCCACGAAGTTTTCATAGAAATTGTTCTACAAGAGTTCGACCTTCGAGTTTGAGCCTTCAAACTTTTAGTGTTGTGTTGCCGTTAGGCGCAATGACAGTCTTGCTCCATTGTCGGAATTATATTTAACTAAAGTAGCAGATAATGAGTCTATTTCAACACGAGGGAAAGGTGCGTTCAGTTCAGAGATCACGAAGTGCATAATAAGTGATAATTAGTCGACTATCGCTTTCCAACACTCGTCTACCGGATTAACTGGCTCAAGATAATGACGCGAGTTGCTGATAAATGTATTCATATGTCAATAAAGGATAGGTAAGTAATAAGGCAAGTAATTTAAATCCACTATCGTATCATTGCAGTGTCTCGGAATAATGGACGTTTATACAGAATTGTCGGAGGTTGTATAACCACATGTAAAACTGTTTACATAGAATCTGTGCTAGTTGCTGTTTGTGTTTTTTTTTTCTTTCTTTTCTTTTTTTAGTTGTGTTCGACCTCAGGCAGGCGCATTACTTGTGTGAATCATTTTTCATCACCACTGCTCTCAAAACGGCGAAGGAAAACATCGTGAGGAAACCGGCAAGATCCAAAAATTCGAAGACATGTGACATCTGCCAACCAGCACTGGGCCCGCGTGGTAGATTACAGCGTATTCCCTCTGGAATTGTGTAAGACACTAAACAGTAGGAATGGCTTCATTTTGACAATTCCACAACATCCATTGCGTTATTTACGTTGTTGAGCAGTCTTATTTTTCGAAAATCTGAAGCAATGGATTAGCAATATTCTTCAAAATGATTCATATTACGATTAATAGTGTGACACCTTTTATGACACCAATAATTAGCCAACCACCAATCAAATTCATCGTATCAGAAAACCCATGTTTGAGGAAAATAAGTATATGTATTTCGATATTTTCAACAGCTGGGCTTCTAAAATACAGGAACTCTAACCAAGCCCTGGAGCCAGGGTCAACATTTTTCTGTAACGTGTTTTTATGGCAATAAAGAAATTTATTATTATATGATATACCTAGTATCAAAAGGATCAAAGGATCTGTCAAATAACATCATCATTTTCGCCGTGTCAGACCGCATATAGCACGCGCGTTTACCAAGCCACTTAAGTTTACATTAAAAGATACATTATCAAGTAGTACGATTAGTTAATTGCTTGTCGATTACCGCTGTGATTGCTGCGATAAAGACGATTGCTTTTATCATTAAATCAAGTTTAATTTTAGAAGTGGTTGGCTGGAATTAGTGTTAAGCTGACGTCTGTCGCGTATCGTCGGTCACGCGTACAGATGTTGACGATAAATGGACGTGTATATAATTCAGATTCAGCTCGTCTCTTGCTGCCCTCCCCCAGCGACGCCCTAAGCCGAGGTCCGTACCCCACAGGGTGCCCATAGGGTGTAGTCGCTTAGGTTTTTAAGCCCTGGAAGCCTTAATTTATTGAGGTATCCACAGGCAAGTCCGGTTGAAGGGGGAAGCTCTTAGGTTGAACAGCGAGATGCCATTCCCAAAAATAAAAATAGACAAAACATAAATAGCAGTATTTTTTCCGTTTAGGAGGTGCAGTCTTTGAAATAACTTCTTGCGACACTCCTTTTTGATAAAACAACAAAAGTATTTTTAAGACAATCGGGTATCTGTCAGCTTCTAGGTAGCCGATATCTACATATAAATTCTCGTTATCGGCCATCTTGCAAGTTTTTACCCGATAAGTGTAATAAAAACAATCGCCCATCGTTGGAGATACCGTGAGATGGATTACTGGAAAACCTCAAGAGGGCTTAGAAGGCGCGGCGGACGAAATGCAATTTTTTTTTTTTGTACGTGCAACATTGTCTTTATCTGATAATTTTAAAATAGTTGGCATATCAGATGACATTGGTACATGAGAGGCCATAATTCATTTTATATTATGTGATATCATTTTGATATTTGTATACTATATTATGGATTAACGTTGAGCCCATCACGTACGTGAAATTGCCACAGATAATTTTTGCATAGACGGTGATACAACTGGCAAAAGACAGAATTGTGTTGAAAAGGGGGAGGGAGACCTTTGTCCTCCAGTGGGACAATATAGGGTAGTTGGATTGGATTCGGTGATATAAGAGATGGTGCGCTGACCCCAAATTGGAATAGAGGCAAGAGAATGATGGTGACGATGATACTGCTAATGCTGATGACATGCTCCTTGAAAAGGTCGTATGTTAAGGCTTCAGAATATATACTGGGTGGCGATACTCACACTTATTCAGCTCTGTTCAGCTTTTGTCCATAGAAAACCACGATTTTGTATGGAATGCGTACGCGGTCGTAAAGCATAGGTCACTTTGACTGCATTTTTTAGGACACTAAGGGCAGGATAGGAGGTGGAGCCTTTCCGTCAAGGTAAACCCACTTTACCAGGTTGGACTGACATCCATCACTTACTTAAACAATTGTCCACGTGTGTGACCTCTGACGTTGCGACTTTAGAGTGTATCTCCAAGTGTCTGTTATCGGTACAAGCAACTCATCACGTAGCGATAAGCCGGATATCACAAGCGGTAGAGACAACCTGCTACTTTGTAGGGCCAATAAACTCTTGTCACCATACATAATTTTCCGTTCAGCTTCCGTAATCAACCATCTTAAAGTTTATTGAAACTAATGTTTCAAATTGATTTTCAAGTTAAACCAATATCAACTTTGAACTCTGAAATCAACTTAATTACCATTAAAAAATGGTAATTGATTTCAGAGTGTCTAGCGCTATTGAAAAAGTTTTAAAATGTTTGAAGATGTAGCGTAAACTGAACTTTATTATGTAGGAATTAAAGTTATTTTCCATAAACTCATATTTGTTTACATTTTTGGCAAATAAACCGCGAATGGAGATTACTTTGTTATTGTAAATTACTTATCCAAGTAGTTGAAGTTGATGACAGTATTATCATCTTCAAGAGTTGGAGACGTCAACAATCCATATAAGACCATAACCATGCATAATATGTGGTCATGGAAAACCACATTATACCAATAAAAGGCTACTAACAATAAAAACATTATATTTTTTCTTAGAACCGCGTCTGGCTTACTGATACGAATGAATGCAAATAAATTATTAAGAACAATTGATTGGTGGCCGCATGCCATAGGTACATTCAGTTTTTATTCATGGTTACGACAAACTACATGTATTTATTTTTCGCTTAGCATTCAACTGCTTACTGTATTCCCCAGAGTTAGGCAGAGGTGTATAGTAGTTGCATCTCACGAATGCAGATAAATCGTAACAAAATGACTCTTATTTCGACATACGTCATAAAAGTCACGTAACCAGCCTACCTGAGATAAAACAACTATACCTAAGTACACCCAGATTCATACTTTATGGCGGTTCTGAAGTGCGCTACTCTCTGCGCACGTGAATTTGTTACTGCGCAGCGACTCGTCTCATGTTCCAAGCCGCCATAAAGTTTGAATCGGGCTGTACACCCACATTTCACCAGTTATGTTTAAGTCCCATTTAATAGGGGGCGAATCTATCAACCTCAATGAATTCAGACTCCAGGCTGCTACTGAGAAATTTCTAATGAAAAAACGTGTGCGTCTCGGGAGGCCCGACAGAAGTGATAACTTAAACTAATCTATGGTATACATATGTCTATCGCACACTATACACTGAGTAGAGAGAGAGGGAAGCGTCTGTCCGAAATACGAGTAACGCTGTGGGTTAGAGTAAGAGAGGAAGACCCTACCTACCGCTGCCGTATGCGTGGGAGAAAGGGAAGCCAGAGAGACTGGCGCCGTAACGCGTTACGTTACGAAGCGGTTTACTCTCCCATAAGAAGTTATCACTTAAAAAACCCAATAACACTTTTCTCGACCTGAGAATCGATCCAAGTCCATGCATGGCATGCTCAGCAGTGCCGCTGCTACCAATGAGGCAGTTCGGCTAAAAACAACGGTGAAGAATAGTGTTATTTGCGCGAAATTTTACGCTGTTTTTTTGCCGTTAGTCAATACTAATTGTGTATCTTTTTATTTACCTTTTGGTTCTGCAATCTGATTGAAATGTTCTAGACATTTCAATTTCAATTATATAATTTAGTCAGGGCGATTTCAGTCAAACAATTTATTTAAGTAATTTCAGTGAGCCGGTATGTTTTGTGAAACCGAATGTTCTTATCCTTTATAACTTCAAAATTAAAAGTTACAATAGGAATTGAACACTTAATTTCAGATTAAATATCCGAAAAAATGCTTATTGCTCCTGAAATAACTTCGTCGCGTTTCCGAAACGACAGCAAAGTTTGCATAACGTTAAAATTTCACGTTCACCCGAAGGTCGCTTACGAAAAGCGATCGATTGTAAAAATTGGAACGAATATTGGTAAAGGAAACTGTCATACATTTCGTACTATCCGCTTTGTCATAGAAATTCCTGGCTTACAGCCAAGTGTGTTACAATTTTATGATTTACTTGAAACTGGATATGACTTGGTAACCTATTTACCAACGCAATCTGTTCCTATTTTATATTTTACTAGCTGTACTCGCGACTTCGTTCACATAATAATATAATACTTAATTGTGAAAGTTCCTAATATTAGATAATGGATACTAACTACAATAAAATGGCTGTATACATTGTGCATTAAACAAATAAATAAATAAATATTGTGTCTCTTTACTAATTCTTTTTGTTTTTATCTGATATTTATTAGGTTACCTATGAAATATTTACTAAGTGGGAACTCGGACCCATGACCCTATTGTTTCAACCCCAAACGGCTCGAACATATAAGTTCCAAAGAGATTGGAGTATGAGACTATAAAATATCGGCGCGGCGAGAGAACATACAAGAAGATGCTAATGAATCACGGCCAATTGAAATGACCGCAACTGAAGTGCATATTTGATAGAGGAGCTTAGTCACCCTTTGTCATGTGTAGAGATAAATCTTCGACCAAACATTGCACGTATGTTATGTTTATAAATTCAGAGATCAATAAACGAATAACCTAAGTTTAAAGTCAGATAAAATTATCAGATAAAACCGATAAATATACATGTAGAATAAAACTTTTTTACAAAAAAAAAAAAAAACCCCACAATCTGAAAAATAACTTTAATTTCGGAAGTCGGTGTCGTTGGTTCCGCATTTTCGTATTTTGACACCGACTTCCGAAATTTAAGTTATTTTTCAGTTTGTAGTGTTTTATTGGAAGACGGTTGTTTTTTTTTTGTAATTTTTATTTTTATTTTTCACTTTTTAGTTGTGCCCCACACAAATTCAACTCAAGACCGAACTCATACTTGCAAGATTAGAGGTACAATACCCCAATAACAACTTTGACAGTAATGAGGGTGTACCGTGGTATAATGAAAACATCTACGTGCCTCTTTGGAGGGTACAGGCGTGATGTTATGTTGTGTGATTGCGTAAACAATGCATATGTCGCAGTAAGATAGTTAAAGCCGTGATATAATTATATCCCTATGATATAGCTATACACCGCAATATACTTATATGAAAGCGGTTCATAAATATCCTACTAGAATAATCTACATATGCGATAGCAGCAATCGCGTTGATTTGCTGGCATTTATTGAAGAGTTCCGCTGTCTGTCTCCGAAAGTCATCATCAGATCTTTACGAAATTTTAATGGGACCATTCCGGAATAAACCTCTTTCGAATAAAAAAAAGAATTTTGCAAATCCGTTCATATAGGAGTTATGCCCGCACATACATAAAAAAAATATATAAACAATATCCGAATTGAGAACCTCCTCTTTTTTTGAAGTGTGTTAAAAATAAAACTGTTCAGTTCTGCATTCAGATTTGACGAAACAGAATATTTTGTTTAGTTTTCGTTTTGTAATGTTCAAAAATCAAAACTATGAGACACAACACAATCATAATATTACCAGACTATTATTGTTCCACTGCAGAGTACAGGCCTCTTCTTATACAGAGAAGGCGAGCATTGATCACCACGCTTGCTCAAGATAGGTTGGCGATTTCAGACGTATAATAACTATAAAGGGGAACGCCCGAAAAATGCCTGAAATGGACAGAAACTACTAATAGTCCATAATTGTATTTAGAATAAAATACGTATAATGACATAATTCTCAAGTTTGTTTAACTAGGGTAAAAATATAACGATCATTAAAATATTTAACTTGATATCCGTCTAATTCATTCTTATTTTTATAATGGTGGTCAGTGGTTATTTGACATGAGTAACTTACATTCAGCCAAACAGGAATCGTCAAATAATCCTATTTTATTGAATTAGTGCACAGTTATCATTAATTTAGTGTAATTCGACGTATATGTACCGTAAATCGAATTAAAATAATATATGCATGTCAAAATTAATTAAAATCAAATTATTTTACAAATAGAAACATATTGTAGGCTGTATGAATCATATGTCCTTTGCCTTACTAACAGTTTGACATTACCGTATTTCATTTTTTCGATTGTTTACTTGATTCATGGTTTTGTGCTTGCGACTTGTGTTACAGATTGCTTTTTATGATATTTAACGATGACTGTGGCCATTCTTTAAGGATTTTGATTACTTCTGCACATGATACCCATTTTTGAACACAGACTTAGATTGGACCCGCCTAAACGACGACTCGGCTTTTTGACGACGAACTTGAACATGCTTTTTATACGACGTTGCTGTTGTTTTGGACTTGTGCCCCGTGGGTACATTTAAAAATGGATAGAAACCTACACTGTGTCAATTGCTATCTCGATATTGCAAAGATGAGAAGTAATCTCTTAATAAATGGTTTTTGGTTGTTTATTTAATGCATGTTAATCCTTAACCTTGACTTGCCCTATATTTCAGAAAAAAAATTGGAACTGGCTTCTACCTAGTTTTTTGATAATTATTGAAATTGTTATGGGTTTCCTACGATTTTTAGTACAATTTGGCGTATATTTCATTGTTGTTCATTTCAGGCATTTTATTGTATGGCGGATGGGCATTCCCCTTTGGTTTCCTCAGGATGTTTTTCCTTCGCCGATGAAGATAAACTCAGAAAGTACATGTATGAATTGAAAGATTGGTACTTGCCCGGATTTCAAATAAGTGAATGAGAGGCGAGGCCTTAACCACTGGGCCATCACGACATAATCATAATCGAAAGGAATCAAGCCAGCTTTCGTCTTCGGAGATGCCTTCCGAGAAATGTAATCATTTTACGTGTAAAGTGCAGTGTTATCGACTTACAACTTTATCTGTTGAGTGCAATTTTAGCAAGTTCAAGTCTAAAGTAGCATCTAGATTCCACAAAGGTATTATTAAATTGGCATTATCTTCTTACGTGCAACCAACGATCAATGACGAGTTAACTTTTTATTATCAATTTACGTGTTAAGTGCTTTGTTTAATGTTTACGTTTTCAAAACGTGCGAGAAGAATGCCAATCATCCGACTTTGTATTTTGATAGCCTGGCAACGAGGATATATCCAAAGAATACCTTGGATTTCAGAAGTCATCATCTGCCTAGCGTTTTCCCAACTATGTTGGGGTCGGCTTCCAGTCTCACCGGATACAGCTGAGTACCAGTATTTAACATGGAGCGACTGCCTATTTAAAAAAATGAGATTTTTCTGAAATGACAGCTAATATGCTGTACCTACGATGGCACTCTGCAGAGGTAAGAATCAAGAGGTGTAATCAGTAAGGATTGTAAAATAACCTAAATGATCTAGAAGTGTATTGCAAATTATCAAAGACACTAACGGCATTGAATCCTCCACATAAATCTCAACAATATAGGGTAAATTTCCGCTTATCTCGCGGACGCAGCTGGGACATAAATAAACGTATTGAGCTGTGAAATTGATAAAGACTGGCATACTAGCTAGCTACACCCCCACAAGGGATTCACACGAGAAAATAACACTGTATTTACATAACGTGCCTACGCACGGCGAACTACGCACTACGAAAGGCGCAACTTGGGAGAGGCCTATGTCCAGCAGTGGACTGCGATAGGCTGAGTTGATTGGTGCGTGGACCAATGGTTTCAACATGTTTACGCTATGACGTCATCATCATTCTCCCCTTATCCGAAATTGTTTGAGGTTGGCACATCATGTTGTCTCCTTCGATGTCTCCTTGACGAGCACTACATGTGCTCCAGCCGACATCACAGTATTCACCCCCGGTCGGTTCTCCGGTCGTGTTGGATTGCCGTCCCATCGGTCTATGAGAGTGAGGGAAGAGGGAGTGCACTATAATATCTCCCGCGCCGAAGGCTAGGCTCCGTTGAGATTGGCCGCCGTGGCCGAAGTACCGTCTGGAGGACGTTATTCACCTATATCATATCATGTACACGAAATCGTTTCTTAGGTCTACCCATACTCGACTTCTACGACATTTCCATCTTTCTTCTGCATCACAAGTGTGAGAAGATGTGGATGGGCCAGGTCTCTTCGATCACCGGCGGCATTTACATAGTTACTCATTTCTAATCGCGAAAAGTTATTTTTAGGGTTCCGTACCTCGAAAGGAAAAAAAGGAACCCTTATAGGATCACTTTGTTGTCCGTCCGTCCGTCTGTCTGTCAAGACCCTTTTTCTCAGGAGCGCGTGGAGGTATCAAACTGAAATTTATATCAAATAGTCAGGTCTACTGACCCTTGGAGCTGTGAAAAAATCAAACTTCTAAGCCAACGCAATCAAACGATACAGCCGTTTATGCCGCAAATTGTCGACACTCGCAAGGGAATCAAACCTACAGGGTGGGTACTTCCCGTGAACTCAGAATCTGGAAATTTGGTACGAAGCAACGTCTTATAGCACAGATAAAGGAAAAATTGCGAAAACCGTAAATTTTTAGTTACATCATATGATTAAAATATTTTTAATAATTTTAAATTGTACGGAACCCTCGTTGCGCTAGTCCGACTCGCACTTGGCCGGTTTTTTTATTTATAAGTATATTTATATAAGTTCACTTTTTCATATCTATCACCTCTCCTGTAACCACAACGCCAATTCCATTGTTATCGCAAAATTGTAGTTAGCACTGTAATGTACAAGTCCGGTAAGGATTGCACTATTGTGCATAAACACTAGCAGGTTATTCAACTCGCGTGCCGGCTACAAATTGACCCATATCTCTTTGATTCCGGGTGCATACAATCTTAGTTGCTCTTTTGTATGATTTGCAAGGGTGATTTATGGGTTACCTATATTGAGCGAAAAAGGACGTTGCGGTGAAGAGTATGTAAAGATGAGCTGACGCCGGTTTTTACTTACAGTAACGTAACCTTATTTAGATATGAAACAACTGGTTTCAATGCCAACCAGTCTTCTAAAAGTAGTTGTGAATAGACAATGGCCAAAGTTTTAAATGGTGCACACGCATCCTAAGACAGTTATATTTTAATTTTAGTCATTCTTTCTTTCGCTCATAATCAGTCTGTAATGTTCCCACTGGCAGGCCCTGTGCGGGTTAATAGATGTCACATGTCTTCGAATTTTTTTTCTAGGTCATGCCGTTTTCCTTCTCCGTTGTTAGAGCAGCGGTGATGAAATTCTTTCGCCCTGATGTAGATCATTAGGATTGTCTTTTTGAGCAAAAAAGGCTTTAGCAAAATTAAAAAGAAAGTTCACTCTTGTACTTCTCTCAAGGAGCTTCAACGATGGCAGAGTTCGTTGGTTTTTACTGTTTCAGGAGAGTAAACGCTCCGATTTCGTCAAAAGATTTTAATCTCGAGTGTCTTTTGTTAACCAGTCAACTGTCAAGCATTGCTAAAGAGTTTGAAGTTATTTCGTAAGATATCGGTGAACGTTACTAGATTGGATGCTTGTGATCTGAATCGTGTTATCTTCGCGTGATAACCACGACTCAGATACGAGGGTATCTGAACTATGATCAATTGAGCGTTGAAATGAACTTTTATCTCTTTAGTAAGAGTGAAAAACCGAGATAATTTTGGTAATAAGAGTAGGGGAAAACCAAATAAAAGATGGATGTCGTCACGCGGCTCCCGACGCCCGGAGCGTCTCCCGCGGCGGCTGAGGCGTGAGGTGTTCTCCCTCAGCCTCCCCGCCACCTCCTTCGCTAGCATGACTGCTTCGCAGAAGGAGGTGACTGCCTCCCCACTCCCTCTCGCCCTGGACCATGGCTTGAACCAGGGCCGGACGCGAGAGGTCGCCGCAACCCGTGCGGGTCTTGATCATGGTTTTGTCAGGTTCATAAGCAATACTGGCACATGTTGTTGATACAACAGTCAAGTGTAAAGCATCTTATCTTCATCGCCAATTTTGATCTTGCAAAGTCTAGGGCTCGCAAAGAGGATCTTTGGTAAACCGCAGCGACTGTGGTGCTTGGGATGACTTAGCGGGAAAAAAGTCAGAAACTGGAGATAGAACCTTCGATTTTGCTCCTTCTACGGAAGATATTGGTTCTTTATCCCTGCAGGTAGACATAGCACCTCTCAGTCATTGTCTAACTGATCGCATTTTCCCGAGTAGACCTATTACCATTGCACAGGAAGAAGTAGTTTATCACATCGGCAGGCGGGGTGGTAATGTTGACTGACGTGAAGTGTTATTCTGCACTTGCAGTTTTTGATTAGAAAATGAGACCACTTTATGCTTTGAAATTGAAAGCATATAAATGATACGAAATTGGGGTCGCGACTAGGTGCTGTAATTATTACCAAAGAAGTAGAACTTTACATTAGTAATTTAATATGCAATTATTGAAAAAAAAAAATTGCGCTGGAAAACCGTTGAAAGATTCATAAATTGAATCAAGAGTCAATGGATGGAGTGTGCCATTACTGAAAGAGGACGCGATTCGGTGAATCAACTCCTAGATAATTAGAGGTCCATGAACCTGTTTTTAGCAGCATTTAATTTTTTTGTATGTAATTGGAAATGGCGTGCGAAACCTGCAAAGCCGATAGATATTATAGGTACTTAACGCATCGCAGCAACAAAATAAGGTTCAAAATAGCGATGCGTTTGATGTAAGTTGAATCGAGTGACCACCAAAATAAATAATTATACAATGGAATAATTTTTAGGTATTTCTTTACTTGATTAAATACCCTTTATCATCACATCTTTACATAAAATATATAAAGATGATGGGATAGTTTACGCTCAAAATTTTGAGAATTATGCGAAGAAAAATATTTTTTGATCTCTGTTTTACGATTGTTTTATCATGATAATATTTTATGAAATATTTTTGAATAAGACTTTTTTCTTTGAACATTTGACAGTAAACTCATTTTTTTTGTACTTGTAATAGGTATGTAACTATGTACCAATACCTACGCCTAACTGTGCCACAAAAAACTGAGCGTTTTACGGTTTCAAGCTGATTACCATTACCGACTGCCAGATCTTTCTGGTATTTCTTTTTGCAGATATCAGCAACATGTAAATAATTATTCTATTTGATATGTCGACAGACAAAACTATTTCGAACCTTTATACTTATCAATTTTGTGGCTTTGTCAAACAGCCATATTCTATTTGACCTACAAAACAACCAGTTTAGTGGTCGTACAACCCGCGAAACCACATCTGATACTGTTATTATAATCATAATCAACTGTTTTCCATTTAAAATATTGCCAGTATTTTTTTTAACAACTCGTTGCCCGGCGCTACTTCGTTCGCGTGGGGTCCTACCCCCTACCCTACCCTGATCCTACACTACTCCTACCCTACCCTACTCCTACCCTATTTTTAAAAATTTTCTCTGCGTAAGAACCATCCTCGTACTTCAAGGAATATTCTACAAAAAGAATTAGCGAAATCGGTTCAGCTATTCTCTAGATTTGCGCTTAGCAACACATTCAGCGATTCATTTTTATATTATAGATAGACTTTAACATTGTCTGCTTAGCCACAACTATTCCTGTCGATCTATTCTGTAAAAATCTCACTGTGAAAAGTTAGGTGAAGTGAGCTTAGACCTTAGAGTGAGCTGTCAATAGTGTCAATCCCTAGCATTAGTTGGAATGACAGCTCACTCCACACTCACTTCACCTAAGTTTTCACGGTGAGATGGTTACAGAATCGCACTGCTAACTCTATTTTTTGCAGATGAATGATATTGAAAAGTTACTTCACACCTATGTCACCGAGTGCTCTCCAGCAAGGACACAAATCCATTCAGACTTCTTAATAAATCTGAAGGATAAGAACAGAGATGTTATTAGCATAAGCATAATCAGCCTCTAGGTTCCCACTGCTGGGAATCAGGCCTCCTCTCTGTGAGAGGGAGTCATTAATAATCTACCACAGAGGCCAAGTGCGGGTTGGTAGATAAGAGAGAGAGAGGCGAGATGTTATTGCTTTCACCAAAGTAAGAGAAGAAACTCATCAACATACTCAAAAGGAAGGAAGTCTCAGTTGAATCAACTATTATTAACAAACAAGAAAGCATAGTCACTATCAGACAGACAAAACAATGGTTCTCATGCAGCGGGTGTAAACAAAATAAGTCAATAACCCCTGCACAGTGAGTGTTATGTTGTAAACATAGACTGGCTGGCAAGTTTGTGTATGTTTTGTAAGGTATGATGTGTATGTAGTATAATGTTTATGGTAAGGGATTATGTGGGCAATTTTGTTGTTATTTGATTAGGTGATTGAGGGTTTTCAATGCAATTTGGACGATAATGATTGATATTATTATACGATAATTACATAAGCATGAACATTCCACAGATCTATAAATAAAATTTAAATGATTAGTTCAATTCAATCTAAACTAATATTAAAAGGAGAAAAGATTTTACATTTTCTTTGTTTGTTATGCTTTCACATTAAAACGGCTGATCGGATTTGGATGAAATTTGGCACATGGATAGACCATGATCTGGATAAGGACATAGGAAACTTTTTATCCTGATATTCCCATGGAATCTAGACTTATGCGAGTGAAACCGCGGGGCGCAGCTAGTAATTGAAAAAGTAATTAGTTTATTAAGGGCTGATTTCCACCAGATAACTTTTATTTGCAGTATAAATTGATGTTTGACAGTTTTTGTATGAAATAACTAGCAAAATTTCAAAATAATTCCTCGAATAAAGTTATCAGATGATTGAAAAATCAGGCCCAATTAAATTAAACTTAAAAGAAATGGTATGGTATGGTGTATAGTATAATATGTGTCAATGTCCCTGCCACCCTTTATAAAATACAGTTGCTTAATTTCTTCTAGATTAAGCTGGGCAGGAAATTTAATACAAGCGGGCTGGGATGTTTAAAATTAAAGAGTTATCAGTTATTTTTCTACACAACATTTGGTAAATTAAATTATAATTGTCTAAAGAGAAAAGATTACTTCACAATAATAATAAATGTATAATATACAATAACAAACTAATAACAACTTCATATAAAATATTCTAGATACCTCTGGAAGATAAATAAATTTGTAAGTAATGGAATAAAAAACCAGTTTGAAGCATAAAATTATCAGATATGACTAAACTTTTGCAAGTTGTAAACAGCATAGATTATTTTTTTTAATGGCTTGAACTTAGCAGATAGTTTTTTTTAAAACTAATTATTGATTTAAAAATAAGACACCGACACCCTGATAGTCCTCAAAAAAAGATCCAAGAGACCAAGATCAAGTTCCTACCATAAATAAATATTTTTATTTTTTAGAACATTCAATTATTCTCGGTGAAACTGGCTGGTTTTAACCACTGCAAAAATATTGTCTTTTGTTTTACCAATAAGAAAAGTTAGGAGTCCTTCCCAATTAGATAAACAAATCTATTTTGTGGGAATGTTAACACCAAGTTTCTGCTAATTAGTGAGGATTTCATGATATTTATAGTAAAACAATAGCTTTTCATAATTCTTTTGTTTACGAAACAATCATAGTTAATTCATATGCCAGACTGCGCATGCGCTGGCAATCACACTACCATGAATGATGACTTGGAACATCTAAAAATAACAAACACATGGTCGAAAAATTAACGCAGTAAACAAAAATAAATACTCACGGCCATCGGTGAAGCTGTCTGTCGCGTCCAATGGAATGATGAGTAGCGGCAAAATTCCGCTGAGCCCAACCAGGATTGATGCTAGGCCAGCAAAAAGCCATGGATGCTCATCGAGCTGCTCCACAAAAGCGTACATGTATTCTGGTAAATAGCTCTCCATTGATACTTTCCGCGGTTTATTTTTTTCTGAATAAAAAAGTTCCTTTTTCAAAAGTCCACAAACCCGGTGCAACTTTTTTTCAATGCTTTATTAACCAGCCAGTACTACTGATACATAGTCAAAACAACCGGCGGATACTGTTTCACGCGATGAACTGAATATAATCAGCACACTGGAGATGTTCGCATTTCCGAGTTCTGAGATAAAGCAAGATGCCCGAGAGCAAACGAACTAATCTACACTGAGACTGAGCACGTCCGACGGATATTGTCCTTATCTGTCTCAGATATTTTTTAAACAAAGGCTTGTAGATCGCCAAAGTTTCACAAATAATATTTTTGTATTATGCGCACTAGAAATATTTTACGAGTATCATTGACACCCCGCCAAAGAACATTGCAAAACAATACGACGAGAATACGATGAACGACTAAACTAAACGAACGAAACCAATGCTCAGTCGGTCTCGATCAAATCAATCAGCTGTCAGTTTGACAGAGATAGCCGAGTGAACGAGTGAACCATGAGTGAACACAGAACAGTAGAAAATAGGGAATGAATATAGAGTTTTAATGTTACCAGCTATATAAAAATGTTTTATACCCAAGTTCCACATAATTATAATTCGTTATTTTCTACCACATAGTTTTAACGAACTAGGTTTCAAGACTTATCTTTTTGTTATTATTGTAACAAGAATGTGTGTTTAAGTTCAGCAATGTTGGCTTTGAATTACTATCTCAATAAAAATCTAAACATATATCGTACGAATGGAATACAAACCATATTTCGATTGAATCTTTAAGATTCAGTCGTACGAAATATATTAAATGCTTACCCCTACTTACAATTAAATAAACTCAAATGCCATTCTACAAACACTTACACAACTGAATCAATACTAACGTAACTTCTAATTATTTGGATATCATCCAACAGCAACAAAAAAGTCAATGAAAAATAATTCATTCTAATTACGATTAGGCAGATGGTTTGATTAAAAATCGGTAATGCACACAACAAATTGATTATTAACAGCATTCTTGTGTCAACACAGATTCACAATTTCATACAAAATGTTCTTAAATCTAAATAGCGTTGACATAGCATTGAATCAGTCGTCGGCAGATGATGTTAGGCGGTCTCGTACGTCTACCGTAGTTGCTGTGACACGATTGCAATACGAATCTTCTTGGCAACCGCACCGTCTCACTGCGCCCAGTTCAAGCAAAATGCCGTACTTATTTTGGCCTGCCAATTTAAATATCTGACAGCATATACATAGATACATCTGCTACAATATAACTTTACACAGCGGTTCGCATTTGTACCAGACGGTTAAGAAGGACAGACAGGCGACATGACGGGAAACTTGTGGAGTTAACTAGTTCAAACTTTGTTATATGGAGTTTTCGCGCCAACTGGATTTGTGTGTGTTTTGAAGGACCTTTACAGTGATACGAAGGACTTTTTTGTTTGTGGAGAGTTAATTTAACCAGCAACCATGGATTCGTGGGGGATCTTGAATGTGGACACCGCTGCTATGGCGATCACCAGAGACGACATGGGGTCCAGTTTTCGCAGGAAACAGATTATGGTAATTATTTTAATAATAAAACAGTAATAAATGAATTTTATTACTATTTAGTACCAGATACAATTAAAAATCATTTATATGTATAGACAAAACCAAATGTGAAAAAAAAGTTTTATGCATTGGTCATTCCCTATTTAGTTTAGAATGTAATTAAAGACGACAGTGAGGTACAGAGTTTTAAATAATCTCCGGCTGGGAGACAGTCACTGATTCATTAGGGTGTAATTAGATTGACTCGTGTTTTAAGTTTTAATATCGCGCATTACCATTCCGACCAGCTCATTTTACTAGTCTGTAAACATCCATTTACATCAAATCGAATCGATCTAACAATGGATCTTTTAAAGTCTATGCCATGGGATGTGGCAGAGCTGCCTTTGTCCTCATCATAATATTTTTACAATCACGAGGATGGTGGCTCATTTTTGACTCAAGTTGACTCAACCTACATTTCTATGCACCTATCCTTAGTAGGTATATATTTCAATAATCAGCCCATAATGTTTCCACTACACTACACAGGCCACCTCTCTGTGAGAGGGATTGGCCGTAAATTATTTCATCACCACTGTTCTCAAAACGGTGAAGGGAATCATCTTGAGGAAACCGGCATGTCTTAGAAGCAAAAATTCGAAGACATGTGACATCCCTTAAAATTGTCCATTTCGTCATCATTAATTTCATAACCAGAGTTTTTAAAGTACTCAAACAGAGCAGATGTTTGTCTAGAATATTTAAGAAAAAAGTCACTAAACCGCGCTATGTTATGTTAGCATGTTTTCAGAATCAACATTTTGACTTTAATGTCCCGTTTGTTACTGTAAATGTACGAATAAACAGAGACAGTAAATTATATGTAGTTTACACATAAGATTAGACTACGCTGGATCTACGATGAAGGCATGATCAGCAGACATATGCAATGCATTAGATAAGTAGTTCCACGAGCGAGCATTGTGTTTCTTGCTAACAGATGTTTGATCTATTTCAGTTAGGTACATACAATGGCTGTAAATAAGGCATGCAAATAAGAGATGAAGTGCCTGATTTATAAGGTTGATGAAGTGAAGTCAACCTCCTTCAACTATAGACGTTCATCATTAAAAAGCTTCACAGCAATATTAATCTTGTTTTTAAAAACATGTTCTTGATGGATTATTTCGTCGTTAATCAATAAAGTTACTATGTTGTTAAATTAGCACTCTTAAAAGAACCCCTCAGTCACCGCGGATGTTCGACGGAAGTGACAGTCTATTTTTAGCTCCGTATTGCAGATTAGCAATTTTTAATTACCATACGCGTTACATGTCGTTAACATACACCATACCACTCATTATATAGAACGAAACCCTGATTAGAATGATATCTAAAAACGAAATTCTTAGTAATAATATAACGTTGGTCACATCATGTGAAGACCATGTAGAGGTGTCTTAAATCGTCTTTTGAGGAATGACACACATCTCAATGACACAATCGAAAGCCTGAAAGATTTACTTACTAACTTAAAACTGTACTTGAGCCACAGTGACTTAATGTTTTGGTATATCTGGGATATATCAACATTAAGAAAATAGGCAGTAATGGGCACTGCTGAGAGAAGTAAAAACTTAAAACTATGACAAACATTGGTTTGTTTATATAAAAATTTGTAAATCTAGTTTTTACATCTATCGGCACTCAGAGCAACAACAAGCGCAACACGTCATACTTATAGCTACAGATATATTGTTTATATTATATAGCGTGTCGGTTAAGAGTACATATTACATTTTCCCCTACCAAAAATCGTTTAACGTGTCTGAAATTTTCATTTCAAAAAGCCTGTTATAAAAATTGAGAATCTAGGATGCAAGAGCGAGCGAAGCAAACTCGGGAATTTGAGCGTCCCCTTCGTACGTACGGTTCGAAAGGCTAAGGTTAAGGACAGATTCCAAAACCTAAACTGCTGTTAAACAAGTTTAAGCTTTTCTTCATAACCGAAAACAGAACATATTCAAGGTGGGGTGCTAAAATTTTTAGGCTCGTTTCACTCGCTCTTGTATTCTATATTATTATGTTGTAAGTATTTCTTCTAGTTGCTTGGGCTTTCCTACATAAGTCGACAATGCAACACCAATTTTAGAAAATATAAAACAATACCTAACCTGTTCGAGGCGAGTTGTTGAAATTTTCGAGCTAGCTTCGGGCCCTCTTCTTAGCCTACATAATCTACTGTTATAATATCTACTATATCTAATACGATATTTATCAAAAATTGCTGCGGGCAAATTGGTCCACTGTCTGATCTGGGAATCGAACCCAGGAACTCTTGCTCAGTAGTAGCGCTTGACTAGACTAGACCACCGACGAGGAGATGTACTACCTCCACAAAAATATTCTTAGCACCCATGACTTTCCCCCCAAAATCTTGGGCTGCCACCGCGCCTGACCCCAACGTAGTTGGGTAAAGCCTAGGTAGATTTAAATAAAGATTTGCTTTTGGTTATGTTTAGCACACCTGCATAACTCCACGCACGACTGAATTTCCCAAAGGGGTAAGCACAGGATGGCGCGTGTATTTTGCTCGATCTATCGTTATCTTTATCTTAAATGCGTATCTTTACCTTGTAGACTGAGGATTTGAAGATAATATTCTATTTTTATTAAGTACTTGTTGCCAGGCCTACACTGTCCTCCCCTACCTATTAATACTGTAATTTGAAAACATTGTAAAAGCTGATTATTTTAAAAAGAGTAACAACAGTGAAGTTATTTTCGGCTCTTCTCCATAGGAAACGACCAATTGGAATCCTTCACCTAGCCTCGGACGTTTAGATAGACGTGCCCATGTGTCCTCCCAGTGAGAGGGAGTGGGCTGTAATCCACTACGCGGGCCCAGTGCGAGTTGGTAGGTGTCACATGTCTTCGAATTTTTGGTTCTTTTCTTATGTGAAATAAAATATTTTGATTTTGAGTTCGTTTACCAGCATCAGTAATTCAGTGCTACTTTGACTTAGGAGAATGGAAAATATGAATGTTGGTTTGGTTTACTTAAAATTATTTTGATCATTCGGCGTTGAGAGCTGGAGGCTCTGTGTGAAAGGATGGACAACTGCCCCTACATAAGATTAACTAAATTAAAAATCATTTATTAGTCTTAGTCTTAGTGCGATCAAGCACTGCCGTCGAATACAACTCGTTTTATATCGCACAGGCAGTTAGGGCGCATACGAAACCACTAGAATATCGTTCAAAAGATTACATGGTACTTCCATATAATAATGGAAATATTTTAAGGCTATCAGCATAAAAACACATCGTATATGTCTAGTCTCTAGTACCTACATATAGGGGAATGCCCCATCTCATTACGTCAACATACATCGCTTATGCTATAGGCAGATTGTCACCTTAAAAATAATCTGAGTGACAATGACATACGATTGATTTGTGCCAAACAATTACTTGTAGTGATTATAAGCAGGCAATCAGTCGTGTGCAGGCTATTAAGAAAAGTGCATAAACAATAATTAATTATTCCATAATGCAGGATGAGGAAACACAAACGCTAGGTTCCTACGTTCCGAAACCTCCACCTACTCCACCAAGGAGGAAGGTAATCTTTGGACCATAAACAAGTTAAGGATGTGCAGTGATTGTGAATCTTTTGACAAGTGCAGAGATTTTAATATGGAAGGTTTTTTTTCTTCATTTCGAAATCTTCCATTGTTCCCAAATCATTCCCAAGTTTCATTAGCAGTACCTACCAATCTCTTTAGAGAAATAGCACAAGAATGCAGCAGAGTTGTTTTCTTTTTCTTCTATTCACTTACGTTCGTCATCTTTATCTTCGTCTATTAGTAACTGTGGAGACTAAATCTAAATTCGTAGGAATACATCTGTTCGTTTACAAATGGACGGCTTAGGTTGGCGCCACTTCCATTACACCTTAGGCTTTTCGCCGTCACAATATTGACGTACCATGTTCAGAATTCAGATTTGTACCGCGAAATCATATTTAGATCGAGATGTGCAGCTATTGTTACATTTGGTGAATGTTGTGCCAGTTCTGCAGTTGTAGTTTATATCAAATCATTATTATCAGATGTTCTTGCTGTCACGTTAAAAATAGTTAAGGTTTTGTTTTACACAGAAAAGCTTCATTTAAAGTTCAAACATTTTTGGACGCATTCCTTCTTTGGGAATCATTCAAAGGTAATTTGAAATCCATTAGTATGGTAGATGAAAGCTTTGCGAATGAAACAAGACATAAATCTTTGTCCAAAATTTGTTTTGCATCTGTTTCATTCTCTATCAAGATTGCATTAACTATTAGGTAGCCTAGCATTATAATTAAAACGTTGTTACTGCAGAAATTGATCTGATAGACGTGATCCTACAACGTGAAATTTCAAATTAGGTATTTATGGCATGTAGCCCTGTTGCCGACAATTCGCCGCCAAATTTTCTCAATCAACTTTCGCTCTTATCAGCAAATTCATACAAGTGATAGTTGTATAAACAGATGATTTATTTTTATCTCAGGAATCGTACGTCTCACCAAAAAAATTGTGTCAGCAATAAAATAAATGTACGACTTGATTCTATCTTATAGTAATTATAAGAGAACTAAATAATGATGGAATAGAACAATCTTATTCGCACAATCCACAATCTTTAGCTCATCATCATCATCATTTCAGCCGAAAGACGTCCACTTCTGGACATAGGCCTCCCCCAATCAAATCCACTTCAACCGGTTCCGTGCTTCTCGCATCCAACGGGGTCCTGCGGCTATAACAAGGTCGAAGTGACCGAAATTAATACAATGCTCACTTACACGAGCCGAAAAACAATATATTAACACGAGTTATACACAAACAGATCGGCGCCTGAGTCACAATCCAGGAAATACCGCCCTGCTTGCCAAGTTATGTCTGCACAGACATATAGACAATACGTTGTACATAGCTATCACCTCGGCACGGCTATACAGTTGCGGTGACCGAGGACGAAGAGCGAAAGACGATTGATTGACTGACAAAAAGATAAAAGATAATTTTGAGATATCACAGATGTGTGGCGTTGATTAATTTGAAAGAGAAGGTCAATGAATAAGGCATCTGAATTTGGTATTAGTTTTCACTTTCCCTATAACATTAGAATTGCCTTAAGAGGGTACAATTTATTACGATAATGGGCAGTCATGGACCACGAGGAGGGCAGCAAGGAAGAATAAAGTAGTGGGTGTATTCTGCACGAATTCAATGGTATTTGTTTTTATATCATTTATTTCTTAGCGTACCATTTCTTTAGCGGTTTTAAATGATCTAAGTAGCACCAATAAGATAATTTAAAACCGCTAAAGAACCACACTGTTGCACGACCAGAAGGCGCCTAGAGACATGTAATGCATCTATGTTAATAGAAAACATAATCTATGGTGTTGACGCACTTGGCTACGTAGCACACGGATTTTGAGCAGAAGAAATCCAAATCGGTATCTTCATTAGCTACTGCTACTTATAGAATTTGAAATAGACAGAGCAGCCTTTTTATCATAAAAATCTTGTTTAAAAGTTTTATCGCACCATCAAAGATCTGAATTTCAACTTCGCGCCACGTACGCCACACTTTCAAATTTCCCGCTTCCCAAAAATTTATTGAATGATATAAAATATCAAAAGCCGTCACCATTAATTAAAAAAATTATATCATCATGAGCAGCTGTACGCATTTCTCCAGTCATACCGTGTCATTTTATTTTAAAGAGTAAATAATCAACGAATTACTGAAATATTTCGTACACGCGCACTTTCGCCCAATCCCGGATGGTTCCAAAATTAACCTGAGCGTTCCATTTATGCGCTCGAGTCGAAGTTTACGTGTGTATCAAGTAAATCTGGAAAGATTTCGGCCAGAAAATAGTATATTTTAATGTATTTTTCGTGATTTATTTAGTGTGTAGTATAAAAATTCGTTATGGATATCCCAACTGATGTTTGGGGGCAGTTGGCTTTGGAAGCCAGTCAAGTTTACTTGACTGAAGGCGGGCAAGTCAGGAGCCCGTTCGCTAACACGGTAATGTTATGTAAATGTGTTCTTGTTATTGTTTAGATTATGTTTACATATTTTTAAGGGTGGTCCGTGCGTACATTTAACCCTAGAGAAATTAATTCCTTTGCAAGTAAGGCGGCATTAGGATCTATAACACTAAAAGTGACGTTTAATGATTATAATTTAATTAGATATTACACTTATTACTACTCCACTCTACTTATGACAGCAGCTGTGAAAGATAATCATTAATTCCTAATAGTAAGGTGCCAATATGCAGTCACAACGCTTGCCACGAACGAACGACAAACGATAAGAAGGATAAAATAACTTAACATGATTCCTATTTTGTTTCAGACTATAGAGAAGTTACCAGACAAAGTATTACTGAATATATTTTCGTATCTTACACATCGAGAAATATGTCGAATGGCGACGGTATGCAAAAGATGGCGCATGGTCGCCTACGACACAAAACTATGGACCCACGTCAGTTTACGACCAGAAATCTCAGGATTACATGTTGGTAGGTTTACACTCTATAAATAGAACCCATAAAGTGCAAGTCAGAAATTAGAACCACATGGAATGAATGATTTTCTACCAGAAAATACTGTTTTTGTTACGTTGCAACCCTATCGTATGTTTTATTTTATTTTGCATTAGCTGTGGTGATGTTGGTATGATACTTTATAAAGTTGCTAATAGATGGCGTTAGTATGACGAATACTGAAATACCTAATTTTTATCGCGCCAAAATCAATGTAGAGTTCGGTAGAGGCGTTATTAGAAATAAAAATCAGTTCGCCTAAGATGATATTAAATCCTATATTACAAGAAATGAAATGATGCCAACTCTGTAATTATCTACTAAGCATAATAAAATTGTATTCCTTTCGCAGATATTTTATAATCTCTGACAGCAACCTTATTGCATCAACATTAAAGATCAAAGAAATAGGAAAAAAAAATAAAGATAGAATAGATGGAATAGAGATTTTTCATTAATATCGAATTAAAGTACAATAAAACCTCTTATTTTCAGGATCACTGGAGTCCCTTTTAGCACTAATATCGATAAGGTTTGGGCCTTCCTTGAGGTACATTGAGCTGCCTATAGAACTGATTACCCACACCGTTCTACACGAGCTGGCTGCCAAATGTCCTAACTTGACGCATATGCTGCTAGATTTTAGTACTGGTAAGTGAACATAATGCATTTTCTATTAGTACAAACATAAATAGGTACATATATTTGTCAGCTACCTGTACCTATCTACTTAAAACTTTATGGTTATGTATTACCCGTACATGCACCCAACACCATTTCATCCGCATAGTTCGTGATACCCATTTCAATTCCTCCTTACTTCAGTACACTTCGCCCTAGCCGACGTCCTCTATTCGAAATACCTCAAACCGGTACCATAACCCTTAAGACCAGTCCATTGTACCTAGCCCTCACCCATAGGTATCAACAACATTCTGTTATAAATGATGAGTCCTCAGGCCTCAGATGTCTTCGCGAGTACTGAACTGGAATTCCTGCACACTGCTACTCGATACCTGGAGTCCATTGCCACTCCCAGTATAATCTCCTAGGAGTAGATAAATTAAATAAAACAGTTTCTTGTTATAATAATTCTATTTCAATTTATCCTAATTTTATCTTAGGTATAGCTAATTTTGACCAATTTTGTTTAATTTCATCAAAATTTGCCCATTTTTACTATATAATTTAACTTAATTTTATGATTGTAAGACATGTGTAATTATAATTACTAATATTGACTACCTACTTAATAACTTGTATGTGTGGTGCAAACTGTTAATATAAGTTGGTTATTAGTAAATAAATAAATATGCTAAGTAGGAATTTACGTGAAAAACAAAATGACTTGCTTACCAAGTGATGGTAGTCTGCACATTTGCTTTCAAGTTTTGACGCCTCGATGAGCGCCGGGTGCTATGAGTTTGCTGCACCCGTGTTGCCTGTTCGAGTATTTGATTCCTGTCCAGCATGTGACGAAATATTTACAACAATAATCCCAGTTTATATAAGCAAGTTTTTGTTTTGTGTTCATTACTGCATTTACGATAGATATGATTTGTCGAATCAATGTCTATTGAGTGCATATCTTACGCCCGGTTTCAAACGACAATCAAGACAAAAGTAAGGTAACAAATTGTCAACTGCTGTGATTGATTGATTGAAATCTACCGCCAGCGTTTAATTTTGACAATAAGACGTTGATTTTCATTTCATAAATCGGATGTTAGGAACTCAGAAACTGAGAATCAGCAGAGTCCTACTTTTGTATTTCCTCTCCAAGGCATCTTGCTGTGAGTGGAATAAAGAACCTTCTCTTTTTTGTTGAAGCTTAAATAGGAAATGCTGGGGTGTCGATCAGGGCTTTTCCGTTCTTGTAAGATTAGCCGGGAGACACAAAACGTAAAGACCTTTGCCCTGTACGGCCCAACGACTTAGCTGGGCAGTACACACGGCTACACATCAAGCTATACATTTCCAGTTTTAGTTGACCTCGCATTGTATAGGTTTATCGTACGATCAGAAGTCAGTTTATACTGGTTATGTATAGCTTGATGTGTAGCCGTGTGTACAAGGTGACAGGGACAGGGACGCGCAAACTGAAACCATGAATTCAGCACATGATTCTAGACCCCCTAGAAAATAAATCACCAGTTTCATAGAAAAGTGAAATACCTACGTAACCAAATTGTATGAAACAGCAATTTTTTTTTATTTAATTATTTATTTATGTTAGCCTACGCTGTTCCACTCCTGGGCAAAGGCCTCCCTCCACTCCTTCCATCTCCCGCGAGCCCGCGCGTCCTCCTTCCAGTTTTGACGAAACCTATCCAGCTCGTCCCGCCATCTCCTACGTGGTCTGCCGCGACCTCGTTTCTCTGTCGTTTTTTTAATAACCGACGAAAAATTTGAATGCTTGGGGTGGTTCAGAATCATGTACTGAATCCATGGTAACAGGCTGCACGTCGATGTTCCTGCCACCTGCATAGCTATGAATCACAACCACTCGATACGCTTCCGTACCGTATCGAATATCAATCAATATAATTATCGTCAGACTCCTCTAAACTCGCCCCTCCCTCTCTCTAAGGATCTAATCCAAAACCCGACAATTTTGTCAGTACCTATATGAGCTTGTTTAAAATCGACAGATATTTTTTATTCGTGGAATAAAATTGACGTCTGACAGAACTTGTAAAGGAGAACTGCGCAAATTCAAAATTGGTACTCGTATAAAATTATCTGGCGTTGGAAGAATCTGCCCTAAATCAAATAGGCGACCGTTATTTTTGCGACAGCTGTATGCTGTCTGGTGCAAAACAATTCACGTTATCGAATGAAAAATCGAATATGTGTCATTTTCGATACGATAGCCTGTCGGATTTTTTTGAACAGCTATGCTGTAACATAATAAACATTTTTTTTTTAAATTAAAACCTCGTCCTTCTCTCATATTCCAGCCATGCAGCTGCACGACTTCTCAGAGATGCAAGCGTTCCCCACAAAGCTGCGGTACCTCTGTATCTGTCTGTCTGAGGTCATCTTCATGGAAGGCTTCATGAGGAAGATCTACAACTTTATCAATGGCCTGGAGATTCTGCACCTTATTGGTAAGTTTAGTGCAACTGTAGCCTTAGCCGACACCGACATACAGATGTTTTTATAATTTATCCACTAACGAATGTGGAGTTCCTAACTTATTATGGAATAAGTACCTATGTTATTTTATAACTTTGTAATCATGTTTATGGACTTCGTCTGAAATAAATTTCTTATTATTAGTATGGAGTAGATACTGGATTTGAGATCTAGGCGGTTGTTACTTGATGTCATGACACTGCACGGCATACCTATGCAATAGCGATCACAAACAAATTGATGTTGATCAGATTTTATGTTGATCAAAATTGACATTTGAGGCCAACTCCTCCCTATTGTAAAGACTACACTGACAAAACTCTTTCCATCTCTTTCAGGCACTTACGAGAAGGTAGAAGAAGAAGAGGAGGAGATATACGAAGTCATCAACGTCCACAAACTCAAGTCTGCCACCCCCAACCTTCGCGTCATCAACCTGTACGGCATTAACTTCGTGGATGATTCCCATATCGATGCGTTCAGCTCCAATTGTATTCAGGTAATGTTAATTAATCAATATGTTTAATTATTTAGTTACCACCATGTGACCATGGATACTTTTTATACTGGTGGTAAGCATAAGCATATCAGCCTATAATGTTCCCACTGCTGGGACACAGGCCTCCTCTCTACGAGAGGGAGTCCCTCTTATAGAGAGGAGGGATCCCAGCAGTCCCTCTGAGGGGATCATAATCCATCTCACGGGCCCATTGCGGATTGGTCGATGTCAGCCATGTCTCGAATTTTTGGTTCCAAGACATGCTGGTTTCCTCACGATATTTTTTCCTCGTGGTTAATAGAAAAAATATCCCATGGGAATGCCAGTGGGATACCTAATATCCGACCTATACGAGGGCATAAGCTAGCAAATCATAGATTTGGTTTTCCTCGAAAAGATAGGACATAAAAATAAACAGGATTTTAAATACCTAAACACGTTAAGTAGTAAGAGTTACGCTAGCTAATTTAATTTTACCCTGTTAGGTGGTTACTTTGTTAATTCTACAAGCATTGTCATCAAATATTTGTATGACCTACATGTATTTGTTCCGAGTCTGGGTGTTTGTCTATCTATAATATGTATGTATTTACAAAAAAAAATGTATATAAGTAGTTTATCAGCCATCTTGTTACCATAACACAAGCATTAGGTTGCTTAGCTTGGGACAAATGGTGCTGTGTGAAATGTCCAGGGATTTATTATTATTATTATTATCTGTTTACAGCTGGAGTGCCTGGCGGTGAACTTCTGCAACAAAGTGACGGGCTCCACCATGAAGACTTTGTTCCAGCGCTCCAGGAGACTCACCTGCCTGCTTATGAATGGTTGCAGTAAGTTTTGTCACTTTGTACAAAAAAACTATTAGACCTTATCTATGAAATTGCCGATTTTTGATACTGGCTATTGTGATGATCGATATCTTTAATTCTATTTAGAATTCCAAATTTAAATTAATTTTATAATAATATAGTACGAGTTTTGCATGCTGTTTTTGAAAATCAGTTGTTCATTTGTTTTCCCGACGTTCTTTTTTTTTTAAATATCACTATTTCTGTAACCATGGAAAAATCGAAAATGCGCGCTATTTTCCTAAAATATAGTGTATAGTCTATGTTTTCGAATACGAGTTCCGTCGGGGCACCAACGCAGCAAAGACATCACGCAATATAATCGATGTGTATAGACATGGTACCGCATGATTACAATTTTGACGCTAATGTCGTCAGCTAGCTTTAAGAATGAATTTAAGTTTTACTCAATTTGCTCATTCCGAGCGATAAGACTTTAGTAGGTACTTCACCCACTGCTGAGCTTCTACAATTTGCGAGTGGCAATAAAAACGGCTGCATAACCGTGATGATTTTGAAAGACGCGTAGACAACGTTGGGTTAAGTTAGCTGTCCTGGCATTATTTTTTTAGCAATATCACAAATATTCAGTGAAGCTTGCTAAAACTCCAACCTCATTTCCGTCAGGTCTTCAATCCGAGCACGTAATGCAAGTGGAATGGGAGAAGTCTTCGATCCAAGAGCTGGACGTAACAGCCACGGACCTGTCGACGGAGTGCCTCATCGACATGCTGACCCGGACGCAGAACCTCAGGTTCTTGAGCGCCGGACAGATCAACGGGTTCAACGACACTGTGCTGAAGGCTTGGATGGAGTCCGGCACTGCGAGGTAAGGCCTTATACAGAGTGGCGATTAGGTTATCACATTAAATAATACAGGGGTCATTACAAGTTGTTAAGTCTGTTAAAATAATAAAATTTAAATTTTACTAAAAATGGAAAAAAGAAACAAATAAAATAATTAGCGTAAAAATTGTCATGACATAAACCATCCTTGATAATAAGTCACTAAAGTGTGAACGTCAGAATGACTGGCCAAAATGACCGATCAGCTTTAAAATATTACTAAAATCTAATACCTATTTGCTACTATTTGATACCTTTGTTTAAATAATTAGTACCTAATTAACAACCGAGAAAATGAGTTTACAAAATGGGCAGTCATTCTGATGTCAGGATGACTGCCCACATTTAGAATCTCCACGTAAGGGCTCCAAAATTTAAATTCGCCTTTACAAAAATTTAGTACCTATTTGATACCTAAACATATATTTTTTTCTAGATTTTTAGGGCAAAGAATAAAGATTTTTTTATAGATTGACTGGCCAAAATGACCGATCAGCTTTAAAATATTACTAAAATCTAATACCTATTTGCTACTATTTGATACCTTTGTTTAAATAATTAGTACCTAATTAACAACCGAGAAAATGAGTTTACAAAATGGGCAGTCATTCTGATGTCAGGATGACTGCCCACATTTAGAATCTCCACGTAAGGGCTCCAAAATTTAAATTCGCCTTTACAAAAATTTAGTACCTATTTGATACCTAAACATATATTTTTTTCTAGATTTTTAGGGCAAAGAATAAAGATTTTTTTATAGATTGACTGGCCAAAATGACCGATCAGCTTTAAAATATTACTAAAATCTAATACCTATTTGCTACTATTTGATACCTTTGTTTAAATAATTAGTACCTAATTAACAACCGAGAAAATGAGTTTACAAAATGGGCAGTCATTCTGATGTCAGGATGACTGCCCACATTTAGAATCTCCACGTAAGGGCTCCAAAATTTAAATTCGCCTTTACAAAAATTTAGTACCTATTTGATACCTAAACATATATTTTTTCTAGATTTTTAGGGCAAATAATAAAGATTTTAATAGAGATTTTTTTTTACTATGTTAAATAATACAGAAAGACAAGCAACAAGAAATGATTAATCTGTTTTATTTTTCATTGTGATATATTTATATGACTTTCTGTATTACATAGTAAACAAAAAACCTCTAATAAAATCTTTATTATTTGCCCTAAAAATCTAGAAAAAATATATGTTTAGGTATCAAATAGGCAATAGAATTTGTACCTCCACCCAGTTCTAACTGTATTGGACATTATAAATCTCATTGTCTAGGGGCACAAAATGGCAATGCTTTGATGATTTGTCCACCAGAATAACAAAAAGCAATAAAAGCTTCTACGCACATAGCATTATATATACAAGAAATGATTAATCTGTTTTATTTTTCATTGTGATATATTTATATGACTTTCTGTATTACATAGTAAACAAAAAACCTCTATTAAAATCTTTATTATTTGCCCTAAAAATCTAGAAAAAATATATGTTTAGGTATCAAATAGGTACTAAATTTTTGTAAAGGCGAATTTAAATTTTGGAGCCCTTACGTGGAGATTCTAAATGTGGGCAGTCATCCTGACATCAGAATGACTGCCCATTTTGTAAACTCATTTTCTCGGTTGTTAATTAGGTACTAATTATTTAAACAAAGGTATCAAATAGTAGCAAATAGGTATTAGATTTTAGTAATATTTTAAAGCTGATCGGTCATTTTGGCCAGTCAATCTATAAAAAAATCTTTATTCTTTGCCCTAAAAATCTAGAAAAAAATATATGTTTAGGTATCAAATAGGTACTAAATTTTTGTAAAGGCGAATTTAAATTTTGGAGCCCTTACGTGGAGATTCTAAATGTGGGCAGTCATCCTGACATCAGAATGACTGCCCATTTTGTAAACTCATTTTCTCGGTTGTTAATTAGGTACTAATTATTTAAACAAAGGTATCAAATAGTAGCAAATAGGTATTAGATTTTAGTAATATTTTAAAGCTGATCGCTCATTTTGGCCAGTCATTCTGACGTTCACCACTAAAGTCACTAGACACGCGTGAGGCAATGGTAACAAGAATTCAACACGAACTTTATGTTATTGTTACTAAGTAAACATAAATTAAGTTTAATGTTGTTAGGTAAATACTGAAACGAAAAAAAGGTCCCACGACTAAAGTGTTAATTGTTATTAATTATTTTAATTGTGTATGTTTAATATACGTTATGTAGAATACGTGGTTTCAATTCATGTGATAACCTAATCGCTACACTGTAGGTATATTTCTACCCTTAAGAAACATTGCCGTGAGGTTTGGAGGGTACTACTAGGTCCTGTGGAAATTATGGGCGCAAGACTTTCAACTGCCTAAAAAGTTACCGATGAATCCACAGTCACGATTGATGCCAATTTAATAAAGCGATGGGACGTCGGCCAGTTCGCCAATTCCAAGCCCAAAGATAATACTTGTTTAAGGACCTAGGTACTAGACAGCCGGCGCCCAAGTGACACTAAACTGCTAAAATATGGATTCTCTCAATTGAATGCCCTTACGGCCTGACTATCAAACATCTAGTTCTGTTTCGCATAGGATCGTAGCATATGCAGAGCGATGGCCGCTTTGCGCATATTTTCCCTGAACCTGTAATTTTTTTTTTGTGTATGTGTTCTTGCTCTGCGTCATGTTTACCGCGACTATAATACATATTTTCTTTCTTCTTTCTGAACACACCTTTTATTTATTGCAGAAACCTGGTAGGCCTGGACGTGGACTCATCAGACAACTTGACAGACGAGGCGCTGCACCGCTTCCTGTCGCGTCACGGCAGCCAGCTGCACGGCCTCGTGCTCAGCGGGATGCCGCACATCACTGACCAGCTGTGGCAGAGTGTGCTGCAGCTACTCGTTAACGCCAAGTGAGTGATGAAGTATCAGTTTTGCAACATAACCTTCTCAAAAGTTGCTAAGGGCTACGGCCAAACTCAAAACTAGTTGGCAATCTTTATTGTCATAGTTTTGTGTTATTGTCATAGGTTCTAGGACATGCCGGTTTCCTCACGATGTTTTCGTCTACCGTTTTGAGAGCAGTGGTGATTAAATAATTTACACAAAGTAAATTGCCTGCATGGGTGGAACCCAAGACCTACAACTCGTAATTCGAGGCATTTACTCCAACTGTGATAAAACTGACCAAATCATTATTCTAAAATGGGCTTCTTTAAGAGACTCTGCTCAGCTCTATACCACCAAACATCTAGGCCCAATCTAGGGCATGCCGGTTTCCTCACAATGTTTTCGTTCATTGTTTTGAGAGCAGTGGTGATGAAATAATTTACACAATGTAAAGCGCCTGTCTGAGTTCGAACCTAAGATCTACAACTTACTGTAGTCGCGGTCGTTACCACTTCTCCTAATCTTAACAAATTATGCATTTTGTTACAGGATACTTATTATGGGCACACAAGAACGTCTTGGCGTAAATATCCACGTTGATCAAGTAAGTTTTCTTATATAGCAGCTATACTTTAGCGAAATATTGCTTCTATTGTTTCATAAGGAGACGTAAATGTTAAGTTTTAAAGGTTTATTTGTTTAACTTTATTTTTCTTTTATGCATTACCCGTACTATCATTTATTATTTTCGAAAATTCGCGAAAAGAAATTACGTCCCTACCATACAATGACAAACTGTATTTTTTTTAAGTTTCATTTCGATATGTGACTTTTTCCGCAACCTTCTGACCATCTCACACTTTCTTCGTTATCACAAAAGTCTGTTATAATTCCAGTTGATGGACGGCATAGCGAACAGCTGTCCCAACCTGGAACGTCTGGAACTGCGCTGGGATCCAGAAAACTTACGTTTTAGCGACAAGAGTCAGAAGGCCATTGATATTCTGCGTGTAAAGTGCCTGAAACTGAAGTGTATGGTGCTCAGGTGAGTAATATAACATTCGTTTACTAAGAGTTTGGTAGATCAGTATCTTGTCTATATTGTCAACGATGCTCTAAAGTACCTACCCGTAAATTTTTATATTGTGGTCATCTAACTGAAAGACTACACAGCCGTCACTAGACAGACGCAATCAATAAAATTTGGTGAGTCTAGTGCAACTTTTGCTTCCTAAGACATATCCACAGTAAAAGGGCAGCCCTGTTGCGTTTCACTTTAAATATGACTTGAATTTAAAACATTAAATATTTTCTCCTCAGTGACGGTCGTTACTACGAGATCGTGAAAGCCAACTTCGAGCGCGCTGACCGTACTACCGTTGTCCGCACTTCGACCAGCTGCCACGTTTCCAACTACTACCTTCTGTCCAACTACAAGGATCTTGTATTTAACTAAAGCGTTCGTGTTTGTACACCATGTATTTATAATGTTATTGTTTTTAAATAAATGTCTCTTTACATAGTATTTGTGTTATATTGTTTGAGAGACGGTGGAAATAAAATCCTACTCTTACCAGCTAGGTGCTATTGTTTTTTCACTAGGCGTTCCGCAAGGTGATGCGTAGGCCCCTTGCTAATTCTTAGTTAAATACAGGTAATTTTCGATATCCATTACAGTTTTCAAAGCACTGGTATTATAATAGGTAGGTGCTATAGTTTTTTGATGGTGGGATAAGCAACAATCCTTGATAAGCCATATTTATCCTCATTCGGAGAGTTGAACAGGAAAGTCAGATATACAATGCATTTTTAGATTTCTTAAACAAACTTCTATACTATAGAAGTATGTTTAAGTATGTTTGTGGCTATATTGCCATGACCTTCAAAACTAGATTTGAATACCCTTGCAATGACAAAGAGCAAGTAAAAATTTAAGCAGCTTTTTATACAATCTAGTGTCAGACACACCTAAGCTGTTGATAGGTATTTCCATTCTAGGCTGAATGAAAACATCGAGAAAAAACTTAAGCTTACTTACTTATTATCATTATTATTTATATACATATTATTATTTCAGTCCGTTAGATTGTATTATGAAAATATTTTCTTGATTAATCAAGATAAGTATTTGTGAAATTGTCAGCACAAAGACTAATGTATTATTGAATTCGGTGAACCTATTAGGTAGGTATATTGACTAACGGCTGATTTTTCCATCGCCAGATATAAATAACCAGAGATAACAGACTCCAGGCGAGGAATAATATTGACAGTTATTTCATACAAAATCTGTGAGACGTCAATTTTATTCCACAAAAAATTATCTGTTCTATTGTAAAATCATACCTAGTCCTACCTACATTGAAAGAACTTATTTGGGCCTTGTGTAAATAATGCATGCATGTATAATATAAAAATGAATCGCTGAATGTGTTGCTAAGCGCAAATCTCGAGAACAGCTGAACCGATTTCGCTAATTCTTTTTTTAGAATATTCCTTGAAGTACGAGGATGGTTCTTACGCAGAGAAAATTTTTTAAAAATAGGGTAGGAGTAGGGTAGATGTAGTGTAGGAGTAGGGTAGGGGGTAGGACACCACGCGAACGAAGTAGCGCCGGGCAGCTAGTGTAATTATAAAAACATTTGTTGATACAGGGCCTCGTCATTAATTAAATACCTACTTAGTGGGTTTTCTAAACGATAATAATTATATTGATGATGTACCTATGAGTTCAATGTTTTTATTTGATAAGCTGGCGCTTGTCCAATACCTCACCTACGATTTTAATATTTTCAATTGATGATGCGATTGATTCGATGCTGCATTGACAAGTCGCTGAAATTCGTCCTGCACCTAAGCAGGTGATCTCTTACCTGGGAAATATTTAGGTAGGTTTATCGATACCTACCATTGTAGATCTTGACTCAGGTGCTGTCTCCACCTGTGGGTATACAGCGGCGAGGAGAACAGGAATACACGAGGAAATGTGGCCAGGAGGTAAATACGACAAAACGAAAACAAAGTCAGACAAAATGGAAAAGTCCCATATACACGATGTTTCTTGTCTGTGGGATACAATCAAATGAATTGCATCGTCTAAGCACTATTTAGACGATGAAACATCTATTGTTGCTGCAACTTGTTATCCCATCGGTAATTAAAATATCGCACGGTCTAAAATCAGGCTGAAGATAAATAAATATTCAATCATGTAAAGTCAATATATATATAACAACTTAGCTGTGGAAAGTGATAAAAGTTCGACAAGGTCAACAACTTCTGCTAGAGGTCAGCCGGTGACTCCTGTGTTTTGATTTTTTATCATTCAAACTATTGACGTTTTTGTACTCATTTATTTAATAGTCTGATAGCCGAGTTAACTGGACCAAGATATAGTGGGTTTTTTAATTGATTTTAGTGGGTAGTTTTTTTGTATTGCCAACCTTTGAAATGAAATGTTTTTCTTCTAAGACACTTTTACAAGTCAATTTTGTGAAGGCGCATCTTAGCTAACATTTCGTAGTGTGGTCTGGCGATCAAAAGTTTTTACCCACTAGCTTAGGCCATCCACAGCAAATACAAATGTGAAGTATAATAGGTGAAAACTGAACAGTTTTTAGTATCACTTCCCACGGAAGAAAGATGATGGTGAGAAATGGGAGGACTTGACCACGGAGAAAAGAAGGAATGCCGGCCGGGAAAAGGATGCAGCGGAAGGATCCAGAAAGGGTTCTGGCGATAATGCCAGCAGGATGCCGTGAAACAAAAGCGATTTCACACACTCATCGACATTTAATGCAGTAACCGAGACTTCGTAAAATCTATATTATATGCAGAGCAACAAACAACATCCTTACATGAGTAGTCATTCAAACCAACAGTTTTCCATAATATCATCACCGAGTCGTACCTTGTACAAATAGAAAAAACACACTTACTACTAAAATAATAGTTTATTTACAGTTTATTATGGGAAAAAATTACTATTTTTATATTTTTTCATTTATGTTGCCTCCAAATATTATAAGCCATTTCTAAATACCTTAACTATTTACAAATAGCTTCATGTTTTTCGTCTAATATTTTCAAAACATATCCAATATTAGGATTTTTATCGAGTACTTGCAATTTTAAAGTCTGGAACGTGTACATTACAGGAGACATCGACAAAACTAAGCATCGAGTAACCACTAAGCTTATACTAAGTAACCTCACACAGCATTGTTGAGAAAAAAAAACATGCATCACAAGACAAAATTTAAACCTTAAATCACAGGTATATCGATCTGATTTAAAATATAAAAGAAAAACAATAACTTACTATACAAATCGAAAAAATACCACTCAAATTAGTCGGTTTCCAAATTGATACTGAGTTTAATCTAAGTGGTACGCGTGGTCGCCTAGTCGAGAGCGAGTCATCTGACGCCCTCGCCCAGTAACAGTTCCGGGTCCTCTTCGAGCAGCAGGTTCTGGTTGTTAGTGTTGTCCTCGTTGCCCTCATTCTCTTTGTTACCATCCGTTTCTATTTTATATAGTATGTCGTGACACAGAGGACACCTGTCTTGAACGTACAACCACTTCCGCAAACAGACACCGTGGAAGTAGTGGTTGCAGCGAGTTATCTTAGCTGAGTGCATTTCTTGATAACATATCGCGCATACGTCGTCTAACCTATTCAACTGGTCCGCCGAGGCCTCTCGTAACGAGTTGATCTTATTGACAGCAGTGCGTCGTTTCATGAACACGGACCATCCGGCTCGCGCCTCGCACCATATGTTGAAGTAGGCGTGGATGCACATCATGACCGCGCGAATAGCTCCCCCAGACTCGAACAACAAGATCCACGCACCATTGAAAAATAAGAATATACCGAAACAAAACTCTATAGTGTTCCCGAATGCTCGGATGTAGTACACATAGTCGTCGAGCTGCTCCCAAAATGTACTTCGATACGCGTCAATTAAAAATAGTGAGTATATCATAAGGCTGACGATTACTTTGACTATAACCTCTATGCTGAACGCGCTCACAGCTAATAACCACGTGGAAATTGTGTGCTGCGACCATAGGTACACAAGCAAAGAGATCGGGAACATTATTAGGAAGCCACACACTCCCAGAGCTCTGACGTGCCTGTGTGTACTTGGATTGTGCGATGCGCTCAAAGACATCAGCATAGGGTTCACAATGTTGTGCAAAAAGTGCAAGAGAGCTGTGAACAGCAAACAGAAGTTCCTACATAGTCGTATGAACCTCTTCTCAGGGTTTAATGATGTTAATCCTGTCTGCAACGCAAGTATGTAGAACAGGATGGCCGAAACTGTTCCTATACTTTTGTCTTCTTCTTCGTCCGTTAACAGAATCCATTGGAAGAAATTACCGATATAGTGGCAAAAGAATGAGATCACAGAAGTCATGCCAAGCACGGCAGTAATTGTCTCGCATCCAGTTACTAGCAGCGATTTGGTCATCGAAGCTAGCGATTGAACAGCTAATAAAGTAGAAACTTTCAGGCCTTCTTCGGCCTCCTCGTCGTAGTTGTCCACGAGGAGCATCAGGGCGTGTTCAGCGACACGCAACACCCAGAATACTCGCAACACGCACGGTACATTCAACCGCATCCATTCTGTTTCCACGAGTGCCGACAGTCCGTAGTTACTAACGAACAATCGGCCGTGCTGATATCCCGCGTACACCACCTGTATCACATTGTACGCTGACGACCATAACACGTACTTCACCAACAACAGTGGCAACAGAGTGGAGAACACCGGCGAGTGGTGCAGGAGGTTCGGAGGAACTGGCAACATCGCTAGGAACGAGGGTGCCATGAAGCTGATTGGTAGAAGCTTCTGTATGGTCGAATGTCGGGGTCCGAGGTGGACATACTTGAATATAACAGCCAATAAGAACTGTATAGCGTAATTTTGTATGACCAAAATACCTGGTCCATCGACGTCGATGAGATTTTTAACGTTTAAATTTAATATGTCTTCTAAGATGCTGGTGGAATGGTGTGGTGAGTTTTCGACTAGCGTTAAGGCCTGCACCTGTTTTATGGCCGAAACATTGGTCCAATAGGACACGAATACTAGGCCGACAGACGTCAGGTAGAGGTACACGATGATTAGGTGCTTCGTATACAGTACGAATATGCAGAGTGCTGACATACATCCTGGAAAAGAAGAAAAGACAAATGTTAATTACTTGGAAAATTTGAACTATGGCATGAGGAGAACAGGGGAGTTTTTTTTTAAGACACTTGTGACTTATGAAAAATCTATAGACCCTAATATTGTCAGGTCTTCCTTCTTAGTTCCTAATCTAATCTTATCTTCCTAATATAGTCAAACTTGTCATGGTGACTATTTATGACAACAATAAATTAAATTATTATGATGATTACGTTACTAAGGCATTTGAATGGTCGCATTTGAATAAACAAGTTAATTTTTAATAATTCTATTAAGAGTATGCTCCGTCGCGCTACCACTACTTTTGAGGTCATGAAATCAACTTAAATGTTGTAAATTCTACAAATTCCGTGTACGCTTGCATGATTTTATATGTATCAAGGCATAAGGGGCAGTCAAACATCTTTTTAGGGTTCCGTAATTCACGTCTCGGGACCCTTATAGTTTCGTCGTGTCCGTGCGTCCGTCCGTCCTAGGCTTACCTTCCAAAAGGTTAGCGCTAGACAGATGAAACTTTGCATGGATATGTGTATTTACCACGTCGACAAAGTGCTAAAATAAAACCACGAAAACAATTTTTTTTTTGGGTACCTCGCTTATACGTAAAGTGGGGATGTTTTTTTTTTCTCGCTTCTACCCCATAGCGTGGGGTATCATTAGATAGGTCTTTTAAAAATATCGAGAGATTACTAAAACGATTATTTGATTTCGGTATCCGTTTGCGAGATATTCAACTTTTGTTAAAATAGGGCGTCCCCCTCCCTCTAAAACCTAAGCACTTGGCGGGTTTTTATAATTATTTTTATAGCCAGGAAGTGAGTATCTTAGCACGAATATTACCAATGAAACTGAACGCAGTCAGCACATCTAAACCGCGTTCAAGAGCTATCAGTGTCCAATTTCCCAGAGCAATGATGACTGATCGGTGAATGATGGTGCGATTCGCCCTTATTTGACTTAGGAAACCAACGAAAATGTCTGATCTAAGCATATCAGTGTTCTAAGACAGCTTCCAATCCGTCCTTGTTAAATAGAACAAAGCGATAGAATTTGTAAAGCTTGTCAATAGAGCTATTAATAAAAAAGGCGTTAGTTAATAAGGCACATCTAGAAGATTAGAAGTCTATGTAGGATTTGCCTCAAGTGAAGGTAGACTACATAATCAGCCTATAACGTTCCCACTGTAAGGACACAGGCCTCCTCTCGGTGAGAGGGTATGGGCCGTAATACAGCACGCGCGCCCAGTGCGGGTTGGATGTTTTCGAATGTATTGTTCTAGGACATGCCGGTTTCCTCACGATGTTTTCCTTCACAATTTCGAGAGCAGTGGTAATGAAATCATTTACACAAAGTTAAGCGCCTGTCTGGGTTCGAACCTACGATCTAATACTCAAAAGTCACATCCGTTACCCATGGGTCACCACTGCTCGCACATATCGCATATCACCACGGCATTTCATGAGTGTCTTTAGTATTATAAGGCAGAATGTAATCATTTTTGTCTCATGGTGCGTCGTCGTCTGGCAGTGACATAGATTGGTATTTCATAATTTGATGTGTTAATGACTGCATTAAAAACTTCAAGGTCAAGGTAACGTTAACTTGATAACGGTTACGTTAACTTTTTGTGACAGTCCGGCCGTCGAGAGAATGCGTTCTTGACACCTGTCAGTTTCATACGAACGAATACGTGTTTTGCGAATTTGATCTTTATTAGCTACTAGAATTGTTGCACTGACAGGTGTCTGGAACGCATTCTGTCGACGGCCAGACTGTAACGTTTTAAGAGAGTCGTCTGAAACCAGTTCTAAAAAGTTCTCAATAATATTTTTTGTTACTAAAATTGCTTTGAATAGCCAACTAGTTCAAGGGTTAATCGCCAATAATATTTACGAGTCTCAGCCTGTGAACCGCTGCAAAAAAAACCTTCTAAGGAACGCTACAAATCTTAACGACTCTGTTTTCAATTGGCATGTTTCAAAACCCAAGGTTACCAGTTTGGCGAAATCATCATTACCTTCCTGCCCTTGTCCCATGTAACTTGGGGTCGGCGTTACGCTATCATCAGTTTGGCGAAAGCAGGAAGGTAAAATCAAATACATGACTCTATTATTGTTGACCAGTCTGCGGTTAGCATAATTCAGACCTACACCAATCACGCTTCTCTATCGAACAGGTATCTTCGTCTACTATTTTTATCTTTATTGTTTAGCACAAAATACAGGTAAATCCGGTTCCGATTGCTCATTTTCGGAGCTCGAAATAAATTACTTATTCATTATTTATAAGTATGGTATCGCTACAGAAGTTTATAGGGCACCATAGCTAAGGGTACACATGAGTAAAATGGAGGTGTGATACTGAAATTGTGCAGAGAAAATATATCCCACAAAACCGAATACAGCTGCTGTCTGCTGTTTTGTGTAGTACGTTTTTACAGTACAGTCGAAATAAAATAAAACGGGAATCATTCCACGGCATCGCAGAGGTATGGCAGACAGAATAGGGAGCAAGTACAACCAGGAGAAAGGAGTAGAGGTACGGAAAAAAAGCGAGAGAAATCTTTGCCTTGCTGTTCTTTGCTTTGGAACAACTGACAAAAAAAAAGATGTGTGATGTAGAAATAAATTTACATATAAAAGAGACTAAAAATAAATCGATAATTTACTACAAAACGTAAAAGTGAAAGCGTTTCGATACCGAAATCTCTTTTTTTACTAGTTTACTGAATCAAGGTTCAACTTACAAAACGGGTTAACTTATACGGATGCGGTAAGTGATAAACGGATAGGCCCTTTGCGAATTCATTTATTTTAAAAGAGATTTTATTACATTTTGTGGTGCATTTTCATAAATTATAGATTTTAATACTAAACATGTTTCGTCTCATTACAAAACGAGTTCTAACTTCAAACCCAGGTTTATTTTTTCTCTTCGTTCAATTGGGACAAGGGCAGGAGAATGATGAAAAAGCATCGAACAAATAGAATATCGAATCATCCAAATAAATTATTAAATTCTGAACCATTACCACAGTCAACAAAGTTATTAACAAATAAATAGTTGTTCTTAAGGTTAAAATTAAATATCGTTTTGGGTCTAATAATACGGTGAAGGCAGCTTGAAGTCTCGGACGTTAGACGTAAAAACTATGTACCGTAACGTATGCTGTAAGATGAACCGTTACTTTGAGCGCATGATAACTCCAACAAATATAATTACAGAAAGACCACTATATGACTCATGGTAGGTGAATAAGGTGACACTAATTAAAGTAATTGTATGCCGGCGATTGCGTTATTTAAATGAAGATTCCATCGTGCCGTTATTCCATCACCATTATCAGCCTAGAGTATTCCAATGCTGGAAGTATTATTAGGTCTCACCTATGCAGGGTCGCATTTAGGCGTGTGCCAATACTGCTGTGCGGCGGCACACATATCCTGCATCGCTCAAGCAAAGTTATCCGTGCGACTAGAATTTATACAACACTAGAATTTTATCAAGAGGCAAGCTATATACTTATATATTTCCTCCCGCTCCGCCCAGAGCGGGAGAAGTTATTTCATGATTTCCCACTCAAAAAAAAAAAGCTTTATATGTATTTTTGAGTCTTCTGTAGTTTACTGTTTTGTGCTTGTATGCCCTCATGGCTGTTGAATGTTGACTTAGGTACTTTTTGTGGTCAGTTTTTATAAGTTATACCGCATAGTCTAATGTTAAAATTAGTTTCAAAGTTGATTGTTGTTGTGAGTTGGTTCAAAACATTTTACAAACACACAAAAATCTGGTGTTCCCTACATTTTGACGAGTTATACGAACATAAATGTAGGGAACAGCTGATTTTTTCTCGTTTTCAGGTTTGGTCCCATAGTAAAAGTTGTTCATAAGTATGAGTAAAATGACCCCCTAGAGTTATGGGATATAAAAAAAACACGTTGTTTATATAAAAATGAAATTCTTTTCGTTACTCAGTGCATCACTTGTGAAGGGCTGGACCGATTTGGTTTTTATTTTAAAATGTTCGTAATAGTCCGAATTAGGTTTTAGGGAAAGGGAAATTTAAAAATTTCCCGGAAACAATTACAATTCCGGAAAAATTTAACGTCCTTTTTCCTGGGACTTTCGTATGAACTTTTGGACAAAACAATGTCTGTCAGCTGTCAGCTAGTACGTTAATAATTTTATTGTAATAGTCACATTTGGTCATTAGTCATTGTCCTGAGCTGTTAGACAGTTTAGGATTGGTTACACACTGCAAAATATTTCGCAAACCTAGCTTGTATGCATGTCCCTCATTCCAAGTCCGCGTACAGGCAGAATTCGTATCTAATCCGTGCGAGCAGAAGTTTTAATAAACTGATTAGTGAACATGATTTGGACATTTTCAATACTAGTGTTTCTCGGCTTAAGCATTATTAGTGAAAAGCTTTTTTACGGAAAAGTAATTGTTTGCGTCTGAATGATTTTTAGTTTGTAATAATCGATCGTGATATTTTGTTTCCTAATTTATGTTATAGGAATTTTGTACCGACCTTTTTGTTGTCTTTTTTGTTTCAAGTGTTTATCAGTGGAAACTTCTAAATGACCTTCAAATGCATGTTGTTTAAGAACACTGTTTATATCGGCTGTAAGTTTTTCGAATAAAATAAAATAAATTTAACAAAAACAAATTTAACATTGACTTTTAACACTTTCAGTGCCCAGCACCCGGCTCCCAGGTACAACGATAATTGGTTCGCGAGCCCACAACTCGCCTCGGACCTTCAGACCTCTAGCATCAAAATTTACGGAAGTCTCATACAAACTTTCACCCCCTAGTTTAAGGGGTTGGGGGGGTAAAAGTGTCAAGTTTTAAGATTTTTTTGTTGTTTGTGTACTATTACTAGCTTACATACCAAATTTCAGCTTTCTAGGACTTCAGGAAGAACCTTAGAAATATGGATGATCATCAGTGAGTCAGTAACGAAATCGGGATATTTTAGATATCAATAAAATCTAAAGTATAAGAGCTATACAATTGAAACTTTATAGGTTTAATAAGTCAACCACTAACATCATATCCCGAAAATTTTGTTTATCTGGTATAATCCAAACCCAAGTTAAGAAGGTTCAAAAATACGACGAAGTGCTTCGAGAAAAGGTAGATAGTGCCCTTGCGCTTCGCTTGGCTCGTTTTGGCGGGGGCACTTATCTGCCCCCAGATTCGAAATTTTCCGTCGATTCAGAATCAAGTACTGAATCCATGGTCTGCGTCGATGTCCCTGTCAACCTGTATAGTATGTCACCGAATTATTTTATTGGGTCTTTTTATGATTAGGTAAGTACCTAATCATAAAAAGACCCAATACAATAATTAGGTAGTGAGCTATTGACATCACTTTAAGTACATATATAAATTAGCAGCGCCCTGCGGTTTCACCCGCATAAGTGTTGATCCCTTGGGAATATCTGGATAAAAACTATCCTATGTGTTATTCTGATGTATAAGGTATATTACAGTAAAGTGTCAGTAGTTTTTGCGTGAACGAGTAACAAACATCCATCCATCCTCACACGCGTTTATAATTTTAGTAGGATATAATAAATAGCACTCGAGAAAGATATTCAGTTGCTTAAACTTGAACTCGATGTAACTCAAACACTCATCAAAGACTCGATGCCCTCCAGCTAATACTAATCCGTCCGTGTACTCTTGCGCACATTGCGGTCATCGATCTTTAGCTCTGTGCAATACAAATACTGTACTTAATGTTCTCAAACAAAGAAGCTTTGAAGGTTTTGCGCTTTATGGTTTTGAAGGCACGAAGCCAAATTAGCTAAGTAAACGGTGTCCACAGGCGTGCCTAATTCTACACCGTCTTATTACAAAACTTCGGACCTTCTTTTAGAAGGCTTTATATTTTTAAGCCATCGTCCGAAAGGGTTACCGCTGCCCTGGAACAGAAAGGGCTAAGCAAGGAACACGGGTAGGTTTTAGTCAGTAAGAGTCTGACACTCCCTTCCGCTCCACCCAGAGCGGAAGGGGTCATTTGATGATTTCGCAGCCAAAAAAAAGGCTCTATATTTATAGTTTTACCACAAAAAATGCGGTTTAAAGTAGCTTAAATGGGAGTAACACGATTTGAAGTCTGGAAATTACGCTAGACGCAATTGAACTTGGCGGAAAAAAACTAGACGAGCTTGGTGCAAAAGAAGAAGTGGTGTAAAAGGGAGCTTATTATGCTTTGCAGTTAGCTGAGAAAGATGACGATGCTAAGGGATGCCCACGAGCAACTTTTGTCTCCGCAACTAATTTGTCTCTCACAGTCACAGCAAGTTTACGGGTTTGTATGAAAATGCGCGCATGTAGCGACGCGACAGCTGGGAGACTTTTTTATCCGCGGTTTTAGAGACAGGCTGGCGACGCAACTGTCGTGCGTCTATTATTTGCTATGCATGTGCGCGCACGGCGACAAGATAATGTTGAACGCGGCAAAATTTTACGAAAAAAGTAGCAATGCTGTTGCTCCCGTGCGCGCATCGTCCAAATCTCGGCGAGGAGACAGCGACAGAGACAAAAAAAGATGCAGGGCAACTAAGTTGCTCGTGGACCTTCCCTAACTAGTCTTATTTCTGGACACATAAAGCAATCAAAACAATAAGCATTGTTTAAATACAAAACAATCGTATTTTAATACTAACCGCTTAAAACAAAGACCATAAAAACGTGTACATGGGAACTAGTGCTAAAGAAGCCATTCACCAATACCTAAATACAAAAAATCCTAGTCCTCAAGTAGAGTGGTTAGCGGTATCTACATTAGTATCCTAGTTAGCTCGATGCACAGCATAGACCAAATAATATACTATACTAAATAATACACCGGTGTTAAAAACGGGGCTATCCCAAAAAAAAAGGAACTGTATGTAGACAGAACAGAGGGCTCCAGTGGCCCAGTGGTAATGGCCATGACTTACGAGTTATAGGTCGAAGTTCGAGCCAGACAGGTGCTTTACTTTGTGTAAATTATTTAATCACCACTGCTCCCAAAATCATGAAGGAAAGCATTGTGAAGAAACTGACATGTCCTAGAATCAAAAATTCGAAGACATGTGACATCTATCAATCCGCACTGGGTCCGTGTGGTGGATCAGGGCCCACTCCCTCTCCCTGAGAGGAGACCTGTGTCCCAGCAGTGGGAACATTATAGGCTGATTATGCTGTAGATAGAATATCATGCTTGATTGTGCATAAAAAGAATAGAACAGATAATGCATTGTTTTAATTAAGGGCACAATGGACGTCTTTATAGATATCTATCAGACAACCTTGGAATGGGCAGACGAGACATGAATTTTTTAAATGAGGGTAGTCAGTGGTTTTATGCTATACAATTTTGAAAGAAACAAAGAGATTGTGGCTATGGCCCAATGGATTGGCAAGTTTAGAGGTCATCGTCATGAGTTCGATACCCACTCAGTGCAATTTTGACGAGTTCACGTCTTGCACAAGAATTTAGCATAGCTGGACGGATTAATTAGTAACCTTTAGATGTAATCGAATCTAAATATAGATTTGATTATCAAATGGTTACTGAAAGTAAGATTATAATTAGATATTATAATATGCGAAAGATTACATAACTGTGGGTGTTAAAATACATAAGTCAATTAATTTTTCGATTTATAAATAGAAACCGCTTATGATGAGTGTAATAAAATATTTTACGATTTCTATGTTGTTCAAGAATATCGGCACGGTAATATTATCTAATATTACCGTGATATCGGTCAAGGATTACTTACTTAGTTATGTATCCAGCTCAGAGTTGCCAGGTTTTTCGGGCAAAGCGGGATTTATTTGTTTATTTATTTATAAATTGAAACCTTTTAAGTAAAAATAGCAGGATTCTTTCATCGAAACCGGGGCTTATTAAAAATACGGAAATAAGTAGTTTTGTTTTTACTATTTTTCCTTATATTTAAGTGTCAAAATAAGTTTACAATGAAGATAGTTAGCTATATAATAAAATGTATTTGAATGAAAACGCGTTACTTTACTACACAAATTTTAGTAACAACCGCACCGTCGACTATTTCCTGAAAAGCAGGCCTGAGCTTATTCCGCGCCGGACATTAAATTTTGGGATTCGGGATACTAAAAATCGGGACGTTTGGTAAAGGTGATCCAGGCGTTAATATGGCGCAGTGAGTTTCAGAAAGAGAATTCTACACAGTACACCGGTTTGATTGACAGAGAAGATGTTCTTCACTTAGGGCCGATACACACCGGAACGGCAGAAGCCGGCAGCGGCCGGCAGCAAGCGACGACGACGCCAGAATGCACCATTTAAATAATATGATATTCGTGACGCCGCCGCCGCCGTGCCGCAAGCGGCCGCGCGACCTTTTCAAGCGATACTGGTCTTTTAATTATGTAGATAAAGTGTAAAATTATTTCACACAGAAAGTGCTCGCCATGCCGCTGCCGTTCCGGTGTGAATCGGCCCTAAGTGTGCATACACACGACCGACACGACCGGCGCGTGTCGTACGTGTGTATGAGCACTAAGTGCGCACACAAAGCACTTTTTATAGGTTCTACATCGGTTAGCTTTTTTTGTATGACCTACGTTGTGTATAACGTGTGCGTTAATACATTCGGTCGTCCACGTGTTGTCGTTGTGGTGTGGTTGTGTTACGTGTGAACCCTTAGCTCCTACAAAAACTTGCTACCGATTGTATGCCGCCTGCGAATGTACAGACGCCAGCACATCAAGCTACTACAATCTGTCAAATTTCTTTAATAGATTTTCAACTTTATCGCTGAAGCATTAGGTTCAAATTCAAAGTTGATTGGGAAAATTTGACAGTTTCGGGTAGCTTAATGTGCTGACGTTTGTACCATATTAACGTCGACTTGCTTTAATAATATTAAGTGCTTCGTGACAATAACATAACAACTGACAGGACATTATCTACACGTGTCGTGTAATCAGGAAAATATTGATATAATTTGTATAATCAAAGGTAACCTTTATACAACATTACTCACGTAATTACTTTTTTATTATTATTACTTGGTAACTTACGCGTGAGATATTTGCTTTTTTAATCTCATAATCAGCCTATAATGTTCCCACGGCTGGGACACAGGCCTCCTCTCTGTGAGAGGGAGTGGACAGTAATCCACCACGCGGGTCCAGTGCGGGTTGGTAGATGTCACATGTCTTCGAATTTTTGGTTCTAGGACATGCCGGTTTCCTCACGATGTTTTCCTTCACCGTTTTAAGACCGGTGGTGATGAAATAATTTACACAAAGTAAAGCGCCTGTCTGGGTTCGAACCTACGACCTACAAATCGTAAGTCGCGGCCGTTATCACTGCACAATTATCATGTTACTTTTATATCCCTATTTCGCACGGTTTTTACAACTTGACAAACATCAAGATTTCTTTTTTTTTTTTTTTTTTCGTTAGCCTTCATTGTGTCCCAGTGCTGGGCAAAAGCCTCCCCTTTTTCCTTCCAAACCTCCCTGTCTTGTGCGATCTCTGGCCATGTTGGCCCTGCGAACGTTACCAGATCGTCACACCACCTTCGCCGCGGCGATGTCCTCCCTCAGGCATCAAGTGAGTGACGATATGGCATCTCTCGGGGTGCATTCGCGAGACGTGTCCAGCCCACTTCCACTTCAGCCTGGCTGTTTTTACTCCTATTTTATTAAAGTTTAATATTATTTTTGTTTTTAATCTTAACACATAAACCTTCCGGAATAAATTCTTTAAATGATGGTGAAATCCGTTGCGGAGTTTAAAAGTTTAAGCGGCCTCAGTAGACGAAAGAGCCGAATAACGTGGTCACACTCACAGACATGAAAATACTTTAATTTATAATATTATGTCATCATTTGCTTAGCCTTTTCTTTGGAAAGGGCTAGGCTTCGAGTTTAACCGGATGTGCATCTGAATTTCATCAGTATTCTACATGAAGCGACTGCCTATTCGACTGGAGGCGCTCTTAAGCGCATGCATGGAGAGAGGCCAGTTTCCACTGCGTTGGAAGACGGGGAAGCTGGTCCTCATTCAGAAGCCAGGGCGCCCTGCGGACTCTCCGTCCGCATACCGGCCCATTGTGCTGCTCGACGAGGTTGGCAAGCTCTTCGAGAGAGTGATTGCGGGCCGCCTTGTCGGGCATCTGGTGGGGACGGGGCCGGATCTTGCGGATAGCCAGTTTGGCTTCCGCAAGGGGCGCTCGACGGTGGACGCCATCATGCGCGTTAGAGCCCTCACGACGGGGGATGCGGTGTCCCGGGGTGGGGTCGTCGTGGTGGTGTCACTCGACATCGCCAACGCGTTTAACACCCTGCCCTGGAGTTGCATTGGGGAGGCACTCCGGTATCACCGGGTGCCGACCTACCTCCGTCAAGTAGTCGGGGCGTATTTGACGGACAGAGCCGTCATCTACCCCGGTCGCGACGGGAACTGGAACCGGCGAGAGATGTCGTGCGGTGTCCCACAGGGTTCGGTTCTGGGGCCGCTCCTGTGGGACATCGGTTACGACTGGGTGCTGCGGGCAGACCTCCCTGATGGCGTCAGCGTAGTTTGCTACGCTGACGACACGCTGGTCCTGGCGCAGGGGAGGTCGTATCAGGCGGCGGCCGACGCGATGACACGCGGGGCTGCGATAGTCGTGGATAGGATCCGACGGTTGGGTCTCGAGGTGGCATTGCACAAGTCCGAGGCCATGTCCTTTCATGGGCCCCGGTACGGGCCACCTTCGGGATCCCAACTGATGGTAGGAGGGGTTCACATCGGCGTCGAGGCAACGATGAGATACCTGGGTCTCGTCCTCGACTGCCGGTGGAACTTCGTCGAGCATTTCCGACGTTTGGCCCCCAAACTGGAACGGGCCGGGGCCGCCTTAAAGCGGCTCCTGCCCAACCTGAGGGGGCCAAACGCCTCCTGCCGGAGGCTTTACGCGGGGATCGTGCGGTCCATGGCCCTATATGGGGCCCCGGTGTGGGCGCGTTCACTGCGGCTTCGAGCCGCACACTACCTGAACGCGCCCCAGAAGGTGGTAGCCGTAAGGCTGATCCGGGGCTACCGCACGATCTCGCGCGATGCAGCAAGCCTCCTTGCCGGACTGCCGCCATGGGATCTGGAGGCGATAGTGCTCGCGCGCCTGCATGATTGGCGCGCGGAGGCACTAAGCCGGGGGGAAACTCTGCACCCGCGGCAAATCGCTGCGGAGCGGACGGACCTCCGGCGCGATCTCATGGCGGAATGGAAGGCGCGACTATCGCAACCCAGCGCAGGGCACGCCGCGATAGCGGCGATAAGACCCCTCTTTGAGGAGTGGCTAGAGAGGCGTCACGGCGTTCTCACGTACCGCCTGACGCAGGTCCTCTCCGGACACGGATGTTTCGGGAGGTTCCTGCATATCATCAGGCGGGAGGAGACGCCCGGGTGTCACCACTGCCAGGATCGCCCAGAGGACACGGTGGAGCATACGGTGGCGGTCTGCCCTGCTTGGGCGGAGCCCCGCCGTGTCCTCGTAGAGGCGATCGGCAACGGCGGCGACCTCTCGCGTCCGGCCCTGGTGCAAGCCATGGTCCGGGGCGAGAGGGAGTGGGAGGCAGTCACCTCCTTCTGCGAAGCAGTCATGCTAGCGAAGGAGGTGGCGGGGAGGCTGAGGGAGAGAACCTCACGCCTCAGCCGCCGCGGGAGACGCTCCGGGCGTCGGGAGCCGCGTGACGACTCCCGACCACCGTAGGCGCGGGCCTGCGGGCGGTGAGTAATGGGTAGCTCACCGTCCGATCAGGACCAGGCCCGTGCCGGACGGCGCGTTGTGTTCCACGCGCGCCTCAAAGAGATGTCAGCAGAGGACGGGGCCCCACAGGGCCGAAGCCTGCCGGGGCGGCGGGATTTTCCGAAAGGTTAACCGCTGCCCTGGAACAGAAAGGGCTAAGGACGGAACACGGGTGGGTTTTAGTCAGTAAAAGTCTGACACTCCCTTCCGCTCCACCCAGAGCGGGAGGGGTCATTTGATGATTTCCCATCCACAAAAAAAAAAAAAAAAAGCGACTGCCTATCTGACCTCCACAAACCAGTTACTGGGTAACACGATGCCCCTTGGTAAGACAGGTTGTCAGAGTTTCGGGCTTCTGACGACCCGTAACGACTGTCAAAGATCCACGAACGGTTTAACGTGCTTTCCGAGACACGGAGGGGTCTTGGTATGTAAAGATGGTCACCCATCCAAGGACCAACCGCGGCAAGCGTAGCTTAACCTGATCGATCGACCCGTGCGGCTGGTATTACACTTAGCACAAGAATTTATAATATGTATAGATAGATAAAAAAACAGTAATACAATTTCCCGCTTCTAACCTCGCGTTTTAGTTAAGAGGTTGACTATTATTCTTGGGAAACCGGTACAGACATACGAGACTTCCCTCCGTCATTCCTTCCGTCTTATAATTACAACTTGCTACAGACCGCTGTCTGCCTTGGCAACGCTTTAACCTTAAATAAAGTGCAGAGTATCGTTACCCAGTGTGGGCGCCATTAGGAGCTGTTCATGAATATTGATTGGATTTCCTTCCATTCTTGATGATAAGCTATACTGCTTCTGCGTCCGCGTGAAACTTCTTCAGAGCTATTACGGCGTTTTCGCTTATAATTAGAATATTACTCTTTATTATGTACCTACACCATAAATATTACAGATAGAAATGTAGAAATTTTACAAGAGGTGACACAACGGGCGGTCTTAGCGGTCTTTCTGACTTTTTTTCTTATTTCTCGGCTCTTAAGGGTCGTAGCCTGAAGTTTTACCTCCCTCAAAAAGCTTCAGCTTTATTATTAGTCTAAGTATATATGGATACGATACTCTTCTCTTATATTTAAGGCTAGAGCATTGCTAAGGCAGACAGCGGTCTGTAGCAAGTTTTAATCCTCCTTCCTTCCTTCCGGGAAGGACGTAGGGAAGTCTCGTCTGTCTGTACCGGTTTCCGAAAGTCTGACAAGCAGTCTTACCAAGGGGTATCTTATTACCCAGTAACTGGGTTGTGGAGGTCAGATAGGCAGTCGCTCCATGTATTTTACATGGAGCGGCTGTCTATCTGACCTCTCACTGGTATTCAGCTGCATCCGGTTAGAGTGAAAGCCGATCCTAACATAGTTGGGAAAAGGCTAGGCAGATGATGATGATGATATTGATAAATAGGCGATATTACCAGAATCACCAACTTGGCAGTTATTGGTAATTATAATGTGTTGTTATTTGTCGTAGCTTGCACGTTAGTGTCGCAGACTCGATCGAGAACAAAAGAAGAGCGATTCATTCAAATAATAATAAACAAAGCCAGACTTGGCCAACTGTAGTTTCTTTATTTATTTTATCTAAGAGTTATCTTGTACCAAGAACAATAGATCAATGTAACGGCGTTCTATTTGGCAAGAGAATTTACAGCGTGGTCGGGTTATTTCGGCAATTCACAGCAGCAAGCATGGCGTTTTTTTTTGTCAATCAAACAAAAATAAAGCGCGTCAAAATTTGGGAGTAGGGAGTCGTGTAGTCACTTGGTTGCAAAAGTATCGCAAGCAAGTGACGTCACGCAGAACTTTAACGGGCGATATGTTCATCATTTGACAAAAGAAAAATGATGAACATATCGCCCATAAGTTCAATATTTATTGATAATTTAACTGACAGACTAATTACATTTTTTTAAGAAAATAGCCTATTTACATTATACTATCCGTACGTCATTTTCGGGTGACCACTGAAAATGAGCGCTGTAGGTGCTGTTGCCATAGCACCTCTGCACCTCCTTTTTTTTCTTTCATTTATTTCATTCAATTGGACAATTTAAATTATTTACCAAAATGCTTTGATGATTACGCGGGTAGTAATTAGATGACGTCACTCATTGTCTAGCAAGGCGATTCAGATCGATAAGTTCGTGAACGCAATCGCCAATCTAGAAACTACACGTCCATAGCGCAAATACTACAGTGCAGACTGTGTGTAGGACACGTCATACGGAGGGGACGTTGCAGAAACTAGTAAAGGTGAAGTTCTACGAGCTAGGAAGCATTTTATGCACTGGGCTAAAAATGCAAATGAATGTTTCGCTTGCTGACTTCAAAATACAAATAGCTATATATCTAAAACAGCCATTATTTAACTTTGCCTCCATTTATTTATAGTTAATAAAAAATGTATAACACCAATTACACATAGACACAATAATTATGTTTTATAACTAACATAGAACAGTGAACTCCCTTGCATACTTTCACAGACACCAGACCAGACATATACGCATACTTTTACTCCATCCATCCGCAAACACATCACATTCGGGGTTGGCAATCAGAAGGGCATTTAGCACCTTTCGAGTACTACAGACTGGGGCTCAGGGTAGTTTTGGATGGCCCGCGGCCCATATGACTTAATCAGCATGCTACAGGCGATATTGTCCCAAAATTTCACGAAATTGGCCGAACAGCTTTTTCCTTAAATTTTGTCCGAGGTCCTTTTGCCATTTAATCTTTGTTGTCGGATAGGTTTACGGAGAGTAAATCTCGCTCCCCTGTAAAGCTTCAAAACGCTCTCCATTTCATTGTTTTTCTTATTAAGTAAGCTGTTATTTCTAAAACACTTTTTTGTTGGATATCAATAAGTCGTTTTAGAACAAAGAACTATTAATTTTAGTCGAAGTCAAACTCCAAAAATACCAGCCAAAACACACACACATTCAGTCGCATGTAAACAAACCTTAAGCCGTTTCACCAACTGCACTTTGTCTGTAGGTTTACCTAAGCATACAGTAAAAGGGGGGATATATTGATCGCTTGCAAGTTCGCAATGTGTCTGCTCCGACTTTAAAGGGACCGGTCTCATTAGTATTCGCAGGATAGTTGATTTTATATAAAAGGATCCTTGGATTATGAAAAGCGTTTGTTGGGATGTCATGAGTTTCTTATAAGGTGGGATTTAGGCAGTTGTACTTTCATGATGGTTTTACAACAATCAGTAATTTCTTCATTAATTGGTGTTCAAAAGTTCTTGCTTTGGACAAAGTGTGGTTCAGGAATTCATTTTAATTCAAATTATAAATTAAAATTCATTTATTTCGGACCACAGTGATCCATATTGTGTTAGTATTACAAAAAAACTTATATTCTATACAAAGTCAAAGCATTTATTTCAAACAGGCACATAAAAGGCACTTTTGAACGTCAAAAATTACATTAAAATAGAATGGATTCTAGTCGCCCCTTCCAAATGGTGGTTTTCGTGTGGAGAAGAATGGGCAAGAAGTGCACCGTTACTCTTTTAAAATGTTTTACAATATTTTGCATACATTAATTATAATTATAATAATATGTGAAGACGATGCACCTAAAATAAAATAGTATTCTAGTATTAGTAGTACTGATATAAAATATAATGCCATACAAGAAAACATGTTTCCGACCTGAGCAACCTAAGCATTAAATGCCAAAAATGATGTTCATTAACTTCTTGTATCGTGTCAATCGCGTGATAGTTTTCGGTCTAGCAGAATAGCATGTTTTTGTGTGTTTATTAGTCGATTCGAATTTACTCGCCCGAAAAGTGCGAATTGGCACATTTTGATTTTTATGCAATGACGGTAAGAAAAATGTACACGTTTTATAATATTTAACTCTTATCACTTCTGTGCGCTAGTGTCCTTTTTTCTATACTTTACGAGTATTGCATAAAATTCAAAATGTGCCAATTCGTGCGAGTCACCACGAGGCCCAGTGCGGGTTGGTAGATGTCACATGTCTTCCAATTTTTGGTTCTAGAACATTCGTTTCCTCACGATGTTTTCCTTCACCGTTTTGATAGCAGTGGTGATGAAATTATTAACGCAAAGTAAAGCGCCTGACTAGGTTCGAACCCAACACTGCTCACCTATAAAAAAAAATCGATTCCTATCTAAAAACCGGTCGCAGTTAGTTAGAACGGATAGGTAATAATTGTCAAAGTGATGCATTACCTATAGCGTGTGGAGTTCCCCAGGGATCAATTTTGGGGCCCTTGCTCTTTTTAATCTACTTAAATAATATACAGTAAATTACACTGCACAGCCATCTTACTTTATACGCAGATGACACTTGCTTATTTTATTTCGGATCTTCCATTCATGATTTAGTTTCTCAGGCTCAAGATGATTTAACCACCCTTTTATCATGGTTTCAATACATTGTATTAATATTTCTAAAACATGCTACATCTTGTTTAAATAAAAAAATAAAATAATACCTACATCTTGTTTAAATAAAAAAATAATACCTCCAAATAATCCATTAGTAATCAACAATGTTTATAGCAAAAAAATTACGAGAAATATCTTGGATTGAGAATGGATAGCTCTCTATCGTGTACTGTTCACTTGGATCATATAAAAACAAAGCTTAGTTCTCTACTTGGATCCCTCCGAAACAGTTCGATGCATTCCACATAGACTGCGTCACACCATCTACAACGCTTTAGTAAAATCCCACTTACTGTATAGATATTATTTTACTATATCTGGTTGAAGTTTGGGGCAGTGCGGCCAAGACGAAGCTAGCAAGTCTCCAAGTTGCACAAAAAAAATAATAAAAATTATTTTTAACTACCCATATTCAACATCAACGCGCAACATTTATGACGAAACCAAAATAATGAACATTAGACAGTTATATATTTACAATACACATGTACCTATTTTCATTCGTAAGGCACTCAACAAAAGTACCTATACAGACTAACTTATCGTTTATGAAAGTAAAACAAGTAACCCCACGTAGCAGTCGCCGAGCTAGTTTTCTGATTTTACCAAAGATGAGAACTAAGTTTGGCAAAAAAAATGTTAACTTTTGAAGGATCACAATTATATAAGTAACAAAATACCCTCATGTATAAAAATGTTGCACTCATTCAATGCATTCAAAATTCAATTAGCTCACAAATAACACCCTTCCTAAAAGCTGAATGTATATGGGTGTATCATAATAATGCAACCGTGACGTCTGTGACGAACTTTATATAATTTAATTTTATAATCATTGTTCTCATGTAAGTGACTTTGTGTCTTTTTTGAGAATAAATATCTTTAAACCTAGAAAACATTATATTATTCAAAAGTGACGATTGTGTATCTACTAACGAGCCGTTTTTTTTCATTGTTCACGCCAACCCCAAATCTGTACCTACAATTGTACAATGCTGAGTAAGCCTGAATAATGTCAGTTAGTTAACGCGTCTAGTCTGTCTGGCGGCCGCCTGCTACAATAGCGTGGGATAGCGTTGATAATAATAATGTGGTAAATGCTTTATTATGTAGCCGAGTGAGTTTTGCACCGTCATGAATGATTGCAGTACTAGAATGACAGAAATATAAGTCAGAAACAATGGTAGCGTTCTATTTAATTTAATGTATGCCTACTCAAGCAAAAGATGCGTCTTTCCCTTTTTCATGAATACTAATATTTTATTTTGTTTGCTAATATTTTACATAATTATATCTATTTTATTATTGACTAGCAGCGCCCCGCGGTTTCACCCGCATTTTCAATTTTCGATCCCGTGAGAATATCGGGATAAAAGTATCCTATACGTTAATCCTGGTTATAAACCATCTGTGTGCCAAATTTCATCCAAATCCGTTCAGTATTTTTTGCGTGAAAGGGTAACAAACACAAACATCCATCCATCCATAAAAACTTTCGCGTTAATAATATTAGTAGGATTTATTTATGTAACTGCCTTACTGCCCGTGACATTACAGCGGGCCCGATCAGAATACCAGCGCTGCGACATTTATTTTTTAAACGTCGCAACAGAGAGATAGGAGCCTTTTGGCCTCCTATAGGATTTTCCGTTTCATTTTTATTTGTGATACTTACTTAAAAAAAAAATTGATGTTTTATTTTTGACTGTGTTTAGTTTAGTTTGTGATATTCCTGAAGAGTCGCAATAAATACATTTTTTTTTCTTTTCTTTTACTGTCTTTAAGCCATTTTTCTGAGCGCCAACATTTTAAAACCTCTGTCACAGAAAGATGCTTGCTCCGAAAGTTTTTGTACAAAATGTCTAGACGAGATGATAATCTAAGGTCGCCTAAAAGATGTATAGAGCAAGTCGTTTAAGATAACAATGACATCACGCAGGCTTTAGTTAAGTCCACAGGCTGTCAATATTGTGACTGTGAAGTGTGAGTGCTATGATAACCTCGCTCGATTTAAACGTTAAAATATGTAAATATTTACATTAGGTACGTACACGGTTCAAAGCAATAAATAAACACATTTAAATGTGAATAAATTCCGAGTTAAGATTGTGGAAAAAATGTAGTTAAACAAAGGAACTGAATCATCATTCATCATTGTAACGAATTTAACGGTATTTTTTACTAAACCAGCGTTTCTTTCGAAATTGTAATGATTGATTAATCCGATCAGAAAAATGTTTTAAAATGGACTTTATGAGCAGTGGTGGCCCAGTGGTAACGGCTTCGACTTACAAGGTCATAAGTTCGAACCCAAACAGGTGCTTTACTTTGTGTAAACTATTTCATCACAATTGCTCTCAAAACGGTGAAAGAATACATCGTGAGGAAACCGGCATGTCCTAGAACCAAAAAAACTCGAAGACATGACTGTGACATCTACCTACCAACCCACACTGGGGCCGCGTGGTGGATTATAGCCCATTCCCTCTCATAGACAGAGGATGCCTCGTCCTAGCAGTGGCACCATGCTGACTATATTCATTTTGAATCAAATACTACAAAGTGAAAAATAACTTTAATTTCAGAAAGTCGGTCTTTGGTTTTTGTATTTTTCACTTTGTAGTGTTTTTATGGAAGTCGGTTGTTTTTTTTTTGTAAAAAAGTTTTTATTATTCTCTTTTTGTTGTAATTTTTTTTTTGTATTTTTGTTGATTTTTCAAAAACCGCTTGTCCGATTTTGATAAAAATGTTATGGGACCACTTCAGAAATATCTCCTTTCGAACAAAAAAAGAATTTTGAAAATCGGTCCACAATTGGCGGAGTAATCGCGTAACAAACACACAAAAAAAACATACCGTCAAATTGAGAACCTCCTCCTTTTTTGAAGTCTGTTAAAAAGTCAGAAGGAATTCTAGACAAAAACGAAATAATACCACGGGCAGGCAATGCGATGCGACATGGTGGATGTGGGGTGCAAAAAATTTCACGTGGACGAAGTCGCGGGCAGGTGCTAGTATATAGGGATAAGCGAAAGCAAAATACACTGATTGACTTCTCCCGTTTTAGCATATCACACTAATAAGTCGTGATTAGAGTCCGATTGTGGAATCAACGCTTAGCGACCATTGACTTCAGTCATTTACGACTCACGATGACTAGCAATGTTTTTTATATAATCGAATGTATTGATAACGGCCTTACAATGTCATCAATGATATCCAATCAGTCTGTTACCTTACCAACCGTTGATGTGATGACCAGAACACAAGATATAACATAATCAGCCTCTGATGATACCACTGCTGGGAGTTAGGCCTCATACATTGGAGACGAACAGGGCTGTTGTCGACCACGCGGGCGTTGCGGGTTCGAAAAGCTATAAAGTGGATTTGTATAGGTTTGACGGTTATGTTAGTTATCCGTGGAGGAATATGTATAACATGATACATACATGGCGTATGGAGTAAGAAGACATCCTTCGTCAACGTAGATTAAATTGGTATAGAAGCAAATCCAAGACTGAGCCTTTTTGGTGCAGTCGTGAGGTATACTTTCCTGCCATTTTCTTGCGTCGGACTTTACCCCTTTTTTTTTATTTGTTGCTATCTGATGTATGTATCTGAAGGCCAATTCTCGTAATTTAAAACGTTCAAAATCTAGTCTAGTCGTTGCGTCTCATCTCGGCGACAAACAAAATGTCAAAAACTTGTCAAAATGTAGGGAAATTAGAAGTATTTTTTGACAGATTGAGACTGAGATCAGACTGTGAACGTTCTTAAAATTACGAGAATTGCCCCCCACTGGTGTATTGTGTGTCTTTTAGTGTGTGCTAAATAAATGTATTTTCTTTTTTACAAGAAGAGTATGGCTCTGCCCAGTTCCTTTCATATGATACCATACTTTGCAAGGACACACACTAGTATGAAAAATATTTGTTTTATTTTTGTCGGAGACCAGAGACTACGCAATACTTCAAACAAAACTTTATAATTAGGTTTCCGCCTTCGAGTTCTAGTAAAAACCCTCTTGTTTTTAACAGGATTAACGGCACCGAAAACCAGAAAAGACACCGCTAAAAGCTTGGTCTTCTAACTATTCATTTAACTGGCGTTTATCACCTCAGGTAACAGTTTACGAATTAGCAGCATGTTGCTAATTACTGCAACTGCAAGCCCGTATCCCAATTTACACGCAATTTTTGATGCTTCAATAAATTTTTTCTTCGTTGTTTCGATGGGACGTCAGTGTATTAACTTTTGTTGGCCCAAAACTTCGCCACTTCTACGGCATAGTCGGTGGCAGCAGCTGCATTTTTTGGGAGACAGAGGCAGGATAGGAGGTGGGACGGTCTGCGTCACAGCTCTACTGCCGTACCGGCGCGATAGTCCCACTTTGCAAGGTTGTACTTGCTTCTTTTGGTTTAGGGGCGGTTCAGAGACTACCAAGAGGGCCAAGGAAGGTTGGACCCTGCGGGAAGATGCCCACTGCTGGTAGCTATTGAGCGGGTAGGGTTTTGAACTGCCACTCCGAGACAGTTCAAAAGTGCCTGTAAATGGTTTAATTGAAATAAATGCTTTAAGTTTGAGTTTTTACTGTCATCTCTGCTTACCTACTAAATTCTACACATCAATAATACCTGCTGCGTCCAGTTAGTTCACAAGCCTATTATTTAATACAGCTAACAAATCCAAGCGGCTACCACTGACCGGAACCGAGGGGGGAAGTCCAAATTAACACGGATGTCGGTCAAATCGTATGGAACGCGATATTTCAGGATACGAGCGGTAATCGGTGCAGTTTCTTTGAATTAATGTTTCAAAACTAAACTGTGTAACTGTTAAGGCTCGAGGAAAGCGAGATGGCCTTATTTTACAACTATAGGGAAATAGGGCTATCTCGGATCCTTGGTCAAAAAAATCGACACTCCGTTTACTTCTCCGTTTCATCATCTGCCTAGCCTCTTCCCAACTATGTTGGGGTCTAACCGGATATAGCTGAATACCAGTATTTCACACGGAGCGACTGCCTATCTGACCTCCACAACCCAGTTGCTTGGTAACACGATACCCCTTGGTAAGCTGGTTGTCAGTCTTTCGGGCTTCTGACGACCCGTAACGTCTGTCAAAGATCCAAGAATGACAGCTGGGTCCAACGACTTAACGTGCTTTCCGAAGCAAGGAGGGGTCTCGGTATGCGTAGCTTAATCTGATAGATCGACCCGTGCGGCTGTTATTACTTAGCCACGTGTTAAACATAATCATGTCAAGTTAGCTTGTTGTCTAGCAAAAATGACGTACCTAACCAGTTTCAACAATAACCCATCTTTCACCCTTCTCATTTGCCGGGGGATCCCCTCAGGAATCTTGATTAAAACGATTGCCGTTGCCTACTTCGTGTTATAATGGTAAATAGATAGGGTAATGTTCATTTATTGCTGTGAAGGCAATTTAGACCTTTGTTTATCTAAAACAGATAGATATGATGATGAAACCGTATAGTATATTGTATAGTTTCCGAAGAAGATGTATAGTTTCCGCCCGTACGACGTTTGACACAAAAACAATGATGGTCCCCAAAAGTTTCAGAAACATGAAACTCGTACCATACCATTCTAAGGCCCCTTGCACCACAAATCACTACCTAAATGAAACATGTTTAAAACATCATTCTGTCTCTGTTTTTTTCAAACGATTGACAGGAACACAGAGATGTTTTAAATATCTTATCGAATAAACGATATAGGTAACGAATGTAGTTTGTGGTGCAAGCGTGCATAGTAGCGCGAAGAACAAGTCTATGGCCAATTGGCCAAATATTTAACATGATGCACTATTGTATGACGTTTACTCTATGGTCGGGTTCGGGTCGGGTCGGTGAACTAAGACGCGAATACCGCGTTTCGAATTTCGATGGTGTCACTACCTACCTACTTATGTTTTCCCTATTACTCTCGAGTCTTTGAATTACCTTAATGACGATGACGAATGCGAATATTTTTTTATAAACACTAGCGACCCCTGTGAGCGACCCTCTTAGCTCCACACGTGTATGTGCAATAGCAACTTGTCAAAACATAGAGATTTCTGTGCTAAATCTAATTAAATTACTAATGTTAATACATTAGTAATAAAATAGTAAAAAAATAGCTATAATCTTCTATCTTCTATAATATAAAAACGAATCGCTGAATGTGTTGCTAAGCGCAAATCTCGAGAACAGCTGAACCGATTTCCCTAATTCTTTTTTTAGAATATTCGTTAAAGTACGAGGATGGTTCTTACGAAGTTGCTTCACGCGGACGAAGTCGCGGGCACAAGCTAGTTAGCTATAATTATTTTTATTTTTGTTTTCGGTGGGAAACCTTCAAGAGGCACCCGACCTCGGGGGGTCGGGGAGTGTGGGATTTTTACCTCACTATAACCACCCCGGAGTCTTCTAAAATCACCATCAGCACATAGTGGTGGTCCCAGTTCCTCTTCCGGAACGCCTCCTGCGCAACGCCTGTAAGGTACATCCCTGGGGATCACATCCATTATAGTTACACCTACTGGAACAAATGCTCTAATCCTCATCAAAATCCATTGTGTAGTTTAGAATAATTATGCGGTTACACAGACACAAAACAACTTTTAGTAATAAACGCTCCGAAAAAAAATTAAAATATGAGCATACTCAAAATATGAAATTTACTGCTTTAAATATGTACTAACTTTTCGACAACTTATAAGCGAATACAAATAAAGAAACGACCGAATAAAATTCTGAAAATTACGAAAAATTAATATGTACTTACAATATTTGCTGACGTTATATTTTTCCACCAGCTTAAATTGCGTTTTACCGAAATCTACAGGTCATCATTTTTATCGTAACTTACCTATTTTATATTATAAATTTAGAATCAATATTACACATTTTATAACTGTGGCGCTGTGACTGTGTGGTTTGGTTTTACATAAAAAAATATGTTTCTGCCACTCGCCGGCCGCTGCCGCGGCACCGCTCGCTACGCTCGCTCGGCTCGTGCGTTATGTGGTCACAGTTCTAACCTAACCTAACCTAGCTTTTTCGATTTAAAAAAGATATATGCGTGTTACGTTGCAAATTTCACTAAACTATAACTTTTCGGAAACTTATTTTTTTGGAAATTTAGTTTCTTATTTGGAAGTATAGAATATTTTTTGAATAAGCTTCATGTTTGTTTGTTAAATACAACATTTGTGTTGTATTTAACAAACAAACATGTCGGTTAATTTTGTATTAACTTTTCGGTAATTCATTTTAACACAGCTTAGTTAGTACATATTACAGTCAACCACAGATCGCTGGAAGTTAATTTGTTTTTCGGAAGCTTTATTATTTTCCGTTTAGATGTTATACAAACTAATAATAAAGCTGAAGAGTTTGTTTGTTTGTTTGAACGCGCTAATCTCTGTGACGACCAGTCGGATTAAAAAAAAATATAAGTTCATGTGATACCCCAATTCTTGAGGAAGGTATAGCCTATTTAACATCACACCAAGACACTAAGGAGCCGAGCAAAAACAAAAAAAGTCAGAAAGAAGGCTAAGCGAAAAAAAGTAATAGCGCGGGCAGGCGATGCGATGCGATGCGACGGAGTGTGTCGGGGAGCAAGAAAGAGAGAGTTGCTAAGAGACAAAGGGGCTAAGGGATGTTTATTCAACATGATGAAGATACAGTAGGATGAACGTCTGTGATAATACTTTGACCTTGAGCGCGCCTAACTAATATGCAGTTCCAATAGAAAAGAGGTTAGCTTATAGGTACTGGTTTTGTTGCTGCCTAATGTACAACAGTGATAGAGAAAAACAGTATAAGTATCTTGTAGTTAAACGGCGCAACGAGGTTTAGGAGAGCCAAGTATGTGTGATAGAGACGAAATATGCAGCCTTTAATTAGAATAAAAATTGTTAGTAATTACATTTATACAATTTAAACACTAGTGTTATTACATACATTTGCCAAAGGGGATTGAACTTTTTTGTATGGAGACTGGCTGACTGGCCTAGTCCTGGTTCGCCATTTTGATTATTTTTCAACATCCCACGATGTTAAAATGTCATATTATGTGCTATTAATGTCATAAACTGTCAATATGATAATTATTATACAATGTTTTTTTTTCTACTTTTTCTTTTTTTGGGTTACTTGGATTTTATTTTGTACAATGGATAAGTTAATAGGTAAGTACTTAAATAACAGTTTTAAATTAGTGATTGCAGGTCCGACTTTCATGAGATCTTGATAGGAACTTATATAATAATTATCATGATTCAAGTGAGAGCAAACTTATTAGTGAAACAGGATTAAGAGAAAGTTGGGCAAGGTATAAGTAGATTCCCCCCCGGTGGGTACCCGCATTGTCGAGGCGGGGGGGCTCAGTAGCCGTGGTTTGAAGGCCCACGGTGAAGCGAAGAGGAACCCCATGAGGGGCCGCTCGTCAAGGCTTTGCGGCTAAGCCGACGACGTAGCGGCCGGCGGGTAGGTTGCGGTGCCGCTTGGGCGACATCCCGGCCGTAGCCCCCCAGTCCTGGGGGGCATGCGGGGCCCTTATTAGGCGGGCGTGGGGGCCAGCAGGCAACGGGTGCGGGGGCACCGTTCACCGTTCGTTCATCACGGCTATGTGGGAAAACCGCTGAGTTTTAGTGGGTATACTGTCATTCCGACAGGGAGTCCCACATACCCCGTCTCGTCCCCCGCGCGACGGGGACGGGATACATAAAGCATTTCTCAGCGAAAAAAAAAGGTATAAGTAGATAAGCTTCAGTCTAGAACTAGATTTAACAATTTACTTAATTAAAGTATCAACTAATTTATTGTAAAACATTATTGATTTTGAAGTTTATGTTTTGAAATTATGTTGAAAATAAAACTGTAAATTCCTTTGAGTTCAATGATGATTCATCATACAATCTTTCATACATAAACATAGGATATATTTGGGACGGCCTGCGGGCGGCGAAACTGGTGCTATATCATCGCTTGAACAATCAGGACCAAAGAAGTGGCAGGCAGTGTTGCAGGCGCACCTATATGGGAGGACTTGCGGTTGTGGGATCGGCCGCACTTGGTGACGGAACCTGCTAGGCATAGCGGGATTATACTAGTAGGGGGTGTGGTGAATGTACTTGTATCTCTCGGGCCCCCGATTTATGGTAGTAGAGGGAACAGTGGGGTTTTAGTTGGTAAGTGTCGGACATAACAGGATTACCGGAGTAGTAAGAGGCATTTAAGGGCAATTTGCTGGAGAAGGCAGCATACTGGGAGCAGTAGAGAACTGTGGGGGAGACTTTTCTCGGCAGAGGGTACAATAAAGGTTAAAAAAAAAAAAATTAAGTACGCAGTGTATGAGACACTTATACATATAATTAATAACTACACACACACACACACACACACACACTACACTTATTAATTAATTATAATTTTGAGGAAGTTTTTTTAAACAAAATTTGCACCAAGGTCTAATGTAGCAGTGATGATTAATTTAAATTGTAATTACTACAATCAATGTAGGTATAGATAGTTATGCATTTCCATACTTCAACATTCCGACTTGAGCGTTCAGTCTACATTGTATGTAAATCAAAAGTCTACATTCAAAATTAATTTAAATGTATTGGATAATAGGTTAGATACTCTATGTTTAAACACTGTTGTCTTTATTTACGTAGTTAAGTGCGTTAGTGGACAAGTTTTCTAAAAGAATTTGGTTTATGCATAGCAGCATTTTTTTTAAAATGTGCTTCAGCAGTTATTTTTTATGTATAATCCTTATTAATAAATTAATTATTATTCTTAGAGTAGCTACATAGCGCGTTGAATTGAATTTTTTGCATTTTATCACCTGCACATGTGAGGACCTAATGTCTACGTCAGCAAACAGTATTTGCATTGCTGAATTTTGAGCCAAACAAATATAAAAAAACTATATATAGGTATATTTTTTTGTGTTATTTTTGCCATCAACACGCTAAGTAGAATAGCTTTTTCTACATTATAGAGAATTTCATTTAAGACGCTTTCTTTGCCTTGCAGTGTTACAATAATAGGATGGTATTATTATTATTTTAATAGAGGATTTGACTTTATGTAATATTTATCTTAGCTAATATTATAAAGAGAAAAGTTTTTATTGTTTGTTTACGCTAAAACAGTTGCACAGATTTGGATGAAATTTGGCACATGGGTAGACTATGATGTGGATTAAGACATACGGCACTTTTTATCCCTATATTCCCAGGGGACGGAGACTTATGTGGGTGAAACCGCAGGGCACAGATGGTCTTCATAACACAATATGTTTGTGTTGTTATTAATTATTTTCAAGTGAGGTTTATTCTCTGTTTCACCAACTAACATTCATAGTTTGTGCACTCAACAATCTAAACATACAATACAACATATTGTTGTGGGTTTCAATAGAAATCATAGAGTATTGAAATAGTTAACTATGTAAATATGCAGACATTGTAAAAACTGGTAGCAGTAGCATACTTGTGTGCTATTGACTACGCAACACAAGGCTGGGAACTATACTGCACACTTTCGACTGAAGACTATTAAACTAAAGTTAACATTAGGAGTGCAAGTCTAGCCTTGTTACAAGTGGAGTAGTACAAAATTAACCAAATATTATGACACGACAGTGTAAACACAACAATTTCGAAAGGTATCCACCAGTTTCGAAACTTCTAAAGGCTGAATGTTGCAATGCCAGTTCTTGTAAAAAAACGTCACTCACCTAAACAGCACACGAAGAATTTGACGATTGTGAAGAAGAACGCGTTGTAGAAATTCGCGTCGTAGTAATTGACATCTGGGTCCGTCAGGTCAGCGGCGCCGCCGTCCATAGTGATGTTGGCGAGCACGGCGTCCTCGCCCGACGACACCGGCAGCCCCAGGCTGATCTTCAGGAACTCATCCACCACAAACAGAGGCGGCACCCTCAGCAGCACCTCCACTAGTGCCAGTGCCTTCGACCTCAACGACATTATTCATTTATGAAGACCTTTGCACACGTTAACACTGATAATTTAGCACGCACAGCCGAAACGACGGGCTTACACTGTAAACTTTCACGGGATGCTTTTGATTGATTTATTTTGTACCTTTAAAAACTTATTTGATGTCACCAATAATAATGCGAAAATAATGACTGAAATTTTTGCGACAATAAAAATTTGACATTACAAATCTGGATGTTACCAGACTAGTAAGATTGCCAGTACATACAGCACAACGTTTCTACCAAAAAAAGTGAACGCTGAAAAACAGAACCAAAAAAAAAACTTATATGTTGTTTTTTTTTAATATATGATTAGAAGTATGCTATGTTTAGCGTTTTAAATTACACAATAAATAGAAGGAACTCATTCATTACTAGATCAGTCGCACAACTCACTGTTCGGTAGCTAAAGACGTCACACTGCTGATCAATAAATTTTAATTTTATCATACGTTGTCAGCAAAATACCTATATTATCATGCTGTTCGATGATAAAATCATTTTTTCTTTTTCAACTTCACGTTATTAGTAGTTTCTGGCAGGTAACTTTCTAACCGTAGACTTTATTTGGGTCTTCCTACCTTTTGCCTGTAAATAGTTATGTCTTTGCAAATACATACTTATTAGCTACAGGTATGTTGGTAATATTATCCAAAAATTTGTGTCTTCCGCTAATATTAATTTTACATTTATTTGTAGGTCAATAAATATGTTTACACGAGTCAAGCAAACATTTGCTGAGATTATTAGAAAGAGCGCGGCGCCATCTGTATGTTTTACAATGGAACTACACAGGACAGTGGCAGCATTGCTCTCGGTGAAACCTTAATAATGGAAAAAAGTAGGCGCATGAGAAAATTCTTAGTAGCATCCCGGCCAAACATGATTAAAAATATTGTGCCCTAATGTTATTAAGAGTTTCCCTTTGTATAATTTATTTATTTCCTCTGTGTTGAAAAACGTATCGTATAAAAAATGTAAAACCTTCAAACATGTTTAAGTAGGTACTTACCTACATCAAAATAGCGCCTAATATTTTGTGGAATAAGATTATTTGCCGTAACGATTTATTTTTGAAATTAGGTACCTACAGTTTACTCTTCTTGAGCTAAGATGTTCTAAGAAGTGGATCTACCTACACGCAGACCTCCATTTAACTTCGCGGCGCGCGGCGGTTTATTTGTAGAGTTTTTTGTATTCTAGTTTTTTTGCCAATTTCCTTTGGTAATTGATTTAAATCGTTTGGGGCCCTCTTTCCAAATCCTTTATTTATTATTGGCAGTTTATACGGAGGCAAGTACCTATGACAAGTTACGAACAAAGATTGATCTGTTTTCTGTGGTATACTCGGAATTATGTACAGGGTAGTCCGAGGTAACTGCAGCCACTTTAACAAAAATATTTATGATTTTACAATTTTTAATTAGCACATCATAATCGGGTTTATAATCGTGATATTTAGCTACAAAAGGGATGAATGAAAGGCAATTGCATGCAGCTGAGATGAGAATGCCAAGAGGGATGTGTGGTGTTACACGAGTGGATAGAATAAGAAATTAGTTTAAAAGAGCAAGTCTGAAAGTGGCACCGGTAACTGAAAAGTCGTGTGGAAACCAGTTGTCATGGTATGGGCATGTGTTACGGAGGAATGAGGAAAATGTCGTGAGGAAAGTTTTGAATATGAATGTCGATGGCTATAAAAGTAAGGCCAGACCAAAGAAACGATGGATGGACTGTGTGAATGATGATATGGTTAGAAAGGTGAAGAGTATGGAAGAAAAAGACATGTTGCGCCGAACCCAAATAAATTGGGATAGGGGCAGGAGAATGATGTTGATGAATCGTGATATTAAGACGTTTTTTTAAACATTAATCGCGAAATTAGATTGGCCTATACGCACAGTAGGCACTATATGGGTTGCCTGCAAAAGGCGACCTTATGTTGTGTGGGCTTACAGAAAAATAGCTCTGGTTGGATTGGACCATTCAAGCGAATTTAGTCAGCTTTCAAATTAAGTATTTATAATAGGTAGGTTTTTGTTTCGAAAAAGCACACGGATACCATAGGCGCGTAGATGTAAACCCGTTCCCTTGGCATACACGGAATAAATATAACATTCTCTGATGCCCTGAGACAGTCAGGCCAAGTCGCAGCAGACTACGTAGGCACGTAGGTGGCGGGACGAGCTGGATAGGTTCCGTCAAAACTGCAAGGAGGACGCGCGGGCTTGCAAAAGACGGAAGGAGTGGCGGGAGGCCTTTGCCCTATTTCATTGAACGATTTATAAAAACACAGATGACAAAAATATCCCAATTTGCTTGCCAAAATATTGGTTTGAGTTACTTATGCAAAACCCATCCTCATAGGTTGCAATAATTCAAGGCTACGGATTTGAATTATACCCTGTATAGTCTTATATACTTACCGTAGACTCTATTCGGGCAAAGTCAATCAACACTAATTACGGTTAATTTGTTGACAAAAATCAATTATTTGATGAAATATAACGTTTACTTATCATATTTTGTGAATTTATATCTACATTTCGTGAAGGTTATTTGCTGAGATTTAATGAAATCATTCATTTCTGACTAATACCTACATTAGGTACAGTTCGCTGTGGCTGTGGCGCACTTTCCGGCACTAGTGCGGGAATGCAAAGTTAAAAGCACTTGTGTTTAAAACCTAAAAACGGTGCAAAAGAGCGACTTTTCGAACAAGTGTGTTAAAAAAACCAGAGGTAAGAAAGCACCTTGGTAACTTTGAGTTCATTTTCGTAAAAACTCATCGTTTATATAATTTTTTCAATTCATAACATAATTCAATAGCCGCGGTCCTAACGTCGCGAACCACAAACAATACGCTTTAGAATTTATTTCCAAGGCGTGCAAACTTTTTAAAAGTTAAACAAAAAGCGTGGAATAAGTATAAGAGAAAGTCTACCGGCAAAGTTTGGGAAAGCGGGAGTCGCTGAATCGATATCCGTTATATGGGTGCTTGTCGGGCTTCAGCAGTTGCGAGGCAAATTAAAAAGACTCCTACCCTACCTATATCGTTGCTGTATTGTCGGTATTGTTGGAAGCTTTCGAAGCTTCGCCGAGTTTTCTATACGAGTGCAAGTGAAGGCAGATATTTTTTTTTAAATACTCGTTGTCAAGGTAACTTACTATTCTTTATAAGTCGTTTTTAATTTATTTCGAGGAATGAAATCTTTTAAAAAACGTTTTTATTTAGCTTCACAGCTAGTTATAGATATTTACTTAATTTTATAGAAATATGTAGGTACCTAGTTACGATGGAAGGTATATGTCGCAGCCAACTGGTTAAATTAGCCGTTTAGTCAACCGCCTGACCGTTGGAAGTAGTGCTCGCCTCGCTTCGCTCTATCGACTCGCACTTTTTTTTTTTTTTTTTTTTTTTTTTTTTGTGTATGGCATCTCGTAGTTGACCTTAAAGGTCATAACTACTTAACCGGACTATCCTGTGGATGCCTTAAGTAAACTTAAAGCCTCCAGCCAGGGCTTAAAAACTAACTAGAATTAAGCGACTGCACGCTAAGGGCACCCCCTGTGGGGTACGGACCTCGGCTTAGGTCGTCGCTGGGAGAGGGCAGCAAAGGGACAGGCTGGATCGAATCGGTATTGTTAATGCTTTGATGAGCGCGGCGTTTCCTAGGACTATCTCTGAGAAGAAAGGCCGAAACAAACTCAGAGGTCGCAGTCGGGGAATTTAAAACTACAGGCTCAGCTACGGCGCGGGCTGGCACTTCTGCGGGCAAGGGACGGGGAGGGCAATTTACTCGGGGGCGCGGTCGCGAGGGACCTCGGCGGCGAGGTCGGAATGACGGTTTTCTAATTCTACGTACTGTACTGGTGGCCCTATCACACTCTTGGAGGAGGGTTATGGGGTCGTCGGGGTCTACGAGAGCATGCCTTGGGCGGCGAACTTTACTAATTTTGGAGGGGATGTAGTTTGCGGCCGCTACCACCAGAGGGTTGCGGTGTTTAGCGGCTGAGTCAAAGAAACGCTTGGAAAGGCGTTTCATGAACTGCTGGATAGTGGGGATTTTGAGATCAACATGGAGGATCTCATTACGAACGAACCAAGGGGAGTTTGTGGCCTTGCGGAGGAAGCGGTTTTGGAGGGTCTGCATCCTATGGATATAGCTGGGCCTAGCTTGTGCGAAGACTACACAAGCATAGGTCATTATGGGACGGATACACGCCGTGTACAGGCGCATTTTGCACTTCAGTGACAGCTTACTGCGTGCATTGAGGACGGAGTGGAGACAGCTGAGAGCGAAAGCGGCTCGCGAACGGGCCGACTTTATGTGCTCTCTGAAGGTGAGATTTTGATCTAGGATGACACCTAGGTATTTAGCTCGCTTTTCCCAGGGGATCGGCTTGCCAAACATGGTGATAGGTGGAGGTGGGGTGAGAAGGCGTCTAACTTTCCTATAGAGGACAGCTTGGCTTTTATCAGGATTTACCTCGATACGCCATTTCCTAAACCAGGCAGCCAGCTTGTTGACTGCTGTTTGGAGACGGAGCCGTAGTTGGATATGGCTGCGGCCGGTGTAGTAGATGGCTGTGTCGTCTGCGAACAGAGCCAGTTGGGACTTAGCGTCTCTAGGTATATCGCTAGTGTACAGCGAGAATAAGAGGGGGGCAAGTACAGAGCCCTGGGGGACTCCTGCTTTGATGGGGTGGGGGGGCGAGAGAGCTCCTTCGATTTTATAGCGGAAGGTGCGGTTCGACAGAAAGTCCCGTAGGATGAGAACGAGCCGGTCTGGCACACCGAGTTGGTACAGCTTATATATTAAGCCATTGTGCCAGACTTTGTCGAACGCTTTCGCTATGTCGAAGTAGATAACACCAGTCATCATACCGCGACAAAATCCGTAGTGGATATGTTCGGTGATGCGGTGGACTTGTTGGACACAGGAGTGTTGGGTTCGAAAACCAAATTGCTCGTCGGGAATGAGGCCCTTGTTTTCAGCGTAGGATCTGAGTCGCTTATAAATAAGCCTCTCGTAGATCTTACCAAGGACTTTGAGCAGACTAATGGGACGGTAACTCGTCGGTTCAGACCTGGACTTTCCGGGCTTATGGATGCCAATGACGGTGGCTTCTTTCCACGATTGTGGGAAAAGGTTGTTGCTCATAGCGCCATTGAAGATGGTGGCCAGTAGCAATATCAGAGGGGCAGGGAGGAGCTGGATCACCTTATTGGTGATCCCGTCTGAACCGGGGGCCTTTCTGGGTTTGAGACCCTTGATTATATCCTGCACTTCGTCTGGAGTGACGGGAGGCAGAGGATCATCAGGGTCTTCGACTGGCGGGAGGGAGACTCTACGTTCGACTTCCGCATCGACCTGCAAGAGGTGAGCTTGGTCTACTGGTTGAGTGCTGGGAGAGCATTGAGCTTCGAGGCTGATGGCTAGACACTCGGCCTTTTCATCGTCGTCGAAGGCGATGGTTTTGTCAGGGCGGACCAAAGGTGGTATGGAGACTACTTCTTTGGATCTGAGTTTCCTCTGAAGGTCCCAGAAGGCCAGGTGAGTGGGCTCTAGTTCGCTTAGCATCTTGTCCCAGCTAGCTTCACGCCACTCCGATATACGCGACTTAACAGAACGCTGCAAGTAACGCATATGGGCTTTGTTAGCACTGCAGGGGAAGTTGCTGTAGGCACGGACAGCCGCGTTCTTCTCATTCAGCAGTTCACGTACGTCGTCAGGCAGCTTCCAGCGACGGTCGTCCGCCGCTGGAATCTCCCTAGAACAATCGTTCATGACTGACCGTACGTGTTCCGTGAATGAGTCGATCGCGGCCGTCGTGTCTGCGATAGAGGTGAAATGACCGGGGATGGTGTCTAAGTGGGGGGATGTGGTGGAGTTCAGGGAATCCCTTACTTTCCTCCAGTCCGTTACCACTTTTGTCTGGGGGGGTAGGTCGGGGTCAGTGAGGCCGGTGCGAGGGGCCAACCGAAAGATGATAGGTCGGTGGTCTGAGGTAAGCTCATGAACCACTTCTATAGTGTCTAGCCGTAGGTTGACATTTTTCAGGAGCCCCACGTCCAGGACGTCTGGGGTGTGGTTGGGGTCATGGGGAAAGTGAGTGGGAAACATAGGTCCAATGACATCGAAGTTGAGTAAGGGACAGAGGTTGAAGAGGTGTTTGCCTCTGCTATTGGTCGTGACACTGTTCCAAGCAGGGTGTTTGGCGTTGAGGTCACCCGCTATGATTACAGAGTCGCTCAAACCAAGAAGGATGGAAATGTCGTCAGACAGAACCTGTGGGTCTTCTGTGCCTTGTTGGGGAGGGAGGTAAGCCGACACTAGGGTGATCGGCTGATGGCCTGACATGCCTAGACGGCAGATGGACACTTCAATTCGTGAGAGGGGGGGAGGATCCATAGGAATGCAGTATAGAGCCTTTTTATAATAGATTAGAGTGCCGCCTTTGTGGCATCTCGTCCTGTCATTACGAACAATACGATAGTTCGCAATACCAGGGCTACGGTGGTGATGTTTGAGGAAAGTCTCTTGAACGAGAAGAATATCAATTTGATGATCGCGGAGGAGGGTGGCGATCTCGGCTCTTTGTTGTGGGAGGCCATTGGCATTGAAGGATGCCAATTTGAGGGATCGGGGTTTCGTTCGCGTGATATTGTCTTTATCCATTACGGTTTAGAGACAAAGGAAACTAGGGCTTGCGTAATCTCAGGGTACGCGTTGTATATCGCCTGTATGCGGAAGAGATCGCCGGAGGCTTTTGCGGCGGTGATCTCTTGTGCCATTTGCTTGGCACGGGGAGTGAGGAAGGTCAGGAAGGTACTGCTGATCACGTTGAACGGATCGAGACCTGCTGACGGGGTAGAGTTGGTGGGAGGAGAGGGGGCTGAAGCGGCGGGAGCCGCTTTAGTAGCGGGGGTGGGAGCCTTGGCGGCCACAGCTTGTAGCGCGGGGGGGCATAGTCGGGGGTCCACCCTGGCGGGGGCGGGGGAGGGAGGCGGCTGAGAGGCTGCCATGAGAGCAGGAAAAGCTCTCTGGTGGTTCAGCTGGTTCCAAGGACTAGGCCTTTGGGGGCTTAGTCGCTCGGGGAGCTGGGACGGGGGGTTCTGGGACGGGGATTCCCTTTGCTGGCGGGCGTCTGCACGCTTGGCCAGTTTGGAAGAAGATGATTTGGGGGCCTTAGGGCAGCCACGATAGTTGGCTGGGTGCCCGGATTCGCCGCAGAGGACGCAGCTGGGGGGTTCCGTGCATAGGGAACGGTCTTTGGGACGGGGACAGTCTGATGTGCCATGTTCGCCCAGGCACTTGACGCACCTGGGTTTGGCGTGGCAGTGAGCCTGGGAGTGGCCATATAATTGGCAACGGTGGCATTGCCCTACGACCCCGCTCTTGCGGGGTTTTTCGATGAGAAGGCCTGTGAGACCACAGATAGCCTTCAGTTGAAAAATGGGGTGGTGCTTGAGCCCCTCTACAGGGGGACAGACTACGAGGATCATGTCGAATGCGACTTGACCTCTGGCGCGGTGCATGCGGTGGACGTCGGACACAGGGATGTTTTGTGCCTCGAGGTCCGCCTTAATGTCCTCTACAGGGATTTCTTTAGGAACCCTGCGGATGACGACTCTGGTTTGGCGTTCCTCCGGGAGGGAGTAGGTGTGAAAAGACACACCTCTCTGCCGGAGTACGCGGGTGAGGTCTCTGTAGTCCTTGGACGTAGGGACTGAGACTTTAATACCCTGTTGGGTAGATTTAGCGGTGGTGAAACCGATTTTTAGATCGGTGCACCACTTCGAAACGTCGGTCCATTTCCCTTTGTCCTGAATGAACACAGGGGGTGGAGGGGGTATCTTCCTTGGGGCGGAAGTAGTGGCGCCGGCGCTGTGGCTAGCGGGCGGGGTGGGGGAAGCGGCGCGGGAGGTCCGCGGGGCGGTCGGGGTGGGGGTAGCGGCGCGTGAGGCCAGGGAGGCGGGGGCGGGGGTAGCGGCCGATGTAGGGACCGCTGTTTTTTTAATTAAAGGAAGAGAAGAGGCTTTCTTCTTTTTCCTTTTATTTTTGTTTGACGCGACGGTGAAGCCGTCGTCGTCAGAGGACTGGGAGGAGGAGGACTCTGTGATGGATGGTGAGTCCTCGTCTGTTGAGTCATGGGCGCGTTTGCCCGAAGCCTCTTCGGTGTCCATGGACACTGGAGAGTTAGCCGGCTCATCGAGTGAACTCGAATCGCCGACTGGGGAGGGGGAGATGAGCTGCATAGCAGCCAGTGTTTTGCCATATTTGGCATGAAAATCGGGGTCCTTGAGGAGGACCTCTTTGATAAAGTTAACTATGGCAGATTCTGCCATAGTAGGGGTTGGGGGACGGATTAAATCCGTAAAATAATGGGGAGTGTGTTCCCTATTCCTAGCCCCGGGTGGACGGGCCCGGGGGTGTGTGCCCTATACCCTCCCTGTCGGGTGTAGACAGGGAGGTGACCTAAGCCTAACGGAACGACCTAAGCTTGGAACCCGTCGCCAGTCTTATTGTGCGACGGGACTATGCTATACTGGCGCGAAGGGTAGACACCCTAAAGACACCAGTGTGAAGAGCTGTGGAAGGAAAACTGTCATCCAACTCCGACTAGGAGACCCCCCAAGGCCGGAAATTGGGACCCGTCCAATTGACTGCCTAGCCCTGAAGGGGTTCGGCGGGTGTGATTGGGTCAACACCCCACTCGGTTTCGTTGGCACCAGTTAGGTTTCCACCGAGGACCTCGAAACTGAGGTTTTAGCCCAGAAGGGGCCTAGTGACTCTAACGATAACTATACGTTAAGAAATATGCCTTGAAAAAGGCAGTTGGAGCGATCTTGTATTCGATTAATTGAAATTAATCAATTAATCAAAAGATCGGGTGTAGTCGGGGCGACTACTAGAGAGCCGTTACGTAAACGCAACGAGAGCGACAGCGAGGGGCACTAGACCGGGAACGGAGCGCGCTGAACACGACCGCACGCGGCGAGAGCCAAACGGTGAGTGTGATCGACTCGCACGCGATTGATCACAGTTTTATCCTAACGCATCTGGCCAGGGTGCCCTGGCTTAGTTACATGGTTGGTTACAGTTCCAACCTAAACTATAATTTATTGAATACCTATCATTCAGGCCGTAAGGCTAGGCGGTTAACTAAACGCCTAATTAAACCAGCTGGCTGCGACATAATCATTTATTTATTTATTTATTTAAAACTCTTAAACTATCATTACAGGTGAAACCTAATGCGATAGCTAAGCCTACTTATAATACTAACCATTTTAAATAACACTATTACTAACAATTACAAATAACTACACAATACATTTACACCAAATTACTTATAACTAAAACAATACAACCTTATAATTATGACAATGTAATCTTCACAGAAAATTAACATAAGTAGGTACATATGTTTTACATAAACATAACAATAAAAGAAACAATAAAAGAAACAATAAACATAACATAACATTAAACATAACATAACATTACACTAACTGTTGCTCTCGTAACATATTATGTATAAACTTACTCTTGCAAGTTCACTAAAGTAGCACGAAAAAATGTCCAACCTATTCTGAATTTCGTTAACAGTACGAATTGCTCGCGTGAGAGGTGCTTTGGCCAGCAGGAAAGGAATCATAGCTTTGAAACCTTCAATTTGATATATGAAATATATAAAAGAGATATAAATCATATTCTCACAGGACCTTTGAGTTCTACATTCGGTTATAATAATTACTATTAGTAAGTAGTTCTGCGGGGTAATTGCGTAACACACTATCAGTAGCAATCGCATTCATATTGACAGTCCAACAACATTCATTGCGTTATTTACGTTGTTTAGCTGGGTCTGCTGGTCTTTCTTTGGAATTTCTACAAAAATGCTGATAGAGCTGTTCCTATTTCGGATTGGGTAAAGAGAATGAACCACAGGGTGCTTAGGAAATAGATCAATCTAATTCACAATCATTTCTTCATCATTCATCATCATATGAAATCATTGTGCGGAAGCAAAGGGTGACCCTTGACCCTTCATTCTCTTCATCCACTCTGCATTTTAAACATGTTATCAAACGAAATACTTAGCTAAGTAGTGCTTCCCAGCCACCAAACCATATAATTTTCACACTTCCAAATCCATAAACACACCCACTAAAAGATCGAAAATTGCAATAATTACATTTCAAATCGGTTTTACCGCCATTCTTGTGTGCGCGCCAAAAAAATCAAAATGGCCGATTATCTGTCAAGGCACGCGCGCGCCACGCGTTGCTCCCCTCAACCGATTAAATGTAAATCAATCGTAAGAATGGATGGAAGATAGCTAGTGAATCCGTAACATATTGAGTTACAAAGTTTTATCTTTTATTTACGTTTCCGATTGAGACATATCATTTTACAAGCGGCTGATTGCCTGTGGTCCTGTGGTATTGTGGTTGTGGGATTGTTAGTTTTGCAAATGGGTTTTTATAAGTGCAGTGAAGCTGGAGTAGATCAGTTAAGAGGTAATTAAAAGTTTTAATTTAAGTACTTAAGCATTTGTTTGTTTTTACAGATGTGGGGCTGAATGAAAACGAACAATGGCTGAAAATTAACATGGTGATCAGACAGAATCTAGGAGAATTATGGAAGAGTCTTCAAGAATGATAGAACAGGTCAACTGGGGGTCTGTCTGGGGCGTAAAATTAACATCCTTCTTCTCCTTCTTCGTGGCGCTGGCTCGACAGTTATTTAAATTTTGTTGGGCCAAAACTTCGCCACTTTCAAGGCGTTATCGGTGGCAGCGCAGAGGTCACTTTGGCTGCATGTTTTGGGGCACAAAACGCGCGGAACGGAGTGGAAGCGAGTATTCGTAGCGATATTATACATAGCACAATGAACTTTATGTCAATTGGCTAACGTATGTACAAACTAGATACGAGCTTGTTACTGCGGGAATTCCCGAGAATGCGCGATATTTCGCCAGAAGATGCGCGACCTGTCCGTATGTGTGTATCTAATTTGTGCGTTACAGTGTTGACATAAAGTTCATTATACTTTCTACAATAAAACAACGCTTCCATTCCGTTCCACGGGAATATAAAATTGAGCCTAAGGCTGGGGTCTACGGGTGACGGGTGTCCACACACGACCCGCGACCGCCAGTTGCGACGGCGGCACACGTTTTGGGAACTGGCGGAGTGTCGAGTGACGTCACCGCACGCTATGAGGCCCTATCCTGAGATGTAGTATATTTTGTCAAGTGGGTGTCACGTATAGACTTGCTTCATTTAATCACCTGTCGATACCCAGAGCTCAGGTGAACAAAAATGAAGTGGTTAAGAGAAATTAAGTAAATTGCAATGTTGACCTGCAAGATGTGAGTTTTCCAACCATTGATTTTTACTCATCTCATATTTTTACTCATCAAAAGTGTTTTAGTCATATTTTGCGATGATATTTCTCTTCCGTCGGCTTATTTGTTTATTTATTTATGTACTAACACACAACACAGATAGGTAATTTTGCCAAATCAAATAAATGCAACAGCCGACACAAACCAAAAAAAGACATAATAAATAAAACACATTACAAACACATCTCCCTTCATTATTCAAACTACCCTCCCCAAAAAAACTCGACTACCCGCTAAACAAACATGCGTTACCTGTCAGATCAAACGGCAACAATGCTGCCACACTTGCTACTGAGCCTAAGGGCAAATACAGGTGGTGGACTATACTTTATTGTTATGTTTGCACAAGTAGATCATGCATGGTTTAGTTTGAAGCACTTCACGAGCGCACGCGCCGTGTAATTTAAACCTTATGAATAGGAACATAAAGGTCACATGATGCACGTCCGGGATTTATGATGACTGTATTGACAATGATCGTCTTTTGTTTGGTTTTAGAGATCGAATAATTAATTTGAGGGTGGAAGATGGTTGGTGCGTTTGTAGATTTTTATCATGATTTTTTGGTGGATAGATGGTATTTAGATCTTGATAATTTGTGTGAACTTTTGATGATTAATGTCGTGGGAAAAATAACTGTTCTAGAGTTCGCTATAACTCTGGAAAGTGGAACTGTTATTTTTATACAGGGTGACAGGGACATCGAAGCGCAAACTGCAAGGCATAAATTCAGCACATGATTCTAGCTAGACCTGCTTGCTAGCACAGAAAAGTTTCGTTGGTTATAAAAAAAAAATCTGCTGTTTCATAGAAAATTGCAATACCTACGCGGTCAAATGTATGGAAGAGATAATTTTTCTTATTTATTATCGAACCGATAAAAAATGTCAACTCAGGGGGGTTCCGTATCATGTACTGAATCCAGGTAAAAAGGTTGCGCGACGATGTCCCTACCTCCCTGTATAGAAGAGATTCCTATTGAAGAGACTCGAGAAACTACTTTTCAGAATTGTAAATTATATGTTTCCACAAAAAATACTGATGGTATAGACACTAGACTAAGTTACTAATTGGTGACTAATTTCCGGAATTTGAAAATTGAATTGAATGAAAATTTAAGGAATGATATGAAAGAGAAGGGAGTGAATGATAGCGTGCCGGTTGACAGGGGAGAATGGAAGAAGAAAACGTGTTGCGCCGACCCCAATTTAAGTAACATGGGATAAGGGCAGGAAGATGATGACGATGGTATAGACACTAGAGTGTGACCATCTGTTAGATCCTGGTAAGGAATATTAGTAATAATTGCAGAAAACTTATCGATTATTTTAAACAACTCCTTTATAAACCTCCATTCGTTTTTTCACAACCTTTGGGCAAGTTATGGAATCCAAAATGACACGTTTTCAATTACTAACTGGCCTTGCCCCCGACAGCAAATGCCTGTCGGAAAAATGGCGGTTGTCCATTTGATTTAAACTGAATTTTTTTCGGGTTTTGGATTTGTCGACCGCCTAAATAGAACATGTAAGCTAGAAAACTCGCTCGTGAAATGGCTCTAGCTAGAGACTAAATAATTTTTCGTCCAATAAATTTATTTTTATATCCGGTATAAAATATTCACAGAGACCCAGTCACCGGCAGCGGTGTGACGTTATGTCAGAGGGAGTTCATCCTCGCTATCCGGTTACCGGACGACCGGACACGACACCCGACACTTCCCGTTTCCGAACGATCGACTTTCCGACAGGTGAGCCTGAGCAACGCCGGATCGATGGATTTGAATTTTTATTATTCAGGTGTTAGCTAAGCGGTGCCTCGGAAAGCACTCATTCGTAGATCTTTGAGTGTCGCTGCTGGTGGTCAGACGGCCAAAACTCAGACAACCACTCTTACCAAGGGGTATCGTGTTACCCAAGCGCTCGGTTATGGAGGTCACATAGGTAGTCGCTCCATGCAAAATACTGGTATTCAGCTGCATCCGGTTAGACTGGAAGCTGACCCCCACATAGTTGGGAAAAGGCTAGGGATGATGATTGTATTGAAGAGTCTTTCCCACAGCACGGTACCTACTTAGTTGCTAAAAAGAAAAAAACTTACCAGCATACGTACAAAACGAGGTGATGTTTAACTTTTCTGACCTTTTCAAATACGTCAACCCCAATAAACTTATAACCGTTAAACTAGGTAGGTACCTACTTGAGTTTAACAACGCTGTAGCAGATGTTGACCCAGATAAACTGCAAAACAAAAGTAGAACTGGCCTAGTTGGTTTTTCCCGATAACTTTGCCTCCGTGGCTATTTCTGTTCATTTTAATAATTTCCATTTTCTCATAATCCTGCCATTAGTCAATACCGAACCAATTCTAGGAGCTACGACGTAATTGATTTGATTATTAAATGGGTTGTGTTGTGTGGGCGATTCTATAGGGACCTTGTATCTATCTAGTGCATATACTATTACAATAAAACCGAAGAGTTTTTTTTTGAATGCGATAATGTCTGGAACTACTGAGTCCGTTTTGAAAATTTCTTTGATTTCAATTGAGGAAGCTTATATGCTACTTAAAATTACGCTACGACTGTTAGGAGCCAACCAGGAAGAAAAAAAGGCAGGGAGATCGCTAAGAGAAAACGAAGTACCTAAGTAATAACGCGGTCGGGCAGGGGTTGCGACGCCATGGCTCGGCCAAAATTTCACGAACCTAGTAATGTATATGCGTAGTCCAAGACATGCCTATTATCGTGACAACTGAAGAAGGGGAGGGGGCAAACGACGGTAGTAATAAAAACGGTACCAAATACTTTGGGTTGGCTAAATGCACAAACCGTGCGAAGCCAGAAAGAAAAGAAAAGAAAATACTTTGGGCATAGACACGTAGACTTTAGGCCGTTGGTCTCGACTGTCATTCGTGGATCTGACAGTCCTTACTGGTCGTCTGAAGCCCGAAAGTCTGATAACCAGTCTTGCCAAGGGGTGTCGTATTACCCAATAACTGGGATGTGGAGGTCAGATAGTCAGTCGCTCCATGTAAAATACTGCTGTTCAGCTGCATCCGGTTAGACTGGAACACGACTCTAACATTGTTGGGTAAAGGCTAGACAGATCATGATGAGACACGTAGAGACAACTAAAGAGTTAGGTATGAAATACTTAGGTTCTTTTAACATTTTGGCGATATTTGTTTGTTTGGTTTGGTGTAAATGTACGGACGCCAGCAGGTCAAGCTACCCGAAACTGTCAAATTTTCCCAATCAACCTTGAACCTTAATGCTTTAGCGATAAAGTTGAAAATCTTTTAAAGAAATTTGACAGATTGTAGTAGGTTGATGTGCTGGCGTCTGTACTTCATTAAGGTTTCCTAAGTTACTTACTACATAACATTACCGGTCGATCGAACACAAGCAGGCCAATTCTCGTAATATAAAACGATCAAAATCTAGTCGCAGTCTCATCTCGGTGACAAACAAATGTCAAAAACTTGTCAAAATATATGGAAATTTGACGTATTTTTGACAGATTGAGACTAATATCAGACTGTGAACGTTCTTAAAACCAGAAATTCCCCTAAGTTTACACGTAACTTCTGTTGTCGCTAAAGGAAACAAAGAGGTAACAATGACATAACCAGAAAGGCTTTCCAAACTTTCGTACGAAGGAAAAAGGTTTGATTACATGAAATTATGCAACATGCAACTTATAAATAGTAGGAAGATTAGGTAATCTGGGAAGATTAGATTGCGTTTTTTGGTATTGCATGGTGAGCAAGCCAACGGTCCACCTGCAATAGCTATTCACAACCATCCGCAGGCTATCGTATCGAAAATGACATATTTCGATAACCTGATTTGCTTTACCGCTGACAGCCAACAGCTGTCGGAAAAATAGCGGACTTGTGGACAGCGCTTAGAGGACTCCTACGATAACACAGATTGATGTCCGATACGGTACAGTAGCGTATCGAGTGGTTGTGAATAGCTATGCTTATGGTAAGTGGTCATCGCCGCCTATAGACTGACAGAAAAAAAGAAAAGAAAAAACTTTATTTGACACAGTACCGTAAACAAGGAACACATTCGTAAAAATAAAAAAAATAACAGAAAATTAAAGTAAGTACGGCACCCTAATTGCGTAACACACAATTAATCTCAATCTGAATCATTTTGAAACATATTGCTAATCCATTGCTTCATATGTTCAAAAAATATGTCATGTGTCTGCTCAACAACGTAAATAGCGCAATGAATGTTGTTGAACTGTCAAAATGAAACAGATTTTGATTGATCGTGTGTTACGCAATTAGGGTGCAGGTTCATGTTGTGCTTCTCGCTCGCGCTTTTCATTCAACAATAATGCTAGATAGATGCTGTCTAACGCTGATTTTCAAATGAACCTTTACGGACAATATATCTCAACTCATCTACAATAATAGAGGCATTTCTGATGTGTTGCTTAAATCCGCTCATCTAGACACAAAGCTGATATGTGCTCAGGGCCCCAATTCTGTATTATTCCTCGCGAAATCTTAACTCATGCAAACCACGTGTCTTGTTAACGGCAAGGAATCGAAATGTCAACCGTACGGACAACATGTAGGAATTTTCACAGTTCAAACCACGTCATTATCATAGAGAATACGTTAATAGCAGAAGGCCAATTCCCGTAATTTAAAACGTTCAAAATCTAGTCGCAGTCTCATCTCGGTGACAAACAAATGTCAAAAACTTGTCAAAATGTAGGGAAATTAGACGTATTTTTGACAGATTGACACTGAGATCAGACGGTGAATATTCTTGAAATTACGAGAATGGCCCCTCTGATGTCGACGATGTCATGATTAAGTGAGGAATTGACGTGGTTTCCAAGTAAGGAATCATTAAGTGGTCATAGTGAATTAGGGCCTCATTTTGACAATATGTAATCTAATATCGCGACATATTCGCCAAAAATGTAAACAAAAATGAGTTTATGGAAAAATAACTTTAATTCCTACACAGTAAAGTTCAGTTTACGCTACCACTTCAAACATTTTTATAACTTTTTCAACAGTGCAAGTCACTCTGGATATTTGTTTAACTTGAAATAACGTCAATTTGAAACATAAATATAAAATTTGAATATACATTGCGTTGTTTACGTTGTTCAGCAAACACATTTTTCGAGCATATGAAGTAATGGATTAGCAATATCCTTCAAAATGATTTAGATAGTGTGTTAGGGTGCTGTAGTGTAATTACACTGGCAAGGGAACACAGCAACGGGGATGATTGGCGGCTGAAATAACTTTATGTCTACCTTGTGGTACTTTTTTTATTATATTACTCCGGACAACTTCCTTCACAAGAAGCTCTACTTGCTAAGTATTTCTAAAAGCTGCGAGTAAACTTATTTCTGAATAGTACTTACATATGCTTCTTTATTAAGTCTAAATTGAATTTCGAACAGTAATTATGATTAATGAAATCATCTTGGAATACTATAATTTATTGCCAGTCTTTTTCCTCAAACCCCATTTAAACAGTTACCTACTCACCTTCCGTTTTCGTTCTAACTCCACTTGTTTTTCCTGTGCGTGTCTTAAAATAAAATAATTTATTTCTTTAAAAAAAGCGCCGCCGCTGGTTCTACAGCCTTCCAGAACGTTCAATCCTCGACCTCTATCTAAACTCCTTGTGTGGGCTGGACCACCTCGTCGATCGTCAGCTCGGCATCACTGTTCACTGGGCCGCATGCCCACAGCCTGCATAGCACAACTCGTTCAAGACTCTCACGGTATGACTTTCCTTGAACGCTTTCGCGCGCCAAAAATGTGCGCCATTTTTTGTTGATACTGCATCCGTTGGTGTGAGGCTTCTTTGAATATTTGTTAATTTAGGCATGTGTTAGGTCTGGTGGTGGCTAAGTTTTTGTACAGTCGTCATCTTCTTTCATCTATGGTCCTGAACGAGTTTGGGGGTTCAAGATTTTTTAGGATAACCTTTTGGTTTAACAAGCAGTGGCTCCTTATTGTTGGTAAACTATTTCAATGTAACAGAAGTCAAGGGCTTAGCTGAAAACCAGAGGGGCGATTCTCGTAATTTTAAGAACGTTCACAGTCTGATATCAGTCTCAATCTGTCAAAAAATACTTCTAATTTTCCTACATTTTGACAAGTTTTTGACATTTTGTTTGTCGCCGAGATGAGCCTGCGAGTTGCGACTACATTTTGAACGTTTGAAATTACGAGAATTGGCCTTCTGCTCTTAGTAACACTCTAGAGGAAATAACCATAATACTGATGCATAATAAACCTTTCGCTTCCGATGATATGGTCCGTCTCCTACTGTAAAGGTTCCCTTTTTATAAAATAACAGTTATGTGGTAGGCGCGTAAATGTGAATAGGTGCTTTTGAAATAAATAGCGAAAATTCAGTTTTATTTTTTTATTTTCTTATGTATCGCCTACCCCATTTAGATTCCGGTACTGGGTGTGCTTACAGTACCAACTACACATAATCACCCTTTAGTATTCCCACTGCTGGGACACAGGTCGCCTCTTGGGCCATAATTCACCACTATTTGATATTTTTCAGTGCCAATTAGATACGTCTAAAAAATATTATATTCTCTTCTTACAGTGCAACTCCAGTTTACACATCTCAAAGCTCACTCAAAACAGACAATCCCACGCCACATGACCCTCGATCTACCTGTAAATAAGCAAAGTTCAATCAAATTGAAACAATGGCGTGCGAGACAGGTTGGCTCCGGATGGGCCACGTGACAGCTACCTGGGTGGCCCATGCTGGCTGAGCGCACTAATCGGTATTGATATTTGGATCATGTTCGTAATGCTATGGATGAATAAGTCGGTAACGATTTTGGAGGTTAAGTAAGTATTTTTGGAAAAACTACATAAAATACGTTACGAGTAGGTAACTAAAAATATGAATTGATATCGTTAGAAAAGAAGAAAGAAAGAAAATACGTAAAACGGTCGTTTTTTTCGTGTTTATTGGAATTAAAATGACTGTGTACAGACGCCAGCACATCAAGCTACTCGAAACTGTCAAATTTTCCCAATCAACCTTGAACCTTAATACTTCAGCGATAAAGTTGAAAATCTCTTAAAGAAATTTGACAGATTGTAGTAGTTTGATGTGCAGGCGTGTGTACATTAAAGCGATTAAAGGATTTAAGAATTTTATTTTTCTTGAACGAAACTAGTTACTGTACCAGCGCTGGGGCTCTGTCTCGCATAGGGCCTTAGCATTATGCTGAGCGATGACCATTTTGCGTGGATGTGACGCATGTTTTCCCTAACTTGTGGTTTTTGTGTTTGTGTTCATTCTCTGCGTTATGTTTACCGCAAATAAACGTATTTTCTTTCTTTACTTTTCTGTAAGTAAGTAAAGTAGGTGTTGAAAACAAAGCCGAGGTGGACTGAATCGACTGCAAGAGCTTACCTAAGTAATATATTTACCCTAGCTGGTTACAGCGAAAAACTGCATTGTAATTATGATTTCATGACCATACAGACATTTAAAAGTTGAAAAATATTAAAGAGTAATATTTAGATATTACCCTATAATATTTTACAAAAGAAAGTTTCGGACTGGAAAATACCTACCTGAAAAGTCAACATGTCGATACTCTGAGTATCGACATTAGGTATTTTCCACTGTTGTATTATGTATTACTCAATTCAACAGTGGAAAATACCTACCCTCTTTGTCTGCAGTAGCAAACCAAAAGCATGCAAAACTAAAAACCCAAGCAGTGAAGAACTACAAGTTAATTATGTAAATAGAATTAATTACCTCATTACTTATCTAAACATCATCGGACCGCTAAACGATTCTCACCACAGACCAGAGACAAAGCTTCCGCACGGCCGGCCATGTTTAACCCGATACGATGACAGCCACTTTCCCGCGCACAATATGTCATGTTGTTTTTTTTTACAGACGAGGGGTTGGATACAAACAGCCAATTACGGTAGGGGCGGGAGTGCACTTAGCACACTTGGAAGATAGTTTAGTCACTATCAACGTGGTGTAAGGACTCGTCCTCTGTCCGAAACAATTTAAAAAAAATATTATAATTTTTTAAACACTCGCTGGTGTTGCCATGGCGCATGCTTCGACCGCTACGTTTAATTTAATTAGTGAAAGGAGGTTTTTTGTAAAACTGTGATTTGTGATGTGTTCCGATATATTTTCGTGTTATTAGTGCCATTTCAGTGAATTTCTTTGGATATTTCTTTTTTAAAAGGTGTGTATTTTTGTTTTATGAACGATTAATGCTTTGTTCTTTTTTGTTTTGTGGGAAAAGGTAATTTAATTAAACATGACAGGTTGTAGCACGTAGGTACACAGCAAACATTCCTAAAAAATAAATACAGTAATTGACAAAGGAATTCCTCTGCTTCTGGAACATTTTTAAAATTAGAATGTTATAAGCACAGAAAAAAATCAACTAATTGGATACCTGTAAGACGTTTCGCGAAACTGCTCAAGTTGTGCTTAACGAAACGGACTCTGAAAAGTGAAGGTAGGTATTTAGAAGTAAAAAGTATCGTTTAATCTGGGTAATAGGAATAACTATAATATATTTGATCTTATCTATTATCGTGTATTTGCCCGCAAACATATGGAGAAGTATAAACACTAGGTTGTGTCATCCGATAGATAGGTAGGGACACCTAGAGAGAAGGAGTGCCTTCTCTATATGTGTCCCAAAGCGTTTTAATCCCGACATGCAGTGTACCACTATCTCGTTTCTGTGCCTTTTAACCATAGGATACTGCGTACAGTACCTTTCTTCCAAGAATTCTTTCGCCAGACAGACACATTTCCTCGACAGTTTTGTCTTCTAGCTGGTTGTAAGAAGGGAAGGGAAAAGAACTATGGTTTATTTGGCTATTTTCTAAAATATTCAAGCTTTTTTAACCCTTCGTATCGAACGTGGATCCACGCTTGGTTACTGCAATCCACCGGTTAAAAGTTGCCCTATTCCTGTAAGTATTCAGATAACGACTCTTAGTTACTTCGTAACTGTTGGAAATTACTTGGAAACCAATTTTACGTGGATCTGTATTTACCTATGCTTAATTATAAAACTGATATACATCCGTCACCTCACATCGTCCAGTTAAAAACAAGCATCAGGCCTAGTCGTCGGGTCCTTTTGGCGCAGCCGTGAGGCACAGTTTCCTGCTAATTTCTTACATCGGATTTTACACTTTTCACTGTTTTTTTTTTGTCGTTGTACCTTGGTATATCTGAGGGCCAATTCTTGTAATTTTAAGAACGTTCACAGTTTGATCTCAGTCTCAATCTGTCAAAAATACCTCTAATTTTCCCTAAATTTTTGACAAGGTTTTGACATTGATTGTCGCTGAGATGAGATTGCGACTAGATTTTGAACGGTTTTAATTACGGGAATTGGCCTTCTATTGCCCTCTTTGGGTGTATTGTGTGTATTTTAGTCTATGCTAAATAAAAGTATTTTCTTTCTAAACTATGGTCTGTCCTATACCCACTGGTAGAAGAAGTCTCTTATTCGTGGCTATTTAAGTATACTGTGTTTTCGCATATTAGCAACATTACGAGGGCGTAATTATAACCAATAACAGTTGGTACTTACAGAAGTTATAAGGATCAGACACATTGGCATAAAGTCTAGGTACTATTGTATTTAATGTTCTGAAAATCTTCATCACCATCATCAGCCTATAGCAGTCCACAGCTGGACATAGGCCTCTCCTATTGCACGCCATTAAACTCGATTTTCGACAACTCTCATCCTGCTGCTACCAGCCATCCTGCAAATCTTACTGGCTTACATTTGTGATACTTTATAAAAACTAAATATTCCAATTTCTTTTATAGACGTTTTACATTATACAGCCTACACCACGAGTGTAGGCTGTATAATATGGTGAATATTATTATTTAATACTATTTTTTTTAAATTATAAAGTAATATTTCTTAATACTAAGGGCGGGTTGTTTCACGTCCACTTGACGCATACGTATACGTCAAATATGGCGCTAATTATCGTCACAAAAAAAGCGTTGTTTCAAATTACAATTACAAAATTATGCCCATGACGTACGTCAAATAACGACGATTACGTAGTCGTTATTATTTGACGTACGTGTGTTACGTTAACCAACCGTTTGAGACAACCAGCCCTAAGAGAAGAACACAATATAAATGGTACTTACTTTTCACAACGGAATAACTGGCATTAAACGCGAGCGAACTCGCGATGCACAGCCAGTAATATCGATTACAATAACACTACTTATTCCATTCTGCATTCATTTGCTGACCAATCCGCTTACTCAGGTGCCCGCTAGACAGGATTACGGGGCTAATTCCTACTCGCCACATAACGAATAATATTATAAATACATTCGAAACGTAATACATAAAATCCATCGGCTTTACATATTACCCCATGATTATGTGACGTAGGCAGTACGTAGCTAATTGAACAGCCATATTATAGGTGGTGGTGACCATTGGCGTAGCTAGGGGTATTGTCTAGGGGAGGCAGCCGTTCTGCTAATCTAACCACAGTCAATTAATGAGAGCACAATTCTACAAACAATTCTACACAACTTACATCTTGGTCAAAATGTACGACCTGTAAGGGTTCCGTCTTTTCCTTTTGAGGTACGGAACCCATAAAAAGCGATTAAACAGTAGGTAAGTACTTCAATACTGGCGCCGATTCCCTTGTTCACAAACTGAACTAAATTTAAGTTCAGTGCATCTTTTTCTTTCTATTTCATTAAGAAAGGGACAGAAGATAAATATTAGTTTAGTCCTGTCATACATACTGTAATACACTATCAATCAGAATCTGAATCATTTTGAAGGATATTGCTAATCCATTGCTTCATATATTCGAAAAATTTGTCTTTTCGACAATATAAATAACGCAATGAATGTTGTTGAACTGTCAAAATTAAAGCCGTTGCAACTGTTAGGCGCGCTCGCACGTTTAGTCAAGTTAAATGAATTAAATGTACAGTTTTTTGATGATGAACTATTTGATTAACCCTGAGTTAGCTATTAACTCCCGACTTCCCGAGTTATTTAAAATAGTGTGCGTTGAGTGCGCCTTAGTGTGTTACGCCACCACCCCACTGAATAAAACCTTATAATTAGGGCGAGTGTTGGTCCTAGGCTGGGTTTTCTCTGTTTCAAAATGTTAGGTGCCTTCGCCTACATCATCCCATACTTAATTCTAGACTTTGTTAAACAGACAACTTTTTCGAACATAATTATGAAGCAATGGATTGGCAATGTCCTTCAAAATGATTCAGATTGTGATTGAAAGTGTGTTACGCAATTATGGAGCAGATTTAGGTTCTGCGGGGTAATTGCGTAACACACTATCAGTAGCAATCGCTTTCATTCTGACAGTTCAACAACATTCATTGCGTTATTTACGTTGTTGAGTAGATACAGTATTCGAACATATGAAGTAATGGATTAGCAATCTCTTTTAAAATGATTCAGATTGAGATTTTTAATGTGTTACGAAATTAGAGTGTTGGTTGCGGTAGCAGTCTTGTGGCAAGAAATATTAAACAGTAGGAACCCGATACGGCCAGCGATGAGCATAGAGGTGTTTTAAGTACACCAGTGACGTCTACGTGTGTTAAGCTTCATAAATACAGTGTAGCAATATGTTTCGTCTAGTTCGTCGTGTATAACCGTATATACAGGATGAAATTGAATACTTACTTGCGACAAATCGAAATAGGAGGTGCAGTAAGTAGGTACCTAACTGTTACACAATCATAATCCCAAATTCCCAAATCTAAATTCTTGGAAAAAATCGTGTAATTAACGTCTTAGATAGTGCAAACTAAGTTATTGCCTTCAAGTAGACAGAGTTATAGTATATACAGGTTTCAGTAATTTTTTTTTTTTCAAATTTTATTAATACAGAAAATTATAGTAAGTATCCATTTTAGCGCGCGCCCGATAAGCAATCGCTGATTTCAAACCATGAAATAAGTTGGCAATGTACCTATATAACTAATCTAATGTAACTAGCGGTAGTTACCTAATTTTGACCGTTCCTACAAAACAAGGGCGCGCGACGACGCGACTCGACGTCACATATGTGAGTGAATCCCTTTCCTTAATATCATGCTCTAAATTTACTTTACAGCACGCTGAATTTGATATTTTAATTTGTCGCATCTATTCAATTTCATCCTGTATAATATTCAGTTGCATCCGGTTAGACTGGAAGCCGACCCTAATATAGTTGGGAACAGGCTAGGCAGATTGATCGTGTATGACCAAAGACAGAGTATGACAGAGTAAAAAAGGCGTTCGCTATGTTATGTTTCGACTTACGAGCATAAATAAATTACTTAAGTTTATAAAATACGTATTTCATAATACCAAGCGGTTAGTCGACTCTTCACGTGACCCAGAGGGCTGGCCTGTTTCTTTGCCAAAGAATTAGCATCGCCATACAACGTGGCAATGCTGCCAGCCTTTTGGGCACTGTTCCTGTTGACAGCGATGCGGACGAATTTTTTGATGCCCTATGATTCTTTTGCTTATTTTTTCACATGTACCTACACATTATTATTTTAAACATTAGCTTATGAAATAAATAATATATAATATGGTTTCAATAGTTACCATAATCGTAACGTATTTTACGTATTTCATAAAATATCTGTCAAAACTTTAGGAGAACATCGCTTTTTGAATCTGGCGTAAGAGAAAGTGTTCCTGAATGTACAGCTACGGGTAGAACTGTATGCTCATCTTACTCCTGCCAATTTATTTTATCTCATATCATCATCCAAATCTCAATTTCTTGTTTGTTTGCCTCAGTTATAAGCCATTCACGTTCATATCTACCTAAATCTATTCTTGCCTCAATCTCCTCATTCCTCGGCATCAAATTTCAATACACCTAAACTGATGATGTGAGTACTAAGGCACTCCTCAGCTTTTCTCTTACATTGCTTTCAAACTCTCACTATAACTGCTCTTTCTTTATAAAATCAAATCCATTCCCATCCCGCTGCCATTATTATTCAGGCTTCATTGCTTCAAGATAATAATGTAGGTATACTTATTAAGTAAATCAGATCAACCTTTCACAACCATAAATTGGTTTTTCGGGCGATAAATGTACCTACTCACAGTTTTTGCACGTAGGCGTTAAAAAGTAGTAGGTGGTTAACATTTGAGAAGGAGGACATGGTTGTTCTATTTGATTTAGGATACATAAAGTTTAGATGGAAAATAGAATTGCACTCATACTAAGTAGGTACATTTTTTTCTAACCACATGAAGGAAAGGAACGTAACCTACTTCCGCCGGCGGCAAAAAAGCCGTCGGTAAATAGCCGAATCTTACTTATTTTTCCTCAAGATAATACACAAAGAAAACACGATCATGCCTTTTTCAAACCTCTTTTAATAGGTAGGTTCAACAGTAACAGAGTAGTCTTTAACAAACAGTTAATAGTGTAAAGAAAAGAAACAAAGAATCAAAAATACAGTTTTCTTCTGAAGTAATTTTTTACACAAATAATCATCACGTGCTTCATGATATTTTTTTTTTAAACTAACTTTTGAAAGCGTTTTAAATATTCCATGATTTACTATTTTTGCATTTTTAAATACCTCATCCAACACCTGTGTAACTAAACCTAACCTAAAACATTCCAGCATGCCAACCCGCGACTACAAGCGACGGAAACTGAGCAACTGATTGTCAAACAATGAGCAAAATCTCCGCCCCTGCGCTATAGAGATGCGCGTAAAGAGGCGGGGCGATGGATTGCTACATACCGAACAACCCGCAGTTCGGGTTGGTCGAGTATTGCCCGGCAGATCACGGGCTTTGCTGCGACCCTCTACAGTGTACCTGCGTGGAGAATCCTTTGAGAGAGTTCCCGGAAGAGTGCTGTCAGGTGTGTTGATAAAGATTCCGGTTTCTGTGTGTTTTTTTAGTGTAGGTGGAGGTTGGTGAAAACTGCGAAGCTGTGAAGGCTGAAGGTAATGTTCATAGTTGAATCTAATTAGAACTTAACTAGAATATATGCCATTGCTTAGAATGTTAAGTGATTAGTTTATAGATTTTAAAATTTTAACTTTTGATCCCACTCTGGGCGCCAATTTAAAACAAAACATAATAAAACATCAACAATGTAATTCAATCGACCGAACACACAGTAATCTATTTACTTTGTCAAAATTAAGATGGCAGACGTGTATAGTCTAAAACAGAGTGTTTTTTATTTGTCCCATGTTGGGTGCCAGTTTCAAAATAATATCATCGCAATGTAAAAATGAATCTTGTTTTATGTTATAATTTAAAATGTTCCTTGCTTATTCAAGATTAAACTGTCAGATAATGTACAAGAGAATTTATCTAAATGCAAGTGTTTTTAATTTTAAAATTAGGTCCCACGTTGGGCGCCAAGTGTAAATGTTTTTGATAAACTACAATCGGTTATTCTTAATTTATCTAATAATGATTAATTGCAATGTGGCAGAGACACTCTATTCGTATTTAGTATATTGTATTTTTAATAACCGACGAAAATGTTCAACGCTGGAGTGTTCAGAATCATGTATTCTCCTGTACTTATCCCAATTTATTTAGGGCCAGCGCAACATGTCTTTTTCACCCATACTTCTCTGTTAGTTCATCTCCGTGTCGGTGATAAAACAAGAAAGTAAGAATGATTTTAAAACACAAATTCTATTTACAGCAGGAAAACGAGAACTGCTGTCCAGAAAATGGCGAAGAGCTAAACGCTTTAGGCGATACTATCGCTTGCTCTGCGCTGTCCCCGGACGAGCCGTGGCCACCCGAGGACATGGGGTCCTTCTCTCTGCCCCCGCTAGACCTGGAGCCGCTGCCATCGCTGTTTCCGTTCTCACCATGCTCGGGATACAAGTAGGTTAACTATATTTCAAGAAGACGACTAATTTTTTTTTACATTATGAAGGTATGGGGTGTATAGTTCTTCATTCTCTATAGAAAAGGGAGGATCCTTTAACCAGACTGGTGTTGTTTCTGGGGGGCTACTGCCCGAAGATGTATGTCGGGACGTAGTAAATATGCTAGTTGCACGGTAAGCTCTGCTGGCGATGCAGGATTTTGCGTGACGTCAGTGTGATGTTAGTTTACTAGTACGTACTTATACTAGTCGCACAGCTAACTTTGCTTTCGCGATGCAGGATTTGTACGATGACTGTTCTTTGATGCGTAGTTCGCATGTAGCGTTGTAGATATCGCCACAACATCGAGCATATACTAGCATTAAGGCTTAAGAAAGTTTTGACAATCTGCTTATCAATGAGATTCTTTTAAAGACGTCTGGATGTAGGATGAAGGACAGCAGTATTCCAAAAACTCTCATGATACAATATAATTAAGAACTCAAAACATATAAAAGAAGTCATTGACGGGCACTCTCCCCAGATGGTCTTCTCATACAAACAATTTACATTGTGTTGAATATAATATACACATGCAATTTACAAAACAAAAAAAAAGAACTATGAATTATTAATTAACATTCCAAGTGAATTTCAAAAACAATGCCAAATACCATGCTTAAAAATAATGTCAAACAGTTTTGAAATCTAATGTCAAACACTTTTAAATATAAAGTCAACTAGGTTTAAGATATAATGTCAAAATATTCTAGATTATTAAATGTCAAGTGATTAAAAATAAAAAAAATAACATGTAATTCATTTAGGTACTATTGTGTGACATTAGTTCCGATATAATTGTACAGACATTTTCCTAACAAAAAGGCTTTTAATTTTATTTTAAACAAGTTTTAAATAACACATCTTTAGCTCAGAAGGCAACCCATTAAATATTTCTACAGCTTGATACTTAGAGCAATGCTCTACTATATTACATCTTGGTGCTATTCGTTGCTTAACAATTTTTCTTCGCGTGCTTTCTGATCTCACAATCTTCCTGTGATTCAAACTCATGTAGATACTTAACAAAATGACTTAAGAGGACCAATATATACTCGTTTAAGCTAGGTACTGTTAATATTCCCAATTTTTTAAAGTAATCTCAGAGACACGTTGCGAAATTTTGACTATCGTCCTTATGGCTCGTTTCTGTAAGATGAATGCTCTCTGGCAGTTATAACTGTAACTATTACCCCAGAGCACGATGCTATACCTTATCTTCGACTCAACCAGCGCAAAACATACAGCCTTTAACTGTTCTAAGTTCAATTCATCCCTAAGGCTCCTGAGTGCGCAACATGCTGACGATATGGATGTATCAATAACAGCAAACTCCGGTTTCCAATTTAAATGCGAATCTATATTAATCCCTGAGAATTTAACCTTGACCACTAATTCAATCTTGTCTCCATTTATTTTTATAGATAGGATGTGCAAGAGATCTACGTTTGCATTGTTATGGTGGATGTAAGGAGAAAGGCGACAGTTTTCCTAATGGTCTAGTAATCTAGTTCACTATCAGTGGCCTGTAAACGAAGCACGAACGCGCGGGGTAAACGTCATCATCATTATTTCAGCCGAAAGACGTCCACTGGTAGACATAGGCCTCTCCCAAGCTGGTGGTTCTGTTCTTTCCGCATCCAGCGGATTCCTGCAGCCTTCACAAGGTCATCGGGCCATCTTGTGAGAGGAATTCCAACGCTACGTCTGCCGGTACGCGGTCGCCACTCAAAAACCTTTCGGCCCCATTGGCCATCTGTTCTGCGAGCAATGTGCCCAACCCATTGCTATTTAAGTTTGGCAAATCTTCGGGCTATGTCGGTTGCCGTTAAGGATTATATCGTGGATAAAAGGCTTGGGATTAAACTGCTTCCAATTTTTACATACCTATTGAATGATTTTTTTTTCTGTCTTGTTGTTTTTTTATTATTATATACACTTTGACATTAATTAATTTTATACATACCTATACTATGACATTTGCTTACTTGGTAAAGTATTCTATTATTTTAATTAGTGAGTCATATTATTTTTTAATTTTTCTCTCTGTTCTGTTAGTTTTTGTCATGGTCTGGCAGTTTGAGTAATTAATGTGGCCTACCCAAATGTCCTTTCTTTGGTATTGTTCGTCTAATCGAAATACAAATAGATGAAGTTTTAAATTGGAAAAACGAATTGGAAGTGGTCACTAACACTATGAGTAGTGCTTGCTATGCTCTCGGGAGTCTTAGAGATGAATTAACCATTGCTCACCTCAGAATGGTATATTTTGCACTCATAGAGTCTAGACTTAGATATAGCATAGAGTTCTGGGGCAACAGCTACCAATACAATATTAATGCTGCTTTCGTTATACAGAAAAGAGCTTTGAGAACTATGCTTCGCATTAAGCAAACGGAGTCTTGTAGAGATCATTTTAAGAAACTACACATTCTCACAGTACCATGCCTCTCTATTCTGGTCCTGCTTAGTCATTTTATTAAACATATCCATAAGTTTGAGACAGACGAACAGAGACATATCAGAATAAAAATGCGAAGAAAAGATCTACCTAATTTGATACAGCCTAAGCTTAATGTCGTTAAACATGCCTCAAGAGTGCAATCAGTAAATATGTACAATAAATTGCCTGTACAATTTAAAAACTCTATGAATCCAAACGCATTCATGAGAAAATTAAAGTCATTGTTATTGAAGAAATGTTATTAGGTACAGCATAGAAGAGTTTCTCAAAGATAAAAGTAATGATATACTTAATTAGGTAACATTCTATCATGACATTGCATCTTAATTAATTTTATTGACATATATTTCATTGAATTGAATTTTTATTAAATTTTGAACTAATATTAAGTTAAATTATTATACATAATTAATATTAAGACTGATAACGTTATTCAGACCAATGTGGAATGTTTGTGTGAATTTTATTTTTTATTTTCTCTCTTTTCTGACTTACGATGATTACTTAATTTTGTTCAAACTCAAACTCAAATAATTTATTTCAATTAAACCATTTACAGGCACTTTTGAATTGTCAAAATTAAATAGTCGGTCAGTTAGTCAGAAAGTTGAAGCTAGTCGCCCATTCCAAAAACGTAGATCTCTATGGAGAAGAACGGGCAAGAAACTCCACGGACACTCTTTTAAATCAAGATATTATTACAAAATCCTGGGTACATTATTCTTATTGCTTCTATATGTGAGAACAATGTAAAAAAAAATGAAAAATAAAAACTTATTTACAAAAAAAAAACAACCGACTTCCATAAAAACACTACAAAGTGAAAAATAACTTTAATTTCGGAAGTCGGTGTCTTTGGTTTTTTATTTCGTTTTTCGCCACCGACTTCCGAAATTAAAGTTATTTTTCACTTTGTAGTGTTTTTATGGAAGTCGGTTGTTTTTTTTTTGTAAAAAAGTTTTTATTTTTCACTTTTTTGTTGTGATCATTTTTTTTATTTTTGTTGATTTTTCAAAAACCGCTTGTCCGATTTTGATAAAATTTTCATGGGACCATTTGGGGAGTATACCCTATCCAACAAAAAAAGAATTTTTCAAATCGGTTGGCAAGCGACGGAGTTATGCGCGAACAAACATAAAAAAAAAAAAAAAAAAATACAAACATCCGAATCTCCTCCTTTTTTAGAAGTCGGTTAAAAAGAAACAATTTAAAATATAACATTAAAAATAAGCCCTGGCAGTTAAGAGATGACCAGTCTCAACCAACGGCGCCCGTTCACGAACATGACGCGTGGATCAGCACCACCCAGCTCAACCATTTTGTAGGGAACCGAATGATCCAACACACGCGCCACCATCAGTGAGACATTTAAGTGAGCATGACATATTCTCAACTGCCATGCTCTTTCAAGTCAACATCAAAATATCATAAAAAACGGATCCAATGGTTCTTACATTTACATAATTTAAAAAATGCTTCTAAATTATACAAAACTATAGTTTGCAACTTTCATAACAGATAAGAAAAAAAAAGATATAAAAAGTTACTACCAATCTGGAAGAGGTTTTAATATTGAAGTATTCAAAATTAATCTTGATTGAATAAAATAAACATTAAATTCATAATGTCAGAACCACTAAAAAAAAAACAAAAATAAAAAGGGGAAGCATCTCCTCCAAAATATAGAAATTGTGATCAACCAGTGAGCCCAAGTGCCTGTGGAGCAGGACCAGCATTAAGCCAAGCATTTTTATCTAGTATATTATACTCATCCAACTTATAATATGCTTGTGTTACATTTATTGTTTTTGTTAAAACAATACACTGTTATAATATAATAACACTAACATAATATAACACTGTTCGACACAAATGTTTTGTTGATGAATAAATAAATATGGATGGATTAAACGGAGAAGGAGAGACAATACACACAATAATAGATCCTACTATCTTACTAATATTATAAACGTGAAAGTTTGTATGGATGGATGGTTGGATGGATGTTTGTTACTCTTTCACGTAAAAACTACTGCACGGATTTGGATGAAATTTGGCAAACAGATGGTTTATAACCAGGATTGACATATAGGATACTTTTTATCCCGATATTCCCACGGGATCGAAAATTATGCGGTTGAAACCGTGGGGCGCAGCTAGTAATATTATAAACGCGAAAGTTGGTATGGATGGATGGATGGGTGTTTATTACTGTTTCACGCAAAAACTACTAAACGGTTTCAATGAAATTTTGCAGTAATATTAGCTTATGCATCAGAATAACACATAGGATACTTTTTATCCAGGGATCGACACTTATGCGGGTGGAACCGCGGGGCGCTGCTAGTACAATAATATATATACAATAAATGGTAAGGTGTTCCTACACACATATACAATAAATAAGTACATAAACATATAAGACTTATCTATAAAAAAATAATACAATAATAACCATGAACCAAAAGAAAAGAACTAGATACTTAATGAGTTTAAGGAGTAGTTCATGTAGTAGGAGTTTGGGACATGCACCTTATAGTTTCACTCCTGTCATACATAGAATTATTGAGTTAATAGAATAATTAACGCATGGGCATGGTGTGCCATTTCGATAGGCCGTCGGCGGCAGCGCCTTTCTTGATATTTACGCGCGATTATGATGCGGCTTAAGAGTAGTAGTGGCCCAGTGGAAACGGCCGCGACTTAGTTGTAAATCGTAGGTTCGAACCCAGACAGACGCTTAACTTTGTGTAAATTATTTAATCATACATTGCTCTCAAAACGGTGAAAGAAAATGTCGTGAGGAAACCGACATGTCCTAGAACCAAAAATTTAAAGACATGTGACACCAACCCGCACTGGGCCCGGTCATTTACGGTCCATTCCCTCTCACAGAGAGGAGGCCTGTGTCCCAGCAGACTTGGCAACATCATAGGCTGATTATGTGTGATGCGGCGGGTGAAGCAATTTTATCACGTTTCGAGTATTACTGGCCCTTTTCTATACAACAAACTAAATTATTTACTCTCTGTTCATAACTTAAACAAAACAGCTTTTCAAAGGAAAATAACTGACTGGCTTATTACATTAGAATTAGATTATACACAAATTGAAGATCTTTTCAAAACTATATCTTTTATTATTTTTTAAAACTTTCATTATTTTTTACACAAATTAATTATGAAATTGTGTCTGTAGACTGTTAATTACTATCTCTGTAATTTGTGGTAAGAAATAAATTATTATTATTATTACTTATCCGTTGTGAAAGAAAAAATAATACCCACGATTGTCACTTTGCTATTGTATGCGGTTTTTGAAAGGTTATTGGGATTTCCATTAGGAATTTCTTAGTAGGAGCCCGGAGTTTGAAAGTTAGTGGTACTTATGAAACTCCCGTGTCTCGGAAAGCACGTAAAGGCGTTGGTCCTGCGTCTAATTTCTCCCACGTCGAGTAAGGGAACATAGTGCACCTGTGTTTTCGCCACACTTGTGCACTATAATATCTCCTGCGTACTTGTCTCGCTCCGTATCGCACGCATCCCTATTCGCCTGAAAAAAAAGCTATGGACACCATTATGTTACCTACTCTAATCTACGGTTGTCAAAGTTTGACACTTACAAAGGCAAAGAAGTCGAGACCGAAAAAGAAGCAAAGACTATGATGCACTTAAAATAAGAGTTATTGCGTTGAAAAAAATTGTTTTGTAAATCAGCTAGGTTAACATTTTTGGTGTACAATCCTACTAATCATACTTCCCACTAATATTATTAACGTGAAAGTTTGTATGGATGGATGGATGGATGAATGGATGCTTATTACTCTTTCACGGAAAAACTACTGAACGGGTTTGGATGAAATTTGGCACACAAATGGTTTATAACCAGGATTAACATATAGGATAGTTTTTATCCCGATACTCCCACGGGATCGAAACTTATGCGGGTGAAACTGCGAGGCGCAGCTAGTAATATTTTAAACGCGAAAGTTTGTGATGGATGGATGGATGTTTGTTACTCTCACGCAAAAACACTGAACTTAAATTTAGTTTAGTTTGTGAACAAGGGAATCGGCGCCAATGTGGGGTACCTATATTTGCTGTTGGGTAACGTAGGGGTACACGAGTTACCCAACAGCCTAACTCACATTGAACTATGTATTATGTTGTACTATGTTGTAACATATATTAATTAATCTAAGTTTAGTAAAACGATGCAATCCAACACATCCCTTTATTACCAACAGGAGCGGAGCGGGGGAATGCAGGGAAAGGGGAGGGGGAGACGCTGCGGACGTCCTCCTCTCGCTAAAACACGCCGTCGTCCACGGCGACTGCGCCTCCGAGGCCGTACACCCACAGGTACCACCATCCCTTTCACTCTTACCAACGAAACAAGGACGGATATACATTTCTCCGTGCAATTCGAAGGATTGTTTCGCATCTCGCTCTAGCATCAAGGATTTTGATTACCCGTTTCTGTCTAACAAAAGGGGTGTTTGGAGGGAAAATGGTGTATGGAAAACCGTGGAAACGGGGTTCCGCCCTTCGAGGGTTTCGATATTAAATAATTGTAATTAATACGGAATCTTGGATTATTAGCGGCTTCCTTTTATGAACGTTTATGTGTGGCTTCACGGGATTTATTGAAATTAGAATTTTGATGGATTAATAATGTTCGTTTTGAGTTGATTTGTTGTGAAAAACCCACGCCTTTTTTAAACTATTCGTTAAATATACTTAATGCAATTGATTTTATCCTTTATTGACTCATCCGCTCACAGGTTCTGTAGGTAATACTTAAGTAATTCCTCTGGAGCCGTTGGTCAAGTGACTTGGATCATAATGTTTAAGTACAATCTGTCATTTAGTCTATTCTCCCGTCAACAAAACCCGTATCCTATGGTGGTCATGCTACGCGTGCAGATTTACAAATAAATATGACTACAAATTATTAGTCATATCATAAATAAGTAGAGTATTTTCACTCAATTTTTATCATGAGAAATAAAATTGTCTTCTTTCGTCGAAATAACCGACCAAATTAAAATATCGTGATCTTTAGCAGTATTAGGAATATCAGATTTACATTACATCGCAACTTAATCAGCTATCTACTTTATTAAAATGTTTTCTAAGTTGATTGAGTGACTAGTACTAAAAAGGTCCTAATACACATACATTTTTGGTGGAAATGTAATTTAAACTTAAGAATGACATTGAGTTTGTGGTTCCCTATCTTGAAAATTATCTCAAATTCTTCACTCAAATATACTTCCCAAAGAAAAAAAAATGTCTTCTACACTATTAAAAATACTAAAACTTACTAATACTTTTTAGGGTTGATTTTTCCATCACCAGATAACTTTATCGGAGGGATAATTATGAATTTTTGACAGTTCTTTCATACAAAAACTGTCAGACGTCAATTTTATTCCACGAATAAAAAATATCTGTCGATTGAAAAATCAACCCATAATAGTGTAAAGAAGCAGGGCGGAAAATTGATCTTATCAAATTCATGAAAAATCTAATTTACGAAAGGCAATTTTGGCTTGTTCCCACTCTTAAGTCCGTGAGCTATTGTTGTTTGCGAAGTGAGTTCGTGACAATGGAAGCTGCCTTGTTAAAGTAACAATAGGAAAAACTGGGTACAATTCATATTGTTACAAGGCTTTTATTATCTCTAGAATGAAGAATTATATTATTCTTTCTTCGATGGCAAACACGTGTAGACAAAATAGGTATAATAAAATATCTACATAAGTACCCACATATTTATAACTGGGTGTTGATAAAAATAAATGAATAAGAACCAATTTTAGCATGAATAAACGTTAGAGGTCGAATCTTTTATATCAATTAGGCACATTTCATAAGTACCTAATGTTGGCCTAAGGCACATTAAAGGCACTTTTGAATGTCAAAATGAAAGAAAATATAATGGATTCTTGTTACCCCTTCCAAAAGGTGGTTTTCTCATCATATCATTGCAGCTGATCGAACGTCGTACCGCCATCTTTAAAAAAAAATAACAAGACAAGGAGAAGGACAAGGCAACAAACAAACACAATAAAAGAGAATTATCCAATTTGATGCAGTCGATCGGAAGTTATTCTTGTATAGATTACTAACGACAGCCCTCCACTTTGCAAGGTTTTTACGACTTGACTAAATATCGAGATTTTTTTATTATAATTATGTAAGTTTTATATTAATGTATGTAACACATAAACCTTCCGGAATAAATCCTCTAAATTATGGTGCAAACCGCATCAAAATCTGTTGCGTAGCTTAGATCAACTCATCAAACAAAGAAGGTTTCATAAACGTGAATGCTACGTCGTAGCGTCAGAGCGTAGCACAGGGCGTAGCGGACGTAGCATTTTAGCGAGGCTTTTTATTTTCGAATGACGCGAACAGAGAATTTCAATGCACGAAACTGTAGGTATATATACAAATATATGCCAACCTTTTCTTTTGATTTTTTTTTTAGTGATGATTTTCAAGATGCAGCAGTGCGATTCTGTAACCATCTCACCGTGAAAACTTAGGTTAAGTGAGCATGGAGTGAGCTGTCATTCCAACGAATACTAGGGATTGTCACTATTGGTAGCTCGCTTTAAGCTCACTTCACCTAACTTTTCACGGGGAGATTTTTACAGAATCGGTCGGCTGATCACATTCTTTGCTAATGGGTATTTTTTTTTTAACTAATAGTTAATTATTTGACCATTAGTAATGATATTCTATCATTAGATAAACTAAAAATGTATCATCAAAAAACACATTTTGCAAAAATTTAACCATTAGTTACTATTTCAACAATTGGTTGAGTTTAACTACCCTAACATTAGCATTGATTTTCATTTTGACAGTTCAACAACATTCATCGTTGTTGAGCAGACAAATTCGAACACAATGAATAAAATTAGCAATATCATTCAAAATGATTCAGATTGTGATTGAATTAGAATGCAGGATACTTTTATCACCTAAGTGAGATTTATTAGTTTGGTAATCTGTAAAGTATGGCAGTCAGAACATTGTGTTTATGAGAAAAAATCATAAGCCGTCGGGCAGTGTGCTTGTTTCCGAAGATGAGCGGCGGGCCGCAACGCCCGCAACTCGTACAATGAGAAAAATCACGCAGTAGTATGCTTCTGTAAAACAGTATACCTATAGTATTCGATATTAATTAATATATTACGTATTATGTCAATATACAGTATGTTAACTAACAGAGGGCGTTCCCGTTAACCCGCAATAGTATAGCATCCATACATGCTAAAAAAAATATTACCATTCGAAAAGAAAATGTTTTATTTTTTTTTAATATTAAAATATTCACAAAAAAATGTTAAATTGATACGTAAAAGAAACACTCTGTGAACGCGTACTTGAAGGACGGCAACGTCGCAATTTATTTATGAATGACGGGCCGCGTGTGCGGCGATCTAATTGGTTAAACAGGAGGTTTCGAGATTATTGTCAATTAATTATTTTTTTTGATTTCGGATTATTTTATGCTTATTGTTCTATGCTGATATTTTTATTTTAATCTATTAATGTTAGCGAGTTTAAGGGAACGCCCTCTGTTATTTAACATACTTACTGTATATTTCGGAGATTAATATGGTTCGAACTAGAACTCGATACGTTTAACACCCGTGTGTTATCATCATCCTTTACTAAACATAATTAGTCCTTGCTTTCTTACATTAAAATGAGGCCTTTTTCTAGTTGGATGAAGGATAATATATTAGTTAACAACGTAAACAAACTTAACATCTATAGTATAAATTATTTCATCACGACTACTCTCAAAACGGCATAGGAAAACATCGTGAGGAAACCGGCATGTCCTAGAAACAAAAATTCGAAGACATGTGACATCTGCCAACCCGCACTGGGCCCGCGTGCAGCCCACTCCTCTTTTGGTGTTAAAGTGCTTTATTTTTTTTCTAAATGCGTCACATTTAGTGCAAATGTTTTTTTTTACTTTTTCTTTTTTTCGGTCCCAAGTGCGTCTACTGAGCATGAGGTCCTGGGTTCGATTCCCAAGTGCCTTATTATACAATGCTACACTACTATACTACGTATGATGATTCAATTGGAAGATTGATTTATTTATGTATAATTGCTGCACTGGTTGACGTCATCACGTCAACGCCGGCTGCCGCTGAAAACCAGCGCTGAGGCTCTCTCGTATAGTGTCTTAGCATTATGCTGAGCGATGGCCGTTTTGCGTGAATGTGACGCATGTTTACCCCCAACTAGTTATTTTTTTTTCGTGTGTTTGTTCTTTTTTATGCGTCATGTTTGCCGCAAATAAATATATTTTCTTTCTTTCTTTCTTCAAGAGAGACGGAGACATGACCGATAGCACCATCTATTTTTCGGACTGGAATCATAATGGCATTAATACTTAGTTTTTGGGTTTTTCCATTTGGAATTGCTCAGTCGCAGCCCGCCGGATTTCTGTCCGGTTGATGGCCATAGGCTCTTCCTCTATTACGTGAGACTTAACCATAACTAGCGAAATGTGGGTGTATTATACAACGTGTTTTTTTTTATATCCCATAACTCTAGGGGGTCATTGTACTCATCATTATGAACAACTGTTACTATGGGACCAAACCCGAAATCGCGAAACAAAAATCTGGTGTTCCCTACATTCTGACGAGTTATACGAACATAAATGTAAGAAACAGCTGATTTTTTTATGGGATATAAAAAAAAATCACGTTGCAGATACAGCTCTGTCTAACCCTTTCGAGGAATACAGACGTGCTGTTATGTTATGATTTGGCAATTACAGTTGTTTTGTATAGGTATATCTTTTATACTACCCAGATGATGGTGAACAACGGTGGCTACCCGTATTACGAGCACTACGGCGGGGCGCCCCTGTTCCCCACCATGAGCGTCAACGTGTCCATGAACATGACCATGCACGGCTGTCCGCCGGAGCAGCTGTGTTCACAGGTTTGTTTCTTCAGATGTTTACTCTCCTGGATTAAGGCCCGCTTGCACAACAAACCTAACCTAAGGCATTAAGTCCGCCATGTGTGCGCTTAAAGTTAAATTACCTAAATAATCTGCTAGACGCAATTAAATTGTCGCTCCGTTTCTATCAATAGTATGAAGATGACAGAGATAGAATGGCGTTTAGCGCTAAACAAAATATGTTTAGCGCTAAACGTATTTAATGATTTGTGGTGCAAGCGGGCCGTCGTCATTATTTCTAATTTACAAAGTAAAAAACAATACTGACATAGATAAGTATGTTAATAATTTTGTTTACATTTTAAAGGTGAATTCTCTTCACTTCACTTTACATTAAAGAACTACATTTAGCTCGTAAGTAAAAATGAGAATAAATAATGCGTAAAAACCACAAATTAATCGAATTCAAATCACCACGTAGGTGGAAGGCTACTCGGAAACGGAACTCCGAAAAAACTATGTAAGATTTAAACCTTAATAGCTTTTAAAGATAAAACCTGTCAGCTTTGAACTTTAAAACGTACCTAAGCTTGATACATTCTGCTGCCAAACCTTATATTATGTACTGAATAAAACCCCGGCAGCAGAAAACATGGAGACCCGAAAGACGCGTTTAACTAAATTTTAAATGCACACACGCCTGTTAACTAAATAATCAACATCCTTTCTTCCCCAGATGCAATGGAACCAAAATGCCGCAACACCCTCAGTCAACGTGGTCTACCCACAAACACAAAACGTGATCAGCTCCTCCACCTACCCTTCTGCGACCTACTCCTTCACCGCGGACTTCAGAACACCTAACCAGAGCGACCCCCTGATCACCGCCACGTCCACCTTCAAGCCAATACTGCAAAACCCTCAAAAACCCAACCCGAACTACTCCTTATTCCAGCAAAAACCTAACTACTCAAATCAGAAGGGTTTCGGTCAGAGTCTGAAAAGGCCACCTCCGAAGCTTTATGCTCAGGAGACGCAGAAGGAACAGAACATGGGGAATGGGTATATTCTGAATCAGGGACAAGTGCATCCTCAGGATTATGGGTACGCTTCGTGTGTTAATTCTTCGGGGAAAGTGCCGGTGAGTTAGGTTTTTTAATTTGGTAACGACGCACTAGCAAAGTTAAACTTTGCTTATGCGTTTTATGTTTTCAAAACTGTATTTCAATCATCCCCGAATTAAACTCTAAAGATTTTACATGAGCAGATTTTTTCACGATCAATGTTAAGACTGTGAAGTTGTCTACGAAAGTACGAACTGAAGAAATAAATATAATACTATCCTCTACCATGCCTATCCTCATTTTCCTTTGATATTACTTCGAAATATTTAAAGTAAAAGTAATCTTCTATCTTCTATATATATAAAATTCAAAGTCCTGACTGACTGACTGACTGACTGACTGACTGAGACATCAACGCACAGCCTAAACCGCTGGTCCTAGAGACATGAAATTTGGAGGGTGTATTCTTCGTGAAGAGTAGGTATCCACTAAGAAGGGGTTTTTCGAAATTCCACCCCTAAGAGGGTGAAATGGGGGGATTTTGTTTGTATGAAAAATCTTATTCCTTGAGTTAATAAACTTGAAACTTGGCACGAATACTTATCTAAGTAAATTATGAAGTTGGGCATTTTTTGTTTTTATAAACTACCCCCTAAAAGGGGATTGGGTGGTTTCAAAGTTTGTATGGAAGAATTTTAGCGCGCGGTCCGATTTAATGGAAACTCAGTATTTATACCTAAAATTAAAAGGAAAGAATAATGTGTATCACGGTTTTTCGAAAATCTACCCCTGACGGCCTGAAAAGAGGTATTCAACTTTACAGGGGAGGATTTTACAGCGTGGCTTGATTAACTCGAAAATTGGTATAAACAATCTTTGAGTCAAGTTATGAACACATCCCAAATGATTTTTCAAAATTCCACCCCCGTGGGGGTGAAAAGCGGGGATAAAGTTTATATTAAAAATCTTATTCGTTAGGTTAAAAATCTTGAAAATTGGCATGAATACTCGCCTAAGTAAGCAATAAAGTTTATAATTATTAGTTTTTCAAAACTACCCCTCAAAGGGGGATATAGGGGTGTTGAAGTTTGTGTGGAAGAATTTGAACGCGCGGTCCGATTAACTCGAAACTCAGTGTTTATACTTAAGATCAAAAATAAAGAATAAATGTATCAGGGTTTTTCGAAAATCTTTCCCTAACGGGTTGTAAAGGGGAAGTTAATTTTACACGGGAGGATGATAATGCTTGGCTTGATGAATTCGAAAATTAGTATAAATAATCTTTGAGTCAAGTTATGAATACATCCCAAACGATTTTCTTAAATTCCACCCCTGTGGTGTTGAAAAGCGGGGATACAGTTTATATGAAAAATCTTATTCATTTAGTTAATAAACTTGAAATAAGGAGCAAGAATACTTGCCCTAAGTAAGTAATAAAGTTTATCATTATAAGTTTTTCAAAACTACCCTTCAAAGGGGGATATAAGGGTGTTGAAGTTTGTGTGGAAGAAATTAAATGCGCGGTCCGATTAACTTGAAACTCAGTATTGATACTTTTGACAGAAAATAATTAATAATAGGTATGTAAAGTTGTCGAAAATTTACCCCTGACGGGGCAAAAAGGGGTAATTCGGTTTTTTAGGGCGGATTTGTGCTTGAAACTGTAAGTATGTAACATTTTCACGCCTAAACCACTGAATTTCTGATATGGCAAAGAGATAGATGGCATCCTGGGGAAGCACATACTTTTTATCCTGGTAGCACGTTCCCGTGGGATAATTTCCGACATCCACGCGGGCGAAGCCGCGGGCAGAAGCTAGTGTAAAATAAAATTTATTTGCTACACATCAAGCTATACATAACCAGTATAAGCTGACTTCCGATTGTACGAAAAACCTATACAATGCGAGGTCAGCTAAAACTGGAAATGTATAGCTTGATTAGTTACAACAAAATGGGTGATGATCTTTAAGAATTGTCCATTTGCAATTTAATCCACCATCATTATAGGTATGTTGTTTGGTAGCCAGTACACCTATTAATGGTTATGATATCTATTCAGGTGGGAGCTCTCAGCACTTGCTCCGAAGATGATGAGCAGAAGCCAAACCTCTGTCGTATCTGTGGCAAGACCTACGCTAGACCCAGTACGCTGAAGACGCACCTTCGAACACATTCCGGAGAAAGGCCCTACAGATGTGGGGATTGTAATAAAAGCTTCTCGCAAGCAGCTAATTTGACTGCGCATGTCAGGACACATACCGGTCAGAAACCGTTTAGGTAAGTTACAAAAGGAGGAGATAGGGTCCTCCATTCCGTCTTTAGCATGAAAATGCTCTTAAATACTTCTTTAAGAATATTGGCACTGACTCTTGTTTTACAGATTTGGTCATGTCTAGCATCTAGAATCACCTCTTTTTTAAATCTAAAGTTAGATATAAAATAAAAAATATAACAGAATAAAATTGAAATAATCTGCCTCCTCAAAAGTAAATTAAGCAGAACCTTACGGGGGATAGTGAAACAATGTTGCTATAGACCGAAAAAATAACCAAATGTATTATACAAATTGAGTTGTACACAAACTTAACTTACCATTCCAGCATACCAGCCGACATCGATACGAAGGAATTTTTCGACGCCATATTTTAGTTTTTTAATTAAGATAGTTTTAATTAGGTTAGGATATTATATTTTTATTTTAATAAATTCCTCTCATCGAGAGGAGGCCTGTGTCCTAGCAGAGGAAACATTATAAGCTGATTACCTATGCTTATACTTATTTTAATAAAAGCAATTAACTTCCCTAAGTATCTAAAATTTTCTATATCTTCCATTATAGATGTCCAATATGTGATCGTCGGTTCAGCCAAAGTTCCAGCGTGACCACACACATGAGGACACATTCTGGAGAACGACCCTATCAGTAAGCGCTCCTTTACTGTCACTATGTACCTCTGCACCTATCAAGAGGCAAGCTAAAAGTACCTAAAGTAAAAGAAATATTTGTGTTTTTTTTTTTTTTTTTTTATTTATTGGCCTGTCTACAATTGTTACACTGTTTATACTTAAAATACAAGCATAGTGTAAAATATGATGCGATAGACACAGCATGCAAAAACAAAATTATAACATCAATAAAATTGCAATAATTGTGCCGAAATAACGCTTACGGCTAGTGGGTAGTTTTAGAAAACATGACAAGGAAAAAAAATGATACAAAATAAAAAATGAAGAAAAAAGAAAGACTGTCAATTGTGTTGGTTTCCTTTTATCGTATTGTATTATTACAATAAGTAGGTACTTCGCTACCTACTTTTACAAAGTTTCGGACTACGTTTGCTTATGGTGGTTCCCAAAATAAACTTGAGAAGACGAGAGTTTACAACTTTGGCCTGATTCTTTTTAAAGTGTTTTCAATTGACGATCACAACTTTTTTGGGAGCTGGGAGCAATGAGCTTGGAATTGAAATATGATAGAAATAAATCGATGTACCTACTTACGTAAGTGTATCTCTTTTATCAGGTGCAGATCTTGCAAGAAAGCTTTCTCAGACAGTTCGACGCTGACGAAACATTTACGTATTCACTCTGGAGAAAAACCCTACCAGTGTAAATTGTGTTTATTGAGGTAAGAGAACAATTTCGATCCCCTTTTCATCTCAAATTTGTCGTCAAAGAGCATTAAATGATGAGTTTGAAAGGTTGATTAAAAAAGAGACTCTCTTTATATAGCTATTTACAGTATTTTTATCTCACGAAGCGTCGCGCGCTTTTCTTGTGGTTACCAAGTGTACATACACATAGTGTGCACACACATTCACAGCGTGTTTGTACACTTGTTTGTCTACTACACAATATTGAGATAAAAAAAAACAGATCTCTGAAGGCCCGAACTATAGGTAATCGTAACTGTTGTATTAGTATATTACGAGTACTAGCGTACATCGGCTGGTATTCTTACAGAGCGCTTTGATAATGAAAGAAAGAAAGGAGCCTAAAATGCTTTTTTGTCACAGAAGCACGCGTGCTTATGAATACATATGTCTCACTGATCCTCCAGGACCGTATACAATTTTTGTACATGAAACCGTTTCAGGTATTAAAATCGTACAGAATCCTGAAGGATCCTGGGAAGCCACTCATTATCCACCACTGTCATACAAACAAGTTCACCACGTCCTTGCTTCCCCAGGTTCTCCCAGTCCGGCAACCTGAACCGCCACATGAGGGTTCACGGCAATATGTCAGGTGGAATGCTCGGCTGACACTTGCAGAGGTGCGGCCTCAATGCCGTCTACTATTGAACTACTACAACTTCGACATACTACAACTTCGATGGAATGTAGTGTCGTTAGAAACGAAGATGAGAGACTTTTGAAATTGTGTTTTTAGTCATGTAATTCTAAAAATACTCAATTATAAAGTCAGTTACCTACGGTAATTGATAATAGGAAAGACCGTTGGTAACTTGCCCCAAACGGCCGTTCGCGATATTTATCACCGACACATATTTGTGGATCATAATGATATATTTTTTGGATGATACAAAAAAATATGAAATATACATTCGTACCTATTTGAATTATAATTGCACGCTTACGGCTTACCTATACATGAAGCCCGTAGGTAGAATAGTTAGGTAGCTCTAAGTTTTGTCTTACCTATATTTCCATTTTGAAAATGTTAGCAATTTATTGTAAATATGACAAAATTATGTGAAAATGTTTGTACATAACTATTGTAGTTTTTTAAGATATAAGCCAATATGCCAACATTGCAGTATTACAATGATCTAGTCATTACATAATAGCACTTTCATAATATTAATGTTTCATTGACGAGAATTTTTGAAATTCTTTAGCTTAAGGTCAATCCATCTGGCCCTGTGAATAGAAAAGATTAATTTTAGATTTAATGTTGCACTTATCAGTCACCACTATCAGTATTAATATTATAGCATAGTATTGTAAATTAAATTGTGAAATAAAATTAATAAATCAATTCTTCAAATCCATGTTGTCTTCTTTTGTATTTAACCGCGCTTTTTTAACCACCTATGTTTTAAAAATGGCGCGTCACTTCAGTGTTGTCAGTTACATAAGACCGTTTTCTACCATGAGTCTTTATTATAATTTTTTAACAAGTGTAAAAATCGTCTATAACTAAAAACAACTCAAATTAATTTATTGCATCGTGAACTAGACAATGTTTAATAATTAATCGAGTTGACAAACTGAATTGAGTTGCGTTACAAGTCTGTTTGTAGCTTAATTTTATTTCTGGTCGCACCGATAACATTCCCAAATATAAAAAAAGTAATGGGTTTTTTTATAGGTCACGTATCTCAACTTCTCTAAAATTGGATTGTATTTTATAAAAAGGCGTGAATATGATTCCAACAAGATAGAAAATAACTATCATAACAAATATTCTATAGCATTTGAATATTTCACGACATTTTTTTAGTTAGCGACCTGTTCAATAGTTTATTGGTGAACTCAAAAAGCAGACACTAAACGAACTCATCAGTTTATTCAGTTTGACACATCATGATATCTAACTCTGAGAGATTTCCTTGTCGGGAATAAAGTAATTCAATAATTTACGCCTGATACGGGTCAACCGGTGCTTTAAAGCTTATAATTTGATAATACAGTTATTTAAACTGCCGCTGTCTGTTAGAAAGGCGGTGTAGATTGTGTAAATATCCTTTTACTACTGCGAAATTTATTCCATTGGTCGGACTGTTACATTTTGTGGTGTAAATCGCCAATTTACCTGTAAATATGACTGAAACTTCACCGGACGAGCCGAATTCTAATCGAAAGGACTTTATTTGCGGGGTTGTTGAAGGTAATTGTTATTATTTTTATGTGCAAGGATGTGATTTAGGTTTGTTGTAGATATACATCTTCTATCTAAGTTTATAATGGAGTGAATGACCTAAGCTTCACTATTACAGGCTTTTACGGACGGCCGTGGACTACTGAACAAAGGAAAGATTTGTTTCAAAAGTAAGTATTCTCTATCAAGTACAATACGCAGTAAAAAATCGTGGTAAACACAGATGCTCATATTTTAGATGATTTATTGAATTATTCTGCAGTATCTGGCTTATTATTTGTTTTCGTAGTTAAAGAGTCGTATTTACTTAATAATTTTCTATTTTGAATACAATATTTACCTAGTAGGTTATGTATAAAATTAGGGCATCATATAACCTAGATACAGGCCTCAAGAACTTGGACAATCGTTTTAGTGACTAAATAAACAAGTTCATATGTACAGATGTTTCTAGAAATCACTGTACATTATTAACTTATCTCATAACAAACTAGTTACTTCAAAGAAAGTTAAACTTTCACTCACAGCCATAATGTGCCTCTAAAAATAATTTTTATTTTGTGATTGTTGCACCCAAATATATCTTTGATATCTCTTGTTGTTCTTGATTGTTCCAGGTGTTATTTTATACTTCTTCTTGAATGTAGGCTAAAGTTCAATGAACTCTATTAACCTTATTTTTTATTGTAAGTACACAATAACAAAATTTATGTTGTGTTTGAATTAATGCTTCAAGGCAAGTATAACTCAGGAATAAGTTTTCTAGCAACAAACCTGAGGAGGTGGTTCAGTAATAAAAATAATAATAATAAATCTTTATTTTATTCTCTCCTCACAAAGGTTCACATAGTTATAAACATACAAGAATTGTAGATTAAGAATACATAATGATCTTTTGTTAGAGACTGGTGTCATACTTGATATGTGACGGATCACCAGGCTCTCACCCGAATTTAATCTAATTGACATTACAATTGCCAATTTTCAAATTCTTTAAAAAAATATATATTTCTGTTTGTAGGTTTGTACAATCACTTACATGTCAATCATATTTTAAAAACTAGATGAGGTCAGCATTTTCTATCTGACTTAGAAGAAAGGCCAAAACAAACTCAGAGGTCACACTTTCTTAAAGTCCAGAGATAACCTTGGTTAGATCATGTGAAGACCATGTAGATTGGTGTCTGAAATTGTCTTTTGGGCAAAGAAATAAACAGATCGAGTGGACCCAGTCCAGTCAGTGCACGCATTTGTCAGTAATGAGATAAACTTGCAATATATAAGTAATTACTAGTGATGTTTTAATAGATAATATTACACTATTTACAAAACAAAAACAAACTTTACTATATTTGTTTACTGTTTTAAGATAAGATCATAAGTTATTGTCATTCTTGCTGAATAGCATTAGCTACTTAAAAAGACAACTGTTTGTACTTTTAGGGTATTATGTTCAATAAAAAATAATAATAGGTAAATTCACTGTTTTATTTCTTGGATAGCAATAGCAAGTTTTATTTCGTGGATAGCAAGTGTAGCTTAACCGGGTCGATAGATCAGGTTAAGCTACGCTTGCCGCGCTTGGTCCGTGAATGGGTGACCACCTTCACATACCAGGACCCCTACGTGTCTCGGAACAAAGAGTTATACATATAAATGAGATAGACTGGTAACTCAACATCTGACACAATAGGAATAGGATCAGCACCATGCCAAGCAACTATCTGTCAATCTATTGATAGGTAGATGTATAGATATGCTTGAATGGGAAATTAATTGGATATCAGAAAAGCAGATTTCTTTTATTTGTGACAACATCAGCATCACTCTTTACCCTTATCCCAATTTATTTGGGGTTTGTGCAACATGCGTTTTTCTTCCATACTTCTCTATTAACCTTCATCTCGGCAGTCACCCTCTTTCTAACCTTATCATCATTCACACAGTCCATCCATCGTTTCCATGGTCCTCCCCTATTCTTATAACCATCGAGATTCATACTCAAAACTTTCCTCACGACATTTTCCTCATGCCTCCGTAACACATGCCCATACCATGACAACCGATTTCCACACAACTTTTTAGTTACCGGTGCCACTTTCAGACTTACTCTTATGTACGAGACTCATTTCTTACTTTATCCATTTGTGTAACACCACACATTCATTATGACAACATATCTACATCAATATTATATACACAGGCTAAAAAAATGGGGCATGGACATGTATGTGTATGCACCGAAGGACGATTACAAGCATCGAGCATATTGGAGAGAACTGTACACTGTAGAAGAAGCGGAACACCTGACGTCTCTCATAACGGCTGCGAAGGCACAAGGCATCATATTCTGTTACGCTTTGTCTCCGGGACTGGATATTACATACAGTAGTCAGAAGGAAATTACTACTTTGAAAAGGAAATTGGAACAGGTATGGAATTTTTTTTTGTTTGATGGCTCGTTTGGCGAAGTAGTTAAGCGATTGACTGCTGCGCTGCGTGTCGCGGGTTCGATTCCCGCACGGAACAAATATTTGTATGACCTACAATTAGTTGTTCCGGGTCTGGCTGTTTGTGTATGTGAGTTTATATGTCTGTAAACGCACCCACGAGGCCACGACACTGGAGAAATTCCTAGTGTGGGGCAACGTTTATAAAAAAATAATAATATATATAGGTATATATAATATATTTAACACATCCAGCGTACAAATAAACAGATGCGGACTTAATGACAGAGGCACTTTCTACCATTGAACCTTTGGGTGATGATTATCCTATCCTACTTCCTACTAATATTATAAACGAGAAAGTTTGTATGGATGGTTGGATAGATGGATGGATGTTTGTTACTCTGTCACGCAAAAACTACTGAACTGATTTGGATGAAATTTGGCATACAGGTGGTTTATTACCAGGATTAATATATAGGATACTTTTTATCCCGATATTCCCACGGGATCGAAACTTATGCGGGTGAAACCGCGGGGCGCAGCTAGTAAATAATAACAGCCGCACGTGTCGATCGAACGTTAAGCTACGTCTTGCGCTTGCCGCGGTCAATTCGTGGATGGATGACCATCCATTACATATAATTCGTAAACCTTTGACAGTCGATCGTGTTACCCAGTAACTGAGCTGTGGAGGACAGATAGGCAGTCGCTCTATGTAAAACACTGGTACTCAGCTGCATCAGGTTTGACTGGAAGCTGACCCAAAAGGCTAGGTAAATTGATTGAACCTTTGGGTGAGGCACCTATCGTTTAGGTGCAATAATGAAAATTGAGGAAATGTATCTTTTCTTTTTTTTTTGCTGTGTAGTTGTGACATATTATAAGTGTTATTGTAACATGTTTCTTGTTTCAGCATTGCTTTCTGAGGAAAATACAGTTAAATTTATGTTTAACAATTAGAAAGTCATTCACTTTTGTTTATTTATAGTTTACTATAAATTAATAAATGACTGACTTTATAATTACATTTAATTTTTTCTTTTAACAGTCTAATAATAACTTTAATTAATTGCCATTGTGCTGTCAAGTCAATAATAAATTAAGAGCGAAATTATTATTAGAAACTTTCTCAATTAATGTGAATAAAGAAATCAGTATATTTTATGTATGCACGGCTACACATCAAGCTATACAAATACAAATGTAGGTAAGCTGACTTCTGATTGTACGAAAAAGCTATACAACGCGAGGTCGAGGTTATAATTTTATGTATTTGTAAATGAATTAAGTACATCGTAACTGCAGACCTATTTCTATTATTCTAATAACTTTGGATTAGTTATAAGATAATCAATATCTTGTCGTTGAAATTGTATTGTTTTGTAGTTTTATTGAATAAAGTTCTGTATAATGTTGATGAGATTATGAAATTATCTCTTTTCTTTCAAGGTGTCTCAATTCGGCTGCACATGCTTCGCTCTCCTGTTTGATGACATTGAGCCCGAGATGAGTGAGGCTGACAAACAGATATTCCAGAGTTTTGCGCATGCACAAGTAAGTACATATATAATATAACAGCACCCTAATTGCGTGACACACTATCAATCAGAATCTGAATCGGTTTGAAGGATATTGCAAATTCATTGCTTCATATGTTCGAAAAATTTGTCTACTCAACAACGTAAATAACGCAATGGATGTTGTTGAACTGTCAAAATGAAAGCAATTTTTACTGTTAGTAGGTATGTTACGCAATTACCCCACAGTACAGTTTAAATACAGTAACTCCAGAGGCCAAGTCTACTAATTTACAAACATTGCAATGATCTCTCCATTGTGACAGGTTTCTGAAAACTTACTCAAGGAAATCTGTTCTCTGATTTCATAAATATCAAGTTATTTTATGGAAGTCAAGTTATTTTTAGAGCAGTGGTGGCCCAGTGGGAACTACCCCTATTTAAGAGATGTAAGTCATGGGTTCGCACCCAGACAAGCGCTTGACTTTGTAAAAATCATTTTATCACCGCTGCTCTAAAAACGGTGAAGGAATTCATCGTGACGAAACCGGCATATATACTAGAACCAAAAAATTCGAAGACGTCTGACATCTACCAACCGCACTGGGCCCGCGTGGTAGATCACAGCCCACTCCCTCTCGAAGTTGAAGAATTGTCCCACCAGTGGGAACATTATATACTGTATGTAGTTCAACGTAACATTCTATACAAATCTTAGCAATAATGAGCAGCTAAAACACCTCACAAAACCGATCAAATCTTTATTAGCATTTTTAAATCAAAAAGTTATCTTGTAGTAAGTAACCCATGCGTGACTTTAGACACAGCTAAGTGGCTAGCGTTGAGCTAGCGGCCTTCAAAATAACTGGTTCGCCTGACTGCACAGCCTAGCCGTTTATACGTTATCTGCAGTTGGATATGTTGATTAGAATGTGCAGTTGCTATGTTTACACTGTAACGGAATTTGCATGATGCATATGATATTTTTCTGAGAATTTCGCCAACCTGAATAAACTAAACAGGACTTGTTTAGTTTGTTCAAATTGGCGGAGTAAAACGCGCGCGATCTTTTCTTTGTTGGATGTATACTTAACGCGTTCTATGATAACTAAATACAAACGTGAACAATATTTTAGCTTTCCATTCAACATAATCTAAGCATAGCTAATCTACTTATACCCTGTCCATTCGTTTAACCGTTTTTTGATAGCTGTCTTAGAACGTAGGTACATATTCCAGATTACGTAAAAGTTAGCTTTAAAATGCGTAGTAAAATAAATTTATAAACTGCCTTATCTTATTTATGGCTTCTTACAAACATTATAATACCGTACGTGTATCAATCAATGTATTGCGTGTTGCTGCAATCACTAGTTCCATCTGTCAAAAAACGGTTTACCTAATGGACAGGGTATAGATAACTTACATTACATTAGATATTTGGTGTTTCATCACATACTAGCTTTTGCTCACGACTGAACTTTTACGATTTCCAACCCTCCCTAGACCGCCTCAAAGAAATGACATTATAACATCCATGCTTAGTTCATCTCCACACCATGTAGGGCACATATCTTCAATATTTCACGTTTCTATTCAATAGTTTTGGCTGTATCTTTTTAATATGCATCGACCATCCACTTTCCTTCTAAGCATAATAAAACCCTTTCTCCTTTCTCCAGGTATCAGTAACCAACGAGATCCACCAACACTTAGGCTGTCCCCGCTTCCTCCTCTGCCCCACTCAGTACTGCTCGACGCGCGCCGTGCCCTCCGTGAACAGCTCCGAGTACCTCAACACTCTGGGGACCAAACTGTCGCAGCAGATCGATATCATGTGGACTGGTATGTCATTGTGTTTTCTCTTCTCTGGTATCGGCACGGATTTTATGAGAATAGTTCATGCCGTGGTTAAAGTATGAGACAGTTAGCAAGGGGTTTTTAAAAATCTCATGTACGTAGTATGACATGACCATGCCACCCTCATAGTGGCATTCTATGTCTGTCTACGCTTAATACCTAGGTGTACAATGTTGTATAGTTTTTTGGAGCGAGGTCTTTACAGGTGTAAGAAAGGGCGTGCCAGGCTAACTTTTAAGTATAAATAATAACGTTTATTCAAAAATATATCATAGTATCACTGCGATAAGGCACTGCATTTCGTGTAGACTAAATTAATTAGTTTTATTTAACTTGGATATTAGTTTTTGCCATAGTCCAAAGTTTAGAGCGCAAACTGGCGAGTGAGAGGTGGTGACTTCAATATTCACCCGTTAGCCTATTGATTAATGATTTCAAGCATTTATTGTCTTTTCTTTTGTTGGACCCCTTCACACAGAAATCCGATTGGAAACAATTTTGACATTGACACTATGTGTATTTGTTACCATGCAACTACATAATATATATTAATACTACTGTAGCGGTATCTACAACGCCACATGCGAACAACGCGTCATATTGACGTCACGCAAATCCTGCATCTCGCAAGCAGAGTTTACCGTGCAATTAGCATAGATACAATTTCCCAATATCAATCGTTGGGCAATTGCCCGCCAGACACAACACCCGTCTGTCTGGAGGATCCTCCCTTTTCAATGGTGGATGAGTGAACGTAAAGTTCACTCATCCTGTTCCTCATACCTCTAAACTACTAATACTATATATTATGCCAATTAAAATGAACATAAATTTCCTTTACAAAGTTCAACAAGTCTTTAATATGGAATCGCACACATTCTGCGAGCCACACATAGTCATAGTAAACAAATAACTGCAACTAATAACCACGTGGGCGCTAACTGAATGGAAAAGGTCGTCCGCTACTTGTACTAACATGTTTATTATACGTTGTGGAAGTTAATGATACGTTATGACGTCATCAGTTGGTGTGAAGAATGATGAGTATGAGTAGGAAACTTGCTCTGTTAAAAAATAATTTTAATAATATGACAAACCGAAAATGACGAACTCCCATACAAACAGACGCACGGGTCGATCGAAGGTAAGCTACGCTTGCCGAGGTCGGTCCGTGGATGCACGAAAGTCTGACATCCATTCTTACCAAGGGGTACACAACCCAATTGGGTTGTGGAGGTGAGATAGGCAGTCGCCCCATGTAAAATACTGGTATTGATCTGTATCCGGTTAGAATGGAAGCTGAGCCCATCATAGTTGGGAAGAGGCTCTGCAGATATAATTCCGTACAAACTTTCATCCCCTATTTAACATATTAATTTTAAAAAAAATCTTCCTTAATGCTCATTTTCGTTATAAAAGGAACTCTAGTACAAAATGTGATGCTTCTAGAGCCAGTAGTTTAGGCAGTGCGCTGTCTTTTAGTGAATAAATAAATAAATAAATAAATAATATCCCTGGACATTTCACACAGCACCATTTGTCCCAAGCTAAGCAACCTAATGCTTGTTATGGTAACAAGATGGCTGATAAACTACTTATATACAATTTTTTTTTTGTAAATACATACATATTATAGATAGAAAAACACCCAGACTCGGAACAAATACATGTAGGTCATACAAATATTTGTTCCGTGCGGGAATCGAACCCGCGACACGCAGCGCAGCAGTCAATCGCTTAACCACTGCGCCAACCGTGCAGTCAAAAAAAAAAAAAAAAAAAATGAATTAATAAATTCAGGATTTTTGAAGTAGAAGAAGATATTAGAAATACTTGAACCTGTCCATATTTACAGTGTTTTTAATGTCCCTAGAATATTTATGACCGTTAGTCCAATTGCGACGCATTGTCAAATTGACATACACTTCAACGATCTTTTGTTGCCATATCTGGGACAATGTTCAGACAGAACCAAACATTTAGCGAACTTATACGTCGATGTAGGTATACTATAATAATACTAATGAGGTCTTTTACTTTGCTTTCGTGTATCAATGATCTAGAGGAAATACATAATGTTAGTGGCAATAGGATCGCCCCTTATCACCATTTTAACACGCTTTTATTAGGTCGACCTGTATGTAACTAACTATGTAATGGAATCTAAGGTAACTAATTTAACCATCTTCCAAGGGTCGTAGCGTAATGAAAATTGGCAGCTGTATGTAGTTCTGATGACAATACAATAAAATGGTACTGCCGAACTGATCTGATGATGGAGCCGAAAGATATGAACTGGAACTTCATGATGGAAAATCGTATCATAGCTGTTTTGGATTTCTTAGAAAAGTCTTGTAATGAATTTTGACCACGATTAGGTTTCAAAGTCTGATGATGAAGCCGGAAGATTTTTTTTGTTTTACGTGCATTTATAAAAGCGTGTTTTTCGTGTTTTTTAAACTATTAAGTTTTTTTTAATTTATTTTTATTATGTTATGTATATCACTAGCTTCTTCCCACAAGTTAGTCCGCGTGAAATTTCTTGTCCCCCGACCCACCATGTGGGGTCACATCACCAGCCCGCGCTATGTCTTCGTTTTCACTTAATGTTCTTTCTGTCTTTTTTTTCATTTTGCTCGGCTCCTATGGGCCATAGCGTGATGTTAGATAGCCTATAGCCTTCCTCGAGAATTGGGCTATCAAATGCAAAAAGATTTTGTCAAATCCGACTGGTAGTTCCAGAGATTACCCCCTACATACAAACTTACAAAAAGTTTTACGTCTTTATAATATTATTACTATAGATAACGTAACGTATGCTATAATATTGTATCCGCCGAGTGCCAATCGAGTTTTTCATTGATTACTCATAGATTGATTACACAGTTATGTTTACGATATTGCCAGCTAGACATGTGGGAAGTTTCCATGTGGTTTTATATTGTTTTTTGTCTGTGGCCATTAAACCTTCGCGGTAGGTGGATGACCTTTCAATGTTGTTTGTTTGATCAATATAGGTTTTTGACACGTTTTATGTACAGTCACGAGCATAAGTATGTATACACTTGGCTTTATTCAAAAACTATTTACTCCTTTATTCTTGAATGAAATTTTATGTTGCTACGAACATAGTATTTTCGAACCCATAGGTTTTTGCAATGTGTCGTATTTCATTCTTGTTTTCGTTATTTCACGCAAAAATCTCTATTGAAAGTTTCCAAGTGTTGACATATTATATTAGTGCTCGTGACTGTATGTGATGATATTTTTTGCTCTATCATTTTCCAAGCTAAAAGTGTTTTTAACGCCGCCTTTTTGAATGTCAACCATACCATTAGGGATTACAAAACACACTGCTCTGTTTTATGCGATCAATTTGTAACCACCTAATATGCTATGAGTCTTAGTGCTCATACACACGAGCGACACGCTTCAACGGCAGAGCCAACTGCAGCCGTCGACGTGTGTTCACGGCTGCCGTCTACAACAATCCGCTCGTGTATTTGAGCGCCGTACTCAAACACAACGAGCGGCACGTGGTCGACGGCAGCAGTTACTTCTGCCGTTGAAGCTTGCCGCTTCTGTTTATGACCACTAACACTTACGTCTTTACAGATAATGCTTGTGTGAATATACAGTTAACACAAATAGATACGAATATTTTGATCCAAAAAAATTGTTTTTGGGATGAGGGCCTACAAATTTTTTCTCCAGGCGAAATAAAACGTGCTAGCCAGCGATGGTGATAGTATATTGTTACTTTTCTTACTCTATAACCTGAATGGAAATAATTAGCACCGGAGCCGGGTGCATGAATATTCTCCTTTAGCTCTGCAAATGTTAAATGTAAATATGTATTTATATTTTCTCTGTTTTTCCAGGTCCCAAGGTGATATCGAAGGTGCTAACAACGGAAGCAATAGAAGAAATAACCCAAGTGCTGCGACGTCCTCCAGTCATATGGGACAATCTGCATGCCAACGATTATGATCAGAAACGAATGTTTTTGGGTGAGTAGCTATCAACTACCAACATACCGATCACAGCTGTGCTGCTGGGGAGTTTGTTGCGCAACTTCTTCCCAGCACTAGGAAGTGGTGAAGGGCGGGCGTTTTGGGGGACTGTCTCATGTAATTTTGACGTTCAAAAAGTGCTAATTCTCAGCCTGCAGTGCGGCTGACGAGAGAATGCTGTCTTGGCACCTGTCAGTTTCTTAAATACGAATACGTGTTTTGCGAATTTGATCTTTATTAGCTACTAGAATTGTCGCACTGAACGCATTCTCTCGACGGCTGGACTGTAGTTTGAATAATCTAATCTATTCATCCATGAAATGTTTTTCATTTTGTTTTTGATGTCACCCAATATGGGCGGGGTGGGGTTAATATACTAAATTAAACATGACTCACTTATGACGCCAATGTCCACTGAAAGGCGTGTCAAAATAAGACCTAATTTCCATAGATATAAAATTCAAAGTTCAATAAATCAACCTTTTTTGTCTTTTTCCAGGTCCATACTGCGGTCGTTCACCGGAACTAATCCCTCTCTTGCGCGGTGTACTAACGAACCCTAACTGCGAGTACAACGCAAACATGATACCAATACGGACGCTCGCACACTGGGCGAGTTGTAGCTTAGATGCGCCTGCACATAGTAAGTATGGGAATCATCTGCCCAGCCATTTCCAAACTATGTTCGTGTCGGCTTCCAGTCGAACCGGATGCAGCTGGATACCAGTATTTTACATGAATCGACTGCTAAGCTGACCTTCACTACCCAGTTGCTGTGTTATTACTTATTACCCAGCAACTGGGTTGTAAAAAAGCACTTGACAAGACTTAGAAGAACACCTACTCATCTGCCTAGCCTTTTCCCAACTATGTTGGGGTCGGCTTCCAGTCTAACCGGATGCAGCTGGATACCAGTATTTCACATGAAGCGACTGCATATCTGACCTCCACAACCCAGTTACTGGGTAATACGAAGTAAAATAATAAACATCTGAGGGTTTCTGAGTTGCTTTCAAACGTTTGTATACGTAAGGTGCCTCCTACTACAAACTGTCTTTTAATCACTGAGCATATATTTAATTAGCCTTGGTTAGAATTTGGGGTCGCCCCGGGACCGGGGGCCAGGGTAGGCCGCCCCTGCTTCCCTTTCCCCGATAGTCCAATGCTAATATCCTATTCTTTCTTTGCAGTGGAAGCCGTTTCCTGGGACATAAAGTTAGAGCGAGAGAGCGAGCAAGGCGTCTGTGAAGACGAAGCGCCTCTCACTCTCGGCAAGCATGTGTATCATCATAGACAAGCACTCAGGTATACTAGTTTGTATAACATTTTTGTCAGAAATGAGACTAGTCTTTCTTGGGAGGCTCGAAGTAAATAGAAATAATGAGGATTTGTGTTTTCGATATTTTTTTCAACAAGCTATGACGGCTTCCATCAACTGTCATGAAATTTTACCGCAATTTAACTGATCAGATACTTATATAGGCTGAGAAAGTGCTTGAAAAAAAAACTATGTTTATGTCTGTAATTTATATGGTGTATATAATAAAGAGTTTCACAACGCAGATACCTGGTAGAAATGCTATTTATAGCAATTTTTGAGTCTCTTTCATGCGTGGCAATGACCTCACTTTCGTAAAATCAACATGACATGTTTTATTTATATTGCAGACAAGCGATCAACGAATGGCTTCCAGAGTTTTCCATACCTAAGACTGCTCAAGGCCCCGTGCTCAAGCCACAACCTACCATCACAGGTAACTAAAAAAATACAAACATCCGAATTGAGAACCTCCTCCTTTTTTAGAAGTCGGTTAAAATATAATGTAATGTTTAAAATGTTGTTTTACGCTACTATACTATTTACCGAGTTGACTCAAGCCTTTGATAAGGTAAAGCAATCTTGGCTAATTCGAAATTAAAACTATTGAACTTGATTTCCCTTTGTTATGCTAAATCTCATCATAATTGAGACAAAATAATTTTATAATCCAATCATAGTATACTGAATCAGGAGTTCCACAAGGCTCTTATTTAGGTCCTGTTCTTTTTACAAATCATGATGCCAATTTTGAAATTTTAACGTTTGTTGACGTGTACAGCATCATAGGCCAATTACTAGTACTTTTTGGACTTCTTAAAATCTAATCTTACCTTTTTTGTTCCAGTACCACCAGTGCCAATAATCCCAATTCTACCGTCAGTGAATACTTGCATGTCCCTAATAACGGCGACTTCAAACACTTCAACCACAAGCACAGCAGAGATGGCGCTCGCCATTCCTACTGTTAATACGTCGCAGTTGCAAGCCTTGGCTGATGGTTGCGCTTCAGGCTCTAATGACCGGCCTATTTTATCTACTAGGGTTAGTACGTCGAGTCGTGAAATAGTAATAAAAAAATAAAGGCGCAAACAGACCGGGGGAGCAGTGGTGGCCCAGAGGTAACGGCCGCGACTTACGAGTTGAATGGCTTGGGTTCGAATCTACAAAGGCACTTTAAACGTGTAAATTATTTCATCACCACTCCTCCCAAAACGGTGAAAGAAAACATCGTTAGAAAATCGGCGTGTCCTAGAACCAAAAATTCGAAGACCTGTGACATCCACCCACCGGCACTGGGCCCGTGTGGTGGATTATGGCCCACTCCCTTTCACAGAGAGGAGGCCTGTGTCCCAGCAGAACATCATAAGATGATTTTGCTATTCAAATTATCAACAAAATAAAACTATACTTTCTGCCCACAGGTCTCACCAATTGAAACCCTCAACCCCGTACCAAACCCAGTCATGAACTCCCTAGTCTCCCCCACCAAAGTCATCCTCAACGAGTCTATACCCAACCCTATTATTCCCATAGCAAGTTCCAACATTTCCCTCCCCACAGAAATGCCCGTTTCAACACTCCCCGTTCCCATTTTAGGGTTAAAAGCTTTGGAAGGAAGCATGAATAAGAACAATCATGATATGGATAAGTCGGAAAGTGGGGAGCTCATAAGTGATTTGGGGGGGAGTTTTGAAATTAAGAAGGATAAAGAGGGGGAGGATGCTGATCAGATTATAGTGGATGATGTGGAGCCGGCTGTGGAGGAACAGCAGAGGAATGGGGATATGAGTGTTGGTGGTGAGTCTGTTTTCGAACCTATTTCTGTAGGGGGTTTTTATTGTATTGTGTATTTACTATTTTGTTTCTTTTGTACTGCTTGACAATGCTAATTAGAGTCTTATTTGCAACATTGATTAAGGGGGATGCGCTGAGGTAGCCCGTGAAATTCAAAGGGTGTTAAATTGATTTTTTGTTGAGCCTGGCATACCAACTTGTCCGACATTTTGATATTTTTTCAAAATGGCGGCGACGTATGTAACCTATATGAATCAATAGCTGACATCAATGCAAAAAGAAAACATACTCTGAGCAAACCCCGTAGCGCGGCACGTTTACGTTCAAAGTTGATCACGGCCATACATATATTTTAAGTGATAACTTCCTATGGGAGGGTAAACCGCTTCGTAACGTAACGCGTTACGGCGCCAGTCTGTCTGGCTTCCCTTTCTCTCACGCATACTGCAACGGTAGGCAGGCTCTTCCTCGCTCACTCTAACCCACAGCGGTAGGCAGGCTCTTCCTCTCTCACTCTAACCCACAGCGCTAGTCGTATTTCGGACAGACGCTTCCCCCTCTCTCTACTCAGTGTTTAGTGTGCGATAGACATTTATGTATGTATACCATAGATTAGTTTAAGTTATCACTTCTGTCGGGCGTCCCGAGACGCACACGTTTTTTTTTATATTTTAAATTGCGTACGTCTTGTCTCATAGATGTTTGATTCTTTTAAACATTCTGAGTGATTATTTCATATTTTGAGCGAAAACCTGCTAGTAATAGAACAGCCCTATAATATACAATAGAGTACATTTTCTGTTGCCCAGACACGCCACAGACACTTAGTCCGAGCCGCCCGTCTATTGCTGAAGTCGGTGAACCGTTAGATGTGGACCCGCCGTCTACGGCCGCTACTGATCCTGATGTGGTTATGAATGATGGGATGAGTGAAGTAAGTAAATACATAAGAATTAAAGTTATTGAAAAGCTTTTAGCAGACGAGACCAATCACGTACACGGTAGTTTTAGTCAAACATTTATATGTATTATATAAATGTTGGGTCAGTCGACAAAAATTCAAACTAAAACTAGCGTGTACGTGATTGGTCTCGTCTATGTATCTCGCTCTAACGTACGCTTAGATTATACTGCTTCTCTTTTGCATTACCGATCTAACGCTAGTAGTATATACAAATGAATGCTTGTTACAGAACGGGTCGATGCAAGTAGAGCCAAGTCACAGTCCGCTCAGCACAGACATGATGGTGGAACCGACGGAACTCGCAGAAGTAGTCGACGAGTGAGTATATGATGATATACAATATCTTTTAGTTAACAGAGATGGTACGGGGAAGAATTGGGCTGGACACATGTGCCGCATTCCAGACGACCAATCGGCCAAACTTACGACGAAATGGATCCCCCTTAATGGCAAGCCATATCGCGGCAGGCCCAGACGGAGATGGCGAGATGAGCTTCAACAAGAACTGGTCCTTAGCAGCTTTAAACAGAAGGAAGTGGAAAGATAGTATGGAGGCCTTTGTCCTGCAGTGGGACATCACAGGCTTTTAATAATAATAAGTACGGGGAAATCCTGAACCATGGGACCTGAAATCAATTTCATAAAAACGAGGGAGAGAGCATTTTAATATTTTACTTTCGTCTGACTGACGGACATAATATCCTGTTGCACACTTATTCAGTTTAAATAACACTATCGTGCTGTCAAAACACTTTTTTTTTAATGGACTATCAATGGTAGATGACCTTAAAGTTGTTGCATTTAAGGCTGATTTTTCAATAGACAAATAACATTTATATTTTCTATACAAAAGCGGTCAAACCGCAATATTTATTTCTCTGATAAAAGCTACCTGACTATTGAGAAATCAGCACTTAAAGTCTATTTATTTTTATGTGATTTCAAGTTAAACAAATATCAACTTTAGTTCAATGGTAATGAAATTGATTTCAGAGTGACTAGCATTCATGAAAGTCATAAAAATGTTTGAAGTTACAGCGTAAACTGAACTTTATTAATAGGAGTTAAAAGTTATTTTCCCATAAACTTATATTTGTTTACATTATTGGCAAATTAGTTCCGATTGCAGATTAAATGTTATGTTTGCCCAACAGGCCCGTAGAAAACGAAGACCCCTCAATAGACCCGAATGCGTTAGTAGCGGACGACCTGCTCCTACTCTGCGATCTGTTTTACTTACCCTTCGAGCACGGTTCGCGCGGTCTGAGGTTGTTACATGACTTCAACTGGTTGACCACGCATGCTGCTAGTTTACTGCCTAGAGGGAATAAGCCTGAGGTATGTAAAATTAAAGTAATGTCAGGTTGTATGCTAATGAAAATATGATTCGCGGCCGTAACAAATATAACTTTAAGTAATTATAATCATTAGAATCACCAATACAAAGCGTTGAGTTAGAATTGCCCTCAAATCTCATGATTTCATGAAATAGTCATTCAATAGGGTAATATGAACTTAGAGAGATGTATCAATCGATGATTTTTATTATTATCCTACTAATATTATAAACGCGAAAGTTTGTATGGATAGATGGATGTTTGTTACTCTCTCACGCAAAAACTACTGAACAGATTTGGATGAAATTTGGCACACAAATAGTTTATAACCAGGATTAACACATAGGATACTTTTTATCCCGATAATCCCACGGGATCGAAACTTATGCGGGTGAAACCGCGGGGCGCAGCTAGTAATTCTACAAATACATATTTCAGATTTGATCAGATATATTTTAGATTAACATACAATCTGATACGGACCTGCAAATTGGAAAAAAACGTTTAATGTTTCAAATTGACGTTGTTTCAAGTTAAACAAATATTAACTTTATTTTAATGGTAATTAAGTTGATTTCAGAGTGACTAGCACTATTGAAAAAGTTATAAAAATGTTTGAAGTTGTAGAGTAAACTGAACTTTATTATGTAGGAATTAAAGTTATTTTTCCATAAACTTATATTTGCTTACATTTTTGGCGAATATGTCGCCATTTAAATTTAAATAGATTGTCTCGTGACTGTCGAGGGTTCTTATCCCACAGACGAGTGAATGGCGTCGCCGCCGCAGTCGGTTCGCGTGGTGGATGTGTCGCACGCGCCGCCTGGCGCGCCGCCTGGCTGCCGCCGGCAACCAGGAGCTGCACGCCGAGCTGCAGCCCTACGTGTGGGAGCTGTGCGCGGTGCTGGCACTGCTGGACGGCTTCCTGAGGTGGCTAGGTTGGTATCAACACGTTCACGTTGTTATGCTGGTCAAAGACAAGATTTAAGGATGATATACGACCTATTTCGACTTAAACGTTAGACCTTATACAAAGACTGATGAAGAGTCAAAAGTGTTTGTCAGATTTACTCGGTCATCTTCGAGCAAGATCGATCGTATTCGTAATGATAGCAATACAAATTTTTAATACTATTTATTTTGTTTCAGAACTCGGAAAATACCCACAAAACATAGCAACAAATACTCAAGGAAGTTACACGTGTAAGTTTTTTATTTAGTTTATTTTAAATGTTATGTTGTGAAACAAATTATACCCCTTTTCTCTTAGAAAACATTTTATTGTAGTACAATGTTTTTTATCTTACAAAGCGACGCGCGCTTTTCTTGTGGTTACCAAGTGTACGAACACACTGTGAATGTGTGTGTAAGCGCAGAAGCTCTCGGTACTGTCTAAGACGATGGCGAAGTCGGAAGTGTATGTTATATACCACGCACACATTCACAGCGTGTTTGTACACTTGGTTCACACACAAAAGTAAAGCGCTCATCGGTTCATGGGATAAAAATACTATAGCATTGTAGCGAGAATATTTGTACTAATACTTCAATTCAAGTGCCAGAATAAGATAATGCATGTTTTTAAGCAATTTAATACCAATATCGCCACTATTTGCCTAATAAACTCTGTTTTTTCCTCACAGGGTTTTCAAAAGGCTGGCGCGAGGCATTCGAGAGTGGTTCCCAGGAACCATGGGTGTTCCGAGGAGGTCTTACAGCAGACTTGCGAAGATTATTACCAGTAGAATGTAACAGCGACGCGTTGAGAACATTACCTCCTCCCACGATACTGCCACTCACGATAAGGCCCTACTGTACGGCTGATGAAGAAGCGGTAAGTCTTTCGGAATCATTCGGCTGTTTTCGTCAGCTGGCATCGTTCTAATTTCACAATACAGAGCACCATAAAATATAGAACAGAAAAAAATACTGCGAATTTTGCGTTAGATCCAACTGTAGTTTTAGAACTTCTATTTTTTTTTATTGTGATATGTTACTGATATTCAGCTCGTCTGTGAATTTTCGCCATTTTTAAAATAATGCTGTAATATTTTGTAAAATAGTAAGAAATATATTATGAACAAAAACTTCCTGCTCATTTTGCGCGAACCGCCGGCTTTGACCCTGTGATCAGCAGACACATACAGCATACACTCATCCCCTTTTCCCATGGAACTGCAGAACGCCACCTGCTACGATTCTTACATACTCCTAATGCTTCGTTTACGTGAGCAGTACTCTTTATTAAGCTTAGTTTTTATTTTTTTTATTGTGTTACTCAGCATGTCTGTGTTCTTTCACCAACTAATTAAAAATAACTCTGAATGTTGTAATATTGTTGGGAATATCTTTAAGGGTGAATTCCACCAAACTTTTATACCTAGAATAAGCCTTCCTCCTCAGAACAAAGATTGTTTGTCAGTTTTTCCATATTTACAAAATGAAAAAAAAAATATTCCACGGATAAAAGATATAGCACAGCCCCAGCGTTGGGACTCTGTCCCGTATAGGGTCTTAGCATTATGCTGAGCGATGGCCGTTTTGCGTGGACGTGACGCATGTTTTCCCCAACTTGTTATTTTTTTTGTGTTTGTGTTCTTTTTATGCGTCATGTTTGCCGCAAATAAATGTATTTTTTTTCTTTTTTCTTCTTTCTATATCTAACTTTAAAATCAGCCCTTAGTAAAGTGATTATTACACATAATTGTAACACAGGTCATGGTAAAGGCAAGTTTTTAACTTAAAAAAATGGTTACAGGTATGCGCGATATGCCACAAAACATGTCGAGACGGCTCCGACTGCAGTGATCTATTCCCTAGCGATTTACAAACGTTACCGGCTGACAGGTATGTCATTTAACTTCTATTTTAGAGTGTTAAGATTAGTATTATTTTCAAGAAATAATAGCCCATGAAATAGGCTACCTGAGAATGCTGTGACGGCTCCCACACTGAACTTGAAAGAATCGACTGCTCAATTAAATATCTCCAAGCTATTTGATACACACGCATCAGTGAATGCGCGGTTGCTTAGCTTGGGGCAAATGGTGCTGTGTGAAATGTCCAGGGATATTATTTATTTATTTTTATTTTAATTAGCTGCTACACTCTGTCCACTAAGTTAACCGTTTTTTGACAGATCGAACTAGTGAGCAATTATTTTTTTTTTGTCAAACCTGATACACTACGGTATTATAATGTCTGTAAGAAGTCATAAATAAGATAATGCAATAAGATTAGGCAGCTTATATATTTATTTTAGTACGCATTTTAAAGTTAACTTTTACGTAATCTGGAATAGTTAAGTTATAAGGCAGCTGTCAAAAAACGGTTAACCTAGTGAACAGAGTATAGTGTGTCTAACCAAAATAAATAAGAAATATCATCATAGCAGTCCAGTGCTGGACATAGGCCTCTCCTATTGCACGCCATTCAACTCGATTTTTGGCAACTCTCATCCAGCTGCTACCAGCCAACCTGTGAATATCGTCGCTCCACGTAGCCTGAGGGCGTCCTAAGTTGCTAAGAAACGTAGAGGAAACATTATATTAAGTTCAACTTGTATAAAGCAACCACAAAAAAATTGAGTTGATTGATCTTTTCCGTTAACTCTATGTTAGGTTGCCTAATCAGAACAGCCAATATACATTTCAGAACAGATTTACTTATTGAGGGGCTTGTGGCTAAGTAATGACAGCCGCACGATCGATTAGGTTAAGCTACGCTTGCCGCGGTCGGTCCGTGGATGGGTGACCATCCTTACATACCAAGACCCCGCCGTGTCTCGGAAAGCACGTTAAGCCGCTGGTTCCGGTGGTCATTCGTGGATCTTTGACTGTCATTACGGGTCGTCAGAAACCCGAAAGTCGGACAACCAGTCTTACCAAGGGGTTTCGTATTACCCAGAGCGGCTGTTCATTTATTACGTAAGACGATTTGAGGGGGAGGGGTTTCAAACAAGTCTTATTTTTTCTTACGTAGGGGTGGGAAAGGGAAGGGAGACTGTTCTTACGTAAGACCATAAAAGTAAACAAAAATTACAAGTTTTTAATTATTTGCTAGTTTTCTTTGCAATTTTGGTAGATACCTACTGATCTTACGTAAGATTAAAAGGGGGGAGGGGGTTCATGCATGTCTTATTTTTTCTTACGCAAGGGGAGAATGTGGTCAAAATAGTCTTACGTAATAAATGAACAGCCCCAAACTGGGTTGTGGAGGTCAGATAGGCAGTCGCTCCATGTAAAATACTGTAATCAGCTGCATTCAGTAAGACTGGAAGCCGACCCCAAAATAGTTAGGAAAAGGCTAGGCAGATGATGATTTACTTTTTAGGGGATCAGAAACTGCCTTTGGTCGTTTTCCGACGACAAAATGATAATTATTAACAAGTTTATTTTCTCTCTTAGGCTAGTAGCACCATTCCTGACGCTAGTTCCTGAACTGTGCATGGTGATAGAAGACGATGAGGAATGTATTCCTCAGGAGGTGGACCAGTCAGGGGATGACGATGACAAGCGAACCATCGAGCCTCGGGTTAATGGTAAGAGCTATATTTATACTGGGAAACCATTGTGGGGCAACCATGATCTCGTCATAGAGGTCTAAGCTCTGTAGTTTCTATAGGCTTTAATGTACGGGTTCGCAGGGACATCGACGCGCAAATTGAAACCACGATTTCAGCATAACAATTTATAAACCTACGTGGTCAAAATGTATGGAATAGCAAATTTGTTTTTAATAGCCGACGAAAAATTTGATGTCGGTAGGTTCAGAATCATGTACTGAATCAATTGTAACAGGTTGCGTGTCGATGTCCCTGCCACCCTGTACAGTCACGAGCAAAAGCATGTATACACTCGGCTTTATACAAAAGCGATTTACTCCTTTATTTTGGAATGAAATTGTATGTTGTTACGAACATAGCATTTTCGAACCCTTAGATTTATGTAATGTGTCGTATTTCAACGTTGCATTCGTTATTTCACGAAAAAATCGCAATTTGAAAGTTGCCAAGTGTTGACATATTGGTGCGTAACACGTGCGTGACTGTACGGAAAAAAAAATTTCAATATATTCGAGAGGTTTTAGAGGTCTCTGACTGCTTGTTTTGGAGCACAGAGGTCTCTGACTGCTTGTTTTGGGGCACAGAGGTCTCTGACTGCTTGTTTTGGGGCACAGAGGTCTCTGACTGCTTGTTTTGGGGCACAGAGGTCTCTGACTGCTTGTTTTGGAGCACAGAGGTCTCTGACTGCTTGTTTTGGAGCACAGAGGTCTCTGACTGCTTGTTTTGGGGCACAGAGGTCTCTGACTGCTTGTTTTGGGGCACAGAGGTCTCTGACTGCTTGTTTTGGGGCACAGAGGTCTCTGACTGCTTGTTTTGGAGCACAGAGGTCTCTGACTGCTTGTTTTGGAGCACAGAGGTCTCTGACTGCTTGTTTTGGGGCACAGAGGTCTCTGACTGCTTGTTTTGGGGCACAGAGGTCTCTGACTGCTTGTTTTGGGGCACAGAGGTCTCTGACTGCTTGTTTTGGGGCACAGAGGTCTCTGACTGCTTGTTTTGGAGCACAGAGGTCTCTGACTGCTTGTTTTGGGGCACAGAGGTCTCTGACTGCTTGTTTTGGGGCACAGAGGTCTCTGACTACATGTTTCGGGGCACAGAGGTCAGTGGCTGCTTCAAATCAAATCTTTCCAACTCTGATGATTATAACCTATGTTAGTAAAAAACAGTAATACCACAACACACATTCTCCTACAGGCATGAAACCGGAAATAGTAGGATATGCGTGCGCAGTACTGAATAGCAAGGAGTTCTACAAACGGCAGGAAGTGGCGTGGATACCGGAAATGTGCACCAAGTATCCGGAACAGCTGACCGAGAGACAAGACCTTAGTCAGGCGGCTAAGGTATGTAAATCAACTATATTATTGTTTAACCCATATCTACCTAATTACAAAATGAGTTATAATTTAAGTCCAAGCTTAAAGCTCGAAGACAGTTTTTATAGTTAGAACTTTATTCAGACTAAATTAATGTCTTAATACAATATTGAAAACTTAGTCCAGCACCCTAATTGCGTTGCGTTGAATCATTTTGAAGGATATTGCGAATCCATTGCTTCATATGTTCAAAAAATGTTTCTGCTCAACAACGTAAATAACGCAATGAATATTGTTGAACTGTCAAAATGAAAACTCTAAAAGCTTTTACTTAGCAGTGAGACGTAGACGTGTAGAAACATATGGAGGAGACTTTTACTCATCCCTTACATAATCTTTTTATTATATGGGGTGGTATTTTTTTTTTAAATGCCTTCTAAACTTATTATACAGTGTATTTTCCTTCTTCTAGGAATGCGTCCGTCACTTCCATCAGTTCAACGTATGCGAGCGAGCTCCTGAAAGCGTGACACGCTCTCACCCCGCGCTACTGACGTGCTGCGTGCTAGCGGCGTGTCGCGACCCGCTCGCGCCTGCCAGACTGTTGACTTGCGTGTTAGCTGCGCTTAGAGCACACGGTGAGTGTCACATAGTTATATGAATAATACAAATATAGCGTCATAAAGGACAATAAGAAAAAATGAGAGGTCCCCGATGAATTTGATTTATCTCTCATGTAAAACACTTTAATAAGTCTATGCACGCAACTTTTCAGAGTTTTGTCTATCAACTGTTTTTGTATCGCAGGTCCGTTAGGTGACACAAATCTCTTGTGCAGAAACACACCGGCAACCATTACATATAAGATATTTCTCTGGCGATAAAAAGGATTGTAGCTCAAGGAGCTGTGTCGTTTAATTATTATTAGCTGTTATTGAAAAAATCGGTGTTTTCAAATAATTACATGAAGCTAATTATAGTTCCTTCCGATACAAATTTTTCTAAGTTATTCCGATATTAACGGTCAAAATTGGCCACGTGACTCAATCTGACTCAATCATCAACTTTGAACATTAATATCTCGGAAATGTGACACTTGACGGGGTTTGTTCTTAGAATAGAATACTCTTTAATTTACACCATATATATTACAGACAAAAAAAATAGAAATTGGTCTTAGTACGTTTTCTGTTTGCATTTGTCAGCTATCGATTTATATAGGTCCCACGCGTGGCCGCCATTTTCAAAATAACGCGACAGTAGGTATGCCAGAGCCCCGGGCTCCATATAAAAATCTTCAAACCCCTTCGTCAATCTGTATCCGCAGGTGCAAGCGGCGTGCACGCATGCATAAACGCGACGGACCACTACCTGCACCAGTTCTACAGCAAGCTGGGCTTCGTGGAGCTGCAGCGCGGCGCGTGCGGCCGCGTGTACCTCGCGCGCTCCTTCTAGCGCACGCGCCCCGCCCCGCCCGCGCGCCCCGCCCCGCCCGCGCGCGGCCCGGCCCGCCGCGGCCGCAAGCGGAGACGCTGAGCTGCTGTAGCTCAGTTAGTCTTGTAAGAGAGGTTAAGTAATATGCTTTTCAGTTTTTTTTTTAAACATAGTTGTGCATTAAGGCTGCTATGCTCTATTTCCGAGGTTGACTCACGAACACATGATGTAATCGTAACGTAAATTCGAACGATTTTTGAATTTAAAATACTAATGTCCTATATAGCATTTTGGTTTTTTTTTTGTGATAAACATAAAGTCAAAGCATTTATTTCAAATAGGCACATAAAAGGCACTTTTGAACGTCAAAAGTATCACCCATAAATATGAATAAAGTCTTAAAACTAATTAAATACTATGTGCGAAACGAGTGTTTTCAAATTTAAAACTGTTCTAATTTCCGTTACGTTTATTCCGCGTTGCCGTGCTAGGCCCACAGAGTTGGTTGTAAAAGTTGTTTGTATCTATGAGTATTTCACTTTTCTTAGAAGGGTGCCAATTACAATTAAAGTTTGTATGATTAAAAATAAATCGAAGCTCATTTATTATGAAAAGGTACTAATGGTACCAAGATTTTAAGTATTTCTGTATTATAATGTCATGGTGCATGACTGCAAGCAGCCTTCGGCTTGTATGCGTTCATCGGATAATCCTTCATTCGTAATAACGGACACATACAGGGTGTAAAAAGACCAATCACATAGCCGTCAACTACACATTCTGAACATCAAACTAAGTAACATTGGACAAAAATAATTGCTGGGAAACGACTTTTACTTTTGATGTGAATATTTTCTGCTTGTGGCAATGCACAATGTAACACAGGCAAAACATTGTGCTTATGGGTGCATGTAATGGTACAGAGGTCGTGGGGAAAAAAGCGTCAGTAAAAGTTGTCATTTTGGCCTTCAATATAACCAGAACGTTCCCAAGTATGGTCCAGTAGAAAAAAAATATTACAATGACGGGGAGTAGAAGTGATTCTCGGCTTTGTTAAGTGTCTTTTTACACCCGTTATGTATTAAATATAAGTCAATACATAGGTAACACAAAAAAACATAAACTTCTCATTAAAATAAAAAAAATGGTTGAATAGAAAAAGCGGTGCCAACAAAAACGATACTTTTATTTTTGTCAGGCGTGCGATCTTCTATTTGATTTGGCGCTTGAACTTAACTTACTTAAAAATCATTCTACCCTCATTCATCACTAAAACAAAAGCAAGAAACAACCTCACTATTTACGAATTTTTAAGTATTCTAACTGCCGAATTGATTATAATATTTCGCCATGGCAACTTTACAGTTTATTTTTTTATATGGCAATGATCTGATGTTCATATCAAACTATTATAACGGATAATGTTCTAATTCTAAGCCGCATTATTTAAGTATAATAACGTGTACTAAAATATAAATAGTAGTTTATTGAATTGTATATTTAGCTATAATGCTTTATAACTTTATAAGTATCACAATTTCACTATTTGTTTTTAATAAATCTGTAACTATTATTGTATTATCAATGTTCGAAGAAATTATAATATAAAACCTTCATAAAAAAGAAGGTGTTTTCTTCTGACCACACGATAGAAGTGACAACTCGGCGAAAAGTGACTGAAGCCGAGCATCCCCGACTCAGTGTCACCTACATTCAAAAATCCGTTTTTTTTTTCCGTGGGCTCCTATTCGACCGCTTATCATAAATCTTAGGACTTGGTGTACAACTTTCGGATAGACACTGTCTACTAGATAAATGCTAATAGAATTATGTTCAAGATAAGTAAACCAGAACTTATCAAGAGGTTTTGAAACAGGCTAGTTATTTTTTTTTCAATATGAGTTTTGAAACCTGAAAGAATTTGAAGCCAGGAAGAGACACTAATATTTTTTTCTATTCAATAAAATTATTGTCTAAGCTTGATTCTATACATATTTATTTTGAAGTATTGGAAGAGATCCCTGAGAGAAATGGTTTCGAGCTGAACTAGGATATTAGTAAATTAAATAGAATGATGCCAATTATTTAAGCCTTTATCTGCCTTCCATTCTAAAAGGCCATTTAGAGTAAACTAACAAAAACTTCTTGATTCAAAATACAGTGTGGGAGGGATCGACACGCAACCTGTTACCATGGATCGTTCCATATATTTTGAACGAGTAGGTATTGCACTTTTTATATGAAACAGTAGTTTTTTTTATAACCAACGAACATTTTCTACGCAGGAGTGTACTGAATCCATGGTAACAGGTTGCGTGTCAATGTCCCTGCCACTGCATACCTACAGTAATATTCTGTATTTTTAAAAGATTTGGCAATCAAACTCAAAACTCAAATCATTTAATTCAACTAAACCAATTACAGGCACTTTTGAATTGTCAAAGGGTCAGTCAGTCAGAAAGATGAAGCTAGTTGCCCATTCCAAAGCGTAGGTACCTATGGAGAAGAACGGGCAAGAAACTCCATGGACACTCTTTTAAATCATAAAATTCTTACAAAATGTTTACAATTAACAAAACACTACGCGGAGCCACACATCATAAGACATTTTATAATTTTTCTATAGACTAGACTATTACCAAGTGTTTTATTAACGTGTGTTTTTGGATTATGAATCCTAGTCAAGTATAGATAAAGACTAAGTTAAGTAAAAAGAGATTGGTAAATAATCGATGTGTGTATTATAACACATTATGCCTGTAATCCCCGAGGGGTTACGCAGAGGTGTCCCTACAGTTGTGATAAAATTTAACTGCGTAGGATAGTTTGGTTGTAGCCATCTCAGAAAGTATCGAGGTTGACATTCACTATGTTTATATTTTGTGGGTCGGACATGGCAACTATGCATATGGTATGGAAGATAATATTAAGACAAAAACTTTGATTTCCTCGAACATTATTTTATTCTTTGTTATCGAAAGTTTGGTACCTCTACTCATTCTCATGAAGTTTACTTTTCTCATATATTTCTGTAAATAAATTAAATGTGTTCACTATTATATGTATTTGAGTCAATTTCACTATTGTATAAAGGTACTGTTAGATCCTGAACACAGTTTATTTGCAAGAATAACCAGCCAATGCTAAGATTCGCCGGTGATTGGTGAAAGTAAATATTAACATTGTACAGACGCCAGCAGCGGTACTTGCCCGTGGTCCCCCAGTCTATTTCCCCTTTGGGTACCACGAGCAAATATTTTTGCCCGTGGAACCCCCAAGGGGGACAAAGGGGTACCATGGGCAAATTATTTGGACCGTGGTACCCCCGCTAATCGCCAAATAAATGAAATGCAAATACAATCTCTTTGCTTAATGCATTAGTGACGGATGATCTATGATAAAAAGACATCCTCTTCAAACTCTCTCTTAATTTTTCTAAATTCTTCCAGCGTCAACATTATGATTTTTATTGAACAATATCTCATATGAATTGGGAAAACAATTTATTTGTATTTATTTATTTGTCAAGCAACAGTTTGTTTTTTAAATGATCATGTCATGTTAAATTGAAATGTTTGGGATGGGGTATCACGGGCAATAAAAATATATTTAATAATAAGATTGTTATTCAGGGGGTTCCACGGGCAAAAATATTTGGTTGTGGTACCCCAAGGGGAACTAGACTGGGGGACCACGGGCAAGTACCGGCCAGCAGGTCAAACTGACTGTAACTGTAAAATTTTCCCAATCAACCATGAACCTTAATACTTTAGCGATAAAGCTGAAAATCAATTAAAGAAATTTGACAGATTGTAGTAGCTTGATGTGCTGGCGTCTGTACATCAGTATAAGTCTAGACTAAAATTATGTGAAGAATAATAAACAAACAATAATAGAAAAGTGAAAAAATAAAGATGTCTTAAGAAGTACCGTTTTGCATTCACATGTAAAAATGTTATGTATAGGATAAATTAATTACTGCACTATTGGCATAAGCCTCCTATTCGTCAGTAAATATTGCTGTATGGCTGCTAGATTTTTACGGATAATATAATGCATCGTTTACACTGTGTCGTGACAATGTTTTTTTTTTGGGATTTCTGTCGGCTCTGGCTATCTGTCGGTTCGACACAGTGTGAACCTGAACTAGGCTTAAAAACTTCAATTGCAGTTACGTAAGTAATGTTTTGTATATAGTTATAAGCATGTGAACAATTAATGTATGTAAAGAAATCGTTTCAGTAAATTGAATACTGCATGTATAGTAATGTAACAATATTATATCGGAGTCAAAATGTGATTAGGTCTATGAGTACTTTAATTAGTTAACGCATTTGCAGTCCTATTCTGTCATGTTCACTTCGAATCTCACCTGAGTATCGCACACAATTCGAAAGAACTTCTTAGCAATGGCTAAAAGTTTAAACATTTTTGGCCCAAAATTCAGCTGCGCGAACTCCGCTCACTGACGCAGTCATAAAATCATCAAGTAAAATAATAAATATATTTATGTCTTATCCAACTAGCCTAATTAACATAGCAGTTAACAGTCAGCCTTTTTACTAACCGGCGCCGTTCAAGTAACGGCCTGAATAATATTGGTTATAGGTTAGGTTGGAACTGTGGCCACGCGCGAGCCGAATCGGTCCCAGTAACTAAACCGGGGCAGCCCGTCCAATTGGGTTAGGTCAGCTTAGAACTTCTGCCGTTTTCACCGTGAGGATTCTCCAAAACGAGGAAAAAAGGAAGGTTAGAACTGTAACCAAAATCCAGTCGAGCGCGCGAGCCGAGCAAGCGCTACTTCCAAGGGCTAGGCTGTTAACTGAGAGGCTATTTAAGCTAGTTGGCTGCGATATATATATGCCATCTTCCCATGGAGGTAGGTAGTAACTACAGAACGCCATCTGCTGCAATACTTACATACTCCTTTTGTTTTTTAGTTTTTCTTACGTTCATACATATGAAGGACAATTCTCATAATTTAAATCGTTCAAAATCTAGTCGCAGTCTCATCTCGGCGACAACAAATGTCGAAAACTTGTCAAAATGTAGGGAAATTAGAAGTATTTTTTGACAGATTGAAACTGAGATCAGACTGTGAACGTTCTTAAAATTACGAGAATTGCCAATTCTCGTAATTTAAATCGTTAAAAATCTAGTCGCTGTCTCATCTCGTCGACAAACAAATGTCAAAAACTTGTCAAAATGTAGGGAAATTAGAATTTTTGACGGAGACTGGTTCTTAATATTACGAGAATTGCCCATCAGGTCATACACGCCGGTTGCGAGTACTACGCACCTGACCTTTTTGGAGAACATCACAAATAAGGTCACTATACGAACTATTGTGTTTAAAGTTAATCTCCAATGGTTACGCCTGGACACTTTTCGAGTTTCAAAGTGATATTTGGAGAATAATTGGACAATTTATTCCATTTATGAGCAGTTTTTTTTCCTTAGTTTTTGTTCAACAAATCTTGGGGCCTAAATAAGGCTACTTTAAGCAATACCTCTAAAAGCTATTCATTTCCTGAATTCCCAGCAGATCATTAGCAATTCCTCTAATTTTCGTTAAATGGTTACACATAATAGTTACAGTACTTACTTACCTACAATTCATTTCATATCAATCATATTTGGTGTCAAAAAGTAGTGGACCATTTTACGAATTTCCATACAAAACCGTCAAACAGGTGAATTGCGTGAATTGCACACAGATCATATTATGAATTGTCAGTTTGTGACCATTTTACGATTTTTAATATGATTTAAATTTGTTATGATTCTGCCAGAAAGGCCTTTTTAGGCCCCCTTACCACATTCTTGATCTTAGGTGAAAAGTTAATGAACTGTATAAAAGCAATAAATTGGAATACATTTTGTAAATTGAAATCATTTGTAAGTTTGGTCAATAGATATGAATAACATCACGCCTTACCTCCCCGAAGGGTTAGCCAGAGGTTAACCTATAGTAAACAAGTGTACTACGTGAGCTCGACAAATGGATGTGCGAATAACACTTGTGCGACAGAACTATACTGCGACTCACCATAGTTCGACTGCACGCTTGTGCGACGAGCAATAATATCAAGTCTTCGACATCAGAGGCACCCCGAGGTTCGGTTTGGTTAGGTTCCTTTAAACCCTGCAGACAGAAATAGGGGCTCCGTCGACTACGTCTTAATATTATTGCTTGTCGCACAAGCGTGCATTCAAATTATGGTGAGTCTTAGTACACTTTTGCCGCACAAGTGTTATTCGCACATCCATTTGTCGAGCTCACGTAGTACACTCACAGTAAACCAACATTTCGTCAGTTTTCTATAGAGATGTTTATCAAATCTTTGGTTTTTCGGCACCAATCTCACTTATTATTTGAGCGGTAAGCGCCAGGGTAGCCCGCAAAATTCAAATTTACTTACGTTAGTACATGAACTTCTCTTTATTTCATAATCACAATTACACGAGTAGTTTTTATTCATAATTATGCAAAATTTATTTAGTTATTATCGAGATATGATTTAGGCAAGCTATGTTATCCTATAGTGTTTTATTGCACAATTTTGCATTTAATTTGCTTTCTGTATCAGCTGTAGAAATAAGTAATGATATTATATTTTTTAAATGTTTGTATCGTTAATAACGTTCAAGGCTTCAGTATTATTTAAAAAAAATATATAAAGAAACTGATTTTTGTAATTTGTTCGAGAGTTTTTGGTAATTGAAATCGAAATTGTCCAAAACAAAATGAAGTCGGTAGTAGTTTTTTTAACAGAATGTGTAGTCATTAATTAAGGTAAATTAACAATTTTATATGTCTAATAAAAATATGAATAAATATGATGGATAATTCAATTGTAATGTTCCTTTTATATTATTTTAGTTGTTCATAGGTCTTCATCAACATTGCTCTGAAAGCCAATTCTCGTACCTACTTAAAAACGTTCAAATACAAGTCGCAACTCATCTCAGCGACAATCAATGTCAAAAACATGTCAAAAATGTAGGAATATTACAGGTATTTATCAGATTGAGACGGATCACATGTGAACGTTCTTAAAATTACGGGAATTACCCCTAAGGTATCTGGGAAATAAAATAGTGAGCTTCAAACTTTATTGAGTGAAGTACCACTCGCTGCGCAGTACCGCAACCCTCACCCCCCGCGGTCACATGAATTTGTTACTGCGCAGCTACTCGCCTCGTGTTCAGATCCGCCATAAAGTTTGCATCGGGCTGTAATCTTATGTAATGGCTATGTACTTCTAAAACGGCGTCTTGTGTGTAACCATGATTATTTTAACTTGAGTGTCAGTTATATTTTGTCTTATTTATATGCGTTTTATTATAGTGCCGGCCATTTTGACGATAAATCGATATTAAAAAAATAAAAATCAAATATTGCTTTTTATTTTCCAAAACCACAAGGTACTGCTTTTTCCTAACAATAATACTGTATTAAAAATAAAATACTCATCAAAGTAAAAATTTCGTGTAGCCCTTCATTCAGCTTCAACTGCTCTAGTGTTGGTCGTCGAAAGCTCCATCAGTTTCTGCTTTATTTCAGAGATCTAGAACAAAAACATTAGCATAGACGAGATAATACTTAAAAAATACCAACTCTACCTCATCATCATCTGCCTAGCCTTTTCCCAACTATGTTGGGGTCGGCTTCCAGTCTAACCGGATGCAGCTGAGTACCAGTATTTTACATTTAGCGACTACCTATCTGACGTCCACAACTCAGTTACTAGATAATACGATACCCCTTGGTAAGACTGGTAGTCAGACTTTTGGGTTTCTGACTACCCATAGTGACTGTCAAAGATCCACGAATGACAGCCGGGACCAATGGCTTAACGTGCTTTTCGAGGTACGGAGGGGTCTCGGTATGTAAACATGGTCACCCATCCACAGACCAACCGCGGCAAGCGTTGTTTAACCTGATCGATCGACCTGTGCGGCTGTTATTATTTAGCCACGGGCCCCTCCAACCAAGTAACAACTCTACCTAACGTAGTTTTTTTACCAGGAAGCATCAAAATGGAAGGTAATGAGACCTTGGGGCCTAAAAAGGCCACTTTAAGCAATACCTCTAAAAGCTATTCATTTCCTGAATTCCCAGCAGATCATTAGCAATTCCACTAATTTTCGTTAAATGGTTACACATAATAGTTTAATCACTTAAAATTCATTTCATATCAATAGTATTTGGTGTATACATTGGTGGACCATTTTACGAAGTTCCATACAAAACTGTCAAACAGGTAAATTGCGTGATAAGAGTTGCACACAGATCATATTATGAATTGTCAGTTTGTGACCATTTTACGATTTTTAATAAATGATTCATATTGTTATCCTAATAATGATTCTGCCAAAGTGGCCTTTTTAGGCCCCCTTTTCTCAACACTAAATAAACCAATGTGTGTGTAACCAATGTGTTATTATGAAACAAGGTAATCATAATCACGGCTAAGACAACTGTCCATAATTTGACATAACATCACGGCTGTAATCCCGGAAGAGTTAGACAGCGGTATAGTACACCCACATTTGGTCAGTTACGTTTACGTCCAATATGTAGCAAGAAGCGAGCCTATTGCCACCAACGGGGCACAAAAATCTAGACTCCAGTCTGCTACTAAGAAATTCCTGACCTGGGATCGAACCTAGTACCTCCTGCTCAGCAATAGCGCTTGCGATACTAAACCAACGAGGCAGTCCATAATTTTATTAAAAAACTTAACTGTACAGTCGGCTGGTATCACTGACGACTGATTCAGACTAATTGGCGACAAAATATGGGATAAAACAGATCTTCGCTAGGTGCCCTAGTTTTTGAGATATAAATGTGGCTCTGCTGGGGAGACTCCAGATCATCCACCTATAAACCCTTATATCCTTTGAACCAGTGACCGACAAATTCTGATATTTGGCGACAAATTTCGACTAATTAGCGACAATTTTTTTGTGTTATCAAAATTAAAATCCCTGATGGTGGCCCTGCCAGAATCAGCGACACAGTCAGCTGCACTTCAGTGAATAGAACTACAAGAATTGCCCTTACTGCTGCTACGACATTAAGGCGCGTTCGTGACTGTACCGTTGTTTTTCAACCATAAACATACCTTTTGTATCTCATTCAGCAACATTTTCTGCTCCGTCCTAGGCGTCATATCTTTCCTATTCAAATCAATAGCTTCCAAATTCTCAAACAGCTGTTTTATCTTCAAAGCTAAATGGATGTCGTTGTTACTCTTCCTAGGCACAGTTGGTTTGCACCTTCGTATCAAGTTTTTTCTATATTTGTCAGGCAAATCTTTCTCTAAGTCTTCTCTGCTCAAAACTGTCATGTAATCAGGATTTGTGTCGTAAGGGAAATCCTTCGAATCCAATTTGTATGAACTGTTTACTTTGCTTTTATTAATTATGTAATCTTTTCGCCAGTTTTTTAGTTGTTCTAGGTTCCTGGAAGATGTAATGCTGGGTAATAGTAATATACTTACCTACAGGTAAACCAGAAAAGTTATGGGCATCGGTAATCTTCGAAAGCGAACGTCGCGCCACAGAGTAGCCCACAAAGGCAACGATAATTTTTTTTTGTACAGACGCCAGCTGCAGGTCAAGCTACCCGAAACTGTCAAATTTTACCAATCAACCTTGAACCTTAATGCTTTAATGATAAAGTTGAAAATCTAATAAAGAATTTTGAGAGATTGTAGTAGCTTGATGTGCTGGCGTCTGTACTACCGTGCGTTTTGTAGTCGTGCACCTATCATTGCGCATTTTGTATTAAGTTTTGTCTGTTGGGTTACCTACTTTGGTCACAGATCGTCATTTGTCTCTCAAAAGTTTTTTGGGTTTGCATAGTTGTATGTTGGCTAGTTTGTATTAATAAGGGCTGATTTTTTCATCGCCAGATAACTTTTATTCGAGGAATAAAATTGACGGTTGACAGTTTTTGTATGAAATAACTTTCAAAAATTTTCCTCGAATAAAGTTATATCTTTTATTCCAGAAATAAAATTGACGTTTGACAGGTTTTGTATGAAATAACTGTCAAAATTTCAAAACTATTCCTCGAATAATTTATCAGATGAACAATCATCTGATAACTTTAATCATAGATTATAACTCTGTAAACACGGAAGGTGATACAAAATAGGCAAGTAGGTACTTCAATGGTTGTAAATTGAAGTAAGATAGGCGATGATTCCCAAAGCGCATACTTTTCTTGGAATGGCTATAGTTAGGTTAAAGCAAAAAGTTACATTAAGTATGTGCAAAAAAAGAACTTGAAAAGGCGTAAAAAAAATAATTTTAACAAGCATCAATTTTAAAAAGATCTTAAGTTTTATGTTTCCTGTTTTATTTGTAAGACCTCCTTTAAGCTACAGTTTTTTTAGACTAGCAACCAAAAACAAAAATCTGACCAGAGTGAAAAAAAAAGTGCGAAAAGTGGGTCGGTTCATAGAAAATAGTTTATAGAAAAGAACACACTTTCTCCCTTGCAGAATGTTGTCTCTCGTCGCTAGTAAATCTTTGTGCTTCTTTATAGCCAAGTCTCTCAAATGGCTGTGTTTTATTTTAGCCTCAAAAACATTTTTCCCATCCGCGCTTGATGGCTGAACATATTTCGAACTTTGATAATATGTCGGCATAGTATAACGACTCTTTGCTAATTTCGGACACTTCCCTTTAAATCTCGCATACAAATCTTCGTCAGAATCATCCAAATCTTTCTCATTGAAATGAACCGACATATTTTTTTTCAATTTGGCCATATCAATAACCGAATTGTAGCTCCGGCCTCCTTGACTACAGTTTTCAGGACTAATTCCGCTTGTGCTTACCGTAATTTCAGACATGTCGGAGCGGGAGGCGTTTTCGAACATTTCATCAATGAATTTGTGGTTTAGAAATTGTTTGACGCTTAAAACTCCTGCGCTTATTATTTCTCTTGGCGGGTACATAAGCGGGTTCCCGCCTAACTGAAGGACTTTCAAGTTAGCGACAGTTCCTAGTCCGTTCGGAAGTGATGTTAGTTTGTTGTTTTGCAGCAACAGGTGCGTGAGATTCGGGTGGTGATTGATCGATTTTGGTATATCGGTTATTTGATTGTCTCTCAAATCTAAGTACATGATATACGGTAAAGAGGGAAATAGATCATCTGGTAAAGTTTTAATTCCATTGTTTTGAAGGTACAGGATCTGTAATACAAAAAATGTAAACTAGTGAAAAATATAGATATACCTACCTTATGCTCGAGAGTGAACAGGTTACTCCTTGGCAAGAGTGCACCATCGAGGCCGCATTATCGCTTACCATCAAGTGAGATAGGGACAAAAGCGAAAATCCCGAATAAATAAAGAAACTATGAAATAGTAGATAACTATCACTTACACATAGATGGGGATTTTTTATTTCAGGCACACTATTCAATCCTTGGGACGAGAGATCCAATGTTGTTTCTTCATTTATTTCTTCTTCATAAATATTCAACGGCACGGTTAGCGACGCTTCAGACATAGTTTACCTACACGATTATAAAATTGTAGAGCTTCACGCTAAAATAAGTAAATGATTGCCTCAGATTACAGAACAATGTGTTAAAGGGTCTAATAACCAATTATTTATAACTTTAAACAGCAGTTTTGTTCTGTAATCTGAGGGCAATGTTTGATCAATAAAAATAATATTACAAAAACAAAAAATCAAATATGGCGCGTACCATTACATCCACAAATGTCATTGGTTTGCCAAAATTGCCAACGTCATTTTTGACAACCAATCGACTTGAAAACTTGAAAGTTCTTTTTAGGTTGTTTTTTTATAAAAATAAAGCTAAAATTATTTGACATAAATTATTAACAAAATAAGCTAACCGGCCAGCTATCAAGTTAAATGGTGGCCGGTGATTTCAAAATCTCACAGTTACATACAGATTTTCACACGACAAATCGGCGGTTAAAATGTGTGTTTATGGTTAGTGGACGTGAGATATTAAACCGCCAGCGAGTGACCACAGAGCATGTAACCTTTTACGAGTGACGACGACTAGAGTCTTAATAATTTAAAGTGTTTTTATTTCAAGAAACTGAAAACACAAGCAGCAAATTGTCACGAATAATTTATAGGTAAGGTTTGTGAGAATATCATCCTGCATAGACAAATAGATGAACTTGCTAGTGTTGCTTTTCAAAGATGATGCGCTGTGGATTTTATCGACATGACAGCAAGCGGAATGAAAAAATGGGCATTACGAGACAAAACATACTCCTTTCATGTTAGTTTCCAGTTTTTAACAGTTAACAAGTATTTTATAATTTTTTTATTCATATTTCAAGCTATAAGTAAATAAATAATTATTGTTGAAGAGAATAAATATTTTTATCGATCTACGTTCAAAAGAATGTTTAGGAGACACATGGCGAATACGTCACTATTTCAGTTGCAAGATGGCGAACGTTCGGGATAGTGACACATCTTTGTGGCTCCACAATAAACTCGGTACTTCGAATGATTCGTGGACAAGCGGCTCAATTTGTACGCAATTAAATGCCGAAGTGTTGAAAAACATCAAGGACTGTTTTCCAGATTTGCAAACGCAAGTGAAATTGAAATTATTGCTAAGTTTCTTTCATATCCCGCGCAGAAATGTTGAGGAGGTAACTTTTCTCTTTGATGTTCTATGGTTTTGCGTAACTGTATTGTGTTTTTTGTCTCTTTCCTTTCATATTTATAGCGATGAGTGGGAATGAGATACAGTATCACGTATGTATGTATTAGTTTTATTTGTTGTCATGTATTGAATTTACATGCTAAAATATTATGTTGAATTTATTTGAATTGCATATTTTCAGCCTAACAATAATTAGAGATAGATTACCTTATAACACTAGCGGTTCATTTCTGCCTATATTGAGGTATTATTAACCGTTACTTACGAGCTAAAATACTGACATGCTATTTACGTTTGGTAAATTACGAAACAATTCAGTTTTATTAGTAAAGTACTATGATAAGAGTGCAATAGAAATTACAGTTTACGACTGTTGTTAAGTTTACACGAAGCTATATAGATTTATAACCTTCACTATCAATATTATTCCAATCCAATGTTGTGAAATGGGTTTTCAAGGACCATCATGATATTAGTTTGAATTAGGCAAAGACATTGATAAACAGCCTATATCAAACAAGCATTAGATTTCATTTGGATTATTCTATTTGAATATATTTTCTGAACAACAAATTGCATATTGATGCTGATAATAATAGAGCATTGCTTTTTACAAATATTTAGGCTTACAGGAATGTTTAAATTGATTTGGTCATACAACAATAACATGTTTCATAGAATGGTTGATATCTAAAAATATCACTCTATTACTCTCCAGGTAGACATGGTGCAGTATTTATAAGAACACCTACAGCATATACATTCAACATTAGTTTCCAATAGCATTTAGGAAAGGCATTACTGCTAATGTATAAGATACAAATTATAGGTTATAAGTACATACACAGTGTTCACAGAAATAACACATTAGAAAAAAAAATAAAAAAAATAACTGTCATACTATTCTAGACACTGTCTCACTTTTTCTTCTTGTCTGACTTAAAACATCTAGTTCAACTAGTTGTCATCATTGTCCTGCCCTTATCTCAATTTATTTTGGGATCAACGCAACATGTCTTTTTCTTCCATGCTTCTCTATTAGTTGTCATCTCGGTAGTCATAATCCATCTGCATACCAATATATAAAAAAAATAAAAAAAACTACTAGACTGGCTAGTATTAGAATTTTTTAAGAGGCCTCTTCTCAGACAGACAAATCACAAACATTGATCACTATGAAAGACTAAAGGAGACAAAAAAAAAATTAAAATCGTAAACAATTCACTTAATAAAACTAAACAAATATGAGAATATACTTACATACATACAAATAAACACATACATAATGTTATAATTAGAATTAATAAAAGAAAATTAATCTTACGTACGTAAGTAGATCAGTAAGTTGTCAGCATGAAATACTGCAAAAGTACACAAATGGCTGAAAGTGCATACATACATTTACTTTGTACAAGTGCAAAAGCATTTCTACAAAGTAAATGTAGAAAGAGCAGTGATGACGGCCGCAAACTGTAGTTTAAACCAGCTTTAGTTCCTGTAAATTAGTTCATTACCAATGCTCTCAAAACTGTGAAGGAAAACATTGTGAGGAAACTGCCATGTCCTAGAACGCAATATTCCAAAAATATATTGTGGATTATGGCCCACTCCCTCTCACTGAGAGTAGGCCTGTGTCCCAGCACTGGGAACATCATAGGCTGATTATGCTAAATGTAGAAGCAGTGTAAAAGGCTAAATTATCTTGCATATTATGAGAGACATTGATTAATTTTTTCTAACAACAAAATTAAAACTATCACAATTATGTTAACAAGCATAGCAATTTAATAATAATAATAATATCCCTGGACATTTCACACAGCACCATTTGTCCCAAGCTAAGCAACTTAATGCTTGCTTAATTAATTGCTTGCTTAATTTGTACCAACTATGATTTTAAGTGTAACATTTCCAAGATGCTTTTGACAGACCACCTTGTTACTCTAGTGGTTGCAAGCACTACTGCTGAGCATGACGTCCTGGGTTCGATTTCCAGGTTAGCAGGCAATAGGATCAACTCCCTTTTACATGGGACTTCTAACATAACTGGCAAAATGTGGGTACACCTCTCAACCCAACCCTTCAGGGAAACAATTGTGATGTTATTTCCAAGATGCAACAACAGCCTGCATGTATTATTTATTAGCCTTAATTCAACACATGTCATCATATTTGGCATTGTGAATTAAATTGTCAGTCTGCTATCCTAGTGACCGTGAGCTGACATTCTGACAAGAATGACTGACATCTTGAATTGTAGGTTCTGGTGTGCTGGTATCATTAGACTAACAACATGTAATCATGAGTAATATCTCAATGTATTGTCTATTATGTTCTGGGCTGAGTTTGTATGCTCAAGGACTTCTAGAACAGAGGGGCAATTCTCGTAATTATAAGAATGTTCACACTCTGATCTCAGTCTCAATCTGTCAAAAATACGTCTAATTTCCCTACATTTTGACAAGTTTTTGACATTTGTTTGTCGCTGAGATGAGACTGCGACAACTACATTTGGAACGTTTTAAATTACGAGAATTGGCCTTCAGGTGTTTCGAGTAAATTTTTTAAGAAAAACACTTGCAAATAAAATTATAAATTACGACATAAATAATATCGAATTTTGAGCTTATAAAAGAATATAATAGAATACTCTTTATTAGGTACACCATACAAATTACATAGCATGGTGATAGAAATATTTATGTTGATAAATTAGAAGATCTTACTGAAAGACCAACGGGGTAATTGTGTAACACACTAACAGTAGTAACGCAACGCATGTTGTAGTAGTACAACAACATGCATTGCGTTATTTACCTTGTTGAGCAGACAAATTTTTCGAACATAGGAAGCAATGGATTAACAATATCCTTCAAAATGATTCAGATTGTGATTGAAAGTGAGCGCAATTAGGGTGCAGAATCAGCATTTTATTTATAGTCTCATTTATGAGTTAGTTTCAGCAAATTCAAAAACCTGATACTTATCATTTTTCAGCTAATTTAATAATCTCTGTGTGCACAGAATTAATGAACAAAATAGTGGCAGTTCATGAGATGCATTTGCTACTCTCAAACCCCCATGGAACTCTTTTACCTTGTATATACCATCTATGTAACACATATGGAATGCAATAAAGTTTTGAGTATTGAGTATTGAACTTATAATGAGGAGACCTTAGTTTGGCCAATATATATTCTAAAATTATAACTGTAGTCCCCTTTTTTCAGTGGCGAAATGAACTTGAAGAAATCATCGAAGTGGCGGCCGTGGACTCAGACCTCTGGGTGGCCATGTTGGCAGAGACCCTCAAGACGTTCCCGTCAGCGGGCACCCTCAACACCGAGATAGCAGAGTTTGATGAAACCAGACCAATCTTCAGCGATATGATCAGTGAACTCAGACGGGCATTAGCCAAGCATTCGGAACTAGGGCTGTTACCGCTTGAGTGCCTGTATCTGAATAAGAATGCTTTGGTTTCTGTGGTGAGTGGCTTAGAATATTATTTGTCATTGTTGTTTACATTGGAATAACATGCGGATAATATTGAGCTGTATCTGATTGTGATTAGACTGGATAAAGAATTGCCAAACCCCGGGCAAAATAGTATTGTAGTCTTTCGAAAGAGTTGGTTTTGGAGGATTGGAGGATTTTAGACGTAAATTGTTTTTTTTTTTAATATTTATTTATCTTGTGGCTAAGTAATAACAGCCTCAGGGGTCGAACGATCAGGTTAAGCTACGCTTGCCGCGGTTGGTCCGTGGTGGGTGACCATCTTTACATACCAAGACCCCTCTGTGTCACTGAAAGCACGGTAAGCCGTTGGTCCCGGCTGTCATTCGTGGATGTTTGACAGTCATTACGGGTCGTCAGAAGCCCGAAAATCTAACAACCAGTCTTACCAATGGGTTTCGTATTACCCAGTAGCTGGGTTGTGGAGGTCAGATAGGCAGTCGCTCTATGTAAAATACTGGTACTCAGCTGCATCCAGTTAGACTGGAAGCAGACCCCAATATAGTCGGGAGAAGGCTAGGCAGATGATGATACTTTATTTTACACCAGCAAATATAAAAGCAAACATAACAAAAAATACAATTGGTAGTATTTTGTGCTATACTAAACAATACAGGAATTTAAAGGCAGTTGATGAGATATACATTTTTTTGGCTGCTAGCCTTGTCATTGGCTGAGCCAAACTTCACGTCATAGTTAATATCTTTTCCCGCCATATTTGTACTCTAAAAAATTTTAATGTGTGAACTTAAAATAAAACACCAAATATTTTTTCCAGGTGGGCCAACAACCCAATCCGGTAAAGCACTTCACATTGAAACGCAAGCCCAAGTCTGTAGCCCTACGGAGCGAGCTGTTGGCTAAGGCGACCGAGGTGCAAGCCAATCAGAAGAAGGCTCAAGCTCCTACCGTGCCTGTGCGCAGTAGAGGCATGCCTAGGAAGATGACTGATACTAGTAAGTGATCTGAAGACCAATTCCCGTACTTAAAAACGTTTAAAATCTAGTCGCAATTTCACCTCAGTGACAATCAATGTCAAAAATGTAGGGAAATTACAGGTATTTTTCGACAGATTGAGGCTGAATTGCCCCTCTGTTGTTTTTTTCATGAGTTGTTTTGGAATTTTTACACTGTAAAAGGTTAAAAAGCACAATATAACCGTATTTCCTCCCCACAGCCCCGCTCAAGGGCCTCCCGTCCCGCTTCGGCGGCGCGCGCGGCGGCACGTGGCGCGGCGCGGCCCGGCCGCCGCCCCGCGCCGGCATCAAGCTGCTGGACATCACGGAGCAGCCCGCCACGCATGCGCAGATCAAGAAGAGGAGGAAACTCGGTATGTACTCAGTTCAGCACTTTAGTTTAAACATGCTTTCCCACCAAATCTCTATGACAGACTGCAGCGACATGACTTGTTTCTATGTAACTCTATGAAAACGGTGGCAGGCGGCAATGTCGTCAGATACGGTAGCGTTTCCATAGAGTTACATTCGTCACCGCGACGTTCTTATTCACACGAGCAGTGGTGAACCAGTGCTAACGACCGCGACTTAAGAGTTGTAGGTCATAGGTTCGAACCAAGAAAGGCACTGTATTTTGTGTAAATTATTTCATAACCACTGCTCTCAAACCGGTGAAGGAAAACATCGTGAAGAGACCGGCATGTCCTAGAACCAATAATTCGAAAACTTCACCTGCACTGGGCCCGCGTCGTAGATTACGGCCCACTCCATCTCACCGAGAGGAGGCCTGTGTCCCGGCAGCGGGATAATTATAGGTTGATTATGTTGATGATGCACTTAATTCAAGCACATTTAGGTAATGCGGATGGCATTACCTAAATGTGCTTGAATTAATCATAATCATTTATTTGTCAGAACATGGTAATACATTAAAAATGTGGTCTTAGGGCTGATTTTTCAATCGACAGATAATATTTATTCGTGGAATAAAATTTACGTCTGACAGAATAAGTATGGAAGAACTGTCAAAAATTGAAAATTATTCCTCGGATAAAATTATTTGGCATTGGGAAAACCAGCCCTTAAAATTATAACTTTTCACAACATATTCTGCCATAATTATAATGGCGTGCAAATTAAGTACATCACACTAATATGTAAAAGTCGCAGAAACATGTAAGCGTTGTAGAACGCCGTTTAATAATAATCTTTCCCTGCACAGAAATGGAGGAAGGAGCTAAGAAGGCCGCAGCAGCCGCTCCGCCATCGCCCCCGCCGCCTGACTACGCGAAGGGACTCAACAACTACACAATGCCCAAACCTGACGAAAACACTAATGGTAAGTGTAACATCAACATAACATAACGTCTAATCTGCATTCACTTTTTCTATACATTTATTTTTTATCCTAAAATGTATGTTATAGATATCTGGAATTAGCTTTAAATGCTGATGGTTTTAAAAAATATTGTGACAATTTGTTTACAAATTTTTGAGATATAAATTTAGTAGAGTAAGTTTTTGTTGGAATTTGGCTCATAGCTGTTTTTGCAAAATGATTGAATTGAGTGATCCATACTTTGGGCAATAACTGAAGACCCTTGAGAGTGACAATTTTTTTTACTTTAGGCTGAGTTTTGACTATTTTTGACTAAATGTGCAATCACATTTTGTCACGAAATAAAAAAAGATCACCTAATCCAAATGCACCTTATAGACACGCGTCGACGACGATGCAGTTGCCTCTGCCGTTGATGCGTGCAGCACGTGTGTATGAGCACTAAACTAATCGTGTTTTGTTATCAAATCAGTCATTGCACTTAACTTATCTATCAAAGTCTACTGTTGTATAAGTGTCAAGGAATGCATTGATAAACCAAAAAAATGTCAGTGCTCTAGATTCCTAAAATTCTAATCCCAGTACTTCGGGAATCATCGTGATTCTGAATTAACACGTACGTCGCGCCACAGAGAGTTACTCTGTGTTCACAGAAGCAATGCTTCTAAGTTTTGTATTACTACTGGATTTAAAGCGCGTTTATTAGAGGTTTTCTGTTTGTCGGGTTACCTACTCCGGTCTCAGATCAACAACCACATCATTTGTCACTCTAAAGTTATAAAAAGTTTTTGTAATTGCATAGAGTTGTTATTCTATAATTTAGTTACATGGTAGTACAAATTATGCAAGTACTTCCATGGTTGTAACAGCTCTATATTAGATCTCATCGTCGCGTGTTTGTATTTCCAAAGATAGCCGATGATTCCCGAAGCGTGTACTTTTCTTTTGGTATGCTGTAAGTTCAGCCGTTTTCTTGCCATGAGTAACAAGTGTCCCCCCCCCAGCGCCCCCCAGCAGCTCGGCCAGCCCGGCGCGCTCCCCGCCGCGCTCGCCGGCCGCGCCCGCGCCGCCCGCGCCCAGCACGCCGCCGCTCAGCAGCCCGCTCATCGTGCACGTGAGTACTTGTCCCCCCCCCAGCGCCCCCCAGCAGCTCGCCGGCCGCGCCCGCGCCGCCCGCGCCCAGCACGCCGCCGCTCAGCAGCCCGCTCATCGTGCACGTGAGTACTTGTCCCCCCCCCAGCGCCCCCCAGCAGCTCGCCGGCCGCGCCCGCGCCGCCCGCGCCCAGCACGCCGCCGCTCAGCAGCCCGCTCATCGTGCACGTGAGTACTTGTCCCCCCCCCAGCGCCCCCCAGCAGCTCGCCGGCCGCGCCCGCGCCGCCCGCGCCCAGCACGCCGCCGCTCAGCAGCCCGCTCATCGTGCACGTGAGTACTTGTCCCCCCCCCAGCGCCCCCCAGCAGCTCGCCGGCCGCGCCCGCGCCGCCCGCGCCCAGCACGCCGCCGCTCAGCAGCCCGCTCATCGTGCACGTGAGTACTTGTCCCCCCCCCAGCGCCCCCCAGCAGCTCGCCGGCCGCGCCCGCGCCGCCCGCGCCCAGCACGCCGCCGCTCAGCAGCCCGCTCATCGTGCACGTGAGTACTTGTCCCCCCCCCAGCGCCCCCCAGCAGCTCGCCGGCCGCGCCCGCGCCGCCCGCGCCCAGCACGCCGCCGCTCAGCAGCCCGCTCATCGTGCACGTGAGTACTTGTCCCCCCCCCAGCGCCCCCCAGCAGCTCGCCGGCCGCGCCCGCGCCGCCCGCGCCCAGCACGCCGCCGCTCAGCAGCCCGCTCATCGTGCACGTGAGTACTTGTCCCCCCCCCAGCGCCCCCCAGCAGCTCGCCGGCCGCGCCCGCGCCGCCCGCGCCCAGCACGCCGCCGCTCAGCAGCCCGCTCATCGTGCACGTGAGTACTTGTCCCCCCCCCAGCGCCCCCCAGCAGCTCGCCGGCCGCGCCCGCGCCGCCCGCGCCCAGCACGCCGCCGCTCAGCAGCCCGCTCATCGTGCACGTGAGTACTTGTCCCCCCCCCAGCGCCCCCCAGCAGCTCGCCGGCCGCGCCCGCGCCGCCCGCGCCCAGCACGCCGCCGCTCAGCAGCCCGCTCATCGTGCACGTGAGTACTTGTCCCCCCCCCAGCGCCCCCCAGCAGCTCGCCGGCCGCGCCCGCGCCGCCCGCGCCCAGCACGCCGCCGCTCAGCAGCCCGCTCATCGTGCACGTGAGTACTTGTCCCCCCCCCAGCGCCCCCCAGCAGCTCGCCGGCCGCGCCCGCGCCGCCCGCGCCCAGCACGCCGCCGCTCAGCAGCCCGCTCATCGTGCACGTGAGTACTTGTCCCCCCCCCAGCGCCCCCCAGCAGCTCGCCGGCCGCGCCCGCGCCGCCCGCGCCCAGCACGCCGCCGCTCAGCAGCCCGCTCATCGTGCACGTGAGTACTTGTCCCCCCCCCAGCGCCCCCCAGCAGCTCGCCGGCCGCGCCCGCGCCGCCCGCGCCCAGCACGCCGCCGCTCAGCAGCCCGCTCATCGTGCACGTGAGTACTTGTCCCCCCCCCAGCGCCCCCCAGCAGCTCGCCGGCCGCGCCCGCGCCGCCCGCGCCCAGCACGCCGCCGCTCAGCAGCCCGCTCATCGTGCACGTGAGTACTTGTCCCCCCCCCAGCGCCCCCCAGCAGCTCGCCGGCCGCGCCCGCGCCGCCCGCGCCCAGCACGCCGCCGCTCAGCAGCCCGCTCATCGTGCACGTGAGTACTTGTCCCCCCCCCAGCGCCCCCCAGCAGCTCGCCGGCCGCGCCCGCGCCGCCCGCGCCCAGCACGCCGCCGCTCAGCAGCCCGCTCATCGTGCACGTGAGTACTTGTCCCCCCCCCAGCGCCCCCCAGCAGCTCGCCGGCCGCGCCCGCGCCGCCCGCGCCCAGCACGCCGCCGCTCAGCAGCCCGCTCATCGTGCACGTGAGTACTTGTCCCCCCCCCAGCGCCCCCCAGCAGCTCGCCGGCCGCGCCCGCGCCGCCCGCGCCCAGCACGCCGCCGCTCAGCAGCCCGCTCATCGTGCACGTGAGTACTTGTCCCCCCCCCAGCGCCCCCCAGCAGCTCGCCGGCCGCGCCCGCGCCGCCCGCGCCCAGCACGCCGCCGCTCAGCAGCCCGCTCATCGTGCACGTGAGTACTTGTCCCCCCCCCAGCGCCCCCCAGCAGCTCGCCGGCCGCGCCCGCGCCGCCCGCGCCCAGCACGCCGCCGCTCAGCAGCCCGCTCATCGTGCACGTGAGTACTTGTCCCCCCCCCAGCGCCCCCCAGCAGCTCGCCGGCCGCGCCCGCGCCGCCCGCGCCCAGCACGCCGCCGCTCAGCAGCCCGCTCATCGTGCACGTGAGTACTTGTCCCCCCCCCAGCGCCCCCCAGCAGCTCGCCGGCCGCGCCCGCGCCGCCCGCGCCCAGCACGCCGCCGCTCAGCAGCCCGCTCATCGTGCACGTGAGTACTTGTCCCCCCCCCAGCGCCCCCCAGCAGCTCGCCGGCCGCGCCCGCGCCGCCCGCGCCCAGCACGCCGCCGCTCAGCAGCCCGCTCATCGTGCACGTGAGTACTTGTCCCCCCCCCAGCGCCCCCCAGCAGCTCGCCGGCCGCGCCCGCGCCGCCCGCGCCCAGCACGCCGCCGCTCAGCAGCCCGCTCATCGTGCACGTGAGTACTTGTCCCCCCCCCAGCGCCCCCCAGCAGCTCGCCGGCCGCGCCCGCGCCGCCCGCGCCCAGCACGCCGCCGCTCAGCAGCCCGCTCATCGTGCACGTGAGTACTTGTCCCCCCCCCAGCGCCCCCCAGCAGCTCGCCGGCCGCGCCCGCGCCGCCCGCGCCCAGCACGCCGCCGCTCAGCAGCCCGCTCATCGTGCACGTGAGTACTTGTCCCCCCCCCAGCGCCCCCCAGCAGCTCGCCGGCCGCGCCCGCGCCGCCCGCGCCCAGCACGCCGCCGCTCAGCAGCCCGCTCATCGTGCACGTGAGTACTTGTCCCCCCCCCAGCGCCCCCCAGCAGCTCGCCGGCCGCGCCCGCGCCGCCCGCGCCCAGCACGCCGCCGCTCAGCAGCCCGCTCATCGTGCACGTGAGTACTTGTCCCCCCCCCAGCGCCCCCCAGCAGCTCGCCGGCCGCGCCCGCGCCGCCCGCGCCCAGCACGCCGCCGCTCAGCAGCCCGCTCATCGTGCACGTGAGTACTTGTCCCCCCCCCAGCGCCCCCCAGCAGCTCGCCGGCCGCGCCCGCGCCGCCCGCGCCCAGCACGCCGCCGCTCAGCAGCCCGCTCATCGTGCACGTGAGTACTTGTCCCCCCCCCAGCGCCCCCCAGCAGCTCGCCGGCCGCGCCCGCGCCGCCCGCGCCCAGCACGCCGCCGCTCAGCAGCCCGCTCATCGTGCACGTGAGTACTTGTCCCCCCCCCAGCGCCCCCCAGCAGCTCGCCGGCCGCGCCCGCGCCGCCCGCGCCCAGCACGCCGCCGCTCAGCAGCCCGCTCATCGTGCACGTGAGTACTTGTCCCCCCCCCAGCGCCCCCCAGCAGCTCGCCGGCCGCGCCCGCGCCGCCCGCGCCCAGCACGCCGCCGCTCAGCAGCCCGCTCATCGTGCACGTGAGTACTTGTCCCCCCCCCAGCGCCCCCCAGCAGCTCGCCGGCCGCGCCCGCGCCGCCCGCGCCCAGCACGCCGCCGCTCAGCAGCCCGCTCATCGTGCACGTGAGTACTTGTCCCCCCCCCAGCGCCCCCCAGCAGCTCGCCGGCCGCGCCCGCGCCGCCCGCGCCCAGCACGCCGCCGCTCAGCAGCCCGCTCATCGTGCACGTGAGTACTTGTCCCCCCCCCAGCGCCCCCCAGCAGCTCGCCGGCCGCGCCCGCGCCGCCCGCGCCCAGCACGCCGCCGCTCAGCAGCCCGCTCATCGTGCACGTGAGTACTTGTCCCCCCCCCAGCGCCCCCCAGCAGCTCGCCGGCCGCGCCCGCGCCGCCCGCGCCCAGCACGCCGCCGCTCAGCAGCCCGCTCATCGTGCACGTGAGTACTTGTCCCCCCCCCAGCGCCCCCCAGCAGCTCGCCGGCCGCGCCCGCGCCGCCCGCGCCCAGCACGCCGCCGCTCAGCAGCCCGCTCATCGTGCACGTGAGTACTTGTCCCCCCCCCAGCGCCCCCCAGCAGCTCGCCGGCCGCGCCCGCGCCGCCCGCGCCCAGCACGCCGCCGCTCAGCAGCCCGCTCATCGTGCACGTGAGTACTTGTCCCCCCCCCAGCGCCCCCCAGCAGCTCGCCGGCCGCGCCCGCGCCGCCCGCGCCCAGCACGCCGCCGCTCAGCAGCCCGCTCATCGTGCACGTGAGTACTTGTCCCCCCCCCAGCGCCCCCCAGCAGCTCGCCGGCCGCGCCCGCGCCGCCCGCGCCCAGCACGCCGCCGCTCAGCAGCCCGCTCATCGTGCACGTGAGTACTTGTCCCCCCCCCAGCGCCCCCCAGCAGCTCGCCGGCCGCGCCCGCGCCGCCCGCGCCCAGCACGCCGCCGCTCAGCAGCCCGCTCATCGTGCACGTGAGTACTTGTCCCCCCCCCAGCGCCCCCCAGCAGCTCGCCGGCCGCGCCCGCGCCGCCCGCGCCCAGCACGCCGCCGCTCAGCAGCCCGCTCATCGTGCACGTGAGTACTTGTCCCCCCCCCAGCGCCCCCCAGCAGCTCGCCGGCCGCGCCCGCGCCGCCCGCGCCCAGCACGCCGCCGCTCAGCAGCCCGCTCATCGTGCACGTGAGTACTTGTCCCCCCCCCAGCGCCCCCCAGCAGCTCGCCGGCCGCGCCCGCGCCGCCCGCGCCCAGCACGCCGCCGCTCAGCAGCCCGCTCATCGTGCACGTGAGTACTTGTCCCCCCCCCAGCGCCCCCCAGCAGCTCGCCGGCCGCGCCCGCGCCGCCCGCGCCCAGCACGCCGCCGCTCAGCAGCCCGCTCATCGTGCACGTGAGTACTTCTTGGATGTATGTTATCTATACTATTTTTGGGATCGGTGCATCCAAAATGTTACAACTTTCGACAGGAATGTCGCTCATCAATGGTGGGTACGCGTATATGAAACGTAACATACACACATGTTGAAACAAATTCGCCTAGGTGCTGTGTTAATGGCTTTAAGAGTAAATTCAGCGATAAAAATCGTTGAATAAAACAATATCATAGAACCTAAATCTTGTTTCAATTATTATTACTCTAATCTTCAATCATTTATTCATCATCTTCCTAGCCTTTTCCCAACTATGTATGGGTCGGCTTCCAGTCTTAACTTAGTCTTGGATGCAGCTGGATACCGGTATTTTTAACCGACTTCAAAAACGGGGGAAGTTTTCAATTCGACTGTTTTTTTGAAGTGATAACTTCTTATGGGAGTGTCAACCGCTTCGTAACGTAACGCGTTACGGCGCCAGTCCCTCTGGCTTCCCTTTCTCTCACGCATACGGCAGCGGTACGCAGGCTCTTCCTCTCTCACTCTAACCCACAGCGCTAGTCGTATTTTGGACAGACGCTTCCCCCTCTCTACTTAGTGTTTAGTGTGCGATAGACATATACCATAGATTAGTTTAAGTTATCACTTCTGTCGGGCGTCCCGAGACGCACACGTTCAGTAGTTTGGTTTTTAAACCAAAATTACTGGTAAAAATTACAACTTAAAAGTAAAAAATAAAAACTTTTTGCAAAAAAAAAAGTATAAAAAAAAAGTATTTAAAAGTATCTTTTTTGGAAGTCGGTTGTTTTTTTTACATGGAGCAACTGCCTATCTGACCTCCACAACACAGTTACTGGGTAATACGATACCCATTAGTAAAACTGTTTGTCAGACTTTAGGGCTTCTGGTGACCCGTTAAGACTGATAATCTCATCTTCATTTACTACAAATCTGAACTTCCCAACACAGTTACTGGGTAATACGATACCCGTTAGTAAAACTGGTTGTCAGACTTTCGGGCTTCTGATGACCCGCACCCTAATTGCGTAACACACAATCAATCTCAATCTGAATCATTTTGAAGGATATTGCTAATCCATTGCTTCATATGTTCAAAAATGTGCCATTTGTGTCTGCTCAACAACGTAAATAACGCAATGAATGTTGTTGAACTGTCAAAATGAAACTGACTCCGATTGATCGTGTGTTACGCAATTAGGGTGCCGTAACGACTCATAATTTAATCTTAATTTACTACAAGGAAATATTCATTGGTAGGTTTTCGTTAATAAAACTCATCTGTTTAAAAAAAAAATTGAAAAAAATAATAATAATAATAATAATAAATCCCTGGACATTTCACACAGCACCATTTGTCCCAAGCTAAGCAACCTAATGCTTGTGTTATGGTAACAAGATGGCTGATAAACTACTTATATACAATTTTTTTTTTTTTTTTGTAAATACATACGTATTGTTACGAGCTTCGGGTTCGTGACAATAAAACTGCCGATATAAATTACCAAAAATGACACTTTAATTAATTAACACAAACACACTAATAAATAAACACAATTATTACACTTAAGTCGCACTTTAAGATCGCTATAGATGTATTCGCATGTATCGCTTCCAACACACTGTGTCGCATCGCGGTTATTCCCGGCCTTATATAGTCCAGCAGATTGTTCTAGTACCTTCTACTGTAGAAACATCTAGAATGTTCGGGTATATACCGGCCCCGACTGACCTCTGTCGATAGTTCTAGTATGGAAATTTCTAGAAGGATCTATTTGTTCTACTACTCGATACTAGATGGCGCTTCTGGTAATAATTCTGCTACTTGATAATAGATGGCGCTAGTGGTAACTAATGTTGCCATGTATCAGGCATTAATCGTGGCGCGCAACACTGCCCCCTCCTAAGACATGCTCGTCCCGAGCATTATCGGCTCCATTATAACGCGCCAGTCGATCCACATGGACGATCTTAGGAGTGCCTCTTGCACCTTTCTGTATCCGGTATGTTACGTCATTGATCTTTGTCACAATCCGGTACGGTCCATCCCATTTAGCTTGAAGCTTAGGAGATTTCCCTTTGCTGCGGACTGGATTGTGCAACCACACTAGTGAACCTTCGTCGAACCCTTTATTGTTCATTTTGCGGTCATATTGGGTTTTCATCTCCCATGGTGCACCAACATTGTGCAATTTCAATGCACCTCTATTACGAGTCTGAGGTCCCTTTACAGCTGCACAACTTGTACATTTGCGACACCAGTCCTTGACATCGTCCCGACAGTGGACCCAGTAAAACCGTTCCCGTATCTTCAGTAGAGCCCGTTTTACTCCCAGATGACCTCCTGAACCACCATTATGGTACAGCTGTAGAACATCCGGTACTTGAGCCTTAGGGACAACCATTTGCAAATGACAGCTGTTTCCCCGAGCATTTTCCCATTTACGGCACAGGACTCCATCCTGAATCACCAAGCTGTCCCATTGGGCCCAATAGCTTTTTGTGACCGAACTCATCGCCGAGACGTCACTCCACCTGGGCTTAGGAGCTCTGGCCTTCATCCACTCCAGAATCGGCTTGATGTCCGAATCTTCCTGCTGTGCACGCTGTACGCTTTCCTTCCACTCGTCACTGAGGTCTGTCTTGAGCATCCTCACAGGTACGACTTCTTTACTTTGCCTAGTCTTCAAGGCGGCAATCTCATCCTTCAGCTGGTTGACATAAATACGGTCCTGTTCGGACCGCGCATGCGCTTTGCGTCGCACTCGCTCCAACTTGTTCTGTTGCATGTCAAACGCGCGCTTCAATTCTTCTAAACGTTCTAGAAGGGCTTGCTGTTCCTGGCGAGCAATAAGCAACGCCTGCTGCTGGTGCTGGGCGGTGCTGTTAGCTGCACTGCCCTCTGGAGATCGGCCCTCTTCTCTTTCTGCAGTTCGCTTGGGGCAACTGGATCGAAGGTGGCCCCTTTCGCCACAGCCGTAGCACCTAGGGCTGTATCCTTTATTGCGGTCGCGAACTGTAGCCGCTGCAACCTCCCTGACGCGATGGGAACGATGACCCTGCCGCACGGCTTCCACCTCCAGTGCATGGGCCAAGGCGTCCTTAAGCGTCCCGTGGTGCCCGAGCCTCACAGCAGCTCTAACTTCGAGGTCACGGATGCCGTCGATGAATGCCTGCACCAGGTTCCCATCGATAAGCGCAGGTACGGACTGGTAAGGTTTTCGTTACTGCGTTGCACGCGATCCTTGAGCTGCGTACGAAACACGTGTTCCAGGTGAGCGTCGCCATACCGAGCCTCCAATGCCTCAAGGAGCTGCTCGTAAGTCACTTCCTTACCCAGAGCTTCCAGAACAGTTAAGGCCTGGTCGCGCAGGCCTAAGGTGAGGGCAGTCATGGCCTGACTTTTGTTCCAACCGTTCGCCTTCATGACAGCCTCAAACTGGATTTTGTTGGCCGACCAGGAAGAAGTTCCGTCGAACGGTGGCACTTTGAATCCACGTAGCGAAGGTGTTGTAGCTACGGGAGCTGCGATTCCATCCCCAAGTTTAAGGTAATCCAGCGTTTTCTTTACGTCAGCCATCACGGTTGTCTTCACGTCAGCCATCACGTTGTCAACCCGATTATTCACTTGGTCGATCCGGATTTCAGCTTCCGACAGGCGGTTGTCGTGTTGAGCAACCCTATCCTTCACCTCCTTCATGTCTTTCCCGAAGGTAGCGTGAAGGTCCTTCATTAGGAGCATCTGCTCTTCCTGGCGGCGCGATTGCTCCTCCTTATCACGTTGGAGCTGTTTTTCCAACCGACGAGCCTGTTCCTCCTGTCGGCGAGCCTGTTCCTCCTGTCGGCGAGCCTGTTCCTCCTGACGGCGGGACTGCTCCTGCAGCATCATCATCAGGGCAGCAAAGTCTGGTGCTGCTGATGCTGAAGCGGCTGCGGACGGGTCGGCCTCCGTGGTTGGTAGCTGGCCCTCCAACCTCTGCGGCATAGTTCCACCAAAACGTCTCTGGTCCGTCTCCTGTTGGCGTTGACTCCGGGTACGGATACCCTCCGTGTCGTCGTCTTTAGGTAAAATCGGCATAATTTTATCATCCCACTTCTGACACCAATTGTTACGAGCTTCGGGTTCGTGACAATAAAACTGCCGATATAAATTACCAAAAATGACACTTTAATTAATTAACACAAACACACTAATAAATAAACACAATTATTACACTTAAGTCGCACTTTAAGATCGCTTTAGATGTATTCGCATGTATCGCTTCCAACACACTGTGTCGCATCGCGGTTATTCCCGGCCTTATATAGTCCAGCAGATTGTTCTAGTACCTTCTACTGTAGAAACATCTAGAATGTTCGGGTATATACCGGGCCCGACTGACCTCTGTCGATAGTTCTAGTATGGAAATTTCTAGAAGGATCTATTTGTTCTACTACTCGATACTAGATGGCGCTTGTGGTAATAATTCTGCTACTTGATAATAGATGGCCCTAGTGGTAACTAATGTTGCCATGTATCAGGCATTAATCGTGGCGCGCAACAATATTATAGATAGAAAAACACCCAGACTCGGAACAAATACATGTAGGTCATACAAATATTTGAAAAAAAAAAAAAAAATGTTAATTGATAATGTATTTTATAATCTGAATGAGTTTTTTGATAAAAAATAATATTTGTATGTACATAATGTCTTAAAATACTATTGCATGTCCCACTTGGGTAGACTGTTGAATCTAAAATGTAACGTTTATCGATAAGAACTTAATGTATACAGTTATGCAATAAATATATCTTTATTTTTATCTCTGAACAAATGCCGACTTACTTTACTTCGATTTACTTGAAAAATTCAAGTAGTCTTCAAGGGAAATACAATTGATTTCCTTTTGTACTAGAACTACTGTACTAATAAACCAGCAATCAATTTATCCGGTTCGTTAGACTCGGTCGTTACTGACGGTATTACAATCGGTGCTTGTTCAACCTCGACCTGCGTGCCATTTAAATCACACGCTTATCCATGATTATACTAGAAAACATATTTTAGTTCGAAATATAATATATTCATAAACGTTCCTTAAAGTTAAGTAGTGATTATCGACTGTTTAATCATACATTTTTTACGTTAAAACGTCACTTGACTTAAATCATCTATTTACTTCTATATTATAAAGAGGTAAAATTGGTTGGTTTAAATGTCTGTAACAAGTTCACTTAAAGTTCACCCATCCTCCATAGAAAAGGGAGAATCCTCCGACCAGATGGGTCGTGTCTGGTGGGCAACTGCCCGATGATTCATGTCGGGCTGTTGTATTATGCTAGTCGCGCGGTAAACTCTGCTTGCGCGATGTAGGATTTTGCGTGATGTCAGTATGGTGCGTAGTTCGCATGTGTCGGTGTAGATGCAGCTACATAGTATGTAAAAAAAAAAAACAAAAAAAAACTTTAATAAAATCTATTTTCTCTTTCATAGGGCACCGGCACAAAACCTATAGTAATAGGTCAACAGCCGAAGCTCCTGATAGCCGGGCCGGCAGGCGGGAAACCACTCCTACTGTCCACACAGAACCTACTCAACACTTCCACCGTCATACTGCAGCCGGGCGGCAAGGCAGTGCTGCTGCAGAATATCAAACCCGTGAGTATGATATTCAAAAATAAAATGTTGGTTCCTATCTAGCTAATAGTGGTTACTGTCTGGTTGTCACTATCTGGCCAAATTGTGGTCACGTTCTCCCCAAATTGTGGTTACACTGACCATATTTTGATCACTGTTTTACCGCGTTGTGGCTACACTAACCATTTTGTAGTGACTGACCATATTGTGGTCACTATTTTATTATATAATGGGCGAAATATGACTGTAGTAGAGGTACTCTGCTTCTCTGCCTAACACCTTTGGAGAAAACAGGCGTGAATGACGGTGAATGTCATGTGTTATTTTACCACACTGTGAATGGTTTTGCTACAATGTGTTCATGCTTTCACAACAGCAACCTAATGTAGTAGTCACCAACGCGTAGTCACACAGTGATCTCCAATGTTGTGGTCGCCATGTTGTAAGCTAACAGACCGTGTCCGTGCCCGCAGCTGGCGGGCGGGCTGCAGGCGGCGCGCGCGGCGGGCCCGGCGGCGCAGCCCCCGCTGCAGCACCAGCTCGCGCAACCGGTATGTAGCTGGCTCGTGTCACTTTGTCAACTAGCTTCTGGCCGCGGCTTCGCCCCTGCTACCGGGACAAAAAGTGGCCTATGTCCTTCCCCAGGATGGCATGTACTACCTTGTATAATGACCGGCACGAGTCGTGAGCACAGATTGGCAGTAGTGGGGGCAAGCTCGCGCATTGTACACTTTAGGCCAAATTTATTTAATACCGCTTTTGCTCAAATTATTGATAGCTCCTTACGCAAACTATAATTTAAATATTAGTGGTACTTGAAATTTTATTTTAATACAGTAATGTTGTAGGCCTTTGTGACTTACGGCCAGTTTCTTCATCAACACAATCAGTCAAAGTATTAACTTATACTTGACCTTTACTGATACTACGGCAAATGTTTTCTTCGTTCAAGTAACTGCTAAAATAGTGAAGAAACAAATTTAACCGTTACTTTGACTTAACAAATACGAATTAACAAAAATAAACTATTTCAAAATTAAAAACGTAAGTCACTAAAATTGCACGAAAGTGTACAGTAGCCGAATGACACGTGAGAGTCCAATAGACGACGAGCATCGACAGACGAACCAATCGCGTGCAGCCTCGGTGCTGAAAAAATGTAAAAAAATGAACTACTGCGCAGGTGTCAGTTTGTGCTCACGACTCATGCCGGTTACTATACAACAATAATCAAACACAATTTTAACTATTGTTTTCACATCAAATTCTTTTTAGTCAAATTCTGGAAATATTACAAAATAACAACTACAACATATTTATTGTCACTACAAACACAATTGTGTAGTTTTTTAATACGTATTTTTTAAAACAATTGTTTAATTCCAACAGGTACAAATAGCGCAAGCGGTGCAACCGACTCAAGTTGTTCAGGCCGCGACTCCAGTTCAAACGACGCAGACAGTACAGGCGCAGGCGCAACAGACCGTGCAGCAAACACCGCTGTTGCCGCGTAGAGGACTATCACTTACGGTACGCTTCATTTGCTATTTATTTTAAGCTATTGAGGGTCGTAAGCATTTCATTACGGTCCGACATAGTATTGCCTCACTCTCCCTACAAGTCCACGTTCGCAAGGACGTAAAAATATCGCGCACTGGATTTTCAACTCTCAGCGTTGAGCCGAGCATTGAGAATAAAACAGAGCGCATCCCTTCGCATCAAAAACACACAGTTGGATTTTCAACTCTCGGCGCTAAGCATTGCGTTGAAAATACAACGCGCCCGTGCGTATCTGGGCTAACTTCTGTTGTCTCAAGACTGTTTTAAGAAGGATGTTTAAGGGGTATTTGTGAATTTAGGGGCAAAACTGCTAGACTTAGAGCCAAATAAGGCATGTTTTAAAAGTACTTGCCCGCGCAAATTGTTTGTTTTTCTAATCTAATACGTTATTCTTACAGCGTGAACAAATGTTGGAAGCGCAAGACATGTTCCGCAACGCGAATCGCGTCACGAGACCCGAGAAGGCGCTTATACTTGGGTTCATGGCCGGCTCCAGAGGTACGTATTTTCTATACCTTATTACTTACCCCCTTATTAATAAAAGATAAGCAATGATTAAAGTGTGGATAAAAAAAAAATTTGATGATTATGCATCTTTAAGTGACGTTATCTAAGAACCCCTTCTTATGCGAATGAACTCATACCGTCCGAATGTACTTGTAATGTCTTTAGGACGGTAAAAAACAATAAGTTCGTAAAGGCAAAATAATTATTGACACCCTTGGTTGACTGGTAGAGAATGCCTATGGCATTAAGTCCGCTTTTGTGCCTTTTTGTGCGAAAAGTTTAAATAAATAATTATTTCCTTCTATGTTAGGACTTATGCTCGGTTCCTATAAACAAAAACGAATCGTTCTGCTTACCAATGGTAACCTATTTTATTGGTAAACAGCATATAAATAGATTCGTAAGCTAATTTTATCTGTGATAGCTACTTCCATATGGGAAGGTCTACTATGCAAAGTCTCCATCTTGAAAGGTACAATAGTCTTACCAATAACATTTTTGTTCCAGAAAATCCCTGTCCGAACCTGGGCAACATAGTAACAATAAAACTATCAGAAAACATCGAGAACGTTCTACAATCCGACGACACATACCTAACGATGCTTTCAGAAATGCATTTCCAAATGAACTATAACAACGGCCAGTGGACACGACTCAAAAAGTACAGACACATAGACGGAATGGTCCCGCAGAAGATCCCCCCGGGCTCCACAGTAATATCTACCAATAACCAGCAACCTATAGTGTCGATATCCAATCAGAGTGTTAGTTAACTCAGTGTGACAGTGACGTTACAGTGTTCGAAGTTTGAAACAACGGAATATTGAAAGAGTTTTGTTTCGAAGTAAGTCTGATTTCTGTTTTCTTTTTGTTGGTTTCTGAAATGTGTCAATTAGTTTTTTTTTTTTCATGTTTTTGGGGCGAGTTTCTGATTGCTGGTACGATGGTCTGGTCGAAAGATACACAAATTCGGATTTTTATAATAGGTTTTTGTTAGATATTTGTAGAATAATAATAAATAAGAATTAAATTATTTATTTGTGTAAGACTAGTTAAATATATTCAAATGGTCTGAACAGCCATTCGGACTAGCAAATCGGATGTTTGTCCTCAAATATAATAATTATAATGATGTCTATCTAATTAGATTTTTTATAAAGCGCGCGTCAGGTGAGTTTTGGCGGCAAGTTATAACTAGAATTGGGATAAGACCAGAATCCTGTAGGGCCCCCATGTCAGATGTATTCAAATTAAATTCTATTCTTATAGAAATTAAAACTATACTCAGATTTTAAATATTTTACCAGATATTAATAATGATGGGATAATTGCGTAACTCACTCAAAATCCCAATGCCATTCATTTTGACAAGTCAACAATATTCACTGCGTTATTTGCGTTATCGAGCAGACCAGTTTTCCAAACATAAGAAGCATTGGATTTTGTCCCACTGCTGTGTTCTAGCGAGTTTCTTATTGGGTGATCAGTTTTAAACCAATGAGGGCTATTCCAACTAGTTTGGTTTATACTGTAGGATATCGGAAGATTTTTTTTCTGTAAATACATACTTATATGAAAAAAAAAATATTTTTTATGATATACTTATGTATTTAATATGAAATAAACTTTTCTTATCGTCGTAAAACTCAAAACGACCATGCAGTTTGGTTTATTGCTTAGTGAATAAGTTTTCTAATTCAATTAAAAACGCCTAGAAGGGTTTTACAGAGCTTACGATCTTTTTCCATGATGATATATGGGATGAAAATAGCACTAACCCTGCCAACAACTATCTGACGCCCCGCATAAGGACTTGAAATATAAATCTTTTGGTTTACAATTTTATTTTATGTCAGCAAGCAACGACGTATGACGATTAGCATAAAACAAAAAAATCGACTGACTTCGAATAATACAATTGTCGATTATAAGAATATCGTGTTCCTTCTTTGCCCATGTTCGCAAGGACGTAAGAATATCGCGTCGGGATTTTATCGCAAACTCGATTTTCAACTCTCTGTGTTGAGCTGAGCGTTGAGAATCCAACAGAGCGCATCCCAGCGCGACGAAAAAACACTGTTGGATTTTCAACTCTCGGCGCTTAGCAGTGCGTTGAAAATCCAGAGCGCGAAAAAAACCGACGCGGTTAAAACCGCCCGGCGAAACCAGGGGGGGGCCTACTCCGAAGTAGTTTCGGCCGAATGTTCGACCGTTTCCTGCTACGAAGTTACTATTTGGTTTGGTCGGTCCCGATCCTACACTCCTACACTCTTTCGAATATTGACTATGGTCCCGACCCAACTAAGCCGATCTGAACTTTTTTCGCATTTTTCAATAATATTCAGTTCGGCCATGTGTCGGTCCGATCCGAACATTCGCACTTTGCACTTCAGAGTAGACCCCCAGGGCTAAAATGGCGTCGAACTATTTGTCGCGTAAAAGTTTAATGTCGTCGCAATACGCAAATTATTCTAAGTGATATTTACGCGATCTAGTAGAGTCAGAATATTTGGATGAAAACTTTCTTTTAAGTTGTGATCTCAAAGGGATTTGACATAGAAATTGGACATTTTTACTTTGCAGTATAATTTCTAGTGCCAAAATGAGTTTCGGAAACGAAAATCTTGAGTAACCTAACGTTTTGTGAATTAGTTTGTATGAAACCTTTATGTATATTAGATTAGATTTCGTTTTCAGTAGATTTGAATATAATATAAAATAATATATGCCTACAGAGCCTTTCTATGTAACTAAGGGTAGTTATATCAATAATGGCTTGCACGTTTTTGATAGAGTGGTCAGCAAATGATAGAATGGACAACGAAATGTTCATGCGAAATTGAGCCTAGAGATTATTTTATTTTAAACTAACAGTGGACATAATCATCATTCTCCTTACTTTATCCCAATTTGTTTGGGTTCGGCGCAACATGTCTTTTTCTTCCATACTTCTCTATTAGTCGTCATCTCGGTAGTCACCCCCTTTCTAACCATATCATCATTCACACATTCCCTCCATCGTTTCTTTGGTCTTCCCCTACTCTTATAGCCATCGACATTCAGGACATTTTCCTCATTTCTCCGTAACACATGCCCATACCATGACAACCGATTTCCACACAACTTTTCAGTTACCGGTGTCACTTTCAGACTTCCTCTTATGTACTCATTTCTTATTCTATCCATTCGTGTAACACCACACATCCCTCTTAGCATTCTCGTCTCAGCTGCATGCAATTGCCTTTCATTCATCCATTTTGTGGCCCAACATTCTGATTCATACAAGACAGCAGGTCTAATCATGGTTTTATTCAAATTCAAATTCTTTAACTCAGACCTGAGTCCATAGTGTTAGTATCAACAAAATAACTTAATAACTAGTGGTAGTAATAAGAGGCACACAAATAAAAATATCAGCTGGTATGGATTATTTTCTTCTCTATCTTCCCCTTAGGTTTAAGGGGAATGCGGGAGTCGCAGATTGTCCCCGTGACCTGCCGCCATAACAGTGGACAAACTAATACGAAATTAACAGTGTTTTCAGTCACCTATGTGTCTTAACAATGTGTTTGTAGAGTATAATATTATCAATATAATATTGGCTGGTAATTAAATTCGCATACTAAGTGGCGAAACAAAAATGAATGAAGAAAATACATTTAAATGTGGTTCATACGTTTTGTATGGAACCGTCGCAGCAGTGCACGCCAACGCAGCATGTGGCTACAGCCCGGTGGCTGTAGCCACATGCTGCGTTGGCTTGGGCATAAGTTTCGAGCCACCGGCCACAACACCGGTGTGTTGTGGCCGGTGGCTCGAAACTTATGCCCAAGCCAAGGACAATCTTCTAGTTGACTACTTTCTTCCTTCTCTATCAAAAACGTGCAAGCGACACAAGAATGCGAGATGGCATGAATCGGTTCACTCAGTGTGTAACATGCTTTAGGTGTTAATCCTTCATAAATGACCAATTGTGCGAAGTAAGATTGTTAGCGTTTTATTGTAACATAACTTTATCGACGCGTCAATTTGCGCTGTTTTCAATGAAAATGTTCTTTTGCTTATAAGTAGTTCAATGAAAATCATGCCTTGTATGCCTCGGAGAGTCATTAAATATCGTGTATTTTCCTCGAAATGAAAAACGAATTTCATCAACTATTTTTTTTTTTGACAAACGCCTTTGCGGTTTTTTTTTCTTCATTTCGTGGAACCAACAACTAATAGTTTATAATTAATTTGTAAAGATTTTTAAACAATGTCAAAAGTACTTTAGAAATATGTAGTGGCGCGTTCTTTGTATCCGATTTTGTATATACCAAAATGATTGTTGTTGATACTTACAGTGAAGCTGGGTTGGAGTTTTTTTGATGCGAGCACGGTGCCTTTGTATGATAAGCCTTATAGATAGATGCTGGTTGACAACATAACTTTATTATAATGTTTGACAACATGCAAGTTTTATTTATAAAGCTCCGAAGAGAATGAATAACCGAATAACGACTAGTCCGTTTATTGAAAGTACGTTTATTATAAAGTTCGGGAAGGCCTGAAAGCAGCGACGCGTTAATTTTAAAATGATTTTTCAGAGATTTTTGCAAATATAATCGCATCGAAAGTGAACTTCCGTCCAGTTTCACATAATTCTTTTGTTCTATATTATTTTGGGAGCTATTCTATCTTGAATGCTTAACTAAGAGCGAGACTTTAATTAATCTGTCTAGCCTTTTCCCAACTATCTTCGGGTCAGCTTGTAGACTAACCAGATGCAGCTGAATATCAGTATTTTATATGCAGCGACTGCCTATTTGAGCTTCGCAACCCAGTTACAACCTAATCTACTATTAACCTGGTTACTTAACCTGGGTCAAATAAACTTATTTTGTTTCTTTTTTTACTGGCAAGGATATCACCTTGGTAAGACTGGTTGTCAGACTTTGGGGCTTCTGACATCAATTAAATTTCATACGAAGGAACATTAACATATACAAAAGAAAAGGTGATTTTCTCATACTCTAAGATTAGCTCTCATCATATATGAACTGAAGAAGACTAAGCAATTTAAGTTTTTTTTATATTCCTAAGCAAATGTGTGTATGAGTTCAGCGGGAACCGTGTTATTTTAGTATTCGCGTTAATTCTAAGTTTTGTTGTATGATGTTTTTTTCTATAGATATTTAATATCCACATTGTATATAGTAGATAGTACAAAAATATAAAATGAAAAAGTTAAAAATTATTTTGTGATTTTTTATTTTTCTTAACAAAGACTATTTACATGCTATGAGTTGATGGAGGATTCCCCGCCGATGTGTTTTCTGTACGTGTCCACGAGAGGTAAGCATCTGGATATGGCTGAAATGGCACAGAATAGAAGGAACGATGAAGGAACTAAGGATCAATAGATGGATTTAAGCATAGCATAACCATAATCACCTTATAATGTTCCCACGGCTGGGACACGGGCCTCCTCTCGGTGAGGAGTGGAGCATAATCCACCACGCGGGTCCAATGCGGGTTGGTAGATGTCACATGTCTTCGAATTTTTTGTTCTAGGACATACCGGTTTCCTCACGATGTTTTCCTTCACCGTTTTGAGAGCAGGGATGATGAAATAATGCAACAATGCACAATGTGCCTGTCTGGGTTCCAACCTACGACCTACAACTCAGTCGCGGCCGTTACCACTAGGCCTCCATTGCTCTGGCTGATAGATGGGTTTAATGAGTTCAAAAAGGAAACTGACACTCTTTCAAAATAAACCCGTGTGAAGGTTTTGCTTTTCTCAGATTCGACGCAGGTTAACACAGATTCGAAATCTGTGTTAGCCTACGTCGAATCTGAGGCTTTCTGAGCTAACTTAGGCAAACATGCATTTGTCCTTAGAAGGCTTTCTGAGCTAACTTAAGCAAAACATGCATTTGTCCATAACATCTGTAGGGTTTTGCGCTCTGAGGCCGTCGATACGCCAACGGCTGGTGTTTTACCCCGGTTGGCGGTTGATCCTAAGGGTAATTACATGCTAAAGATTCCTTATACTGCGATTCCTCGCGATCGCAGTTTAGCTCGCTACCTCCATGACACATGTGACAAATGCATGCTTCAATGCAATCAGTGCGGTACGATGCGCGGTCGAGTACGGTCGCGTTTGCGCTGCACAGTACGAATATTTTATTCGCGAATTGCGCGGCTATAGCCGCTGCCCGTTTTCCGTTATGAGTTCCCAAACTCTCATAGCCAACGAATTATTGGCATTCATTAAACATGCCATTGACTACATGGACGAGATCAGCATCTTGCAGATCTGCAAGTCATCGTACAAGGAGGAAGAGATTAGCGGTGCCAAGTTGCTGCTGTTCACAACGCTCGGCAAAGTCAGCCAGATGCCGTCTCGTCGAAGGGACGGTACACAGAAGAGTATCCAGGACATCATAACGCTGATGAAGGAGACCGACCCGGACGACGTGCCTGAATTCGTGGCGAAGGATCTGCACAAGCTGCCTCCCGTCACGTTCGACCACGTAGACGTCACCAGGCTGCTGAAGGACATTACATTTCTGAAGCAAAGCCAGGTCGAGATGCAGTATAAGCTGGAGGTGTCCAACAATACCATCAGTGATCTACGGGCAGAAGTAGTGCTCTTGCGCAACGCAATTTCTGTAAGTAGGTCACCTACCGACGCTGACGCTGCAAATGCGAACGCGCGTCGCGGGGCACAAAACGCCTCCATCTGCAGTTTCGAGTCGGCGGGCTCGAATGCGTCACCAACTGCCGAGAATGCATGCGTTGCAACGCGTGCCGTGGCCGTCCCTGCCTCGACACAGGTGGAGACAACGACGTGTGTAGGTTCGTCGACCCCCAAACGAGCCTACGCAGCAATAGTAGCCGCTAACAAGCCTGCTGAGTCGCAAAACTCGCAGGTCAAACTAGCGGATAAACCAAAAGGGGGTAAACGGAGCCGGTCGAAACCCAACAAGGTTTTGAAAAGGCAGGGTCTAGAGAAGGACACGTGCGACCAGGATGGTTTCATCAAGGTGGAGAAGAAGAAGAAGAAGAAGCCTCCTTGTCAGAACCAGTGCGGCACCGCGCTGGCAGGACCCAACATGCTGCTGCGACCAGCAATCCCAACGACGCAGCTGTACGTGTCCAGACTGCACCACTCCACGAAGGTTGAGGAGATCGTGGAGTACATGCGTGTGAAGACCAACTGGACTTTGAGGGTCGAGAAGTTGGAGTCGCGTCACAACACGAACTTCAAGTCGTTCGTGGTGCGTGTTCCGACACATCATCTCGAGAAGTTCCTCAAGGAAGAGTTCTGGCCGAAGGGTGTTGTGTACCGCCGGTTTCGTGGCCTGCTACATGACACCAGTCAGCGAAACACGACGCAGACACTTCGTGTGACTTAGTTTTTAGTGTAATTATAATGTTGTATGTATTTATAGTATTTTTAAGTTATATTAATATTGTATTGTATGTGTTTTATATGGGCCTTGATGCCTGAAATAAATGGATAAATAAATAGATAAATAAAAATAAATAGACACGCACGCATATGCCAGGCATCGAGGTAAACCCCCAAGCAGCCCGCGATGTATCGCAGTGAGGTATCCTTCGGCATGTGCGTGCGTTTCTATTAGCATGCATTTGTTTTACATGGAGGTGACAACGACGTAGCGAGCTAAAACCGCGATGATGAGGTATCGCAGTATCGGTACCTACGTCATGTTATTACCTACCCTTTAGTTGTCGCAAAAAACGAACCCTCGAATGAGAAGTTGCCAACTCACCATACTAGCTGCCTAGTATGGTGAGTTGGCAACTTCTCATTCGAGGTCACTGATCACAATCTCGAAGATTGCAAAAAAAAACTAGAAAATAATTAAAGAAGCTGAAGCTCACCAAATAGGAAGCAAACTTCTGTGATGAAACCGGCCAGGCATGAAGCCCCTTCTAGCTTGTATTTGAAGAGGAAGTCGACGATGTTCACGATGAGCCCCAGTACAACGAACGCGAGGGTGTACCACACGTATAGTTGTACTAGGATTGCACTCTCCTGTGAATGAGAAAACACTGACGTTATAACCTATAGTAATAATCCTCCAGGCTGTATTTCGGCCACGGCGGACAATCTCAACGGAGACTAACCTTCGGCGCGGGAGATGTTATAGTGCACAGGTGCATTCTCTTCCGTCACTCATAGTCCGATGGGACAGCAATCCGACACGACCGGGGAGAGATCAGGCGCAGGACAAACGGCTTTACGTGCTTTCCGAGGCACGGCACACCGGTAACTTCAAAACTCCGGACTGTTACTAAGATATTAACACTGCCCGACCCGGGAGTCAAACCAAAGACCCCACGCTCAGCAGTCGCGCTTGCGACCACGAGACCAATGGGGCAGTATAGCCTACATACACTTTATTACGTAGAGTACGTATTACTCAAATATGTATAATTGTATATAGGTAGGTTTAATTGATTGAGTGCCTAGCTTTTTAGTGTAACTTCCTATATTGGTATTGGTAATATCTACTAAATTCATTATGTAGGTAACTCATAAATTCATTAATTCATTCACTGACAGTTAACGCACAGCCTAAATCGCAGGTCCTAGAAGCATGAAATTTTGCACAAGAGTTCCTGATCCAGTATTTGACGAAGGTACCTCCTAGCTAAGGAAAGATTTTTGTAAATTTATTCCCTTAAGGCGATGATAGTTTGTATGGAATCGGCCAGAGGGCTCGTAAACTAATGTTACAGACTGGTACAGCCCGATTCAAACTTTATAGCTGCTCGGAAGATGAGGCGAGTCGCTGCGCAGTACCTAACGAATTCACCTGTCAGCGGGGGTGAGGGGGAGTACTGCGCAGCGAGTAGCGCGCACTTCAGAGCCGACATAAAGTTTGAAACGGGCTGTAGTCACTTACAACAATAGAAGCGAGCAGTAACAGAAGATTTGCCATTTGAAACAATGTGATGAGCAGCTGTTTCGCGCAGTCCACTTGCGCGCATAACATTGTCATGTTTTCGGGACACTGGTTGGGGCCGCCATTTGTTGTTATCATGTCCAGGATACATGCTACCTGTAAATAAGAAGATACAGTGCTGTAAATTAGAAGCTTAGCTCCCAACGTGCTTATCTCCTAAGTAGGTACCTAAGAGGAACAAACTCTCCTCCAGTCCTCTAGATGTGATACTAATTTGAAAAGCATGCCTCCTTTTGGCATTCGCTTATGAATTTACTAGCTTCTAGCGACTTTGTCCGCGTCAAATTTATTGTGCCCCACTGCGTCGCATCGCATCGCCTGCCCGCGCTAATTATTCATTTTCGCTTAGCGTTCCATTTGTATGTTCTTTCTGACTTCTTTTTGCTCGGCCCCTAACGGTATTAGCGTGTAAAATATATAGCCTATAGCGTTCCTCAAGAATTAGGCTATCAAATGAAAAAGTATTTTTTCAAATCCGACTGGTAGTTCCAGAGATTAGCGCGTTCAAACAAACGAACTCTTCGGCTTTATTATTAGTGGTGTAGCGGTATCTACAACGCCACAGGCGAACAACGCGTCATAATGACGTCACGCTAATCCTGCATCTCGCAAGCAGAGTTTACCGCGCAGTTAGCATACATACAAACTTCTCGACATCAGTCGTTGGGCAGTTGCCCGCTAGACACAATCATCTGGTCGGAGGATCCTCCCTTTTCTATGGAGGATGAGTGAACTTTACACCCTTTGCCTATAGATTATCTCTGCACATTGACGGAATTTATACAAATAATGGCAGAAAAGGATGGTAGTGATATTGACAGAGGAATGATAAGTTTACGAACCAAACTGATGATAGATATGAGAGCGATCATGCTCCTCTGAGGAATGCAGCAGCAACTGCCGTCTCCACACCGGGATATCACCGTCAACGCCTCCATCCAGTCACATAGTCAATTCCACTATTATTTAATAATTGTTAATAATATCCTACTGTTTGTTAACTTTTCAAATATGAAACAACTGTTATATATAATATAATGTACTCTGTGGTTTATATACAAAGTTCATGGACAAAGTTTACCTTTTGACAAACTTGGTGAGTTTTCCTGTCATTGGACGGAAGAACTCAAGGAAATCTTGACAAAGAGTTTTCTTAACTTTCCAGTTTATCTATGATGCTCTGTTGCCGTAGGCAGGACAGAAGTTGAACTGCACAGCTTTTTTGTACTTAGTCATAGAACAAAAAAGTAGTGCAGTTCAACTTCTGCCCTGCTATAAGAGCTGGTGGTAAGCCCCCTGTCTCACCGCCGGTGAGCAACGAGCAGCGGGTGTGCGACGGCAACGGGCGCTATACTCGCTGGTATGCGTATGTACGCGTCACGTCATGACGTCTGCAAGATGGCGGCGTTAGTTCCGATTTTATCCGCGCGTCAAAAGAACCTCGTAGCGCTATACTTATAAAACTAAGTACTTATCGTAGGTACTTAGCTTAGGTACTTAGCTTTGCGGTGTCGCGTTCATACGATAGCCATTATCTAACTAAGTACTTATTCTCAATTGCTTACAATATTTATTCAATGCAATAGTAGCAGTGTGTACAACTAAATATTATATTATCTTTACAATTTTATCGTTGGGCAGTTGACCAATGAGGCGATCATAGAATTGTTCGAAGAAGAGGGTTTATTCAGAACTTTAATGTTTTTGTTTTTTCTAGAAAGTTCTTCTTTTTGACTTTTCCTCTATATTCTTCTGTCAATTTAAAGATGTTTATGGTGAAAGCAAAAATGTCGCGGATTTTAAGTTTAATTTGTGTGGCCGTACTACTTTTGGATAATGCTAGCGGAGAAATAACAGGACCTGGTAAGGTTTTAATTATTTCATCATTCATCATGCGAAAGGCGGCCACTGCTGAACATAGGCCTCCCCCAAGCACTGCCACTTCCACGGTTCTGTGCTTCTCGCATCCAGCGGATTCCTGCGGCCTTCACAAGGTCAATTTTAGTTTAATTATTTAGCACCTAAATATTATTCAAATAACTGCCCTAAGTTCTCGAGCTGTACAGTCTTGTTTTGATTGTAGGACGTGGATCATTTTGCTTTTAGGACTTTTTGATACGGAGGGCAGCGGTGGGCATCATAGAAGGCGACCACAGGATCACGTATTTCCCATTCCGTGTTAAATTCGAGACACAGGATCATGAAAGTGAGAGCAGTGGTGACGGCCGTAACTTACGAGCTGTAGGTCGTACGTTTGAACCTAGACAGGCGCTTTAATTTGTGTAAATTAATCACCACTGCTCTCAAACGGTGAAGGAAAACATCGTGAGGAAACCGGCATGTCCTAGAACCAAACATTCGGAGCCATGTGCCATCTACCAACCCGCACTGGGCCCGCGTAGTGGATTACGGCCCACTCCCTCTCGCCGAGAGGAGGCCTGTGGCCCAGCAGTGGGATCATTATAGGCTGATTAGATTATGTATGCAGGTACTAAATTGGTTCACGGCTAATAATTTGGTATTAAATGGGAAAAAAACTAAATGCATAAGATTTGCTTTACCAAATGTTAAAAGTAGTGATTGTGACATAGTATTGAACAAAGAGAAACTAGAATTCGTCGATAAAACTGTTTTCCTGGGGATCACGCTCGACTCAAGGCTGCAATGGGGTCCTCATTTAACATCTCTTGCAGGAAGGCTAAGTTCAGCAGCTTACGCTGTAAGAAAGATCCGTCAATTTACTGATGTAGATACCGCGAGGCTAGTCTATTTTAGTTACTTTCATAGTATCATGTCTTACGGTATTTTACTATGGGGACGGGCTGCAGATATCGAGTCCATTTTTATTCTGCAGAAAAGAGCCATCAGAGCAATATATGGCCTCCGCAGGCGCGATTCTTTAAGGGAACTGTTTAAAGATATTAACATCATGACGGTACCTTGTCAATACATCTATGAAAACATCATGTACGTAAGAAAAAATTTAAATCTATTCTACAAAAGAGGTGAAAGACACAACTATAGGACTAGAAATAGGGACCAATTAGTACAAACAGGTTTCAGACTGGCTAAAGTAGACTCAACCTTCATGGGGTACTGTTTAAAATGTTACAATAAAATTCCTCCCCACATACTCCAACTGAATGAAACGAAATTTAAATCTTGTATTAAACGCACACTATGTAGCCAAGCATATTATAAGTTAGGGGATTACATCGCTGACAAAAATGCTTGGCTCAATGCTGGTCCAGCTCCACAGGGGCGCATAAACTAATTAGCATTCGGAAACATAGTTGGAGCTGCTGATCATTGGAAGAAAACTATATTTGCATTGTATAAACTTAATTGTTTAGTATTGTATAATTGCATAGCACACGTGTGAGCACTATGTACTTTCTATAAAGCTACCATTTACTGGGTACGTCTTTCATTGACTTGAATGTGCCCTGGCGGCTGAGAGTATGTCATGCTCACTCTAATGTCTCGCTGGTGGTGGCGTGTGTGTTGGATCATTAAGTTCCCTTCAAAATGGTTGAGCTGAATGGTGCTGATCCATACGTCATGTTCGTGAACGGGCGCCGTCAGTAGGGACTGGTCATCTCTTAGCCGCCACGGCTTATTGTAATTTTTAATTTCTGAATTGTTTTTATGTTTTCTATAACAGACGCTTCAAACGTGCACGTCTTTCTACATCGTTCTCACATGGTTAATTTCAACACGAATGATGTATCAAATATTTTGTAACAATTTTATGATTTAAAAGAGTGTCCATGGAGTTTCTTGCCCGTTCTTCTCCATAGGTACCTACGCTTTGGAATGGGCAACTAGCTTCATCTTTCTGACTGACTGACCCTTTGACAATTCAAAAGTGCCTGTAATTGGTTTAGTTGAATTAAATGATTTGAGTTTGAGTTTGAGTTTTTGAGTTTATGTATGGACATAAATCCAGACTCCGGACTGCTACAGAGAAATTCCACATGAAAAACCCCGACCGACCTGGGAATCGAACCCAGGGCCTCATGCTCAGCAGTAGCGCTTGCGACTACTAGACCAACGAGGGAGTCTAAAAATACAACTCAATTTATAATTTCAGGTGAAGCTCCTGACCGAGAGTTCAACCTCATCAACTCTGACATAGAGAAAGCATTACAGAAACTAGAACACATGACTAGAACTGCTAATAAACTAAACCAACTTGACACAGATGTTATTCCGATGGAAGATCCAGAGAGCATATATGACGACATGATACCAATTCTGAACGAGATCATAGAGGCTGTGAAGAATTCTAACAACGCGTACAAGTTCTTGAAAGCTAATGGTTTAGACAGGATTGTCCAGCAGCATCTAAGAGTAGATTACGATAAGCTTAAAACTCGGACACTTATCCTTTTGAAAGTCCTATTTGAGGTTGCTCCGACAACAACCAGCGCGGTCATACCCATCACTGTTGTCGATAGAATTCTAGATATTTTCGAGGTAGATAATCTCGCTTTAAAGGCCCATTCTTTAGATGTTATGTATGTTTGGCTACCTGGCAATCCGAAGGTGCAAGCCAGAGTGATGAAAATCAAAGGCTTCGCACCATTTTATGAACAAATACATCAATTAGACACGTCAGTGATAAAGACTCTTTTAGATCTGTTTAATAAAATACTGAAGGAGCATATGGCGGTTAGGAGCGATGTGCAGAGGACTATCGTCGATAGAGACCAACTGAAGTTCTACCAGAGGATAGGTTTACTTGAACACATGGATACTCCAGTAGTCTGTAATGGCCTTCTGAACATATTCACGAAGACCTGGTCGTACAGTACGGATGAAAATAATATTCTTATAACAGTTTTCGATATGCTGAAGAATATTAAAAAGTTTTGCTTGAAAAATTACCTTGGGAGGGATGAAGCTAAGCGACTGTTTACTGCGATCCAGAAGTATATTAGAGAGCCAAACAATTTTGAGTACCTCGAGTCGAACGGGTTGAATGTGACCGATATATCGCAGGTGATTGACGATTACGTCGTTAAGATGAAGATTTCTATTAAAGACGAAATGTAAGGTTTATTTGTGCTTATAATTAGTTAATACAGTCTTAAATATTATGTCATAATAGGTTTGTTTTATTGTATTTCTTCCTACAACTCGACTTAAAATGAGTAAAATGGAACCAAAACTCTTCAATTCGACCGTATCTCCAAAACACGATATCACTTAGGGTTCTGTTCACCCCAAAGCGTAGCTCAATATAAAGTCCAACCCCACGTGTGGTCTAACCGCAAGTACGATGACACTTTCAGCAGTATTGTACCGTCCCTACACGTAGGGGATCGAGACGTATGCGCAACAATGGCGACCGGAGTTGAAAGAGATCGTCCTACGATTGTTTGGCGCGAAATTTATAGCCCTCTCATGTTGATAGGATGTTTTATTTAATTCATTTTATGGGCTTTGGTGAGTTATCCCTAATATTATAATGGGAAAGTGGGTTATATAGTTTGTAACTTTGTACGTTACGTTCTTGCAAAGTAGGTTTGTAATCTTTCCTGTGTAGTAATTCTCATAGATCCACGTTAAGGGACTACTCACACTTATTCAGCTCTTGATCAGCTTTTGTCCATAGGAAACAACGATTTTGTATGGAATGCGTACGCGGTCGTAAAGCTCAACGGATGCGTACGCATTCCATACAAAATCGATGTTTTCTATGGACAAAAGCTGAACAGAGCTGAATAAGTGTGAGTAGACCCTTAGACTTCAGCGACTTTCATTGTAGACTTTTCACAACTGTCCTCTGCTGGGCAAAGGTTTTCCCCTTAACTTAGTTTTCCCCAATCTCTTTATTCAGCCAATCTCATAATTTGCTTTACCACTTGAAAAACGGTTTTATCACAGAATACTTGATCTTTCCAAGGCCTCATGTAAATCTATGGCAAAATAGTAGATCTACTATAATAATATAAGTAGTTATACTAATTCCATAAGTAGATCCCAGCTCGAAGGAGGCCCACCAGGGTGATACCTATATTGATGATTAATAAAAATTCTTCCTAATCACATTTCAATTTCGACAGTTTCAAGAAAGGTCAAATAAATCGATCAAGGGTCCTCAATTGATTTGCCATTAACATTCACGCAATTATAAAATCTATTTATTCGAAATCGATTAAGAAGCGTCTATTTCGAATGTAATCGGGAATAACAATCCGATCTTTAGGCAAGTTGTGCCATCATTACCACAATGACAAATCACGCACCATGGGTGGCCGCCATGACAGTTTGTTGCATTTTCCCGCGCTTCCGTTTGAGCGGGAAGTTGTCATTAGCGATATGTTTTTATTATTACTTTAAATTTTGTGGTTGGAAGCCTATAGAATAATTTGAATTTGATTTATATTTATCTATCGTAGTATTCGTAGTTGCAAATAATTGTGCGCAGGTATTTCGTATTGAGTTATTTTCTTGTTATTATTCAACGTACGGTCTAAGCTAAAGTTCACGAATGCTTTCTGACTTTAAAACATATCAAAGGTTTTTTAACACCTCCGTTCAGACTCTGACTCTGACTGTCACTGTTGAAGAAAAAAGCATTGCCCTCTTTCTGGGACAGTTGGGTAAAACAGCACAGCCATCCACAAAATATTGCGTGGGAGTCTCAAAAAGGTGTTGCCAGTGTCAAACATTACACTCACAGTCGACAAAACAAACACAAAACTCGAATCGAATCAATCATCGTTTTAAAAAAGGCACCCATTCATGACCCGTCATATTCATAGTGGTGCAACCATCGTGCAACCTAACCTGACGGATTCCGGAGCGAATTTGCGCAAAAGTCAAGTACTTACTTCGTGGGAATAACAAACTTGTCTTTTTTTGTGTTAAAATCTTATGAATGAGCTTTGTAGTGTAATGGACGCGGTAAATAATCCTATTTGTATTGTTGGTTCCATCTTTAGCGAATTGTAGGTGTAGTGTAGGGTGACCATAAAGTGTTTGTCTTTTTATGAACATCGTAGTAACATTAGAGGACCAGTTGCATTATAAAATGTTACTAGAACTTAGGCTTGTATTTTTATTTTATTTTATTTATTTGGCTCTCCAACAATTGAATACACTGAAACAAAGATATGAGATACATCCAATCGACTTATAGAATAGTGTACCAATTTCTTACAGGTAAGCATTACTTATTTGTCGATTGATATCGAGTGAGTTCATTTACTCTCCGAATATAATTAATTTTTCAATCAAGTTATAATCGCAATCATAATTAAAATCAAGCAATCAAAATCAAAGTTAAAACAAAAATACAATAAAAGTCAAAATCACAATCAACACTAAAATCAAAGAATCAATTCAAATATCATTATGTTCTTATGAAGCATTACCCCTAGAGTTTAGTTAATAATTGAGTTTTCAATAATTTTGCCTATGGTTATTTTAGCACGCTAGGGGAGTAAGCAGCAGTAGGTAACCCACTATACCACCCACCCATTTTTTTTGTTCATTACCTAACTTTTTTTATTTTTATTGCATTTCAATTTTTTTTTAAATTAGGTACCTACTTATTGTAAAAACTAAGTGTAAATTGTATACTTAGTGTCTAACTAAACCCTCACATGCCGATTCATGTAACTGGAGAAATCTCGATCCCTGTCATACAGAATGTCCTAGTTCAAGTTCGAGACCTCATTGCTGAAACGAGAACTGACAGTTCACTGGCAGTTCTTTCAGTTCAAACTTTTTTGTATCGTTACCTAATGGTAACGATACAAAAAGTTTTCTTCTAGAAATACAATCATTTTCTAGTGCCTCTATGTTCTACCAAACCCAAAAATCACATTTCACTAATTCTACAATGTACCATGTTTCCTATTACGGATTGTCCTACACTGACCCAACTTTATGGCCTCAGTCCACGGATAGTAGCTACTTACTTCAGGTAGCAATAGCTGTACTAAAAAGTCTATTCTGTAGGCGTGACATGGCCCACTGGCCCACCTGACCGATATTCCCATGGACCGTACCATTGTACTATAGTCAGTGTAAGACTAATTTATTGCGCTGGGTAAAGAGTCAATTATCCCTTCGAAATTGTATAATGGATTCTGTGTAAAAAAAAAGTAATTGAAGCTATTTTTCTGCTGAGAAAAATGCATATTAAATATGATACTAGCCAGGTGGAATGCATATTAATTATTATGCACATATATGTTTACTGTTTTAATTAAGTCAAATATGCTTTTGCTAAGTGTGGGTTTCCGTCAAGAGAGCAAGGGGTGATGATCAAACTCACGAACTTGGAGGCTGTGACAATCGTCTACGCCTAAAATATTGGGATAGCCTAAAGTATTTAAATACCTAGAAATACCTAGTTTTAGATTTTTGAGTATATAATCAGCCTATAACGTTCCCACTGCTGGGACACAGGCCTCCTCTCAGTGAGAGGGAGTGGGCTGTAATCCACCACGCGGGCCCAGTGCGGGTTGGTAGAAGTCACATGTTTTTGAATTTTTGGTTGTAGGACATGCCGGTTTCCTCACGATGTTTTCCTTCACCGTTTTGAGAGCAGTGGTGATGGAATAATTTACACAAAGTAAAGCGCCTGTCTGGGTTCGAACCTACGACCTACGACTCGTAAGTCGCGGCCGTTACCACTGGGCCACCTGGATTTTTAAGTAAGCTTTTAACTCCGCTGATTATTTTGTTTTTCAGTCTCTATATAGTTTCCCCACTCTTAAATTCTTTTCGGTTTTGGTCTAAAGAGTGGTTTATGCGTATAATAAATCAAATCCTCAGATATTTCGCGGGGTTTAATCGGTTACTCCCTCATTTGTCGAATAAAACTCCCAATGCTTAACAAAAACGTTTCATTCACAAACAAAAAAATGTTTACACAATTTCTATCATTAATTTCATAAGCTTTGTCGCGAAGGTTTCATTCAGGCTATATCAAATGCCACCTGTGTCTAAAAAAAGTAATATTGAGTTTTTACTCTAGCAATATCAACACACACTGACCTACGGCTAATAAATTATCTATTCAGCGAATTTGTTCGGACGGTAGGCGGGTTGTTATAAATAACTTGGGATTCCTTCTGTTTGTCGAAAGAATTAAAAAGATTATGCTCTATGGTTAAAAAGTAGGGTCTCACACCTACGCTGGCGAGGTTGGCTAGTTTTTTGAACGTGGGAACTGTCGAAGGATTTTAAGAAAAGGTCGCGAAATAATGTTTACACCGGTTAACTAGGTGTGTTTTTGAATGGATATTTTTTACCATCATTGTCTAATTTATCTTGAAATTATTGCAAGATTTTATAACCTCTTCTATTCTTTTTTTTTTTGCATTTAGTGCAAAACACATCAACTATACTTATCTGTAAGTATGTAGCTAATCTTCAAACGTTTGGCAGTACTGTTATCAGATGACAGTCATATCTAAAAGATAGTGCATTTTGTAAGCTGGATAATGAACCCCTACACTAAAAGAGCCAGTCGAATGGTAATTTCAAAGCTTCCTTCCTTTTACTTCAAAACTTATCATTACATTCTTTAGTCAACTGCTCCAATTACAATAACGGAAGTCGAAATTCAACAAAAGAACTCACGCAGCGCGCAATGACAACACTTCATTCTTCCAATTAAACCAGTATGCCCAGTGTAAAAATATCTCAATTTCTTGCTAAGAGTCCTGCTGGGTAAACGGACTTCCGAACAGTACGTTTTTAATGTATTTAGGGATTATTTGGGGCACATGTAAGTGAACGTGGGAAAGTAGCTAATTTGTTTGTTGCTTTGACGCGAAATGGGCAATCGTTAATTTATTGCGTGTTTATTGTGCATTCGATATTTGTTAATAATACCTAGTAAGATATATGTCTTAAGACTGCGTTTAGTAAAGTTTTCTTTGGTCACATTAAAACAGAATTAAGTTGTCGTGCGCTGTATTGTGTATTTATTTTATTTCTTATTGTTTTATTTATATCTCATCGTGTACTGCACCGGTTGACGTCATCACGTCAACGCCGGCTGTCGCTGAAGCGCTAGGGGTCTGTCTTGCATAAGGTCGTAGCATTATCCTGAGCGATGGCCGTTTTGCCTTTTTTTTTGTTTCGCGGTGGAAATCCTCGTGGGCTCCCTCCATCGTATGGGTGACAGAGGTGTATCTTACCGGCTAAAACCACCGCGGTGTTCCACCTCTACCTATGGCTGGGGGTGCGGGATTCGCATAAGCATTCAGCGCTCCCTGGATGTGACGCATATTTCCCCCCCAAATTGTTCTTTTCTGTTTTATATTCTTTCTCTGCGTCATGTTATCCGCAAATAAGCGTATTTTCTTTCTTCTTATTAATTTGTCAATTACCTACATAAGTAGGCCTATTACGACAGATGTAAGAACCAATTCATCGTGTAGCTATGGGACCTTTCATTAGGTTGCACTGGTTGCACAATTACCAGTTGCATTGCACTTGTCCCTATAACTTCGTGCCCAAAATATGCGATCAATCATCGACATAATGAAATCAACCCTCATCAACCCTTTATTTATTACTAGTTTAAAATTTTATTAATCGACAAATTGAGATGAATCGATCGTGTATTGTGGAGAAGGAAACCCACTAACTATAAGATCTATCGATATATATATATATTATAGAGATATATAATCAGATAATTGGTTCTAGAGTTATAAGAGCTCAACTGTTACTAATGAGACCACAATTTTATTACATTTTCTAGTGTTACCGACCTGAATAAAGCTTCGTAACAGACGAAGGGATAAGCACGTTTAGCAACACATTCTCTGTTCGAAAGAGTTTCTTCTCAGAAAGTTAGACATTAACGTAAAGTCAATCCCGCTGGATCTTGTAACTTAGCTGCCCGTCTTAGGAGCACTAGATAAGGATAATTTTCTCTTTAGTTACCGAGTAATAGTCAACAGTCTCTCTGTACTTGTTTATATTGCTATCTTTGCCAATCCATAACAGAAGACGAGCCAACATAAAGCCGAATGGTTGTCATGGTATGGACATGTGATGCGGAGGAATGAGGAAAATGTCGTGAGGAAAGTTTTGAGTATGAATGAGGATGGATATAAAAGTAGGAAAAGACCAAAGAAACGATGGATGGACTGTGTGAAAGATGCAATGGCTAGAACTGGGGTGACCACCGAAATGATAACTTATAGAAATGGAAGAAATATACTTACATGTTGCCCCGACCCCAAATAAATTGGGATAAGGGCAGGATGGTGATGATTCCTTTCGCAATATTAGATAAGCGTTGTCTGCTCTCTATAGTACAGTCTCTCCGTAGTTTTCTAAATCTTCAAAAATGGCAATAGCTGGAACAGAAACGGAGCCAACATAACTCAAACCTCCGTTTGCAATAATGATTTCTTCATGAGTATTTCTCGAAAATCTTTTATCGGCCCAAGTGTGCATCTTTTTTACAAACTTTTCTTTCATCGACGCAAAAGTCAAAATATTTGGAGAATAACAAATTGTGTTACAGTAGCCATGTCCATTCTTGTATTCTTATAACCGGAAGTCCGTACTCTAATGCACGGATACTTTATTTGCACAAGTTTTTTTATTTATCTATTCCGATTTGTATGAAATGGATGATGAATCGATTTTATAATACTTTTGAAGGCGATTTGAAGTTCTTTTGCTTCGTAATTGTGTTTCTAGAGGCTCGATTCATCGATTGTGATTGTGCAATATCTTACTGCCATGTCCAAGCGTTTTTGATAAGTTTTTGCTAGCTCTATACATCCTTACCTTCCTACGTAACTAATAATAAACGCAACGTCTTTGCGCGTATTACGCGAAGATTTGGGTACGTCTTTAATAAAATCAAAATCGAAAGTAATTTTATATGTGTGTGTGTGTGTGTGTGTAATGTAAGTTCCTCATGTTTTCCTAACCAGTAATTTTTATCATTTTAACGTTTCTATTCGACATAATGTTTGGAAATATCTTGTAGTTACTCATATTATTTTTATTTTATACCCGTCTTCGATTAGCAATTTTGCCTTAGGCCTCCTTTGAGTACTTATCATACCATACTGGCTGTAGTTTTGTCGCGACACAGGCTATGAAAATCTTGCGACGTGAGGAGACCAGCATTCCCTAGAGCCTAAATTTCAAAGACATGTGACATTTGCCAAGCGCACTGGGGCCGCGTGGTGGATTACGGTCCACTCCCTCTCACAGAGAGGAGGCCTGTGTCCCAGCAGTGGGAACATTATAGGCTTATTATGACGGTTATTAGGTACAGTTGGCAATTAATGTACTCGTAAGAAGTAGTAACAGAAGTAGTGTAAAGTATGAGTTAGCTATTTCCAATCGCCGAAGTGACTGTAGTGTGGTGATATGCGATCGGCTCAAGCCGATCCCGCGTCGAAAAGTTATCGTCCGCCATAGCCTTGTTCCCAACTATGTTGGGGTCGGCTTCCAGTCTAACCGGATGCAGCTGAGTACCAGTATTTTACATGGAGCGACTGCCTCTGGCTGCCTGACCTCCACAACCCAGTTACTGGGTAATAAGATAAGCCTTGGTAAGACTCGTTGTCAGACTTTCGGGTTTCTGACGACCCGTAACAACTGTCAAAGATCCTCGAACCGCCACGAGCCGCGAAGCCGGGATCAACCGCTTAACGTGCTTTCCGAGGCACGAAGGAACTTGGTATGTAAAGATGGTCAGCTATCAACGGACCAACCGCGGCAAGCGTAGCTTAACCTGATCGATTGACCAGTGCGGCTGTTGTTACTTAGCCACAAGCCCCTCCGCGTCGATAAGTAGTGTACTCATTCTCATTCCCTAAATCATCACAGTTCGAGATTAAGAGAGGCATAACTATGTCAATCTTTTATGTCATATTCATCATCATTTCAGCCGAAAGACGTCCACAGCTGGACATAAGCCTCCCCCAAGCACCACTATATGTAGTGTATAATCTATGAGCAACACCACCAAATACCAATCCGCCAATCTTTTATGTAGCTCCACTTTTTTGTTTTTCAAGAGTAAATGAAAGTTTTTCTGAAAAGTGCCTAAAGGTCATGAAACCTTTAGAAGTAAGTAATAAGGAAAGTTGTTTTGGGCCAAAAAGATTTTTCATAATTTCATTAACTTGTTTTCGATCGAATCTACCTTAAAGTCTCCTGAAAACGAAGGTAACAAAAACAATTCTTTAGAGTAAAATTCGAAAAATATAATTATTTATTTATCTTTTATAGTCGGGGTACTTTACGCAAAAGAAACTCCAACTATTGTGCATGTAAACTGTGTATAATATTGGTATAAAACGATGTTGTACATAGGAAAAACACAGTGTGACACTTATTACTTTAGGTAACATGAAAATGGAAGGCTCGCGAGGCGCACGAGTTTGTGTACGCTAAGCGCGTGCGCGGTTACTGGGCGCTTGTGACTCACTGGCCGGTCGGCGCGCGGCGGGGCGACATTAGTGTTGTGCCGAACCGTAACTAGTCACGTAACCTGGCCGGCACACGACGAACTCTAGAAGTGCGGGGAGTTGACTCTAATAAGGGTCGCGCTATATCCTCCCCCTCCAAGTCGGCTGAAGGCTCTGGAGCTGGCTTGGCAACCGATAGCTTACAGGGTCTGCCCTTCTTTCTACCATGGACGACAACGTCCGAATCGCCTACATACGGTGTTAGAAGACTGGCATGATACTTCCCTCGAGGTTCGCTCTCTTTATCTACAACCTCGTAAGTAGTTGCGGAAACAACTTTACTAATACGATATGGACCCTCTCGTCTCGGGGCAAACTTGCTGGTGAAGCCTTTCGCGGCTTGACTAAGTCGATGGCTAGCCACGAGTACGAGGTCACCCTCCTGAAACTTAGTTCCGGGACGGCGGTTTTTGTCCGCTGCATCCTTGCGAATGTCCTGTTGGCGCTCGACTCGCCACTTCACCTCTTGCAGGCGGTGTACGAAATCCCGTAAATATGGCGTGATTTGGGGTACGTAGTTTTCTTGATCTATGACCGCTCGCAAGTCGTGGGCTACGTCCACCGGGGACCTGAACTCGCGCGCAAACGTTAAAAAGGCGGCAGAGTGTCCCGGGCCTTGGTTAGGAGCCGTATTTAATGCGAATCGCACAGCAGGCAACACTTCCGGCCAACGACGATGCTCTGGATCTATCAGGATCGCCAACATCTGCTTCATCTCGCGATTTTTCCGTTCAGCGGGGTTGGCCTCGGGATGATAAACTGGAATTAAATTTTGATTGACACCCAGAACGTGCATTGCTTTTTGCATCACCGCTGACACGAATTGTGTCCCATTATCTGAGATAACTCTACGGGGAAACCCATATCTCATAAAAACCTCTTCTATTAGTACCCTGGCGCAACTATCTGCGTTGGCCTCGGTCAACGGGAACAATTCTACCCATCTGCTCGCAGTATCTTCAACTAGGAAGATCCACTTCTCACCCTTACTACCCTCAGGCAGAGGACCAAACAAGTCCATGGCGAGAACTTCAAAGCGTTGTTGGGCGACAGGGGTTTGCAGCAGCCCAGCAGGTTTGAGATTGGTAGGCTTAAACTTCTGGCAAAGATCGCAAGCCTTGAGATACTTCGCTACGTATTGACGCATATTCGGGAAATAGAATCTTTCTTTGATCTTGGTTAGAGTGCGCTCCAGGCCCAAATGACCTGCTGTGGGCGCATCATGGAGCTCTTTCAGGATCTCTGTGCGCATAGAGTCTGGTACTACCAACTGTGGCTCCTCAGATTCGGAATTTGGATCAAAACGGAAAAGTACTCCGTTTGACAGATAATAGCCTCGATCTGTCCACCGAGTAGTGGCATCACCGTCTTCAAAATCCGTAAGTATCTTCCTAAGTTCAGGATCTTCGAGCTGAGCTGCTCGCAACTCCTCGGAGCTACGGTGAGGTAGGTCTACTAAGACTGGACACAGGTCGCAGGTAGATTCGAGATTATCGTCCATTGACGGCCGGCATACGGGACGACTGAGCGTGTCTGCCACTACATTAGCTTTTTCTATTACCTCCAGTTCCAACATTTTATCAATTTCAGCTCTTACCTTCTCCTTCTTAGCAGGAGTCAGTCGATAAGGAGGGGTTGCGATAGGCGCGGCGTTACCTGTGTCTATCCTATGCAAGGCGAACGGCGTAGGTCCTCCCCCTGCATTGAAGATATCAGCGTTAATTTCAGATAATGCAGCCAACTTGTCCCTATCAGATAGTGATAGGAGAATGCCCTCACACTCGTGGAGGCCAATCGTCGAACTGACCGCAACTCGGTCCTCGCGTTCATACTGTAGCTCATGAAAGCCTGTAGCACGTAAAGAGAAACGATTCCTCTCGAAATCGAGTATCATGCCAGCGTCCTCTATAAAATTCATACCTAGTAAGGAATCGGTTGCGCCGGGCAAGACCATAAAGAGAGTGCTTATTGCAACTCCCTGCACTTTTACATTTACCACAGCGGTTTCTACAGTTTGGGAACGTTGGGTTCCGTCCGCAAATCTTAACTCTGTTTCGCAACTATTAAATATTTGGCCATTAGCCCGCAAATGTCTAGTTAAACTATCGCTAGCAACGCACTGCTTCGCGCCCGTGTCTAGTAGCGCTGTGCCTACTGCACCAAACACCTGCACCTTAAAAATAGGACGCACACGCGGCTTTAACACTTTTCCATCTACGGACACTGATTGGAATGCGGTCATCGTGTTCGGCGATGCGGTGCGTTTCCCTTTACACACCGTGCAGTTCGACCGTATCACACCGGGCGCACCACATCCGAAGCACGCTACGGACGGGCGCAGCTCCGATGGGGTCGCAACTGGTTCGCTCTTGACCGGTTCAACAGTCGCCTTATTCCGATTTTCTAGTTTGCGACAGTCATCTTTGACATGTCCAAACATCTTGCAGAATGCGCACCTAGGTCTAACCTTGTTTGGCGGTGCTTTTTCTTGTTGATTCATCACAGCGCCAGCTGGTGATGACGTTGTAGCATGTCCAGTGACATGCGGTGGCGGTAGCGGCGGGGCGGCAGATGCAGGAGGGTGCCTTTTAGTCGGCGCAGCAGTGCAAACTTCTTCTAGCACATCCTCCACTACTCGAGCCTGTTGTAGCAGCTCGGCGAACGAAGCGAAGGCGCTCCTTGTTACCCTCTCCCGGATTCTCCTATGGAGTAAGCCGTACACCATATCCAGCTGCACTGGATTTTCAGGTAGCGTGTGCAGCGGTAGTTGGGCAATTAGCGCTCTTACCCTACACACGAAGATATCTGTCCGTTCATCACCTTGCTCTCGACTAAACATCTCTCTATATAATCTATGAGGTGGGAGGCGTGGACCGAATGTTTGGCGAAATAAACGGATTGCCTCCTGCCAACTTGTGACGGAATGCTTAACGCCTTGCCACCAGGTAGCCGCAAAGTCAGTGAGCAGCATTGGCAGGCCTCTTAAAGCCATATCGTCGTGAACACCAACACAGTCTTTATAAATCTGCACAGCATCCACGAATGCCATAACATCACCAGCACCATTAAATCTCGCCGTACAATTAGCCAGGTTTGTACTCACAGTCATCGTCGGCGGTGGCTGCGCGCCCTGCGTAGGCGGCTGAGACCGTAAAGCTTGCAAGAGGAATATAAGTTGTTGGTCCGTCATAACCATAGGTGCGGACATCGGCGGCTGCGGTGTGGCGATGGGCGGAGCATGCCCATGCTGTGGCATCTGCGAGTAGCCAGGCAGCTCACGCCCATACAGCGGCGGTGGTGATGGGGCCGAGGCGCCGGCGGACGGAGGTCCAGCCAGCGGCGGCGTCGACGATCGTACGTCAACGAACAATGCGTGTCCATCTGACGTAGACGGCATCGTACCGTCCAACTGCTCACCAGCCATAGGATACGTGTCTACAGGCTGCTGCGTAGCACGTGAAGCACTATTATTACGCGACCGTGTTAGCACCATGTCTTCTAATGCACTCTAAACAATGTCCCGGCACCACAAATAGGTAACAGTGTACCTAGGCAACCTATTTCGTCACTCAAGTTCGACAACTGTTCTTACACAACGCGTACCTACGTACGTAAACAACGTTCGCGGAAACTTACGCGAATGTTCTAACCTTATTATAAACCTACAAACGATACAACTAAAACTAGGTCTTTAGTACACAAGACACTATTTAAACATCAAAGGTTATTATTATTTACACTAATGTTCGACGCGAGTCAGTGTTCTAGGTATCATAACTAACATAGGTACCCACACTAAAGTCTTAGCTCACACGAAGCGTCACTATAAACAATACTCTGTACACGAATGTTCACAGGGTTACGACTTAAAGCGATACGACTATCCTAGGTAACCTAAACTAAAGCACTATAACCTAGGATGACTAAACGTAACACTAAAATTAAGTTCGTAAAATCTAGGCACTGTAAACAAAACAAGTGTTCGAGAATGTTCCACAAAAAATGGCCGTTGGATTTCGAACTAGGTACACGACTGTTCTAGGAAGTAAATAGGCACTAGAACGACAAAAACGTGAATGAACTAGTTCGTAACACTGAATCCACTGTATAGTCACTATATTACACCAAGATATGCTAAAAGTTATTTAAACTTGTTGTTATGTGCACAAAACGTAACGAATCTGCGGGCGGCGCGGGCGAAGCACATAACGAGTATATAACGCCGCACGAAGAAAACCCGAGAAAGTCACTGTTTTCGACACTCACACACTGTTTTTCGAGTCTTTACACAGACGTTGTTATACACAATAACAGTCTTACACGAAAATAAGTTTGTTTAGCCGTTTTTTCACAAAAACACGGCCGCACGTTGGGACGCCAGTTATAGTCGGGGTACTTTACGCAAAAGAAACTCCAACTATTGTGCATGTAAACTGTGTATAATATTGGTATAAAACGATGTTGTACATAGGAAAAACACAGTGTGACACTTATTACTTTAGGTAACATGAAAATGGAAGGCTCGCGAGGCGCACGAGTTTGTGTACGCTAAGCGCGTGCGCGGTTACTGGGCGCTTGTGACTCACTGGCCGGTCGGCGCGCGGCGGGGCGACATTAGTGTTGTGCCGAACCGTAACTAGTCACGTAACCTGGCCGGCACACGACGAACTCTAGAAGTGCGGGGAGTTGACTCTAATAAGGGTCGCGCTATACTTTCTTACAACTACATATTATATTCACAACCATTTTACACATCGTAACTCACTGGTAGTCATAGAAAATTTCTATTATGTACAAACTGTTCTATATTTACTAGCAATATTAACCACTAAAATATATTTCTTTATGAACTTTTTATTACTTACAAGTTACAAGTCTGTCACTAAATGTGTACTTATACTAAATCCTGCATCACATCGTGTTCAAACATAGGTTTATTTATTTTACTTAAATTACACATTTTTAAAAGCTCTGACCATAGAAACTGACTATTCAAATAAAAGCTTTCTGCAAAACTCGTCAAGAATTTCAATAAATACGTTTTCATCATTAAAAAATGGAGAAAAATACATTTTCTTTTTACCAGTCCACATTTTAAAAACTAGTCACAGACAAATATCTTCATCTTATATTGTCAGTAACTTTTCCTATATTTTCTTAATTTCTTCAGAAAAATTCCGCCTTTTTCTCGTCTCTCAATAACCGTATAAATACGGGAAGCCAGGCATATGGGGAACCGCTGACAGAGGCACAAAAACTGGCATCATTCGCTCCGCCTGAATAAAATGAGTCCGCGTATGCTTCTTCAAATGATCTCGTCTGCCAAATTTCTTCCCACAAGTTGAGCAAGGGAACGGACGCACTCCAGAATGGATTCTTTTATGTCTCGTCAACTCCTCGTTTCTCGTGAAGGTCTTCCCACAATTCTTCTCGTCACATTTATAAGGTCTTTCACCAGTGTGGATTCTGATGTGGCCTTTTAGTTGTCCGTTGTTTGAGAAGCCGACGTGGCAGTGTGGGCATTTGTATTTCTTCGGTCTTTGCTTTTTCGCGTTTATTTTCGCTTCGTTCTCTTGGTGGAGGATTCTTGCGTATTCCAGCTCCATCGCGTATCCTTGTGCAAGGGATTCCAGGAGTAACGGGTCTGTTGGTGGCACTCCCAATGCGTGAGCTATGTCGGCAGTTGGTAAGTAGTCTGGCATAAATGTCGTGCCGTACGGCATCTGTGGTAGCTGTGGGTAAGGTTGAGGTTTTAAGTCAACCTCTGTCGGTGTTTCTATTTTTTCTTTTTTTGCTGAAGGAGGTTCTTGAAGCAGCCTGTCACAGCATAATGTTAGTTTTTCAACAGGTGAATTTATTTCAGTTATAGCAGCAGGCTTTGTATCTTCATCACCGTCTCTAGTAGTTGTAGAAACAGTAGCGTCTTGATGACTGGGTTCGGACTTCTTAAAAGTCCCGCGAATTTTCCGCAAACGACTTTCTCTTTTAGTTTCGTCGATTTTCCTCTTCTTTGTCTTTATTTCGGCGTCTGTACTAATATCACAGTTTGTCTGTCCATCATTTTTACTATCACTCACATCCCAAGGTCTGAAAAGCCTCGAGTAACTTTGTTCAGAAAACATATTGGAACACTGTTATCACTCACGATCAAAATGGAACTGGGACCCTTTTTCATTTCAACAACTTTTATATACATTCCTTTGACAATAAATTTAATAAAAGCGCCCAAAAGTAGAGGGACTGTATCTATTGAATGGATGAAAGAGACGAAATATTTTTCAATTGTTGCACACTTGACGTCGACTTAACTTTTTTCGGTAATGGCGCGTTCGTTTTCGCGCCAACTTGAGCTCTGCGCTCGGATGCACATGGGAGGGTTTGTGTTTATGGTTCAGTTGGTGGTTAGACCTTTTTTGTTGTTGAAGGTGTCATAGTGTCTGAGATAGGGGTGTGTATTGTTATTTATGTTGATTTTTGTGCGTGCTCGGGGGGCGGGCCCGGGGGCCGAGCGTTCCGCTCGAGTGGCCGCCGCTCGCAGCTGCAATCCTGTTTGTTTTAATGGTTTCTGCAATTGTTGCGGTTCCCGATTTATATTAATGTTATATACGCATGCATGTGTTATGTATGTAGGGATAATGTTAGCGGTTTATGGGAGACTTAGCAATTTTAGTTTTGTTGTACCGTTGGAAATGTTCTAATCCATTTATGGATCTATTGGTTGCGTAGGTTTAACACGCTCAGCGCCAAGCCCCATATGTCAAAACCCAAACACACCAGGAAAATTCCCTAGGCCAGGGCAACATTTTTTGTATACTTACAAAATGTATGGAAAGTGTGCGCGTTAGCGATACACGGCGCTTAGACTGGAATGGTGCTTGTGTATCAAAAAGGATACACAAGTGTTTAGACAGTGTGTATCGCAAAAGATACACATGGCGCTGAGCGTGTTAAATAAAATAAGACTACTAGAAGTAACTGTATGTCGAAGGACTGATGGCCAGTAGAGCAGATGAGTCCTGGAGTGGAGACCACGCATCGGCAAGCGTAGTGTGGGACGCCCCGAGATGGACCGAGGACCTCAAAAAGGTGGCTAAGACAGACTAGGTGCGGAAGACGGAGGACAGGTCGTTGTGGCGCATGGTAGAGGCCTATGTCCAGCAGAGGACTGCAATAGGCTGAGTTGATTGGTTGATTGACTAGAATTAACTTGACCGAAGAGGCTATGTTTAGGGCTATAAATTTATAAGCAACGCGTTCTTGTGTCCGCAAATCCACGGCAAAGCACGTAATTTACGTACGGGTGGGAAAATCGATTAATCGACCCACCCGAGCTCCTGGAAGGCCAGCAACGACTTGGTATTACTGACAATCCCACGGATCAATCTCCTAGGTGACTCCTATGACAATGAGGTGTTTATTTAATGACCCGTGGCCTGTTATGGCTGCTGTAACTGTACGCAGGTCTTTTTGAGTTAGTCGCAGAGCCAGGGGGTCTATTTTTAAGTCCGTCATCGAAGTTACGGATCCGTCCGAAAGTAGTTCTTCCGTCAAAACAAGTGTCAAATTCAATATGTCGGACGGGCAAAAACAGATCTGGAGTAAGGACAACTGTCAACTCGTGTTGTTATTCATTATTAGTTCGGGCCATTAATCTTATGTCCGTAAGTGATAGGTAGCACCCGTAACTTCAGCTGTAACTACGGATTTCGCTCTACGGCTAATATGGCCGGCCCATTGCTATTTCAGGTAGCTTATTCTGTGTGCTATGCTAAAGTATTATTAGAACTGCGAAATACCTAAAAGCTTGCTTCAACATTCAAAACTTCTTTTTAACGACTAATCAGGATCAGGAATAAAGATCGGGTAACAGACTGGTTGCATGTTAATTCCTATGGGGCAGTTGTCTGGCTTCTATGTCACAATCCAGCTTACCCGTTGGAGCAAAATCCTTCAATTACACACACATAACATCACGCCTGTAAACCCCAAAGGGTTAGATAGAGGTGTTCCTATAGTACACCCACATTTCACCAGTTATGATTAAGTCCCATGTAATAGAGGACGAGACTATAGCCATCAACCTGGTACGAATCCAGACTCCTGGCTAGTACTGAGAAACTTTTGAAGTTTAAACCCAATAACACATGGCCCGAGTTAGGACTACAACCCAGGACCCCACCCTCAACAGCAGTGCGATTCTGTAACCATCTCACCGTGTTGACTTAGGTGAAGTGAGCGTGGAGTGAGCTGTCATTCCAACTAATGCACACTATTGACAGCTCACTCTAAGCTCACTACACCTAAATTTTTACGGTGAGATTTTTACAGAATCGATCGGCAGTAGCGCTTGTGACCGTTAGACCAATGAGGCCGTCCTCGTCCCTCGTCCATGTCCTCAGTACCTTCAATTAATAGCCCTTTTAGAAACTAAATGGAAGTAGCAGTCTGGATTCTTCGAATTTAACTTCTATCCAAAACATGTGTTCTGTGCCAAAACTAATATTAGGTAGGTACCTACCTAGTTAATTATAATCAAATACATCGTCTTGGTGTACCTTCTCTGCAATTACGTTATTGTAATCTGCTGTTAGCTGCCACGTTACTTGAGGACACCATTGCAATGAAAAGAACATTTTTAAGGAAAATATTTAATTATTACAATATAAGTAAGTAATTAACTAGAAAATTTAAAAAAAAAACACACCGAGTCTGAGTTATTGATCAAGTGAATTCAGAAATAATAATAGCAAGAACAAAATCATCGTTTCCTGGATTCTTTATAAAAAGCTAACTGTCCGCGACCACAAAATGGATTGGTCGGATCAATCTAAACAAATCAAGTTACATCGATTCAAATACAATAGACTTGATTGGGCGGCCTTTGATGCATTTACGAAGATATCCGAACTTATTTTGAAAATGGCGCGATCTGTCAAAATTGGCCCGTATGATCGATTGGCCGCGTTCATATTTTTATTAGATTGTACAAAATATTGTGTTTACGTAAAAAGTTGTTTTTTTAGTGTGCATTCTTTTTTATTTTGGATTGAATGCGATTTAATCGTGAGAAAATTTTGGCAGGATATAAAATTCGCACATACAAACACAGGTGCCTGTGTAAGTACCTACATACAAACTATGAAAAAAAAAACAAAGCTCTTAAAACTCTCGTAAAATCAAGGAGAAGCAGTTTTTTTTGCAGTTTTTTGCTTATGCTTTTGTTAATCAGACTATACCTACTGTTACCACTGCTGGGACACAGACCTCCTCTCTTGGAGAGGGAGTGGGCCGTAATCTACCACGCGGTCCATCTCTAATGAAATATGAATTATGGTACCAAAGATAAGTATTCTAAAGTAATAAAACAAACACAAAGCCGATGATGGAGATCATTTAGCGACGACGCGACGGCGCGTTGCAAATAGTTGCGTTTTTTTTACCGCGTGGACTCTAGTATATTGGTATTCTTCACAGATTAGCGATTATTTTCCGCAACGATTAAATTTCGTGGGGCGCGCCACTTTTCACAAGCATTTCAGTATCGCACGTACAAAAGCATGTTACAACGGTGTTTAAGGATCAAGGCACGCTCCTTCCAACTCAGTTACAAAACGATGAAGTCCGTTGCAATCACAAAGAGGCTCGATTCGTCAAGATTGTGACAAGGAGTCCATCGGATCTATCTATGAGGCAGGACTCCTGTTATTTTTATGTTTTGTTACGTCGCGCCTTTAAGACGTGCTGCGGATGATCGATGTGCCGTTATGTATGCCCCAATATCTCTATCTGTTGAAGTAGGCAAGATTACTGTGAATAAACGCAATAAGAAGGTTTTGTACATTTTTTTTTGAGGTCCGTTACCAGGTACCAGAGTCCTTCTAACTGTCTGTACCAGCCTGTCTTTTCTGTAAGCCGTGAAACCAGAAGTAGCGAAGTGGGCTGTCATTCTACCTGATGCTAGTAATTGACACAATTGACAGCTCACTTCAAGCTAGGCTCACTTTACCTAAGTTTTCACGGTTAGATTTTGAGAGAATAGATTGGCAGATTCAAACGGAATGTGGCACGATTCTCATGTTTAAAAAGGTACAAATTCAATTGCTTTTTTTTGACATTTTGCTACCAGCCGATCGATTCTGTAAAAATCTCACCGTGAAAAGTTATGTGAAGTGAGCTTAGAGTGAGCTGTCAATAGTGTCAATCCCTAGCAATAGTTGGAATGGCAGCTCACTCCACGCTCACTTCACCTAAGTTTTCACGGTGCAAGATGGTTACAGAATCGCACTGCAGTTTTATAGGTACTACAATATTAAATTATGGTTTAATGAATTTCGCGCCATAATATCTACCAGGTAGGTAGCCAGCCATTAAAAAAATAGTTACCTTTTTATTGTCTCTTGAACACGACAAATATGATAGCTATTCCAATTTTAAAAACCATATCAATGAATGGACATAATCCTTGAATGAAAATCGAATTATACCATTCATTCGACATATTTAGTTCAATAATAAATCTTCTACAATAATACTAATAAAGTTCGTGGTTTTGCCTCTATGTCTTTATAAAATTCATATAAATCTCTCTAAGAATGCATTGGTATAATATTCGAGTATCGTTTAGTAGAATTTCTCGAGAACCGTGACGAGTTAATATCGATTTTTTGTGAGTTTTGTGCGAGTCTTTCGATGGACACTCATTGTGGTCAATTACTACGGGTGTCATAAAATGTTGCAAGACTTCTGAATGGGGAACCGTGTAGGTGTAAATGGGGTGTTCAAAAAATATTACCAGCATTTTTTATTTGACTATTTTTGGGTAGGTATCATGTTATCCAGTGGATTAATGAAAGAAAGAATAAACTTTATTTGGACACAGTTCTTGACACACAAAATACAAATAACAAGATAAAAAGTGAAAGTAATGTTTTAACTACAATAGTGTGTGCCTTATGGCTGCGTCAAAAAGGTTCATTACAGTTAATGCCAGACAGGCTGGGTTGTGGAGGTGAGATAGGCAGTCGTTCCATATAAAATACTAGTTTTCAGCGGCATCTCGTTAGGCTAGAAGCCGACCCCAAAAAAATTAGGAAAAGGCTGGGCAGATTTTTTGTTTATTTTTTTGGTTAGATACATATACAGCCTACTTAAGACAAACAATTTTGTCATCTCTCATAGGGTTTTCCATAGATACCAAGATATTTTTGCGAAGTTTTGCTTAGTTAGTAGAATAATCATGAATGCACGTAAAAGTACTTAATCGTTATGAGTCTCTTAAAATTTTGACTTTTTAGGTCTTTCGACGATCTTCGCAGGGTGGCTGGAAGCCGAGAATCGAGCTAAATGGCGTGCAATTGGAGAGGCCTATGTGTGAGGCCTCTGTGTGTGTGAGGTGTATGTGTGTGTTTTGTTTGAGCAAAATTATTGTTACTAACAACCTTGCCTTGCCTATGGACTTTATTGTCTGAAATAAATGTTTTTTTTTATGCCCAGCAATGGACTGCTGTAGGCTGATGATGATGAGGTTTTTCTGTGTGTAACGTTTCTGTTTTTTTTTCTGTGTGTAACGTTTCTGTTTTTTTTTTCGTAACTACAATAACTCCCTACCCACTACCCATCATTTACATATTGAAAGACTCTTCTCCATTATAAATCTCGAGTTCTAAATATTCAAACCACACGAGGCATTTTTCCCACACCCTGTACCTCAATATTTGCACTTTCCGTGTGGTCCGACACCTATGGCGCAACTATAGCGAAACCTCATAATCGTGTCGCAAAACAAAAAGCGCCATAAATCGCTCGCCGCCATTGTGGCGCTGCGAGCGCTGCGGCCCATTCATACCGACGCAGACGCAGTGACGCCATGAACTATCTATGTTTACGGGCTGGTTTGTTACTATTATAAGAATTCTACGTGAAAAACTTCAATTGTAGTTTGAAGATCTATTGGTTTAAAATAAACTTGTCACTTCAAAGTTGACTGTGTCTTGAGGTTGAACAGACTTAAAGTAGGCACATTCCATAAAATCCTGGCTCAACCAAATGGCGATGATGCGAAGAGACTTTTTAGGTTCATGGCCCAGATATGAGAAATGTGGGGACAGGACCGTAATATGGGGACAAAAAGTACCTATTGTATGTTAATCCAGGTTGCAAACGTACTGCGTGCCAAATTTTATCGGCCGTTTTTGCGTGATTGATAAACATGCAATAACACAAATTTTCACATGTGTGTTAGTAGAAGTAGATGTATTCAAAACTTTAATGGACACAATTAGCTTGCGGGACTGAAAAATTTAATACCGTACTGGGCTATGCAGAGAGGGAAGGACCAGCTGTGGAAGGCTAGTTAGTTCACGCGTTCTACGCGTTTTGTTTAGATGTTGATTTGAATTTCCCCAAGCAGCTGAACAACAATGATAGATTGAACTCTCGAAGACATTGCCTGCTAAAATGTAAATGTGAAACTTCATCTCCACTTGCTCGTTTTGGGTGAATACGTTTTTGATTGACATCATTGATGTTATGCAATGGCAAAGTTGCGAATATTTTATACTTACAGAGTGGTAGAATATTATAGTGATAAGGTGTATGGTTACAGAAGGGTAATTACATAACAAACTGTCAGTAGCAATAGCTTACATTTTGACAGATCAGCTACATTCATTGCGTTATTTACGTTGTTGAGCAGATACAATTTTCGAACATATAAATCAATGGATTAGCAATATCGTTCAAAATTATTCAGAGATTTCCCTCCCGGAAAGTTTATGGCTCTAAAGTATATCATAGGCATATTATTACAGCATCCTCCTTGGTTTAATTGAAAGTTTATGCAACCTCAACAGGTGGAGACTTCAATTTTGCTAAAAATCAGTATCTATGGGTAAAGACTTGAACATTTGTACCTAAATAGTATCACTGAAGATGAAAATCCTCATCACCTCATAAAAATAAAACTTTCAATAAATACGTCATCTTCTCTATTGTTGCAGTGGTAAGATAAGTCATTCATACCGAATAATATAGACGGTTCGACGCCGATTTTATGTTTTATGTCTGGTACAACTATTTTGCCTGTGTACCTACGAAATCGATGTGAATTGTTGGTGGATTTAACATACATCATATCATCATCACCATCTGCCTAGCCTTTTCCCAATTATGTTGGGGTCGGCTTCCTGTCCAACCGGATTCAGTTCTGAGTACATTGAATAGTAGGTATAATAAAACGCAGTCTGAGACCTGGCACTAACAGACAGAAAGACTGCGTTTTGCGACTACGGCCACATACGAAAACATTGTAAAAACCAAAAACTAATTATTTTAAAAAGAGTTACCGTAATTTCCTGCCGGCTCTTCTCCATAGAAAACGACCAATTGGACCCGTGCACCTAGCTTATGAGGTTTCATAAGTGCCCATGCCCATTATGTAGGTTTATTAATATTTTGAACTTGAGGGCTTGCATTTGGTAGCCAAAATCTTGAGGAAGGCTACGCGATGCGACGGGGTGGGTCGAGGGAACAAGGAATTTAACGCTTTTTGATAATAATTACTATGACTATTTATTGATTTTATTGTATTTGATGTTTGTTTTTTTTTCTCTTTTCTGTTCATGTATTTAATTAGGTAATAAAAAATATTATTTTTTCTGAGTCACCTAATGTAATGTATGTCATAATAATATGACAAACATAGCGCACCTATTTATGTAAACACCTATGTTTCACAAATAAACTGATTGATTGATTGCTTCAGAGTTATCGATAAAAATACTAAAGAGAAAATTTAACTTCCCTTCTATTCCCCAGATTAAAATGGAAATCGATCGCAAAACGTTTTCATTTACAATTTATAATTCCCCACGGTAACCGCAACACGGTTTCATCACGACCCCACCATACCGTGGAGTTTAAACGAGGGTCAGTCAGTAGGGAGGAGCGTCGCCCCCCAGGGGGACCTCGTGGTTGATATGTAGGGTTAGTTTGTGATATTATTACTTTAACTTCTTTAACTTTGACTTATCAATTTGTAGGGCTTGGTAATGGTATAAGTTTGAAAGTTTTCGGATGGGATTTTTCGACTTATGTGAGTGATGTTTGCGGCTTACCCTTTTCAGTTTAAGTGAAACTTTGATACCTATATGAAAACTAGAAACTTTTGCTACTTGATTTATTAATGCTGTAAAAGACGAGTGACGTGTTATTTTAATACATAAACTATTATAAAGTCACATTTGTGGTAATTTAACACATAAACATCACGCTCGTCGTTCCCGATAGTTTAGGCCGAGCTGTGCCTATAGTAACACGTTATGTTTTACACATTACACAGTTATGTTAGACACATAAACTCACACAACAAAAAGTTCCGATGAAATAAACAATGTTACCAGAAACATTTTTCTTTTGCTAGAGTTTATGACATCCGATCAAATTTCTTTATGTCGCTTTAAATAACTATTTGAATCCTATTCCTAAAAAACTGAAAATAGCGCATATATTTGTTTAGTAGGTAGCAAATTCCACAGCTGTTATTGACACTTGGAAATTGAAAAAGAGCTATTGCTCTTTTTCAACTTCGAAGTGATGCATCTCAATTTGACATCAGAAATGTGTAAATAAAGGGTTGTTTATCTCGTCATGTGATCGATCACTAAATTTATTAAGTGACACGTGCAACTAAGGCATCCCACAAATATTAAGAAAGAACTTGGTGCTCACCTAAGTTATTGCAAATTCTAAAACTATTATGCAGCAAATCCATACAGAAGATGTAGATATGGATGTTGCAAATATTTTCGAGTTCTTTACTCATAATAATTATCACCTCTTGAAATCTGAAGCTATTGCATTTTAAGTTCTAGCCATAGACAAGTGTCTAGATGTGTAGGACTATATGTAAGTCAATGAATAAGTATTGTTTTCATGTTACATCATAAGTTAGCGCTACGTTAAACAGACACAAGCTTTTCCCAAACTGTCACCAAACTACAAAACACCTACGATCCTACCTCAATCCTTCTCAAACAACATCTGTACAGCGCGGGCGCCGACAAACAAACAAACAGACAAACATATCGTTGACATGACAGACGCCGCCGCCCCGCCCACCGCGGTGACTTTGAAGCGGCGGCCATCATTGTTTGATTGAGACGGCTTGGTACTTGAAGGTGTTCACAATGTTGTAAGGAGTATGTGGGGCGTAGTCAAAGGTAAAGTTGGAGAATTAAAAGAGAAATCAGAATTGGTTAGTCGGGCTGATATATGCCCGCATTCTAACGCACTGCTCTGAAGAGCAGTTTCCGTGTTTTTAAGAACAGTCGCATTCTGATCTCAGTCTCAATCTGTCAAAAGTACCTCTAATTTCTCTACAATTTAAACAAGTTTTTGACATTGATTGCCGCTGATATGAGATTGCGACTAGATTTTGAACGTTTTCGGCGGGAATTGGCCGTAATTTAGGTGCATGCATCTCTTTAAAATGTCAACATATTTCACGCTCTTCACAATTTTATCTTCTGGAAAAGTTCAAATCACTCAATGATCATCTTTTAAAAAAATCGTACCTTAAACAACAGATTGTAACTAAGTTTATAGCAAACTGACTGCAATCCTCGCCATCCGCCATCGACTGCAATCCGCCAGATGATAAAAGCACTAAAGCTCTTTTATCATCTGGCGTAAGAGATTTACTAAGTACAATGTGTAGCCACACTACTCTTCACAGCACGCTTAGACAATCTGTGTCAAGAAAATGAAACAAGCAGTTCTCAAAAGAACTCTAATCACAAGTTTTGATGTTTGACTACGGCGTAGCATCTGCTACAATCCGCTACGATGACGCTACGAAACCGAAGTTGCTACACTCCAGTTCGTTATTGTTTACTTGCCCTAATGATGCCTCCTGTACTACGAGTACCACTTGAATACTAAACAAAAACTCCAAAATCAACCGAAAAACGAGCCCATAAACAGACCCAACATCGTTCCGCTACATTGAGCTACTTACCCTCACACCTGAACAAAAATGTCGTCTAAAAACCAAACAAAAATTCGCCACATCAAACTGCCCGACTACTTTTAATTTAATTTACAATCACAGTCAGATCCTATAGTTTGACACAATAAAAGTCATTGTGACACAATACGCTAGTATAGAATGACAGTTGGGGGCGGAGCGCGGTGACTTTGTCGCAGCGTTCGAGCGGCTTCTTCAAAACTTTGTCGGTCCAGTAATCGTTAGTCAATACCTTTATTGGATGACGTGTATGTTTGTTAAGTGTAAAGACTCTTTATTCCATGCATGTTTAAATGCTTTCAACATACCGACTTCGGTGAGATGAAATGGTATTGCAAGTGGCGAAATATTTTGAATGAAATTGATGTCAGCAAGTTCTTTTTGTTGTGAATTGTGTTAAGAGGTTTACTTTGGTGTTGTATTCTGTGTTCGGTATCTAAATGAGGTGCCATTTTTTTTAACAAAAACTGCAAACTTTTTTGACATTAGTTCGTTTCAAGCATATAATGCGACGCGATCGGATGTCATGTGGTAGGGTTAACAACTATCGAGCGAATCCATTAAAACTTTTTTAGTTGCTAAACAGTTCTGCATTTGTGTCTTGACGAATACCTTACTTTACATCAGCAAATTTGTAAATGTAGCACAAAAGAAAATAAAGTTTTACTCGGGTGAAATTAAAATCAACTGTAGTTTTTTCTGCGGCGGGCGGCGTTAGCAAATCATAATTGACAACGGCATCGAAACTTATACGAAATAATGTTTACAGACGAGTTTATTTATTTATTGATTTGGCACTTCAACGACTTACTTATCACATACAGTTGTGAATTCGTCACTTACAGAAGTTCACGGCACTAACAGAGAACTTAATTATTATAAAAGACGATATCTTATACCGTTAGTTCATCATCTGCCTAGCCTTTTCCCAACTATGTTGAGGCCGGCCTCCAGTCTCACCGGAAGTAGCTGATTACCAGTATTTTACATGGAGCAACTGCCTATCTGATTTCCACAACCCAATTACTGGGTAATACGATAGCCCTTGGTAAGACTGGTTGTCAGATTTTCGGACTTCTGACGACCCGTAACGACTGTTAAAGATCCACGAATGACAGCCGACAAACGGCTTAACGTGCTTTCCGAGACACGGGGGGGTCTAGGTATGTAAAGATGGTAACCCATCCACGGACCAACCGCGGGGTGCGTAGCTTAACCTGATCGATCGACCCGTGAAATAACAAAATAAAGTGAAATTGAGCTATGCACAAATACGATGGGATATACTGGGGTACACAGAAGTATTTAAAAAAATAACAAAGTTTAGTTAGTAGACTTGGCACAAAGAGTAATAATGACTCGCAGACACCATGTCCCATGCACGGCAGCAAAACGCTTTAAATTTTTCCCATAACACCAAACTATCGAAAATTTTCTTTAATTTATTACAATATTTTATTTCTAAACTTTTCCCCTACATAGTCAATCAACAGCAATAGTCCCTTCGATGCGGTCAGCCCTCTCGTCACAAACCCATGCCGAATTCACGCGCGACTTCACCGCGACTATGGCGGATACAAATCATTTGTTATCTGTTGTTGCCTATATACTTCGTGTTGTGTTTGAGCATCAATGTGCGGCGCCTTTGCTAGTTGGTGCAGAAGAAACTATTATTATTTATGACTTTTATTCAGGTAGGTAATACAGTTGCAATAAAGCTGTAGATCCCCATAACATCAATCAAAAATAAAAGATTGTGCTCTAGAATTTGTCTGCCTAGTCGATATGATTAGGTACCTATACCCCCAGCAGTAACATTAAATTTTGACTTATGTGTTAAAAGTTAAAATAGGTTCTAATAGCAAGTGCTTAAGCAATGTTTTTACTATTTTAAACTTAACCGCTCTCGCTTATTACCCGGCTGCGCGGCAACGAAGACAGGGTTTTATTTTATAAGTTACTAGCTTCTTCCCGCGACTTCGTTCGCGTGAAATTTCTTGTTCCCCGAACCATCGATCTGCCCGCGCTATCACTTCGTTATCGCTTAGCGTGCTTTCTGACCTTTTTTATTTTTGCTCGGTCTCTAAGGGTCATAGCGTGATGTTCAATAGCCTATAGCCTTCCTAAAGAAATTTGCTATTAAATGCAAAAATATTTTTTCAAATCTGACAGGCGATTCCAGAGATTAGCGCGTTCAGACAAACAAAAAAAGTCTTCAGCTTTATTATTATTTGATAGATAGATAACTTTTACTAAAGTTAGCTTGTTTCAGATAGCTGTGATTTGTTTAAACCTTGTTTATTGCTATTGCTCCTGCAATAAACTGTTTATGTTAAAATTAAACAAAAAATAATAAATTACGACACATTATTTATTTAAAATTGAACCTATTGAAGTTAAATTATATACGAAAAGGCTTTACAATTTTATATGCACGAACGTTTACCGTTAGACCGGACCATTAGAAGCACATAGACGCCCATATACCAGCTAACCGATGGCAACGATCGTCGGCGAGTGTCACATGTGGCCACAGACACAATGCAATATGAGATATTGGCTTTTCAACGCACAGCTGCCATTCCGCGGCAAAAAATATCATATAAAATGACTTTGACACGGGCCAAATTATAATAACTGCAGCCAAGATCGGTGACTTGAAAGTTAAGGACTCAAAATGATCGAGAAACAAAAATGAAGTTTGTTAAAAAAATGGCTGAGTTTGAAGATTTCTTGTCGTTTTGTTTGCAAAATGAGCAAGTCTCATAATTTCCAGAAACATGGCATTAAACTCTTTCTAGTAGGTAAGTCTGTAGAGCTGCAGTACATTTTAGAAACTGCAACAGTTTAAAATGAAAAGCTTTCACATACATATCTTCGCATTTTTCCCCCAACTTGATTGTTTTTGGGTATTTTCTTAACTGCAAATAAACGTATTTTCTTTCTTTTTCTTCTTGTTTTCCTTTATTAACACGTTTTGGATGTAGATTAACTATCTTAAGGTTGAGTAGTTGGTTAGATTAGTAGTAGATATTTTTAATATCGCCTAAGTACCTACCTAATATTTATTTTCATTATTTGATGCCGTGTTATTTTCTTTCACTATTAAACCTTCTTAAATGCAGGTATCCCCGTATTTACTTACCTTTTCATCACTGAACGATTTATGTGACTTTTAAAAACGCTAAATAAATATTGTAACCATTAAATCTTAATACAGTTCAATCCTATTCAAAATCCACACCTGTTGATCCCAAACCAAGTCAAGCACTCGATACTAAACAAAACAACAAACATTACTAATCGGATTACAAACAATAAGCTCTAAACACTCGAACCTCACGAATTGAAGTGTCAAATATAAGTTTTAACCCAATTTACTGAACGCAAACCGAAAAAAAATCTATACAAACCATTCTTATTATTGACCAACTTACAAAATGCATTCCACCTAACCCTTACTACTATATTTCTAAAGTTTGCATTCGTGTATTTGTGTGCCACAATAAGTTGGTCGTCCCTCCAGTACCGTTGACGTATATCATAGAAGATATCCCTTTGTGTCACCACAATGGCTAATGCACTCATGATCCTTTCAACATTGTCATCTATACTAAGTACTTCACCCGACATACGTTATCTACAATTGTATATCGACCTGATAGTTTCTAATACAAGGGTATACGGTTGTAAATCGAATGGTTTTTGTTAAAATTAAGGTTAGGTAAAGTTGGTGTAAGTGCGTAATTGAAATTTTGACTTTGGTAAATCGTGTGACGGGGCTGTGGTGTGCGTCGAATCGGAGAACATTTTAATTGACAGCTCAGCTTGACATCGGAGAAAGTTGTGAAAAGTGTCACAGAATTTGTAACAGATAGTTATTAGTACAGATTATTGTTGAAGTTTTTTGCTGTAATGTAATCTGAGCCAATATTGTGAATGGATTTGGTATCTTTTCACGACTTTGTGTTAATAAGAGATTTGTTTGCCTGTTTTATCAGAAATCGCGAGCGTCAAGGCACTATAATTTACTACTTACTTTTATTTTTTTACCTATTATAATCTGAGTACGAACTGAATCTGGACACGTACCGCGGGGGCTGGTTCGAGATGGCGCGGGAAATGAGTTCTTGGAACGTCTTGGGAGAGGCCTTTGCCCAGCAGTGGGACGAACAATATCAGAGTAGTTTAAAAAATATCAGAGTAGTTTAAAAAGTATCAGAGTAAGTAGTTTAAAAATCTATTTCAATCTTTTGTAAAAGTAAGCAAATAAACACTTATAATCTTATTACTTAATCATTTCATTTGAATCATCATCTGCCTAGCCTTTTCCCAACTATGTTGGGGTCGGCTTCCAGTCTAACCGGATGCAGCTGAATACCAGTATTTTACATGAAGCGACTGCCTATCTGACCTCCACAACCCAGTTACTGGGTAATACGATACCCCTTGGTAAGACTGGTTGTCAGACTTTCGGGCTACTGACGACCCGTAACGACTGTCAAAGATCCACGAATGACAGCCGGGACCAACGGCTTAACGTGCTTTCCGAGGCACGGAGGGGACTTGTCTTGGTATGTGAAAATGGTCACCCATCCACGGACCAACCGCGGCAAGCGTAGCTTAACCTGATCGATCGACCCGTGCGGCTGTTATTACTTAGCCACAAGCCTCAATCATTTCATTTGAATACCTACATAAAAAATGTAATGTACCTACTATAATCATCGGACTCAGTCATCATTCTTACTTTCCCATTTATAATATTTAAGTTAAGTTACACTGGATAAACTTATACTCGTACTAAATGAACTAACAAACCATTAAAATAATAAAAACAAAATAACCTAACCTAACTAAAACTATTAGCTGACTAAAATATGGCGTTGAAAAATTCCTCCGCATCCGATTGGTAATGTACCCAAAAGTCATCATTTAATTTAATAAACAAAGGTCTTGTTCATACCAAACATCCCAGTATAATACAGGGTGGCAGGGACAACGACGCGTAAACTTTAACCATGAATTCAGCAAATGAGTTTAGACCCCATAGCGTAGAAATTTTTCGTCGGTTATCAAAAAAAAATCTTCTGTTTCATAGAAAAGTGCAATACCTACGCGGTCAAAAGTTATGGAACAGCAATATTTTTTTTAAATAACCGACGAAAAATTTCGACGCTATGGGGTCTAAACTCATGTGCTGAATCTATGGTTACAGTTTGCGCGTCGAAGTCCCTGCCACCATGTATGTATAAAGTTCGAACTTAAGCCATACCAAACCACAGATCGCAGACACTTAAAATACAAATAAAATCTACAATTACGACAAAGCACAGCACATCTGTTCCGCCACACCCATACATTTAACTATTGATATTAAATCGTCACCCCACTACAAGGTTACGGAGCGCTGACAATTGTTGCGCTAACCGCGATGTGGGAATTTAATGGTAGTCTAGTAAAAATTAATAGAGGGATTTATTATTAGTTATACCTATTAATAATTATTATTTATAATAATTAAATCCCCAAAATTGATGGTTCTTTTATGGTGACCATTTATTGGTTTATTATAAATAAACGTTCGAAGCTATATCCGGCCTCTCAGTGTCCTTACCTACACTAAAATATTCACGTATTGAACCGAGAGAACCGAGACTGCGATTTTTATAAGCCTTTTTATGCGGGTGTACAGTAGGTAGGTAACCTCTGCCTCACCCTTTGGGGATTACAGGCGTGATGTTATGATATAGAATAATATAATCTTTTGTTTCAGAGAGTTTCATGGCCACCACGTGTGTAGGTACCGCCATCTATACTCCGTCTTTTGAAACGTAAACGAACAACCATATACAACTTTTGCTAACTCTGCTTCACGAACACGGAAAAGTGTAAATCTGCTACCCACTCACAGATGGCGCTGTTATAAGTTTAATAAAAAAATGGCTCCTGTTAAAAAAACCGATGGTGTGTCACACAGAGATCGGAAAATTTCATAATCCCTGGCATTATATACGAGTGGGTAGTAATGTGGGCTCAGGAAAATGTTACTGCCATGAAAATATAACGTATTTTCGGTGCGTATTTTCAACATTGACATTTTCTACATACACAACCTACATAGAAACACCTACATAGATCCTGGGTAAAGAATGGTGACCTTTTCGTTACCCACACGGACTACACTATTTTTTTTTCACGCTCGTCATTGTCTGCCTAGTTTTCCAACTATTACTTCGCTATTTTATATTCTTATGTTCTTTCTGAGTTTATTTTGGACATTATCTGACATCGGTAAAGGTAAACATCGTGAGGAAACCTGGACTTGTAGTTATTTGTAAGTCCAGGTTCCCGTCTCGAACAAGCGAGATGATTAATGCTCGTGCCTTCTCTGTTTAAGAAGTCTTTGCCCTGCAGTGGGAGATAAGTAGGCTGGTATTAATTTTTTTTTTGTTCGGCAAATGACATAGCGGCTGGCTCAGACAGGGGCGGAATGGGCTGGACTCCTTTAATAAATATTGGTCCTTGGCAGCTCTGGACAGAGAGTATTGACGGAGAGGCCTTTGCCCGACAATGGGACACGAATGGCTAGATTTTTTTTATAAAACCATTCCAATTCCAACATGTCACAAACACAACTATAATACTTCAAGGATTGTATTTTCAAGTTTTCAAGTAAAACAATAAATTCCGCTGCAGTTGTTTGGCACTGTGCCAGCTTCAAGTAATAACAAACAATGCTTTGAAATATAAAATACCAGCCACTAGTTCGCGATCCAAGCTGAGTAATAAGTAAGGAATGTGTTAAATATTTCTTCGTTTACATTCTTTAATTAGGGATTTATGCACTTGCTCTTTATATATCTATATCTATTACTAGGTTTTTTTAGAGGGGCTTGTGGCTAAGTAATAACGAAATGGATAGAAATTAGGGCGGCTTATTGGACTTTTCAACCGTAGTCGTATACTCATACGACTACGGTTGAAAAGTCGAATAAAGTCCAATCCACAAGCACATAGCTACTCAGCTATGTGCTAGTGGCTAAGTAATAACAGCCGCACGGGTCGATCGATCAGGTTAAGCTACGCTTGCCGAGGTTGGTTCGTGGATGGGTGACCATTTTTACATACCAAGACCCCTCCGTGCCTTGGAAAGCACGTTGAGATGTTGGTCCCGGCTGTCATTCGTGGTTCTTTGACAGTCGTTACGGGTCGTCAGAATCCCGAAAATCAGACAACCAGTCTTACCAAGGTATCGTATTACCAAGTAATTGGGTTGTGGAGGTCAGATAGGCAGTCGCTCCATGTAAAATACTGGTACTCAGCTGCATCCGGTTAGATTGGAAGCCGACCCCAACATAGTTGGTAAAAGGCTAGGCAGATGATGATTAGCATGGATGAGACCATACCAATAAGGCTTTAGCGTGAAGAGATTCCAAATAGTTTAAATTGCTAAATGAAAACCTATTAGAATCCAAATCCATCAACGGATAAATAAGGAACTAATAGGTTTTTAAAAACAAGCCCGGGATTTTTACTCGTAAAAGATACTGTTCGGGCAGGGCGACTCTACATTTAAGTGTCGCTATTCGCGGATGATATTTAAATGATCATTAGGATATACTGGCAGCTGGCACAGCCGACCACAAGTCGGTGGCAATACCTGACCTTCATCTGGCCTAACACACATGGAGTGCACGTGGAGTGCATGTGTACATGGAGTTTCAATAAAAATAACAGCGGGGTAAAGGTAGCCATTGATGATCCAACCAGCCTTTCATCCATTTTCTCCTTCGTCTTTTCTGTCTTTTTATCGAAATACACACTGCTGTTGCCACCATTAAAAAATCCATTGTGATAATTCTTCCGTACGACGTCGACTTGATAGCGTCCAAACGGATGTAAGTCAATGTGCCTTTAACTGAAGTACCTGCATAAGGAAGTCTTCCATTTAGAAGCATTCCAAACAGACGTATCGTCAATGGCTACCTTAACTGCGTAACATCCAGCCCGAAGTCTGGATTCGTGGCCGGTGGCTGGCATTAGGCTCGTCCCCTATTACATGGGACTTAGACATAACTGGCGAAATGTGGGTGTACACTGTACTATTAGGTACAGTGACGAGCACTAATATGTCAACACTTGAAAACTTTCAATAGCGATTTTTGCGTGAAATAACGAAAACAACAATGAAATACGACAGATGGCAAAAATCTATGGGTTCAAATATACTGTGTTCGTAGCAACATAAAATTTCATTAAAAAATAAAGGAGTAAATCGCTTTTGAATAAAGCCAAGTGCATACATACTTACGCTCGTGACTGAACACATTGCCTGACTCTTCGGGTATTACAGACGTGATGTTAGATTATGTGTGTTACTCACTAAAGCTAACCTCAAAGAAAGCTCCTTTTAACTAGTTGCCAAGTTTGATTGAGACAGGTTTACTTACTGAAATCGAAGCCAAACAAAATAGTGGACCTTCAGAAGTAAAACGGAAATGTTTACAGGAAGTTACAGAACCAATACCATATAACGAACTGAAGGGTAATAAAATATACTAGCGTGTTCATGGGTTTTCCTCAATAACTCGGAGTTAACAGCTAATTCAGGGTTCATCAAATAATTCATCTTGCGCCACCAAGATACGGCACCCCGACCGAACGGGTTAGGTTGGAACTGTGACCAACCGCAGAAATGATTTGACGTTTACAAAAATAAGCATTATATATTAGTTAGTTCAATAATATTTTTAGGAAAGCAAAATAAGAATTGTTTTCGGCTCAATAAAATATACACGCCATTTAAATCCACCAATCTAAGTATGTCCGAATGTTTTTTAGTATATACTAATAATATCATAAAGAGGTAAAATTTTGTTGGTATGTATGTAGGGGGTAATCTCCGGAGCTAACAGTCAGATTAAAAAAAATCTTATTGCATTTGGTAGCTCAATTCTTAAGGACCAACCCGCACTGGGCCCGCGTCGTGGATTATGGCCCACTCCCTCTCACAGAGAGGAGGTCTGTGTCCCAGCAGGAACATTATAGGCTGATTATGCATTTGGTAGCTCAATTCTTAAGGAAGGGTATAAGCTATCTTACATAACGATACGACCCATCGGAACATGTGATGTAATATAATAATGTGTTCAGGGCTCTGTTTCAGCTCCCTCGATATTGCAGTGCGTGTGTGTGTTTTCTGACGCCAGCGTAGATGAGTTCTACGCAATTATGCGTAAAACAGTTGCGTCGGTGGTGCGACGAGCATGGGGGAGCCCGAATAGCGTCCTAAGAATGATTGGTGAGAGAACCGATACTGCCGGTCGATTCTGTGAAAATCTCACCGTGAAAACTCAAGTGAAGTGAGCTTGATGTGAGCTGTCAGTAGCGTCAATCCCTAGCATTATTTAGAATTACAGCTCACTCCACGCTCTCTTCACCTAAGTTTTCACGGTGAGATGGTTACAGAATCGCACTGCTGTTCTGCTCAGTAGGTTCACTGAACTCCATGTGTTGCGAGACCGATGAGCATACTGTGCCCCTGCACACTATGCTCATCGGTAGATGGTGTCTAGTTTCTTTCTTTTTATTTACTTTTTAATTACTAACATTAGTTATAAGCGAAATTCTTGTTACTAACAACCTTGCCTTGCCTATGGAGTTTTTTGTCTGAAATAAATGTTTTTATTTTTATTTTATAGGAACCGGGCAAAATGAAAAAAGTCAGAAATAACACTAAGCGAAAACGAAGTAAGTAGTAGCACGGAGTGATGGGATGCGACGCGATGGGTCGCAGGCCGAAATTCACGCGGACGAAGGCAGAAGCTAGTATCTAATAGGTAAGTATCTAGTACCCAACTGCAAAGTACTTAGCACCTCCTACAAAAAAAAAAATATAATCCTCATAAGGAGCCACAAGGTCAGATTCCTGCTGCAGCGCTTTTACCCTTAATTTTTTTAAGTATCGTCATCAAAAAACACATTTACACTCAACAAAAATATAATTTATTCAAAAAAGAACCAAAAATACAAGCTGCGCTGTAATCATAATAATATTATTTACTGATTCCAGCTGAAACTCAATATAATCAGCCTTACAACAAAAATACTGGCGAATTCAGCAGGGTACTTAATATTCCCGGGGGCCCTTTTCGTAATTAAGTGCGAGTCCTTGATACGGGAGGTTTGCCGGCTTCGGAGGGCTGGCTGTGACGTCACGGAGACCGTAAAAGGCTGAGTTTAGACTGAGCTCGAGCTAAATTTAGTGATCGAGGTGGCTATCGCAAAGTTGCAGAGATTTTATGCTGCTTTATTTAGTGCACATAAAGAGATATGGGTGCTTTCAGTAACACATAATCAGCCTATAATGTTCCCACTGCTGGGACACAGGCCTCCTCGCTGCGAGAGGGAGTGGACCGTAATCCACCACGCGGGCCCAGTGCGGGTTGGTAGATGTCACATGTCTTCGAATTTTTGTTCTAGGACATGCCAGTTTCCTCATGATGTTTTCCTTCACCGTTTTTAGAGCAGTGGTGATGAAATTATTTACACAACGTAAAGCGACTGCCTGGGTTCGAACCAAACTCAAACTAAAATAAATAAATAATAAATTAATCTTAAAGCCCCATTTAAATTGTGCAAGTTTATTGCCTGTGGCAAACCATAAAATTGAAGCAACAATTAACTAGCACCTTCTAAACATCACGTACATGTTTTGTTGCACTATACTGGCAAGTTAGTTGCCGTTCAAAACTGGTACAGGTGCAAACAGCTCTTACAATAAAATCGCATCCAATTCTGGAATGAAATTTGTTTATCATTCAAACATGAGCGAACGAAACTAGTTGAAAATTAAAAATCTTTAGAAGACGCTCAGTAAAATTGAATGAAATATTTGGCAGTGCAAATACGAGCAATACTTGAATCAATTGTACAAGGACGTGCAACTCTGTGTTTAGACGAGGCAAAACTTTTTTTTATCCTTTATTAAAAAGACCCCCTGGGGGTCTACTCCGAAGTGCAAAGTGCGAATGTTCGGATCGGACCGACACATGGCCGAACCGAATATTATTGAAAAATGCGAAAAAAGATCGGATTCGGAATTCGGATCGGCTCAGTTGGGTCGGGACCATAGTCAATATTCGAAAGAGTGTAGGATCGGGACCGACCGAACCAAATAGTAACTTCGTAGCAGGAAACGGCCGAACATTCGGCCGATACTACTTTGGAGTAGACCCCCAGGTTATTAATAATTAATCGCAATCTAAGAGCCTAATTGCCTATAAGACTTAGCCATTTTCATCCAACTTATTTTTTTACGTGATAATTACTTTAAAACTTACAATAGTGTTGATTGTTTGTACTTTACACAAGTCCGTTCCACTTTATTAGAGACTGATATAATGATATAATCATTTTGTTCATGTGTTATTATGTGTGTCATTGTTACTTCTACACTTCAACATTACACTAACTCAAAAGGGTTCGTTTTAAAGGCAAAACGTACATGCAATAATTGCCTTGGTTTAAACAGTCGTATACAATTATTGAATGCCATTTTATGGAAATAGCATGCAACACTTGCATGAAATTCTTGAACGGCAATAATTGATCACGCTTTATGGCATGCGATTGTTGCTCTTGAACGTTCCAGAAACTTGTAACGTGTAAATGGGGTTTCAAGGGCGCAACACTACCTAGTTTTAAAAACGACCATATTGGCCGTTTAAAAAGTTTTCGGAATAATTTTGTAATTAAGCTGAAGTTCGCCTGAAGTTTTTTAGGTTTCGTTGGGTGACTTTTGAGTTTGAGTTTTTTTATTTGTGTTCGCTTTACATTAAATTCGACCTAGTTTATTTATTTATTAGATTTATTTTGTAGACTTAAGAGGTCAACCCAAGGCGTCTACAAACAAGTTACAATTAGCAATATACGCGTACAGTTGTTTTTAACATAGTTATTATTATGATTTAATACTAATGCTTAACTACTAACATAAAGTAAATACAGCTTAGCCTAGTTATGTAAAACACGTATTCTAAAAAGATAAATAATTAAATTATCTTTAAAGTGGTGTAGGTTTTATAAAAATAGCCCTTTTTTGCACTATGCAATATAAACATAATCTAAAACATTCACATGTTACGTTATTAGGAAAAATGCTCTTGTGTAACTCACATTTTCGTTTTAGATGTGAACTCCCAGTTTAAAATCCACAAAAGTCTGTTATCGTCGCCTTAACTTGTACTAGTATGATAGTGTGTGAGGTGGACCCTTGTCACGGATATAATTTTGTTCAGCCCGTCAGTGAACAGGTCCACATCTTGAGTTAATAAGATCGAGTTGAGGAGCGCAAGAGTACGCTGTGTGGTTGCATTTCTTGCGGCACGGTAGTTCACTAGCTGTGTTCTCTTCTCTCTATAATTTTCTACTGTTTTGGTAAATGGTATATAGTGACCGAGGAGGTGAATCGAGGACCTTGTAAAGGCCGCAGGAATCCGCTGGATGCAAAAGCACATAACAGCGGGGTAATTTCGTAACGCACTGTCAATAGCAGGGTTTCATTTTGACAGTTCAACAACATTCATTGCGCTATTTACGTTGTCGGGCAGACACATATTTCGAACATATGAAGCAATGGATCAACAATATCCTTCAAAATGATTCAGATTGAGATCGATAGTGTGTTACGCAATTAGGGTGACGGTTGAAGTGGCGGTGTTAGGAGGAGACCTTTGTCCAACAGTGTACGGTGAAATGATGATTATAATGATACTGTTATGGTATATTATTGCTTACGCCGTTGTCTCCGCGAACGAAAACCTGTATTGGCCTTGATGAGTATACAGGCTGTCAGGTTAAACCTGGTATATGCCTGCTTAAAGGGAGTATAAGAATCATGAAAATGAACAACTCTTACTAAAGGATCGGCACTGAAATATTAACAAAAAAATACTGCTGTTCCCAACACTTTGTAGCAAACAGCCGAGTTTTTTTCATATTTCAGGTTTGGTCCCATAGTAAGTATATGTCCCTCGTTTAACTTAAGACCCCGTATTATAGTCAGATCGAATAAATAATAATAATGGTGTCTGTTGAGTAGTTCCCTTCTATAATCTTACCTTTTACTATATTTAGTTTCCGGCATTTATCTAGTCCAAAATCCATTCTTATATATTTCGAAAATATTGTTGTTATATTTAATAAATCGTCTAAATCTGTATTTTTATTAGCATATAGTTTTAAATCATCCATAGGTATATAGTAAATGTGTAATTTGGTGTAATATTGACCTACTGTTCTTAATATCAAAGCCTAATTTCGATTCATTTATTGCTCGGGAGAGTGGATTCATGGCTAGACAAAACCATAGAGGGCTTAATGAGTCCCCTTGGAAAATACCTTTTTTAATCGCTATTTCGTCTACGGATAAGTTTATTGTTTTAGTGTGTCATTTTAGCGTAGTTCTCCAGGATCCGATTGTATTCTTAAGAAAATTGTTAGTTAATGGATGTATTTTATAAATGTTTAATACTTCGATCAATCATGCATGAATGAGGAGAAGTAATAGAAGCGATGAAAGACGAAGAACTATATAAATATTTAGGTTACAATCAAGCACGATTGTTAGAACATAAGATTATTAAGGATAAACTTAAAAAATAATACAATAGCAGAATACATTCGTTATGCAAAATGCACCTATCTAGTAAAAGCCTATTTAAATCCATAAATACATACGCAATTCTTATACTTACTTATTCTTTCGGTGTAATAAAATGTTCTAACACAGAATTATATGCTCTCGAAGTAAAAACAAGAACCACACTAACACAAAATAGATATCATCTATTTTGTGTTAGTGTCTATACTATACTACTATCATACCATCCCAAATCAGCAATAGAAAGAGTTATATGTAATTTCCAGAAAAGAAGGTGGCAGGGACTAATCGAAATATCACATCTTCATAAAACACAAGTCATGAATTTAAAACAATTTTTCTGACGGAAGAAAAACAACAGTCAGTTGCACTAAACAATTATAGAGATAGACAAACAATATACACCATTGAACCTTAGCGATGATAGCAATATTGAAACAGTAGAAGTAGATAAAGCGAGACATATAGAAGAGATAGGGGGAGTTTGTTGCGCCACTTCTTCTTCCCAGCAATAGCACTAGGAAGTGGTGAAGGGCGGGCGTTTTTGGGGGACTGTCTTTTGTAATTTTGACGTTCAAAAAGTGCTGATTCTCAGCCTAATTTGAATAAATGACTTTTGATTTTGATTTTGATTTTGAGATACACAGGAAGTGGAGGCAGAAAGAACTACATGGAAGACACCCCAATGATTTATACCAAACATACATAGATAAAGAGGCTTCTAACACATGGCTAGAGTTAAGTGAGCTGTTCCCTGAAACAGAAGGGCTTATGTTAGCCATTCAAGATCAAGTCATTAATACGAAAAATTATAATTATGTAGAAAATGTCACAGCAAACCTGAAACAATACAACATATCACAGGAGCTTGTATTACACTAACCCAAAACGACTATACACATAGACATAATCAACTTGTTAATATAATACACCAAAAACTCGCAACTTAACTTAAACTCATGTAGGATCCCTACTAACACACCATATTACAAGTACACGCCTAGAGTTGTATTAGAAAACCAATTCTACAAAATATATTATGACCGCCCTATAATTACAGACCACACCATATATAACAACAGACCTGATATAAAACTAGTTGATAAAGTAAGCTAACACACATTTATAATGTCTATCCAAATACACGTACATAGCACTACAAAAAGCTGCCATATTAAAAACTTGCCGCATAGTAAGAAATTTTTTACAGCTAAACTTGGATAATAATTTCACTGCAGTACAGAGCAATTTTTCTTCTCAAAATAATAACTAGAATCTCACCTTGGTTCACACACTTCGCACCAGTGAGATTCTGAATACCAGGTACCTGTACCTGAGAAAATTAAATTTAAAAACCATAATAATATTATTTCCTTTATTTCATTAAATACATAAAAAATTATATTTTTAAATATTAGAATATCAAAAAAAAATTAAAAAAATTAAAAATATAAAAAATAGTAGCCCACCGGTATCGGGAACAGGGTCCAAGCCTGCGGCGGCGGTCAGGGCTCCAGAGAGAGGAACCTCGTGACAATGCGGGCCGTGTCCAGAAGTACCGCTTTCTGAATCAAGCCCTAGACTAGATCCAACTACCCAACAAGAGCCTCCTGAGGTGTTGGTCGAGGCTCTACGTTATTAAACCATTGGCTGTCACGACTATCGGCACAGTGATCGCCGAGTCCACATCCCACATGTCGACAACCTCGTGAGCCATGTCAAGATACTTGATTTGTTTATCTTTCTCGGCTTTCACGAGGTTCTCATAATAATTTTTATTATTATTATTTTATATTTATTTATGGCCAACATGCCCAGAGATCGCTCAATTTTAATTATTTCAAGATTTCTAACAATTAGATAAGAAATTGACAGACGTGGGTTATTTTCATACACGGAGCCATACAAATCGAAAATCGAGAAAATTAGAGGTAACTTCGTGATGTTCTTCTATCGAGGAAATTTAATTAATTATGTTTCACAAAAAGTTTGGTTTCATGTAGTTGTGTTAGTACACGTACCTAGGTATTATTTTTATTTTATAAGTAGCTGAGTCTTATCCTGAGTAGTGGTGGCCCAGTGGTAACAGGCCCGATTTATCGTGGGCCCGCGTGGTGGTTTATGGCCCATAAGCCACAGGCTTCCTCTCACAGAGAGGAAGCCTGTGTCCCAGCAGTGGGAACATTATAGGCTGATTAAGCTAACTCAAAAAGACTCTTAATTGAGGTATAAATCGTACAGATGACGTGTGACTACTGCTACACGAAAACAGAAAGAAAACAATATCGATGTCTTGTACATATTTATATTTTAGTAATTTAAGTATTTTTTAGCCTAATAATCATTTACTAAAAAAAAAAATAGAACCTTTTACTTAAATAATATATTCTGTCGGAGGTCAATGTTGTCTGCTCGCTCGATAGATGGCGTTGGCGTCGAATTAGATCTCGCTATGGTTTCGTTACCGCGCCGGATACATAAGGGTCGGAGAAATATTACAAATTTGAATCGTACTCTTGCAAGTGAGTACGATTTATCCCACTTCTGATGTTAAATATTTTTGTAGAGATCGGATCTTTAAGTAGGTTCGATCTTGTATTATATTTATATTATAATATTATAATTAAGTAAACAACAACTAGTGATAGTAGATAGTATGGCGTGGGCCGATTATATTTTATTTACTGTAAGTTTAGTGAAAGAGCAGTAGGCTAGTTGACTGACGAAACGAAGGGTTCTTGGTTCCCAGCATTTGCGTATTTTGACACAGACTTCCGAAATTAAAGTTATTTTTCACTTTGTAGTTTTTTTTGGAAGCCTTTTGTTTTTTTAAAGTATTTATTTTTCACTTTTTAGCTGTACCAACCTCACACAAATTCATTTAACAGTACTTGCTATGTAAATATTAGTAACAGGAAGTTATTAAAACATCAGAAATATAAACTAAGTGGTAAAACGTTTATCAAAGGACAGTGGGAAACAAATGTATGGGGTCTGGGCCCACCCTTCAATAGTAACATTTGATATACCGTTGCTTAAGGCTTTTTAAGCGGAACATTAGTTACAAATAAAACTATGGTCAAATGTTAGTAGTTTCGGAGATGTGCATCTGAATTGAGGGCCCATTTTTGAACCCTTGCGAAACGAAATAAGACTTATAGGGAAATTAGATAAAAATAGTAAAAACTTAAACTGTTACATATGATTAAATAACTTGGGCCCTCAATCAAGACGCGTGCATAAAGTGGCATAGCCAAAACCTCAGTAAGTAGATACTATCTCTGGGTTAATAATTTGTATTTTAGAATTTAGTTAAGAATTTCTTAAATCATTTATTTAATTATTCTTAAAGAATTTCTTAAATCATTTAAGAAATTCCCAAATCTGTAGAATATGACATTACAGATTTATCGCGGTATATCTAGATATACCGCGATAAATCTGTAATGGCCCTCACTTCATTATTGTCTGTACTGAGGAATCTGCAAAACATGGATTTATCTGAAGAAATACATGAATGCGACTTTAACATGTTTTACTTAGATACTATGTGAATTCGTTAAAAAGAAATAATGACACAAAAGTTAATTGTTAAGAAGTAAATAAAAGTCGAATTTGACTAAAACTTCTGAACTGAGAGCCCAATATTTTCGGCTTTATTGACTAGGCTCAACCTCGTAGATTAACGCAAATTAGAATAAGATTTTTAACTATTTCTTAATTAAATTTTAACATGTCATCCGTTCTTCTAAATGTCATACTGTTGGCGCCTAGTGCTATATTTATAGCAACAAGCTTCATTCATATGAGACGCTATAAATGGTTTGGAGCTTACTTTTTTTTCCTTAGTTTTTATAAGGTAAAAATGAATTTAGTAAAAGGTAATGTACCCCACATTACCTTTTACTACTAAATTCATTTTTGCAAACGTTTGATCGCTCCACTAAATTATTGTTAAAAACTTATTCTGTGTCGAAATACAAGTATAAAACTATCCGTGGGTTTCATTTATGTCCAATACGAGACATAAAATTTGGCGACCGTGACAGGACCTTTCACAAAACGAAAAAATATCAAGAAATACGAAGCCCGGTCAGCTTGACCATCTAAGCTACAGATCTGCTACATCAAGAAACTGTATTTTGGAGTATTTGGAGGTTCAGTCATTGCAGCTTACACCTGAAGGCCAATTCTCGTAATTTAAAACGATCAAAATCTAGTCGCAGTCTCATCTCGGCGACAAACAAATGTCAAAAACTTGTCAAAATTTTAGGGGAATTAGAAGTATTTTTTGACAGATTGAGACTGAGATCAGACTGTGAACGTTCTTAAAATTACGAGAAATGCCCCTCTGATTTACGGTCTGGACACAGTGATATCAACCGAAGTCGCCGTACAGCAGCCTGACCAATGCAGCAAAGTGACCTTTCCTTGACCTCCTCACAAATACCTACGTTTTTCCCTTCTGATCCTTTATAATTCATAAACCGCGAGATTTTACATGTGCTTATTTCATACAGATAGGTAGGTACTTGAATAACTAAATAAGCAGTGATTAATTCCTAAAATAAATATCTACACTTAGTTAAAGAATTCATTGACTCTCTATTGTTTTTTGACGTAAGTACCTACGTCAATGTCTTACCGGTTTGAATGACCCACTTATTTTACAAGATACATTGTATCTATCACAGCTACAAGTAGATGCCTACTTAAGCAGTCTAAAGTATTATCTATTATTAACAATTAGATTTAAGCTTATGTAAATAATAATATTTTTTGCTAGTCATTAAGATTGTTTCGCCGAACATTCCAGGAACGGTGACGTCATTTGAGACGGCCGGGGCCTACAATAATAGTGTAGCCTCATCCACGGAGTACTGTCGGGTTCAGCACCGGTACTTCCAGACCACAGGTGACACAGGAAGAGGGACGTAAGATAAATATTTTATTAATAGTTCATTGTATTCTTGCATAGTTTTACCGTATTTATAATAATTCTTATTCCTATAAAATTCACATTTTTACCTTTGCCACTCGAAAAAGGGCATTTTATTCATCGATAACAGTGAGTCAGTGAATCAGTGACGAAATCGGGGTATTTTAGATATCAATAAAATATAATGGGGTTTATTCATAAACGATGACTAAAGTTAAGTAACGTTTAAACGTCAAAAATGTATGGTTAAACAGTCGCTAATCACTGCTTAACTTTAAGCAACGTTTATGAATAAAGGGGTCTATGTATAAGAGCTATGCAATTGAAACTTTATCCGTCTTATTACAAAACGAAACCTAACTTTAGTTCTAGCCTAAACTATGGAGACAGTACTTGTATTTCGAACTTTATTTCGATTTAGGCAAAGTTCTTAATACTAAAATTACAACTTAGCACCGAACTAAGCTGTCGTTTTTGTATAAAGAACTGCATTTCTCTCTCACTTGGGTTCTTAATTCAATAACTGGGTCAGTGGTTTAAACCTGATCGAAAGAAAAACCTTGTTTTGTAATAAGGGGGTTTAGGTTTAATAAGTCAACCACTGACATCATATCCCGAAAATTTTGTTTATCTGGTATAATCCAAATCCAAGTTAAGAAGGTTCAAAAATACGACGAAGTGCTTCGAGAAAAGGTAGGTAGTGCCCTTGCGCTTCGCTTGGCTCGTCTTGGCGGGGGCACTCCCGTGCCCCCAGATGATAACATTAAAAATATTGATATTTCATAATGGTTTCATAAGACTAGCCTGTTGTCGTCCCACTGCAGGGCAAAGGCCGCTACTCATACAGAGAAGGCGCGAGGAAGGATCACCACCCTCGCTCAAGTTAGCTGTGTTGAGCACCTTTTCTGAGCTACACGATTAATGACAAATGCGTGCACTGACTGGACAGGTTCACTCAAATCTGTATAGTTCTTTCCCCAAATGATCAGGGGGGCAATTCTCGTAATTTTAAGAAAGTTCACAGTCTGATCTCAGTCTCAGTCAATCTGTCAACAATACCTATGATTTCCCTACATTTTGATAAGTTTTTGACATTTGTTTGTCGCCAAGATGAGACTGCAACTAGCTTTTGAACGTTTTAACTTACGAGAATAGGTCTTCTACACATTGTCGGGGTACATTACCACAACGCCACCACTGCTCTCTCACCCCGATTTATGAGTTGTAGGTCATGGGTTCAAACCCTGCCTGGGTTTACTTTGTGTAATTTATATCATCACCACTGCTCTCAAAAACGGTGAAGGAAAACATCGTGAGGAAACCGGCATATCCTAGAACCAAAAATTCGAAGACATGTGACATCTACCAACCCGCACTGGGCCCGCGTGGTGGATTACGGCCCGCTCCGTCTCACAGAGAGGAGGCCTGTGTCCCAGCAGTGGTAACGTTATAGGCTGATTATGTATTGACATACTTTGAAAGTATTATACTTTTTTAATTAATCTGAATGTGAAGACTATGGTTCATTGATTTCATTTTTGTGGTTTATCTTTATTTTCTCAGTTATTTTTCATCATGGTCTGGCAGTTTGAGTTTTTGCGGCCTACCGAAATGTCATTTCTTTGGTATTGTTCGTCCAATTGTTGAGCTCTTTAAGTTTTGAGTTGAGCTGCAGGATTACTGACAAATGCGTGCACCGACTGGACATGTACACTAAATCTGACGGGTTCTTTCGTAAAAAAACAATTTCAGACATCAATCTACATGGTCTTCTAATGATCTGACCAAGATTATGTCTGGACTTTGAAAGAGACTGTGACCTCCGAGTTAGTAGAGAGAAGAAAGGCCGAAACAGCAGTTCGATTCTGTAACCATCTCACCGTGAAAACTTAGGTGAAGTGAGCGTGGAGTGAGCTGTCAATAGTGTCAACCCCTAGCATTAGTTGGTCATTCAAGCTCACTCCACTCCACACATTTCAGCTAACTTTTCACGGTGAGACTTTTACAGAATCGATCGGCAGGCCTTTCTTCTCAGAGTAATCAGATAGAAAACGCCGCCCTCAACTAGTTTTTAAAGTATGATTGACAACGTGTAAAAGTGTTTGTACAAACCTGCTTACAGAAATAAATCATTTATAATTTAGCGACTTCAGACGTTCAATTCCTCACGATGTTTTTCCTTTATTGATGTCAGTAATGTCCAAGATAAACTTAGAAATACATATGAATTAAATAAGTTACGTTGTTTATCTGAAATTAAATATCTATATAAAGACGGATTTCATGACCTGTATTTAATTATTAACTGAGCTACGCAAAAGCTACGCTTCGTAGCATACGGCCTACGAGGGTCTACGAAAGCGTAGCAAATGTTATTCGGTGAAGCGTAAACTCGCTTTGATTTAATGTTGCTATCAGCGTTATAAATATATATTTTGTAATAAAATGTTAATAGTATCTAAAAAAAATATTTATGTTATACAGAGTGGCGATTAGGTTATCACATTAAAGAGTACAGCGGCTATTACAATTATTATCCGTCTGTTAAAATAATAAAATAATCAATTTGACTAAAAATAGAAAACTGAATTTTTCAAACAAAATAATTAGTTTCAAAATTGCCACGACATAAACCTTCCTTGATTATAAGGCAATAGACACGCGCGGGGCGATGGTATCAACAATTCAACACAAACTTTATGGTATTGTTACCAAATAATCACAAATTAAGTTTATTGTTGTAAAATACTGAAACGAAATAAGGTCCAACGGTTAGAATGTTAATTGTTATTAATTATTTTAATTGTGTAAATACGTGGTTTCAATTAATGTGATAACCACACTGTAGTTATACTATTTTATATTTATGCTTTTTTTTTAAGATATTTAATTCATGTAGGTGCACATTTTTATTTTTCTGAAAGTATATTATGTTTAGATCAATCCTAAATATGTTTTAAAACATTAACAGGAATATGGAAATAAACAAAGGCAAGCTGAATGATGATGAATTCATTAAATGAAATGTTTTGACAAATGAATGAAAAATAGGCGCCATCATGTCTATTCTTCCGTCAATGCTGGAACAATGCTCATCTAGAACACAAGAGCATAAAACACCACATCTAACTAAAACCAACCTTATTTGTAGAAACATAAGAGCGATGGCTACTGAACGAAAATGTCGCCCTCAATTTTACACCGCACTCAAGTAAATTTCAACTTTATCGTCGTAGATATAAAGGTTAAACAATAACACAATGTAGCGACTTTGTTTGTATGCGTGAAGCGCGCAGTCGCCCCATGGAACCGGCAGTTAGCTCGGGGGCGCCACTGAGCACGGTTGTATCAAACCTCCGCGGAGCCTGCACCAGTCCACAACGGCATTACAGCCAAAAACTGTGAACAAAAAAAAAGAAAAACCCATAGTCAATTCCCGCCTTCCATTTTCAAAAAAGACACTTCAACTTTTTTTTAGACGAAAGTGTGCAAGCATTCAGCCTAGTGTTATTCTTTTTTGACTTTAAAATAAATCTGGCAAGTTTTTTTTATTGCTTTTAGAGTAAAATGTGCGTTTTATGAGTGTTACAGCCAGAGGCGGCAAACGTTTTGGCTGTGTCGTGTATTACGTAACGGTTCCGGGGAAAATCGATATCCTGGGCGTATAAATAGCGGCGTACGCTTGAAACAGCTGGCCGATCGCCAGTATGCAGCCTACGGTGAGAACTTGCCTTATTTTATATTATCTGTGGACTGGGAGAGCGTCAGCGGGACGGAATGATGAATGATGAAGCGTGTTAGAGGATTTTTTTATACCCTTTTAGTTACTTTTTTTTCAGGAGTTACTGTTAATGATCATGATTAAAAGACAAAGTTCTGGTATTAAAACGAAGAAATAATAACTTTGTAATCAATTTTAATTTCTTGTCACTTCTGTGAAATTAAATTTAAGTAGGTCACGAATAGATTGTGTAATAATTAAAGACGATCAATCAACTAACATTCCTATGGCCCAGACATTGTAGCCATTATTATAAACCATACTATAATTCATTAACTATGAATAGCAAATATCAAAGGTTAATTCATTACCTGAAGGCCAATTCCCGTAATTACAAACGTTCAAAATCTTGTCGTAATCTCATCTCAGCGACAATCAATGTCAAAAACTTGTCAAAGATGTAGGGAATTTAGAGGTATTTTTGACAGATTGAGACTGAGATCAGACTGCGAACGTTCTTAAAATTACGAGAATTGCCCATTGTCCCTCTGTTCGTTCTAAATCAGGAGTAAAATACCAAATAACAAGAAACAGAGAGAATGAAAACATGTCCTCTGAATCACAATGGTTTCTGAAGAAAAAAATCCAATTCATTCACTGCCAAATACAATATTATAATCTACCAAAGTTAAACTCGGCTACGGGACCCTTCTTCTCGTAGTAGGGTGTGCTGCGAATTTCGCAGCATCTTTATACAAATCTCGATAAGCCAGACGGTGAGTCAGGGATATTTCCTTGATTTCTTTTATATGTATTTGTGAATATTTTGGCAGCATCTATACTGTTAATAGTTACATGGGAGCCCTCATTATTATATCGATAGTTACGTCGATCCACCAGGCTAAGCTACGCTTGCCCGGTTGGTCCGTGGATGGGTGACCATCTTTACATAACGAGACCCCTCCGTGCCTCGGAACACACGTCAAGCCGTTGGTCCCGGCTGGCATTCGTGGACCTCTGATAGTCGTTACGGGTCGTCAGAAACTCCTATGCAATGGTCTTCTTAAATTAATTTAGAGAATGAATTGATTATTCATTTACTGACATACAACGCACAGCCTTAACCGTCTAGAAACATGAAATTTTGAACGAGAGTTTCTTATATAACAAAGGTGAAGAGAAGGTGAGGTACGGAAGGATTTTTGGATTGGATTGGGAAAACATTCCCCTAAAGGTGTTAAATAGGTGATGAAAGTTTGTATGGATGTTCGTCAACTCCCATAGACCTTTCAAAGAAACATGTCGAACATACAAAAGAGACATATTAATAATAATGAAATTCCTGTCTCGACCAGATCGGGCGAGACTCAGCGGCCGAGTCGCCTACTAAGCCTGTCACACATACAAGTCGAAACATGTTTCTTTGACGTTATTTTTCCAGTACTTAACGTTGTAAGAAACCCTCGAGGCAAACCTCTTGCGGGATCAAAGGTACCTCCCAGTTCCATATTTATTAACATTTGTCTATTTAAGCTATACATACACTACTTAATTCTACTAGTTTGTGGTTAAATGAGGGGCTCATGGCTGGTTACACCGCTGGTCGCGGTTGTCAATCGTAGATGTTTGACAGTCGTTACGGGTAAAAGCCAAAAAAAAAGGTCTGACATCCAGTCTTACCAAGGGGTATCGTATTACCCAGTAACTGGGTTGTGGAGGTCAGATAAGCAGTCGTTCCAAGGTGAAATACTGGTATCCGGTTAGACTGGAAGCCGACCCCAGCATAGATAAAGCTAGGCAGATTGAAATACACTACGTACGAGAAAACCAATAACTCGAATAAGTTTATTATTATACAAGGTGTCGTTTTGCATCCTCGTCAAATTCAAGGAGGTAACTATGCTACTGATTCTCGACACGAATCAATAATAAAATAAGATTATATAACTTTTCACGGTGAGATTTTTACAGAATCGATCGGCTGTTCTTTGAAAGTGGTGTATTCTGAAATACTGTCAAACTTAAATAACTAAAAAAACAAGTATGTATTCATTATTTACCAGGGATCGTAATTTTATTTGATTATTTATGTCTTTCATAACAGCCTCCTGAAATTTGACGAGGAGCAAAACAACAGCTTGTATATTATTATTACTCTTTCACACGCTGTCTACATCTCTGTATCTATTGTCCTATCTCAGGTATACTGGAAGAGATTTCTTATGAAATGAGCATCACTTTTGGTACCTATTTTTTCTGTTTTGTTTTTTCTTGTCTGTTGTACACAGAGCAGCGATAAGGTTATCACATTAAATAGTAAAGCGGCCATAACAAGTTGTTAAAAGTCTGTCAAAACAATAATATTTAAATTTTACTAAAAATAGAAGAAAAAAAACAATTAGCGTAAACCATCCTTGATAATAAGTCACTAGACACGCGTGAGGCAATGGTATCAAAAATTCAACACAAACTTTGTTATTGTTATTAAGTAAACACAAATTAAGTTTAATGTTGTTAGGTAAATACTGAAACTAAAAAAAGGTCCCACGACGTTCTCTTAGCATGGTAAGCAAATATAAGCAATTGATAAGTAATTTTTAGACACAATTTCAAAGCATAATACGACTGTTGACCGGCAATTCTGAGTTTCACCATATTGTTTTAAGAAAAAAATAACATTAAGTAAAAATATACTTGTATCTTAAGAGCCAAAGTTCCTCATAAACATTGATTAATACAACAATCAGGTTAAAGTGACTTAGTAATTACATGTATCAGTATTGAGAATGGCATTCATGAGGTGAACGTTAAAATATTTTCTGTATAGTCGTAAGACAGCTTTGCATTAGGTAAGTGTAGTGTTTCACTACAACTCTCCGAGGTTATCCGTATCTACAAAAAATGTAGATACGGTTAACCTCGGAGAGTATTGTGTCTGGACCGAATGTCGTCACTTATGAATCAATAAATATTACATGAAATGTTTTATCGTGAGGTTCTGAACTGAGGGTCAGATTTGCGTTAACGGTTTTGTGAAACAAATGATCATATGGTTTCCTCGGCTGTGTTTTTGTACTGGCTATGTAAATTACTCGTAATGTCCAAAATTTTGCATGACTTGCAAACGTATTACCGGGATAAAAAGTGTTCTATGTCCTAACTCTGGATCATGGCCTACATGTGTTTCAAATTTCATTCAAATTCGTGCATAAATGATTTTATTTCTAATAGTAGATTTAAAATACAAACACTCAAAAATTAATTATGATTTTAGAAACTAGATGAGTTCCAACCCGCACTGGGCCCGCGTGGTGTACAGTCACGAGCAAAAGTATGTATACACTCGGCTTTATTCAAAAGCGATTTACTCCTTTATTTTTTAATGAAATTTTATGTTGTTACGAACATAGCATTTTCGAACCCATAGGTTTATGTAATGTATCGTATTTTAACGTTGCATTCGTTATTTCACGAAATAATCGCATTTGAAAATTGAAAGTTGCCAAGTGTTGACATATTGGTGCTCGTGACTGTACTACGGCCCACTCCCTCTCACAAAGATGAGGCCTGTGTCCCAGCAGTGGGAACGTTATATTTCTTCTTTCTTCTTCATGATGAGTTCCGCGTTTCCTATCCGACTACTCTGACAAATAAAACGGAAACATACTCAGAGGTCAACGTCTCTTTTAATGTACAGACATAATCTTGGTCAGATCATGTGAGGACCATGTATTGTCTGAAATTGATGGAGTGCAAACCATTGTCCGTTCTAGACTGCATACTGCTCAAACCATTGTCCACGTCTTTGCATACAGCACCCTAATTGAGAAACACACTATCAATCACAATCTGAATTATTTTGAAGGATATTACTAATCCATTGTTTCATATGTTCGAAAAATTTGTCTGCTCAACAACGTAAATAACGCAATGAATGTTGTTGGAATTTCAAAATGCGCTATTTCCACTGTTACGTAATCACCCCGCTGGTTTCCCGTTCTTCCTTTTCTTTGTGTCGCTTCAGGATAATTATTTAAATTTGGTTGGCTCAAAACTTTGCTAGTGCCTCGGCGTTGTCGGTGGCAGCGCAGAGGTCACTGGCTGCATGTTTTTGGGCACAAAGGGCAGGATAGGTTATATCTTAATATATATAATTCTTCTGTACGTGTGTTTGTCACCTAACTCCTAAACGGCTGGACCGATTTGGATGAAATTTTGTGTGTATATTTCAATGGATTCCTGGATGGTTTGAAAACACAATTGGGCCCGGTAGGTAGCGCTATTTTTCCGGGCAGGACGGCGTCTGCCGGGTCCGCTAGTACCTATATTATATATTTCTATTCATTCTCTATCAAATATTATACCGGTCATTTCGCTGTCACGGGCTGAAGGTTGTAGTTAAAACGAAATTGTGTCTACTCATGAATAAAAATCAAATCACCTGAAAATATGAAAGACGAAAATATCCAACACGCACGGTTTAGGAAGCAATCAATAAGGCGAAGTTCAGAGTTTCACCTTCGAGTCATGGCGGTCAAGAGTCAAGTGTAGTTGTCGACATAATCGGATCTCGTGGCCTTTGTGCCTTGGACTACTTTGTGGGTTTTCCTACTAGTACGATATTTTTTATTAGAGTTGTTTTTTTGGTATAGGAAAACAATTTGATAGGAATAAAACAGTTTTCGGTAGGATTTTTTGCTCTAAAAATAATGCGATGATAATTAAAGAAAGAAAAAGTGTTTATTGCGACTCGTACAGGAAGATCACAAACTAAACTAAATAAAAAATAATATAATTTAGTTTTTTATTTTTGATTTAGTTTAGTAGGAAAAACGACCACAAAGAAAAATGAAACAGAAAGTCCTATACGAAGCCAAAAGGCTCCGATCTCAGCATGATGTTGCGACGTTTAAAAAATAAATGTCACAGCGCCGGTATTAGTATAAATAGGTTTGTTTGTCACAGAAACTTGTGGATACAAAAAGATAATTAATTCTAATAATAAGGAAAAATAAAAACAAAATATATATAATTATATACCTATCTATAATCACGAGCACAAAGCAGTAATAGTCGACGGCTGCACGTCATGACGGTGACAACAAAAAACTTTTAAAAGCTTTTGCCCGCGGCTTCCCCCGCGTGGACGTCGGAAATTATTTCACGGGAACGTATTACCGGGATAAAAAGTATCCGATGTCCCAAAACAGGTCATAGTTTATCCGTGTCCCAAATTTCATTGAAATCTGTTCAGCCGTAAAGGCGTGAAAAGGTAAAAGACAGACAGAGTTACTTTCGCATTTATCCCACTAATCCTATACAACTATACAATATTATAAACGCGAAAGTTTGTATGGATGGATGGGTCGATGGATGGATGTTTGTTACTCTTTCACGCCAAAACTACTGCACGAATTTGGCACACAGATGGTTTATAACCAGGATTAACATATAGGATACTTTTTATCCCGATATTCCCACGGGATCGACAATTATGCAGGTGAAACCGCGGGGCGCTGCTAGTAATATTATAAAATAGTATAATGACCCAGTGGTAACGAACCCGACTTACGAGTTGTAAGTCGTGGGTTCGAACTCAGTCAAGGGTTTTACTTTGTGTAATTTATTTCATCACCACTACTCTTAAAACGGCCCGGTGAAGGAAAACATCATGTGGAAACCGGTATGACCTAGAACCAAAAAATCGAAGACATATTTGTGACATCTACCATCCCGCACTGGGCCCGTGTAGCGGATTACGGCCTACTCTCTCTCACAGAGAGGAGGCCTGTGTCCCGGCAGTGGGAACGTAACGTAACTAATTATGCTAAGACTTAATTAGTGGGGGAGTTTATGGCTACGGGAAATCACACAGGACACGTGGCTTGTACGTATGTTATAGGCTGATTATGCATATGCTTATGGAAGTATGGGTAGTATATTCAATAGTATTTATTTATTTCGTTTTTTTTTAATGCTTATTGTAAAGTTTCCTAAAAAAATCTAATTAGTCCGTCAGTTAGATTATCAAAAAATATTGAACCCCTATTTTTTCTTTTGTCAATTATATAAAAAATGATGAAGATATCGCCCGTTAAAGTTCCGCGTGACGTCATGACCCCCACTCCCAAATTTTGACGCGCTCTATCTTTGTCATTTGTTGTTTGATTGACAAAAGAAAAAATACGTGTCCATTATTTTTCGATAATCTAACTGACGGACTAAATATAATAATTTTTTTTTATCGAGGAAACTACCCTACTGATTTGATTTCACGAGTATTTTTAGAATATAGAATATCAAAACTGTATTTTAAGCGTATTGAATAATAACTACACTGTTATCAACATTATAATTATTTAATAATTAATTAATGTGTCAATTTTATTTTTAAACAATAGATAAGTCCAGTCTTTAAAGTATGTATGTAATCTTCTTTATCGTTCGTAATAATTGTCACTGCCCGTCGTTGTCATGCATTTGTCATATGTCAATTATGCTGTACTCTGAGTTAAAAGTAACATAGAGGAGGCATTAAAAGATAAACAAAGATACGCAATAAAAAGAAAATAAAAAAAGTTAAAGTTATTGGAATCAAATTTTTTATTTTCTTTTTATTGCGTACCTACCTTTGTTTAAAATCGACCATCAGAGTCCTAATGCAAATGACACCAGCAGTGCGATTCTGTAACCATCTCACCGTGAAAACTTAGGTGAAGTGAGCGTGGAGTGAGCTGTCATTCCAAATAATGCTAGGGATTCACACTACTGACAACTCACTTCACTTGAGTTTTCACGGTGAGATTTTTACAGAATCGACCGGCAGTCATGTGAACATCAGAAGGCCAATTCTCGTAATTTAAAACGTTCAAAATCTAGTCGCAGTCTCATCTCGGCGACAAACAAATGTCAAAAACTTGTCAAAATGTAGGGAAATTAGAGGTATTTTTGACAGATTGAGACTGAGATTAGACTGTGAATGTTCTTAAAAATACTAGAATTGCCCCTCTGCTTGAACTCAGACGCAGTCAAATGGCAACATAAAAAGCCTGCAACGGTAGGTTATTTTCAATCCAAAAGAGCGAATTGAAACCTGGCGCTAGCCCAACTATTTTAATTTCACCTCATATCTCCGCAACGTGCAAACGACATTCGTGTGGCTCACCAATTTTGTGGTTCACTGCACAATATTGAATCTAATGATAAATGATTTTTAATTTGTAAGTAGGTTTGTACAAACACTTTTACACGTCAATCATATTTTAAAACTAGATGAGGTCGGCGTTTTCTATCTGACTAGTCTGAGAAGAAAGGCCGAAACAAACTCAGAGGTCACAGTCTCTTCTAGAATCCATCTTTAACTGATCGGGCTAACATTTATACGGTTTAAATTAAAATTAAATACTATAAAAAACGTGCTGGTGTTTAGTAGTTGTAATACTATAATCAGAACAACCCAGAAATTGCAAATCAAAATGAGCTGCTCGTTATTCAGGGTGGCAGGGTCATCGACGCGCAACCATGGATTCAGTACATGATTCTGAACCCCTGCTTTGAAATTTTTCGTCGGTTATTAGTTGCTCCATATATTTTAGAAGAAGGTATTGCACTTTTCTGTGGAATAGCTATTTTTTTTAATAACCGACTAGAAATATCTACGCTAGGGGGAATGCTGAATTCATAGTTACAGGGTGCGCGTCGATGTTCGCGTAACTCGACAAAATACAACAAAATACAGGATGTATTTTGTCGAGTTATGCGAACATAAATGTATGAAGCAGTGATTCCAAGGTTTGTCCATGTAAAAGATCTTCATATTTATAAGTACAAGGACGCTTTTCAGGTTTTCAGTTATTGATAAATAAATGATTTATGTCTGTCAGTAGGTTTGCAGAAACACTTTTACACGTCAATCATATTTTAAAAACTAGATGAGGTCGGATATTTCACATACACCATATATAATGATCTGCAATCTCCTGACTTTATAGATACTTTATAATATGTTAAGCCGTTGGTCCCGGCCGCCAGCCCGAAAGTCAGACAACCAGTCTTACCAAGGGTTATCGTATTACCCAGTAACTGGGTTGTGGAGGTCAGATAGGCAGTCGCTTCATGTAAAATATTGGTATTCAGCTGCATCCGGTTAGACTAGAAGCCGACCCCAACATAGTTGGGAATAGGCTAGGCAGATGATGAATCTCCTGACTTTATACTGCAAAAAGTCATGAGGTGCAATTTTATTTTATTCGATTATAGGGTAACCTGGTCTAGGAGTACGCACTTAAGGTTCAAAATATTCTAAAAAAATAAAAATGAAGTCTAGGAAATCAACTAGGCGTTTATTACATCTACAATTTAAACATCTTTCATAAAGTAACATAAAAAAAAACAAAATTACGTTTTATCTCTCAAAATAACAAAAATAATCACAAATGGGAATTGCGTACTCTTACAAGTACTATTGTATAAGAGTACGCGGCTACGACGATAAGAGTACGCGGGTCGTGCATTACTTTTTTTTTACTTGCAGTGGTGGCAAATAAAATTTCCTTGACCCTCATTTACATATTATATTTTCATTTATATATTTGCAACGAATAAGAACAAAAAACACCAACGAAACGAACTTAAAAATAATTGCATGTAAGAGTACGCGCGTACTCTTATAAGGCACATAACTGCGTACTCGTATAACTGCGTACTCGTACACACTCTAGCCAAATCGTAAACGAGCGGAGTTCAACGCCATCTCTTGGCGTTGACCGGAATTACGCTCGCTGCATTCGTTAGGCATCGTCTTTGAAAACTCCACAGTTTACTTCGTTTTTACAAAATAATTGCATTCTAGTCTCAAAAATACTTTCAAAATGGTAAAAACATTTAAGATTTTGAGCAAAAAACTTTAAACTTACGTAATTTCTTTGTTTTCTTCCGGATTTGATTTTTTTTTCGCACAGCAGTTTTTATCACAGTTGACATCAAAATACGACTGAAGTTAGCCGCGCATCGTAAACAACTTCACGGCTTCTGGCGTTGCGTACTCTTATCGGATGCGTACTCCTAGACCAGGTTACCCTAACCGTATAAAATAATAAAATAAATTATAAATGATTTGTTTCAGTAAATAGGTCATAAAAAAACACTTTTACACGGCAAAAATCAATTAAGTTTTAAAACAAGATGAGGTCGGTATTTCCTATCTGACGACTCTGAGAAGAAACAACGATACAAACTCAGAATTATCAACAGAACAATACTGCAAAAGAAAGTGTTCTATTATTGTCGTGTGAAGGAAGCGTTAAGTAGGCGTGGGCAAACTGTCCCTAGAGTGCGCCGCGGTCTTTAAGCTCAATAAACGGATGTACGTGTTCGTAGCGGAGACAACGTACTTAGTTGCACAAACAACTAGGTATCTATGTATAGTGTAAATGTCTAGGTGTAGCATTAGTGCGACCAGCCGATCGATTCTGTAAAAATTTCACCGTGTAAAGTTAAGTGAAATGAACTTAGAGTGAGCTGTCAATAGGGTCAATCCCTTAGCATTAGTTGGAATGACAGCTCACTCCACGGTCACTTCACCTATGTTTTCACGGTGAGATGGTTACAGAATCCCACTGCAGGATGGGTAGGTAATAAATTTTAGGTGAAACAGCACTAACTGCAGTTTCACCAGGTGGGTTAAATTTATATGTACTAAGAGAATTGTAAGCATAAATCTAAAACATGTTCGATCGCAGTCCACTGCCGAATTTAGGTTTCTCCCAAACACCAATAATCAGCCTATAGTGTTCCCACTGCTGGGACAAACTCAAACTCAAACTCAAATAATTTATTTCAATTAAACCATTTACAGGCACTTTTGAATTGTCAAAATTAAATAGTCGGTCAGTTAGTCAGAAAGTTGAAGCTAGTCGCCCATTCCAAAAACGTAGATCTCTATGGAGAAGAACGGGCAAGAAACTCCACGGACACTCTTTTAAATCAAGATATTATTACAAAATCCTGGGTACATTATTCTTATTGCTTCTATATGTGAGAACAATGTAAAAAAAAGAAACAATACACAGGGACACAGGCCGCTACTCTGTGAGAGGGAGAATGTTGTAATCCACTATGCGTGCTCAGTCCGAGTTGGTAGATGTCTTCGAATTTTCGGTCCTAGAACATGCCGGTTTCTTCACGATGTTTTCCTTCACCCAAACACCTACTTCCACACAACACAATGGAATATAAAACATTTACATGCCACAATTAATCAGTGGTGGCCCAGTAGTAACGTGGCTGCGACTTACGACTTGTAGGTCGTGGTTCGAACCCAAGCAGGCAGTTTACTTTGTGCAAATTATTTCAACACCACTGCTCTCAAAACGGTGAAGGAAAACATCGTGAGGAAACCAGCCTGCTTAGAACAAAAAGTTGGAAGATTTGTGACATCCGCCAACCCGCACTGGGCCTCCGTGGTGGTTAATGGCTCACTCGCTCTCACTATGGGCTAATTATGCTAAATAAAAGTTCAGCTCTTCCGCTTAGCGTGCCGATGGCAATCTAGATAAAGTCTTGGCTGTGAGTTTGGCACCTTTAGTAGTGTCCGTCAGTTCCTGTAGCGTGCAGACAGCAGGACATTCTGGACGCCTTATTAAGTGTTCCATTGTTTGTGTTACAGCACCACATTTACATTCCAGAATGGATTCATCTGTGAATATCCACCTGAGCAGGTTTTCCTTGCTTCGGCTTACCTGGGTCTATTTAAAGACTTATAGGTCACTAGCTGCGCCCCGCGGTTTCACCCGCATAAGTATCGATCCCGTGGGAATATGGGGATAAAATGTATCCTATATGTTAATCCAGGTTATAAACTATATGTGTGCTAAATTTCATGCAAATCCGTTCAGTAGTTTTTGCGTGAAAGAGAAACAAACGGAGTCCATCCATCCATCCTCTCAAACTTTCACGTTTATAATATTAGTAGGAAGTAGCTAGGATTAATTCCTTCCATGCATTACTGATACAAAAATGTTCATATTATAAAAAGTCAATCAATCAACTCAACCTATTGCAGTCCACTGCGGGACATAGGCCTCTCCCAAGCTCCACCACAACACTCTGTCCTCCGCCTTCCGTATCCAGTCCGTCCTAGCAGGTCGTCCGTCTAGCTGGGGGGCGCCCCACACTACGCTTGCCGATACGCGGTCTCCACTCGACTCGTCTGCTCCACCGGCCATTGGTCCTTCGACAAACATTTGCTTACTCTGCAAGCTATGTCAGTAATTCCGGTTCTTTTTCGGATAATTTCATTCCTGATTTTATCCTTCAAAGAGACTCCGAGCATAGCTCGCTCCATAGCGCGCTGAGCGGCTTAAAAAGTAATATAGTAAAAAAAATAATATTCATGGAACACTTTTCTTTTTGTCCAAAGGCCTTTATAAACATGATGATACAAAAATGACAAGATCCTCAATTTGTTTTACATTATCCTAATGACATGTGCTCTGAACATAATCTGACACGTGCCTATACTTGACAAAGACATCATGTAACAAACGGCTCATTATTCCTTAAACGCAGACGTTTTTTCATCCATTATCCTGAACGGAAGATCTACCTATCTTAGGCCTGTTTTCCTTCGAGATGAAAAATTATTGCAGATTCATGCGTAAAACGTGAATTATGTTGTAGCGGTATCTACAACGCCACATGCGAACAACGCGTCATACTGACGTCACGCAAATCCTGCATCTCGCAAGCAGAGTTTACCGCGCAGTTAGCATAGATACAATTTCCCAATATCAATCGTTGGGCAATTGCCCGCCAGACACAACACCCGTCTGGTCGGAGGATCCTCCCTTTTCAATGGAGGTTGAGTGAACTTTACACCCTGTTCCTCATACCTCCCAAATGTCATGTATACTTAACATGACATAAAGATAGAAAAATGGTTTATTCTGCACAAATAAGTTTGAATACACACGAGCCACGCGCGTCAACGACAGTCACACAAACGGCACCTTGTCGAGGGCTACGGTTGCCTCTGCCGTAGACGCGTATCGCTCGTTTGTATTGCCCTTTAAGGCTTAATATTTCGCAAACGGATTCGATCCGATATTTTTTAATTCCATGGCATGTCCAACGCCACCCCACAGCATGGGATAAACCTACTTTACGCGTACGGGAGGTACCTACCCTAATTTTTTTTTTTTTAATTGAATTTAACCTTTTGTCGGTGCAGTTAATATGTATCAGGGATGTTGCGAATATTCGCATCTGCATCCGCATCCGCATAAAACGATGCGGAGCTGATGCGGATGCGGATGAGTAGCAGGTCGCGACAAGAAAGAAAGGTGAGTGGCGCGTGTCGACCGCGCGTGCTGGTTGACAAATAAGAAAGCAATAATTTTGTTTTGGATTTCGGTGAATCGTTGACGGAGACGCGCCTCGCTATTGTTTGTGTTGTGACAAGATCTGACGCGCACGTTTGTTGTTTTGTCGTAAATAGTCAATCTTAACTTTATTACTTTTGTTATTGTGCTTTTTGTTAAAAAGTGTCATCGCATACATGTAGCTGTATTGTTTACGTACGTAAGTACTACGTTAGGTAAAGTGAGTGCTACTTTTTTAATTCAAATTGACTTTTGTTAACCTATTGGACAAGTGAACTATGCCACCACCTACGCAAAGTGAAATTTAGACCTATTTCAACCCTGTTGAAAATGACCGGGATAAATCTCAGTGTAAAATATATAGTAAAACATATTTTCGACTCGATTTGTACAGATCCGCATCCGCGTCCGCGGATGTGAGCCTCTTAAAATCCGCTTTCGCATCCGCTTCCGCGGATGTGAAAAAATCTGCATCCGCAACATCCCTGATATGTATAACCATGCCAAATTACAGCTTTCTAGTACAAATAGTATCTGAGCCATGCCGTGGACAGACATACAGACGGACATGGGGAAACTGTAAAGGTTCTTTGTTGACTAAGGAACCCTAAAAACGTATTGAATATTAGATTTGTGTGTTATTTCCACATAGGAAGGTGCATTAATAGACTAAGTGCAATTTATGTAAGTACCTAAGTCCGGCGCACCCCTTGCTTTTAACTCCGCTTCCAGCCTCGTAAAATGCAATCTTTTTACCTTAACTAGACTAATTACTCTCATTATAAGTACGTTTCCTTTGGTTTATGAGAAAAAGGATGTTGCTTCTCCCTAGACTATAATTAAAATCGTAAACCTTAACACAAAGGGCCGTTTTTTAGGCGGGAAACCTGGCCTGAAGATGAGAAGGCCAATTCTCGTAATTTAAAACGCTCAAAAGCCTAATTTCGGCACCAAACACTGACTGTGAATGTTCTTAAAATTACGAGAATTGCCCCTATGATGTTATTGATCGTCAGAGGTTGCATCGAGGTAATTTTTACGCCTATATACATATTTTTACGTAAAATTATGTTTTAGAAAGCATCGATTTATACTTTTCCTTGTGAGGCTTCCATTTCAGCAAAATTAGAACTGAGACGAAGTTCTAAAAATATTTAAACAATATTCCCGTCTTTTGAACACAGTTGCAGAAACAGGGCTCATAGAAATATGCTGGTCATAGACATCTACCTAGCCTCTTTCCAACTACATATCTTGGTGTCGGCTTCCAGTCTAACCGGATTTAGAGGAATACCGGTATTATACATGGAGCGACTGCCTATCTGACCCCCACAACCCAGTTACTGAGTAACACAATACCCAGTTGTCAGACTTTCGTGCTTCTGACAACCCGTAACGACTGTCAGAGGTCTACAAATGGGCGGCGGGATCGTCCGAAAGGGTTACCGCTGCCCTGGAACATATAGGGCTAAGGAAGGAACACGGGTGGGTTTTAGTCAGTAAGAGTCTGACACTCCCTTCCGCTCCACCCAGAGCGGGAGGGGTCATTTGATGATTTCCCATTAAAAAAAAAAAAAAAACCAAGGGTTTAACGTGCTTTCTGAGGCACAGAGGGGTCTCGAATGTAATGGATGGTCACCCATCCACAGACCGGCCCGTGCGGCTGTTATTGTGTAGCCACAAAACCCTCATTGATTAAATACTACTGTAACTGCAAAACATGAACAATACAGCTGAATGTTCTGTAAACTTAGTTCCGGATTCTCGAGAACTTTAGTCTCCGGCTCCAGTGGGCACTAATTAGTTTAGTAAAGGGTATTATTAATTCTCCTATCGTTTCCCTGAAGACGTCTCCTCAAGTTCCAGCGTAGTTCCATTAAGTGAGGCTTTGATCTCCACCGGTTGGTTTGTGGTTGAAGGTCTACCGGAATCTCATGGCAAATGGGGAAATAAAAATTTGTTGTGTGCAATACTGGGGAAATTGGATTAAACGATCTTGATACTGTTTAATTTTTATTTATGTTAGTATTAATGAACATGAAGTTTATTAGGTATGTGTATGAAGAATGTTGTTATACATCGGGTTCTTAACATAGGAAAATATGTCATAAAAATATATAAATAAATAAATATATTACTTTATGTACTAATTTAATACATATAATTTAAATCATATCTACTAATAACTTAACACCTCATTCACTTTAAAATCAAAGGTTGAGTTTGATTTACGCCTTCTTCTCCCCTTATTTTACGATACACATTGAAAACTATATTTCTCGCTTGAGATCGAAGTGGATTTTTCGACTTTTTCACAAAAACAACAAATTATCAAGAAGATATCACAAAATCTCAGCAGCGATTGCCAAATCTCGTATTATTTTGATTTGACAGGTGACAATTGACATTGCCATTTGAAAATCACAAATTTTTATTTATTTTTTAAGCCATGAGATTCTGGTAGACCTATAATTTAATCAAGAAAAAAGGAAAATGTTATAACTTGCCTTTGAACGTACGTAGTAACAAAGGTTGAGACTGTAATGACATTTTCTTGAAAGTATTGGTAAACTACGACGTTTTTATAAGACTGACACACGGGCTTCTGATCAGGAATAAAAATATCGCGGCGGGATTTTATCGCGCACTGGATTTTCAACTCTCGGTTTTGAGCCGAGCGTTTGTGATCCAGTGTGCTGGCGTCTGTACATATTTATTATTTTAACTATCCTCGCTCCACCTCGTCATTTCAGTCAAATATCTGATTATTAGTATTGCAGTGGTACATGATGGTATAAAATAAAAATAAATATGTTGTGTCACTATGTGTTGCCTTGCAAGGCGTACAAATATTGCTCACCCATCAGATAATGGGTGTACAGGAAGGCCTATATATATAATTATAAAAATACTGTTAAATAACAGTTTTAAATTTTAAACATAAACAAAGAAACTTTGCACAAAACATAAACAAAGAAAATAGCACAAAATTATAAAACAAATATTACACAAAAAACTATTAAACAAATATTATAAACTACACTTATGGACTAAAGTAACAAATTAGGCATTTAATAAATCTGAGAAAATGGTATTACGGATTTTATATTTCGCCTAAATATTCATTAATCGTACCTATATTTTCATTTCGTTATTATCAAGGCCCTTGAGACAATACCTAGAATAAATCGAATAGGCCACAGAAAAAGGCCTTCAGACTATTTTAATAGAAGCCAAATCTGTTATTATTGTAATTATTTAGGCTCTGTCTAGACAAGTGTAACGAAGTGCTTGCCAAACCGTTTTGATAGACAATGATTCAGGTTGCCGTCGTATCGAATCTCTTTACGTAATTACGATAGGAGGTTTTTTTACCCAATACAATTAGGCACTACGTTACGGGTCGCCAGAAGCCCGAAAGTCTGACAACCAATCTTACAAAGGGGTATCGTATTACCCAGTAACTGGGTTGTGGAGGTCAGATAGGCAATCGCTCCATGTAAAATACTGGTACTCAGCTGCATCCGGAAGCCGATCCCAACATAGTTGGAAAAAGGCAGGCAGATAATGATGACAATTAGAGATTGAATTTGACGGCACGGTTGGCGCAGTGGTTAAGCGATTGACTGCTGCGCTGCGTGTCGCGGGTTCGATTCCCGCACGGAACAAATATTTGTATGAACTATAATTAGTTGTTCCGGGCCTGGCTGTTTGTGTATGTGAGTTTATATGTATGTAAACGCACCCATGACACAGGAGAAATTCCTAGTGTGGGGCACCCTGTACACGGCACGGTTTCTTTACGGTACGGCGTATAAATCGCGCCGTAGAAAAAACTTGTCCGTCAACAAGCTTCTATAGTGATCCATATAACACAGACGAAGGTTTTTGGAGTAAGAGAATTTCGGTAAGTGCTGCATTCGCATAATTTGAATAAATCAGTATTTTATTCGATTCGGATTTACAGACAAAAAGTACCATCGATATATACGGGTATTCAGCTTCATCCGGTTAGACTGATAGCCGACCCCAACATAGTTGGGAGAAGGCAGACGATGATTTCAACTAGTATAAGTAGGTACTATGTCTACAAATTTATTTTTTTTATGGTCAAAATGTAATTTCACAGCAATTACAGCCATAACTTTAGCCACAAAACAATTTATAGTGGATCAAGATTTATGAGCACGTAATAAAGCCCACACGTCAGAGCTCCACCATTAATCAAGACGCAAGGCAGCATGGTGGCATCCATTTTATTACTATACAAGACAATGTATATATGTATATATAATATATGTATATATTTCTATTCAGTTAATGAATTTTTTAACTATAAATATTAACATTACATTTTTGTCAATATTTTGTGTGTATATGTCTTTGTGTGTGCCTATTGACTTGTAGTTTTTTTTTTTTCTTTGATATATCTTTTTAAATTTTGAATATAAATTTTGACAATAAATTTCTATCAATACTTTGTGTGTGTATACCTATGTCTTTGTGTATATCTATTGACTTGTATTATTTTTTGTTTATTTAGTATTTTTTTTTCATAAGTACCTATATCATTTTTTTTCATTTTAAAAAATATAAATTTTGACATTATATGTTATCAATAATTGGCCACTTTGACATTGTAACTTAATTTTTAATATTTCTACGCCGGCAACGGTAGTGTATGTGAAACTGATTAATATTAAGACCTTAATGTACCATATACTCAGAAATAAATTATTATTATTATTATTATATCATAATACAAACTACATCATTTTTAGTCTGGATTTGTGACTGGACGATGCCCCCTATCGCCCCCTATCCATAATCAGCCTATAATGTTCCCACTGCTGGGACACAGGCCTCCTCTCAGTGAGAGGGAGTGGACCTTAATCCACCACGCGGTTTGGTAGATTTTTTTTTTTAAACTTTGCCCAACACTACGAATTTCTCCTGTATTGTAGGTGCGTTTAAACTCACATACACAAACAGCTAGACCCGGAACAACTACTTGCGCGATACGCAGCGCAGCAGTCAATCGCTTGACCACTACGCCAACCGTGCCGTATATGTCACATGCCTTCGATTTTTTTTGGGTTCTAGGACATGTCGGTTTCCTCACGATGTTTTCCTTCACCGTTTTGAGAGCAGTGGTCTCCCCTATTACATGAGACTTAATGAAAATAAGTGGCGAAATGTGGTGTGTACTATAGTACATCTAGTGTGTGCGATAGCACTAGGAAGTGGTGAAGGGCGGGCGTTTTTGGGGGACTGTCTTTTGTAATTTTGACGATCAAAAGGTGCTGATTCTCAGCCTTATTTGAATAAATGACGTTTGATTTGGATCTCTGTCTAGCCCTTAGGAGCAAACAGGCATGAAGGTATCTTATGTATATCTTGAATTGTATTTTTAATATGATACAGGGTGGCAGGGACATTGACGCGCAAAGTGAAACCATGAATTCAGCACAGTATTCTCGATCACTAGGGTAGAAATTTTTCTTCGGTCATCTGCTGTTTCATAGAAACGTGCAATACCCCCGAGGTCAAAATGTATGGCAGAGCTATTTTTTAGGGTTCCGTACATCAACAGGAAAAACGGAACCCTTATAAGATCACTTCGTTGTCTATCCGTCTGTCAAGACCCATTTTCTCAGGAACGCGTGGAGTTATCAAGTGTAGTGTTATTAATAGCGAATACTCTGGGCTGCAATCCCTTGAAGCAGTGAAAGATCAAACTTCAAAGCCAACGCAATCAAAAGATACGGGCGTTTATGTTCCGTTTATGCCGCATATTTTGACACTCGCAAGGGAATCCTATAAGGTACGTTGATCTAGAATCACGAATAAGAATACTTCACTTCTGTCCTGATAACATCTTTCTGCAAGGAGTAATGTCTTGCGATCACCATTTTGTCCGCCAAACGAGGTTGTTCTGACTGCCCCACTTTCCTACCATTTGATATAGAGGTCTAATGCTAAACAAAAACGAATCGTTTTTCTTACCAACGGTAGCATTTTTTATTGCCAAACTGGGCTGGAAAACAAATAGATTCGTAAGCAAATTTTACCTCTGATAGCTACTTCCATATGGGAGGGTCTACTATGCAAAGCTATGAGGTATTTCCTTCATTATTGGTTAAGATCCAAGAGTCTTAATTTCAAACAATAACGGTCCGTAATTTATAGGAATCGGTCATAAGACCGACCCGTCGTGCATTCACCCCTCGCGAGATATAGGGCATTTTATTTTGAATTTATCGCTAACATAAATTAACCTAATTTAACAACGTATATTCCCGACCTACAAACCATTTTTACATATTATATCACTCCATATTTCGCTCGTATTAACCCTATTACCATAGACTATTAATGTGGTTACTGTATTTTTTTTTGGCAAGCGTATCCGACCTAGTATGCCTCTACTGTCAACTTGCCGCCGACGAGACGCCATATTACATCATGGCTGACGTCATAAAAGACATAACGTACTGGATTTTTGAGCGTTATGCAGTATGGAATGAAATTTTATTGACAGGAATTAGGTTATGGCAAGTCGTTCGAAAGTTTAGGTTTTAAATGGCTATGAGTTTATTGTTTTCTTTTTGTAATATTTTAATGGGTACTCAATGGTTTATGGTTTCGTTGATCTAGATGTCGCAAGCGCTAATGCTTAGCATAAGGTCCTGGGTTCAATTCCTAGGTCGCGCAAAGTGTTATTGGATTTTTCTATCAGTAGAAGCCCGGCGCGTGGATTTGTGCTCGTTTTATAGCAATAAGCTCGCCCCCTATAACATGGGACTTATACATAACTGGCGTAATGTGGGTGTACTATACGTACACCTCTGCCTCACCTTCGGGCCAATACAGGCGTGATATTATGTTATGTCAACGGTTTACGAAAATGATACGAAGTACTTTTTATAAACATTTTAACAACATGGAATCCTACCGACAACCTTTTTTCAAGGGCTATTTTTTATGCCAATTTTCTTTATAAATGTTAGCCTATTACTGTCCCACTGCAGGGAAGACCTCTTCTTAAACAAAGAAGGCACGAGTATTTATTGGTAGTGAATGGTTTTGTATAAGTAGTCTACATAAAGATAAGTACTAACAATACTAACATAATTGTAAGCTAATATACTAACAAGATATGGATTTCAATTATCTGAAATAAATTATTCTATTCTACTCGTATTGATCACCACGCTTGATAAAATAGAGCTAATATTAAAATATATTTCGTCGCATACTTAATTCTCAATTTTTTTTTATGTAATGATAATAAAAGGCAACAAAATCAAAATCTAAAAATTATGCCACTGAACCGTGCATTTATTTTTTAATTAAATTAAAACTGCAAAATTACTTTTTCATCCCACCATCTCGGAAAGAGTATTTTTAATCTTCAATATCTGAGTGGAAAAGCCGTTTTTATTCTCTAGAGGATAAAATAAATTGAATTTAGAACATCGTGTGCACTAAGTTTGTGAATTAAAAAAAACATTAAACCTATTTATTTACTGCTACCTCTATGGTGCCGAATATATCATACAACTTTTTTTTAATTTGTTAAAAACTCAGACTCGGAACCTTCTTGGTGTTCTTTTTTCAATTTGCTTTGTACGCGATTCTTTACGCGGCATTTTTTCACGTCATTGTTAAACCTTATATTAAAAACAAGAAACTTGAAAACAAGTGAAAAAACTAAAATGAGTGATTCTAGCGACGAGGAAGTTTGCTTGACGCCAACAGAATTGACTGAAACTGTTAATAATGCGCAAATGAGCTTTCTCCCTCAACAATCACGCGAGAAGTATTTAAAACAGTACGATATGTTCAACACGTGGCGACTAGCAAAAGGAGCCAAAACTTTCTCAGAAAACGTTTTTTTTTTAAATTTGCTACCTACCGCGCCATAAGAGGCAAGAGCCAGGGTAGCCCGCGAAATTAAAATTTTCTTACGGTGTTTGCAATTTGCAGGCAGTGTCAGTTTGTATGTCGATTATAATATGATTCGCGAGCGTAACAAGTATGTATTTACAAAATTTCTGATTATAAAAAGGGGAAAAAAGTATTTAATAAAATTAAAATCATCAATATAACCCTCCATGTTCATATAATCCTATTGAACGACTATTCCATGATCGTTTGTTTGAACGCGCTAATTTCTGGAACTACAAGTGTGATTCAAAAAAAAAATTTTCATTTTATAGCCTAAGTCTTGAAAAAGGCTATAGGCTACTTAACATCACGCTTGTAACCCTTATGAGCCGAGCAAAAATAAAATAATCAGAAAGAACGGTAAGCGAAAACGAAGTAATAGCATAGGCAGCCGATGCGATGCGACGGGGAGGGTCGGGGAAACAAGAACAGCAGTGCGATTCTGTAACCATCTCACCGTGAAAACTTAGGTGAAGTGAGCGTGGAGTGAGCTGTCATTCCAAACAATGCTAAGGGATTGACACTATTGACAGCTCACTCTAAGCTCACTTCACTTAACTTTTCACGGTGAGATTTTTACTGAATCGATCGGCTGAAGCTGGTCAATTAATAGGATTAGGTATGTTGTGAACTTAACACGCCACGTCACGTAACTTGCCACGTCCAGGGCGCGGCCCTGACATGTGTGGATAGACCCTTAGATAGAGAAGGTCACACAGCTATGAGTGACAAGGACGACACTCTACAAAGCCTGCTCTAAAGCCCAAAGTGCCAGATTAACAGCAGAGCACTGAACGACACAAACACTAAATATTTACGCCTCGTAATGGACGGGGTGGTACGGCAGCCATGTCCGACGTTGTCTGTTCGTCCGGAAATAAACCGATTTGGCGTTCGCCGTGTCAATATTATGTCATGTCGGTGGGAAGGTGGGATCAATGTGGGATAGACTGTTCTGCCGTGTGCTGAAGTGAAGTGTGCTGTCATTCCATTCATTCATTTTTCTATTCGGTACAACCTTGAGACGCACACCGCGCTTTGTACATTCGTTATTTCGATTCAGTGTCATATGTCTTCATAGTGTCTCTTAATTTCTTTTATATATATGTTTGCATATTTTTTTTATGTTGACACCTTGTTTTTATATATTCACTAGCTGCGCCCCGCGATTTCACCCGCATAAGTTTCGATCCCGTGGGAATATCGGGATAAAAAGTATCCTATATGTTAATCCTGGTTATAAACCATCTGTGTGCCCATCCAAATCCGTTCAGTAGTTTTTGCGTGAAAGAGTAACAAACATCCATCCATCCAGCGATCCATACAAACTTTCACGTTTATAATATTAGTAGGATGTATGTAAGTTAGCATGTAATTGTGCTTTTGTGTGTTGTGCTAAGTCTTTTGTGTAAACTGAATAAATGGTATATCTATCTATACTTATAATTAATGTATGCGAAATATTATAAAGCATTTTAAAAGAGTAACAGTGGAGTTTCTTGCCCATTCTTCTCCATAAGAAGACTGCTCGCACCTTTTGGAAGGGTCGACTCCTCACACTAATATTATAAAGGCGAAAGTTTGTGAGTGAGTGGTGTGTGTGTGTTTGTATGTTTGTTACTTCTTCACGCTCAAACGTCTGGACCAATTTTGATGAAATTTGGTATGGACGTAGCTGACACCCTGGATTAACACATAGAATACGTTTTATCTCGATATTCCCACGGGATCGAAACTTTGCGAGTGAAACCGCGGGGCGCACATAGATATTATATGATGTGTATTGGTTTGTACTTGCTGGCTGGCCGGAGAAGTGGAAGACGACCTAAGCTCAGATGTTTGGATGGCGTAAACCAAGATTTAAGAGCTGTTGGAATGACTTACTGGAGAGAAAAGCCGGTCACGTTGGAGAAATATACCTGATCAGGCTAAGGCCCACCCGCGGTTGTAAAGCCATACATGATGATGATGATGAGGGTTTAACGACCCACAGATGACAGCTGCAGCTTTCGAAGTCGTCAACATAGTCAAGATAATTTTAACGATGTCAAAATCGTGAAAAAGTGCTTGACACAGTTTCGGCACTCACTCGTTTGAGCTTCCTTTCAATTCACTCTGATTTCAGCGTGCTTGTCAAAAAGAATCTTAAGTTCCAGCGCAGGTTTCGGATAGTACTATATAATAACGTAACATAACATCACGCCGGAATTCCTCGTAGGGTTAGGTAGAAGTTTACCTATAGTACAGTCACGAGCAAAAGTATGTATACACACGGCTTTACTCAAAAGCGATTTCCTCCTTTATTTTTTAATGAAATTTTATGTTGTTCCGAACATAGCATTTTCGAACCCATAGATTTATATAATGTGTCGTATTTCAACGTTGCATTCGTCATTTCACAAAAAAAACGCAATTAAAAGTTGCCAACTGTTAACATATTGGCAGTGGCGTGCACAGAGTTTTTAGACAGGGTAGGCAGAAAATTTTAAAAGCCAAAATACTTACTGCATGTTGGTTTTGGTTCGTGTCTTGTCGATTAAATAATGATGTAGGTAATAGCCACCTCAAATATACATACATTGACTGATTTTATAGACATATCAATTTACGGATATTCGAAGTGGCCTTTCGGCGCGTTTGTTGGAGGTTCAGTATTTGTGATAGCAGTGAAATGGTGGTGGTGTGAGTATAGGTACGGATGGATCTATAAAGCCTCCTTCAAACTTAAATGAAACAATGCTACCTACTTTTAAAATTGTTGTTTAACTAATTTCGGTTCGGAAAACATCGGATAATTTCGTAATTTGTCGTGTTGTAAAAAAGACACTGTCTATTCTGTACGGTTGTGTGCGTTATTGTGACATTGTGTGCCACGTATTTATAGGAACGCACACCTATTCAATCCGCATGACCACGAGAGCACACATATAAACATTTAGACCCGAATAGTTTGTGTCTTTCCCGAGGCACTCCTGGTACTCAGCGTAGGTAGCGGCGCTAGTGCCGCGCAATGCCACAATACTGAACGAGCTTGCTTGGAGCGACTGTTTATGATTTTTTTGTTTATTGTTAGTAAGTAGGTACTCGTCGTACTCGTAGATAAAATAATAATAGATATCAGAACAAGATTATACTGAGTTAGGTAGGGTAGGCAGTGTCTTTCTGTCTTTATGAAACGCACGCCACTGCATATTGGTGCTCGTGACTGTACACCCACATTTCGCCAGTGATATTTAGGTCCCATGTAATAAGGGGCGAGCTTATTGCGATCATCCGGGCACAACTCTAGTATCCGGGCTATTTATTTATCAATTTATTTCAGGCATCAAGGCCCATATAAAACACATACAATACAATATTAATATAACTTAAAAATACTATAAATACATACAACATTATAATCACACTAAAAATTAACTAAGGCACACAAAGTGTCTGCGTCGTGTTTCTCTGACTGGTGTCATATAGTCACGAAACCGGCGGTACACCAGCGAGAACTCTTCCTTGAGGAACTTCTCGAGATGATGTGTCGGAACACGCACCACGAACGACTTGAAGTGTTGTGACGCGACTCCAACTTCTCGATCTTCTTTTCGGCTATAAAGCTATATATGTAGTACGTGGTTTAAATGTGCTGAACGCGGTGAAAATCGCCCTCAGAAACAACAAGGCGTTATTAAGGTCAAATAAGGAACATGACGTGAAATCCGCCATCTTGTCCGATCGTTCGGAAGTTCCCGGACGTCTGTTGCCTGATACAACAATAACTCGCTACAAAGGTGCGGTAGGATTTCAGCACATTATATGGTACGCTACAAAGAACCTAACAAATAATCGCGACATATTCGCCAAAAATGTAAACAAATATGAGTTTATGGAAAAATAACTGTAATTCCTACATAATAAAGTTTAGTTTACGCTACAACTTTAAACATTTTAATAGTGCTAGTCACTCTAAAATCAACTTAATTGTCATTAAAATAAAGTTGATATTTGTTTAACTTGAAATAACGTCAATTTGAAACATAAATAAAATTTGAAGTTTTATTATTTTGATGAATAGTTATTGGTATTGTCAGCCTGAATTATCCCACTGCTGGACAAAGGCCTCTCCCCATGACTTCCAGCTCTTTAAATCCAGGGCTAAAGTGGACCACTGGTCGTTTGTTTCGTCTGGCTCATTCCGCCATCATGTACGGGGTCCGCTGAGACGTCTTCTAGTTCTAGTTGTGTCAGGGCTCCACGTAGTGGTTAATATTGCAAGGGAACCAACATCGATACTGTAATTATTTTCTTCCGATTTATCTAAAGACACGGTGAGCGATCGCCTGCTGCGCTGCGTGTCGCGGGTTCGATTCCCGTACAGAACAAAATATTCCTATTGCCTACAGGTAGTAGTTCCAGGTCTGGCTGTTTGTGTATGTGAGTTTAAATGTTTGTAAACGCACCCACGATACAGGAGAGATTCCCAGAGTGGGGAAACGTTTTTCTTAAAAAAAAATGTAGGAAATATTTCAGTACAAATTAAAATAATTGAGAAGTTGTTTCTTTAGCAGCAAGACAGCTTAGGCTGATGAAATAATTAATTTTTTTCGTTAACATACACGACCCACCCAATAGGCTCCGGCCACCATTACATGGGACTTTTACAGACCGTGATGAGTATCAGACTATCAAAACACGATAACACAAAAGAAAACAGATTTTCCAACTCATACTTTAAGTAACAAGACTAAAATCGGTCGTTGACCTCAAAACAATCAAATAATTTATTATTTTATCATACGATACCCACATCGACAGAGGTTCGCTAGGTAATTTAATTTGACACTGTATATGTATACTTAGGTACACCACTGCCTAACCCTTTGCAGAATACGGGCGTGATGGTGATGTAATGTATGGACTACAAAATATATTTAATTTTGAAGAACTGTGCATATTTTTCGTCAAAATAAGTGTTTAATGTCTCCCTCGGTACTTTACGAAAATAAAATCACACCAATTCCAAACCTTTCTAAAAAAATCATTATAGAAATTATGTTAATATTTCAGGATTGTATATTTTATCTCTCTATGTCTATTTAATGAAGGACATTTAAAGCCCATAATAAATATTATCAAACAAAAAAGGGTGCTGTCATTTGTACCAGTCAGAAGTGTCAGAGCTGCAATCTGGGGCAGTTAATTACAACCTTTTCTTTTAATAACCCCAATTTGAAAACTGCCAACATTTCGCTACTTTACTTTGCATCAAGGTATTTTAAAATGAACTGGCTTGATATATTTATGTATGGTTTCAATTTGTTTTTGTAAAATCACTAAATAGCAATAATCTATAATACAATCTTAGTATGTATAAACAAACATCTCTTCTTAGCGTGTCGATAGCAATGTAAATGGACTCTGCCCAGAATTCAGCTACTTGAATTTTAATTCTTACGGAAAAACATCCTGAGGAAACCTGGAATTTAGTTCATAACAGTCTGAAATCGCCAACCCATCTTGAGCAAGCGTGGTGATCATTTCTCGTCTCTTCTTTGTATGCCTTCTCCGTCTTTGCCCTGCAGTGAGACAATAATAGGGTACAGCCCGGCCGACGAGAGAACGCAGTCCTGATACCTGTCAGTGCGACGATTCTTTCTAGTAGTTAATAAAGATCAAATTCGCAAAACACGTATTCGTTTGTGTGAAACTGACAGGTATCCAGAACGCATTCTCTCAACGGCTGGACTATAGTAATATAACCTTTCTAGGTGTAACAGTTAGCTTAGCGGCCAATGATTCCTGTACTAGAAAATCCAACTCGTGAAATCCAAACTTCGGATATTTGAAACCGGGCATTTAAACCTTCGAACATGGATCCACGCGAGACACATGGCTTTTAATTGTTTCTGTAATTACGGCATTCAAACTGTTAACAAACAAAATATCATTTAACTAACACAATATTCATTGAATACTAATCAATCTCACTAATTAAAGTGTATTTAGCCAACCAAACAAACTGCTTTACCTGTTTCAATACAATTGGTTTGTGGGTCAACGATCGATTGCTTCCGCTTCGAAGTTAATACAGTTTTAATCAACGACACAATTGTTGCTTATTTCCGTGTTCAATATTCATTCGCGGTTTTATGTCAGGAATGTATGTATATACTTTCGTTGATTATTATATATTATTAGTTATTGTCGTTTTCAATATTTCAAACACATTGGGCTGGCCATGTTTGTTGAAAATCCCGGAGTGGAGACCGCGTACGCTTGCTTATAATGATGATGACGGCACGGTTGGCGCAGTGGTTAAGCGATTGACTGCTGCGCTGCGTGTCGCGGGTTCGATTCCCGCACGGAACAAATATTTGTATGACCTACATGTATTTGTTCCGAGCCTGGGTGTTTTTCTATCTATAATATGTATGTATTTACAAAAAAAAAATTGTATATAAGTAGTTTATCAGCCATCTTGTTACCATAACACAAGCATTAGGTTGCTTAGCTTGGGACAAATGGTGCTGTGTGAAATGTTCAGGGATATTATTATAAGCAAGCGTAACGTGTGACGCCCCCCAGCTAGATGGACCGACGACCTCAAGAAAGTGCCTGGGACACACTGGATGCGGAAGGCGGAGGACAGGGTGCTGTGGAAGCATGGGAGAAGCCTATGTTCAGTAATGGACTTGCAATAGGCTGATTTGATTGAATTATATTATCTATCTTGTTTAATCATTCAATTCCATTGAAAATGGTTGAGCTGCATGATGCTGATCCATGCATCATGTTCGTGTACGGGCGTCGTCTGTTGGGACAGAACAGTCTTTTATCTGCCACGGTTTATTTTAATTACTACATTATTATGTAATTGTTTTTACTTTTCCAGATTTTTGCTAAGCACCCAGTTTAAATGTTTGTAAACGCACCCACGATACAGGAGTAATTCCTAGTGTGGGGCAACGTTTTTTTTTTTAATAGAAATAAATAAGAAATAATTACCCGTGATAAAGCCATTTCATACAACAAAGAATGACAGTTGTGATTTAAATATACGGACAATTTAAGTTGGTAGTCAATTTTTTTATATATTGGTCTATCTACAATCGTTATACTGTCCAACCTATTAACACAAGCAAGCATACAAGCCAAGTGCACAATATTAAGCGAAAGACACACCATGAGAACAGCCGATCGATTCTGTAAAAATCTCACCGTAAAAAGTTAGGTGAAGTGAGCTTAGAGTAAGCTGTCAGTAGTGCCAATCCCTAGCATTAGTTGGAATGACAGCTTACTCCACGCTCACTTCACCTAAGTTTTCACGGTGAGATGGTTACAGAATCGCACTGCTGTGGTGGCCCAGAGGTAGCGGCTCCGACTTACGAATTGTAGACCATAAGTTCCGACTCAGGCAGGCCCTTTACTTTGTATACATAATTTTATCACCACTGCTCTCAAAACGGTGAAGGAAAATATCGTGAGAAAACTGGCATGTCCTAGAACAAAAAATTCTAAGACATGTGACATCTACCAACCCGCACTGGGCCCGCGTGGTACATTACAGCCCACTCCCACGCGAAGAGAGGAGGCCCGTTGCCCATAATTGGAAGCGTTATAGGCTGCTTATGTCACAGCATGCAAAAACAAAACTAATTTCACTGAATTTACATAAGAAAAATCTCAGTACAACAGCAGCTTAGAGCCTGGATTTCAGCCACTTCTTCACCTATGACTAACAACTAAACTGCCGACATGCAGAAGCACTCTCAAGAGAAATCACCTCTGCCCAATCCTTCACGTAATGCAGCCGTGATGTAGATTAAATAAATACGACAACACTATCTAGATTCTCAAGGAATGAATGCAGTAAGCGTAGCTCCAGTAAGATGTACTCTGCTACGTGCGCGTAGCGACGTGCTACGAACGCTACGAAACATATTTAGTTCGTAGCAAGGGTCTACGTGAACCAATTTAAACCATTTACGTGAATCATTAATTTTGGTTTATTTCTACTTACCACTCACTACTACTTGTTTATAAGTCCCAGTTTGATTTTACAAATAAAAGCATTTTTTAATACTGAAAAAATTCGAGAAAAACAATGTTGTATAAAATTCCTTGTTTTTCATAACAGTCACTTTAATAAACCAACAAAATCAGTTAATCGAGCGCTCTAATATTTAAAACCACTCACACAAATTCAAAAATATCTTGCCAACAAAAGTAAGCAACGAAATTTTTTTCCTGTTACTTGATATTTTATGTAAGGTGCTTGTAATCTGTTTATCTTACCCTCGGGACCCTTACAAAATACTTGAAACTACCCTACAACTATATAAAAAGAGCAAAAGGTTAACTATGCACTTTGGAATGTATTCTCTCAGACTACACTTTACATTTTTTAAGGGTTGATTTTCTCAAAGTGATTTATTTCAATAGGCACATAAAAGCCAAAGTGTACTAGGTTAAGGTTTCTATGGGTCTATGCCACCCGAAATAAAGTTATTATTATTATTAAAGCCACTTTTGAACGTCAAAAATTACATTAAAAAAATAAAATTGATTCTAGTCGCCTCTTCCAAAAGGCAGTTTTCGTATGCAGAAGAATGGCCAGGAAACTCTACCGTTACACTTTTAAAATGTTTTCCAATATTTTCATACATTAATTATATATTTATATATGAAGACGATGCACCTAAAATAAAATTACTATACCACAATAGGTAAAAGAATTAAAATGGATTAATGAAACATATAAATTAACTATGTGATAGATACATGGTGCTCATATATTTACAAGCATTCTAAAAGTAGAGGATTTTTATAAAAAAAATAAATAAATAAAAAGTAATAAGTCCGGGTGTGACTTTAAGTAATAACAGAATGTAAATCAATGTAAAAAAAATAAAAAAATTATACAAGTTTGTGTGCTCTTTTTTTTATTTGTAATATCCTTGTTTACAAAGTGTAATTTTAATATAAGTTTTTTTTTTCTTTCATTTAATTGCAATATTTCACAAGGTATTTTGTTGTAACATTTAACACAGTACCCTATACTGGCTTAAGTACCCAGTATAAAAGATGATGAAAGATGTACTTTAGATAATCTGAAAAAAAGGTTGATCTAATTTATCTTTATTTCTAGTATTAAAATTATGTCTATCACTTATTTTATTAAAAGATGTTGATTTTTTCTTACATACATAATATTTTCATAAATGAATTGGCCAGGTACCGTCATAATATTAACCATTTTAAATAGTTCCCTAAGATATTCGCGGCGACGTAGATTGTAAATGGCTCTGACAGCTCTCTTTTGTAAAATAAAAATGGATTCAATGTCAGCAGCCCGACCCCACAGTAAAATGCTTTCAAAATCAAAATCTCATTTATTCAAATTAGGCTGAGAATCAGTACTTTTTGAACGTCAAAATTACAAAAGACAGTCCCCCAAAAACGCCCGTCCTTCACAAAATACTGTGAAAGTAACTAAAATAGACATACTTTAAGACATAATACTGTGGAAGTAACTAAAATAGACTAAACACGCGGTTTTTACATCTGTTAACTGTCTTATCTTTCTAACAGCATATGCCGCCGAGCTTAGCCGCCCCGCAATAGATGTTATATGAGGTCCCTATTGTAATTTCTCGTCTAGCGTGATTCCTATGAAAACTGTCTGATTAACAAATTCTAGTTTTTGGCCATTCAATATGATGTCACATTCGCTACTTATAACATTGGGCAATTTAAATCGAATGCATTTGGTTTTATTTCATTAAGTACTCAATTATTGACCGTAAACCAATCTTGGACCTGAAGAATAGAGTTATTTACGTCGTCAAGATTTTGTGACCGTCGGTCTATTTTAAAGATCAATGATGTGTCATCTGCAAATAACACCATCTTCGGTTGATTTTTAAGTAATTGGGGTAAATGATTAATATAAATTAAAAAGAGGAATGGACCCAATATCGCACCTTGAGGAACGCCCATTGTCATCCCAATGATTTTACGCCGTTTACTTGGACTTTAACCTTTCTATCTTTCAGGTATGATCTTAACAAGTCAAGTGCTGTTTTCCTAATCCCATAGTGCTCGAGTTTCGTCAGAAGTGTTTCATGGTTTACGCAATCGAACGCCTTAGAGAGTTTGCATTTAAATTATTCCTCCGATAAAATTATCTGGTGTTGGAAAAGTCAGCCCTTAGGGCTGACTTCATCTGCTACCTTTATTCGAGGAATAATTTTGAAAATTTGACAGTTGTTTTTCGAACATCTGAAGCAATGGATTAGTAATATTCCTTCAAAATTATTCAGATTTTGATTCATAGTGTGTTACGCAATTAGGGTACAGGACCATACCTGAGAACCTTCTGGTTATGGAGACATTGAAGGTTCCAACACCGATTTTTAACTACAACACTAAAAGTAATTAATAATTTTCCCAGCAATCATTTTTGCTCAGTGTTACTTTTGATGTTCAGAATGCATAGATGATGGTGGCTATGTGTTGGGTCTTTTTACACCTGTGGCCGGAATCTATATTACGACATGCCAACTACGCATCACAATGACATCACGCAAAATCTTGCATCGCGCAAGCAGAGTTTACCGCACAACTAGCATATATACAACATCCTGATATTACTCGTCGGGCAGTGGCCCACCAGACTCAACACCCGGAGGATCCTCCCTTTTCTATGGAGGATGAGTGAACACCCCGTTCCTCATACCTCTATACGCCCTTCATAAAACAATGAAAACCAAACAACTAACGATACAATTGCGATGTAGAGATGATCTTAGCAAGCATTTTTTGAATCTCCACCCCTGAGTGGGTCAATCGGCAAGTTTGGAACGGAATTGTGTCTGTTAGCTTGTCTAAATATAGCATGCCGTGCCCTCGCGTTCAATGAGACTCCCACGGTTCTATTTTTCGGACCATTGGATTCTCATCCATACAATATTCAAAGAGCCAGATTTAGAGCGGCCTAGACGAGTCTAAGTCTGACTTTATTTATGCCATTCAAAGTTACGTTACACTAGAATCTATCTGATACCTACATAACAAAATCGCTGCTTGCTGCGTGCTTTAGTGGTTACTGTAAGTGCAGCAAGCAATTGTTATATAGATAATGTAACTCTAGAAATAACAGTATTGTACATATAATTAACTAGCTGTTGCCTGCGCCTTCGTCTGCGATCCAGGATGAAAATTAGTTTATGTCCTTCTCCAGGTCCCAGGCTACCTATCTGCTAATTTCATAAGGCTCGATTCAGTGGTTTAGGCGTGAAAAGGTTACAGACTTACTTTCGCTTTACTTGGTGAGAGTTACTTTCGCATTCATAATATTAGTCATCATCTGCCCAGACTTTTCCAAACTATGTGGGGGTCGGCTTCCAGTCTAACCGGATGCAGCTGAATACCAGTATTTTTACATGGAGCGACTGCCTATCTGACCTCAACAACCCAGTTACTGGGTAATACTTGATACCCCTTGGTAAGACTGGTTGTCAGACTTTCGGGCTTCTGATTGTAACGACTGTCAATGATCCACGAATAACAGCCGGGACCAACGGCTTAACTTGGTTTCCGAGGCACGGGGGGTCTCGGTATGTAAGGATGGTCACCAATCCACAGACCAAGCGCGGCAAGCGTAGCTTAACCTGATCGATCGACCTGTGCGGCTGTTATTATTTAGCCACGAACCCCTCATTAATTCGTATTCATAATATTAGTATGGGTAAATAAATAAATACGTTACTGCGGTTTGCACAACACTTGACTCAAGATCAACTCAAATTCAAAGTTCATTTACGGACTCATTTTGATCTACGCAAGTAACTTTCGCTGGGATACGGTCGTTTGGTCTCACGCTTAATTTAACCGGCCCTAAAGATCTTTGACAAGGCATAAACCATAATATTATATATCATCACTCTCCTGCCCTTATCCCAGTTTATTTGGGGTCGGCGCAACATTTCTTCTTCTTCCATACTCCTCTATTGGTCGTCATCTCGGTAGTCACTCCCTTTCTAGCCATATTTCTCACAGTCCATCCATCGTTTCCTTGATCTTCTCCTCTCTTCTTCTTATAGTCATCCACATTCACACTCAAAACTTTCCTCACGACATTTACTTCATTCCTCCGCATTACATGGCTATACCATGCATGACAACCGATTTCCCGATTTCCACTATACTCTTCAGTCATCGGTTGCCACTTTCAGACTTCCTCTTATATAAAGAGTTTATTTCTTATTCTATCCATTCGCGTTACACCTCAGATTCATTTAAGCATTCTCATCTCCGGCGCATACAATGGCCTTTCACTCTTCCCTTTTTTGGGCCAATTTTCTGAGATATGTCTCAGAATATTGGACCATAAAAGGGATGGATGACTGGTGAGGGGGAGGGAGACTGGTTCGTTTTTACTGGACTCATCATCTATGGATTATAATAAGTCCAGTAAAAACGAATCAGTCTCGAATATACTGGTCTTTTCTTTCTTTCTCTTAGCGAAGTTTAACACGATATTATAGCGATATTTCCAACTCCAACGCACTTTCCATACAGACAGTACGATAAAATCTAACAAGTGTTACGTGGGCGTCACGTTAACTAAAGCTGCTTATCACAAATTGCTCAAAGTGGGGCTTTTGTCGTATGGGCTTTTGTATTGAAGTTCACCCACGCTTCACCCACGTGAGTACCGAAATACTCGCAGGTACAGGGATAAGTTAAGCAAATCGACTACCAACTGAAATTGTCCGTACATCCTTATTCAAATCACAATTGTCATTTGACAGTTGTCTTTATTAGCTCTAGCACGCTAAACTGACGTAGGCTGTCAGTTTACTGAACAATGAATTTCCCTGACAGTACAATATTATTGCTAGATGTACATATAACATGCATACATGGAGTTTATATATATATTTCTGTAAGTTAAAATAATAAGTAAGCAAATATCTAATTAATTAATAAAAATTAAATCCTAACTTAACTAAAACAGTACACAAACTAAAATATAGCGTCGAAAAATTCAGCCGCATCGCTGTCGACTGGTAATGTACCCAAGAGGCAGGCGGCATCACCACGTTGTATGGCAATGCTTAGCCTCTGGCCAAGGTAAAAGCCAGCCCTTGGGTCACGGGAAGTGTCAACCAGCCGTTTCGAAACACATACATGGATAAATTAGATACATATTTGCATTGCAAGTATTGAATAACGCGAGACATTTTCATGAATATACAACGACCGCTGTAGTTAAACCCAGCTCGTCTTTAAAAATATCTTCAACATTTTCTAACATAATATTGTTCGTAGTTATGAAATTCATTTACATTTTTGTCATAAGTGCTTTGAGAGCTTTGCACTGTGTCCTTTGTCTGAAGTGCAAGGCACTCTAGACTTACCTACGAGTACATTCGTTATATAGTCTTCGTTAGAGCGCGTTTTGCACTACGTCCGATCCGAATCTGAATTCAAGATCCGAGTCCAATCCGAATTGGGAATGTTCTAAATTCGAACGGACGAAGTTCGGATGTAGTGCGCAACCCCTCATACAAAATAGTACTACGGCTACTTCGGACTGTCATTTCTAGGATTCGGATCGGATGCAGTGCAGAACCGCTCTTACCCTTTTCGCATTTCGCAGCATCAGGCCGAGATAGGAGCCTTTTGGCCTCGTATAGGACTTTCTGTTTCATTTTTCTTTTTGTTACTTTTTTAATATGTAGATATAATTTGGTTTTTAGTTTTGACTGTGTTTAGTTAGTTTGTGATCTTCCTGTACGAGTCGCAATAAATACTTTTTCTTTCTTTATTTCATTTCGTATCCAGGCTTTAACTATATCCAACATTTACCCTTGAATTTCACGAAGATCGTAAGTTTAATTTCATGAATATTGTTCATCGTTGCCATGGCGATTGGGTTGAATAATACTATAAATGTTCGCGTATTCTTTATGTTATCTGTCATGATAAGATCTTACAACGTTAGCTATGTAAACGTCGTAATTCTTAAGTACTGTGATTTAATTATAGATATTAATTATTGTTACATAACACAGTAACATCAGGGCCCTAATTCACTATGATCACTTGACGATTCCTTACTCGAAACCACGTCAATTCCTTAGCTAATCGTTTAAGCTTAAGGTGGATGCTCCAAGGTGGCCCGCGAAATTCAAATTTTCTTTCGTTTTTTGCAATTTGCTGGTCAGTACTAAGTTGTACGTTGATTAAAATATGATTCGCGGCCGTAACAAATATGTATTTACAGAATTATAATCATTAGAACCAGTAATACAACTTGTTAAGTTAGCATAATCCTTAAATGTCAAGATTTAATTAAATAATCATTCAGTAGGATTACTTGATCTTAGAGAGTTGTGTTGGTGACTTTGAGATATTATCTGCCTGCCTTTTCCCAACTAAGTTGGGGTCGGCTTCCAGTCTAACCGGATGCAGCTGAAAACCAGTATTTTACATGGAGCGACTGCCTATCTGACAAATAAATAAAAACAAACTAAGAACTAGCCACTACTTTCCCACTCTCTCTCTACTCTACTAATACTAAATAACGTGCTTTCCGAGGCACGAAGGGTTCTTGATTGTAGAGATGGTCACCCATCCACGGACCAACCGCGGCAAGCGTAGCTTAGCTTACTTAGCCTCAAGACCCTAAAGGAGATACAAAACAAAACATAAACGAAACATACAATAAAAAACCAATTACTGTCAGAGTTACAGCCCTAACAAGCAGTTATGAAAAAAGTTCCCGTAAAATACAAAATGCGATCCTACCCTACCCTACCCTTGTACAAATCAAACATCATCTTTTTTACTTTTCGAATCTACTCGAGTACTTATCAAATGATTTCTATACCCATTCAGTTGAAGAGGGGATTATCTTCACAAGAAAATTCTCCATAATTTACGTTTTTCCTCATCCCGTATTCACGTTGTATTTTTAACAAGGATATTTTTTATACTGTGGCTCGATTTGATTGATTGAATGGATTTTAAAAGGGTATGATTTTATTGAGTTCTATTTTAAGGCTCTCAATCAATCAACTCAGCCAATCGCAGTCCATTGCTGGACATAAGCCTCTCCCAGGCTGCGCCACAACACCCTGTCCTCCGCCTTCCGCATCCAGTCTATCCCAGCCACCTTCTTTAGGTCGTCCGTCCATCTAGCTGGGAGGCCCCCCAGCTAGATGGATGGACGACCTAAAGAAGGTGCACACTACGCTTGCCGATACGCGGTCTCCACTCCAGGTCTCGTCTGCTTCACCGTCTATCGGTCCTTCGACAAACGTTATTATCGGTCGATAATATCGGATGCGTTACGAGTATTTTACATAGATCGACTGCTTAACTGACCTTCTAAACCCCAGTTACTGGGTAACTCGATACGCCATGGTTAAGACTGGTGCACAAGCATAATCAGCCTATAATGTCCTCACTACTGGGACACAGGCCTCCTCTCTGTGAGAAGCTGGTGGGTTGGCTAAAAATACACAACCAATATAAAAAAAACTGGACAAGTGCAAGTCGGACTCGCGCACCGAGGTTTCCGTACAAACCTACGGATTTCGGATTTTTTTCTTTACATTGCTTCTTGCCAAATTTCATGATTCTGGGACAGCGGGAAGTACCCTATAGGCTTTGATTCTCTTGCGAGTGTCAAAAAATGCTGCATAAACGGAACATAAACGCCCGTATCTTTTGATTGCGTTGACTTAAAAGTTTGTTTTTTTCACAGCTTCAATGGATTGCAGACGCGTGGAGTTGAAATTATATCAAATACTCAGGGTGTTTGATATAATTTCAACTCCACGCGTTCCTGATAAAAAGGGTCTTGCCAGATGGACAGACAGGCGGACAACGAAGTGATCTTATAAGGGTTCCGTTTTTCTTTTGAGGTACGGAACCCTAAAAAAACACAAAAATATCTATCTGTGCGAGCCATGTAATTTACCATCTTCCCATTTCCCTTTACTGGAAAAGTAATGTATCAGCTACTTCCATTCCGTTTAGATTATACGGGTCAGCTGAGGGAAAGGTCATATTTTTTCTGAAAAGGAACGGCCTATTTATTATTATATTTTTGCTACGTTTCTGAAAATCTTTAGGGATTTTTGGAACGAAGTTCCTATACTCTGCATACACTGCTCTCAAAACGGTGAAGGAAAACATCGTGAGGAAACCGGCATTTCCTAGGACCAAAAAATCGAAGACATGTGACATCTACCAACTTACTATTTATGGCCCACTATTACGGCCCACTCCCTCTCACTGAGAGGCGGCCTGTGTCCTAGCGGTCGGAAGATTACATGCTGATTATGCATACCTAATCTAATATCATGACATATTCGCCAAAAATGCATACAGATATGAGCTTATGGAAAAATACCTTTAATTCTTACACAATAAAGTTCAGTTTACGCTACAACTACAAACATTTTTTATAACTTTTTCGATAGTGCTAGTCACTCTGAAATCAACTTAATTGCCATTAAAATAAAGTTGATATTTGTTGAACTTGAAATAAAAGTTATAATAAATATATTGTATGTATTATAATAAAAGTATTGTAAAGCTATAATAAATAAAAATCTTTTACTGGTAAGCTAGGCATCGTAGACCCATAGCATGTTAATATTAAAAGTAACTTAAAAATCTATATTAGCAGTAGGTAACAAATTAGACATACAAAAACAATATTAAAAAATATAAACTATAAGTGTTGATCACCATAATTGAGGTCAAGTAATGTTTATTGGTAATACCACTTTTGAATAAACTGAGAGAAATATAGAAATCTTTCTCGTATCGGAAAAATAATGTTAAGAGGGTTAAGTGGTTTTCGTATACTGGGTACACAAGCATTTACTGGTAAATGTTAGAAATGTATAAAAGAACCAATATTTTATCTATGCGCCACAACGCCACATGCGAACAACGCGTCATACTGACGTCACGCAAATCCTGCATCTCGCAAGCAGAGTTTACCGTGCCATTAGCATAGATACAATTTCCCAATATCAATCGTTGGGCAATTGCCCGCCAGACACAACACCCGTCTGGTCGGAGGATCCTCCCTTTTCTATGGAGGATGAGTGAACTTTACACCCTGTTCCTCATACCTCCAAAACATTATTAACCCTTCGACTCCACGTGGACCGTGGTGAAGGAGCGTGGCGTGGCGTGTGAAGGGCGGGCGTTTTGGGGGACTGTCTTTTGTCATTTTGACGTTCCAAAAGTGCTTATTCTCAGCCTAATTTGAATAAGGGCTGATTTTTCCAACGCCAGATAACTTTATCGGAAGAATAATTTTGAATTTTTGACAGTTCTTCCGTAGAAAAACTGTTAGACGTCAATATTATTCCACGAATAAAAATTATCGGTCGATTGAAAATGACTTTTGATTTTGATACGATCGTGGATCCCCGCGAGACACAATGACTTTCTAATTTCTGTAATTACGGCATTCAGCCGGTTAAACAATCATTGTTACAATATCCTTCTGGCAAAGTTCACCAATGAATCTGAACGCGATTTTCCGTGATCGAAGTCTTTTCGACTAGCGCTAGACAACATTTGTGATAACTCGGTTAATATGCAAGATATAAATGCACCTAGGAATAATGTAGCTTTCTACCAGTATTTTTTTTAAATTCTGTCTTCTGTAATTGAAGGAGCACACGTAAAAGAACCTTTTTTATTATTGTAAATTTCTATTGTATATGTGTACCTATCCTTTGTTGGAGATCTTCAATAAATAAACTAGTTCTGGAGATTACCCCCTACATAGAAACTTACAAACAGTACACATAAACTAGCTTCTAACTTAATATCTCGTACACTATAGACAATTTACCAACAACAAAAGCTCAAACAAACCGCTCGATCGATAACAAACTCCCATTCACCGTGAAGAGGAAAAATTGCTGTCATAGTCAACCCCTTCAATAAAATCCTTGAAGAATTCAATATTTTTCATCTTCACTCCGCAAATCGTTCAATCCTCATTCGTTCCATTCGATGATGGCCGCCGAAGCGAACAACGCACTCATTCCTTTTGAAGTGCAGTGTAAAGGAGTACGTACGTCAGAAGTATTGATCGAACCGGCTGCCTGTGTGTGGGTGCCCTGTGTACCGTCATAACTTGAGCTGTCGATGTGTGCAACTTTCAGTTTGTGTTAACAGATTTTAATACGCCGGGAGGGACGGGGGAGGTCAGGTTATGATGGTCTGTGTATAGTTAGTATGAATGTGGTTTAATTTTTTTTATAAATTCGGATTGTTGATTTTTGGTTCAGGTGTTTTGAATGGATGAATATTATTAATTGGTTTTGAAGGTATATTTAGGGAAAAGGAAATGTCTTTTAACTGTAGAATAATGGAGCGGATGGTTTTGTTTATTAAGCCTCTCAGTAGACCTTGATTATAATATAAAAGTACTCGGAAGCAAAACACTCAAAAAACATTTCTCATTTTTATTATTACGATCTGAAATTCCAGTTCTACAAACTAAAAGGTACACAAAAAAAATCAATTCATCTGCTTATCGTTTTCCCACCTAACTATGTTGAGTTCGGCATCCAGTCTAACCGGATGCTGAATACTAGAATTTTACATGAAGCGATGGGCGACTTTACGATACCCATTGGTAAGACTGGTTGTCAGACGTTTAGGCTTCTGACTACCCGTGACGACTGTCAAAGATACACACAGAGAGCCCCTACCATTGGCTTAAATTACTTTCAGAGACACGGTTAAATAATGGATGGTAGGTCACCCATCGACGAACCAACCGCGGCAAGTGTAGCTTTACCATCCATCGACCGTTAGCCACAAGCTAAAAATCACCTGTACCTATTAGGTACACACCAACACTATCAAATACCCAGTAATCTAAAAATGAAACCAAAAAAGCTCGCCCATTTCAATTCGGATGGATTAAACAAATCCTGGAAGCGTATCAATACCACTATTTTATGTATTCTCGTCGCGATTGGTTGGCTTCCCATTTGTTACTACACGAATCGATTGGAAGACCTACGTTGTGATACGGTAACTTCTTATGCTGCTGATTTTTAGTCGAAGGAATTGCTTGGGATTTCGCGTAGTAATTTTCTCGGGACGTTGTAATAAATTGGATGTCAGATTCAAGTTTCATATTGTAACTTTTGTGATAGCTATTCGTATTTTTATTCATGGTTACCTGGGCTTCTTTATCGGGAGCAGTTATTAATAATGACGGCACGGTTGGCGCAGTGGTTAAGCGATTGACTGCTGCGCTGCGTGTCGCGGGTTCGATTCCCGCACGGAACAAATATTTGTATGACCTACATGTATTTGTTCCGAGTCTGGGTGTTTTTCTATCTATAATATGTATGTATTTACAAAAAAAAAAAAAAAAAAAAAAAAAAAAAAAAAAAAAAAAAAAAAAAAAAAAAAAAAAAAAAAAAAAAAAAAATTGTATATAAGTAGTTTATCAGCCATCTTGTTACCATAACACAAGCATTAGGTTGCTTAGCTTGGGACAAATGGTGCTGTGTGAAATGTCCAGGGATATTATTATTATTATAATAACAGCCTCCCGACCGATTCCGGCCACGGTGGCCAATCTCAACAGAGTTTAGGAGATATTATAGTGAACAAGTGTGTGCGCAAACACAGGTGCACTCTCAGTTCCTTTGCTCTCATAGTCCGATGGGACGGCAATCCGACACGACCGGGGAGAGATCAGGCGTAGGACCAACGGCTTTACGTGCTTTCCGAAGCACGGGGGCATTAAACCGCCAACTTCCAAACTCTTTGTCCGACCCGGGAATCGATCTCAGGACCCCACTAGGTAAGTTTGCCTTAATTATGTTATTATTAGGAGAGCAGTGGTAACCTACGCGTTGTACATTCAAACCCAGACAGGCGCTTTACTTTGTGTAATTTATATCATCGCCACTGCTCTCAAAACGGTGAACGAAAACATCGTGAGGAAACCGGCATGTCCTAGAACCAAAAATTCGAAGACATGTGACATCTACCAACCCGCACTGGGCCCGCGTGGTGGATTAATATCCCTCTCACTGAGAGGAGGCCTGTGTCCCAGCAGTGGGAACGTTATAGGCTGATTATGCTTGCTTGTGCTACCTACGTTTAAATACACTACAGATTATTCAAATTGTAGCGTCTATCATAATAACCACAGCAATTATCACCGTTATTTTACTGCCCATAAAATATTATCAAGGCTGCACAAACAATTAATTTAAATAAACAAGTGCGAGGCGTACTCGCTCACGAATGGTTCCGTACCACCGTACAATACTGATGAACACTACATTTATTTAAAAACGCTGATAAAATTACAATAACAGCAACAATCGCCCAAAAAAACACGTTTGTGGTATGAAGTTCATTAATTTTTTTACTTTATTTTATTTTTATTATTTTAGTGGCCATAGTAATACACGATCTAAGAGGAGGTGGAGGTCAGATAGGGAGTCGCTCCATGTAAAATACTAGTATTCAGCTGCATCTGGTTAGACTGGAAGCCAACCCCAATATAGTTGGGAAAATGCTAGGCAAACACAACAACTAAGTAGTACACGCTCTGTGAAAATTTCAAGTGCCTACCCATTGCGGTTTAATAGATACAGCCCTGTGACAGACAGGCGGACAGCGGAGCCTCAGACAAAAACGAACACTCACAAGGTAGCAATATGTCTGCTGCAGCGTTGCCGGATATAAGGGCAATCCAGTCTGTTGGTGATCATCGCCAGGACGGAGTTGTTAGGGTCCCATTGGCACCCTTTGGGTACGGAACCATAAAATGAAAGCTTCACGTTATTATGCATGTAAACCAGAAACAAATTAACGATGGTAGTGCATACAAAGGCGGCCATTTTGTATTGAATCATCAAACAAGGTAGGTACGAATTTGATTAATTAATCTATACTTATTATTATTACTAGCTTTTGCCCGCGACTTCGTCCGCGTGAAGCAACTTTCTTACATTTTTTTTCCGTAAGAACCATCCTCGTACTTCAAAGAATATTCTAAAAAAAGAATTAGCGATTTCGGTTTAGCTGTTCTCGAGATTTGCGCTTAGCAACACATTCAGCGATTCATTTTTATATTACAGAAGATAGATAGAAGATAGATTTAACATTATAAAGAGGTAAAATTTGTTTGTTTGTATGTAGGAGGTAATCTCCGGAGTTAATGATACAATTCTAAAAATATTTTTACCAGTAGAAAGCTACATTATGTGTGAGTGCTATAGGCTATAAATTATGTTTACATCATGCATTTTAGCTGAGCTATCACAACTTTTGTCTAGCAAGTCGGAAAAAAATACCTCTTAAAACAGAATTATTTGCAAGCGCTGCCTGAACAGTTGTATATAACTAAAAACAATGTATGGCAATCTGTCCGCCTTAAATAGTTCTCCAAAAAAATCCGTGACACCATACTTCTATCTTTTATATTTTACCTTTTAATATCGTTTGGATGAAAATATAAATTGTAAATATGAATCCTTATCAAAATAAATTATTTTATGATCACAAGGAGATGAAGGAGATAAGATTTTCCCTTTACAGTATGTCAAGTGGTCATACAGTTTCGGAGATAATATAAAATTACTAAAAATGCCGCTAAAACATTCACGAATACGAATATTGAATTGGTTAAATGGGAAATACCTAAGGGGGCATTCTCGGAGTTTTAAAAACGTTCACAGTCTGATCTCAGTCTCAATCTGTCAAAAAATTCCTCTGATATTCATGTCCCTATATTTTGACAGGTTTTTGACATTTGTTTGTCGCCGAGTTGAGACTGCGACTAGATTTTGAACGTCCTTCGAAATCGAAATCGGCCTTCTGCTATTTGAAATTACCATTTATGCTTAACTCATCATTTGCATGTAATGGTCCCATAGGAAATGGGTACGTACTATGGGTATACCTAATATGAATACGCAAATTGCAATCATTTGGCACATTGCGACTGTCGAATAAAATTTGGCTCAAATAAAAATAGATAAATTGAATGAGCGCAGAAAGAATTCTTTCTGCGTTCATTCATTGTGAAACGAATAACATAAATGGCTAAATAATAACAGCCGCACAGGTCGACCGATCAGGGTAAGCTACGCTTGCCGCGGTTGGTTTGTGAATGGGTGACCATCTTTACATACCGAGAACTCTGTGCCTCGGAAGCACGTAAAGCCGTTGGTCCCGGCTGTCATTCGTGGATCTTTGACAGTCGTTACGGGTGTCAGAAAGGATGACAACCAGTCTTACCAAGGAGTATCGTATTACTCAGTAACTGGGTTGTGGTGGACAGATAGACAGTCACTCCATGTAAAATACTGGTATTCAGCTGCATCTAGTTAGACTGGAAGCCGACCCCAACTTATTTGGGAAAAGGCAGGCAAATGATCAGTCGTCAAGCAGTCGATTAAGTACTCTAGATGTAAAACTGAAAACGCTTCCTGAAAATAAAACACGGACTACAGTTTACATTCAATATTTACACAAATAAACTCCCAATCCATAAAACTAAACACGTTAATACAAGTCAGGCCAAAAAAAAAGGGAACAACGAAAAAATCTTTATACGAAGTACGTGAACATGCTCAATAAAGCCGACAATTGCAAATATACCGTGAAAGTGGCACAGTTCGTGTTTGTACTGTCGGTATTGGGTGGGTGGATTTTCGGCACTCCAGTACACTTGCGGGTCGAATGAGGTGAACATGAATTTTTAATGTGCACGCGTTACGTTTCGTTAACGTGCTGACATGTCGCGTTTTTGGGTGTTGTTTGAATTGAAATACGTGTTGGAAGATTTGTCTTTTTTATTATTCATCTGCATGAATGTTGAACTTAGGAGTCCGCGTGTCTCTGATGGTCAGTTGCTCTCAGTCGTCAGTTTATTTAATTCGCCAGTTTTGTTGATTCGTCAGTTTCACTGATTCGTCAGTTTTACCGATTGGACAGTTTCCAGTTTTTGTCGATTCGTCAGTTTTATTCAATTCGTTAGCCAAAGTACATACAGTCGGTAGAAAACTGCACACACATCTGCTAATTTAAATGAACTAGCTGCGTCCCGCGGTTTCACCCGCATAAGTTTCGATCCCGTGGGAATATCGGGATAAAACATTTGTGTCAAATTTCATTCAAATCCGTTCAGTAGTTTTTGCGTGAAAGAGTAACAAACATCCATCCATCCATCAAACAAACTTTAACATACAAACTTTCGCGTTTATAATATTAGTAGGACATTGAGATCTATTTGATAACTGGTAATTGGTAAAATGACGGTAAAATTACTCCTTGATTTTTCTATTAGTTATCATTACTATCTTTATTTAGCCTGTAAAATATTTATTTTTCCGTCTTCAGCTACAAAAACCAAAAAAAAATGGAGCTTAACCTTGCCACTACTTTTCACCAGTTAAGCTATATTTAAGTCTTATTTATGTAGTAGGGGTGGACTTATTGCTATTTACCACACTACCAAGAAAAAAATCAAGGCCACAAGTCGCAAACAAAACTATAGGTATTCCGTCCTCATTTATTCAGGTCTCTAGTAATTCAGCCTGAGTTCTTAGCCAAAACTAAACGATTAATAGTGGAAGTGTGCACTAAGATTATATTGACGTGTAAACATGTTTGTACAATCCTATTTACAGAAAAGTAAATCATTTATCATAAGGAAGGTTTTTTGAAAATTACCCCCTTAAGGGCCGTGGTGGCCCAGTGGCTACGGCCCCGAGTGGCGAGTAGTAGGTCGCGTGTTCGAGCCCAGACAAGCGCTTAACTTTGTGCAAATTATTCATCACCACTGCTCTCAAAAACGGTGAAAATAAAACATCGTGAGGAAACATGATGTGTCATCTACCTACCCGCACTGGGCTCGCGTGGTGGATAACGTCCCATCTCCCTCTCACTGAGAGGAGGCCTGTGTCCCAGCAGTGGGAACGTAACGTAACTAATTATGCATGCTAAGGCTTAAATAGGCGGGGGTTTATGGCTATGGGAAATCACATCGGACACACTACGGCTTGTAGGTAATGTAATAAAATAACAATGCGTGCGTAACAATGCTCTCAAGTGATTGTCTCTCAATCTGCCTCGGGGGACTTGTTGAGGTGCTCGCGTGTTCTCGACGGTAACATGTTCCTACCCCGAGGGCAGGCGATGACTTGTTACAAGTGAACATTGGTGGAACAATCTCTTTTTTTTATCTCTGAAAATATTACTTCCACTTCTTGAACGAGGTGGGTCTAGTGACAGAAGCATCCAGTTAGACTGGAAGCCGACCCCAACATAGGAAAAGGCTGGTAAATATTTTCTTGTTTTTTTTTTTACTTTCTTCCAAATGTGAAAGTTTGGATGTTTGTTACTCAATCACGCAAATACGTCTGAACGAATTTGGATGTTTGGCACACAGATAGTTTATAACCTGATATTTTTAATACCGGTAATATGTTCCCGTGAGATATTTTCCGACATCAACGTGGGTGAATCTCATAATCAGTCTGTAACGTTCTCGATGCTGGGACACAGGCCTCCTCTCTGTGAGAGGGAATGGCCGTAATGCATCACGCGGGCCCAGTGCGGGTTGGTAGATGTCACAAGTCTTCGAGTTTTCGTTTCTAGGACATGCCGGCTTCCTCACGATGTTTTCCTTCGCCGTTCTTCTATTAGACCATAACTGCTTCTGATAGAAGCAACGTAAGATTATTACTATGTATCTCTTTACATAAACAGAATAAATGATAAGACATACTTGATATGGATGTGATTGTGCTACTTCGTATATGCTTAAAGACTTATAGATGCAACTGTTTTATACAATATTATTCTGTAGAATGTTCGGAAAATCTGCCGATTATGCCGAATACCGAACCTAAAACGAATATTCGGCCCATCCCTAGTGCAGACCATCCAACTGAACAACTTTCTCCATGGGACGAACATCTTAATTGCGGAAAATATATCAGTTGTCCCATACATGTAGGTCAAGCAGGTATTGATTTTTTGTATGGGACAGTTGAATATTACCTCCTACCCACCTATACACAGTCGTACATCCATCCCTCTATATAATTAGGACGCGTGTCGACCCAAAAATCCCCTCGAATCGTCACGGCCTGACTCGACGGAAATATGTAAAACGACTTGTCGCAACTACATACAGCCGATAAGATTACCGTACACAATCCTTCATCTTATAACTTAGTCCTTTTGATAGTCAGTATAGAAACGGACATTTTCATCCCATCATTCATACGATGGCATGAAAGAGATGGACAAGATTATTTTGTATACTTATGTCCATTTCTGTGAGGAGCTCGTTGCAAGCTGCTACGGCGTAGACCGGCTACGACACTACGCTACGAATGCTACGAAGCATTTTCTTTCGTTCTTGTCAATGATAATAGAGATCATAATCATCTACCTTTTTTTACAGGGCAAGTTTAGGCGCTAGTTGTCTTACATCTTTTCATCATATGATTGACATTAATAACAAGGACGTCTCAGGCATGGTCAGAAACATTTTCAAAGCATCTAAAGTGTCCGCATCATCATCTGCCGAGTCTTTTCCCAACTATATTGGGGTTGGCTTCCAGTCTAACCTATCTTACCTCCACAACCCAGTTACTGGGTACTACGAAACCCCTTGCTAAGACTGATTGTCAGACTTTCAGGCTCCTGACGACCCGTAACGACTGTGTAAGAACCACGAATGACAGCCGGGACCAACGGCTTTACCTGCTTTCCGAGGCACGGAGGGGTTTTGGTATGTAAAAATGGTCACCTATCCACGGACCAACCTCGGCGATCGTTGCTTAACCTGATCGACTGACTCGTGCGGCTGTTATTACTTAGCCACTATGTGTCCACATATTAAGTGTAAAAGAGATTGCGATATCTTATTTACAGAATTTACAAGTTTATTTCATTTCATCATTAGGTTTAAAATTAATGATTTAGTTTCTACGTTCAGTAGTGCGATTCTAACCATTTCATCGAGAAAACTTAGGTGGAGTGAGCGTGGAGTGAGCTGTCATTCCAACTAATGCTAGGTATTGACTTGACACTATTGACAGCTCACTTCACCTAACTTTTCACGGTGAGATTTTTACAGAATCGATCGGCAGTTCGCTTTTTAGACCAAAAAAAAAATGGTTATTCAGCATTACAAAAAAAAATACACAGAATTAATTATTCGTAAACCGAGCGAGATCTATTAGAAATATTATAATAAAACAACTTTCTAAAAAGTAATCAGATCAGATTTCATCAACGTCTAATTAGAACTCGCTCAACAGAACGATTTCAATCACAACTTTTTAGGGTTCCATGCTCGAAGTGTGCCAGTGGGACCCTCGGGGTAATTGCGTAACACACTATCACTAGCTACACACTACCATTTTGACAGTTCAACAACATTCATTACGTTATTTACGTTGTTGAGCACACACATTTTTCGAACATATGAAGCAATGGATTAGCAATATCCTTAAAAAATATTCAGATTGAGATTGATAGCGTGTTACGCAATTAGGGAGCATTTATTTATTTATAGTTAATTAAAACGGTACAACACCAATTACATTAATTAACATAGAGACAATAATTACGTTAACATTAATATAACTTAAAACTAACATGGCACAGTGGACTCCCTTGCATACATTCTCTCACAGAACACCAGACATATACGCATAATTTTAATCCATTCATCCGCAAGCACATCACATTCAGGGTTGGCAGCCAGAAGGGCATTCAGCATCTTTAGAGTACGACAGACCGGGGATTCGTCTCTGTCTACAGTTTTCGCTGAGAGTTGCGCAAACAGATTGTGCCGGCGGCTCTGACGGTGTCCGATGTATTTGTCGGGCACAAATAGTCAACAGAAAAGACCATGGAGCTCTGGGCAGTCGATACGTCCTCGTAAGGTCTTACAGGCTACAGTGAGTTGATCAAGGCCTCTTCTCACCTCCAACGAGTTAAAGCCCAACGTCCCTAAAAGATAGTTGGTAGGGTACATGTAGGGAAAGAAATTGTATAACCTTTGGAAGAGGCATCTGAGGAAAGTTTTCTGTACCTTTTCCAGCATCAGTGTCTGGGTCGCGTTATAGGGGTGCCAGATACAGGCACTGGACTCGAGTTTGCTTCAAACAAGAGCGGTGTACAAAAGCCTAACAACATTTGGATTGCGAAAGTCACGAACATTTCGCAAAACAAATCCCAAACGTTTGAAAGATTCCTTTGCAAGAGTAGAAACGATGGTCCCTAAAAGTCAGACAGCGGTCGAAAGTCACTCCCAAATCCTTTATTTTGGTGACACGAGTAATTACGTCACCGCCCAAACTATAGTTACAATGAATTGGCCGCAACCCTCTGCCGTATGTCATGACGCATCACTTGCTTGTGTTAAAAAGTAGTAGCATATTACTAAGGCTCCACTGTTTGTCTGTGACAGGGCTGTATCTTTTATACCGCTATTACGGTAGACACTTGAAAATCTTACAAAGTGTGTACTAATACATAGTACGAGTAGATAGATAGATAGAATATTCTTTATGACACCATAAAAATTACAGATATAAATGTAGACATTTTACAATGGCTGTAGGGAGTAGGAAGTATTAAGTTAGTAGTATTAAAAAATGAAATAAAGTTAAATATTAATACAAGAAACGTGTTTATGAAATCATTATCTGCCTGCCTTTTCCCAACTATGTTGGGATCGGCTTCCAGTCTAACCGGATGCAGCTGAATACCAGTATTTTACATGGAGCGACTGCCTATCTGACCTCCACAACCCAGTTAATATGTGTTAATGTAATATGAAGTGTTAAATATTGTACGGTGGTAAGGAACCGTTCCTGTGCGAGCCCGACTCGTACTTGGCCGATCTTGTGTTATAAAAAGCAAAAGCCATTTCAGACAACTCGACGACAAGACTCGTCAATCGATGTTCTACGTCAGACACGACGTCAATAAATCGCGTCGTCTGTTCACGCCCTAAGTCGGCTATCAGCCACATCGCGCTGACGTCACTCCTTAGTGATTGATCGCGGCGAAGGAAACGCTGCGTCATTCCAATGTCTACATTTTTATAGGCGGAGGAAGTCTGTATATGGCTTTATTTAGTACAATAATTAAATGGGTACTGATCAATACGGTACAGACTTTAGTGTTCAAGGGTTTTACGCAGATTTCGGATCCGTCCGAGTAGTTTCGACCTCGAACAGAGATATCACCCGCCCAGGAATGTTACTGAGTTTGACTACTCCTTAGACCATTTCGCATTTCCTCTACAAAAAACTGTCGTAACACTGTAAACTGCTGTTTCTGTTTTACCACAGGTTTTTAGATGAAGTGCCATTTGTCCACTGACCTTGTATATAAACAAGTACGCTGGACTTCATACTATCGATGACGAAATGAAGACATTTGATTTTCGCCGTTTTGGCGCTGACAGCAACGTGATCGTCCGGGGAACTAATATTTTTGAAAGCAAGTTTAACAAGATGCGCATACGCTCATGATAAAAATGTTCTAAATATCTAGTAGTAAACTCAAAAAAGTCTTTTTCCACAATTTAGACCTAAATCGTCAGAGACGTACCAAACGAAAACGACGGCCATTTGCGGCAATGTGTCAACTTTAGTACCTGAGATGCTCGAGCAGGGCGCTTTGAATCGGCACAAAAAACAACTGTCATTTCGTATAGTATATTTAGTCCAGCGTACTTGCATAATATAGGGCATTTGTCCCATAGTTTTTGTCCGTAAGTGTATCCGTGGCATCACAACGGGCCCTATCAGAATAGAATACGCGCAAAATAAGTGTGCGCGCGGCCGAAATCGGAAATAATCGTTTGCCGCCATCTTGCCGTTTTGACGTTTATGTCAGGTGTCAAGAGAGTATGTTATGTTCCGTGTTTTCTAAAGTAGGTAAATAATTGCCATCATTAAGCCAATCATTATGCCAAAAGTGATTAAAAGTGCTAGTAGTCAAACGTCGCGCGCAGACTTATCTTACGCGCACTCTACCAGCGCTGCGGTATTTCATTTTTAAATATGACTCATCATCTGCCTAGCCTCTTCCTAACTTTGTTGGGGTCGGCTTCCAGTCTAACCAGATGCAGCTGAATACCATTATTTTACATGGAATGACTGCCTATCTGCCAAATAAATAAAAACAAAACTAAGCACCACCCACTACTTTCCCGCTATCTTTCTACTCTACTAATACTAACTGAATATGACTAACTGTCAAAAATATTCTCGTATTCCTCGACCGAAAAGCAAATAATCCAACCGTATGGCTCTTTTATTTAATAATTTTATCAAAGAGTATTCCGCGCTCGAGCAAAAAATAATGCAAAATATCCCGCCGGCAGTGTACCACGCGTGACTGCCGCTATTTTTGCTACAACCGAAATTCCGCTCTGTTTTTCAATTTTGTTTGCTGTGCTAGCATTAAAATACAATTGTCTGTTGTTTCAGCTACGGTGTTTACATGTAATTCAACTGTTTCGAATGGAAAAATACGTTTGCCGTTTCCTTTGTTTTCCAACCTCGATTTAAGTATAGTCTTGTCACTTTTGACAACAATGAGGACTACCGTTTTTGTGCTCAGCAGTTGGCACCACTGTCGAGTAAGGTCCTGAAGTATAGCTCTCAAAGTTTGTTAGAACGGGTTTGAAAACAAAGTTTACAATTTAAATCATATCTAAACAAAAAAAAAACACTGGCAGCCAAGGAGGTAACTTATCAAGGGTTTTAATTAAAATTTCGGACTGGCTTCCAAACGGAGTTGTTTAAATAATAAATAAATCCCTGGACATTTCACACAGCACCATTTGTCCCAAGCTAAGCAACCTAATGCTTGTGTTATGGTAACAAGATGGCTGATAAACTACTTATATACAATTTTTTTTTTTTGTAAGTACATACATATTATAGATAGAAAAACACCCAGACTCGGAACAAATACATGTAGGTCATACAAATATTTGTTCCGTGCGGGAATCGAACCCGCGACACGCAGCGCAGCAGTCAATCGCTTAACCACTGCGCCAACCGTGCCGTCTAAATGAAAGTTGTCTGTAAAGTTGGTTTACGGACAATAGTTTAACGTGACAACGTCATTACAAAACATTTATAAAATGATTGCAATCGCGCATGCGTACAATGAGCGTATCGGGACAATCTGTCATCTTTTTCGTGCATGCAGCCGGCGTTCATCGATCTATTAGACGTTGTCACGTCAAAAATGTGATTGTAAACAAACTAACCACTGAATTAGCTGTCCTTTCAGCCCGCTTAATGTTGCACCTCATTTCCTTAGCTCCGCTTTTAAACCACTGACATTTATTGACCTGTAACTCATATTTTCAAAATTCATAGCATTATTCTAATTAGAAGTTAACCTGCGTAGATCACCCACAAACATTGTGACATTTGACGTGCAAGTGGCTTTCAATCTTAGGATGATAAAGCAAGTACGAGTATCAGTCTATAACGTTCTCATTGCTGGGACACAAGCCTCCTCTCCTTAAGAGGGAGTGGGCTATAGTTAATCCACCACGCGAGCCCAGTGCGGGTTGGTTGATGTCACATGTTTTCGAATTTATGGTTCTAGAACTGGCCGGTTTTCTCACGTTTTTTTCCTTCACAGTTTGAGAGCAGCGATGAGGAAATTATTTACCCAAAGTAAAGCAACTGCTTGGGTTCGAACCTACGACCTACAACTCGTAAGTCAGAGCCGTTACCACTAGACCACCACTGGTTGCGTCGGCTATGCATTCTTAATAATGTATTTCTGTTATGTTAACGAAGGCGGTTAAAAACGGTTACGGAAATCAATCGATTTGTAAAGTTAAGCTGCACTGGCTACGGCCAATTCATGGATGGGTGACCATTATTTATAACTACATCGACTTCGAGACCTGACTTCTAGGGGAGCACGTTACACTGTCGATGTGTAATATCCCCAATAATTGCCATCACACTCGGGTCTCCGCCTCCCCTACTCAATTTACTCGAACTGCCTCCTGACCTTTGTATGTATTCAATAAAATCAATAACGACATAAAAACAGCTATAATTTGCCACTCGATAAACTACAAAGTTTATTACGGTTACAATTTTACCGGCAGATATAATAAAGCGATGTTTATCGCTTTAAGAAGCGCCCATTGCTGTGAGAAGTGATTTCGATTTATTATCAATAAAGAGGAAATCGACCCGCGCGACTCTTATAATTTAGTCACGAGCCGGCTAAATTATAAGAGTCGCGCGGGTCGATATTCAAGTTTAAGCAACGGTTTCCGAGGTGAGCCCGTGGATGGGTGACCATCCATTACATACCCCTCCGTGTCTCAGAAAGCACGTTAAGCCATCGGTCCCGGCTGTAATTTGTACATCTCTGACAGTCGTTACGGGTAGTTCGGACAATCAGACTTACCAAGGGGTATCGTATTACCCACGGAATGCTATCCGCGCTGCTGAATTTTGAGCTAAACAAATTTAAGAAAAAAAAACTATATTTTTGACAACGACACGCTAAGAAAAAGATTGTATTACCCAGTAACTGGGTTGTGGAGGTCAGATAGGCAGTCGGTCCATGTAAAATATTGGTATGCATCTGCATCCGGTTAGACCGGTAGCCGACCCCGACATAGTTGGGAAAAGGCTCGGCAGATGATGCTGCGGACACATTAGATTCTTTGGAAATGTTTCTGACTATGCCTTGAGACGTCTTTGTTATTCATGTCAATCATATTATAATGAAGAGATGTAAGACAACTAGCGCCTAAACTTGCTCTGTAAAAAAAGGCTAGGCAATAGAACAACAAAGAGGTTTTTTTCCGGCTGAATGGATAGCTTCCTTCGTCATTATGTTGAAGTAATAGGAAATAGTAATGTCATATTGATAACGTGTAAATTGTGAAAGTTTGATTCATTCACGAAAAAAAATGTAACAGGGACTAACAAAGCCAACTATGTTGTTTTTCATGTGCTTTATAAATCCTGACGTTTGATTTCATGTTTAGAGAATAATCATTAAGTAGGTACTTGTAGGTAAGCAGTATATTTAAATGTCTATGAGGTAAGCAGGCTTGTTTCAAATGGTTTAATTCGTTGTATGTGAACTTCTTGTCAATGAATACATGATTTAAATTGCAATTGTATCACGAACTCCGCCGTTTATTTAATTCTGCTAATCTATTGCATCATATGTTCGAAAAATTTGTCTGCTCAACGTTGTTGTTGAGCTGTCAAAATAAAACTATAATTATGTTACGCAATTACCCCACTGATTGGCGATTCTAAATGAATAAAAGGGTCAGTGGGTCGTCTTAGGGGCGAAGACCTATCGGTTCTTAGTTGGAATTGGAAACAAACCGGCTGAATCAAAAAAGAAACTTAGGAATAGGCCAATTCTCGTAATTTAAAACGTTCAAATCTAGTTGCAGTCTCATCTCAGCGACAAACAAATGTCAAAAACTTGTCAAAATGTAGGGAAATTTGAGGTTTTTTTGACAGATTAAGATTGTGAACGTTCTTAAAATTACGAGAATTGCCCCTCAGACTGTGAACGTTCTTAAAATTACAAGAATTGCCCCTCTGTTGTGTTGTATTGGCCCACACGACCATTGAAGTTGTAAAATATGGATTGTAATGTAAACTTTATGCCTAAGTATAGAGTAGAACTTTTCATGAAGGGTCCCCGAAACAATCAATTACAATTGCAATCAGTTGCTATTGTAGTAATATTGTCAATTGCAGTTCAATATTTCAGTGGTGTTTTAGAGTTTTAAATTTAAAAAAATGTCATCATCATGCCTATTTAAAAATAAATAAATAAATATTTTATTCAGTATTTTATGTTTCGATATGATTTTAAAAAAGTTGGGAGGTGAAAAGGGGGAGTGGAGTGTCCTTTGTAAAGGAGAGGGACAATAAAACCTATCAATTTCATTCACCAACTTAAAACAAAATGCAAAAAGTGCATTTTGACCCCGACGTGATTTGAACACGCAACCTTCTGATCTGGAGTCAGACGCGCTACCGTTGCGCCACGGAGTCGTATGAGACTCTCGCTAATTTAAGGAGATACCTGAAACGATTTACTACTTAGGGCGTGTTGTTTCTCGTCCACTTGACGCACGCGTATACGTCAATAATGGCGCTAACTGTCGTCAAATCAAAAATAGCGTTGGTTCACAAAATTATGGCCTTGGTCTTAATGTATGTTACGTTAACCAACCGTTTGAAACAACCGGCCTTTAATGAATCTTTATCTGATAACAATGAATTAATAGCAATTAAATCGAGTGATGCGCTATCTACTAGTGTGCTTAAGCAATAAAAAAACCGGTCAAGTGCGAGTCGGACTCGCGCACCGAGGGTTTTGTACAAATTTGTAGGTATGTAACTACAAATATACGGTTTTCGGATTTTTTCCTTAACACGTTCAGACCGGCACCTCATGAGTAGGTACTTGGTATCCTACGGCGCAAATCTTCATATGGCCACCGGTGGTACATCACCGCCCCATGAACCAAAAGTCTTGCCGGGCGGGGTGCGCCACCGGTGGACACGGACAGGATTAGACAGGAATTATGCTTTCTCTCTCTTTCTAATAAGCTGGTAATCGTAATATAAAGTAAAGAGATGATTAGCAAGCCCAGCACTGATAATCAACCCGATGACACTGCAGAGGAGGGTAGGCCCCATGCACAAAGAAAGCCAAAACACAAGTTAGAGAAAACGGAAGGAAAGCTCAGAGATACCCGAAAGAGATGCAGAGACCTTGTTACGACCATTTTACAACAACCGAATCTGCGGGTATGGCTAGAAAAAAATCGAAACGCGTAAATACATGTTGCTCTGCGTGTGAAAAACCAATATGTTTTGATTGTTTCAATACTATTCATCCAAAATAATTTTCATTTTATACCATAATGGCATTTTATTTTATATTTTTTTCAATTTTGATTTAATTTTCTTATTACTTATTACATTCTCTCAACGTAATTTATCATAAACAATTTGCATTTCGTACAATTTATGTCGTGATTATGTCATTTTTTTTCTAATAAATACAATTTTTCAATACTGATTTTTGCTTACTTTTCGAAATTATATCCACCTCCTGAGCTGCACTATGAAAATTTGTCTATTTTACTAGGCGGGGACGGTAAATACAACACTTTCTCTCAAAGCGGCACGAATTTCTTAGTACATTGAAAGTATAGTGTGACGTGGCCACCGGTGGTACACCTCGCCGTGGCAGCAAATACTCCGTGCTCCACCGGTGGTACACGCCGGTCTGAACGTGTTAAGGTATAAATAAGTAACTATAGGGTACTTCCCTATAGGTTTTGATTCCCTGGCGAGTGTCAAATATGCGACATAAACGGAACATAAACGCCCGTATCTTTTGGATGCGTTAACTTAGAAGTTTGATTTTTTCACTGCTTCAAGAGATTGCAGCCCTGATAAATAAAAATGAATCACCAAAATGTATGTACGCGCATTATAACCACCAAACTGGATAATTCTTTTTTTTTTGTGTTTATATTGTAAGGACAAGGTTTCTATACACAATTGGACCCGGTAGGTGGCGCTGCTTTTTCGGGTAGGACGACGTCTGCCGGGTCCGCTAGTTTGATATAAATTTTAACATGATAACTCTACGCGTTCCTGAGAAAAAGGGTCTTGACAGACGGACAACAAAGTGATCTTATAGGGGTTCCGTTTTTCCTTTTGAGGTACAGAACCCCAAAAAACAACCTCAAAACCCTTTGTCCTATAAACTGCCTCCAACTAAACCTGCTCTCTTTCTGTTCCAGAGGATGAGAAGACCTCGTCGGCACCGATGGCTGACCGTCTCCGTGTTCTTCATCGCCTACTCCGTGTTCCAAGCGGTCTACAAACCGTCCAACGCTTCGGAACCTATCGACAAACCGGCAGAAGAAACCGGTCCGGTTTTTGGACCTACCAATAAACCAGAAATCATTGCTAAACAGGAACCGGTTGCGGGTAAGTTATTCACAATATAAGGAGTTATTGAAATGACTGAAAGGGGATCCCTTTTCAAGTTTTCAGTTATTTTCACTCACCATTATGAATAACTTTTACTATGGTACCATATAATGTTCGCCATCATAAATCGCCCGTGGGTATACGACGGATAAGCCCGTACCCACGCACTGGATTTTCTACGCACTGCTAAACACCGAGAGTTGAAAATCCAACAGTGTGATTTTTTGAAGCGCTACTGAGCGCCACCCTTCTGTTGAATTCTCAATTCTCGGCTCAACACTGAGAGTTGGAAATTCATTGCGTGATAAAAAATCGTCACCTCGTACCTGGGCTTACTCAATAAAATGTGGGAAGCAGCTGATATTTGTTCACGATTTTGGCTTTGAATGAAGAGTAGGTATCCGTTTTCAGGTGTTCAGTTATTTCAATTACACAGGTATATTCTGTTCCGTGCCGGAGGCCGTGGGTAAGACCGCACACAAGATGGACCTTGCAGGCCTAGTGCCTGTAAGTAGAGGGAATCGCAAGACCGGTTGCTGTGGCAATGTTTTAGGAAGGACTATGTCTCACAGTAGACGTCTTCCGGATAATATTATTTATTTATTTATAAAGGTACACCAACAGCTTCTGTATACAAAATATCAAATAACAGTAGATAACTGTCATGGGCTTATACAGTTGCCAATAACAGGTGAACCAACATTCTCAAATACAGTGATAACCTAAAGTATAAAAATTAAGAAAAGAAAAAAATTTAATTCGAAATGTATAAAAATTAATTGGTAAAAAACTATATAGACAGAAATATAAAATGACACAAGAAATAAGTTACATAGGTTGCAAGAAATACCTACATACTAACACAATGAATCCTTAGATTTGTGGGTTGCGTGCTTTGGGACCCTAAAATTTCAGTTTTAAAGACGTTTACGGAGTCATGATATACAGGGTTAATTTTCAAAGACCAGCCAAATTTAAGGGTGTGGTACAGACCATCCAACTGAACAACTTTCTCTATGGGACCAAAATCGTAATCGCGAAAAATTTATCAACTGCCCCACAGAAACCAATACCTACTCGACCTAAACGTATGGGACGGCTGAATTTTTATTCGCGATTACGATGTTGGTCCCATGGAGAAAATTGTTCAGTCTGATGGTCTGTACCACACCCTTCAATTTGGCTGGTCTTTGAAAATTAGCCCTGTATGTCAACATCTGGAGTGGATTTTATATAAGAATTCATCTCTCGGCTGAGCCTGTTGAGAGGTATATTAGGATATTTGTTCTGGATGCTTTAGTGCAGAATAAGTGAGTAATGGGATGTCTGGGTAAATTATAGGAGACTTTTATTATTTAATTATAATGAGACACGAAAAAAAAATTTTTTTTTTTTCATTATTTTTAGCCAAGCTCGTAAAAATGTCTATAGATTTCCTCGATTTTTGACGATCGACACGAATGATCAAACAAAATCGAATAAAATTCAAATGAACAGTGTATTACTTAAAAGTTAGTGACAGTGGGCGGGGCACATTGCTCGCAGAACACATGGCCGGTGGGACCGAAAGGTTCTGGAGTGGCGACCCCGCACCCGAAGTCCTAGCGTTGGATCGCCTCCCACAAGGTGGACCGATGACCTGGTGAAGGCCGCCAATCCATAAGAAGGCCATAAATCCGCCGGATGCGAGAAGCACAGAACTGATTGAAGTGCCGGTCTATGTCCAGCAGTGGACGTCTTCCGGCTGATTATGATGATGATCCTACTAATATAATAAATGTGAAAGTTTGTATGGATGGATGGATGGATGTTTGTTACTCTTTCACGCAAAAACTATTGAACGGATTTGGATGAAATTTGGCACACAGATGGTTTAAAACCAGGATTAACGTATACGATACTTTTTATTCCGATATTCCCACGGGATCGAAACTTATGCGGGTAAAACCGCGGGGCGCAGCTAGTTACTTGTGTTGTTGTGTTAAATAATTTGTCAATAAAATGAATTTTGTCGTGAGTGTACGAAGCAAAGCAATACAACCTACTTGGTTCATCGGTTTGAATCGGACTCCGAGCTATGTGAGGCCTCGCTTGAAATTCAGGAATCGTAAAAGGAGGTATTAAATTCTTACGACATATTACGTATACTTGGGAATTTGGGATCATTTACCGATAGATTGTATTACGACAATATTAAATAGTTGGGAATCCTTCGGGATAGCGAAATAGCTGGTAAAACCAATAAGCAATATTTTAGTTAGATCATAATAATATAAGTATAGACCTAATAAATATTTTTAATTCAGTGACAGGCTAAATGGCTGGATCTAGAAGCATAAACTTTTGCTTGGCACAATCAGTCTATAATGTTCCCACTGCTGGGACACAGGTCTCTTCTCTTCGAGAGAGAGTGGGCTAGCTACCACGCAGACCCAGTGCGGATTGGTAGATGGAGATTACGAATTTCTTAGTACCAGCTCGGAGTTTAGAAGTTGGCGGTGTGATATCTCCGTGGCTCGGAAAGCACGTTAATCGCCGTTGGTCCTGCGCTTGATGTCTCTCCGGTCGTGTCGGCTTGCGTGCCGTCCCATCGGACTATGAGAGTGAGGGAGAGAGTGTTTGCGCACACACACACAGCAAAGGCTGGTCTCTGTTGAGATTGGCCGCCTTGGCCGAAACACGGTCTGGAAACTATAAAAATGTATACTTCACAATTTACAGAAGAAAGCCCCATTGCGCCCATCGCTCCGGAGCCCGAAAAAGAGAAAGAGAAAGAAGAGGAAGGGCCTCCTCCTGAAGGTGGCAAGAAGGACATGAAAGGGCTTCCAGAAGATGACGAGGCTGACAAGAAGGGGCAGAAAGACGCGGGATATGTTGAGGTACGTAAGATTATCTTTTTTCAATATGATAAACTTTTTAACCTTAAAGGATGATTTCCACCAAACGGCTCGCATCGCATCGGATCGGAATGGATTTTACAATCTTTAAACGATATAAAATCGTGTACACAGTATTTAAAGTCTATATTACCAAGCCGCTCACAGCAGGTTGACCGCGGGCGTCTTCCGCGACACGCGATCGATACTTTCGGCTAGAAAGTATGCTGCGATGAAAGATCGGCTCCATTCGTCTGTCGTCGTATCCGATCGAATCCTTTCGCCATTAGACCACATCAAAACGGTAGGAATGTAACTATTTGACTAGGCGCAGAAACGGATACATTCGCAAGCGACGGTACGGAGCCGATCGTATGCGTCGACATCCTGCCGGGCGCGATCGGCTGTCGCCGCATCCGCTCGTATCCTTTACGATCCGATGCGATGCGAGCCGTTTAGTGGAAATCATCCTTAATATAACAGGTAGATAGTTTCAACTATAGTCAAGTTTCAATTTACTGGTGCTGTCATACATATAGGAACATTTCTATGGGTGGTGTTTTTCGAAGATGGGAAAGTAATTACAAGGATGACTATACCCACCTCTCGATCGCAATTCACAATAGAGATTTATCTGTGTTTAGTTAAGACTGCCTGGTTGGTCTAGTGGTCGCGAGTGCTACTGCTGAGTATGAGGCCTTGGGTTCGATTACCAGGTCGGGCAAAGGGTTATTGGGATGTACCTACTATAGGTTCACCTCTCCCTAACCCTTCGGGGAATACAGGTGTGATGTGTGGACTCCCCGTCACTTGTCCCTAAGGGTTCATTAGAAAACCAGCGTCAGACAGCATCTGTCTGGCATTAATGATGAAATTAACCTTTTTGGCGCAGCCGTGAGGACACTACTGTTGTTTGAACCATTATTTTGTTAATTTTGTATTTTGTGTTTCACGAACTGTGTCCAAATAAACTTTATTCTTTCTTTACTTTTTTTATTTTATGTTATGTTACATAGTTAACGATAAAGCGTGTCAGTAAGTCGAACTTACTAAACTGAACTCATTAACCACGCAAAATCACATTTTCAATTCACGTTTCAATTTCACCGTCGTATTTCAATCATTACTTGGTTGGAAGTCAAACATGCTGAAAGTTTGAACGAACTCATATCCCCCAGGTGTTTAGAAGATCGAGGCCCCGTCGGAAATTGTCGTTTGTACTGAATCGCTGAGCCAGTTGTGAGGTATTTTTTTTTATTTTGTTTTTTTTTTAGAGGGGCTTGTTTCTAATTTATAACAGCTGCATGGGTTTATCGATCAGGTTAAGCTACGCTTGCCATGGTTGGTCTGAATGGGTGACCAGCAAAACAAGACCTCTCCGTGCCTCGGAAAGCACGTTAAGCCGTTGGTCCCGGCTGTCATTCGTGAATCTTTGGCAGTCGTTACGGGTCGTCAGAAGCCCGAAAGTCTGACAACCAGTCTTACCAAGGGGTGTCGTATTACCCAGTAACTGGGTTGTGGAGGTCAGATAGGCAGTCGCTCCATGTAAAATACTGGTATTCGGCTGCATTCGGATAGACTGGAAGCCGACCCCAACATAGTTGGGAAAAGGCTAGGCAGATGATGATTTTTATTTTTTATCCTTTATTTATTTATTTTAACCATTTATGTACCACGCATATAAATATAAACAGACAAGAAAAAAAAACAGACTTATTTCATAAGAAATCTCTTCCAGCATACCTACGCCTTTATTAAAAAGAACCAGGTTCTTAATAATTCATTACAATCTAGCAATTAAGCAATTTAAATGTAAATAAGGGCTGATTTTTCACCCCAGATAATTTTATCGGAGGAATTTATAATTTTGAATTTTTTGACAGTTCTTCCATACAAAATCTGTCAGACGTCAATTTTATTTCACAAATAAAAATTATCTGTCGATTGAAAAATCAGTCTTTAACTTTTTACTTGATAACTATTTAAAACTTAAAATAGTGTTGATTGTACTTTACACAAGTCCGCTTCACTTTCTTACAGTCAGAAGGCCAATTCTCGTTATTTAAAATGTTCAAAATCTAGTCGCAGTCTCATCTCAGCAACAAACAAATGTCAAAAACTTGTCAAAATGTAGGAAAATTAAAAAGCATTTTTTGACAGATTGAGATTGAGATCAGACGGTGACCGGTCTTAAAATTACGAGAATTGCCCCTCAGATATGATCACGGAACAGATAATAAGGTTATCTGTTCCGTGGATATGATGGTAGGTATAAGCACTACGTTCATGTGTTAAATATGTGTGATCTCACTCCGGTCGTATCGGATTGCCGTCCCATCGGACCATGATAGTGAGTGCACCTGTGTCTGCGCGCACACTTGTGCACTATAATATCTCCCGCGCCGAAAGCTAGTCTCCGTTGAGATGGCCGCGGAAATACGGTCTGGAGGACTTATTATTTATGTGTGTGATCACAATAGTAGTTAAACACACTCTGTGAGGTATTATGAGTTATTTTCGAAGTAGGTATTATTATTTAACAGTTGGTTGGAAAGTAAAAGAAATAAAATTAGTTTGTATTTGGTAATTTCTTAACGATATCTTTACATTAAAAGTTATTTTGTGCGTAATCTAACGTATTACTTATTAGATAGTGTTTAAGTACATGGTATGGGCATGTGTTACGGAGGAATGAGGAAAATGTCGTGAGGAAAGTTTTGAGTATAAATGTCGATGGCTATAAGAGTAGGGGAAGACCAAAGAAACGATGGATGGACTGCGTGAATGATGATATGGTTAGAAAGGGGGTGACTGTCGAGATGGCGGCTAATAGAGAATTATGGAAGAAAAAGGCATGTTGCGCCGACCCCAAATAAATTGGGATGTGGGCAGGAGAATGAATGATGTACAAGTACATATGTATATGATGGGTGCAGAAAATCGAATAACAACGCTAGAAAAATCAATAGTTATGTTTAGTTACAAATGATAAATACGTCTCTTTTTCTGTAAGTTACTCGTAGTTTGTACAAACACATAAGTCAATCATATTTAAAACTAAACCCTCGTTCCCACACACGTAAAAATATCGCTGCGGTATTTCTCTTCTCTTTTTTTTCTCGTTTTTAAAAATAATCGTGCACTAGATTTTCAACTCTCGGTGTTGAGCCTAGAATTGAGAATCCAACAGAGCGAATCTCAGCACGTCAAAAAACCACACTGTTGGATTTTCAACCCTTGGCGCTGAGCTTTGCGTTGAAAATGCAGTGCGCGATAAAATCCCGCCGCGATTTTCACGCCCGTGTTAACGTCGGCTTATGAGTTATTTTCGAAGTAGGTATAGTAATTTAACAGTTGATTAGGAAGTAAAAGTAGTAAAATTGGTTTGTATTTGGTAATAACTTAACGATAGCCGTAAATTAAAAGTCGTTTTGTGCGTAATCTAACGTATTATTGAAATATATAAAAAAAAAAAATCAAGTATAAAGTAAAGTAAAACTATGATTTACATTAATTACAACCGAGGAAACTTAAATTCTAACTGTAATATAGACATATATAAGGTAGATTCGGAAAATTGAGTTACGACGCTATCAAAAGCTCAATTCATTTCTAAGTTATAAATACAAACATAGGAACTGTCAGGGAAATTAATTGTTAACCAAACTGACGCTCTACGTCAATTTACCTTGATAGAGCCATTTCATACACCTTTCAAAGAATGACAGTTGTCATTTTGAATATACGGACAATTTATGTTGGTAGTCAATTTGCATGTTCCTTGACTTTACAATGTTTTTACCATTGACTTGCGCAAGTTTATCATAAAACGTTTGTTTTTCAGGATAGTGAAACGGAGGAGGCTCGCGAGGAGGAGAGAGCAAACTGGAAGGCAAACCCCACCGTGAAACCCTTGCGGGTCAACTGTTCCCCACCGGCGATCGAACAGGTAACCTATTGAACTGAATTAATAACAACGTAGAGCAGTGGTGGCCCAGAGGTAACAGTGGCGACTTACAAAATCAAAAATTAAACGTCAAAATTACAAAAGACAGTCCCCCAAGAACGCCCGCCCTTCACCACTTCCTAGTGCTATCGCTGGGAAGAAGAAGGTGCGCAACAAACTCCTCAGCAGCACAGCTGTCTGTTCAGTTAGAAAATACTTGATTGTAAACAATAATAGGTATGTTAAGTAATTAACATTACAGGACACAGAACATTAAATTAAATTATTTGCCATATGTCAGCTAGCCACGCCAATATACCAACAAATATAATAAAAACTATACGTACTCAAGCTAGAAAATAATTAATTAAAATTAAAATGTAAATAAAAACTTACTACCTATATAAAAGCCTCCAGGCATAAAGAGCGTGACAGCTTACATATAATTATGTGCATTGCTGGGTTCGGTTCACATACATATAGCTGTCACTTGAAGTCACAAATGATAAACTAGCACCATCGAAGTAAATTACGTTAATACTAATAACAACAATAAAACCATGGAGCCCCCCCCCCCCTCCCAAAATCATTCAAGCTGTCGAGAGTCTGCATGATTTACTTGCATTACTAACTTAAGTTACTACTTGGTGACCCCCCAACATCTTGGGCTGCGACCGCGCCTGCATGAGAGTAACACCTTCCAAGGTTAAGGATTACAAACACGAACTCTTCAATTAAACTAGCCAGTATAAAAGAACAACACGTCCAGATATGAAATTAACTAAGTAGAACTATTTTCTAAATTACGATTTAGAAACTTACAAGCAGGAAAATACACACTTTTTCTGCTTGTAAGTTTCAAAATCGTAAGAGTGAGTTGCATCAACTAAAAAAAACAAATATTTTATGAATTGTGATGTCTAAAATTTATTTTGAAATACCACGCGCTTAATGAATAATCCCGCCGAAAAAATAAGTTTGATCTTGGTTATTTTTGAAAGTGTAATGACAACAAGCTTGAGGTGTTGTTCTTGTCAACAACACTTCAAGCTTGTTGTCATCACACTTTCTTCTTGTCGAACATTTTTGAGAATTATGACGTTTTATCACTTTCAACTTTAAAGTTTTACATTTTCATGATGGTGCAACGACAGATAATTAGATTCTATGGTCATTGTTAATGTTACTATTAAAATTAACTTCGACGGAAACTATAACGGAGCTTTTGATGCAACCCACCCTTATTCTGCTAGAGTTCTAATTGTGTGGGTCGATATTTATATTCTCTATCTCAAGAATAAATTTATTTATTTCCCTCTTCTTTATTTTCTAGTTCCCAAAGCCCCTGATGGGTCAGAATGCTCGCAAGCACGGCGGTCTGGTCGTCCACGTCCTCGTGGCGATGTTCACGTTCATCGGCCTCGCCATCGTGTGTGATGAATACTTCGTCTCCAGCCTTGATAGGATCTGTGAGGGTGAGTCTATATATAGTTGGAAATTTTAAAAGCGTCCATAAAATAAATCCTGTGGCAGATTTGAAAAATGCTAAATGCCAACCAAAAGCCATGATGATAACGATTTCAGCTATGGTAGTCTAATCCATTGTAAAACATGGTAGTGATTCCAAAAGCTACTAAATAAGTTAATCTAAGATCAAAATGTTCGATAAACAACAATCTGAAAATATAAAAATGACAGACCATGATGGATTATTTTCAGTTTGTAATCTTGAATGAAAAGCGCAAATCATTGAAATGTAAACAAAATACAAGAGATAAAGATGCATAGATGATATTTTTGAAAGCACTGCGGAAACTACCTGGGTTTCCTATTTACTCTTCGTAGCAGAATGCCTAAAAAAAGGAGCTACGTCTGCCAACAAACTGCTTTGTAGTTCGGCAGAGGTAATATTTTTCGGCTTAAAGTTATTTCCGTGAATAAACACTTTTTTTTTACCTACTAACACTGCATAATGTAATATCCTCAGAGTTAAAGCTGGCTCCGGACGTAGCTGGTGCGACGTTCATGGCAGCCGGCAGCTCCGCGCCTGAGCTCGCCACCGTCGTCATCGGAGTGTTCTGCGCTCAGGACGATATTGGTAAGGAATCAAATTTATTAATTAATATAGGTACGCAAAACTGTAAGCTACATGAAGGTTAAGGATTTGTTAGACACCGTATTCGAACCAACGCCTCTTCGGGAAATCCTTACAACCTCAAAAAATGAAACTGGCATTGAATTATGATACTGTAGCTAATAACTGTTCGATACAAAATGTTTTACGGGTATGCTAATGAATCTTGATTTGACATGGGTGTTTATTTAAGAACACACCACATTATGAGATGTAATCCAGAAATGTTTTATTATATTTTGTCAACGTAAAGTAGACCTCTGCCAAATAAACGTGGATATGATTAAGATTGGAACGACACAATTTAAACCAAACCGCCTCATCCAAAACCTTCTATAAAAATTGAAATCATTTATTTGCTGTTGTAGTCACATGTACTCGTTCATGAACAGTCGTAGTCGCTGGCATTGTACTTTTTATATTAGGTATTTACTCACTTAATTTACTATTCGCTCCCCAGGCGTGTCAGGCGTGATCGGCTCAGCGGTGTTTAACATAATGTTCGTGATCTCTGTGTGTGCGCTGTGCGCGGGCACCGTGTCACATCTCAACTGGTGGCCTCTCTGCAGGGACTGCTTCTTCTACGCCATCTCTATACTTGTGATGCTGTGTACTATTGCTAATTCTATTGTGTCCTGGTGAGTTCTTTTGGCTATTTTTTAACCATTTGCCGTTTGATGGGGGAAATTGTCTTGTTTGGTCTCCAGAAGAAATATGCCGTAATTCGTATGGGGCACATAATAAAGAGTATATTCTGTTGTATAACTTTCTTAAGAAGAAAAGAGGGTTTTTAGGAAACCGTATAGTTTCGCCATGTCCGTCTCTCTGTCTGTCTGTCCGCGGTTTAGCTCAAAAACTATTGGTACTAGAAAGTTATAATTTGGCATGAGTATACACGCTAATGACGCCGAAAAAGTGGTAAAATAAAATTTTGAAAAAAACAATCATTGGGGGTACCTCCCCTACATGTAAAGTGTTTTTTTTTTCGTCCTTCCTATATTGTGTGATATCGTTGGATAGATCTTTCGAAAATATTAGGGGTTTGAGAAGACCGTTTTTTGATTAAGTAAACCGTTCGTGACTTATCAAGCTTTAAAGTACCAATTTTCGTTAGAGTCAAGTGTCCCCCCCCCCCTCTACCAACTAAACGGTTGTAGTTAGGAATTTAAATGCCACGGCAGTAGTACCTATATATAACGAAATTTAAAGGAAAACTATCACACTTAAGTGGGCCCTACAAGTTTATGAGTACCTAATAGTCGACCAATTGTATTTGACTCGAAAATTTCGAACAACTCCATAGAATTCCTCAATTTTATTTTTTTGTGACGAGTGAGTAGTGTAGCTCTGTGTCCTGTATTTAAATTCAAAACACCGGTTATGACAAGTCTTATCCAAATCTCAAAAAAAAAATTAAAACTTTCCGTGCACAATTGTCGGATCAGGTGAGGATTTGTATAGGAAGTCAAATTAGGTAGGTAGTCATGTTTGGCTTTTAGTTAGAGCATGGTACGAAACTATCAGTCAGCGAATACGACCTGCACTTGGCTTTTACAAAAACTACGGAACCCTACACTGCGCGTGGCCCGACACGCACTTGACCGGTTTTTTTAAGTTATCGTGTAAGAAAATGGTTTATATCTCAAATTGCTGCCACCGACAACGCCGTGGAAATGGCAAAGTTTTGGGAAAATAACATTTAAAATTCAGTCGTGCTAGCGACACGAAGCAGAATCTCAAATTAATTGTGATAAGCAAGGTGATACTTAGTATAAAGCCTTTTCGACTAGTGACCCCATTTATTAAAGTTTTAATTATATCGTGAACTGTAATTCCAAAATCTAGTTGTTGCCAAAGATTTTTGAGATTTCAATTTGAAAGAATTCATAACTAAGTTTTCCCTGAATCCGTTTTTCAACTTTCAACTCAGCTTGAAGTTGTGTTAACTCCGTTATTTGTTCTGCAGGCCAGAAGCTCTATTCATGTTGATAATGTACGGAGTGTACTGCGTTGCGTTGCGATTCAACACTACTCTCGAGCGCTGGGCCATGACGCTTCCACTGCCTTTCAAGCTGCCTACCAGGGAAGAACAAGCGGCTTTGGTTACGTACAGGTATGTCCAGGATAAATAGTAAAACATTCTGTAGTTTGACTTAGTCCCGACTTGGGCGCCAAAAGGCTAAATTGGCGTCCAATTTGGGACTATGAGAAAAGTAGTTAAAAGTTTCTGTAATCATCAATATTGCAAAGAACTGATTAAGTATTGATAGTAAGAAATATTTATTTTATTTCTATAGAATTATGTCCTGAACAATTCCCTTATTAATGCTACCCAGGAGCGCGGCGGGCGGCCAGCCGGCGGTGGCGGCAGGCGACAGTGCGTACGCGCAGGTGGACGGACAGACCAAGGAGACGCCACTGGGAGACTCGCGTCAGTGCACTTTTATTATCATTCGCAGAACATCTAACAAAATCGAAAAGCTTATCTTTTTGTATGATTTTTCACAAATTCTTGGTTTTTACCTGGCGTTTATTATTATAACCGTTTCGTTGTCCAATATTTTTTGATGATTTGTAATTTTGTGCAACTTTAAATTTGCCTGTCTTGAGAATTCCTAAAATATAATATTAAGTCCGCCTTTGTACCTTTTTTGTGTGCGAAAAGATTAAATAAATATATTAAAAAACGTAATATAAAACTCCATTTATGATTCGGTCTTCCATCCAATAGATGTTTTTTAACCCTTCCGTGATCTGAATACTGTATTGTATTATATAAACGATGGGAAGATAAATCCTAAGTTGTGACTTAAAATGTAATGAAAGAATTCGTCCCCATAGCATCGTACAACCCCGAAGGCGCGTACGACAACGCGGCCTACAACGCCGAGCCCACGCCCGCCTGGGCCAACCCCGTGCAGGAGTGGGACCCCAACCGCGCCTGGGACGATACGGTACGAATTCTTTTTTGCGTTAAAACTAACGCAAAAAAAATGATAAAAATGTCTACCCGTGACTTTGCTCTCATATAACGTATAATAAACTATAACCCGTTGCCTTACTCGGGGGTTTTGAAAATTATTCTTGGATTCACCTCTACTTCCTCTAAGAAATTTCTCTTCCAAACTTATCTTTAGTGGTTTGTGGTATGCGTTATAGATGTCAGCCCCAATCTACAACGCTCAGATGGCCACGCAACAGTACCAGCAGCAACCTCAGCAACAACAACAACAACAGCAACAGTCGTCAACAGGGCAGCAACAACAAAAGCAACAAGATCAACCACAGCAGCCACCACAGGTAAAAAAGAGCTTCATCAGTAGGTATCCTAGTGTTCACCAAGGCTTTAAAGCTATCAGATTGAACTACTCCTATGCCTGGAATACAGGAGCCTAGTTTTTTCAAATTATCAATTATATCACACAGCCCAACTTCACCCACTACTGAGCACATCCTCTCTTTTCTTGTACCAATCCCTACGTTCCTGTGCCAGCCTCATCCTGGTTCTACCCGCGAAGGTAACAATGTCGTCTGCCCAGCTCTCCGCTTGACGAGCGACACCTCGTCTCCTACTCTAGGCCGCCCGGTCACTGCCTTACTGCATCTGTCATCACTGCGCCATGCCAGGTGTCCTGTCCAACTATATTTTTGTTCCATAATTCTTTTACCGATATCGAAAACCTTCGTGCGTCTTCGGATTTCGGCATTTGGAATACCAAATTTGAAAACCAAGCAAGCAATATTTTGCCTTGGGACATGCAAAAATGAGGATAATTCTGTACGCACGAGGCCAGTGTCTCGCCTGCTAGCTTACTTGCACTATTCTGCTACCCTAGCTTGTAAAACAGCGGGGTAATTACGTATTACACTAACAGTAAGGAATGGCTTTCATTTTGACAGTACACAAACACAAATATTCATTGCGTTATTTATTTACGTTGTTGAGAAGACGAATTCGAACATATGAAGCAGTGGATTTGCAATATCCTTCAACATAATTTAAATTGTTAGTAACTGATAGTGTGATATCCTCGTGGGTTATGGGCATAATGCATATTATGCTAAGATTATCACGGAGATTCGCAATCTCAACAAACTTCTTTTGCATTATTCGGTTTTTGCACTTTCCTGCCATGAGCCCTTAGTATTCAAGAGGAATTAATGAAATATTTATTGTATTTCAGCCCGCAGCCGGTCCAGCTTACTACAAGGCTAAGGAATACAATCCCGAGACCGCTATTGATCCTCTCGTCAAACCTATCGGAGCCAGTAAGTTTTTTTATCAATTAGAAACTGACTGATAAGGAATCTGTAACCTAGAAAGAAAGAAAATACGTTTATTTGCGGTGAACATGATGCATAAAAGAACACAAACACAAAAAAAATAACAAGTCGGTGGAAAACATGTGTCACATCGACGCAAAATGGCCATCGCTCAGCATAATGCTAAGCCCTATACGAGACAGAGCCCCAGCGCTGGTTTTCATTTCAGCGACAGCCGGCGTTGACGTGATGACGTCAACCAGTACAGCACACAATTAGATATAAATAAAAAACAACAATCAAAATAAGAAAGAAAATAAATATACATTACAAAAATATGGCATAGACATGAAATATATGAAGTGGCAACATTCCATACCTAAAGACCACTATGTCCGCAGACTACCTGCAGCTGGCGTGGTGGTACCTGGTGTTCCCGATCCACTGGTCGTGTCGCCACACGATGCCGGACTGCCGCGGCCGCTGGTATCCCGTGACCTTCTTGATCAGCATGCTGTGGATCTCCTTCTACTCCTACTTCATGGTCTGGATGATTACTATCATTGGTAAGTCAGTTTTATTCACTTTGGAGTAGATTCTTGTTGTTGGTCTTCGTTAACGCACTATTTCTTTGTCCTTCACCTAGTTCTCCTGTCGCAAGTTGAAAAAATTTAAGTCTGTTCAGTATTTTTGAAAAGTAAAAACTTAGATTTAAAGTTTGACTATAATATTGAGAGGGTAGTGAGATCGCAGAAGGCGACTTAGACCCGTGTTTGAATGACTATGTAGCGGTAGCTACAACGCCACATGCGAATTACGCGTCATACTGACGTCACGCAAAATCCTGCATCTCGCAAGCAGAGTTTGCCGCGCACCTAGCATATATCAACGGCCCGAAATGAATCAACGGGCAGTTACCCGCCAGACGCGACACCCGTCTGGTCTGAGGATCCTCCCTTTTCTGTTCCTCATACCTCTATAACTATAGCAATAGTCTTGTGCTACATCTCCTCCGAATAACTTACAATTTACTTGTTAAACGCTTCTTTGTAGATGCTTCTATAAAACGTAAGTACACAATTCGTCTGACCCTAATTTCCATTCCCTCAGGCTACACGCTGGGCATCCCGGACACAGTGATGGGCCTGACATTCGTGGCGGCCGGTGTGTCGGTTCCTGATGCACTCTCTTCACTCGCTGTTATCAAGGAGGGGTAAGTTTAACACAAATAATATGTAATTAATGTATTATTATAAGTCATCAAAGAATATTTCAATATTTGAACCGAGATTACGAGTAAAAGGGAAGTATAGAACGAAAATACATGTTACGCTGACCCCAAACAAAAACTTTTTTAGAAAAAAAAAACAACCGACTTCCATAAAAACACTACAAAGTGAAAAATAATTTTAATTTCGGAAGTCGGTGTCTTTGGTTTTTGTATTTCGTTTTCGCCACCGAGATCATTCGACCTGCCGATCGATTCTGTAAAAATCTCACCGTGAAAAGTTAAGTGAAGTGAGCTTAGAGTGAGCTGTGTCAATCAATGTGCAATAGTGTCAATCCCTAGCATTAGTTGGAATGACAGCTCACTCCACTCTCACTTCACCTAAGTTTTCACGGTGAGATGGTAACAGAATCGTACTGCTGATGCTAAGGATTGACAATAATGGAAGCTCACTTCACCGAAGTATTCACGGTGAGAAAAATATCACAGCATCAACAGACTCCATCGACTCGTACGGAGATGTCAAAATGAAAAGATAGTTTTTAATTGTTGTAATACAGAAACACAAGCGAGATTGTACCTAACAAATGAGTTGTTATTACTAAAACAACTACATACAACATAACAACAACAACATAATAGGTATAACATCACGCCTGTAAAGCCCGAAAAGTTAGGTAGAGGTGTACATACACCCACATTTAAATCCCATTTTTATCTAAGCACTGTTCTACGCCACGCTGTTATTAACGTCAATACCCTTTTTCCAGTTACGGTGACATGGCGGTTTCCAATGCTGTCGGCTCCAACGTGTTTGATATCCTGGTGTGCCTCGGTCTGCCGTGGTTCATTCAGACGGCCATCATCCACCCGGGCTCGCATGTCAACGTTTACCATAAAGGTAAGGGTGACGTTACACAACGAGCCAACGATATCCGGTGACGTCGTCAAGGTTTACATAAACTCCGAGCAGTGGCGTAACTATACCCTTTGGAGCCCGTGGCAAATTCATGAATTAGGGCCCTCCCTCAATGTAAAGAAGCTCAACGTTATAACTTTTTTTACTGGCTCTTCGTCCGCGACTTCGTAATTTCCCCTACAACATTCAATATCCTGCTTCATTGGTCTAGTGGTCGAAAAAAGTTTTCATTTCTGTACTTATGTTAGGATCCCCCTGTGCTCATGGCCCTCTCGGACCGGGGGCCCCCTCCGAATGGGGGCCCATGGCTTTGCCCCTCCTACCACCCTATTGTTACGCCACTGACTCCGGGCATGTTGCAAACAAATGCAAAGCTGACGTAATAACAAAAATTAGAGTAATTCAAGTAACAAGACTCATATACAAACAGATACTTAGAAGGATACAGACAGGATAACAAGCACAAACGAACACTCACAAGGTAGCAATATGTCTGCTGCAGCATTGCCGGATATAAGGGCGATCCGTCTGTTGGCGATCATCGCCAGGACGAGGTTGACTTCACTTTGAGTTGAAAAGTATACCAATAACTGTGTCACTTTTCAATTTTTTCAGTGAAATCTGGAAATATTCTAAATTGCTTGGTATGTCCGCCTCTGAAGATTCCTGGGCCATGTTTTATTATATTTAACGTTAACGTCTTTTAGCGTTTGGGCCAAGCACTTCGATTTGTTTTCCTAAACGAATGGCTGAAAACTGCACTAAGCAGTAAGCTAATATTTGGGTCTAAGGAAATTAAGCAGGCCATAGGCAGAGAATTAGGCTCTGTACAGCCGCCAGCATCTTTAATAAATTTTCAACTTTACTGCTAAAGGAAGGAGAGGAGAGCAGGAAGAGGAGGAGGTGGAAGGGGAGGTTCAAGGTTGATTGGGAAAATTTTACAGTTTCAGGTAGCTTGATGTGCTGGCAGGCAGAAATAAATATCGATTGCCAATGTTCGGAGAAAATGTTTAAAGTCAAATTTTAATTGAATACAAATGTTATTTACAGGTCTGATCTACTCAACGCTCTCTCTATTCTCCACGGTAATCTTCTTAGTAGTCGCCACCCACGCTAACGGCTGGAAGCTGGACCGCAAATATGGCGCAGTGCTGATGGTATGGTACATCCTCTTCATAACCCTCGCCAGTCTCTACGAACTCAACGTCTTCGGATACTACACCAACCCCGACTGCATCTCTAATTATTAATTTTTCACACTAGCAACATTTTCTTTTGTTAAGTTGGCACGCTTGGCTGTCTTCTTTCAAATGTGACAGATGATTTTTATGTGGAACAGACGTAAGGAAAATATGGATATGACTGTGTATTCAAAATGTTTTATTCTTTTAATCGTTTCTTCTTTTTATACATAAGCTATTTAAGCACATTCCAATGATTAGGTTCTAGTAAAATACATATGCATTATTAAGATTTATATTTTTATTAGTGAAGAAGTCATCATTACTTTATTCTGTAGTATATATTTATCAAAAGTTTACAATTTACCTATTTTTATTATATTCAACATTTCGTAGGAATACAATTTTTTTTTTCTTTCTAGTTTAAACTTGAACCAGCAGTGGCAGGCCTATGTTTTATTAATAAATAAATAGACAATTTTATTTAAAATTTTACAAACACTAGTTAAGTTTTGTAAAAACGCTATTGTCTTATGATTAAAGAAGCATCGATGTTAGTTTCAGTATATATTTTATAATAAGTAACATTGTTAACATTGCTAACATAGTTAACATTGCAGTGAAGGACTTTAGCGGTCCAAATTAGTATGGTATTTCTACTCACTTTCACAATAGAAATGCTAGTGTTAATTTATTAATAATATTAAGCGGTTAAGTAGTTTGGGTCGAGTGGTTATTTTAATTATTGCATGCTTCAATTGTTAGCAAAGAATTGTAAAATGTAATTATATAAATGGCGAGTTTGAGCGGCATTCGGCAGTACCAACCATGAGTCAATCAATCAACCAATCAATATCCTTATTGTGGATCATAGTTAGGTACATATATACAGGTAGATACAATACTTATATAGAAATTAAATTAAATTTACATTATTGTTACAAATTATTAAGAGTAGGTAAATGAAATGAAATTGTTTATTTTGTAAACAGGATATCAGAATCACTTTTACTGGTCATGAAAAGAAATAAGCTAGGTGGAGTCGAAATTTCCTATCTGACTACCCCTGAGAAGATGTGGCGAAACAAACTCAATATGAATTGAAAGTTGCTAGCAAAATGATGGTTGAAGTAAAGGCTACCTAATGCCGCTTTCAAATGGAAAATAAACGTGGAACACAAAGTTGGTGTTGTAAATAGCTTTGTGGAGCACTGGTGTTGCTTGCGCACAAATTGCTGTTTTCTAACCAAAGTACTCGTGAGAATCTCATGTACAGTGGGATCTTAGCAAATGAAAGGTAGATTCTCTTTTTACTATACGTAAGTACCTACTCGAACAAATAATGAATGGATTCACCGTAAAACTCGTATATCACACCACCTGTTACAACACTCACGGTTCATGAGATTTGAAATTCGTAGCAAATGTGAAACCTCTTGTCTACCTTTCTAAACTAAGTTTCTGTAGATATTGTAACTATAACCTGTTAATTTTGTTGGCGTGTTGTCTATGTATATGTGACTTGAAGCAAAAAAGAATAATTCGCTTTAATGTATAAATATCTTATGAATATTTGCATAGTTTTAGTGACATGACATTTTAAAAACGTATTTAGTCGCGGATATCGTAATGTGTACTACTATTAAGAGATTTTTGTTTGTGATATTATGTTTGAAACCAAAAGGACTTAGTCACTTTTCTGTATAATGTATATTTTAGTCTAAATTATTAGTTATAGTGTAAATATAATTTTGTAAATTATATTTTATCACAAAACATCGATGTTTGACGAATTACTACAATAGTTATGCGAGAAAATTTAATTTTTTATTACATTTTGTACTTTAACTACAGCTATTCAAAAAGTAGCAGCAACTGTAGTTATTTTATGTAAATAGTACTTGAACTTATGTTTCAATCTTCTGATCTTCCACGTATGTATTTATTGTCACATATTCCTACGTATTTATTTTATATAGAATATTGTATATAGACTTTCTGATTAGTGAATGCCTAAATAAATCTATCCTAATTAAATTAAATGTACGTAACCCGAGTAATGTATTACCTAAATATATTATATGAATTAGCTTAAAGCCTTACTCTTGTTAGTCGTTAGAAAATCTACCCCTTGGCTGATATCACTCATCTTCCAAAGACCTGTTTTCCATGGTGATCCAAATACCTCAGCATCCCTCTTCCTTTCACACTTATTAAAGCACTCCCACATTCCAATTCTGTGATCTATCTAGTTGTAATATTATAAAGTTAACGTGTATGTGTATATTATAAGAAAAAAAAAACTATAACCAAAAGTTAATTAGCTGATTTTTTTATGTTACTTTTTTTCTTGCACTTTGTCTGATGTTGTTACCTGAAACGAAGCATAACTGGACTATTACTAGACAGTAAATAATCGAGATGTAAGTACCAAATTACCTTCTAGTCCATGATTAACCAGAAAACATAGTGTAACCTTTAAACAAATCTGGTCATGTTAGCCTAATGTGTAATTTACTCTGTAAAGCTTATATAGGTAAAAATTTAAACCAAAAAGAGCCTTAACATCGCTCAAAGTATCGGTCGTGACAAAAACCTACCGTATATGCCTAGTCAATGTTCGAGTAAGTCATAATTTAAGAATATTCCGGTAGTAAAATGATATAGTCTATTTGAAGATATTTTGGACGTAACAATGCTTTCAATATACCAGATCCCCAGCTTATATTTAAGAGCGTCTATATTTTTCGAGCCCTGGCGCTGTTATTCAAGCGACGATGATAACTTGAAGCTCTGACGAGTAGGTAACTGCCTTAGAAAGTCGGCAAATATAAGTATGTAATTAATTTGTAAATGTTCATGATTTCAGGCCAACATTATTCAATGAAGAAAATGTTGATGTTATAAAATTATGATTCAAGTTATTCTTAACACTCATACGTAAAAAGTATACATAACTCGTGTACCCTGTACTTTATGCATTACCGTAGTGTTATTGCAATGGCGTATCCTGTTTATGACCAACGTAGGTATACGTATTTCACTCGTAAGAATAAACAAAGTTGCCACTCATTCCAAAATAATTATAAAATATGTATCAGACCTACTTAGTGATCGTCAATTAAAACTATCTTTGTGTAATATGTATTGGTATATCCTTTCGACAATAATCACTAATTAATGTGGCTTCACTTAATATTGGATGTGTTGCCAGTGTAAAATAACAAGGCTGTATAAGAATCGCTTGTGACAATGTTGGTGTTAAAAACTTTGGTGATGTTCCTAATTTCAAATAACGGAATGTATTATTCAAGTCACTTGTTATTGAGAAAAAAACGCTAATAAATAATGACGAAACGTTAAAAAAGTACTAATTTATGAAAATGTCACAGTACTGTCTTAATAGATTGTGCTTAATTACAGCAATGCATGGGAAGGAAAGCTTCATTCAGCCAATGACTTCCGAATGCAGTGGGTTCTGCCTTCTTTACAATGTTTTTAGGCCCATAACATAACATAATTAACCAACTTACTAAAAGCAAAAAAAAAACTGTTCTAAATTATTAAAGAACGCATCAATTATAAATGTCAATTTGATGTTGAATTCAATTAAATAGATAGTAAGATTAATTAATGGTATAAATATCAATTTCAATTAATGTTTTTGAACAATGATAAAACGATCGAATGTAACGCTATATTTAGATGTTTAAAAATGTCTATACCTAGGTATGTAAACCTAGAATATTTTGACTCGATCAAAAAAAAACAATTATTAAATATGGCAACATCTGAAACGAAATTAGTATAGAAACGAACGATAATTAAATTAACGTACTATATGTAAATAGTAGAGGACCATTAAAGAACATGTATTTGTTTCATTTTGTTCTAAGTTAAATACTACTAAAGCTGAATTGTATAATATGTTCGTGTAGTTGCAGAAGCTTTATTCATATTAGTAGTTACGTAGTATTTGTGCACCTAAGTAATAGTTTTTCATGAAACAGTAATTTTGCAGCACGCACTGGGTTTTTAATGTAAACACGTTGAAACAACACCTACTGACTAAACAGGATGTGTTTTGACGAAGGGCAATGAAAGATGGTGGTTTGCATCTTTGAACTTGTGCTAGCTTAGTAAAAAGCACAAAAACTACTACGGCGTAGCTAGGTCAGTGCTACACTTAGCTAGCTACGCCGTAGCACGGTGCGTAGCAATCGAAAATCTGTAGCACCAACTGTACCTTTTGTTAGCTACAACTTTTTATCAAGTTTAAAATAATTAACTTATTTCTTGAATTTGTCCGAAAGTTAAAAAACATCCTGCATTAATATAACATACCTAATATAATAATAATAAATATATCTGAACAACGCACATCAAATAAAATTGACACACTTTCAAAACTTTACGGCTGTACTTGAGTAAAAGTAATTTAATACTAGCACTGGTAACGTAATTAATACGGTAGTTAGCAACGTAACATGCTAGATTGCCACAGCAAGACTTAATCCGGCCCTAGGCCATAGGGTAAAGTTAAAGAACACAAGGCTTAACCTCGGCTGGCCACTCTATTGTCATTCGAGTGACAGCTTGCCAGCAAAAATTAACATTAGGGTTTAACTATTGGAAGCTCTAGATATGATATAGTTCACTCGATAGTACAGTACGAATTAGGGATCGCGCACTACGAATTCACGACCACGAAATGTCACAGGGCCGGCCACAATTTTGGCCGCAAAAGCTCCGACCAGGAAGGTAGTTTGGTCGCACTACCGGTCTTCCAACCAGTTTTGTCAAGATTGAGGCCACTCCTGCGACAAATCGTGGTGGTGGCCGCGCGGTTCGTAAGGTCCTTAAATTAAATAATAAATCTTATTCTGCCAATGCATGCGTAACGGCATTTTTATACCACCAATACGAAATTAATATATTTTATGCAATAAGTACCCATATTTTTGACATATCTACATTATAGCATATTCCATCAATCTATAAAAAAATACCATATGTGGTTCTTGGATTAGAAGTTAGTTTTTCCACCCATCGATGTAGTACAGAGTGAACTATTTCCACATATTTTGATGCTAACATTTTTTATCGATGTATTTTCACACAACGCGTATTTTTACCTGTAAATCCATCACATTGGTACATACCTACCCTGCAGTGGCGTGCATTGCATAAAGGCATATAAGCATAGTATAATAGTGCCTACCTCGATAAATCACCATAAGCCTGTCAATTAAATTTGTGTGTGCCCCACAACTAAGAAACTCACTAAATTATCATACCTAACAAAAAACTAAATCTTCATACAAACACGCGCGGCAATAGGCAGTCGCCAGACGGCCTACTCGGTTCCCGTACTATTCGCAGATTGTCATTGGTCTTTACTCGTTCAAGTTAATACGACGAAATTAAATTCCTGCCTACCTATTCTGAAAACCAATGCACGCCACTGCTACACTGAGTGTTTCATCACCTTGCTAGTAATTTATATTCTAGAATAATCTAGATAGTTAATCCATAGCCTTTTCACCAGTTAAACTTTTCAAAAATTGTGAATAGATTTTTTAATAAATTTAATTTCAGTGTGTTTTTCAGCGTTTCGATGTTTCTTTGTCCAAAAATCAAGTTTCTACGTGACCTTTGTTAAAATTCTGGCTGTAAAATCAATGTTTGTTTCAATTTCCATCTGTCCGAGATATTTCGCATAGGTACTTACCTCTACATAGTAACATCTATGTAATGTGTGTAATAAAATATTTTTGATGTCTATATTAATTTGTAGTTATAGGAATTAATATGTAAGGGTAGTTTGCATCTGTAATAATAAACGCTCTGTTTTTCTAAATTGTATACCTAATACATTTTAGCATAAATAACAAAAAAAAATACCGTAAACATGATTATGTAGAAAATATTAATTACCTATGTAGAATTTCATGAACTTTTAAAGTAGGCATAGCATTCATTGTGTAAGTACTTATAGCACATTTGTTACATTTAAGTTGCGTTCCCTATATAATCGTGTATATTTTGACGATGCAAATGAACCTTTAATGTTTCTACTCTCAGTATTAGATACGTACGTACCTATCCTCGTTATGCTGTTTAAATCGATGTTTTCCTCGAATGTTGCGACTTAGACTAGGTGTTCTGTACATAGCCCGCGAGGGCTAATAACAATTATGTGAAAATTTATTGTTAATTACTGTAAGTTATATGACAATGTTAAATAAAGTGTAAAATGTAATTTGTTGTATTATTTTCCCTGGCTTTAGAATTATTTTTGAAGTGAAAACTTCTTTAGCGGCATTGTGCACTTTTGTTGTGATGGGTAAAAAATGTTAAACTCGCGTCAGGACACGTGACCTGATCGAAAATTCGTAAGACGGGAGGGAGAGTAGACCGCATTCCAAAATATCAAAAATGCACAACGTTAATATTCAAGTTTTCACTTCTCTCACACTTTTTTATCGGTAGTTGGGAAAAGCCAGCGTATGGCACTCGTGGGTTGCAGCTGAAAATCAGCATCAGGTGGTACACACCTTGTATTGTCATCTAGCATTATGCTGAGCTGATGTCCTTTTGGCATTATAATCTTAGTTTTCTGTTATTATAGTTCTAAGGTGTATTTATTTGGCTGTAATGCCAATAAACGCATTTTTCTTTCTTTAAAAATATGGTAAGAAAGGGCGTGACTACCGAGATGACTAATTGAGAAGTATGGAAGAAAACTGTGACTGCCTCATTTGGTCTAGTGGTCGCAAGCGCTACTGCTGAACATGATACCCTGGATTCGATTCCCGGGTCGGGCAAAGGCTTCCAATCTAACCGGATGCATATTTTACATTCGGAGCGACTGCCTATCTGATCGCCACAACCCAGTTACTGGGTAACACGATACCCCTTGGTAAGACTGGTTGTCAGACTCGGGTTTCTGACGACCCGTAACGACTGTCAAAGATCTACAAATGGCAGCTGGGACCAATGGTTTAACGTGTTTTCCGAGGCACGGAGGGGTCTCGGTATGTTAGGATGGTCACTCGTCCACGGACATACCGCGGCAAGCGTAGCTTAACTTCAATCGACTCGTGCGGCTGTTATTACTTAGCCACGAGCCCCTCACCTTCTAAGTCAGTATGCTATATTCTTTATTTTGTAAAAACAATACGCTCTGTAGCTTCAGAGTTGGGTAAAAAGGGCCCCCAAAAACTTTTGATACAGGGCTCCATTAGGATGAGCTACGTCTCTGTTTAATCAAACTTAAAAAAAAACTGTAAAGGGCAATTCACATAATTTTAAAAGCGTTAAGTCTGGTGGCTTACCCCCAGTTCTTATTGTTCTTAGGGCAGAAGTTGCACTGCACTGCTTTTTTGTTCTGCACAAAAAAGCAGTGCGTTCAACTTCTGCCCTCTCTGTCTGTCTCTCTCAAAATCTGTCAAAATTTGTGTTGTAGTTATTTGTGAACATGACTATTTTAAAACTCTGAATTCTAATATTGGTGTTTCGTATGTGTAGTGTGCAGGTCTATGGGATACTATAAAGAGAACCCAAAGGATATAAAAAAAAAACAAAGACTAGTTTATTACTGTTTATTAATTTATAGAGTGTTGACACACTGAGTATACACACAACTGGAGACAAAATGCGTGTCCTGAACCTGCCAAACTGAGTCTTGAAATAAAACCAAATCTGAAAGGAATGAGATCCATAATATCACTCACAGTGGTCAAATATACCAACATAGTAACTGTACATGGTATTCAAACGTTATAAATTTTGTCTCCATTTGTTCGCTCACACATCATTCGCACTAATCATTCCGGAAACTTATAGTTATGTCTTAGAATTAATATGGTGTATTATGATACTTCTAGCATTCAAACTATGGAAGCATTGTTTAGTGATCGTTTAATATAAAAATATTACACACGGCGTCGACTGTCGCGCCGAGACTACACAAGCCCAAGTTTCCTGTTAACGGGAATCACTTCATTAACATTCATTCATAGATTATATGCAAAGGAAGGTTGTATAAAAACATGAATATTACTGAATAGTTCCGTTGAAAGTCTAATCATTGATAGCTTAAATGGTAAATGGAATGTTTTTCATTCGAAAAACTGAGGCGTATGTAACCTCAAATGAAACTCATTCCAGTTACGAGTCAAGTTTCAGAGTCTTTGGAAACCTTATGAAGACTGTAGCCCCGGTTTGAGCTCGGTGAGGGAACTGTCGAGAAACATCACGAGCTGGGCGTCTGAGCTGTCCGTTAGAAGTTACTGGCGACAGTATCCGTAACCATCCGACAGGCTGATGTTTCTCGAACTACCCGCGAGAGCCCCACTCAGAACAAATCTTGCAGTATCACAATACGCCACAAATCAAACGCAATTAGTGCTTTCTTAAAAAAATATGTAGTGATTAAAACAAGTTTACTAGCTTATATATTTACAATTTTATAATCTTCAAATAAGATATACCGCCATACCAACGTCCCTCTGAAACGCGCCCTGCCCATGTCTATGTACAATTTATAAGTGAAATATGCCAAAGTAAAAGCAAAAAAGTAAAAATAATCTTAAAACTATGTCCGTTTAGTTTGGCAGGGCACGTTTCAAACGGCTGGAAATCAATTCACTTAGGTACTACCACATGTTCGTTTTTTTTTTTTTCATTTTTCCCATTTTTTCACGTTTGTTATACAGACTACTTTATTCATTAGAAATCTGCAAATTTTAATGAACAATTCTAGCCAATATTGTGTTACGCGTCGATTCGCCGGCGGTATTCCGAACACAATTCGCGTATGTACAGAGAACAGATTGAAATACCACCGGCAGTAACAAGAAAATGTGAACACTAGCTTATTAGAAAACTAACATCGAAAACTAAACAATCATCGAGTTACATAACTACAAACTGAATTAATAATGAATATTTTCCTAGTGTAATTGTATCAACATCTGTAATGTAATTTACAGTTAAATTTATACAGTAAAAAAAGACGATTGGAACTGTGCCCAAACAGTAAGATCATTATAATGTACCACTGTGATAGTGGGTCTCGATAGTACAACCACAGTACAGCTATCTATTCCATACCGTCGCCTTGCCTTTGCTAGACCTTCGTCTTTACGTGTCCGGATAATAAATTAAAACGCTCAGCATCAGTCGAGTGTCGACAAAACGAACTGTCATATGATGTCGCTATCCGCAATAAGGCAGTAGGGACATAAGCAGGCTGAAGCGTGGGACAGTATGGAGGTGTAAGATAAGACTGTGGTGTAACGTTAAACGCAAGGCCTCGTCTAGTCGAGAGAAAGCAAGTCCGTTGTCATGAACGCGTTCGGCGCCCGTCGGAGAGCATCGTGCGTGGCCGCATCTCATGCACACGTACACACTAACACACACTCGCACACTACATATGCTATCGCGCTCTCTTCTTCATCGGACCACCCGGGGCTGCCGAACGGCGGGTTCTCTTTCACTGCGGAACAAATAAGGTTTTATTAGTTTTATCAAGTTTTCTGACAAGTATATTGTTAGGCCGAATTGAGCATTGTTTAATAATCTAAATTTTAAAGGCTAGATGGAGCACTTACACTAAATAAAATTAGTGGATAACGCACAAGTGGACCTTAGAGTTTACTGTATAACTAATAATTTTGATTACTACACTAATAATTACGAAGAACATCCCTATCAAAATGACTCGATATTGATCAAGTCAGCGTATAATAAAATTACTTCAAGCTAATCAGTAAATAGGACGTTTCTCTTTCGGACTAAGGGCCGATGTTTTTATCTGTAGTTAGTCAACTAATTGTTGAAAATAGTAACTAATGGTTTAACTTTTGCAAATTGTGTTTTTTGATAAATTTTTAGTTTATCTAATGATATAATATCATTGCTAATGGTCAAATAATTAACTATTAGTTAAAAAAAAATAACAATTATAAAACTAAAAATTGATAAAAAAACACATTTTGCTAATATTAAACATTAGTCACTATTTTTAACAATTGGTTGAGTTTAACTACGGATCAAAAAACCGGCCCTAAGTAATAATTCAATACTAACTGCTGGTTAACTACATAATTATAAGCACGCAACATTACCGCAAACATCTCGCGTCATCCGGGTTTACTTGCACAAATTATACGCATATACTACTAAACTTGAAGGTTTTTTATTCAAATTATACAAAATTCACATCGTACCCTGTCGTTATGTTGTACCTTATTCAAACATTACAGTATTTTTAGTGTTGGCAACACTCATTTTATAATTTATACAATTTTTAAACAATTAATTAAAAATATAAAAATTTGCTATGCAATGTATCGAAAGAGTTTTATTTCGAACCAATAAATTGTGTACCGTTAGCAGCAATATGATTGCACAAAACTGAAAAAGGAATCGTTTAAAACACGTTGCTAACTGTACGCAACTGGCGAATGTATTAATAATACTATCAATAATGTTTTTAAACCTTATAAAGTAAAAATTTACATTGAACAAAACACACACACACATTCACACCACGTTACATCCAATCACAGTTATACTCAAGTAGGGAAGTTCTTAGGAACGCGACAATTTGACGACGGATGAGGAGTCTCCGAAAACGGCCGCTGTGACGACAGCGGCAGCGGCGCGAGTGGGTATAGAGGTCAATCAGCTAATTCACCGCTAATATAATAAAAAATCTAAAATTGCATATAAGTACATCATCTCTATTGCCCTCCGCGCTAAAGGAATTAAAGTGTTCCTCAAAGCCTAAAATAAAGGTTTGATTGTCAAACATTTATTTTGTATAAAACTAATTATCGCACCTACTAAAATTTTCTAGGATATTATGTTACATGAATATGCACCCGATTCCTAGTCAGTCGACTCAACTCTACGAAGAAAAATAAACTCGAATTTTCGAATCTCATTTTACATTATTTTGTGCCATATTTATAACGACATTAAAGTTACAAAAAAAAACCTTTTGTTTTTGTGAGTATTTTTCTTAATAATGAACAAAGTATGTGCGTACGTGACTGTTGTATGAGTCACACAACCCATCACGTTAAACGCGCAATTTATTACTAAAGTTCGACTTATCAATTGTAAACAGTTCTACAAATACTGCTATAAACGTATTTACAAACTCATTTACATTGATTTCATACTTTTTGCGACAATTTATACATATTGTGGTACAATTTGGAATCTATAGCCTCCTAACATTAACAGACGAGACTAAACATTACCTACAACACATTCGTGGCTTCAGAAAGATGAAAATCAGTTTTAAAAATACCAATAGCAAAAGTATTTTTGGAAATACACAAGAAAAGTACGTAAGTACTATAGGTTCATGCGGCGCATATTCAAGTAACATATTATAAGATAGGGAATAGAGGGGTCTGGCTATATTTATGATATCGCAGTGAGTTTCTTCTTGAGTTGACTGACGGACTGATGCCCCTTCACCGGCTGTTTGTTAGCGGCCGAATCGTTTGTGGCGTGGACGGATTTGACCTAGGAAACGAGGGCAAGTTAGGAAGAGGAAGGACACAGGTGTTGGGGGATAGGAAGGTATTTTATTTTATCTACTTTTTGGTAGATCGCAGTTGAAAATCAGTCGGTTGCGATAGTAATCAAAATCATCAGAGACTTTCAAAAATAATCATAATTACACTATAAAAAGTTTAAACTATTTGCACAGACACAATAAAATGGTTACCAGTCCGTCTGCGATCGCCATTTGGTACGGAAACAATTTAAAGATAATCGAGTAAATAACGATAGTCAGTACAAATAATGATAATAATTTTTTATCTTTTAACAGAAACCAATTAATACTGATCATGTATTTGATAATGAGAAATCACCGCTATTTTGTATACTCGATGATTTCCAGCTATCTTTAAATTGTGTGGGATATGCAAAGCGGATTATATAAAAGGAAAGAGTGGTACCCGGAAACGTTATGTGACGCGCGGTAATTTTGGAAACCGTGAGAAACTAAACTCCCTTTATTTATTCACAAAGCAGTAGCATTGTTAGTTTCAACATGATTATGTACTGAAAAGTCCTTTTTTGTAAAGCGTTTTATAAGTGTTACTGTTATTTTATAGTGTACATTTAGTTTCAACAACAATGATAGAGCTTTATTGTTTTTATCACAATTTGAGTATAAACTTTTTTGTTTAACATAGAAAATTGCATTATACAATGACGCTTTGAAGAAAATCTCAATTTAAACCCTAAATGCAGGATGTAAACGGCCACACGGTGTTCTATAATGGGAATTGGATTAAAATAGAACATCATTTACGTATATGCAACTGTTTGTCGCCATATTCTACACGTGAGTGTTGACGAAAATGCTATAAGTCCTTTGTACACACATTTTTCTTGTCGTGAAAAACTAGGGTTTTTTTCATCCGTGTATGACACGTCTTTTTCTACGGCGCGCTTTATGCGCCGTACTGTACAGAAACCGTGCCGTGTATAAAGGGCCTAACGCTCGACGGTGTAGAGTGCACGCACCTCGTTGTTGGGCGGCGGCTGCGAGGGCTGCTGCTGCGCGCGCCGCTGCACGGAGGGCGAGCGCCGGTCCGCGGGCGCGGCGCCGGCCTCCATGTGCTGCTTGCGCTGGCGCAGGATCGTCCAGTCGAACGTGTAGTCGTACTGGTAGTTCATCGTGCGGAACAAGATGCGGAACAGCTGCGGAGACACGAGGCAAGGGTCACTTACGTCAAATGATCAGACTTCGTTCTAATCTCAATTGAATGCGTGAGAAATATACTCTATCCAGTGTTTCATCATGAGGATGTTATAGACCACATGATATAATTGGAGATCATTTGTAGCAAAATAGTTTTTGCATCAGTTACAAGTGATTTCAAATGGCTCATGTGGCAGTCGACTACTAAGATGATACAATCTTCTACATGGACAACAATTGCGTTGTATATTCATTTGAAAACATTTCAATACGTGTATACCCAATTAACACAGCTTAATTCTTTGAATTGGCTGCTTCAATCAACTTATTACCAAAGCTAATTAGAACTAGTATTAAACGTGACACATTTTATAGTAGAATATGGAATATAAATGTGTATATGACTCACCTGTCTAAGATACATGTAATCAGGAGCCTCGTCGAAGGTCAGTCCGCGGCAGTAATTTAAATACATCGCAAACTCGGCCGGGAATCCCTGTGCAAATAATAATGTATTTTAATAATAATTCTGATGATAAGGAAGGGTTGAACGGTTGCATTAAGAGATTTAACTGCGAAATGGTCTCTCGAAATTAAATAAGAAATGGTTAATTACTATTTCCCTGGCCAAACATACAGGGTGGTAGGGACACCGACACGCAACCATGGATTCAGAAAAAAAATGTTTCTGAATCCCCCTGCGTATATTATTTGCCAGTCTCAATTTAAATTAAGTTTTTTATAATGATGAAGATGAATGTGAATCGATTTTTTTTTAATTGTGTAAAAATTGTGCAATGTTTCGCAATTTTCATGACGAAGCAAAGGCATTTAGTTTCACGTGACTTTCTTTTATTGATAACACAAAAAGAGTTTACTCAAACAACACATTAGGAAAGATTTTATTTTGGTCAACATTTTAAACTTAGTAAGTGATTCATTTCTATCATTCTTTATAGATAATATTATTATTTTATAATGTTTACTTCAAGTCGTTGGACGCTCGCTTTTAGCGATACCAATATGCATGGTACCGCTTCAAGCTGATCCCGGTTACGGAATGCAGCGTGTCATGTCAATTCATCTGTCATTTTACTAAATCTGTGAGCATTAAAGGAAACACTTTATATTTTTAGCATAGGTGTATGTATGTTCATGTTTGTAGAATGGATCGGGAAAGAAGGGCTAAGATAGTCAAGCAAACAGCCTACTGCTTGACTACCTAGGCGCAGGCCACATATAAATGGCGTCGGGCGCGGACATGCCACGGGCGGCTTCCTATTCCGTTCAAATTTCATACAAAATGCATGGAAATAAAGCGCAATTTAGGACACACGGTATGTCGTTGCTCGGACGTGGTTATGACGCGGCATTTCGGCACCCGCGCCTATATTGGAATGGAATATGGAGCCGCCGCCCGTGGCATGTCCGCGCCCGATGCCATTTATATGTGGCCAGCGCTTTAGCACCCGACGCCCGTCTTGAGGCATAGGTGCCTCAAGGCGGGCCTCGTCATCGAGACAGGCCTAGGAAACGTTGGCGCGATGACGAAGAAACATTATTAAAGGGGGCGGCGTACCCGAAGCCCGTCAAAGAAAATACGGGACCATCCGAAAGTAGGTCGATACTTCGGATTGAACCCTACTTCCGATCAACTTCAACCTCATAGCGAGTGGGACGGACTTATTCTGTTGTTCTCTGAGCGAATTCACAAGGAATGCATTATATTTATAATAAGTTATAGGTGTTAGTATAATTTAAGTTAGGATAAGCGCATTTACCGCATTGGGTTATATCCTGTAATGGTATACATGTAAGTAGATAAATAAATAAACTTTATCGAACGGGCACACATCGAGAGTAATGAAAGCTTTCAAATCGTGTTATCTTTGGACCCCAAACAGAACTAATCTTATGTCCAGAGGTGATACGGAGTTGGAAACTCCCGTAACTATGGCTGAAACTAAGGATTTCGTGCTTAGAGAGTAAAAAGGCCTCAGATTTTCCAGAAAACCAAAGACAGAATAGGAATCGGGAGAGACCTTTACGCAGGCCATACGACTGTAGAGGTTAAATAAATCAAGTACGAGTCCAAAGTAAAAGTACCAATTGTGATTTATAGTTGAGTTATCGTACGCAAAAGAATAAGGAAGAATGATTATATTAAACTGCTTTGCGCACCACACCGGTGTCATAAAGACCTTCGTATTTATTTATTCAAATCTCATATCCGGCGTATTGGATTTACGATTTTAATTAATTCGCTATACACGAGCGTTAACGCTCATAATTATGATCAGTTAATTGGCAAAACAATTCTCTCAAGAAATGATTTTACTTACTTTCCCTTCCTATGCAGGTTTAGAACCTGTCGTTTTAATTTCTTCATCTATAGGTACCTACTAATATTATAAAGAGTTCAATTTTCTGAGTATCGATGTAAGGGGATAATCTACTGCTCCGATTCCAAGTAGTTACAATATTGCGGAGTGTCATAGGACTTTATGTAAAAACAAGACATTTTACGCGGACGAAGTCGCAGGCTGAAGCTAGTGTTAAATAAAGTTCGTATAGATATTATGGGCAGTTTCTGTGTGTCATATAAACTCATAAACAGTCAAACATAAACAAGTTCAACACATCTGGACTTTGCTATTTGTTAAACTATAGGAAGCACTTTCTATGTTCACTTTCCACGAAGCACACACATGCTTCGTGGAAAGTGAACCTAGAAAGTGCTTCCTATATACTGTTTAAGAACACTATGCATCCTAAAGTCTGGTATACACGGTGCGTTTTCATTCCCTGTGGTATACTGTGCTGAACCTGATGGACAGCGATGGACGAGGTCTATGATGGAACGAGCGTGGCCAGAAGATGCCTGTTCGGCCTTGCTTTGAAGGCAGAGGGGTTAAATGTGGAAGGGAACACGCTGGCAGAGTTCCACACTTTGGCTGTGCGCATAATCAATGTGTGTATGCCACGGGCAAGAAATGTCGTGTAAATGGGGGCTTTATACCGAACTAATAACACTATAAAACACAAAGCTCTTGTTAAAATACTCTGTGATACTAACGAGTTAGGAGTTAGGATTTAAAACGGCGACCTTCTTCGCGAGGTCGCAGGTTCAAATCCATTACCGCTCACGCGTATGCAGACGTCAGCTGAGTTACTAGGCTATGCACAACGCTTATTCAATTACTGGGGCTATAGAAAGATACTTTGTACATTTTGTGCTAGATCTTGTGTCGAATCTGCCCACATACACGTGATATTGATTAAATTATTTTTAAAACACTCAAGGAAATATACCAAACAAACTGAAACTTGATTATTTCAGTACACGCGACCTGTTGCTGTTCGGGCGATTGTGTATTAATTTATCATATTATATCTTTATCTTCCTAGAATCAAAATATATCAAGTAGTTTAGAAGCATCAAGCGAATACTGAACAAACGCGGTAAACCGATTTATACTATTAGAAATTAGTGATAATATTGATTACCGGTATGTACTATATTCTAATCTTGTACATTTTGTGTACTAGTTAAACATTTCCAGTATAAAAAATGGTGTCGTATTGTTAGAGGCTTTTCTCACATTGCAAGGCCAACGCATACTGGAAATATGTAGTTTGATGTGTATGTGTTCTAGCGACAGTTTTGACAGATTCTTGAAGAAAGCCTTTGTCCAGAAAAGATGGTGATGGTGCTAAATGTGCTAATTTCTAAAAACGCACGTTGCACTTTTTGAGCTAAATAAATGAATTTTTTTTAAAGTGGAAATGTTTTAATATTTAACAAAAAGCAACAAGAGGTTTAGGAACATCTATGAAACAGATCGAAATCGAATTCTTAGCGTGTAGAAAAGAGAAAATGAGTCACATTAAACAAGCATACAAGGTAGGTAGGTACTATAGAGAGCTAGAAGAGCCCTCTAAGGTAACGGGAGGAATCAAACAACTTATACATATACTTAACTCCTTTTAAATTATATTGGGCGAACGTCTTTACATATTTCTCACTAAATTATCACTGATAGATCTAAACCAAATCCTAATTAAAATACTATATGACACTAGCTTGAAATTTCGAATGGAACCCGCGCATAATTATATCCGGCCTGCATCATATGAAGTCGCCTTCGACAGACAACCTCTACAGTACTTACTATATTTCCAAATTAACTTTGTATGAATATAAACATGCTGTTAAAATTTGTTCTGCTTACCTTACAGAGCACCTCAACGGGCGTCGACATCTTTTTCTCGCTGATCCGTTCGTACTTCTGCTTTTTGGTGATCGCCTTCAGACCTTGCCACGGCAGCGAGCCTCTGTTAGACAAATAGAGAAAATTAAATCTACAGAAAAGCAATAAAATCAGATACAATGGCAAGTCTTCAAACGACGCGACGTCACAGCCGCTTGAAACATAAATGGATTGTAACGTAGTTGCAATTTCATAAAATAATCTCTTAGGGAGGGTGCCCACGAGCAGCTTAGTTGCCCAGTAACTTTTTGTCTCTGTCACTGTTTCCTCGCCGAGATTTGGACGATGCGCACACGGGAGTGACAGACAGCAATGTTACTTTATTGTTCAATTTTCGGTTGAGCGACCACTGGCTAGCCAGCAACTTTTTTGTCGCCGTACGCGCTCTTGCATTGCAAACGCAACAGTCGTCCATCTGACTGTTGCGTCCAAACCCGCGACAAAAATGTCTCCCAGCTGTCGCGTCGTTACATGCGCACACTAAAGTTGCTCGTGGGCCCCTCCCTTAATGATTTTACTGAGTCTAGATATTACTATACCAAGCATCCATTCGTCCGTCGCACCCTGGACAGTGAGCCGCGCTATCAACCTGTTTCTCTACAGGTTAATCTTTTAACCTCGGCATGAGATATAATTCTCGTAAAGGTCACGAGAGAAGAATTACTATAAGGTCTAGTATGAGATGAGTCTTTTCTAAATCCAGCCAGCATGTTTTTGTAACTGCCACAAAAACCAAATCCACCAATGCAATATAAAAATCCAGACTAATATACAGGTGGGCAGGGACATGGACGCGCAACCTGCTGCACAACAGGTTGTGCGGCGATGTCTCATGACATCCTGTTTAATATTAAAAATTCTAAAGTAACTGTCTGACTGTTACCTTTTCACGCTTTAAACGGCTGAACGGATTTCGGTGAAATTTGGTACACAGGTAGACCATGACTTGGGTTAGGACCGTACCGTGGGATAATTTCCGATATACATGCGGGCGAGGCCACGGGCAAAAGCTAGTTTACCCATAATATGAAACTCCTTGCGTCGACGAATCAGAATCAAGAACTAACAGTAATCCATACTTAAAATTGCGCAATTCCCGGACACATTTAAAATTAACGACCTTATTCCGTAGGCTGTCGTAACGGGTCGAAACGGGTCCTAGCGTGAGTCACTTGCGACAAGTCGGGACTTGCGCAGCGGATCAACTGGCAGCCTCAAACCGGAATACGTACAGTATCGAGTGGTTTTGTGAACGGTAATCATACCTATTGATTCTGTACTCAGTTGTTTCGCCACCTTATAAATTGTTATGTCCTTTATTTGATTAAATACATATAAATAATATTTTTAATTATTGCAATATCAAAAAATATATAAAAATTGTAGCCCATCGGTATCGGGAACAGGGTTCAAGCTACCGGCGGCCAGGGCTCCAGAGAGGAACCTCCTAACAATGCGGGCCGTGTCCAGAAGTACTGCTTTCTGAATCTTCATCAAGTTTTTATTATTATTAGTTTACTAGCGACCTGTCCATGCTTCGGACGGGTGCAATCTACTGTTGATGTGGCTACATGTCAGGAAGGACATCAATATTTCTGTGTGTTTACCTAAGATGAACATTATTGTATCCTTCAGGAATAGATTCTCGAAAAATTATGGTGTAATCCATTGCGTGGTTCAAGAACAACACGGTCACGTTAAGTGACTTCATTTTTTACTTGAAAGATAATATAAACAAATTGCATGTCAGTTTTAAATGTATCTTGTAGATACCTAGTGCCTAACCGAACATTAAAATGTCCGTAAAATCACTTGTGATTCGATATCTCCTCCTCGCCTGTACTCTAAATGCATGTACTTGTACACTTTCATATCCATAATCGCTTACATTTTAATATCAAAGCTATTACATTAAATAGAGGCGTTTGACGAAAGCTGCAATATCATGCATAAAGAAAGGTACTGTGTTTATTAGAAACGCACATTGGCAATATGCCCAAAGACTCACCTGCGAAAACAAAGTTGTTTATTTTTCTCATTTTCGGGAAAACCAAGGCAACGAAACGGTAGAAATTAATATGTTTTTGAAAGATAAACCTCACGGCTTTTACCATTGGGGTTTTGAAAGATCCTGATCGAAGTCAGTTTGTCCAGCACAGGACTGATGCAGACCGAGAGAAACCAGTTAAGTCGATATCATAGTCGCTTCACTTTTTGTTAATTTTTACCTTTAATTTAGCATTTTTCACTCGAAGTTAAACAGATGAACACAAAATTAATCAAGTGAAAAATGAATTCATTAGTGAATGGCACTTCTCTATGAAACAGCCGCTTTTTTTTATAACCGATGGAAAAAATCAACGCTAGGGTGTCTAGAATCATGTGCTGAATTCATGGTTACAGTTTGCGCGTCGATGTCCCTGCCACCCTGTATAATTTAATTTTGTCTGTGTCGTATCGTGTGAAGGCGAATGAAACAAAAATGCAAACTTCACTCGAGTGAATCGTCTGATATCGTCGTATTTTTACAAGATTATGCATAAAGTACTCAAAAGATACAAGGATATCAAATATTTTCATGTAACTTTACACGTGGTTTCGAAAGATCCGTGATTCAAGTTAACAATGAATCACAATACTCAGAATCGATACCACCTCAGATATTGAACAGGAGGTACGGTATAGATTCCGTGACGTCACTCCATTAACAATCGAAACACGCACGACTTCGGTGAAAATAAATGTACGACGTGATGTCTGTCACAGTGTTGTATAGTTTTCTCATATAAATATACCATGCCTACCGTATAATAGAAAAGCGTGCTTTGTCATTCCTACTACAGCATGTTCACTAAGAGAAACTAGACACATACATATGTACATAAATCACGCCATCTTCCCATGGGGGTAAGCAGAAAATACAGAACGCCACCTACTATAGTCACGGTCTAAGCATTTATTTCAAAAAGGCACGCACATAAAAGGCACTTTTTAACGTAAAAAATTATAAAACGCAAGAAGCATTTCTATTTTATTGTAATTTGCAGAAAAGGACCTTTTGAGAAAGAACATTTGGAAAAAAGGACCTGTTGAGAAAGGACATTTGGAGAAAAGGACATTATGCGCTGGACTATTTTTATTATTTGTTGTTATAGCAGTCACAGAAATACAAACTCTGAAAATTTCAACTGTCTACCTATTAGGGTTCATAAGATACAGCCCGCTGACAGACGAGACAGACGGACGGACGGACGAACAGCGGGGGCTTAGTAATAGAGTTCCGTTGGCACCCTTTGGGTACGAAACCCTGAAACATAACTTACCAGCCTTCTTTCCATTTTACTTTCACACACCACTAAAATAGGCAAAATTACATCACTTTCAACAAAAGAAGGTGACTTACCTGTTGAAATACATAAGTACGTATCCGAGTGACTCCATGTCGTCTCGCCGCGACTGCTCGATGCCGAGGTGGGCGTTTATCGACGCGTACCGAGCCGTACCTGTTACAAACAATGCGTTATTTAGACAACATATTATCTAATACTAAACAACTTTGGGGAATAATTGTTCTCCTTCCCCTACCCCGTTAATGATAAATTATTTTATTTCTGTAAGTAGTTTTGTACATACAAACACTTACACCTCAATCATATTTTTTTTAAACTAGATGAGGTCGGCGTGTCCTATCTGACTACTCTGTGAAGAAAGGTCGAAACAAACTCAGAGGTTAGTCACTTTTAAAGCCAACACCTAACAGTGGTTGGTATGACATTTTGCGTTTGAGTAGAATTCGGGAAAGCCTGGCAATACAACCCCTTCCCTTCCTCCCCTACTCCTGGCCTGCCTTGGCAATTATTTGGGCACAGCACGCTATATGCACAAGGACAACTTTACAACAACGTCATTTATTACTTCTGCTTTAGATAGTCGAATGCATACAGAACTGCATGATGAAATTTCCCCGATGCTTTATCGGTGGCAAACCGTTTCGTTTGTCATCATAAAGTAATTTGTTATCTTTATATTAAATTGCGCCTTTTTATACGTTTGTTTGCATCATTATCATACAAAATGATAAGACGTAAATAAATGATAAGTCAGACATTAACATCACACAACAGAGGGGCCGTAATTTAAAGAACGTTCACGTCTGATCTCATTCTCAATCTGTCAAAAATGCCTCTAATTTCTCTAGATTTTTGGCAATAATTGTCACTCGAGTTGAGACTGCGACTAGATTTTGAACGTTTTAAATTACGATAATTGGCCTTCAGTTCCCGTGGGGTCAATTTAATGTTATCGTTAAGTGCTTAATTCGATCATACGTGAAAAGGGCTTTGAAGGTCCGTACCTTAGGGCAAACCTACCTGTCAGAATGGCGGACAGGTAGGTATGCCAGGCTCCATATAAAAGCCTTCAATCCTCTTTATGACTGAGTCAGCAAATGGAAATTCATTTACTGAGTCAGTAACTTTGCGCTTTTATAATTTCTAACGTAACGACATTATCGTGGACCGTCCACAGTATCGGCATTTATATACTTTAAAAATGTATTGTGTGGCCTTTCCGTAGAATGCACCTTTCAGCGTATGGGAGCTTCCCCGCGCCGTTCCCCCACCTACCTTCTGACCTCAGGTATCTCAGGATAGTACTTCTATTGTTTTGTGTCTCTTGCCTTATCCGAGAGGCAAATACAAAAACTACCCGTTTTTTTAAATCCCATTCTTTACCTGCGCAACGACAACCACGAGATAATTAAAATAAGCAGATTTTAAACCTTACCACAGATAAAAAATTGGTTGGAAATATAATAAATGATATGATGATATGATAGAACGAAATTGTGTTACTGTAGTTTCTACTGAAAATGAAATAAAAACACCAATACCCCGGTATTGGATATTTCAATAACGGTATTGAAAAATGCAAAAAAAAATCCGGGATCCCGGTATTGGAAGCCCTAGATACAAACTGCGCGTATTTAAAATTTTCCATACATTTTAAGGACGTCGGTGCACTGTCTAAAACTCTAAACCTTGCTAACGAAAAGCAAAGATGGCGGATTTAATTTGAATCAGCTGATCGATAGGGCTATTGTGGGCCTCAAAGTTAGACGTGGATGTATATTTCATAATTTTTGCCATTGACACGCTAAAAAGAACAATATCTTGAATGCATAGTATTCTTCAATGTTCTGACTTTCAACACTACAACAGTGTACTAAAACCAGTACCTCAAGGTGTAGATAGCACCAAAAAACCAGTCTATAGTTAATCTATATCAGCCATCATTGAGTAACTACGGCTACGACGCAAATGCTTGGAATACCGAGCACCCGGTGTGAGTCACTCCTTTATTAAGTTAACTGTATTGTACGAGGGAACGTGGCGAACTTTGCTGTACGGGATGCGTTTGTCTCGTGAGCTGTTTATACCGAGTTGAAAAGACTGTTGAGACAAAAGGAGGCTTGGATCTTGACGTACATATTGTAACATATCGGAAGTAATATTGTGAAGCAGTTTTACGTTTCTGTTTGAACTCGTTGGCGCGTATTATTAAACTTACTAAGAAATACTACAATACTACTGCTTGAAATTAAAGACTGCCAGATTCAATAAAATGCAAAACATCTCCCACTTAGGAACCACTAGATTACATTATCACAACATGCCAGACATCACCAACGTCATTAAATAGATCCATTACACACAGCACCAGGAAAGGAGGAAGATTGTGGGGGAGGCATTTGCCCAGCAAGCAGTGGGAAAATATAGGCTAATGGAATTTATACAGATAATTTTGCTGTCATAGGGACGCTACACATATGTTCAGGTAAGCACATTCGATTCAGCAGTACCCGTTAAACAACAAAGTCGACCCGAAGAAATTACAACACATATTCGGCTTTCATTCGACTTGTGCCGATCGGCAAACTCCGTTCGGCATCTACCCTCGCTGGGCCGCTTCTTCCGAACATATTCTCGATTTTGCTGCCCAACTGTGCCGATTCATGCCAAGTCGAAGAACTGTGTAGCATCCCATACAAAACGTATAAGCAACTCACCGGTAAGATTTTTATCCTCGCGATACGAGATGTGTGCACGCGAGCGGAGGTCGCGGAACTTCTTGGCGAGTCCGAAGTCGATCATGTAAAGCTTATTGCAATGGCGGCCGATTCCCATGAGGAAGTTGTCCGGCTTGATGTCACGGTGGATGAAACACTTGCAGTGGATGAACTCTACGCGGCCCAGCATTTGATCTGTGGGCAAAGGGACGGTTCTAGAATGCTGTAAAATGACAACAGATTTTAAGTGTCAGTCGCAGATAATCTGATAGCGCTTTAAGAGCGTTCAGCCGCATTCTACACATATCGTTCAGCCGCATTCTAGTGGTTTTTTAACGATCTAGTAGGTATTTGGCTGTAAAAAAATAGTCATTTGGAATAAATTTAATAAAAATAATCACGGTAAACCACAAGAAATGCGACGTCGCCAGTCCGCGCGGGATGAACGCTCTTAATTCAAGTCGAAGTATATAGTCAGCGCAGACAGGGTATCAAAATGCTAGAGGGTTTTTATTGATAAATTGATTCTGAACTAAATCACAACTGAAATAGAGTTCAGAATAGCATGAGATGTGGCTGTGGAATATGTTCGAATATTGACAGCAAAGAACATGCTCAAGCATTTTGCTGTTCAGTCTGCACTGGCTGACCCTTATGCGGTTCAAGAAAAGTCCGAAGGCAACTGTGATAAGCAAAAGAAGTAATCAGTAAATTCAACGGGAGTTTTATATGAAAAGAAATCTAAATGAACATAAAGATTAACATGAGAGTGGCTACTTTACATGCTAAGTATATTCCTTTCTTGTATAATGTTGGGTAGGTTAGTACTATCGCTAAAACCCATATCTGACCATATTGAACACAAAATCCCGTGCACATGATGACCACTGCGTCCGTAAGTAAAACAAAAGAGGATTCTTTTTAGGTAGACTGAATATGCGCTGCAAACAGGAATAGTCCTTACGGTGGTCAGAATAGATTTTGGCTATAGTACCTATTAAATATACGAAATCTTCACAATAGTAATAAGTTTCTTTGAAAGGCAAAACAGCTTCTACTGTTAAACAGTTTCCCCGCAGTTTCCAAGTCTGACCAAATCTCTGATCAGTAAATCTGCGCTCTAATTGCGTAACACACTTTCAATCACAATCCGAAGGGTTTTCAGGGGAAATTCCTAATCCATTGCTTCCTAGGTTTGAAAAATTCGTCTGCTCAACAACGTAAATAACGCAATGAATGTGGCAAAACTGTCAAAATGAATGAAATTGCGATCAATTGTCATTCTACATAATTATGTTACCCAATTACACCGCAGTTCAGCATAAGTTAGATAGCCAGACAACTGACACGAGGTAAATAATATAAATTAATATAATTTTCAAATCGACCAAGTCAAGAACTTTACAGTTGTCAAATCCCCGAAGGACGAGCAGAGCAAAATCTTTCAATAACATCTGTTGAATCAACAAAAACAAGTAATACAGACCTGCCAGCATTAGAACAGTCTTGATGGTGAACTGGCGCGAACAGAAGTTGAAGAGGTCCTCCAGTGACGGACCAAGAAGGTCCATCACCAGGATGTTGTGGTCCTTTTCGTAGCCGTACCATCTGAAACAATGGAAAGCTGTTATGAGATAATGATGGTGAAGGAGGTGCTAAAGGCGTTATTTAAACGAGGATAGTTAGACAATAGAGTAGACGATTGTGAGCAAAGACTGGTTATATTTTCTGTGATTGTGAGTCTTAATTCATGATTGTGACTTTGTTTTTCTATCAGGAAATTCTCAGTTCCAGCCCCGAATTTGGAGCTGTTCCCCTAAAATAGAATAACGTTCGCCCCCTATTACATAATTGACAAAACGTCGGGTGTTTCATACATCCCTGCCAAAAAAGGCGTGATTTGGTTTTAATGATAATAATCTGTGGACGTTTCTATTTCATCTGAAAAAATCACGATAACTTATATTAGCTATGTTTTGGTTTCAACCGAGTCGATAAAAATTATCAATGCAATGCAATAAGTTTAAAATCTACAACAACTTAGAGAAAATATTTGCGTCAAATGCAAATTAATGTTTGTTTTTTTATCTAGAGAAGTTAATGTAAACGAGTGTACGAACATCGGTCAGTGCAAGGTTATATCGCGCGTATTCAAAATAGTTACGAATAAATAAAAAATGCTTTCATGGAACACGAAATATTTTGGTTCTGTGTATCAAAACGCCATTACTAATCTGATAAGCACTCACGCATAGCAAAAGCCTCCACCGACCTTGTGTTTGACTGATTAACAGTACCTAGACTTACACAACCTAAACCACTGAAAATAAACATGAATTTGGAGTAATTGTCCGTTAGAGGGCGTAGAGATATTACCAAGAAATATTTTTTGAAACCACGCTTCAAGTTGGTTGTTAGGCAATTTAGCCACGTTTTCATAAAAATTACGACCAAACATTGAACCAAGTTTCAATTAAACCTTGCGTAAACGTTAAAAGGATAATTTTTAGGGCTTCGTCTGTCAAGTTTCGGAATTCCGCAAAAGGAAGAAAAACGCCTGAAACGTGAGAATGAAGGTGTTTTGCTTGTCAACGTGCCGAATTGCGCAATAGGAATCAAGGTGTTTTTACCTTAAACATCAGGGCATTTCAAAATGTAAGGGGCCCAGCAACGGTGCGAAATGGAACCAAATATGGTTACCAAACTACAAGTAATAACAATTTAGAAAGCGTGGGCTGTACACTAGAAATTTATACAAATGCATAAGCAGAAATGATCTTGAAACTCAACGCCAGTCTGCGGTTGAGACGTCGCCATTAGAGGAGATAAGAAGTTTTATTATTAACCGGAATCAGAACAGTGGCCGATTACTTTTGATAAGCCAGCCCTTTGCTACTTTTGGGAGTAATATCGACCGACAACGGCCAAACGGCCAATCGCATGCACGATACTAATCCTACCTTTCAAGCTGTCGTCGGGGGATCCCTTTCAGGGATTCCCGTTACAATTTTCCGGGTTTTAATTAACGTTTCACGCGACTGGATCCTACATAGTGATTGTAGCAAAAACGTGCAGATTTCATGCGCACAATTTCATGGTAGGTGTGACGGGGTGCGGCGACGCGTAACGAACGTTTAGGCGGATGTGGAACTTTTCTCCGCAAACAATGTAATGCTAGTCTAGGCTGCGTTTCAATGTAGGTAGACGGTGAGTAACGATGCGCTGTTTCCCTATTCCGTTGTTTATTTTAAGAGGCAATGTGTTGAAAGATAATATTATTGCGAATACGCTAGCTGATACGGTAAAAAAAGCATTGCACCTATTTAAAAAGAATTGCGCTTAACGAACAGAATATTATGTAATCAATATAGTTTTAAAGACAGGGTTTTCAAGTCATCGAATCGGAACTAAAATCAGTAATGAGAACGAGACCTAGACAGCCACTACTATCAGATTCACGAGGCAATATCTAATGTATAATGTAGCAAGGTTCAAAGATCGTTGCAGATCATCATAATTATCAAGTGAATGTCACTGTCAACCCAAGAAAGTAAAAATACTAAGATAATAATTATTTCATTTTCGTGCAAGATATTTTGTTTATTTACTTTTTGTGTATCATTTATCATTCAACCAGCCTATCATTTCTACCGCGAGATATGAAATTTTAATATTCTTATCAACAAACAGATGTTTGTTTTTAACTTTGTTTGATCAAGTTTTATGCAGAACATAAAGCATATTAATGCATGAAGTGTTCATAATAATAAGGAAGTTCCGAAATGTAATACAGGAAGCGGAAAACCTTAGGGTATTCGTACACAATAAAATCAAGTACATATTTTATAATTTTTAGTCAAACTGGACGGACTTACAAACTCTAAATACGAGACCAAAACTGTAAATGCATGCCATCTTTGGAGAAAATTTAGTAAAGTAATCCCCTGATAAGTCATTCAAATTCAAACAATTCCTTTTCAATATTGGCACTAAGCAGACGCATAGAACCAAATGTATCCATAGTCGAGACTTGGCAACCGCGTGTAGGCAGACCAAACCTGTTGTTACTCAAATCGCTACAACTGAAGGTTAAACTCATGTCAAAACTAAATAAAATAATAAGCACTAAGTATACTCTTGACAGTGATGTGACATTTACTGAGTGCGCTGAGAACATCTATTCATTTGATTCAGACCTTGAGTTATTACACGAAAATACTGTTATAGCAAGATTGACCTTCAAAATGTCTGGATTAACTTCTCTTTATTAAATATTAAATTCTCTTCTCAAATCTTGCAGCAAAAAATTATGTCAAGTATGTTTGTACAATAGTAGCTGATGCTTTAAATGAGTTTATTTGTATTTTTTGTGCTGCGCTCTCAGCGCGAGATTCTGAGCTCACCTGACTTCATTGAAAGTGATATTTTAAGTTGTAGATTATCTCGAAATAACTAACATAGATACCTAGGTCACTTTTTTATTTTCGTACTAAGCGTTTGGGATCCTTTGTATTAGTGTTTTTTTTACGATAAATATTAAACAAAAATAATGCGATGTGAATACAGTTAGTGCTAATTAATTTATGTACATATTTTTGTAGTATCATAGTATCATTAACATTATAAATAACACAAATATATGCATTGGAGTCACTGTCACTTCCAAATACTGATTCAACCTTAAGTTTTTCGCCACGAATTATTACGATTTTTTTTAACAAAGCATATATTTAGGAGTTTCTCAATTGCGAAACAACGTGGAAGTTTTGTAGGCCGAACGTCGAACATCGATGAACGCCCGCGCAACCGAAATGACGTATTTTATCGACCAAAACAGCGACCTTAACGTCTGGTTCATAAGACACTTGTCCACACAGACGTAATTATCACAGTGGTCGACAGACGATAGCCTTAATTGCCTTGAGGAGACAATGTTCGTGACGTACGAAGTCGCCACTAACAGAAATCTGCCAGCTGCCGATATTCGGAGTGATTCAATTGATTATAGTAAGGCGCTGAGCAGACGATGCCCAATTTATCTACGACGATAGAAAGCATGGAAAAACTACGTAGGAAAAATCGACAGATTGTCCGTCGTCTGTTCAGCGCCTTAAAAATCTAAAGACAGGTGTATAAGCGTTGCTATTGGGGCGTGGCGATTGAGATGTCGGATTTCCTTTACGAACCGGTGGCCTTAACATAATACTAGTAGGCGTTGGTCAGGCAGTTTGTTTACAGTTTGGGTCGAACGATACCTAAACAAATTTTTAAGAGTTAGAAAATTGCCATAAACTGTGGCGTGGTAACTAAGCTACGTGCGAAACCACTCGTGATAGTATATTTGATATAACTGGTTTTTGGGCTACAAACTGAATCATACTGTAGACATCGACTTGGATCGACTCATAAACTTGCAAAAGAACTTCAGATTGTTTCTATGCAGTTTTTTTATTTTGTGTATAACGAAATCACGGCTAACATCAATTATTCACAGAACAGCCGATCGATTCTGTAAAGATTTCACCGTGAAAAGTTAGGTGAAGTGAGCTTAGAGTGAGCTGTCAATAGTGTTGATCCCTAGCATTAGTTGGAATGACAGCTCACTCCACGCTCACTTCACCTAAGTTTTCACAGTGAGATGGTTACAGAATCGAATCCGAAGAGAAAATTTCTCTTCGGATATTCTTTTTAAAACTTCTAAAATGTTAAAGGCTAAGAGAGCATTCAGTATACAGCCTCGCTGTGACTACACAAAAAAAACAGACTTTCAAAAATCAAAATGGTTGCCAAAGCCACATAAATCGTATTTGCGCTCACAGAGTTCGCACGTAACATAAAATTGCAAGTTAGGTAACGCACTTTCTATGGCTTTAGTTATAAAGTTAAAGACTACTACTGTTACAGCTGTTGTTTTATATCGAAATCTGATAAACCTTGTAACGATTTAACATTGGATTGAGGTCAGGCGGTTTGATTTGCTGAAGGTCCTACCGATTCAAGGACTTGTTACCTGTCGTCGAGAATATTTAATAAGTGAAATGATTACCACTAATTGGAACGATGGAGCTGTGCCAGTATGGGCGATAAACGGGCGGCGAAAAGATATGATGATAGATGCTTTGTTGATGCTTGTTGAAGGTGTCAAGAGTACAAATATAGACTGCGTGCGCAATTTTGTTCCCAAAAGTGTACACAAATATGTGTTTTTGGGCTGTAATGCCCACACATAAAGTTCAGTTTGCGCTTACTTCAAACAATTTTATGACTTTTAAATAGTTCTAGTAATTCTGAACTTAACTTCCTTTTCACTGTAGTTGATATTTGTGTTTCAATTGGAAACATGAATTTGAATAGACCTTAGGTTGTTTATTTATTTTGGTCAGGCATAGTATAATTTTATATCCACCTGATCAAACCTTAGCTTGCAACCATTCTCTATTTGGCCGATGCCTAAATACGGGCGAACTTTTAGGTCAATCGGACACTTCGGCCCCGTTTTCGTCATCCACTTTCGTAGTCCAAAAACGTACCAAGTACCAGCACGCCGACTAGTACACGTGGACAGTTTCAAGCCATCACAAACAATACGACGGATGGACCGATTTCATGAGAGCCGCTGTAAAAATACATGCGTTTACAGTAAAAACCGTTCATTCGGGCTTGGTAACTAAAACACTGTTTGACGCACCGAAATACAGTTGTGACAATCGTGTTTCACGTTGCGGTTCGCCGCGTCCGGCCGATGCGACGTTTAAACTATACATTATGTATACGGGCGTTCGTTATGTACCTACGTATTTAAACGGACTTATTTACTAACAGCAGGCGATACGCATAACGCAGTCAACATTCTCCTGCCCTTATCCCAATTGTTGATATTTGGGGTCGGCGCAACATGTCTTACTTCTCTTATAAGTCGTCATCTCGGTAATCAATACCTTTCTAACCATATCATCTTTCACATAGTCCATCCATCGTTTCTTTTATCTTTCCCTACTGGTATAGGCATCCACGTTCAAACTCAAAACTTTCCTGACGATATTTTCCTCATTACTCCGCATCACATGCCCATAATATTCCTGAATGTTTAGCTAGTTCTTTAAAACGGTAAACTTTCTCAAGCATTTCGCTCATCTTGTTCGTTGTTGTCGCTGATTGGCTGGTTTTAAGTTGCAAATGACTTTCATTGTTCACGCCTGCATTCCTCGAAGAGGTAGGCAGAGGTAGTACACCCAAATTTCGTCAGTTTGTTCAAATACCATGTAATAGGGAGGACGAGCCTCCTAATGATACTGATGATGATGTTTGCTGAATTCGACAGGTACTTACCTTATGTGTGGTATGCCGATGCCCCCTTGGAGCATCTTATACACTCGGCTCTCATAGAGAAGTTGGGGGTGCCGCGCCTTTATAGATTCAACCTTTACTGCTACCTCCTGTAACAATAGAAAATCACATTGGTAAAAGTGTTCTTGCAAGTTTTAGTTTCAAGGGCATAATGCGTTTTTTATACGCGCGTCGTCTGCGCATCGACCGCGCTTTTTCTGCCTCGATAAAGCATCGCTAGTTGCGTTTGCAGCGCGTGTACGCAAGTTTACGACGCATAATAAAAACGACGTGCGTTTAAGCCCTTAGAGGGGGACACATTGGGTGGGTGAGTTCGGCCCATTAATGGTTTCATATTTAATCTGAGCTAATTAAAAAGGTATCATAAATAGATCAGAAATTCGTATTATATTTACAAATTGAAATAAGTAATATTGAACTTGTTTGAAGTGGACTGCAATGGTGCTTGTAAATGATCAGACCAATTACGAACGAAGTAGGCCGCAGCGAACTGTATGATGTAATGAAGTATTATTAAACCCAACACAAAGTTACATGTGTGGTGAGGCTGACTAGCCACTTGAATTCATGCATTTTTAATATTCTTGTTACTTTGACGTGTTACTTCCAGCGTTATTTTAATTTTGTTTACCTATGTTCTAACTTTTAGCGAGACACTTTTATATTTATCATTTTCGTCTTGCGACCAAACCGTGTGAGAATCTTATGACAAAGAACTCCCTTCGAGTTCGAAACTAGACTGACAAGCCCGAAATAACAGTCAAACAAGAATGATTCTTTCATTATGCAAGTAAACGCAACTGAAGATGCATCTGGACCACCTATTGAGTATAAATAAAGTCTACAGATGACGAACTAAGTATGAATGCAACCCCTTTTCCCATGGGCATGCTAAAGAGCCGACAAAAGGGTATTATCAGAAGACATCCCCTTGTAAGCTAATAATATCTTACGATCCAGTCACTAGGGCGGGAGCACAGCTGTCCAGAGTAAAGATTGACGTTGCTAAAGGGGTTTTGAAGTTTGATAAATCAGAAAAAAAAATACGTATGTTCATTTTCTCTCCCGTAACAACGTACTTCTTTACAATTTTGTCATTATTATTTTATGCGTAATGGACACATGGACGATTTCGATTACAAACAAAGGTACACTTGCGATGTGTTAGCGAAGGTAGGCCTCAACTAATCTGAAGGATGTACAGACTTAAGTATTTAGTTCTATCACTGAGAAATTGCGAACAAAGCTAACTTTTGTTGCCATGCTGGGTAAAATTTAAGAGTAATGTCACACGATATTACCACATAGCGCCAATCTTGCGTGCAAATGCAACATATGGCACTCTACCACCTGTCAGGGCATTACACACATTTCATAATGGACATCTGGGCTCACTAATATTGTCACTACTGGGGTGTTCAGTGCGGATAAAACCAGTGAGGGTTTATAGACAAAATACTTAATGTCTATATTCGGAAGACAAGGCAGAGCTTGGTAAGTCACAAAAAGGAAGAAGGCACATCATGATTATAACCCTGGATCGTATTCGATTACGTCTGCGGTGCGTGCAGAAGGATTTGTAACCAATGAAACCGTATGTGAGAGTTAAAGATCCAAAAGCAAGTTACTACGGTTAAAGGGGATCACAAAGAGAAAGGCCGTTCGAAGGATTTTCAATAATAAGAGTTCATTTTCCTTTCCTTATGTATTGGAAGGTGTGTTTTACTAATATTACGTGAGACGTGTGATCCCATGCAATGCAAGGTGAAGAATACAGTTACTTTACTATCGAAAGTAAGGATTTCAGTCAAGCGGCAAGAGTACTCAGCTCTTAAAAAAAAAAAAAAACTATAGCGTCGATCTGCACGTCACAGCATCATAGATGCGCCATTTATCTGTATTCAGTGAGGCAACAGCCTTTAAGACTTAAGCCAAGCTGTAGTGTAGAGCAAGAAAAGTTCTGCTGATATTGGACTAAAACTTTGGGCTGAATATCTTGCCAAAATAATAAAAGAGTAAAGTTAACTGCTGCAGTGACCTGCTTTGTTTTCCCGCTGATACGTGTTTATGTTGACTCATCATATCAGTTGATAAACATACTGAGTAGGTAATTATTAAGAGGCTTGAGGGTTCCTTGCTTGATAGATCTATATTTTATACATAGGATAAAACAAAGTCGCTTAGCGTGTCTGTTTTTGTGTTGTAATGTTCATTTAAACTACACAATGGATTTTGATGCAGCTTTCACCATCATTTAGTTAGAGAATTTATTCCGGAAGCTTTTTTGTGCATAACACATTAATATAGAACTAAGATATTGCACAGAAATCTTCTCGTAATTCTCGTAATTTTAGGAACGTTCAGTCTGATCTCAGACCTGTCAAAAATTCCTCTAATTTCCCTACATTTTTGACATTTGTTTGTCACCGAAATGATACTGCGACCAAAATTCCGAATGAGATTTTGATCGTTTTAAATTACGAGAATTGACCTTCAGTACACTATATTACACTAGCGCAAAGAATGAGCCCCTACTCCTATAATGAAATGTACATGATAATTGTAAGTATAAGGAAAAAAACAGATTTGTAATCAAACTATATCTTATTATTGGTCTTCAGTAGGATGCATACAGTCTCATGGTAGCCTTTTACACCCACAGTCAGATAACAAGGTTGTTGACTTCGCCTTGGGAAGACACCTACAACTGAAGTGAATCTGATTGTTGTATTATTGACAACTTTGTTTGGGTTAATATAAAAAAAAAACAATATTTAAGATAGTTTTTCTTTTTGTACGCGCCTACATATCGTTTCCAGTATAAGCTGACTTCTCATTGTACGAAAGGCTTATCAGCGGCAGAGGTCAGCCAAAACTGGAAATCATAGTTTGATATTTCGTTGTGTGTAGGTACAGTGTATTCTAAATTATTTTAAAACATAACTCATAAGGCAAAGAATGTAATGGTTAGGCCCTAACTATAAAACTCTTTGAAAAGAGGTATAATTAAAATCACAGCCATAACCATTTTGTTGCAGTAAATGTAAAATCAATGTTATGAAAATCAAGTCAATATTTTTATCAAATCAATATGTTGTGACGAGTAGACAAATGACTTGATAACACCTATCTTTTTTCCTGCATGCCAGACCAATGTATTTTCTAGATGAAAACATACCATTTCTCAGAATGTTTGTATGTAGGTATTATGTTATTTAATCAATGTTCTACAAATAGCCTTGTTTTGCTCTGCTGGTTATGGAGTATGTACGAGGGTGACACTGAAAGTTCTTAGAAAATCAGTTTTATTATACCTTTTCAAAATAGTGTCCATTTACATCAATACATCGCTGCATCCGATGGAACCACTGAGAAAAGCACTTTGCCCACTCGACCTTAGGGGTCTCTTCGACGGCATTTTGAAACGCAGCCTCTGCTTCCTCGGCGTGCATAAAACGTTTTCCTCGAAGTTTTTCTTTTTATTTTCGGAAATTTCGACGTCTGACGTCGCCAAGTAGTCGATTGTTTGCTTGGCGGTGTGCGACGAGGCGTTGTCGTGATGAAGGTGGATCCTATTGCGAAGTCGTTTCTCCCGAACTTTTTCTGGCAAACTTTGTTAGTGTACCACTCTGCAGTAACCGTTTTCGATCCTATAAAACAATTGTTGCGTAATGACCTGTCCTTCCGATGAACAAGGCCACCATCTTTTTTCCCACTTTTCGACCTCTCTTCACTTTAGCTGGCAACTCCTCGGAAGGAAACACCCAGACAATAGACTGTCTCTTAGTTTCAGGATCATAACAATAATTCCAGCTTTCGTCACCCGTAAGTATGTCGAACGCAGCATTTGAGTCACCTCCGGTAAATCTTTGAACCATTTCACGACTCCAATCATCACGACGGAGGTTTTGGGCCTGTCATCAAATTACGAGGTATCCACCGGCCGGGCACAAAGCTTCCTGACCGCTAAATTTTCATGGAGGATTTGGTGCACTTGACTCGTACCGATGCCTAAGCTTGTCCGAATCTGCTGTTAAGTCACTCTTTTGTCAGTCTATCATACGCCGCACAACACTGATGTTATCTTCAGTCGTCGCCGTATAAGGCCGTCCCTCACGTAGATCATCGGTGAGATTAGTGCGACCACGTTTAAACTCATTAAACCAGTTGTAAACAGTGGCACGAGATGGGGCTTCATCGTGAAAGGCCAATCAAAGTCTATCATAACTTTCTTGTTGACTTATATGACATCGAAAGTCATAAAAAATCATTGTACGAAAATTTTCTCGCGTTAAATTCATGCTGACGTGACGCAGACAATTTTCAATTTGCCGCCAAATCGTAAACAAATATTTATTTTATTGGTAAAGAGTTCCATTTTCAAAATTTGAACTTATTTTTTTATTATATTGTTTACAAGTAAGTGGCCAGTTCTAAAAACTTTCAGTGTCGCCCTCGTAGTCACGATATTATTATGCATTGTATTTATGCAATGGTCAATGTTAAATATGTAAAATTTTGCTCAAGTTTCCATAAAATATCAAAACATTCAAATGAATGATTGATTAGCTTTATGAGAAAAACAATAGTATTTTATGAGATCTGATTCTGAAACTGCATCAATTTGAGTTTTTTTTATTATCATACTGTAGATATGGAATCCCTGTTTTACACATTTGAATGCATTGTTAGAGTATTTCCAAGTTAAAAAGTTCAACACAATTCAATTTTATTAAACTGTACAAGACACTCAAATACGGATGTATTTTAATAAAACAGTAACACAGACTTGAAATAAGCTGATTTTGAAGTATCTTTTGTCTAGACAAAGAAATGGTCCAAACTAAAAGTAAGTAGGTATACAACAAGACTGAAATGTTGAAGTCAGATTATGATCTGAATGTGATTTTTATTGCTTCTCGAATAAGAGTCATATTGGCCTAGTTATACCAAATAATGCAGAGAAATGACAACCTTTCTATCTTGGTGAGTAGATTTTTTGTTCTCTCTAGTTGTTACTTTTTGTTTATATTAGTACTTTGGAGTGTGAGTTATATTCCATTGCTTCAAGGAGGACTATCCTTGGGGTTAGAGTATAGTTAAGTCTGTGCAAAGGTTTTTGGTATATGATACTTAACTTAATGATGATAAAAGACAATTTGATTCTACATTTCTCACTCAAGTCTACATTTTAACAAATATCTGTGACAACATGAAAACAAAGAGTCAAATAGATGTGATAAACAAGTATGAATTTACTGTATAAATCTAACATTGAAAATGCACAAATTATTAATGATATCGGTTTATCAATAAGGAAAGTTGTTTCGAAAATACCTACCTACCAATGAGTCATACGGAGCCCTAAATATCAAGATATGGTAATGACATGGCAATTAGTTTTTGATCAGTGAAGAGTTTTGTTTTTTTTTATAAATTTATAAGGCTGTTACATGGTACTTAGCAATTATCTACCTATTGTTAGTAAACAGCTGGTTCCTAAATGGCAAATTACAAGTCTGTAGACATGATATGAAACTCATCAGTGATATTTCACAATCACCACTCAAAAGCCATTGTTACAACGGAAAATTGCGAAACGTAACAGTTATGTGGCTGCAAAAATAACGAATTATCATACAGTTACAATATCACAGTATCCATAGAATAGTGACCTCTCATCACCATACATTTTGAACAAGGCGTATTTTTCAAATTGTCCTAATTACGTAAATCATGAAATGCTTGGGAAATATCTGACAGTATCTGCTAAAATTCAAAACTCTACTCAATACTGTGCTGATTGTAATCAAAAATACGCCCAGACCGCCATTTTCAAGAACAAAAACCCCGAAATACACGGCCGTCTTGACACAAGAAATTGTTCCTTAGAAATTGTCCAATCAAAAATCAATCTCAGAAATGTTATTTACCTCTCCATCGTTGACATTTATTCCTAAAAAGATGTCTCCGAAGCTGCCACCGCCGATTTTGCGAATAACGTTGTATCTTTCATTTATAATTACATGTTTCCTGGCTAACAACATGCGTTCAAAGGTAGCCATTTTCTTTTTCCTTCATCACTCGTTGTCACTAAAATTATTGGTAGCCTATCGCACCGAGTGAAATTTTAACACAACACTGAGTTAATTTATCGTTTTTAATACTTCAAAAACACCATATACCGCAGAAACACTTCGAAAAACCACTGAAAATCATTTTATTACGAAGTCTAAAAAGGTGTCGTCAGCCTATTTCATGTGACGTCACAATGGCAGTGTTGCCAGCTTTAGGAATGATTCAAATCTACCATGATCGAACGCGTTGATGTTGCCAGCATGTTCTAATTAATATTACCTGGTAGTTTTTTTAAATTTTGCACAGGCGTTGTTTTTCATTCGTCCTGATGCATTTTGTTTTGTATTTTTTTTTTAAACTACTTTTCTAAATATAGATGCCAGAACAGCTGGGCTCACTAAAAATGGTGTGGTGGATGATTAAAACTAAAGCATAGTAATAACTGGAAGATATGGGGAAGCCAATGCCCATCGTAAATTGATGACTCAAAATAACAGTATAGTAATATTTTTTACCAATAGCTGCTTTGCTTTGCCCCAATTTAAATGATTAATTTGTAAAAGATCTGTTTATGCCTATTTATTATCACATTCACACAAGCAGAAAGTTATCAAAACTACTGTAAAACTTGTGTACAAAAACTACATAATATTGCAGTGTTTTTTGGCATGAAAAGAGATAAGGAATGATAACAGTAATATTATCTAGTGATAATGTTAGTTTAGATTGGCTGGTAGCTGATTACAATGAGATAACTTTAATTCAGTTGTAAGACAAGAGCCCTTATTCCTAAGAATTTTTCACACATGTGAGCATAGTTTTTGTGATTCACAATCTATTTTAGTACAGTAGTTTTTAATTATAAAACACTAATAATATTATTCTTCTGTAATCATCATTACTAATCTATTTATATAAATAAAAATGAATAACTGGGGGCTTACCACCAGCTCTTATAGCAGGGCAGAAGTTGGAACTGCACTGTTCTTTTACTTTTTTGTTCTATGACTAAGTACAAAAAAGCAGTGCAGATCAACTTATGCCCTGTTATAAGAGCTGGTAAGTCTCCTGTTTGTTGCTAAGCACATCGCTTCAGAATAGATGGACCGATTTAGTAATGTTTGTAATAGTCCAAATTAAGTTTTTGTGGAAAGAAAAAATGGAAACCTGTCTCAGGTAAAATGTCTATTGGATTTTTGTATGAATTCAAGACTATAACTCACAATTCAAACTATGGATATGCATACAAATTCTTTTGTTGTATTGTTTATGGTCATGGAAACATTATCAGGCTAAAATCGGGCGAATAGGGAAAATTACAACTCAATTTTGGACAGGACAACATCAATTAGGTCAGCTAGTTTCTAATCAAATTCAAATCACATAACAACAACAAACATGATAATTGTAAGGAGCATAGACTAAAACCTTTTGTGATTGGATCTCCATGTAGGGCTTACTCAGCTAGAACCAGAATACTGAATATCATGTCACTCTTCAGAGTGTTATACTTTATTTCATTTCCTCAAAGTTTTATTAGGTTTCCCATCTGGAATTTCTCAGTAGTAGCTGGAGTCTGGATTTGTGCCCAGTAGATGGCAATAGGCTTGCCCTTTATTAAATGGTACTTAAACATTACAGGCAAATGTGTGTGTACAGTCACAAGCACCAATATGTCAACACTTGGCAATTTTCTACTGCGATTTTTTCGTGAAATAACGAATGCAAAGTTGAAATACGACACATTACATAAACCTGTGGGTTCAAAAATGCTATGTTCGTAACAACATAAAATTTAATTAAAAAATAAAGGAGTAAATCGCTTTTGAATAATCCGAGTGTATACATACTTTTGTTCTTGACTGTACTATATCTACACCTATGCCTAACACTTCGGGGAATACAAATGTGATGTTATGTTATTTCTTCAGCCTATTTTTGTCCTAACAGTAGACAAACAGAAGACAAAAGAAACACTGTGCGAAAGATTATATGGCTAGAAATCAAGCGACGAGCGAATCAAGTGGCGAGTCGCAATAAATACTTTTTCTTTCTTTCTTTTCTTTAGAAAGGGGGTGACTAAACAGGTGTCAACCAGATTAGGTCAGAAGCCCTTGGGCCACCCAAATCTTACACAAATGTTCTCAACAGGCCAGGAGACTTAATAAACTTCTGGAGGGAGTTGAACTGGTTGGAACAACCACCGACTGCTACCATGGCCCACGCACAATGGTCCACTTGAAGGACTAAGTGCGGAAACCAAACCCATAACATAGATAGATCAAAAATGGGGATGACTACCGAGATAAAACTATTAGAGAAGTATGGGAGAAAAATACATCTTGTGCCAACCCCAAATAAATTGGCATAAGGGCAGGAGAATGATGCTTGTATATAAATAAGTAAACTATATTATTATGGCAACATTCTAAATTAAACAAGGCTTTAAAAATGTAGATATCTATTTAAATGTCATAGCATTTCTTTAAAATAACATTTTCCCATTTATAGTTAGTTGTAAAAATGTTGTAGATTGCACTGTGAAAATGAGTTATTTTAACAAGAAATATTCTGTGTTGTGGGTTTTTTGGTAATTATGGTAACAAGAACAACATAGAACAGTTCAATAGATAAGGCTTAGGACTGCCGATTATGAAATTGATTCCTGTACCTATTTGATACTAGCATTGGTTGTATTTGTAATAAACATTCTTGTTATATTTTAATTTGTTATCGAGACTGGCTTACTGTTATGAAATAAGTACTAGTGAGGTAATTTATTTGTTTATTTGTTTTTATTCTTGATTAGAATGGTAAATATGACTGGACAGTGTTTACATCAATAAAGATTTCTGTTTACACATTTGGAGGGTTTATTTTACATTGCATTGAGCAATAATATCCTGAAAATCATTATTTAAGCAATGACTTCTTCAATCTGTTGCCATGGTTCACATTCATCATAATATGTTGTCAAGCAAAGGAACAAAACAGCTAGTAACTTTGCACTAACACAAAGAACTTCATATTTTCAGTATCCATAGCAATACTACTACCATGTAGATAAGATAAAGAGTAAGGGTAGAAATTAGTAAAAATGTTTGTTAAATCTAAAATATTTGGAATTTCTTAGATAAGTTATTCAGTGACCCATTAATCTAGTTTAATCAAGGTCAAAGCTAGTTTTATTTCGGTACAGCTAAAAAACCAAATTCTGTTAGAGTGTGTGTGTGAAATATTGAGCACCAAGGTTCTAATAAGTTCTATGATGTAATGGCGATGCAGACCTCATGATCTAATGACCCACTAACGTTATTACAAACATAGAAACATTACGATTTTAAAGCAGTGTATAAAAAAAGAGTTAAAAATACACCAAATTGCTCAGATTGAGCCCGAGGAGGTCATCTTTGAACAATAAAAGCGCATAATGAGGTGAAAGCTAACACAGACGCGATTTATGGTAGAAAATGTAAAATAACACGTCAATACGTATTTATGGAATGCATCAAGAAATATTAGTTTGATTTGACTGCAGATTAGTCATGCAATCTCCGACGACCCTGTAAATATCACATCAACGTCCAATCTTCATTTCCCTACATAGTACGTCATAGAAAATAATCAACATGCACCCCTCTCCCCGCCATAACGTGCCATCGGTGACGCGTGGGCCTTCACAATGTTACGAAAGCAAATCAACGCAGAACATATAAAATAAAAGATATAAATCACGTTACCTCGCCACTCGCGATGTTGATCGCTAAATAAATATCACCAAAAGATCCTCCGCCGATTTTTTTCAACACCTTGTATTTTCCAGTAATCAATAATTCCTTCCGTGAACTCATAAAACCCGACATGGTTGCAGATTATTTATAATCGTCCCGGTATTTGTAAAATATAACTCGAAAGCACTAATTACGCACTTTTAGAATAAAAACAATAATAAATTCACGGCTACATTTTACGAAACTGTGACTGAATGGAGGACGTAATGCGTTCGAAAAGTAGGCCATGCGTATTTCTCAGTACTTTCTTCCGTATAGAATTTTAAAAAATATTTGTGTCTCAAAGGTATATAAATAACACAACAAATATTTTTAAAATTATTGTGTAACTTTTGAAGTGCAAATATGCGTTTGATACTGATGTATGGTGTTTTCTATTTTTAAATTATCATAAAAATCAATAAAGTAACGAGCAAGGAGGTAACAACATCTAGTTTCTAAACGCAGCCATTTACGTTTAATGTTGCCAGTTTACAAATATATAGCTTTTTTCTGTTTGGTAGAATTCGGTGGATGAAACTTGGGTGACCTATGAGAACTAGGCCTAGAAGTAAATGTGAACTATTTTGGTTGTGTTATTTTATTAAATAATGATTACCGACTGTTTAACCATAAATGTCTCTTAACTTTTAGCAAAGCTTATGAATAAACCCCTAATTGAATAAGTACCTAATGCAATTTAAATACGTTTTTTTTTTTTTTTTTAATTCTATTATCTTTACTGATACTTCAATAAGATAAAAATATAGTCAAGCTGGTATTCTGGCGGCACTTTCCGACGATGCAATCAGACGCGCGGTTCCAAAGTGCGAGTACACAACGATTCAAATGAGCGCGCGTTGAAAACTAGTTCATAACATCAAAACGCGTAATTCGTAAACGCGCGTCAGATTCGTAGAAAAGGGAACAAGGGCTTTATAGTTTAAAGTTTTTGCTGAAACTAGCAACAAGAAAATTTTCGAGTCTTAATATATTTTCGTATTTTTTTATTGTAAAGTATATTTTAAAGATGCACTTAGAATATTTTAAAAGTACTCCTACTCAGTGTTTGGTATGTACATAATGTATTGTTTACTCATTTTAAAGTTTTGTTTACTCATTTTAAAGTTTTAATGTTATGTACATTAAAACTTTAAAATGAGTAAAAGTAAACATTTTAAAGTTTTAATGTACATACTTACATCTAAAACTACTAAGAAATATAAGTAGGTAATGAGTCATTAGAATAATCAGAATGATTAGTAATGAATGGTATTTTAACTAAATAATTATCATTAGAACATAAACAGAAACCACTTCAAAAGTTTCCATACTTACATTAGTTCTAATAATTATCTTTCTTGAAAAAACATTGTGTAACAAAATTAATAATTACTTATTCAAAACTATTGAATAAAACTTAAAGTTGGTGATTCTTGATTAGGTACTTACCTATAATATTAGTTTAAAAATTATTCATGAAAGTAGTAAAAATTTAAAAGTTTTAAAGATAAAAAGACATAGCTTTATAAGTCTCAAACTTAAACTTTTACTTTGGCTTGTGCTAAAGCGCAAAGTTCAAATACGTCTTGTGGCGACTAGTATTCACTGCCACGGTCGAGTGTCTTAACAATCAGCGACGTCTTCGTGATGTAACTAAGAATAAATTGATAATAGACCGATCTAAACGTATGTAGGTTAACATTCAGATGCCCTTTGCATACCAATACTTTAACTATTATTTGACCACTTTCTCACTTTGAAAATACTTGAAACTCGCTGTACATTCAGTACGTTAGTTTAGTTGTTGATTAAATAGTAAATTAAATCCACTTACCTCGCCATTTGAAATGTTTATGCCTAAATAAATATCTCCAAACGAACCGCCACCTATTCTTCTGATTATTCTGTATTTACCGGCAATTAATAACTCTTTCCTAAAAGCTAGAGCATGTTCAAACGAATTCATGGTGGGTTTATGTTTGTCAGTATAATTTAAATAATAAATTTTGAACAAAATAACACAAAAACACTTCAAATAAACACTCCAACACGTTAACAGCTGCGATCCGAGTTGCCAATTTATTGCAAGATAAGACCAATGTTCAATGACATTAGATAATTACCTATAGTTTCTGAACGGAACTAATAATTCTTTCTTGATCACATTTTTCGTGATACTTGATTTTGAATTATTATTAATATCCAACAAAATAAATAGGTACACAGATTTTTCGCTTTATGGTAACTTCATAATTATCTCAGCCCAAAATTACCCACTGAACTGGTCGAATTGGAGGTGCCTATAGCACTTATTACACTATCCAATTTTAAGGAATGCTAACTAGGAAATCGGCGAATAGATGTAATCGCAGTTAGAACAGATTGGATCCAATTTAGTGTAAATTGGAGGTCCAACCGCAACTACTTCATAAATTGTGTACGATCCTTCTTCACGGATGCGTCTGCATGCGTCGTCTGACCGATTTAGAATCCAATTTAGTGTAGTGTAATCACTAGCTTCCGATTTCCTAGTTAGAGTGTTCCTAGTTAGCATTCCTTAAATTGGATAGTGTAGGGACGACATATATCCAGCAGTGGACGTCTTTCGGCTAAAATGATGAAATCACACACTGCAGGGTGCAGGTCTCCTTTCTTTTCTGCCAGTCTCCTCAGATTTTCCTTGTCCTTTTTATATTTACTCGAATGCACTGAATCCTCCCAAAAGGTTGGTACAGTTTTTAAACCAACCACCCAGCTTGTAATTTTATGAGAAAGAATACCTAACCGACCTGACAAGCTACGATGACCTTTCCACCGAGTTGGCCGTAGCCGTAGTTAGGTCAGAATCTAGTTTGCAAGAAATAGGACACTTCCTATTCCAAAAGTAAACTGGCAAAACTCCAAAAAGTATCTACCTATATGTTCATTCACATAAACGACATAAACAATACACAATGGAAACCCCTTCCAAAGTTCACAAGTGATGACAAATAATGGAAAAGTATGCTATACATATTTTTTTAAACTTTTATGTAGCTGTTAAAGAAAGTACTTGCTTTTACATTACTCTTATTACTCTTGCTAGATACAATCCAAGATAAGAGGGCCCAAAGTAGGTTTAAGGCTCGCACACCGGCATCCCAATTGCGTAACACAACCAATCGGAATCTGAATCATTTTGAAGCAAATTGCTAATCCATTGCTTCACAAGTTCGAAAAATTTGTCTGCTCAACACGTAAATAACGCAATGAATGTTGTTGAACTGTCAAAAGGAAACAGATTCCGATTAATCGTGTGTTACGCAATTAGGGTGCTGGCCGCAGCGCAACGTACTGGCGAATCGCTCGCCAGGAGGCTTACCACTAGCTCTTATAGCAGGGCAGAAGTTGAACTGCACTGCTTTTTTGTTCTATGACTAAGTACCAATAAGCAGTGCAGTTAGACTGCTGCCCTGCTATAAGAGCTGGTTGTAAGCCCCCAGGCGTATTTTTGCGGCTACAGTGTTATGTTGCGATACGGCCTGCCTGTAGTGTGCGATAGTATAAAAAATTTCAAACAAAAGAGATTTAGAAGGCATTTGCAATGCGTTGCGCTGGGTTTGTAGCTAATCTACATTGGTAGATTTTTTATGACTTGTAACTGCAGTTATTATTCAGATTCTAAGCAGGGGGCGCCTTGAGACATGATCAAACGCATGCATTCTTCTAATAAACATGTTCTTTATTCAGTAATAACGTACAATATTACAGTGTAGTGTTGTATATAATAACATAATTGCACAATAAATACGTACTTAACACTTAAAATGATAAAAATATCTAAAACGGTTCTTGTTTACATATAAATTCGAGTAAAATCGACGTAAAATTAATGCGATGTCTATACCTAGTTACTAAGTAGTTCAATGAGTAAAAAGCATTCTTACTCTATTTGATATTGTTCGCGTGTAATTAGGATTCTTGCATTTTGTTTTCTACCAAAACTAGGATACCAGTTATGGATAGGTACATCTAATTGATCTAATTATCTAGCAATCTAATACACGAGTGAAAACCCTAATTAACAGTCTGCGTCAGCAGTACTTTTTATGAAATCTTTTATGCCTTAAATCTGAGGCTTAAACTACAACATCAGTTTCAAATTACATCACCAAGCTGAACGATTCTAAACCGTAATACCATAGGTGCATGGTACAATACTGCGTATTTCTAATCGGCTTTAGGGTTTCGTTTTCAATGGGGAAGAGACATGAACCATCAGTCAATAGGTCAACAATCTGGCAGTATTTGTTAAATGCTGTCTAAAACTCTAAATACAAAACGTTCACTTTAGTGTTAAGTAAGTACAGCGCAGCCGACGAGAGAATGTGTTCTTGACACCAGTCAGTTTCATTATTAGCTACTAGAATTGTCACACTGACAGGTGTCGTGAACGCATTCTCCCGATGGCCGGACTATAGTAGTAGATAGTAATTTTATATGATGGTCAGTCTATGACGAATAAATATAGGCCTTAGTTGTGGACATACAATGCGACCGATGAATTATGGCCGGTCCAAAGGTTGCGCAATAATATTTTTTAGGAACCAGGCTTTTATTTTGACGGTTCAACAATATTCATTGCGTTATTTACGTTTTTGAGCAGACAATTTTTTCGAACATATGACGCAGTGGATTAGCTATATCCTTCAAAATTATTCAGATTGTGTGTTACGCAGGAGTCATCGGCCGTTTTGTATGATATGCGAGAGTTTATTTAAACATTATAAATCAACTTTCAACATTTTCTTTTATAAAGATCGACGGCCCAATGCCCTATTAAAACACGCTTGGTTTTCCACAGAATAAAAATATTTTTATTACATAGAAAATAAAAAGCCCTTACTAAGTTTAATGGATGTCGTTCGGTACATTTTCAATTGATTCTTAAAATGTTATAACAAAGAAAATGGTTATAAATAATAAAATTTCCAAATCCATAAAAAATCTTGTGGATATGCTTTAGAGACCAATGGTGACCTGAATGAAATGTGACCAAGATACTGGTACCCATTTAAAAGACACGAAAGTTCCCGAATCACTTTTTATTTAGCTCCGAAAGTGTAGTAATTATTCTCTAACTTTCCTACCGTGTCATCCAATGTACTGTCTATTCAAATGTATGTTTCAAATTGATGTTATTTCAAGTTAAACAAATATAAACTTTATTTTAATGGGAATTAAGTTGATTTAAGAGTGACTAGCACTATTAAAAAAGTTAAAAAAATGTTTGATGTTGCGTAAACTAAACTTTATAGTGTAGGAATTAGTTATTTTTCCATAAACATATTTGTTTACATTTTTGACAAATAAATCGCGAATGCAGATTAGGTTTATCACTTAAAACTTTATGATGAATACCTGCTACGGAACCCTACCAGGTGACTTGGCTGTTTATAAAGTCAACAGAAAGGCACCCTAACATTTCAAAAATAATTTATGAAAACCACGATTCATTCAGGCCAGCCAGTTACCACTACGTTTCAGCTGTGTAGGTATATTACGTTTATTTATTTCGATTTTTTCTTAAGGCGAAGGCATACACTTGAGGCGTTCAAATGCGGCCTTCTCTAACGCCTGGCGATGGTCGGGGTGAGCTATCTTGATCAGTTCGTATGCTCTCTGCCGGAGCGACTTGCCGAATAGGTTGGCGATGCCTTGCTCGGTGACAACCCACTGTACGTGCGCGCGACTTGACACAACACCAGCACCTGCAAATTAGAAAGTGATAACTTTTTAGTCACTAGGTGAAAGCGCCAGCTGACTACCCGTAACGACTGTCAAAAATTTAATTCTTTTCTGTTTTATCATGTTTAGATATCGACACCTATCACGTCTGCGAAGTTTCGCTAGCTAATTTAATCCGACCCTGTATAATAATAATAAAACTGCAGAATACTGACCAACTTTAAGCGTGGGCACAATCTTGGATTCTCCCTTCTTGGTGACTGACACAAGCGCGATGATGGGCTTGCCTCGCCCGTCCACGCCCTCCGCCGCGCCGCGGATAAAGTCTACTTGACCACCGAAACCGGAGAACATGCGGGTACCTGGAACGAGAAATTGATAGTTATCATAACGTCACGCCTGGATTCCTCAAGGGGTTTTGCAGAACTGTAGTACACTTTTTAACATTTTTCTTTACTACACCTTTAGTACGATTGGGAGTTTGTTGCGCCACTTCTTTGTACGATTTACTGTAAAAGTTGTACAAGTTTCTGCAATAAACCTTTTTATTTTTTTTACTTCTTCCTAACGAAAGCACTAGGAAATCGTGAAGGGTGGGCGTCTTATGTAATTTTGACGTTCGAAAAGTGCTGATTCTCAGCAGCTGTTATTATTAAGCCACGGACCCCGGTAAGCACAAGATGGTGGCGTTAATTCCGAATTTAGCTACGCGCCGAAAAAACCCTTGAACCGTTGTAATATCTTACCAATAGAGTCTGCGCACACTTGTCCCGTGAGGTCGACCTCGATGCACGAGTTGATGGCCGTCATGCACGGCTGTAGCGACACTATGTGAGTGTTGTTCACGTAGTCAATCTCCAACATTTCTGAAATTATATTACAGATTTTAAGTAACCGTATTATAAATAAAATCTAGCCAGACAACATTATTATATATGATAAGTTTTTTCCCGCGGCTTCGCCCGCATGGAAGTCGGAAACTATCGCACGGGAACATGCTATCAGAATAAAAAGTATCCGTGCCATTAGATCACTGAACTCTATTAAACAAGTACGCTGGACTTAATATAATATACGAAATGGCAGTTGTTTTTTGTGCCGATTCAAAGCTCGAGCACAGATTACTAAATAGTGCTCGAGTGTCTGGATTGAAATTATACATTACATATACATTGCTGCAAATGGCCGTCGTGTTGTTCTGGTACATCTCTGATGATTTTGGTCTAAATCGTGGAATACGAGATAATTAGAACATTTTTATCATGAGAGTATGCGCATCTTGTAAAACTCGCTATTAAAAATATTAATTCCACGGACGGGTCACGTTGCTGTCAGCGCCAAAATGGCGAAAATCCAATGTCTTTATTTTGTCATCGATAGTATGAAGACCAGCGTACTTGTTTATTAGAGGTCAGTGATTGCAAGTCACGAGCAACGGATATAATGTTTTTGGCGCCTTATGGTCGAATACTGGTGCAAATGACAGATTGTCATGACGTTATAATATGACAGAACCGCTCTTCTTGGAAATCGTAGGTTTACGATACGGTAATGTTACTATATTTTAAAACATTCGCGCTAGACCATCATCTGCCGAGCCTTTTCCCAACTCTGTCGGTGTCGGCTTCCAATCTAACTGTATGCAGCTGAATACCAGTATTTTACATGGACGGACTGCTTATCTGACCTCCACAACCCAGTTACTGGGTAATACGATACCCCTTGATAAGACTAGTTGACAGTCGTTCGGGCTCCTTACTATCCGTAACTACTATCAAAACAAAGATCCACGAATGACACCCGGGACCAACGGTGTAACGTGCTTTGAGAGAATCAAGCGATAATACTGACCAATGAAGGGGTTGTTGTCGACGAAGTTGTACAGTTCCCTGTTTCCTACGAGGAAACTGCCCACCATACGTCCTTTGTGGAACTTCTTCCTGGAAAAATAAATAATAATCATAAATTAGTTTATTAAAATAATAACAAAACATCACGCCTGTAGTCACCGAAGGGTTGGGCAGATGTTACCTTTCAGTGCACACACATTTTGCCAGTTATGTTACAGTCCCATGTAATAGGGGACAAGCTTATTGCCATCAACAGGGCACAAATGCAGACTCCGGGCTGCCACTGAGAAATTCCAGATGGAAAAACCCATTAACACTTTTCCGACCTGGGAATCGAACCTAGGATCTCATGCTCAGCAGTAGCGCTTGCGACCACTAGACCAACGAGACAGTTATTATGAAAAGGTTTTTATAACACATTTGCTCGTAAAGGGTCTCTTATTTCACCAATTTCAATATCGTATTGTATCTCATTACGTACTTGTGCGTTATGGTAATGTAAAACGTACGAGTTTCTTTTTAATAAGGTAAAACGCACGGTTTATCAAGATGCTCCGTCTAAAACGAACGGTACTTTTTTAAATCTTAGCAAAGAGTTTTTATTCCAGAAAAGTGGTCAAAATTATATGAATAAAATTAACTTTGGGAGATAAGATATAATAAATAAACATTTACAAATTGTTCAAATTTTTATAACTGCTTTAACACGTGATTAAAGATTTATTCGTTTAAGAAAGTCCGAGTTTTATTTATTTCCTCACAAATATGTTATAAAACGTCGTATGTCATACGTGCGCTTTGATAATTACCTCTGCTTTCTTGTAGTAATATCGCCTCGGCTGTAATTTTCAACTTACCCGCACTTATATCATAATGTACTATAACAGGCATGGGCACCAAGTTAATATTAAGCGCTTATTACGCTATCCAATTTTAAGGAATGCTAACTAGGAAATCGGCAGATGTAATCGCAGTTAGAACAGATTGGATCCAATTTAGTGTAAATGGGAGGTCCAATCGCACTACTTCCTAAATTGTGTACAATCGTTCTTCACGAATGCGTCTGCATGCGTCGTCTGACCGATTTAGAATCCAATTTAGTGTAGTGTAATCACTAGCTTCCGATTTCCTAGTTAGCATTCTTTAAATTGGATAGTGTAATAAGCGCTTTATTAGAGCTCACCAACCCACACTGGGCCCACGTGGTGGATTACGGCCTACTTATGGCTGATTATGCTATACTAATGCTTACGTCACGCGTTAGTGCTTGGGCCTACAGTAATAAAGTAAAAACGTTACTTGTTGTTCGTGATGCATCCGCGCTTCACGAGGTCGATGACCCCGACGCTGAACATCTCTGAATGGACGCCCAGGTCCTTGTGGTCCTTCAGAGCCGAGAGTACTGCGTCCGGAATGCTGCCAATACCTGTTAGTAGGAAAGTTATAGTTAAGGTTTGATTGTTTTACGTATTTCAAATATAACATGCACTTTCGAATTTGTGAAGGAGTCAGTCAGTTAGAAAATCAATCAACTCATTAAAATTAAAATAAATTAAATGTTTCGACGAGGTGGAAATTAGGAGTCTAAAATGATATGCTGAATTCATGGATAAAGTTTTACGAACTAGTTAAAAAAAAAACCGGAATATATTTATTTAAGGTCCTTGACATACCCATCTGTAGTGTGGCGCCATCTTCGACTAGATTCTGTCCAATGAGCTTGCCGATCTGTGTCTCCTCGGGACTGGCGTCTTTCCCGACACCGTGTTCAGGCAATGGCGTGTGGTCTTCAACCGCCACGTCGATGTGAGACATGTGGATGATCGCGTCGCCAAATGTTCGCGGCATGTTTACGTTCACTTGTGCTGTAAAAACAGAAAACATAATGTTAATAAAATCGAGGTTGACAGAGCTGAAGGTTAATTGCGTAACACAATATTAGTAGCAATGGGTTTCATTTTGACAATTCAACGACATTCATTGCGTTATTTACGTTGTTGAGTAGACAGATTTTTCGAACATATGAAGCAATGGATTAGCACTATCCGTCAAAATTATTCAGATTGAGATCGATACTGGCGCCGATTCCCTTGTTCACATACTAAATTCAAGTTCAGTGTATCTTTTTCTTTCTATTTCATTAAGAAAAGGACAGAAGATAAATATAATAATAGTTTAGTCCTGTCAAATTAGTCAGCGCCTGACGTAAATTGACGTATTTTTAGTAGCCATTTCCTCACGATGTTTTCGTGTTGTGAATTTGTGATGTTTCCTTCACCGTTTTGAGAGCAAGTAGTTTTATCTAAATTAGTCTTGTAGACTTATTTAGATAAAACAGCGAGGTGATATTCATTTTGACAGTTCAACAACATTCATTGCGTTATTTAGGTTGTTGAGTAGACAGATTTTTCGAACATAATATGCATTGCTTCATATACCTATTCGAAAAATGTGTCTGTGATAAAGCATATATCCTTCAAAATGATTCAGATTGAGATTGATGGCGTGTTACGCGTTTTTAGGGCGCAGGTGCCAGTAAAGAAAAACCGGCACCCTAATTGCGTAACACACGATCAATCGGAATCGGTTTCATTTTGACAGTTCAACAACATTCATTGCGTTATTTACGTTGTTGAGCAGACACGTCATGACACATTTTTTGAACATATGAAGCAATGGATTAGCAATATCCTTCAAAGTGATTCAGATTGAGATTGATTGTGTGTTACGCAATTAGGGTGCAGACTTTAATGGGACAAAGGACAAATAAAATAATCACGTGCCCCGAGATCATGGCAAGGTGAGTGGGCGATACGATCTGTTCTATAAATTACTTTATTTATCTAATCAGATTACATGGCGCCTCAAGCTGAGTAAATAACTATTAAATATTAGTGTGTACACACACTAGCGACACGCGTTGACGACAGAGGCCACTGCAATCGTGGCGCGGCCTGTTGCCGACACGCATCGACGGATGCAGTGCCTCTGTCGTCGACGCATGTCGCTCGTGTGTACGCACACTTACTAAACGTCCTAGTGACTATAATGTAACAATATTTTTTTATAAGTTCCTTTTAATAAAATAACAGAAGAGTCAAGGGTACAACATGCGCCTTACAAGGGTTTCGTGAACAAAGAACCGATCGTTTTAATCCTTAAAAGGGGTCATTGTACTCATCATTATGAACAACTTTTACTACGGGAAATCGTGAAAAAATCATCAGTTGTTCGTTAGATTTATGTTCGCATAACTCGATATAATGTATGGATCAACTGTTTTTTTTTTAATTTAACGGTGTATTGTCCCATTGCTGCGCAAAGGCCTCCCCCATATTCTTCCACCTGTCCTTGTGCTGTGCCTTCTACGTCCAATCGGTCAGGAATCGGATATCTATGGTCAGGAACGACTCTATTTAGTAATGATTGTTATTTAACACAAGCCTACCCGATGTGATTTCTCATCCTCAAAAATAACGAACTTCCATAGAAAGTTTCATCTCTTATTTAACCCCCTTAGGGGAGGAATCTTCTTGTGCTAAATCTTGTGCACAACAAAATCAAAAGTCATTTATTCAAATTAGGCTGAGAGTCAGCACTTTTTGAACGTCAAAATTACAAAAGACAGTCCCCCAAAAACGCCCGCCCTTCACCAGGATTCCACAGGATTTAACATTTAACACAGCCCAAACCACTGGGACCTTTTCGGGTAACCACTGAAAATCAGCGCTGTGCTGTGGGTCCCCTATAGCACAGCATCATGCTGAGTGGAACCCTTCTTGTCACAGTCATGACGTGCAGCCGTTGACTATTTCTGCTTCATATTCGTATAGATTATATTTTGTTTATATTTTTCCTTATTAACAAATCAAAACTCTCATTGTTTTTTTTTTATTGGATTATATTTTTGTATGCACGTGTTTCTGTGACAGATAAACCTATTTTTCTTTTTTCTAGAATCAAGACTCAGCGGTTTAGGGTGTGCGTTGTATGTCAGTGGATAGATATCTTACCGATAATGACTTTGGAGTTGACTAACGCCGCCCGGACGCAATCGACGGAGGTTCCCAAACTGCAGTATCCATGCGCATCGGGGGGAGAGACCTGCAATGAGTGAAGGAACATTATTAGTACCTACAGTTATGTCAGGCCTGTTTCAAAAGTACCTGATGAAAGTGTAAACAAACAATACAAGTTAAATTCTTACGCAATCACAAACAAAAGGGAATTAGTAACACATAACTCTGTATTTAGAAGGTTTCAACTTTATTTTTACTGGCTATTTATTTGATTATAATTATAGTATCAACAGACCTGAATAACAGCAATGTCGGGCTTGATAATTTTCCTGTGGAACAGCTTAGGGATGTCCTGCAGGAATATAGGGATGGCATCCGAGCGGCCCTCGGCGACTGACTTGCGGACGTTGGCGGCCATGAAGAGAGAACACGACCTGGGGGCGAGAAAACAATACTATTAGGGTGTATATTATCATCAGAGCTAATGCTCTGATGCCACCATTGCTCTCGATAATTCGAGAGCAATGGTGGCTCAACGGTAAGTGCCGCGACTTACTAGTTGTAGGTCGTAGGTTCGAACCCAGTCAGGCGCTTTACTATGTGTAAATTATTTCATCACAACTGCTCCCAAAAACGGTGAAGGAAAACATCGTGAGGCATATCCTAGAACCAAAAATTCGAGGACATGTGACATCTACCAACCCGCACTGGGCACGCGTGGTGGATTGTGGCCCACTCCCTCTCACCGAGAAGAGGCCTGTGTCCCAGCAGTGAGAACATTATAGGCTGATGATTATACACATTGCCTTTTCTCACTTAAAGAATCATAATGTTATCAGGATTTTGAAACTTGATGTAAAAGAGTGTCTTTGGAGTTCCTTTTCCGTTCTTCTCTACTTATATAAATCTACGTTTTAGAATGGGCAACTAGCTTCAACTTTATGATTAACATACCGGCACGACGGCATGACGGCACGGTTGGCGCAGTGGTTAAGCGGACTGCTGCGCTGCGTGTCGCGGGTTCGATTCCCGCACGGAACAAATATTTGTATGACCTACATGTATTTGTTCCGAGTCTGGGTGTTTTTCTATCTATAATATGTATGTATTTACAAAAAAAAAAAAAAAATTGTATATAAGTAGTTTATCAGCCATCTTGTTACCATACACAAGCATTAGGTTGCTTAGCTTGGGACAAATGATGCTGTGTGAAATGTCCAGGGATATTATTATTATTATACCGACTCCTCGACAGGTCCAAAGTGCATAGTTGGTTTGATTGAATGAATTCTAAGTTAGAGAGTAAGCCGTTAAAAATCCAACAGTGAGCTTTTTTAACGAGCTGGGATGCGCGATTCTGTCGCGATGCTTCGAACGATGTGGGATTCTCAACGCTCGGCTCAACGCCCGAGTGTTGAAAGTCCAGTACCTACGTAAAATATTGCATGTGCTTTTTTATCAAGAGTACGTCCTCAAAACAGGTTAATTTAGCTTATCTAATATTTTTCAATGCTGTATGATCTAACATTTTATTGTTTAATAGCATGTCATAACTAGATAATCGCTTTTTTCGACGTTATCAATCACAATAAATATAATTATCTAATCTGTTTGTGATTAGCTTATCAATTACCAGACTTAGCTATGGAAAGGGTGAAGGTGTGTCAATTTAAATTGTTTGTATGGATGTGCTGCGGTCTGTGTAACATAGATTTTGTTTTTATCTACCTTTACCTACAGTCCTGCTGCTGCCGATAACATAATCAGCCTATAATGTTCCCACTGCTGGGACTCAGGCTTCCTCTCTGTGAGAGGGAGAGGGCCATAATCCACCACGCGGGCCCAGTGCGGGATGGTGGATTTTAATAAAATATAACCGCCTGTTATTTCACCTACATAATAAAGAGGATTCAAACTATTTATATTACTTCTTTCGATTTATTTATTTTCTGAAGGCTGCTTATAAACTGGCAGCTATTAAAGAATCTATGGTGAATTGCGTTCAATTACAATGGATTACGAAGCCATACACATTCATTACCAATTGATTAATTAAGAGTAGGAGTAAACAACGTAAGACACTCCATGAGTCTGTTGATTCGAACTTTATGGCGTCTCGGAACATGAGGCGAGTCGCTGCGCAGTAACAAATTCACGTGTCAGCGGGGGTGAGAGGGAGGTACTGCGCAGCGTGTAGCGCACTTCAGAGCCGCCATAAAGTTTGAATCGGGCTGAAGGAACCGTTAAAGAAAAAATAACGATAGAATAAAAATCAAATATTTGTGCTGAGTGTACTGTCAGGGATTTTTTTTTTCCAAATTGAATAACAACTTACAATGTCCGTGTATTCAAATCACAATTAGCTGTCATTTTTTATTAGAGTTCGTTTAGAGTGCTACAAGGATTTTTTGTCGCCTGAATGATATTGACAAGGCCTTGTTGGTAACCATTTGTGAAATTGTCACAGAAATTGTATTGACAAAACAAGATGGTGATGTTAGTTCCGATTTTGACCACGCGCCAAAATAACATTATTCATATGAAATGGCTACAATATAACACGGCTTTACGTAGTGTGTCAAAATGATAACCAAGAACCAAGTCTTACTCTGACTGTCCCTAATTATTATGAACTAGCTGCGCCCCGCGGTTTCACCCGCATAAGTTTCGATCCCGTGGGAATATCGGGATAAAAAGTATCCTATGTGTTATTCCTGGTTATAAACTACCTGTGTGCCAAATTTCATCCAAATCCGTTCAGTAGTTTTTGCGTGAAAGAGTAACAAACATCCATACATCCATACATACAAACTTTCGCATTTATAATATTAGTAGGATTAGGGACAGGCAGAGTTCTGCGAAGTCTGGAAATGGCTATCCATTAGAGCCATTTATAACCCTAGCAACACCGAGTCAGCTCAAAGATATAGTAGTTTATCTGACAACGTCGTATAACACATGATTGGAAGGTATCCACTTGTTGATAATTGATAAGATATAATATGATGCGGATTATTTGAATGTCACCGAGTACAGACAACTAACTTTCGGCCTTCGTACCCCACGCCACAGGCGACATTTTTAAGCGCATTGGATTTTCAACGCACTGCTTAGCGCCGAGAGTTGAAAATCCAACAATGTATTTTTTGAAGCGCTAGGATGCGCTCTGTTAGATTCTCATTGCTCGGCTCAACACCGAGAGTTGAAAATCGTGTCACCCTGGGCTTAGGTATCGTTCAAAAACTCTTTGTGCCTCGTTTGTTACTTAGTTAGATTGTGTTTTTTGAGAAAATATCTATAAACAGTACTAGCAGCGCACTGCGGTTTCACTCGCATAATTTCTTCAAAATCCGTTGAGTTTTTGCGTGAAGGAGCAACAAACACCCATCCATCCTCACAAACTTTCGCGTTTATAATATTAGTAGGAAGTACCTACTAGCTTCTCTGTACATGATTTCGTCCGCGGGAACTTTCATGTTTTAACATAAAATTATATCCTATGACACCCGGCCATATTGTAGGTTTCCAAATTAGTGAAAAAAAAAAAAATCGTAATCGTATCAGTCGTTCCAAAGACTATCTCCTACCCCTATACACAAACTCATAAATTCACACCAGCCATGCTTTCGAAATAAATAAGCAATTTGCTAATTTTTAGTTTCCTTTAAATTTCATTATGTTAAAGTACCACGTCAATGACTATGTAGTATTGTTTTATCGTTGCAGTAAGACATTAAAATAAATTAAAGTTATTGTTCGAAACATTCCAATTGCGATTAAAACTGTTACAATAAGTTGTATTTTATACTAGTGTCTGCCCGTGCTGTATTCGCGTGAAATAACTTGTTCCCCATCTCATCGCTTTCTATAACTTCGTTTTCGCTTATGACGTTCTGACTTTCTTTGCTCAGCTCCTCGCTCAGGTCCTAGCGTGATGATAAATAGCCTATACTCCTATAGCCTTCCTCAAGAACTGGGCTATCAAATGCACAAAGATTTTTTCAAAACCGACGGGAACTCGTTGTTCCAGAGATTAGCGCGTTCAACAAACAAACAAACTAAGGCTCAATTTACACTGCCGTGGAACGGAATGGAAGCGATTTTTTTTGTGCAAATCGTAATGAACTTTATGTCAAAAGTGTACGCACAAATTAGATACGCACATACGCACAGGTCACGCATCTTCTGGAGAATTCTCGCGCATTCTCGGGAATTCCCGCAGTAATAAGCTCGTATCTAGTTTTTACGTTGGACCATTGACACAAAGTTCATTTTGCTATGTACGAAAACTTGATTCTACTCCATTCCGCGGCTGTGTAAATTGAGCCTTAAGCGTTTATTACACTATCCAATTTAAGCAATGCTAACTAGGAACACTCTAACAGAACAGTTCAGTTAGAACTGTTCTTACTGCGATTACGTCTGCCGATTTCCTAGTTAGCATTCCTTAAAATTGCATAGTGTAATAAGCGCTTTACTCTTCAGCTTTAGTATAGATTACGAAGCAAATAGTAATGACTTCTTTACATTTACAACGTATAGCTAGCGAAAGTTTTATAACAAGTAAAACAAACATACCTAATATCACGCCTGTATTCCCCGAAGGGTTAGGCAGAGGTGTACCTATAGTACACCCACATTTCGGCAGTCATGTTTAAGTCCCATGTAAAAGGGGGCGAGCTTATTGGCATATCACAAGTACGGTAATACTAATATCTACGTTGGAATCGCTTCATTACTAGTATTAAAAAAAAAAAAAATTATTAGTGTATACTTAACTGTCCCACTGCTGGTGGTGCAGTCCCACTACTGGTGTGGGCTTGTGGGTAAGTAATTGCGTAACACACTATTAGTAGAGTAGCTATGCCTTTTATTTTGACAGTTCCACAACGTCCATTGCGTTATTTACATTGTTGAGCATACAAAGTTTTCGAATATATGAAGCAATGGATTAGCAATATCCTTTAAAATTATTCGGAATGGGGTTCATAGTGCGTTACGCAATTAGGGTGCTGGATCCGATGCTTGAAGGTACTAACCTGAAGACATCTTTGCATTCAGGAGCGACGTATTTAGCCTCCTTTTCAGTGTGCATATGGACGACCTGGATGTCTTTCATGGAGCCCTGCATGCCGACGCCCGTCATGGCATCGACAAGAGGCACCGGGGTCGCTGCCGCCCCCTGGACGAACACCGTTTGTCCTGGAAACATGGAGAGCATATTTAGAGAGGGAAATGCATGAAAATGTGTAAAATTGCCGGCGTGTGCTGCAGGCATGAAACAGTGCCAAGAGAGTTGTATTGTTGTTTTTTATCATTATAATTCTATTAATAAATATTTGTTACGACCGCGAATCATATTTCGATCAACCTGTGCTCAATCAAACTTACCTGAAAATTGCAAACACATAAGAAAATTTGAATTTCACGGGCTACGCTGACGCTTTACATGAATGAAACAAAAGGAAAAAATCCTAATATGTACCTACTTACTTCTAACTTTTACATTTTAATCTCAACTTTATAATTTTGTGTCTTTAATTGTCGTAATTGGTAAGCATCGTCTCAGGTCGCGTTCTGTTTACCCCCATGGGAAGTTGGCGTGAGTTTAGTAAATGTAAATAAATTACGCGCTCTGGGTGCGAACAGCGATGCGGAGTATACCTAATTTCTTTGACATTTCATTCGTTTTCCCCATGTGTCCTTCACACATGGGGAAAACGAATGAAATGTTCGAGTTTATCAATGGATGCCTGAATTATGAATAGTATACATACATATACAGTGGCCTCCAAAAATTAGTTGACATTTGTCCACTCTGTCTGTGATGCCACAAATAAAAAACAAAAAAAAATCATTTATATCTGTAATTTATATGGTGTATATTATAAAGAGATTCTATTATATCCCCCTGAAAGTACAGGAACAGATTAAACCTCTCCTAAGCTATGATGATTGATTTTATAATTCACTTTTCAGATAAAGGTACAGTTTTGATTGAAGATGTAAATTGACAGTCCCTGGCTTCATTCTTCTAAATTTTAACGGACAAAATAAACCAAGTACATACTTTAATTGACTCATCAAGCATGTTTTGTCAATGAGTACCTACATAATAGACTAATTTAACTAACTAAAAATAAATACACAATAAATTCTACCTAATTAATTCCGACATTGACCTGGGATCACAAGAAATACAAAATAGGTAGGCAAGTCAATTAAAAATAGATTTCTGCATATTTTCAGTTTATTTATTTAAACTTTTCGCACATAAATAGGTTATATACACATACATACCATTAGTATAATATATACTTACAATATATACATATATACAAAATCAAGGGACAGAGGTGTTAAGATGACTCTACGCTATTTTTTAAATTTGTTTTGAAAATAACTCTGCAATTCGACTGGTGGCCGTCCTGATATCAAGAGGAAGCGCATGAATTGTAAAATTAAGACCCGCATTTAAATTTTCAGGGATGGATTGTGTGAGGAATGATATGAACGAGAAGGGAGTGAATGACAGCGTGAAGGTTGACAGGGAAGAATGGAAGAAGAAACCGTGTTGCGCCGACCCCGAGAAAAACGGGACAAGGGCAGGAAGATGGTGATTTAAATCTTCAGGGAAATGCCAGCACCCTAATTGGATAACACACTATCAACCTCAATCTGAATACTTTTGAAGGATATTGCTAATCCATTGCTCCATATGTTCGAAAAATATATCTGCTTAACAACGTAAATAACGCAATGAATGTTGTTGAACTGTCAAAATGAATTATGAAACCCATTGCTACTGTTGGTGTGTTACGCAATTCTACGCCGCAGATCTATTTCTTTTTTTTTACTTGTTGTATACATAGTATGTTGTTTTGTGTGCCTTTTAGTCTGTGCTACATAAATGTATTTTCTTTCTTTACTTGAGGGACAAAGTGCAAATAAATGAGTTAATTATGTTGCCTAGTTAACACTTAGAAGTAATTATCATTTTCCGATGACCTACAAAACATCATTGCATAGGTACGTAAGCTGTAGCCTGTACTTGCATAGTTGTTTTATATACCTAGTGAATAATGAAGTCAGCGAGATAAACGGCTTGTTTCATGACGTTTGTGATTGTATAATATGCGCGGGCGCCGCAAACATCTGAACCGTAGCTTATCTACATATTCACATCCAGCGGTTTACTATGGTTTTTCTGTAGTATTAGTTTCTTTTTTACCTGACTACGGCGAAGCCAAAAGGATGGGTTATGTTCTTAGCTATCTATGTATGTTTGTATGAACCACCGTTCCATTTTGATGAATGAGGTGTCAATCGATTCGTTATCATGACACTGGGCATATTTTATACCAACAAAAGCAATACGACGGATGCCACATCCAAAAAAGTGGGGGTCTCCGATTTTTTCTAGTAGTATTTTTCCGAAGAATTTTTTTTTTACGCATTTTAAAGGTCACCAGCCTTCGAGCTCGTCTTCGTCCGCATGGATCACGGATGCTCCCATAAAGAACAACAACTTCAACACCCCTATTCTAGGCTATTCTGTAAAAATCTGACAATGATCTCACCGTGAACCCTAAGGTGAATTGAGCTTCAAGTGAGCTGTCATTCCACCTGATGGGATTACACTATTGACAGCTGGCAAGAAGGTAAGACCATAGAACTGTAAAAACAGGAGAAGTGGCAAGGGGGCGTGTCGGTGAGGATGTCATGTCGGCAAAGGAGGCAGCCGAGCGGGAGAGAGAAGCCGCATCCTCTCTCCGCGCACCGGGCGCCCGAGAAGGGTGCTAAACGATCTGCGACCTCCATGAGAGGTGGCCTGCGGGCGGCGGACTAGGGGCGTCCGTCGTCCGACCAGACTGGCCCGAGTTGGCGCCGCAGTGTTCCACGCGCGCTACTCGAGAGTGTGTGCGACCACTGTGGGAATGGCCGCACGTGGAGACCCGCTGAGGAACAGCGGGTCAAGGCCTGTCGGGGGAGCGGTAAATGCTTATGCGAATTCCGCACCTCCGGCCATAGGCAGAGGTGGAACACCGCGGTGGTTTTAAACCGTCAGAGTCATACCCCAAAAAAAAAAGAGGGCGTGTCGGTGTTCACGCGATTTACATCTTTTATACAATGTAATTTTTTCTCTCTATCTTCTTCTTTGTTAAATCTATGGGTAAGATCCCTTCAATAGAGCATCTACATTTCCCTTCCTATACAAAGCGTACAGAAACCAAGTCTAATGGTATTGAGTTTTTCTATCAGGAATTTCTCAGTATCAGCCTGGTGCATGGCTTTGTGCCTGGTTGTTGGGATTGTCCCCTATTCCATGGGACATAAACATGGCGAAATGTGGGTGTACCTACTATGTATAGGCACACCTCTGCGTATCCCTTCGGGGATTACAGGCGTGATGCTGTGTCTAATGTCATTAGCAGGAGAGTCTACGTCATTAATGGGCTACTAACGGACCGGAAGAAGCCGCTAATAATAAACTACTTACATTTACACTAGTAGATATCGTTATCTGTTTGCGTACACGCTATTAGTTATTACTACGTTGACCCAGCTATTATCGCATGAACACCATTTCATTTTATTAAGTGCTCTCGAGAAAAATGATGTGTGGTAGCACTGGTACAGGGGCTGCAGTCTCGACATTCATAGCTATCGCTTTACGACCGAATTCGGTCGCCATGCGATCGCTATCAATGTCGAGTCTGCAGCCCCAGGCCGATTCAAACTTTATGGCGGCTCTGAAGTGCGCTGCGCAGTTACCTGCTACCTGCTCCGCAAAACATCAGGGAGCTAAATAATGTAATTGCCGCGGGATGGTAATATATTCCACAAGGAATTTCTTCGATATTACGCCCAGACGAACGCAAGCTGTAATTTTAGCAAGAGAGGGCTATACGCCTCTGCCAGGGTCGCGAGTTGTTCTAAAAGAGTTACCGTGGCCCCTGGCACAGGCAACTGAAGGAACACGGATGGGTTTTAGTCAGTAAAAGTCGGACATCCCGCTCCGTCCAGAGCGGGAGAATTTATTCGATGATTTCCCACCCAATAAAAAAAGGGCCATATACGTTGAAACTTAAAAAAATATATTATGTATGTTTTTACTTTATTACATTAGGTACTTAATGTATGTTTTTACTTAAAGAGTAGGTACATATTACTTATTACATCAAGTGCCGATTAATGATGATAACAAATAAAAAATTAAGTAAGTCAATGATAAATAGTGTCAAAGTACAAACAGTCATTACTGTTTGGACTTTAACATAATTTTATCATTGATTTAATCGAAATTTAATACCGAAATTGGCAAAAAACTATTCTCTGCTATTTTGAGTATTTAGGCTACTTGGAACAATCAAATTAACTGAAGGTACTACCTTTAGTAGTTTAGATATTTGCTAAGGTGCCAGTTTTTTTGCCAGAGTTTATAATTTCGGATGTCCAGTCTTACCAAAGGCTAAGACTGAACACTGGACTGGAGACTGGACTGGACTGGACTGGACTGGGGGGGGGTTTACCCAGTAACTTGGTTGTGGAAATCAGATAAGTAGTCGCTTCATGTAAAATACTGATTTTCAGCTGCATCTGGTAAGAATTGAAGCAGACCCTAACATAGTTGGAAAAGGCTAGGCCGATGGATGGAGGCGAAAAACGACTATACAAATTATACAAAACCAAAGACACCGACTTATGGAGTATCTTAATTTGACAGGACCAAACTAATATTTATCTTCTGTCCTTTTCTTAATTAAATTAGAAAGAAAAAGATGCACTGAACTTAAATTTAGTTTAGTTTGTGAACAAGGGAATCGGCGCCATTGTTTATCAATAATAATAAAAGCGCCACCTCAATTGAAATGCGTGAGGACCATATTATTTTATTGATAACTGCTGCACTTGAACTAGATACAGAAATTATATTCAAGTGTAATCGTTAATCGTTTGGATTGATAATGAATTGTTTTAGCTTATTTATTCCTTTGGCCGCATTATGCAGTCTGCCGTCTGCGTCAGAATCGAAATTAGCGAAAATACACTTGCGCGAATGTACAGTCAGGGAAATGTAATGTTCAATCCAGGATTATACAAATGTAACGATAAAACATAAATACTTACTGAAAATTTACCATTGCACAAGATTATTAGATGAAGGTAATTAAGTATCTTTTTCTTGCAATTGCAAAAGATACTTTTTCAATGCGATTAGATAATTTTAGAAGCTCACATGACATAAGAAATAGAGAGAAGACTTGACCTCTCCAGCAAGATAGCCTGCGTTACGTAATCGGGTCAATGACCTAACGCTTCCCTACAGCCCACACAGCTGTTATTACGACCTAGGTATAACCGAGTAAAAAAAATATCTTACTTCATTTCTCGTTTTTATCAGACGTAACCTATATATAATGCCAGTTGGCGGTTTTTTTCCCTCGATTGTAGATTTGTTTTTAATAGATTTATTGTAAACAAAGATTATGAAAAATGACAATAACATTACAATAGAAGCCACTCAATTTGTTGACGAAATCCTACTAATCAGACTAAATTATTATAAAGGCGAAAGTTTGTGAGTGAGTGTGTGTGTTTGTTACTTCTTCACGCTCAAACGGCTGCACCAATTTTGATAAAATTTGGTATGGACGGAGCTGACACCCTAGAGAGATTAACACATAGGATACTTTTTATGCCGATATTCCCACGGGATCGAAACTTATGCGGGTGATACCGCGGGGCGCTGCTAGTACTTGATTAAATAATGCGTAGAATTGGCTTTCGACGATAGTATTTTGCATACCTACTTGGTATTTTTGTTTTAGTTGATTATTCTGTCTGACCTTTCCAACGACACTTTTTGTAGTGAATTTATTAAGTATAGGTAGTTACCTAAACACAAAATTAAATCAAGTATTTATTGGACGTGATTGAACGAGTCGCATGCCGGAAGAGCAATCTACATCATTTGCCTTTTCCCAACTATGTTCGGGTCAGCTTCCAGTCTTACCGGATGGCTCTGAATACCAGTATTTTACTTAGAGCGACTGCTAATCTGGAGTAGCAATCTAGAAAAACAATCACGTAGTAGAGAACATAACAGGCAACGCGACGAGCCCAGAAAGACGGCGGGATGAGCCCGGCGATCCCTTGATATGGTCACCCATCCGCGAACCAACCGCGGCAAGCGTTGCTTAACCTTCGATCGACCCGTGCAGCTGTTATCATTTAGCCACGAGCCAATTAGTCGAAAAGAGTGAGTAACCTTCACTAATTATCTTCTGTGCAAAGTGCAATTGTTTGGACTTTGTACATTCGGTGATATTTAGTTACAGGTCAGGCCCTGTGTCCCAGCAGTGGGAACATTATATTCTGATTATGCTTATTATGTTATACTCTTACAGACTATACAATAAAACCTAACAAGATTCTTTCCGAAAGAAAAATTCAATGCGATGCGACGAAAAATTTACATGTTATAATCAAAATGTAGTTTGTCTCGAAATGGCAACATTTGCAACGGTAAATAACCCTATCCAAAATAGCTTGAAAATATAATTATCCTGTCCTAATCAAAACAATTTCCTCTTCCTGAAATACGATAAAATGAAGGCTGAATTTCTGAGAGCTAGCAACGGCGCAGGGCTGGAAGTAGGCCAAGATAATCGATTGTTAGGAGCAACGACTTCTTATCATCCGGTACTCCGGGAGGGTCGGTGCGGGCCTTTGAGAGATCTGAAGAGGCATTTTGCGAGCTGAGCTACCAAATTACTGACAAATACTAGCACTGACTGGACAGTTACTATCGCCAAAATCTACATTATGTCTGACCACCGTAAGGACCATAGATACCTATATATTTTAAATTTCTATGGTAAGGACTATTCCTGCTTGCAGCGCATATTATTAGTCGACCTAAAAAGGATCCTCTTTTGTTTTACTTACGGACGCAGCTGTGTTCATCACGTGCACGGGATCGTTTTCAAAATGGTCTGATAATTATTAGGTATTGGCGATAGTACTTTGGCGTTTAGGTAGTAGAGGAATTAAAACCAGATTGAGATGTTATAATGAATGTTTATTAAATACTAAGCCTAACTATGTACATAATTCCCTCAAATCTGTGTGGTTCTTCCTTCAAAAGGCCATTTCAGACACTGATCTATGGTCCTCACATAATTTAGCCAAGATTATGTTTGGATTTTAAATGAGACTGACCCCTCGGTAGAAAATGTCGACTCCATCTAGCTTATTTTTTTAATTGATTTTAATATGACGTGTAAAAGTGATTCCGATATCCTATTTGCAGATTAAACAATTTCATTTCATTTGCCACGACTAGGTAGTTCTTTGGTAGACTTTAGGAGAAAGTAAAACACTTATCTCCATAAGCGAAATAAAATGGAATAGGAAGTATGGATGGGGATTCAGGCTTGACGAAAAACATTGTTACTATGAAGATGATAATATGGGTGTAGTAATGGTACACCTCTGTCCCACCCTTCGCGGAAAACAGGCGTGATGTTGTTGTTTATATTGATTTTTCATCAAAACCCGTACGGACCCGCGTAGATTACACTACAGCCCCTCTCACATAACAGCGTTCGTAGACGGCATACAATCAGTGGCCGATTTTTATAGGAGCTCAATAAAACAGTAGAGATCAAAAATGTTGATCAACGCACACGTCCTACAAAACGTAGGTTTATAAAGGCGAAATAATCCGACCGAATGTAGGACCTACAAAAGGTATGCCATGCCGTGTGCCAGTGTTAAGGCTGACCTGATACACTGGCAGGTAAGGAACCGGTAAGAAACTCCTTGGTTACTTCCACGGAGTATAGAAAGCTAAACTCCTTGGTTACTTGAATCTGATTTTGGAATTCCCGCGTTACGGTACATTTTGCATTGGAATCGCGCCAAATTATTCCGAATCAACTGCCCACGCATCTCAATTCACTGTTGTCTGTTGTTGACTCCGACTCGGCTTTCGTATACCTACCAAGATATTAATGCTGTTACAAAAACAAAATACGTTCTATCTACGTGTTCTAACTTCTGCTATTTAGCGCTGTTTTGCTTATTACATTCTAGGGAGCCGCCCCTGCTTCGCACGGTTTACGACTTAACGAAACATCGAGATTTCTCTTTATATTTTAATTTAATATCAAAACACAAACCTTCCGGAATAAGTAATTGTCTAAATGATAGTGAAAACCACGTCAAAATCCGTTGCGTAGTTTAGTAGAACAACGCGGTTAGCATAGCTATTTACAAGCAGTCGATACGCTTCCGTACCGTATTGTATTACATCAATCAACGTTATCGTAATAGTCCTCTATACGTTGTTCAAAAGTTCAAAACCCGAAAATGTTGTCAGTTTATAGACGACCGGTATTCTTCCAACAGCTGTTTACTGCCGGGGGCAAATCAGGGTCACGGTAATATTATCTATGGTTGTCGAAATATGTCATTTTCGATACGATAGCCTGTCGGATGATTGTGAATGTGAATGCAGGTCACACAGACATACACGAAAAGCGACTATGTATAGATATAGAAGATAATATATAGATGTTGGTGTTCATTGACACGAAATTCCTTGATTTACATAAAAACGGGTTATCTCAAAATAAACGACTTTGTTGACAAGTCGGAAAGATATCAACATTTGCATTAAGGAAAAACTGCCTCAAAAACCTCAAGAACGTCGTAACACACATTTGCTATAATAAATGTATAGTAAAGTCACGAATTCCAATTTGTAAGCAACTCACACGTTCAGCCTTTACCACAGATTACTAAATACGTTTACAGTCTATACTCGCTAAAAACAAAAAAAGAAAGAAAACAAAAACCTGTGGTGAGCAAGCTTAGCGCAAAAAGGTCACAATGATCTTGTTTTGCAAGTGTTATCTCTATCGTACAAACTAATTGCAAAGAGTGCCGGTACCTACTACAGAAAGAGCAGTTGGTAACTTGCAATTTAGTTTCACGTGTTAGAGAAGGTTAGACAAATCCTGAACAAACGTATTTTCACACCACCTGCTCTATAATGTCAAATTATATGCCATGGAAACCGTTGCAAACTTAACCCTGTAAAGCTATTTACGTTGTAAAGTAAATAAAATTAATTCATGACCCTCTTATAGCCGGCCAATAATATTGTATCATAATATGTATTACTTACTAACTCCATGTATTGTACTGAATTCATTACCAGCTGGTCAACCTCGAATTAAAAATTCATAAGCATGACATTTATTACAAAAAAAAAAAAAACGAATTGCATTTTCTTTCTTATGATGTCGCAGAAGTTGAAAACTACAGAATTCTACTCGGGGACCAAGGTGTCTTCGCCTTGGGCGAGCTTAAATCCCTCGATTCTAGACTTGTAACTTCCTGTCTTCAGCGGCCTCTCTGCACTTGGGAGTTAGCCCTAGGTTCCTTCGTTTTGTTCGGGATTCTACATAGCATCCGTGACACTGCTTTATCCCCTTGGTGTATAATCTACTATGAAATCTATTTTCACTATCTACACGTCTTCTCTGAACTGGATCTCACGGTGTCACAAAGTTTCTTCCGTATTACTACTACAAACAAAGTAATGTCCAATGTGTCATCAAATCTAAAAGAATATTCATTGAATCAGTTCTGTAGAAAAATAGTCCCAAGATTTGGCAGTAGCAACTAATAGCAACAGACTACCTTGACCCGTGCCAAGGTGGGCCTAAAAGTATACTAGATTAATTTGCGTGTCCGTCACACGAAAGAACGCAAAAGGACGCTACTACAATATAATATTATAATAATTCATTTATTTTCAGGATAACAATCCCATTGGGTTAGTAACAATAGTCTTAACCTATGTTAGTACTTAACTAATAACAAAGACAATGTAGTATGTACAGCCGATCGATTCTGTAAAAAAGCTTAGAGTGAGCTGTCAATAGTGTCAATCCCTAGTATTAGTTGGAATGACAGGTCACTCCACGCTCACTTTACCTAAGTTTTCACGGTGAAATGGTTACAGAATCGCACTACAGGTGACAAGTGACCTCACCAACGGGCTGTCATGTCTCCCGGCTATAGCGCGTATAATGCTGTTGGGGCTGCCACGGGTCTCAACATCATATTACTGGTTAATAAAATGCACAATCTTAAATAGGGAAAGGTGTGTGAGTTGGGAGGGTTTATGTAGGAATAAAGCATAAAGTTTCAAGGTTGATTTGGTAAATTTGACAGTTTCGGGTAGCCTAATGTGCTGGCGTCTGTACTTTAAAATATTAATAATAGTTCCACTTATTGCCGCAGGACAGGACTACTTTCGTGGGACGGACTGAAGTGTGGCGTTTATTAGTTTACGTCAAGATGTTTATACAGCACACAGACACGTTCGCAATGGGCGTGTATTATATTATGACACGGCAAATATTTACACATGTTATCGACCGGGGAGAAGGAAAATATAATTGTCAGTGTCTGATTATCAATTGTGTCGTATTTTGTTATTTTGACACGGAATAAAATGAATATTAAAGATAGAAGTGAATGAACTACGAATTCTATTTCGTTTTTTTTTTTTTTGCCCGCGACTTGTTCCGCGTGAAATTGATTGTTCCGACCCACCCCGCCGCGTCGCATATCATCGCCTGCCCGTGCTATTACTTCGTTTTCGCTTAGCGTTCCTTCCGACTATTTTGGTTTTGTTCGGCTCCTTTGAATCCTAGCGTGATGTTAATTAGCATAAAGCCTTTCTCAAGAATTGTGCTATCAAATGCGAAAAGATTTCTTCAAATTTGACTGGTAGTTTCAGAGATTACCCACTTTAGACAAACTTACAAACAAAGTAAAACCTCTTTATAATATTGGTATAGGAGCGGTAGTGTATAATATTCTTTGTTAGGTGAATAACAGAATAGGTGTAACGAAAGGTTGATTAGCAACCGAATACATGGATAGGTGATTAATGAACATGTTATTTTGGAATAGGATAGTCTTATTACTAAGACGGGGAATAGGTGCTAGTAACTTACACAATGGCATGTTAAAAGGTTAATTTTATTACTGGCATGACTGTGTATTCTCGGTTTTAGGATAGAAAAAAAGAAAGAATAACGTTTATTTGGACACAGTTCGTGAAACACAAAATACAAAAAATAACAACATGGAAAAAAGTGAAAATAATGCTAAACTATAATTTATAGTGTGTGTGCCTCATGGCTGCGCCAAAAAGGTTCATTTCAGCATTTAATGCTAGATAGATGCTGTCTGACGCTGGTTTATTAACTACTAGCTGCGCCCCGCGGTTTCACCCGCATAACTTTCGATCCCGTGGGAATATCGGGATAAAAAGTATCCTATGTGTTATTCCTGGTTATAAACTATCTGTGTGCCAAATTTCATCCAAATCCGTTCAGTAGTTTTTGCGTGAAAGAGTAACAAACATCCATACATCCATACAAACTTTCGCATTTATAATATTAGTAGGATTTCTATACGGAGGGTGTTTAACCCTTCGGGGATTACAGGCGTGATGTTATGTGTTATTTTACATCGCGCTTGCATAAAAACTGAAGGCCATTCTCGTAATTTAAACGTTCAAAATCTAGTCGCAGTCTCATCTCGGCGACAAACTAATGTCAAAAACATGTCAAAAACGTAGGGAAATTAGAGGTATTTTTAACAGATCGGGAGTGAGATCAGAGGGGCAATTCTCGTAATTTTAAGACCGTTCACAGTCTGATCTGTCTCAATCTGTCAAAAAATACTTCTGGTTTCCCTACATTTTGATAAGTTTTCGACATTTGTTTGTCGCTGAGATGAGACTGCGACTAGATTTTGAACGTTTTAAATTACGAGAATGGCCCCTCTGGTTTTACCCACCATGTGCTGCCAAAAACGTACTTATTTTTTTTTGCATCTGCACTGTAAACGGTTTGACGCAATCCGAATATATATTTTTAAGTTCCAAGCACATTTTTGCGTTGTCCAAATATATCCACGACCCAATAAAGGGTAAACAACACTTGCAACGTTGTAACATGCAGAGAACATACGGGATTGTTGCTACAATTTATACCGTCGCTGTAACTACGTGCAAATGTATTTACATAAGCTGTTTTAAATTAATTATATTTAAAAAAAAAATGGCATTATTTCAACTTGCCTAAGAATCTGTTTCCCTGATTGTACGCACGACGACATAATTATCAAGTTTACATACATTTCCAGTATAACCTGCCTTCTCATTGTACGAAAAGCCTATACAATGCGAGGTCGGCTAAAACTGAAAATTTATAGATTATGTCGTCGGGTGACCAAACAATGAATAAGATTTATGTGTTGACATTTTTGTTCCTATAATTATTGACGGCACGGTTGATGCAGTGGTTAAGCGATTGACTTCTGCGCTGCGTGTCGCGGGTTCGATTCCCGCACGGAACAAATATTTGTATGACCTACATGTATTTGTTCCGAGTCTGGGTGTTTTTCTATCTATAATATGTATGTATTTAAAATAAAATAAAAAAAATTGTATATAAGTAGTTTATCAGCCATCTTGTTACCATAACACAAGCATTAGGTTGCTTAGCTTGGGACAAATGGTGCTGTGTGAAATGTCCAGGGATATTTATATTTATTTATTTATTGACCCCCGTGATTTAATCACGACACTAGTATGTTTTGTCTTTTTCTTTGAACATCATCATCATCAGCGTAGCGTTTTCCCAACTATGTTGGGGTCGGCTTCCAGTATAACCAGATGCACCTGAATACCAGTATTTTACATGGAGCGACTGCCTATCTGACCTCCACAACCCAGTTACTGGGTAATACGATACCCCTTGGTAAGACTGGTTGTCAGACTTTCGGGCTTCTGACTACACTAAACGACTGTCAAAGATCCACGAATGACAGCCGGGACCAACGGCTTAACGTGCTTTCCCAGGCATGGAGGGGTTTTGGTATGTGAATTATGGTCACCCGTCCACGGACCAACCGCGGCATCGATCAATGCGTGTGGCTGTTATTACTTAGCCACAAGCCCCATACATCTGAATGGAATGAATGTATCTTATTTATTATGTAAGACTAAACCAAGTTATATTGTACTAGTTGCAACCATAGAGAAAATTAGCAGGCACTAAATTGTATAGCATTCTAGGTATTTGATTACAGAATGAATATTTGATTACACAGTAAGTGTATTCAAATGGCAGTTTGCGTCAATCATTCCTACTTTAACCATACTTTAACTAGTAAATCAGACAACAATCAAAACAAGAATAACATAGCATTGTGATGTTATGTTATTCTTGTGTGCCTTGTTAACCCAAAGGGTTGAGCAGAGGTGTACCTTCTATGTTCAGGGTTTGGTTTCCACACTTAGTCATTCAAGTGGACCATTGTGCGTGTTTTGGTGTACAGTCACCAAAGAAGATAAGTAACCAGGGTCGTCAGACAGTTTAGTAAGAAGCTAATGGATATTTCTAAATGAAATTTAATTTGATAAATAAACTGTTTGTTTTCTATTAATAAAAAAAAATTTTAATCGAAAACATCCATGGGTTTCTAACTAAACTTCAAATATATCCCACGATCCTGGTTACTTGACTGTACCTTTCGCACACCCACATTTCGCCAAGTATGTCAAAGCTCCAAGTCATACGGGGCGAGCCTATTGACATCAACGGGCCATCAGTCCAGATTGCTACTGAGACATTCAGGATGGAAAAACCCAATAACACTTTGCCCGACCCGGGATTCCAACTCTGGACCTCATGCTCAGCAGTGGCGCTTGCAACCACTAGATCAACGAGGCAGTCCAGTTTAATTGATTAAAATATGTACTATGTTTTCTAAAAATATGAGAAGAGAGACAGAATAGACAGGCTATATCTCAGTCTCAATATGTCAAAAATACCTCTAATTTCCCTACATTTTTGACATTTGTTTGTCGCCCAGATGACACTGCAACTAGATCTTGAACATTTTAAATTACGAGAATTGGCCTTCTGATTTGGACTAAATATGGCACACAGATAATTCCTGGATAAGACCTGCAATACTTTTTAACCATGTAAATGACGAAGTTTCCATCTGATCAAGTGAAACCAGACACAACAGCTTGTTATTTGTCTATAAAAATACCAACTGTACAAAACAGACTAATAAAAACAAGTTCACAGTAAATTGTATGTTAATGCTGAAGATTTATGGTTCAAGGTAGCATAAAACATGATTCATAATGTACTTTGTACTTGAGTTCGCTACTTGTTGATTCCCTTCTATTAAATAATAGGCCAATAGTTCATTCATTGGCCCCTTTTGCCTATTGATGTAACTGAATTTGGATTTTAACTTGTTTATCACAGTGTCTCCTTTATTCTCTCTGTTTGGGGGGCTTGTAGCTAAGTAATAAACGTTGCACGGGTTGATTGATCAGGTGAAGCTCTGCTTGCTGCAGTTGGCCCGGGGACCGGTGACCATCTTTACATACCAAGACCCCTCTATTCCTCGGAAAGCATGTTAAGTTGGTCCCGGCTGACAGTTTTTGTGGATATTTGACAGTAGTTATGGGTCATCAGAAGCCCGAAAGTCTGACAACCAGTCTTCTTCACTTTTTTTACAGACTGTGGTTATTAAATCAACAGCTGGGTCAAGAGCCTGATGAGGAAGGTCCAGGACAAAAATGGTGGTAAGAACTGACTACTGCTAGCTTCGGTATTATAACCAGTGGGCAGAGAACTGCTTTTGTGCTTCTTTTCTAAGCCCTTAAGATGACCCTCTGACCAAACTATATTTTGGTGTTTCAGGAAAATAATATGTGTATGCAGATGGGAAATTATTAAGGACGAGATTATTCCACTGCTACTTACTTTTAGACGTTAGATGATCTATGCTACTTTCTGTATATTTCAAAGTCGTATTTTATTCTCTAGTATTTTATATTTAGTCTTTCTTTTGTTTTATTTTAATCTGGGGCGGTTCAGACTTGCCATTCTCACTAACAAAGTACTAACGCCGCGTGGAATGTTGATCATACATACAATGTTTCGCTCTAAACGGCATTAATAAGCATAATTATTATTCTTTGTTGATCACGTAGCAACATCATTGTAATTTGTGCAGGTATCGTGAAACGGTTTATAATTAGAAATTAAATATTTAGGTACTTACCGGATTTTAAATATTTCTCAAACGCCTCCTTGGCAGTCACATATTCAGGCTTCCTATCCAGGGGCTGCGACAACTCTTGGGTGTATGTAAAATAACTTCTGTTCAACTTTGCACTACATATAACGCCACCTAATCTACCGAAATTTCGGATCGCCACATTGGGCACGTATTTACACACGGACATTATGATGAAGCTTACTAAAAATACTTAGTTTATTTTAATCTTAACAGCTAGTTGTACAGGCCGGGTTGATAATTGTCTGATTTGATTATTTTTCTTATTGAACGTCCGAATCCCACTCAGGCCTCAGCTCACTGCACAGGGCACTACAGTCGGCAATCGGCACACAACAACAGTCAACCACAGAGGCTCACACCTCACAGACACAGAGCATAGTCAATAGTCAACAGCAAGAGCGAGCATTCGATTCGAGGTACGAGCAATCGAGCATCGAGCAAGCAGGCTGGCTGCAGGCAGTACAGTAATCACAATCAGGGGTGGGAGTGGGACAAACGCTAATTTTCATTCGAGATATCGATACTATTTTGGCTGTTATAAAATGAGCTAACCTTTGTCCGTTGTTTCGCAGGTATTGGGATCGGAAAAAAACCTCTTTAAAAACCCTGTCAAAACATAAACAATATAAGTAGGTACCTATGCTTTTTATTAAAACAATTTTTTTAATTTTTATGTATGGATATATCGATATCAAATAACGAGTATCATAAAAGCCAAAAGCTTTTCCTTTGGCTTTTTGATACGTTTTTGAAACCCATATATGAAAAAACTTGTTAAAAACTTTCAGCTACTGAGGCTTAAAAACAAATAATTCGTTTTTTCTTAATTTTGTGACCGTATTATCTGTTTTTATAGGTAATTGACAAAATGTTTCCCGTACCATACTTTTTTCAGGTGACCTGAATCGGTTTTCACTGTGAACCAATATTGTTTTTCTTATGTTCTTCTTAGATACAAACCAAGTAACTAGAGATACTTCTTTTTCCAAACAATAATTATTGTCTGTTGGTCGCCAATGGGGCCAAAACAGACTAAGCTGAAAACATGCAGCTCACGAGTTGCTTGAATTCAGTCTTCATCTCTTATCAAACATAATTGACCCGCTTTCTAGTAACTTTCTAAAAACAGCGGAGTTAACACACTTAGATAAAAAACAGTATCAATTTGAGAAGTGAGGGGTTGGTTTTTAAGTCTGTTCAAAACGGCAATTATCTCACATTTTTTTCCGATATAAAAATCAAATATCACAAAATATCAATTAATATAACAATTGATATTTTATATTAAAATAAAATATCAATTAGGTATGTTATTTAGAATAAATTAGGGATATCAATACATTTAAAAAAATATCGATATCTTACATCGATACTTCCAATATCCCTAAACTATATACTATAGTTTTTGCGGGCTGTTTTTCAAAATGCGACATCTAGTGTCCGCGTCCCAAAACAACAAGGTACTCTGTCACTGCAGATGGCGACACTATAAATAAAATAATATTATTATATTAATCGAATAATTTCAGGTACCTAAATATTAATGAGAAACAATAATATTACAAGCCGTGCGCTTTTGGGTGCCTTTTTTTTTTTTTTTTTTTTTTTTTTTTTTTTTTTGTGGATGGGAAATCATCAAATGACCCCTCCCGCTCTGGGTGGAGCGGAAGGGAGTGTCAGACTTTTACTGACTAAAACCCACCCGTGTTCCGTCCTTAGCCCTTTCTGTTCCAGGGCAGCGGTTAACCTTTCGGAAAATCCCGCCGCCCCGGCAGGCTTCGGCCCTGTGGGGCCCCGTCCTCTGCTGACATCTCTTTGAGGCGCGCGTGGAACACAACGCGCCGTCCGGCACGGGCCTGGTCCTGATCGGACGGTGAGCTACCCATTACTCACCGCCCGCAGGCCCGCGCCTACGGTGGCCGGGAGTCGTCACGCGGCTCCCGACGCCCGGAGCGTCTCCCGCGGCGGCTGAGGCGTGAGGTTCTCTCCCTCAGCCTCCCCGCCACCTCCTTCGCTAGCATGACTGCTTCGCAGAAGGAGGTGACGCTTTTGGGTGCCTTGGGTTTTATCGTCGCTCACAGTCACACCACAGCGGCGCGGCATGCGGCAGTGCTGTGTAAAAAACCTATTTTGACTTGATGTAGGTTACATACATAAAGCGCAGGCCACACAGCCAGCTGGCGGGCGGGCGGGCGAGCCGAGCGAGGCATCGTTTCACCTATTTTCATACTTGGGTTCACACCGCGAACCATAGATTATACAGCCGCGAACTACAGAGATAAGTTACCGAAGTATGAAAAAAGGTGAAACGATGCCCGCCCGCCAGCTGGCGGTGTGGCCTGCGCTTTATCGTTTTACCTTTTTACACGACTGCGCGACGCAAAGTAGGGTAATGTGTTTATAAATTCATATAGGTACGTTCCTGACAATGCCACATGACCAGGGGGTCGACTCTCTTAGTCCGTCATCGAAGATACGGGCCTGCTCGAAAGTATTTCGATACTTCGGAGTGAACCCAGCACCCAATTACTTATTTAACTTTTTCGGACGAGTACCTAAAATAAAAACACATCGGGCGTAAGGACAACTCAGAAAACCTATCATTCATTCTTAGTTCAGGCCCCAAACTAATCTTGTCCGCGGGTGATAGTAGGAAATACCCGTAACTTCGGCCGAAACTACGGATCTCGTGGTTAGGGTGTAGACTCCTTGATTCGCTTCTCATACACGAGTTTGTGGGTACAAAGGCAAGTAATTCATAAGTACAGACGCCAGCAGGTCAAGCTACCCGAAACTGTCCAATTTTCCCAATCAACCTTGAACCTTAATAATTTGGCAATAAAGTTGAAAATCTATTAAAGAATTTTGACAGATTGTAGTAGCTTGATGTGCCAGCTGGCGTCTGTACTTTCGGAGTTTATCTTGGACATTACTGACATCGGTGAAGGAAAACATCGAGAGGAAACCAGCCGAGCTATTCTGTAACAATCTCACCGACCGCGACCGTGAGAACTTAGGTGAAGTGAGCTAAGTGAGTGAGATTAGCTGAAATGATTACTAACTTCACCTATGTTTTAACGGTGAGATTTTTACAGAATCAACCGGCTGTACCTACTCATACTTAATTTAGGAATCGCGATATCGTTTTATGACGTGCAAATGACATTTAACTTTAACGTGATAAAGCAATTATGAGGTGAACTATACTATTTTACAAACTCAAAATAAGAACTGTAGATAAATATTTTTATTGCATAAAAAATAAAAAGCACTTCCAAAAGACAATGGGCAAAAATGTATGGGACTTGGTCCAGATGTACACCATTCACGAGACGTAAGTAGATTAGAGAAGGAATCATTTTTATTATTAATTTATTATCCGTAACTTTGTTGTTTTTTTCAAAATTCTTATCGCCGTTGTCACTTGTGGAGTCAAATCAAATCTAATGCTACCTCATATGTTTAAAGCAATCAAGCTGTTCAGGCTATATATTTTTTAAACAATAATTTTCACTTCTCTTTTTTTTATCCTGCCCTCTGTCTTCAAACATGCAGTCAAAGTGACCTCTGCGCTGCCACTGACGACGCCGTGGAAGTGGCAAACTTTTGGGCCAAAAGGATTTAAAATTCAGTCGTGCCATCGATACGAAGAAAAAGACTTCAGTTTTCACTGGCAGATATTCTTGTATGGGATGGGATTCTTAGTAAAACTTACTCCTTATTAAATAGACTATTCAGTGACAAAGGTCTCGTTAGTGGAGGAAATTTGGAATTATTGACTAAGCAACATACATTTTTGTCCAATTTCCTTTACAATAGATACCGTCTAGTCGTTTTGATTGATACATAAATGTTCTAACAAATAAAATAGTTATAAAATAAATAACTTCCAAATCCATTTAAAAAATGTGGAAATGCTTCAGGGACCACGGTGACCTGAATGAAATGTGAACAAGATACTTGTAAGGGTTAACTCATTGGATGAAATGGACACAAAAATAAATAATTATGTCCATCCGTCTGTTTGTCACAGCCATTTCTTGTGTGGAGACTACTGCATAGGTATTCAGAACCATCTGGCAGGCTATCGTATCGAAAATGCCTTGCCTGGCCTTGTACCCGACAGCAAACAGCTGTCGGAAGAATAGCGGTCGTTGATATAAACTGACAACATTTTCGAGTTTTGCGCTTGTGAGCATTTAGAGGACTCCTACGATAACATTGATTGATGTTGGAAACGGTACGGAAGCGTATCGAGTGGTTGTGAATACCTATGCTGGGACAAGGTTTGAAATTAGCAGGAAGGTTGAGACCGCGTTGCAACCTGAGTTACAGTTTTATTCAGGTGAATATTTCGTAATAATGATGAGCTTGAAAGTCGTTTTCAATGTGCCTCCTCCAACGTCAAACGCCCAATTGGAACCGTGCACCTAGCTTCTGACGTTTCATGTGCCCATGTAGGTTTGTGTGAAATAAAATATTTTGATTTTGTGATTTTGTCATCCATCGTTCTCGTTGCCAACAACTTTCTAACCATGTAAACAAAAAATAATGTATTTTAACCCGAAGTACTTGCTACTAGAACCCTAAAGTTTGCGTGGCTCGACACGAAAACTAAGGCATTTACTAACTAAATCAATGATTAAGGCTCCCTTTGTACTTAGCTTTCGCGTTCGTTAAACCGCGCGTTCGGCACGTCAACGCGGTCTCATCGTCCACCAGTGCTACATGCAAATGCAAGGCACCAAATTATAACCCCGTTTCATTCAGGCCAGCTAGTTTCCACTATATTTAAACTGTGTATACATTTTTTCGTTTTTTTCTCCTTAAGCGCAAGGCATACACTTGAGGCGGTCAAATGCGGCCTTTTCTAACTTTTCGCGGTGGTCGGGATGAGCTATCTTGATTAGTTCGTATGCTCTCTGCCGGAGCGACTTGCCGAACAGGTTGGCGATGCCTTGCTCGGTGACAACCCACTGAACATGCGCGCGAGTGGTCACGACGCCAGCACCTGCAAGATACAAAATAATATTTCTTTTAGTTATACATTTGGTTTAGTTTTTTTAAGCCCATGTTTCCTTCGAGTAAAATTCGAAGCATCAATATTTAAGGTTCCTGGGCCCGCTTCAACTTTCCACCTTGTATTCATATACATATTATAAGCTAGCCTTAACAGGGTGGCAGAGACATCGACGCACAACCTGTTACCATGGATTCGGTACATGATTATGGATCCAACTGCGTTGTAATTATTCATAATTCTACAATAGTGATACCTACGCGGTCAAAAGTCAAAATGTATGGAACATCAGATTTATCAAAAAATTACCAACGAAATATTTCAACGAAGGGGGGTTCAGAATCATGTACTGAATCCATGGTAACAGGGTAGCGCGTCGATGTCCCTGCCACCCTGTATGTGAAACAAACAATTAGCAAGAACGATGCAGTATGCTGACCAACTTTAAGTGTAGGCACGATCTTGGATATTCCCTTCTTAGTCACAGACACAAGCGCGATGATGGGTTTGCCTCGCCCGTCCACGCCCTCCGCCGCCCCGCGTATAAAGTCTACTTGACCGCCGAAACCGGAAAACATGCGGGTACCTAGAACATTCAAGAATAGACGATTGTAGTGGCAACACTGCATTGAAATGTCATCGTTACTTTCCGCCAGAACCACTTCTTGTAATAGTTCAGATGGTTTATTTTTTTAGCGAAATAAATAGTATAACATAGCTAATATCTGAATAACAGTCTCATAACAATGTGGCATATTAACCACTGGGCATAACCCGTGGCGATAACGCAAAAAATTTAAAATGGCGGCCAAACCATGCGCTTCCACACCACCTGCACACTATTCCAGTCTTGAATGTGCAAGTGACAGGGAATAATTAGCGAAATTTTCACTCCATTTTTTTTAATGACGCGGCTTATAAACATACTGTAATATCTTACCTATAGAGTCTGCGCACACTTGTCCTGTAAGGTCGACCTCGATGCACGAGTTGATGGCCGTCATGCGCGGCTGTAGCGACACTATGTGAGTGTTGTTCACGTAATCTATCTCCAACATTTCTGCAATATGATTACAGATTTCAAGTAACTGTGCTTTATGCTGACTAATATAATAAAATGTATTAAAACTTAGCCGGACAATTGCTCTAACATCCCTAAGTAAAAAAGGTTACCAAACCTAGTTAGTTTGATGTCTACATAATAGAAATCTTAAATTCACTGACAGGCACCACCACTAACCACCACCATTAACCACTAATTCTTTTTTTTTTTTTTTTTTGTGGATGGGAAATCATCAAATGAAATCATCCCGCTCTGGGTGGAGCGGAAGGGAGTGTCAGACTCTTACTGACTAAAACCCACCCGTGTTCCTTCCTTAGCCCTTTCTGTTCCAGGGCAGCGGTAAACCTTTCGGATGATCCCGCCGCCCCGAAACCACTAAGTCTAAAAGTATGAAATTTATATAACGAAAGTGAGCACTAAGGATTTTAAAAATTGAAAATATACCGTAAAGAGGTTCAATAGGGTCAAAATAGGGTATAAAAATTTTATGGGAGTTTGTAATTTTTGACGATGGGAAATACCATCGGGCGCACGGTTTGTTATGTTAGGAATAAGCTTGCAGTGTCGATAATAGTTATTCAAATCAGTTAAGATATTGTTGCGTGAACAGTAAGTTTTACTTAGATAGATAAAAATGCAAATTGATCAGACGGAATTGTAAATATTTATGGGTTTTATCCCAGAAAGATGCATGGCTCCTGGGAAGCAAACGAACCACGGGAGCGAAGCCAAGAGTAAAAGTTAATGAAAACGGGTTCTTCCCGGTATAACTAATTGTCAAAGAACGATTTCTGTAACAACATCAGAACAAAAATCTGACAATACTAACCAATGAAGGGGTTGTCGTGGACGAAGTCATACAGTTCCTTGTTTCCGACGAGAAAACTGCCTACTATACGGCCTTTATGCATTTTCTTTCTGGAAAAGAAATAATAATAAATTACCGATTCAATTACATTTACAATAATTTCATATAGTCGTGTCAATAGTCATTGAAAATAACCAGCGACGGCTGCCATGGCCCATTCACAATGGTCCATTTGAAGGACTAAGTGGGGAAACCAAACCCACAACATAGAACATACATATTCAGTAAATGGTTGGATACCGAGGAGTTTCGACCAGACCTAGAGAAAGTATCGCTAAGCAGCTGACTCAAGAATCAGATGCGAAAGGCGATCCCCTGGTCGCCTTGGATACGGCACGCATTATGAGGTTCCACATTCTTGATCCCCAATCATCGTTAGCTTGAGTCTTATCACCTTAGGTTTAACTGTAACATCGAGCCCTTTGTTTCGATATCGCATACGACGTAAAAAGTGTAAACAACATCCGTCAGTTGCCTTTTTTTTTATTGAAGCTCATTGTTACAATACAAATCTAATGACACCTCATTTTAAAATTAATTCAAGCCGTTGAGGTTCAATCTAATGAAAAAATTGGCTCAAACTTAGTATTCAGTGACATGATCTCGTTTGTGGTGGACATTTGGACCAAGCCCCATAAATTTTTGCCCAAACTCCTTTAAAAAAGTTTTAAACTTTTCTTGCCCAACTATAGTATTGTAAATGAAAGAATGGAATATTGTAATAGTTTAAAGTGGGATTACTAGGTCAAGCAATAGCAAAGCATGCAAGCATAAGCAAAGTCTTCATTTGCCCAAATATTTAATTTTTTATCCTATGATGAAAAATATCCGTACCTATGAATACCATCCATTATCTCCGAAGTTTTCAAAGCAAAAATTCTTAATGTTTGTAACTTAATAAGTAGGTATTATTTTTGAGTTGTGTTTTAAGTTATGTGTGATAGTCAATATTTTTTGTGTTAAGTATTTAAATAAAGATAGGTAAATCTCGGGTTTCCATCCGTCTGGACTTTGTCAAGCCCTGTCATTTATGCGAAGTTTTCGAGATAAAGGGATTACAATAGGAAACATTTATATTTTTCACACAGAAAAGGAAGATTAAAAAGTAAAATGTCCTGACTTTTCTACAAATTCCTTTTTGTCAGGTCTTTTCAAATTTCGCAATGGTAACACTAAACAAACATAGGTAAAAAATTACAAGTTGTTGGTAACGCATCCGCGCCTGACCAGCTCAATGACCCCGACGCTGAACATCTCCGAGTGGATGCCCAGGTCCTTGTGGTCCTTCAGAGCTGACAGCACCGCGTCCGGAATGCTGCCGATACCTGAGAAAAGTGAAGTTAATTTAGAAAAGCAAGGATAAAGAGCGGTCATTTTCGTATGCATTGTATGAAAGATCTTATTCCTTTAGCTAAGAATCTTGTAACTTCTTTTGGTAAATAATAAAGATCGTATTTTTTCGTAAATGGTGTTGAAGTTTGTAGGGGAAGTACGAAATCCGCGCAGACAGTCGCAGGGTTAGTGCTAATATAGTGTAAACCTATCGATAGAAGCCGAAACGGGTCCCAATGGCTCACACACGGTTTCTGAATACATAATCAAGACTATTTGCCGACAGAATGTCAAAGTATGGGACAGTTGTTAGTTTTTTCGCGATAACGATGTTCTCTTCTTTTCTTAAATAAACGTTGCCCCACACTAGGAATTTCTCCTGTGTCGTGGGTGCGTTTACAGACATATAAACTCACATACACAAACAGCCAAACCCGGAACAACTAATTGTAGGTCATGCAAATATAAGTTCCGTGCGGGAATCGAACCCGCGACACGCAGCGCAGCAGTCAATCGCTTAACCACTGCGCCAACCGTGCCGTCAACCGTGCCGTCATGTTGGTCCAATGGGAAAGTTTTAGTTTGATGATATGTCCCACACTCTTAAATTTGACCACACCTTTCTGATACATGCTGTACAGTTAATACATACTACTTCCATGAACTGCTGTGATTGGACAGACAATCCAATCCTGTTGTATAAGGGACTAAGCACACTTATTCAGCTCTGTTCAGCTTTTGTCCATACAAAATCGTTGTTTTCTATCGACAAAAGCTGAACAGAGTTGAATAAGTGCGGTTAGGTAGTCCCTAAAGCGTCTTTCTATTATACACGGTCCTTCCCACCGCTTGGGCTTGGCTTAAGTGTATGATGATGTACCTACATACCCATCTGCAGTGTGGCGCCATCTTCAACCAGATTCTCTCCAATGAGCTTGCCGATCTGTGTCTCCTCGGGAGTGGCAGCTTTCCCGACACCGTGTTCAGGCAATGGTGCGTCGTGTTCAACCATCATGTCGATATGAGACATATGGATGATCGCGTCGCCGAATGTTCGAGGCATGCATTTATTTACTTGTGCTGCAAACGATTGAATTCAGCATAAAACTGTTATCATTCTCTTTACTAAGTGCGTCTCTTTAAGTGACTAACTGACTGACTCTCTATAAGCGTTTAAAACTAGACTCATCGTTCTGACTGACCGGCCCTTTGACAATTCCAAAGTGCCTGTAATTGAAAGAAAGAAAGAAAAAGTATTTATTGCTACTCGTTCAGGATCATAATTGGTTCATCTATCTTCTATCTATACAAGGTGTAGGTGTAGGTTCTAACTATGCTACTGATTCTCGACACAAATCAATAATAAAATAAGTAGGTAGGTATTATTTTTTTTCTAATTTACGGAAATCGGCATGTGTGGGACACGAATTTTAAAACACGGCCTGTGTAAGACCGCACTGTAGTCAGCTAGTTTGAAATAAATGCTTTGAGTTTAAGTTTGAGTGATGTTTAGGCCTTTGGCTCTTGTTATTCACCGGCAGCCATTGCTCATATTTTTTAACGGTTCTTAGGGTGGAAGCGTCAGAGTAGCCCGCGAAATTCAAATTTTCTTACGTTTTTTGCAATTTGCACATCAACGTCAAGGTGTATGTTGATCAAATTGTGATGCGCGATAGTAATAAATTCATCCCCTAAATGGGTTAACTAGGGGATGAAAGTTTGTAAGAAAGTTCGTAATTTTTGTGGATGAGAAATCTCTTGGGGCGGCTTGTATTATACATATTATAATAAATATTCTACCGATAATAACTTTAGAGTTGACTAGCGCCGCCCGAACGCAATCGACGGAGGTTCCCAAACTGCAGTATCCATGCCCATCGGGGGGATGAACCTGCAATGTATATTTATATAAAGGAAGATTATTAGTAAGTCTGGATTGACCGACGGCCAGCGCTGACATCGGTATAACGTAGCTTTATCAATGAAAACTTATGAACAACGACAGTGCAGGGTTGAGAATGAGAAATCTTTACGCGCGTACAGCTACTTCGCGCTGACGAGGACCGTCGATCGGCCGTAAGTTGGTCGACTGACGCGATATGCGGGCTTTAAGTGCGATGCTGACCGAGTGACCGACCGTACCCGCGTACGCAATACTCTTGTGAGTATTCAGTTTACTCCTCTCAGCTAAGCACTAAACGCTCTGTCACGGCCATAGAAATGTAAAATCCAGTCTATAATAAACTTTTTTGACTGTATTTTTGGTCTAATAGTCGCAAGCCAGCCACAAAATTCTCTAGGGTAAAAAGTAAAAACTGATTAGGGGAAAAACTGAGTAGAAACCCGGAGTCTGGATTATTGCTGCTTAACAACGTAAATAACGCTATTAACGTTGTTGAACTGTTGAAAGATGAAAAGCCATTGCTACTGTTAGTGTGTTACGCAATTAACCCGCAGATTGTCGAATTCAGCAGTAAACCATGTTTAGAGGTATGAGGAACAGGGTGTAAAGTTCACTCAACCTCCATAGAAAATGGAGGATCCTCCGACCAGACGGATGTTGTGTCTGGCGGGCAATTGCCCAACGATTGATTCTGGGAAATTGTATCTATGCTAATTGCACGGTAAACTCTGCTTGCTAGATGCAGGATTTGCGTGACGTCAGTATGACGCGTTTTTCGCATACAGTGGCGTTACACATGTTACACATTTTGTTGAAGAATGTAGGGTAAGACCAAAGAAACGATGAATGAACTGTGTGAAGATGATATGACTAGAAAGGGGCCGCCTACTTAGATGACGACTAATGTAGAAGTATGGCAGAAAAGACAAGTTGCGCCGACCCCAATTATGTTGGGATAAGGGCAAGAGAATGATGATAAATTTGTTGAAGAATAATTCAGGTGAACCACGCGATGAGCATGTTATTTTTTTTATCATTATTTTGGAACAAACCTGAATAAGAGTAATGTCGGGCTTGACGATTTTCCTGTGGAACAGCTTAGGGATGTCTTGCAGGAATATCGGAATACAATCCGCCTGGCCCAAGGCGACCGCCTTGCGGACATTCTTACCCATGAATAGAGACACCGATCTGGGAATGGGGAGCATAGAATTATTAGGCTGAAATGGGTTTGGCTGTAAGAGTAGACGAAGACCTGCAAAGAAACGATGGATGGTCTGTGTGGAAGATGATATAGCTGGAAAGGGGGTGACTACCGAGATGACGACTAATAGAGAAGTAGGTATGGAAGAAGACGACATGTTGCGCCGAACCCATATAAATTAGTATAAAGGCACTACTTCTATTGCGTTGTTATTATTGCAGCAGTGAGTAACTTCGTGGCCGTCCTAATACCAAAATTTACTGAAAACAGATATCGCAATAACGCATCCGATATTATCAACAGATAATAACGCCCCTGTAGGGGAGCGGGAGAGCCTTAAAACTTATAATTTTGTATAACATTTTACTGTCATGGATCTCCGCAAAGTAACGCCTAATTCCATAACTTAACCTGAAGACTTCTTTACATTCAGGAGCGACGTATTTAGCCGGCTTTTCAGTGTGCATATGGAAGACCTTGATATCTTTCATGGAGCCTTGCATGCCGACACACGTCATGGCATCGAGCAGATGCACTGGTGTCGCTGCCGCGCCTTGTGAGACCACCGTATGCCCTAGAAAGATGGAGAGTATATTTTAGACTAGCTTTAGTCCACGGGGACGTAGCTAGGCTACTGGGATAAAAAAAGTATCCAAACTCCTCACTAACCCACGGCTTGATCTACCTGTGTGCTAAATTGAATATTGATTTTGGTGTCCTATCCAAGAGTTTACAAGGCACTACTAGGACCAGAGAAATATCATGAACATTTTCCGAAATAGTGAACAAGGCTAGTTCACCACCGGTTAATTATGAAACGTCAGAAGCTTGGTGCACGGTTCCAATTGGTCATTATCTATGGAGAGGAGTGAGGAGCGAACAAGAAACTCCATGGTTACTCTTTTAAAAATAATTGGTTTTTACAATATTTCCAAATAAATATTTAATAATATTTGAAAATATTGTAAAAGCAGAATTTCTTTTTTCACTTTTTGTAATTTGATAAGTAGCTACCTGATACCTGTATCATGTAGCTACAATAACAAAATACAAAAAGTTCAACAATCCACAGTATACTCGTAGAAAGTGGCTGACAAAGTGCTAGCATCATCGATGGCTATACACCGAATAAGTAAGTAGGTTTATTGGAATTCCTTTCGCTAGGTAAATATTCATTTTTTGAGATACAAGATTACTATAGGTCTAGGTAAAGCAAAACTATAAGTATATGTAATTTACTTACCCGATTTTAAATATTTCTCAAACGCTTCACCGGCAGTTCCACATTCGGGCTTCCTATCCAGGGGTTGCGACAATGATTGGGTGTACGTAAAATAACTTCTGTTCAACTTTGCACTACTCAGCGCGGCACCTAATCCACTAAAATGTCGGCTTGCCACACACACATTTGGCACGTGTTTACGCACAGACATTCCAGTAATGCTTTTGTATAACTAAATGATTAAAATACTTATGTTTCTAACAACGACTACATTAAAATGATTCTAACTCTCTCTGTCTTTTTCAAAAATTCCGCCATTCCACCGAAGTTTTGTAATATCCTCTATGATGTAAACAGCAATGGCCGCCTAATGACCACAGATGGTCGCACGAAATTGTTTATGGGCATGGTTTGGTGCTCGTGCCCGAGACGATCAAACGGTTTGACTCAAACCGTTTCATGTCTATTCCTTGCATTTATTAAAACAAGTCGTTTTTTAAAATGACTTTTTCTGAATTTCATGTACAGACGCCAGCACATCAAGTTACTACAATCTGTCAAATTTCTTTAATAGATTTTCAACTTTATCGCTCAAGTATTAAGGTTCAAGGTTGATTGGATAATTTTGACAGTTTCGGGTAGCTTGACCTGCTGGCGTCTGTACATAACCTTGATGACAAATACACTGAACTATAGGGATACTATATTTTATCAATTACAATAATATTTAGCATTCGCATCACATTACAGTCATGACGACTGTTTCCAAGGGTTCTAGGTGTACCCTCATAACACCCATATTTCACCGGTTAGGTATAAGTCCTTCCTTTGTCATCATCAAAACTTCAATAAGTTTCGAAGAGCATGTGTGATAGATATTCGTAGCAGAGAGGCATGAGGTAAGCGAGAGTATAACCTATTTAGGCTGTACCTACCCTGTAACAAGGGTATTTCGGCGCTCGAATGACGTTGACAGGGAGTCGCTAAAAAATAAGATGGCAGCCTTAGTTCAAACCGTTCCAAAATGCAATTGTAACGCTATGCAACTGAGATAAACTACAAAGGATGTAGAACGAAGCCTTGCGGCCACAAAGCATAGTGGCCGCTGCTACAGGCGGCATTGTCAACACTTTCCTAACAAACCAAGCGATCTAAATGACTCATACAACCTCACGGCTTTCAAGGTGGTTCATGACCGAAGTTGTGCGTTCAAGGCACTTTCGGCGCCACGAATTGTATTTTATACCAACTGCCATCTCTATAAATGCAAATGCTGCTGGCGTGGGGATTCCGAGCTCTGTGTATAGAAGCAAATCTTAACTTTTTTTTTATATCCGGGTCGAGTTTATTTTGGAACATAAAACCCACTGACCTATACATACAAGTACGCTGGACCTCATACTATTGATGACAAACCGAAGAAATTTGATTTTTGCCATTTTGGCGCTGATAGGAACGTGAGCGTCCGTGGAATGTTTGATAGCGAGTTTTACAAAATGCGCATACTTTCATGATATGTTCTAAATATCTCGTAGTAAACACAAAATATACAAAAAACTCTCATTTCGCAATTTCTTAGAAAAAAAGAGTCCTAATCGAAATAATCAGATACGTATGTATGTACAACACGACGGCCATTAGCAACAACGTGTGAGTTTTAGTTCCTGAGACGCTCGAATGGGGCGCTTTGAACCGGCACAAAAAATAACTGTCATTTCGTATAGTATATTTAGTCTAGCGTACAAATACTGGTATTCAGCTGCATCCGGTTAGACTGGAAGCCGACCCCAGCATAGTTGGGAAAAGGCTAGGCAGATGATGATTTAGTCTAGCGTACCTACTTGTCACTGCCACAAGCTGATGCATTGGTTGGCGTTGTGTCAAAAATAAATTGTTGCAGTTTTGCTTGTTTTGTTTTGTGGTTATTTGATCCTTCAAATGGTACAAGGATCTTTTGCGCGTGGTCAAAATCGGTACTAACGCAGCTATCTTGTTTTTTTTCAATACAATTTCAGAAATGTTTACCGACAATGTCTCCTTGATCACAAACAACTAAAGATCCTTGTAGAACTGCAAATTATTTTTCTGCAAACGTATGCAAATACCAAAAATATAAAATCCGATTCAGAGTGAATTTGGGGAGCGAGTTAAAATAGTAGTGTCAAATCCATAAACAAAATAGATGGATTAAAAAGTAATTTTTAAATTGGGTTGCCATACAAAATTGCTTTCCCTTTTGAGTGCGAAGCCTGTCTTTTGTAAAATAAACCAGTGAATAATTATGTTGTTTTTTCACATTTGTATGTACATCCTAATACAGGCGGTACCAACAGGGACTTAGCGTTACCTACGCTATGTTATTATTTAAAGTACCATGTAGTAGTGAGCGAGCCTATTGCCATTATACAGGCACAAATCCAGAATGCGATCAGCTAGGTATTGAGTAAATTCCAACTAGATAAACCTAAAATTATTTTTCCAATCCGCGGTTTTATAATTTAGTATTTTTTTATGCAAAAGAGTTACATCTTCTTATATCATTGTTAACCACCTGCATCACTTTTGGAACAATTTCGTCAACCATGGTTGCCAAAATTTTACATTTGAAAATATTACCTACCGGTTTTGCCAGGAGGCCAGACTTAATAGTTTTGCAGCTACAAGCGATTCAATATTTTTTTTTAGTATTATAGAAAACGAATTGCTCGTTTTTACTAAGAGTAATTAATAAGCCATTCCTAAATGTAATGCGTAACATAAGACGCGCACAGAGCATGTAACCTTCCTTGGCGGGCGAAAGATTCTGTGCTGAGATGAAACGAGTGTGGTTACATAAGAAACTGCTTACCAATACATAGCTGGGTGTGTATATGGCCCTAAATTCTTTCGACATGGTCGTTGCTTTTCATTTTGAATTGGTTTCTTTCTTACGACAAAATATTTCCATTGGGCGTATCAAACAGAGCCTACTTTTTATAGAAATTACAGTCTTCACGGAATAAATTTATTTATTTGCAAAGCAGACAGGCATTTATTTTTGTTTTTGGGGAGAATATTAAAAGACTATCGATTTTTGGGGAAATTATACTACCATAGAGCAATTTTTGCCTTGTGATAGGTCACGTGACGGCACGTGAAGTAACATAGACAAGACATCCATTCGTCAGTTTTCGGGCGAGGAGGCAGCGTAGTTTGCTGTTTTATTGAACGGACTGCCAAAAAGTGAAAACTGAAAAATGCCACAAACCACCCTTTCGGCTGGTGCCGCAGCTCAGGAGCATGTCTTGGCTGTATCCCGGGACTTCATATCCCAGCCCCGTCTGAGTGAGTACACCTAAATTTTGACCATCTATTTCGGCTAATGTCGTATGACTGACATGTCAATGAAAATATCGATTTTGCTTCTGAGTTTCTATGTTACGCAGTTTTGATGTTGTCTTTCAGCCCTATTTACAATAACAAGGGTTGTGGTTCTTGATTTTATAAGAATGGATCGTTTAACTTGTGATATCGGCCAACCAAAAGATAATTATCTGACTATCTTTGAGAGCCCCCATTTTCTTTGATTAAGGACTGTGTGACACCTAGTTGGACGCGTAAAAGCTATATTAGAGTCCTTAAACCCGAAAAACATGAGAATGTTCTAATTCGTTATCGGAAATGAACGTTGTCGTCATAGCTTGCCCTTAATTTTTGTCACCTGATCATAGGTACCTACTTAACTTTATAAGACACTTTAAAACAGCCTTCATAGGTGTTTATTAAGGTTTTTAGAGGTATTTCTACACAGAACAAGCACAAATGGTGGTCAATACAAAAATATGTGATTTTTTAAAACTTTTCATTGCAATTTGTTCCCTTGATGACTCCTGATGGGAGTCTTACTATCTAGGAAGATGTAAGATATGATCTGATCAACAGGGAGGAGACCATTTTCTTATTTAGCACATCATTAATCACTTTTGTCTTGAAACCACCATGATTGCTGCAATCTTAGAGAAATGGCAATTCTCAAATAATCTATGAATAAAAGGAAGATGATATCATTAAGGTGCTTCCTCTACTATAGTCTATTTACACCTAAATAATTCTTTTATATGATGTAAATGATCAATATTAAACAGTCATATGATCATAATGTTACATAGTACTCAATATTGATGTCATTGGCAGTTATTTCACTAGAATAAAAAAATATAGGTGATCAGCTGATCTTGTTTATGGAAAAAAAGCTCATTGCCAATCCCTCATTATGTGAAGGTCCTATTGATTTCTTTCCTCTTTCTAAACTACAATAGAGAATAATGGAATTTTCTCCTAAATCGTTTTAACGAAATGGTCAAAACTCAACAAATTCATAGTACCATTTTATTAGAGCATGTGATGATGGTGATGATTTTTTAATAGGATTCACTTAGAAACAAATAAAGCAGATATCAGAAGACTAATTCTCGTAATTAAAAATGTTCAAATTCTAGTTGCAGTCTCATCTCACACACAAATGTCAAAATGTAAGGAAATTACAGGTATTTTTGACAGATTGAGACTGAGATCAGACTGTGAACATTCTTAAAATTACAAGAACTGCCCCTCTGATAGTCACTTGTTTTTTAAAGATTTAATGGGTATGACTTCCTTTACTAACATTCACTGCTTGACAAAAGCAGAATATCTGTGCTTTCGAAAATATTTCATGTTGATCTCTTACCTAAAAATGTTCAAAAACTAGTTGCAATGACGTCTCAGTGACAAATGAATGAAACAAAAATTTGTATAAAATCTACAGGGTGTCCCGAAACTCAACGATAACCTGGTACCGGGCGAGAGGCCATGGTATACCAGTTATGAAAAAAATTCATGTCACTTAGTCAAGTGATAATAGACATTTTTCGAAAAAGTTGAAAATTTTATACCTTTGGTTGCATTTAGTACTGTGATCACAATTTTTTATAATTTTACAGTGATTTTGTATTAATGTAATCTCAAATAACAGTGCTATTAATTGCAACCACAAATCAAAGTAATAAACATTGTTAACTAAGTAAAATAAATTAAGTTTTGACGAGTTATGGTTTACAAGATTATTGTCAGTTAACTTTGACATTCCATGTTGGGTTTTTTTTTTTTTTTTTATAACTGCTATACCTTGGCCTCTCGCCTGGTACCAGGTTATCGTTGAGTTTCGGGACACCCTGTATACATTTATAGAAATAAATGAAATTTAAGTGTCTGTTTGTAAGGTTGAAATAACAGCTTTTTACTGAATGCATAATTATGAAAGTTTTTTCTGCGAAAGGGAAAAAGAATTTAAACGAAGTTATTTATGATTTAAAATTCGAGATTGTTGTTTTCCATGTGACTGAAAGGGATTTTCCAAAAAAATTAAAGCATCATCCATCGAACCTTTTCCCAACTATGTTGGGATCGGCTTCCAGTTTAACCAGATTCAGCTGAATACCAGTAATTTACATGGAGAGGCTGCCTGTCTGACCTCCACATCACAGTTACTGCGTAATACAATACCCCTTGGTAAGACTGGTTGTCAGACAATCACTTTGTTAAAAGAAAATATAGCCAATAAAAATAATCTGTCAGCTGTTTAAAATCAATCAACTTCAACACAACTAAGGCCACAATATGATAAGATAATAGTTGCTAACTGTTTTTTACAATATTTGATAGAAAAAACAAAATGATAGAAAAAAATTGGAACAGTATGCAAGTAACATGAACAAATTAAAAACTCAACATGAAATAAAAAATGTAGCATAGTTAATTTTTTAATATATCACTCACTGCACCCTGCGGTTTCACAAGCATAACTCTCGATCCTGTGGGAATATGGGAATAAAAAGTAACTTTGGTAAGGACCAAGGATGCTTTTTATCCACATATTCCCACAGGATCGAGAGTTATGTGCCCAAGTCATGGTCTACCCATGTTCCAAATTTCATATAAATCTTTTAAGCCTGTGATAGCTACTTCCATATGGGAGGGTCTACTATACAAAGCTATGAGGTCTTTGCTTCATTATTGGTAAAGATGCAAGAGTCTTCGTTTTAACCAATAACAGTTCATAAATTATAGGAATTGGTATCATTAGGGCCATGTGCACATTATGTTCATTCATTCCAGCTCCATAAGATCATCTTCATCAAAAGAACAGTGTACAGTTATCAGCCAACATTCTCCAAAGAGGTGGTTTTAAATACTCTATAGGGAATGCTGGCCGGTTAGCTTTTCACATGCAATTCACCACATCAGTCATCGCTTGACATCAAAAGGAAACTAAGATATGTACAAAGTTATTGATGTTGTACAAAGTAGATGTTTTAATTTTGTAGTTTTGAATTGCATCCTTTGATTAGATCTAGCATTTCTATGTGCTAAATTCTAATGTACTAGGGTATACAGGGTGGTGAGATATTGATGCGGAAGCTGCATGGATTCAATACGTGATTCTAAACCCCCGTGTGTTGAAAATTTTTGGTGGTTATTAAAAAAAAAAAATACTGTTCTATTCATTTTGGCCGCGTATGTGTTGGACTTTTCTAAAAAAAGTGATTATAGTTTTTTTTTATAACCAATGAAAAATTTGGGGTTTTAGAACTGAATTCATGGTTTCAGTTTGCGCGTCGATGTACCTACCAACCTGTATCTTTAAAAAAACTGTCTCTAGTACATGACTGCATGGATAAGATTACATTAGAGTTTATTTTTCATAGAATTAGCTGACGAAGTACGGGCGCTTTTTAAACGCGGCGTTTTTACTGCGACGTTATTTAACCGCGCCCTCGATATTCAACTTTACTGTCGGCGTTAAGCCGAGCGTTGGGAATCGAACAGACCGTTGCGTGCACATGCGCGTTAAAAAGCAGCCGTGCGAGCGTGGGCTTGGTAGTAGTACATAGTAGCCAAGGCAGAGTCTCGTCATGACGTAGGAAAGTAGATAAAATATAAAGATGTAGTATGCATAATACTCATATTAAAATCCAATGAGAAATAAGCTAAGAACACGAGGTCACAAATTGTACAATGACAACATTTTTTCACTAAGGCCCACGTCACCACAAATCACTAAAAGCGTTTAACGCTAACTTGTTTAAAACATCGTCCCGGTTCTGTCTATCGTTTGAAGATGACAGAGACAGAGTGATGTTTTAAATATAGCATGAGCAGCCTATAATGTTCCCACTGCTGGGACACAGGCCTCTTCTCTGTGAGAGGGAGGTAATCCACCACGCAAGCCCAGTGTGGATAGGTAGATGTCACATGTTTTCGAATTTTTGGTTCTAGGACATTCGTTTTGAGAGCAGTGTGGTGATGAAATTAAATACACAAAGTAGTGCCTGCCTGGGTGTGGACTTATGACCTACAGCTCGTAAGTCGCCGATACCACTATGCCACCACTGCTCACTATTTGAAATAAGTTTAGCGATTTGTGGTGCAATTGGGCCTCAATACCAGTCCCATGACTTCTTTCTATTGCAAGCATTCAAAGAACTCTGTCCAGACTTCCTCTGATTACCAGTTTTAAATAATAATATTATGATTTGAAAGAGTTTCCGTGGAAGGAACCAACTACGCTTTGGAATGGGCAACTAACTTCATCTTTCTGACTGACCTACCCATTGACAGCTCGAAAGTGCCTGTAATTGTTTGTTTGAGATAAATGCTTCAAGTTTGAGTTTAAAAGTCTGATCAGCCCGTATAGAATACAATAGAAGTTGTAACTACTGAACCATATAAAGATCGTACTTTCAACTAGTATTATCCACTTTAGAAAGTGGGTCGTGTTAACTTGAGGCTCTCCAACAGACAGGCGCGACGCGACTCCGGTAGAACAATTTATATGAAGTTTTCATAGAATTTGTTCCACCAGAGTGAGGTCGCGTCGTGCGTCTGTCTACGTGAGCCTTTAACTGGCGATCGTCCAACACAGGACTACGCTAGACTTTGTTCATTTTAAGAACATTAATATGACATAGTAATTATCTCATAGTTTAGCTACATATTATATTGCTTATTTTAGAGTTTATTATTTGTTCTTTTTTTATTTGACACAACTTAATAATTGTACTTAGATCTTAGAAAAAAAGCATGACCTTTTTTGTCATTTAAATAATCATAAACACAGTATAATCCCGTTCTTACAGAACGCAGACCTTCTTATTACAAAACAAGAATTATATCTTTAGACTCAGGTTTTGTTCCAGCCATTTTTGAATTTCAGACTTTATTCAAAGCATTGTAAAGTTCTTAATACAAAATAGACTTGACTTTGTAATTAAAACTTAAACTTTTTGCGTAGCGAGAGTTCTTAATTCAAAAATGGCTCGCAGCACCCTAATAGCGTAACACACTGTCAACCACAATCTGAATCATTTTGAAGGATATTGCTAATCCATTGCTGCATATGTTCGAAATGTTTGTCTGCTCAACAACGTAAATAACGCAATGAATGTTGTTGAACTGTCAAAATGAAAGCCGTTGCTACTGTTAGTATGTTACACAATTACCCCACTAAGAACAGATACAAACATCGTTTTGTAATAAATCCGCCTACATTCCACCCCATAAATCACAAAAATGTACCCTCATGACTAAAATTAATATTACTCGTCCAGCCTACAAGACGGTGTCTGGTGTGAACGGGCCCCTGGTCATCTTGGACGATGTGAAGTTTCCCAAGTTCTCCGAGATCGTACAACTGAGGCTCGCTGATGGAACCCTTCGCTCCGGTCAGGTATGTTGGCGATAACTTTGAGGTTTTTCAATCGAAACTGGCTAGCTGTAAGGGGCTATCCATAAATTCCCCTACACACACAAATTTCAAGATTTTTGGGAGACCACCCCTGAGGGCTTACTCTCTAACTAAGGGCTGATTTTTCAAAAGACAGATGATTTTTATTCGTGGAATAAAATTGACGTCTGACAGATTTTGTATGGAAGAATTGTCAAAAATTCAAAATTATTCCTCCGATAAAATTATCTGGCGTTGGAAAAATCAGCCCTAAGTCCGTCAAGATACGGGCCCGTCGGAAGTAGTTTTTAAATTTCCGAGCGAACCCTGCACCTGATTAATTAACTTTCTTGGACGTGCAAACACACATCGGGTGTAGGGATAGGGACACGTGCCAAATTGTGGTGTCATTCATTCTTAGGTCAAGCCCCAAACTAATCTCAAGTCGGTGGGTGATACGGAGTACGAATCACCCGTAACTTCGGCCGGAACTACGGATTTTGGGAGTAGGGAGTACACTTCCTGGTGTGACGTCAAAGAAAATCAAGCATGAAAGCCCAGAAATTTCTCAGTAACCGCCTGAAGTTTGGCTTTGTACCCAGTTGATTGCAACAGGCTCGCCTCCTATTAAACATGAGTAAAATAACATAATAACATACATGGAACTTAAACATAACTGGCCAAATGTGGATGTACGAAAGGTACAGGTCACGAGCAAAAGTATATAATACACTCGGCTTTATTCAAAAGCGGATTACCTTTATTTTCGTAATGAAATTTTTTTTCGAACCCATATGTTTATGTACCTATTTAGAAAGAAAGAAAAAGTATGTATTTATTTAGTATTTGTTAAAGTTGCCAAGTGTTCACATATTGGTGGTCGTGACTGTACACCTCTGCCAAGTTATATTACATTTTAAACGATATTCGTCTCCCCAGGTGCTCGAGGTCAGCGGCACCAAGGCCGTCGTCCAGGTGTTCGAGGGCACATCAGGTATCGACGCCAAGAACACTCTCTGCGAGTTTACCGGCGATATCCTGCGTACACCCGTGTCTGAAGATATGTTGGGTAAGTAGAAGATCAGCTGCGGCTAGGATAATCTTTGTTGGTACTTCATCTTAGCGTGGCGATGGTAATCTTAATTGAGTAGGTCCAGAATTTGGCTATGAGTATGGCAACGGGTGCAGTTGCCAACCTTTTTTTTTTTTGGGTGGGTATTCTTCATATGACTTCTCCCGCTCTGGGCGGAGCGGGAAAGCGTGTCAGACTTTTACTGGCTAAAACCCGCCCATGTTTCTTCAGTTGCCTGTGCCACGGGCCACGGTCGAACAACCCGCGACCAAGCGCGGTCCGAGGGCGGGGGGGGGGGGTGGGGTCGTGGGGGTCATGACCCCCCAAAATCATTCAAGTTTTAGAGTGCATGATTTACGTGCCTTACTAACTTACTACTTGGTGACCCCTCCCAAAATGTTGGGCTGCCACTGCGCCTGCCCGCGACCCTGGCAGGCATCGGCCCTAGCGGACCCCGTCAGTTCGTGCTGACATCAGACAGTAGCGTAAAAAATACAAACGTCTTCATGAATTTGACTAAGTGGCAGTGTTGTGGTGCTTCTAAGGATAAAATTGAATCCTCTGCTGAAGTAAACATGTATATAAGGTGGCAGGGACATCGACGCGCAACCTGTTACCAGAGGGCGTAGTGCGTGTTTTTCTACCTACTCGATGGCGTTAACGTAAACTCAGATTTGTATGGAATGACAGCAGTGCTATCAATCAATCAATCATTTATTATTTGTAAAACATAGGTAATAAAAATACAGATCTTAAAGGTAAATACAGTGCGCTATGTTTTGCCTATGGTAAGACATACAAATATGGGTAGTTTTAAAGTTTACAGTAAAAAAAAAATGTCAAAAAATTCAAAAAATATCGAGTTTCCACTAGATGGCGCTGCTCTAATACCGTACAAATCTGCGTTTACGTTCACGCGATCGAGTAGGTAAAAAACTCGCACTACGCCCTCTGAGTAGTTAATAGTTGGACAACAAACTCGTCTAGTTTTAAAAACATAATTTAATTTTTATGTGTAAAAGTGTTATTTTTTTACCAATTTCATTTAAATTACATTTTTGTCACCAGGACGTGTATTCAACGGTTCCGGCAAGCCCATCGACAAGGGACCCCCCATCCTGGCTGAGGCCTTCTTGGACATCCAGGGACAGCCCATCAACCCTTGGACTCGTATTTACCCCGAGGAGATGATCCAGACTGGTAAGAATTACATTTTGTTGCATTTTAAGAACAAAAAAAAGAGTGTATTATTAGTCATTGTATATTATTTCAACGTTAAGACCCATTTTAAAGTTTCATCTCGCTCCACCCCTGCATCCCTATTCACCCCGTTTGTAGGTGTATAAAATAATGTGTTGTTTCCAGGTATTTCCGCTATCGACGTGATGAACTCCATCGCCCGTGGTCAGAAGATCCCAATCTTCTCAGCCGCTGGTCTGCCCCACAACGAAATTGCCGCCCAGATCTGTAGACAGGCCGGTCTTGTCAAGGTAATAAGCGTCTTTCTTCTCAAAATATCATTGAATTAAACCGTTTAACCCTTTATAGGGCAGAATCGTTTGTAGTTGACTAGTCTAGCGTAAAAATATCGCAGCGGTATTTTATCGCGCATTGGAATTTCAACTGTGGGTTGAGAATCCAACGCGTCAAAAAAACACACTGCTCAATTCAACTCTCGGCGCTATGAAATTACAGATTTCTTGCTTAGGGATTAGACCTTCGCCGGAAATGATTATTATATTTCGGCCGAAAACCAAAATGGCCAAAAACGAAATTCCGTTGGACACAAATCACACCTCACACACTCACTCTAACTTTTTCTCCACCAGCAAACTGGCAAATCCGTAATGGATGACCACGAGGACAACTTCGCCATAGTATTCGCCGCCATGGGTGTGAACATGGAAACCGCTCGATTCTTCAAACAGGACTTCGAGGAGAACGGTTCCATGGAGAATGTGTGCCTGTTCTTGAACTTGGCTAACGACCCTACCATTGAGAGAATTATCACACCCCGTCTGGCTCTGACTGCCGCCGAGTTCTTGGCTTATCAGTGTGAGGTAAAGTATCTATTATGTATTATAATTGTTTTTTTGAAGTGAAAACTTCTTTAGCGACGTTGTGCATTTTTGTTGTGATGGGTAAAAATGTTAAACTCGCGTCAAGACACGGGACCTGATCGAAAATTCGTAAGACGGAGCTCGCGTCAGGACACGTGACCTGATCGAAAATTCGTAAGACGGAGGGAGAGTAGACCGCATTCCAAAATATCAAAAATGCCCAACGTTAATATTCAATTTTTGACTTCTGCCGGCACTCCCGGAGTGCAACCCGTTTTTTTTCTTTGAGAGCAATGGTGGCCCAGTAGTAACTACCCTGACTCACGAGTTGTACGTCGTGAGTTTGAACCCGATCATATGCTTTACTTTGTGTAATTTTTTTCATCAACACTACTCTCAAAACGGTGAAGGAAAACATCGTGAGGAAACCTAGAACCAAATATTCGATTTTTTTTTTTAAATTGAGCGTTCTTTCATTGAGTTACGGAAAACAGCCCGCTGTACTACAGGGAAATATAACTTAATTTACAGTTATTTTGTAAACATTAAATGCAAAGGCCTAATTTAAAAAAAGTTGAGAAATTGTCTCTGAAATTAATATGTTATTTGTATACAGAAACACGTGCTGGTCATCCTGACCGACATGTCCTCATACGCTGAGGCTCTGCGTGAGGTGTCTGCCGCCCGTGAGGAGGTACCCGGCCGTCGTGGTTTCCCAGGTTTGTCACTAATAACAACCACAATACATTATCTGTATCATAAATGACGGTTGTGGATTTCCAGATGAAAGAAAGAAAGAGATGAAAGTAGTAAAAAAGTATTACTTTAGAATGAGTATTCTACAGTAATACTTTTTTTACTTTTACTGCCTGCAAAGCAGTCACAATATTTCAATCACATAGTACTGTCTCTCCTACGAGCCGGTACAAGTTGGTACCAGAATCAATGTGGCATTACCGCCCAATAAGAAGCCATATGCTATGTACAGTCACGAGCACCAATATGTCAACACTTGGCAACTTTCAAATGCGATTTTTTCGTGAAATACTAATGCAACGTTGAATTACGACACATTACATAAACCTATGGGTTCAAAAATGCTATGTTCGTCTCAGCATAATATTTCATTCAGAAACAAAGGAGTAAATCGCTTTTGAATAAAGCCGAGTGTTTACATACTTTTGCTCGTGACTGTACGCACTGACAGGTAGCTTGCTTAGCTCCTAGAGCCCAGTGACTTAATATCCTACAATACACGTTAGGCGACTAGTGAAGCCGCCAAGTCCGTAGTGCGGCTGGTTGTGAAAATTCTAGTGTTTGTTTCACTTTACTACTCCCAAAGTGACTGGCTCGGTTCTAGGGCCTCTAGGCGCTAAGCAAGCCACCTGTCAGTGCGCATTTTAACTATTTATTTCAAGAGGACGTGTTCACTTTTACGCGCCTAAAACAATAATGTCTTATTAAAAAACAAACGCTTCTTTTAAAATTTTGAAACTGATTCTAAATCGGCTTGAGTGATCGAATACGTGATCGTGTGTGTGTTTCTTCGTTTTTATTTACTTTTTAATTACTAACATTAGTTAGAAGCAAAATTCTTGTTACTAACAACCTTGCCTTGCCTATGGACTTTTTTGTCTGAAATAATTTTTTTTTTTTAATGCAACCAGCAGTGCGATTCTGTAACCATCTCACCGTGAAAACTTAGGTGAAGTGAGCCGTCATTCCAAATAATGCTAGAGATTGACACTACTGACGACTCACATCAAGCTCACTTCACTTGAGTTTTCACGGTTAGAGTTTTACAGAATCGACCGGCATAATTATTTTAGTGCCAGCCTGCATGTTTTCAGGCTCCTTTTTGCAGACAACCTCTAGGCCCTTTGTATACACACTTTTCTTGCCGTGAAAAACCACGGGTTATTCGCCGTGTGTATGCACGGTCGTCAGTGTTCTATGGAACCTTGTTGACAGACACGTTTTTTCTACGGTGCGGTTTCTACGCCGGATTGTAAAGAAACCGTGCCGTGTACAAAAGGCCTTATAGTGACATATGTCATTTCAACTTCAACTATTTCTCCCCAGGTTACATGTACACCGATTTGGCCACGATCTACGAGCGCGCCGGGCGTGTAGAAGGCAGGAACGGCTCCATCACTCAGATCCCCATTCTGACTATGCCTAACGACGACATCACCCATCCTATTCCTGATTTGACAGGTTATATTACTGAGGGACAGGTGAGAGATATTTTTATTAATATAGCTTTATTTTGTTTAAAGGGTATTTACATCGTACAGTATTTTTATCTCACGAAGCGACGCGCGCTTTACTTATGGTAACCAAGTGTACAAACACGCAGTATGAATGTGTGCGTGAAGACGAGTGGCGTCACCACATAACACACACACACACACCTTCGCCATTGTCTCGGACGGTAGCGAGAGCTCTTGCGCACACACATTCACAGCGTGTTTCTGCACTTGAGAACCACAAGTGTCAGGTAGGAAATGACGACTCTCGGGGTAGTCTGGTACGAAATGTCGACTCTGCCAATTATTTTTTTTAAACGATTAAATGTGATTCTGATATCCTATTTACAGAATAAAGAACTAATCGAAAAAAAAAAAAAATCCTGCCACATTCAAAAGCAGAAAATAACAACTTTTTCAAACCGTGCCTCATCTTCCTCTACAGATCTACGTAGACCGTCAGCTCCACAACAGACAGATCTACCCTCCAGTCAACGTGCTGCCGTCTCTGTCCCGTCTCATGAAGTCCGCCATCGGTGAGGGCATGACCCGCAAGGACCACTCTGATGTCTCCAACCAGCTGGTAAGTTTGACTGAAAGTCAAGAGATTATTGGCAATATATCGATGAAAATTGGAAAGAAGATGTATTCTGTGCACCGCTAAACAATGGTGTAGTGAAATTACGAAAAAAATAATTAGGGGTGTGAAAAGATGCTTAATGAAGCCGAGAGTATATTTTTGTATTAACCATACATGGGAACCTTCTGGTTACGGAGATACTGTAGGTCAAAGTTCCAGCTTTTTTTTACGAAGACAAGTTTTAAATGTTATAATAACTTAAGATGGTCACGACCTTTGTACCGTTACATGCAGGTGTAAGCAGTATGTTTTGCGTGCGTTACATTGAACGCTACCGTAAACGGCGACTTTTTCCCATTAAAAGTATAAGTAGTTTCCCAGCAATTATTTTTGCAACAAACTTACTTAGTTTGATGTACAGACGCCAGCACATCAAGCTACTACAATCTGTCAAATTTCTTTAATAGATTTTCAACTTTATCATTAAAGCATTAAGGTTCAAGGTTGATTGGGAAAATTTGACAGTTTCGGGTAGCTTGACCTGCTGGCGTCTGTACTTACAAAATGAGTAGTTGACGGCAATTATCATCATCGTCTGCCTAGCCTTGTCCCAACTATGTTAGGGTCAGTTTCCAGTCTAACCGGATGCAGCTGATTACCAATATTGTAAATGGAACGATTGCCTATCTGACCTCCACAACCCAGTTATAGTTGACGGCAATGTGATGGGTCTTATTACAGCCTATAATAATAATAATAAAACTTTATTGCTCAAAAAAATTACAGAGTTTTTACATTGGCCCCAAACTAGGCAAGCCTGTATCTTGGGCACCAATATGGAGGGTTTACCATTTAAAACATTTATTTTAAAAACATGTTCGAATCAATAAAAATATAATATGTTTGCTTCAAATCACAACAAAAAACTAAATAAAATTTAAGAATCAAAATTAAAATTAAAATTAAAGAATCAAAATTAAAGAAAACATAACAATCAAATCGAGAATGAAAATAAAATAATAGTAATAAAACTAGAGAGAAAAAACGCTATTATTATGTGAATGAGTGTGAGTTTATGTGTGTGATCATGTGTGTTGTGAATGAGTGCGAGTGTGTGTGATCATGTGTTGTGAATGAGTGTGAGAGTGTGTGATCATGTGATGGTGAGTTTGAGGATGTTTAAGCGAGAGTAGTAGTAGAGTAGGTGTATGTGAGACAAACCAATAAATTGTATCTGTGAAAAAACTATTTAACCACTGTAATAATCTTTTCTGCTTCGTCATATGACATGTTTAGTAACCAGGATGTGAGTGTATTTTTTATTTGTTTGCGAGTGCAGTTTCTTATATTGCACTGTTTGATCACCGCGTTGTAGACGTGTACATGTAGAAAATTTGGGAGTCTTTGTGCGTATGCGGATTTTACTGGGGGATTTGGAACTCTGAATTTGCGTTTGGCCTGTAAACTACTCAAATCACTCCTTTTCGAAGTTTTAATGTGGGTATTCATTGTTACGTTCAGCATATATAATTTTCTTACACTCAGCAGGGAAGCTTCTGCGAACAGGATTTCTGTAGGAAAACGGTATGGTTTATGTAACAGAGTTTTGAGCACTGCGCGTTGTGCTCTTTCGAGGATTAATAGATGAGATTTTGACGCTCCTCCCCAGATTACAATGCAATATTGTATTAGCGACTGACATAAAGCTATATAGACGAGTTTTTTTACATCCACCGGTGCACTGTCCCGTATCATTTTCATTATGTAGATTTGCTTCCGAACGCGTTTAACAAGTTCCCTAATGTGTGGTTTGAATGAAAGGTGTTGGTCTATAATAACTCCTAAGTATCTTATTTCATCTACTCTGTCGATTTCATTGCATGAACATTGATTATTGGTGTTAATAACTGTATTATGGCAATCTTCTCCGTGAAACTTTAAATTCCATTGAGGTACTTTGGTAGCTAGAGTTTTCCTGAAGGTTATGTATTTAGTCTTTTTGACATTTAGTGTCAGCAAATTCGTGTTGAGCCAATTAGCGATCCTGATCATTCCTGCTTCTGCTTTCTTGTACAAGTCTTCCCAATCGGTTCCGTGAAATATTATTACAGTGTCGTCTGCGTAGCAAATGAGGTCAGCATTTGGGATGGTAATTTTGAGTATATCGTCCATGTATATAGTAAATAGTGTTGGGCCGAGTATGCTCCCCTGCGGGACTCCAAAGCTGATTTCCTGTTCATCGCTGACTAGATTATCAACTCTGACACATTGCCGCCTGTTGCTCAGGTAACTACGAAGCCAGTCAAGTGTTGTTCCTCTTATTCCTAACCTTTCGAGTTTTCTAAGAAGGATAGGAATAGAGATGGTGTCGAACGCTTTAGCAAGGTCTAAGAATAATCCAATACAACGTTCGCCACCATCTGTATGTTTAGATGTTATGTTTGTCAGCAGTTCGACCGCATCAGTGGTTGATTTTCCTTTTCTAAACCCAAATTGCCTTTCTGAGAGAAGTGAGTGATTTTCTAGGTATTTAACTAAACGGTTATTCATTAATTTCTCGAGGACTTTTGAGAAAATGCAAAGCAGAGATATAGGTCTGTAATTATCCGGGGAGTTCTTAGGACCGGCTTTATGAATCGGAGAGACTAGAGCTACTTTCCAATGTTCTGGGAAAACTCCTGATGACATACTCAGATTGCAAATGTAAGTGAAAGGTTCCAAAATAATGGTCCTTATCACTTTGATTAGAGACGGTTTAATTCCATCTAGACCAGGTGCACTATCGTGTTTGAGGTTTCTTATAATAGAGTCAACCTCATACATATCTGTAGGTGTAGTGAACATTGAGTCAACTGGTGAGATGTTTGTGTCGATATCAGCAGATAGTGCTTCTTCAGAAGTTGATAGTCGCTGAAGTATCCGCTCAGACAGGATTTTGCCCACTGTTGTAAAATAGTGGTTACAGTAGTTAAGCGATGCCTGTGGTGTACTTTTCGCTTTTAGTAGATCAGCAGAGTCATTTCTTTTCCGTCGTATCTCACATATTTCTTTTATAGTACTCCACAATTTCTTTGAGTTTCCTCTGTTGTCCTCTAAGGCTTTGCTTTCGTAGTCTTTCTTCACTTTTCGTAGAATCTCTATAAAGAAGTTTCTGTACCTAGTATACGAAAGTTTAAGAGTGTCATTTTTAGGGTTTATATGTACTTGACGGTGTAAACTATCTCTATGACGCATACATCTCATCAAACCGGGAGTAATCCATGGCTTTAGGTTGTACTTCGAGCGGCTACTTTTAATGAAATGAGTGTGAGTGTTTACTGTAGAACTGATTATATTATTGAAACATTCTAACGCCTCATTTACATCGCTTTTGCTGGTAACGTTAGTCCAATCGACCTTTTGTAGATCAGCAGATACAGCTTCAAAACTTGTCTTCAACATTATCCTTTTTTTCCTATTTGGTTTATCGTTTGATATATTGAGGCCGACCATAGCAATGTCATGGTCTGTTACCGCACATTTACTAACCACACCAACCAAAGAGTCTTTACTTTTTACAAAAATATGGTCTAAGCAGCTGTTTCCCCTTGTTGGCTTTGTAATGGCGGGGAGTAAGCCATGTTGCGCCATCAAACATTGATACGCTACGTTATCAGCGTTTGGGTTTGCTGTAAGTAAGTCTATATTTAGGTCTCCAAGTAGTACTAATCTGGAATTGTCCTTAAGTTTACTTAAATTAGAGTCGAGAGATACTAAAAATTTATCCAAACTAGCAGTAGAAGGTGAGCGATATATTCCAAGAATTTGCATAAAACCGTTTATACTTACCAACAAGCAGTCCGCGTCATCTATGGCTGGTTCAGATACCGCCGCTGTGATAGAGTCCCGCACATATATTATTACTCCACTTGCCTTGTTTTTGTGGTGAGTAGTGTTAAAAACGTTGTAACCTTCCATTTGTCTGATAACAGAGCTCTCATGCAGCCAGCACTCAGTAAGTACAATAACATCGTATTCAATTTTTAATAGTTTTAGCGCCACTAAAAAACTGTCAAAGTTACACTGTACACTTCTTATGTTATACGTCAGCATTTTGAAGTTGTACTCGCAGTTAAGATGTTTTTCACATACTTCGAGGTTATCGAGCAAGTGACAATCTATACTAAGGGTTTCATCAATATTTTCAAATACTTCTAAGTTATCCACGATAGAGAAAGTAACTTAATATGGGTTGGGGTATGGCTAATATTGTCACTTATTTTTTTGTGTAACTGCAATATAATTTTTCTCATTTGAAGGAATTTAAATAAATTTCTATATATTTCTTTGAAGGTGTGTTTCTGTGTCAAATACGAGTAAGTATGTGTGTGAGGTTGAGTGTATTTATTTATGGTATCACGTGTTGTGTTAGGATAAATGTGTGTGTCAGCGTTGGTTGTCGCGGTATAGAATGTTTTAAGAGAAAGTAACATAATTAATAGACAAAATATAAATGACGCCCTTCTAAAAGAGCAAAAGGGATACAGAATTATCTTATTTATCGGAGTCAGGGGGTATTTTAGGGAGAAATCCGGGATCGGTGCTATTATCTGGTATGTCAGGACCGAGAAACTGGTATATATTAGCTTTATTTTGGATTCTTGTGGCTCGCATGCCTTCTTCTTTGCGAAGTAGAATTTGTCCGTTTCGGATCCAGCAAAACTTAAATCCTTTTGCCTGCGCTTTTGTTCTCGCTTCACGAAAAAGCTGCCGATTTTGCTTCGTCAGGTGCTCGTTGATGAAAACTCTACCCGGCGAGCCGTCTGAGACAATATCCTTACAGTTTAAATTCTTTCTAGTCTTTGCGGCCTTAATAAGTTCATCTCTTTTAGATCGTCGCAAAAGTCGTACAATGATCAGCCGTGGCATTTTTGCGTAAGCATCCCCTGAAGCACGTTTCTGAGCGATTCCGGTCCGAGTCACCCAGTCAACATCATCTTCTTTTAAGTTCACCCCTATTTTGGACGCGGTCAGTAGGACCGTATGTTTCAGGTTTTCGTTATTAGATTCGGTTAATCCCATAATTTCTACCTCATTGCACATTGCCACCTGCACCTGTGTATTTAGCTGGTCTTGGAGCTGAGAGATGGTGTCATTTAATTCTAGTATCTGCTTATTGGTTTGAGTCTCTAGAACGGAAATTTTGTGTTCGGACTGGGTGATTCTGTCATCAAAGCTATCAAGTCTATTGTTACATGTTTTTATGCTTATAGTTAGCTCATTCAGCTGGTCTTTAATTTGTGACATATCCTGTCTCATCATGCGTATCTCACGGGTTAGTGAATTAAGGGCGTTTGAATCACTCTCAGGAGTAAGAATGGGTGATTCTAAAAAGGCACCTCGGGAACGCGGTTGCGTGTTAACATTCATAGTGTCGTCCAGCATAGTATTTGTCGGTCGCACAAATGTATTTGTGTTGTCGCCTCTGGGAGTTTTTGCTCTGCAAGTGGGGCATGCCCATTTATGAACAATATGTTGGTAATCATTTTGCAGTACATTCACACATTGCAGGTGGAATTCGCCATAGCAGCCAGTACACTTAATTGTTTGAGACTCAGATAGGGTTTCGTAACATCCATAGCAGATTTGATCCATTTTTAGGCTTTAGTATTAGCCAGAAGTATGTAAACAATAATGCTTAAGATGTTTTTAAGGTGAAAACTGTAACACGCAGACATATGCTTAGGATGGCGTTAAGTACTGTGTTTTGACATGGAACGCAATGTTTTGGTTTTGAGAATTAATATTAAAAACGATCACTTTTTATGTTTTGGCACTGATATTGCATTTGTTTGCACTGTTTGTTAAGTTTTTAGGCCGTGAAAGTCTTACTTATTTAGAGTAATGACGTTTCTAATGGGTTTTGAGCCACTTTATTGTTTTAACGGAATTCTTTAAAAAATCACTGAGACACACACATTACAAGGTTTTTTAGTATCACTGAGTTAACATTTCGCTTTGCAAACGATAACACTGGACTATCAGATGTTTATGATATTAATTATGTAGTTTATATTATGATTCACTTCGAAATTTTATTTAATTAGAGTATTTTTGCAAGGACTGGAAATAATTCGAACTGTTTACTTTGCGATCGCAGCGCCCTCCTGAGCCTATGCATGATGTTTTCTGTTTTAAAAAACTAACGTGTCGTTTCCCTTCCAGTACGCTTGCTACGCCATCGGTAAGGACGTCCAGGCGATGAAGGCCGTCGTAGGAGAGGAGGCGCTCACACCAGACGATCTGCTGTACCTCGAGTTCCTCGTCAAGTTCGAGAAGAACTTCATCTCGCAGGTATGTCCAATATTTTCATTAAAATATTATTGTCGCCATGGCCCAGTGTTTATGGCCTCGCCTCTCATGCACGAGGGTTCAAATCCATGCAAGTACCAATGTGACTTTTTCAGTTCATATGTCCTTTTTATGTTTATCTTGGACATTACTGACATCGGTGAAGGAAAATATCATGAGGAAACCAGGGGTCTACTGCGAAGTAGTATCGGCCGAATGTTCGGCCGTTTCCTGCTACGAAGTTACTATTTGGTTTGGTCGGTCCCAATCTTACACTTTTACACTCTTTCGAATATTGACTATGGTCCCGACCCAACTGGGCCGATCCGAACGTTTTTTCCCAATTTTCAATAATATTCGGTTCGGCCATGTGTTGGTCCGATCCGAACATTCGCACTTTGCACTTCGGAGTAGATCCCCTGGACTTACAGTTAATGTAAGTCTGAAATCGCCAACCCATCTTGAGCAAGTGTGGTGATCAATGCTCACGCCTTCTGTGTATGCGAAGAGACACTCGCCCTGCAATGGGACAATAAATTGATTGGTATAATTGTGCTCGCTTCCTACGGCGCGTGGTATCATAATATCGGCGCGGTGCTACTTGTGAGCACTGGTGGTTCATTAGCCACCAGTGCTCACAATTAACACCGCGTCTAGTCGGGTCGTGAGTTTGAATTCGAACCCAGACAGGCGCTTTACTTTATGCGTAAATAATTTTATCACCACTGCTCACAAAACGATGAAGGAAAACATTAGTGTCCGACCGAAACTGGTTTCGGAAAACCGAAACCGAATTTCGGCAGCAGTCTCAGTTTCGGCCGAAATCGAAACCGAAACTTCCTTACAAGGGTCATGTTTTCAGGGAAAAATGAAGAAAATGTTGTTATAATCAGTCATTCTTTATTTTTTTATCTCACACACATATTTTTTTATCACATGGCTATGCAGTCTTCGACATAGGTACATAATATTTAAATAATAAACCAAAAACAAAACGACAAGATTAGGCTTCGTCGCTTGGAATTCAAAGCACCGAACATGACCGATCGCAGCGCGAGAAATCCCGAATGTAGTTTCGGTCATAGCTTGTGCAGGTTTGCCGCAGAAACCGAAACTCGTTTTTTTGCCGAAACTCGACCGAAACCGAAACTCGACCGAAACCGAAACCGAACATTCCGTCGGACATTAGAAAACATCCAAAATCAACCAAAAATTGGAAGACATGTTACATCTACCAACCCGCACTGGGCCTGCGTGGTGGATTACGGCCTACTCCCTCTTACAGAGAGGAGGCCTGTGTTCCAGTAGTACGAACGTTATACGCCGATTATGCTCATGCCAAACTTATGTATTTGTTCGATTTATGCATATTTATTATTAACACAAATGTTTGTCATTTCCAGGGTAACTACGACAACCGCACAGTGTTCGAGTCCCTGGACATCGGCTGGCAGCTGCTGCGTATCTTCCCCAAGGAGATGTTGAAGCGTATCCCCGCGTCCATACTCGCAGAGTTCTACCCACGAGACTCCCGTCACTAAGCGATCCTGTACCGTGGTCGGCAGTACTAGCTTCGCGATTAGAAGCGCTTATACGAGCAACTTCGGGCAATCTTTGGCAATTCTGGGCAATATTGGTCACGAGCGACCACATCAAGTATTACGTTGGCTACTTTGGTCACTTCTGAGCAATATTGGTCAAATGTTTGTGACTTCGTAACATCAAGGAATTTATTCCAATGCCACCATATTGTTGAGCTATATGGAGCAAGTAAATAACAACAAAAACTAATTCAAATAGGGGCAATAAAAACTAGATTGCTCGAATGCCTCTGGCAACTGTTGTAGGACAATAATTGTTGAAGAAAGTGCCCAGAAACGTCTAACGAATGTAACCCCAGGTTAGCACTCCGACCATGATAATAAATAGTAAGTTGTTAATAGTTTATTATAATGTATTAGATACATGTATTATGATCATGTGCAAAATTATATAAACGCGTTTTAATCGTAAGTAACAGCCATCGTAATGCTGAGAACGACCGACTTGTGTATATATTTTCATCGTTAATATTCTAGAATGTACTTGAGCGGTTAAATTATTATATTTTTGAATAGATGCCATTTATTTGACTTTATTTTTCTTTTTTGGTGCTTCGGACACAGTATAAACGATATTTAAAAGCTAAAAGTTATTTTTGTGCACAAATTGTTGACATGTGTTCAAATTATATGTAATAATAATCAAAATCTGTTGTAAATCAAGATGTTACTATTTACTATGGTGATGTCGCTTGCACTTCCGCCGTTTGAGATGTCAGTGATGTGACAAATATTTATATGTAAATAAAACAATAGCCGAGTAACGACACGTTACATTCCAAATTAAGTTTTCCTGTTCACTCTGTATTCAGCTATAAGTGAATTAGGATACTGTTGTTTTCAATGAAAATAAAAATATAGAAAGTTCAAATTGTTTGTTTCTCTTACATATTATAAATTATACTAAATAAATAAAATTAATAATAAATAAATTCTTTATTGAGAGTAACCATGAGACTCATAGAGCGTTAGTAACAATACAATAAACTTACAACTATGTTAGTGATACAATTACACAAACAACAAAACAATCAGTGCTTCCGCATTCCAGCTGAGATACTGGAGCAACGACTTACAATAGAGCAGTCCAGCCTGTCCGCAATAACTCCCAGGATGCTGTTGGAACTGGCTCGCACCCTGCGCAACAAGGACGCACATCTTTTACGCATTAATGCATAAAAGCAATCAACACGCAATTCCGCAAACATCCCTGATGCGCTATAGAAGCGAGGCAGCCCCATCAACACCCTGACGGCATTATTGTACTGCACGCGAAGGGCACTGTACGATCTCTGCGTAAAAAATGTTATGTCTCAGAGTCAACGGGGTTAGTTATAGAGCAATGGTGGCCCAGTGGTAACTGCCGCGGCTTACGGGTTGTAGGTTCGAACCCCGATAGGCACTTTGTGTAAATTATTTCATCACCACTGCTCTCAAAACTGTGAAAGAAAACATCGGCATCGTGAGGAAACTGGCATGTCTTAAAACCAAATATTCGAAATCATGTGACATCTACCAACCCGCACTAGGCCCGCGTGGTAGATTACAACCCACTCCCTCTCACAGAGGAGGCTTGCGTCCCAGCAGTGGGAAAGTTGTAGGCTGATTATGCTTAGGGTCAGAGCAGACAGAACAGCAAAATGCTCTTTTCTGTCAAGCTTTGAGTGAAAATATGCGCAAATACTCAATCATCTCTTGCACGCTATTTGGCGCTTTATTTTAAGCTGTGATTTAGTTCATTATCAATGAAAAATTGCTCGAGCATTTTGCTGCTCTTCCTGCCTGAACCAGTCGAAACTTGATAGGTTAAATTTAAGGGCATCGTCAGGGCTGTTTTTCTAGTGTAAGTGTGTTTCGGGCAACATTTTCATCCAGTAAATAATAAATGATTTTATTTTTGTAAGTAGGTTTGTACAAACACTTTTACACGTCAATCATATTTTAAAACTAGATGAGGTCGGCGTTTCCTATCTGACTAGTCTGAGAAGAAAGGCCGAAACAAACTCAGAGGTCACAGTTTCTTTTAAAGTCCAGACATAATCTTGGTCAGATCATATGAAGACCATGTAGATCGATTGGTTTTTTGAGGAAAGAACCACACAGATTGAGAGGACCTGTCCAGCCAATGCACGCATTTGTCAGAAATCGTGCAGCTCAACTCAAAACTTAAGGAGCTCGACGATTCGACGAACAATACCAAAGAAAGGACATTTGGGTAGGCCACATTAATTACTCAAACTGCCAGACCATGACAAAAACTAACAGAACAGAGAGAAAAATTAAAAATAATTATAAATAAAATGAACCACATAGTCTTCACATGGCACACAACTCCAGTGGACATGTGAAACAGTGTGCAGCAACAAAATAATGTTACGGTACGGTTTTTTTTTACCTGTGGTCAAATATCAATTAATCTCAATTTTAAAGTATTCATACCTACATTACCTGTACCTTGTTCGAAATGATGCTCAATATTTTTTATTAACACACCGCGCAGTCACCTTCACAACATTATGTTCTAAATTAACAATTTTACTATGTCTTCGCGGTTCAGATTGAGCCCCAGCCTATAATAGCCGTATAGTAAAGGAGATGTTGACTCAGCAGTTTGGCGTAAATATTATTGCAACGTATGGTCCTGTGCCGTGGCCAGCGAAGTCACATGATCTTACCTCCTTAGATTATTTTCTCTGGGGGTACGTGAAAAACGAAATCTACAATAACACGTAGAATGCAATTGATGACTTGAAACGATCTTTGGAAAATATTCTAAATGGAATCAATAATGAATGCAGTACAATCCTTGAGACGTCGAATCCAGCTATGTATTGAAAACAATGTCATCATTTTGAACAATAAAATTAATCAGTTAAGATTTAATAGGTACATAGGTAACATAAGAAAAATAAAAAAGCATTTTGTCAAAAATTACCTCTTTTCTTTAGTTTGCCGTATGTACTTACCAGAATTCGATCCAATTATTAGCGACTCTATCGAATGGTGTAAAATACTGTTTTTTTTTTTAAATCCAATGATGCAGTTTTAATTTTCATTAAAATCGAGCCCGAGACTCCTTGTAGTACTTTGCGCTAATCCTCATACTTTCGGATTTGGCCATCCACGCTCACTTGAAAAATTCACCTGTACCTATACAACGTCCCGACATCAATCGTCGAGCAGTACCTACCTATTCCACCAGACAAAACTCGTCTGGTGGGATGATCCTCCTTTTTCTATAGAGGTTGAGTGAACTTTACACCCTGGTCCTCATGGCTTATGGCTTTTTTATGCGTTTCCACCTTAGGGTGTTTTTTTTTAATAAGACGATTATCACACCTCATCGCGTTCAGTCGTGTACGTTACCCCAGCAAGAAAGTGTCTCCTAGGGTTATAGGAGTAAAACGTATAATTTGTGCCCTAACTGCTGTAAATGTGCCCCCACATAAAAAATGTGTGCCCCCTGTCGTTTTGGAAAAAAACGGAAAAAACGATTCCTGCTGGGGTAACGTTTTTCTAGCAGGAAAATTCTAAACGAATGATCGGAGAGAGAAAAATTGTGCATGGCCAGAGAGCTTATATGTGTGCTAAAATGTGCCCCCAAAAATAAAATCTGTGCCCCTTCAGGTTTTCGAGATATTGCATTTCCTGCTGGAGTAACGTTTTGATGAATCGTATATCTCTACAACCATTGCATGTGCCCCTGTGGAATAAACATACACGAGTAGCTCTTAATGTGTGCCCCTATGTGCCCCCAATTAGATTTAAGAAAATATTTATAGTTTTCAAGTTATCGCGGTTTCATGAAAAACCGAAAAAACATCGCAGCGCCTAAATTAGACAAGGCACAAGTTCGCTGAAAACTGTATTCGGTCCTTCTTGACGCTAATAATAACCATACAAAGTTTCAAAACTGTTCATGCATGCGTTTTTGAATAATCTTGCTAAAAGTCAAAACGATGGTGTCATAACTTTGACGGCAAAATACAAGGAACCGGCTCAATCCCAGATGTGTAGGTGTAAACCAAAATCATGTGCCTTTATTCAAAAATATATGGTGAAAATATTCAGCTTAGAATGTTTCGTATTAAGTAAATATTAACAAAAAACCAAAATATGTAAGCAACGGCTGGTTATCCGACCAAATTTGAATGACTACTAAAAAGCGACGGATTCATACATATCGATGGCCTTCTTTACTTTACTCACTAACCGGTTCACACGTGTTGTGCCTGAGTAGGTACACTGACTTAGAAAAGTAATAAGTAATAAAATAAAGTTGTTATTGGATGATCTGTGATTTTTTGTGATGCGAATTTACTAATTATATGTTAGACTTAGATGAAAAACTGATCTGTGATTTAAATAATAATTACTACACAACGTGCAAATAATTTCTAATATTTATAGGTAGGAACTTTGATCTGTGATTTGATGCAATAATTACTTTAAGAATTAAAATTAAGGGAATAAAAATAATAATTTCCACATCAACAAGCTGTTTCATTTATTATAGTCACAGGGTGCATTTAATATATTTTTTCATTAGCCCCCAAAACTTTTGAACGCGACTGTACGGACAACAGCTTAAGTATAATACGTCCAATAAAGAAGGTCATCGATATGTATGAATCCGTCGCTTTTTAGTAGTCATTCAAATTTGGTCGGATAACCAGCCGTTGCTTACATATTTTGGTTTTTTGTTAATATTTACTTAATACGAAACATTCTAAGCTGAATATTTTCACCATATATTTTTGAATAAAGGCACATGATTTTGGTTTACACCTACACATCTGGGATTGAGCCGGTTCCTTGTATTTTGCCGTCAAAGTTATGACACCATCGTTTTGACTTTTAGCAAGATTATTCAAAAACGCATGCATGAACAGTTTTGAAACTTTGTATGGTTATTATTAGCGTCAAGAAGGACCGAATACAGTTTTCAGCGAACTTGTGCCTTGTCTAATTTAGGCGCTGCGATGTTTTTTCGGTTTTTCATGAAACCGCGATAACTTGAAAACTATAAATATTTTCTTAAATCTAATTGGGGGCACATAGGGGCACACATTAAGAGCTACTCGTGTATGTTTATTCCACAGGGGCACATGCAATGGTTGTAGAGATATACGATTCATCAAAACGTTACTCCAGCAGGAAATGCAATATCTCGAAAACCTGAAGGGGCACAGATTTTATTTTTGGGGGCACATTTTAGCACACATATAAGCTCTCTGGCCATGCACAATTTTTCTCTCTCCGATCATTCGTTTAGAATTTTCCTGCTAGAAAAACGTTACCCCAGCAGGAATCGTTTTTTCCGTTTTTTTCCAAAACGACAGGGGGCACACATTTTTTATGTGGGGGCACATTTACAGCAGTTAGGGCACAAATTATACGTTTTACTCCTATAACCCTAGGAGACACTTTCTTGCTGGGGTAACGTACACCGTTCAGTCGCGTAGCGTGGTGCGACTATAATTATTAGCAATCTGAGCGCTGATAAGGTTTTTGTGTACCCTCGAATGGGTGGCACCCGGGCGAGCCGCTCCCGAAGCCCCTTCCTAGCTACGTCACTAATTGTGATTGTGCTACAAGGCATTGCATTTGCATCTTAGTGAAATGTTCAAATCACCATTTTGAACTAATTGAATGAAATTCTGCTGAATTGGCATTGCTATGGCTATGTAGAGTGTATTACGACACGTATCACGCTATCAGTAGGTAGCTAATTATCGCACTTATTAATCGTCGTTTTATAACAAATCATAAATCATAAGTAGGTATCTTTAGGGGGACAAAAACAACTAGATACACCCCGATTCAAACTTTATGGCGGCTCTGAAGTGCGCTACTCGCTGCGCAGTACCTCACCCCTCACCCCCGCCGACACGTGAATTTGTTACTGCGCAGCGACTCGGCTCATGTTCCGAGCTGCCGTAAAGTTTGAATTTGTGATATCTTTGATTAAGGGTTATTTCGAAGCTACTGCCAAGCAAATTAATTTACGGTAAGTAGGTAGATATTGGTAAAGATAGACGAAAGATAAATAATACCAATTTCATGGAAGAACTTTAATTATAAAAAAAATTAAACTTAGCGACTTTGGTCATACGAAAATGCAACTTACACATAAAACAAAATATATGACAAAAACAATATTAGAAGAAAATAAAAAAGGAGTGGGTACAAAAAACTAGTAGAACACTTTATAATTATTAATTTAGGCCTGATTTTACAATCATCTGATAATCTTATTCGAGGAATAATTTTGAAATCTTGACAGTTTCAATACAAAAACTGTCAAACGTCAAATTCCAAACCTCGAATAAAAGTTATAGCTGGCGATGGAAAAATCAGCCCTGCGACTAACGAACACTTCAAATCTATAGGTATCTAATCAGTATCTGAGAAAGTATTTATAAACTACTAAAGGTTCAAACACACTGTCAGTGTCTATAAGCCGCCTGTTTGAGCCCTTAAAAATTTATTTCAGCTTCTTTTCCTGTTCAACTTTTTTCAAGTTGACTTTACGTTCCTCTTTAGAAAGAAACATTTGAATTTTATCATCACTTTCAAAGTTTACCTTATTCTCACCCTTAACCCTAGCTAACCGGCCCACAAACTTTTCACTCGCGTTGACAAAGTCTTTGACACTCACACCCTTGATAACGGTCTCATAACTCGCAAACACTTCCTCAATATTGTTATTAACATCCATTGGGAAGATGGTTACTAAATCGTCCTTGAACTTTTTCTTTTTCAAAATGTACTCTCTATATTCGTTCAACGTAGGGAATTTATCGTTATCCTTAACACAATGTAGATACAAATTATACAAAGACAAAATTTTACTGAATTCTAGCTGATTAATTGGTTCATACGTCAACACAATCTCGCCTTCAATATTACTGACTACAACTTGATTAGCAATCTTGTACAATTTGCTATAGAAAGATTCGTGTTGGTCAATCATAAAAAAGGGACGGTATGTTTTTTCGCAAATATGAACATCTGGACCACCAGACTGATGTAAGAAGTGAACGTAATCTTCCAATTTGACTTCCTCTGTGATGACGTCGTCTCTCAGCATTTCTTTATGGTTCATTTTCAAGTAATTAAGGTTTTTCACATTCGCCTGATTTTCAATTTCACTGACTAGAAAACCGTTAACGGTTTTGAAAATCTTCTCTACCATATAAAAAACTTTTTTCCTTCGCGTTGGAATTTTCTTCAGAATAACGACATGCCTCATTAAATCCTTTCGCTTATTGATGGTCTCCAAGTCTAATTTGTAGTTTAAATAGATCAGGATTTCGGCCATAGCATGTGCGACGCCGCAGTACATCCGCATACGTTCGTGTGCAAAACGCTCCGGGTCGTCTTTGAAGATGATCGTGGACATTTCGACGCAGTACCACAGAGCAGTCGGTAATGAAGAGTTTACTTGAGGATCTAGTGGCAAAGATGACAGTCCAATCTTACACTTCGTTGTACTGATGCGCCTCAACGCGTACTTTTTGAACTGTGCGACTACGTTTTCGTCCATCCACTTTTTCTTTTCACAAATTTTCCATAACACGAAGTAGAACAAACCGATGTTGTATTTCACTTTTTTGAAGTTGAAGTACGTGGCAGAGAGAATGTAGTCGTTGTATCTGTCGAAGTCGTCGGTATCCACCAGCACCAGACCTCCGTGGAATGGTCGCCGTGAGCGAGGCTCTAACTTTGGTTGCTCTAATAACTGTTTATAGACAGTTAAGGTATAGAAATACCCCATTGAGTCATTGAGATCAGGATCCTCCAACAAAAACAACGGACATTCCATCGTGGTGTTGAATTTTGAGAAACTTGCTGTCGATTCCGAGTTTTTAAAAATAAGTTTTTCCAGCAGATTCAATTCTGTGCATAAGATCACAGGAATTCCTGTCTCGTTAGCCAAAATGATGTCAGGAAATTTGATTTCTTGGTCAGCTGTAAAATTGATATTCTCGATCGGTTCTTCGGGAACTTCATTGTTGAATGTGTTTTCGAACTTTAAAGCGTCGAACCCATATGATTTTTTTTCACTGACGATGTAGTTAATTAATGTAGTAATGGATCTCTCAACGTCTACTTTCAAATCGTATGATGGATTGCTGAAACTCTTGTACCAGTTTGTATTCTTGAATTCACGTAAAAATGTATCTCTATCCATCGTGTCTGGAAAGTATTCTGTCGCCACACTGTTCAATCTATTCTTCAACTTTTTCAGCTTAGCAATTTCGGCGAGAGATTTTTCATTATTTTTCCTTGAAGTTAGGAATTTGAATTTAATGTAAGATTTCAGACTTTCTTTTTCGGTAGCAAAGTTGTCGGCGGTAATGTTATCGTAGTCGAACTCCTTGGAAATATCAGTTTCATCGAACAGTTCATTATTCCGGTAAATAGTGGGTAAACAACAGACTTGACCCGGAGTGAACTACAGAACACTTCTCTCTGGCGAGAGGAGTGAACCGCCGTACACTCGCCACTTGACGACTGATAAATATTTCGCGAACTCCGGCTTTTAAGCGCACCGTACAAGGGAGTACCTAACGGGATAACTTAAGGCGGACGCTTACTGGCAGTTTGTTGGCTTGACGGGATGCGAAATTGATATTTCATTAAATAGTCGTATCTAGTAGTTAGGGTTATATGAACCTAGAGGGCTGTATTGAGCAATTTTCCGGCAACTTAGCAAAATACTTCCAACTAGACATGTACCTACTGTTGCCATTGCCACACCCCTACCCACCCTAATTTCGTAACACACTATCATCCACAATCTGAATCATTTTGAAAGAATATTGCTAAACCATTGCTTCGTACGTATGTTCGAAAAATGTGTCTGCTTAACAACGCAAATAACGCAATGAATGTTGTTGAACTGTCAAAATGAAAGCGATTCCTACTGATAGTGAATTACTTGAATACTACGCAATTACCCCGCAGATCTAGCTATTTAGCCACTCCGCTCAAAATGAATATTCGCCGCATTTTACACTAAAATAAGTCCACCATATAAGTCATGGGCTTGTTGTTCCAAAGATGGGATGTTATATTTATGATATTGTTGGAATATTCGCATAATATTTTAGTCTACTGGGGGCCTCTGAAAAAATATACAAAAGGTCATGAGAGTCTGTATGTTTTATACAATATATTAGTATAGTCCCTATCGGAAGATGCTATATTTTTTGCAAATGAAGAATGCGAGGACCTATCGCCGGAAACTCTGGCAAGAGTGAAAATGCCATATCATGATCACCATCATCGACAACCCGTCTTCACCAACTGCTGGGCCTCTCTTGTGGCAATCCCCACGCTCCTGCAAATGCCTTAATTATATTGGGCCCGAATAGTTATCAAGTCTGGCGGCGGCCAATATAATTTTCCAGACTTAATGAAAAAAAAAATAAATAAATAAGACATAATCCAATAGCTGAAACGAAGTTTTTGATAAATAAAAAAAATTACCGCCAAAGAACATCGGGTCACAACTTTTGCGCCACCTTACGTACAGACGTCAGCTCGTCAAGCTACCCGAAACTGTCAAATTTTCCCAATCAACCTTGAACACAATGAATTTGGTTTTCTGAAATAAAATGCTTTAGCGATAAAGTTGAAAATCTATTAAAGAAATTTGACAGATTGTAGCAGCATGCTGCATGATGTGCTGGCGTCTGTACGTTTGTTAAAGAATTTCTCGGAATCTACTGAACGGATTAAAATATTTTTTAATCGACATAATAATAATACCTGTTTCGACTCAGTCTCTTATTTTCCCTTGTGTCATTTTCCCCTGTCTAGGGTTAATCTTGCTAACGTCGAACAATAAACATTTTTCATCAAAATCGTTTTAGAAGTTAAAAAGATTAGGAACAAACTGTTAAAATTATGAAGTTTGAACATAAATCAAAAGAGTTGATTCCGTCTTTCATAGTTAGGCATTACTTCTTCTTTCTTTCGGCTTGGCTTGCTTAAGTGCTGACTTAATATCAATTAATAAGTTTCTTAAGAAACAGCTATGTTTTAATTTAATTTCTATATAACTATTGTATGCCCTAAGGGCGGGACATAGCTGATCACAATTAAATTAATAATGACCTGTATTATGCATTTAACAAAATTATACGAGTAAGACAAGATAGCACTTTACAATATGTTGGTCCGGTCTGGATTTACAGCCGCAGAAGTAGCCAGAAAAATCATAAATAAACACTTTTTTGCCGGGCTGCTAAGCATAGTAGTAATTTTATGAAACTACCTCGAATTTTTCCGCCCATCATTTTTTCCGGTCTGGGCATTTGCCCAGCTTGCCCCTCTTAGATCGGGCCTTATGCCGATCGGATTGCATAGCTTCAGTCACTCGCGGCATGCGCGTAGTCCTCGAGGCAATAACAACTTCACTCAAGTATTAATTTTTAAAAGGTGAGGCAGAAGCAGAACTGACAGTAAAACTGATCATGTTTGGCTGTTTATGGGAAAAACGTCGATAAGTTAGCGACGGTCTGCGCTCAACGGTTTCTGATGCAACACAACAGAGGCCGTTGCAATCAATCAGTATTATGTATTTGTTATCGATGCAATTTCGTCATTCAAACTTACAAAGGTATATGTATAGGTAGTAATGTAAGTAGAAAGATCAAAAAGCTTTTTTCCAAAAAAAAAAAGCAAAGACTTCCGAAATTAAAGTTATTTTTCAGTTTACCTATAAGTACCTAGTGTTATTTTTTGGAAGTTTGTTTTTTTTTGTAAAAAAGTTTTTATTTTTCACTTTTTAGTTGTACCTACACCACACAAATTCATGTATATAGGTACTTACTTGAAAGATTAGAGGTACCTACCCCAATAACAACTTTGACAATAATGAGGGTGTACCTACCGTGGTATACCTACTGAACACATCTGCGTACCCCTTTAGAGGGTACAGGCGTAATGTTATGTTGTTTGATTGCGTAAACAATGCATACTTATTGCGATGCCTAGCAGCAATCGCGATTGATTTGCTGGTATTTATTGAAGAGTTCCGTTGTCTGTCTCCGAAACTCATCATCAGATTTTTACGAAATTGAAATGGGACCATTTCAGAGTAAAATAATAAATGGTCCCATTTAATAATTTTGCAAATCCGTCTATAGGTAGGTACATATATAATGACGGAGTTATAACCGAAAATACATTAAAAAAAAAAACATTCGAATTGAGAGCCTCCTTCTTTTTTTGAAATTCGTTAAAAAAATACACGAGTCCATAAATTTTAAAGTAACATAAACTTAGGTTTCATAATTTTATAAAATTGTCGAGATCAAAATAATATGGTGTAAGTTGTAATGTAGGGTTCTCTTGCATCATATTTTACAATATTGTTTTTGTGTTTCCCTCTTTCACAATTGTGTCATCATGTTTGCAATTCGTTGCAACCTACAGTATATTTATACCTAGATAAAAAAAATAGCGAGAGATCTTGGCCAAAACATAACATGCTTTAGATTTCTATATTTTATGTAAGTTTTAAATTAATAATACAGATCGCGCCACGTAAGTTGAACCAAAATGGCGGTCGTCCGCGCAGTTAAACAATTATGGATTGAGACCGATTGAGACCCGTGTCTACTAATAGTGCTAGGCACTCTGAAATCAACTTAATGACCATTAAAATAAAGTAGATATTTGTTTAACTTGAAATAACGTCAATTTGAAACATAAATAGGTAAAATTTTAATATAGGTAGCTAAAGATGACAACATTAGGTAGGTACCTATATCAGCTATACCCACTTAGGTTGACTTAGAAATAATTACTTACATAAGATAATTGTGTTGCGATTATCAGCACTCTAATTGCGTAACACACTATTGATCTCAATTTGAATAATTTTGAAGCATATTTGCTAATCCATTGCTCCAATATGTTCGAAATATTTGTCTACTCAACAACGTGAATAACGCAATGAATGTTGTTGAACTGTCAAAATGAGAACCATTCCTACTGATAGTGTGTTCCGCAGTTACCCTGCAGGTATACCTACGAAGTACTACTAGCTTCTACCCGGGACTTCGTTCGCGGGTCCTCATCGCATCGCGTCGCCTGCCCCCACCTACTTTGTTTTCGCTCAGCCTTGTTTCTGACTTTTGTTTGTTTTTGTTCAGCTACTAAGGGTCCTATCGTATCGTAAGTTTAAGTAGCCTGCCTCACGGATTGGGCTGCCAAATATAAAAAAAAAAATTCATATCCGACTGATAGTTCCAGAGATAACCACGTTCAAAGTATTACAGTTGTCAAAAAATAAAAGGCCCGTTTTGACATTGACACTTCTAGTAGTTAATAAAGATCAAATTCGCAAAACACGTATTCGTTTGTATGAAACTGACAGGTGTCACGAACGCATTCTCAAATGTCAAAACAGGCCTTTTATTTTTTGATAAGGAACTTTAGTATACTTACTAGGTTCTGCGTGCGACTTCATCCGCGGGTAATTTCTTGATCCCTGATCCCTGACCCACCCCAACGCCTGCCCCCGCTTTTACTTGTTGTCGCTTAACTTTCTGAAGTTTTTGTTTTTGCTCGACTCCTAAGAGTCATAGCGTGATAATAAGTACCCTATACCTAACCTCCCTCGAGAATTGGGCTATCAAATCCAAAAAAAAAACAAATTCGTTATGTCGTTCCAGATATATCTGTAGGTATTAGATTTATTTATTTAGATGACCAAATTAGGTTGACCCACTGACGTTGACTCAGAACAAATTACCTATTTAGGATATTGGCGCCGATTCCCTTGTTCACAAACTAAACTAAATTTAAGTTCAGTGCATCTTTTTCTTTCTATTTCATTAAGAAAAGGACAGAAGATAAATATTAGTTTAAGCGCTTATTACACTATCCAATTTAAGCAATGCTATATACCTAACTAGGAACACTCTAACTAGGAAATCGAAGCTAGTGATAACACTACACTAAATTGGATTCTAAATCGGTCAGACGACGCATGCAGACGCATTCGTGAAGAACGATTGTACACAATTTAGGAAGTAGTGCGATTGGACCTCCAATTTACACTAAATTGGATCCAATGTTCTAACTGCGATTACATCTACCGATTTTCTAGTTAGCATTCCTTAAAATTGGATAGTGTAATAATAATAAGCGCTTTATTTCTGTCAAATTAAGTAACTCCATAGACGATAGTTTAGACGCTCAGTTTAGACGTGATTAAATACATGGCTACTAAAAATACGTCAATTTACGTCAGGCGCTGACTAAACTTAATATTTATCTTCTGTCCTTTTTTTAATGAAATAGGAAGAAAAAGACGCATTTAACTTAAATTTAGTTTAGTTTGTGAACAAGGGAATCGGTGCCATTGTGTTGCGATTATCAGTTATCTCTATTTAATGAGAGCATTCAAGTGATGATTAGTGACAGATAGCATTGCGCAAACACTTCGCAAATGTAAAATCCGATGATTTATTCATCGTATTTTACAGGCGGGTAATTTCTTGATCCCTGACCTACCACAACGCCTGCCCCCGCTTTTACTTGTTGTCGCTTAACTTTCTGACGTTTTTTGTTTTTGCTCGACTCCTAAGAGTCATAGCGTGATATTATGTAGGGTAGACCGGGGACAATAGTACCATTTTCTAAACATCGGTTGATTACACAAATTCAACTGTCGCTTTTTGTTTTAAATATTATTATTTTACAGCCTTAGTTTATTATCTACCGAAGAAAATATCTAAAGTTGGCCTAGATTGAACAAAACTTGGTCAAAATTGACGTTGAATGAAATGATGGCTAGTGCTACAAATGACCCCTTTTAAGGGTTAATTGTACCAAAACTGCATAGGGTAATAAAACTCGAATAAAGGTATTAATCACATTTTTTCAGTCATTTATTTGAAGTCTTATGGGTTTATAATCATTCTTAAAAATTAGGAACAAAAATATTGTGAGGTCAGTGTTTTAAATCAACACAAATGTAAATTAATAACATTAACTTAACAATTCTTCACTTCGAACAAAAATAAAATAAGTTTTTATTAACATATAATCAACTTTGGTTTACACTTTGCTTAGCAGCTATTATCTAGCTAGCTTTATAACAATTATAAAATAGAAGTAATCAACAAAAACATGTTAGTATGGAGGTACAATTGACCCCTGGTACAATTGACCCTCATAGAATATTAATTACTGATAAAAAAAATATTAGTCAGATTCGCAATTATTGTGACAAACATAAATTGACTCAGGTGTACATTCCTCGTGTGCCCATAATTCTTCTTCTTCTTCACTGCTTTCAGAGTCATTTTTTGCTACAGTCTTCTTTTTCTGGCTGGAATCACATTTTATCCCTTTAGATTTTCCCGGGTGCTGTAGATTCGCTTCTCTTACGTTTATATCATGAGAGACACGTGCTACGCCCTTTTAAAATCTCATCTTATGCTTGTTCATACAACAATGTATCTCTTGACCCACGGTCCGTCTTTTTTATTCTATTTCGTGGCATCTAAAACAAAAATATATCTAATATAATCTAATAAGTAATTGCATATTTTAAGTACCTATTTATCTTTTTACTCTGTTATTATTACCACGGGGTTATTTCTACCACGGGGTGAATTGTACCAGTACTATTGACCCCGACAATGTTGGTACAATTGCACCAAAGTAACTAATTTAGAAAAACATCTAATAGTCACATAATTCTCAACTTATAGTTTCCATTTTTATCATAAATCAAAGGTTTAATAACCGTCTAAACTAGCAACAACAATTACTTGTCGAAAAGACTCTGGTAGTACGAGTTACAGCCAATAATATTTTACGTCAAAACTTACCGCGGCTTGCCGAAAATCAAAAATTCTCCACTAATACGTCCGTTTCACAGCGCGCGCGCCGGCGACTGAGGGGCGCCTCGGGGGCTCGGGGCTCAAGTAGCGCGTATGCTGGCGCAGTCACACATGCAAAATTGAGCTCAGTAGTAGAAATATCGATGATGGTACTATTAACCCGTGCTACTATTGTACCCGGTCTACCCTAGGTACCCTATAACCTCCCTCGAGAATTAGAGAGATATAGAGAACAGATAGCATTGCGCAAACACTTCGCAAATGTAAAATCCGATGAATAAATAGGTAGATATGTCGCAAAAGTCACTGGTTGGTTATCACTTTAGTTAGTTAGGTAGGTAGGTAGGTAGGTACGGAAAATACCAAAAGACGTCTCCGTCACATTTCGATTGACAACAACAATAGAACGCACAAAAATATAGGTAGTTACAGTTCGGAAATTCCCCTAATAATGGTGACTGAAAACTTGCCAGATAAAGGAATAAGTAGCAGTCATCTAATAAAAATATAACTATATAATCAGTACCAGCCCGGAGTCTGCGGGGAAATTACGTAGGTAACACACTAACTTACAGTAGACACAAGAACATAGCACTAGGAAGTGGTGAAGGGCGGGCGTTTTTGGGGGACTGTCTTTTATAATTTTGACGTTCGAAAAGTGCTGATTCTCAGCCTAATTTGAATAAATGACTTTTGATTTTGATTAGCTTTAGCTTTCATTTTGACAGTTCAACAACATGTATTGCGTTATTTACTACATATTGTTGAGCAGACAAATTTTTCGAACATATGAAGCAATAGATTAGCAATATCCTTCACGCAATTAGGGTGCTGGATTTGAGCCCGGTTGATGGCAAAAGGCTCGCCCCTTACTTGGGATTTAAACAAAACTGGCGAAACGTGGATGTACCTACTAAAGTTACACATCTGCTTAACCCTTCGGGGATAGGCGCGATGTTATGTTAACACAAAGCCACTGGGCCCGCGTGGTAGATTACGGCCCACTCCTTCTCATAGAGGAGGCCTGTGTTTAGCAGTGGGAACATTATAGGCTGATTATGCTACGCAAAAGTCGCCTAGTCTTTATATACAACGATGCTGATCAGCTCTTTTGTGCACGGTAGATATGACCGGCACCCTACTTGCGTAACACACTATCAATCTCAATCTGAATTATTTTGAAGGTTATTGCTAATACATCGCTTCATTTGTTGGAAAAATGTGTCTGTTCCGCAACGTAAAACACGCAATGAATATTGTTGAACTGTCAAAATGAAATCCATTGCTACTGACACAGAACAGATAAAAGAGGTTAGAAAGGAAATAGTTCCTGATTCGTTCACTGACCTCTTTTATCTGTTCTGTGGCTACTGATAGTGCGTTACGCAAGTACACCGCGGGTTTTCAAGACCAAATTTTGGTTTTCCTAGTCATCAAAGAGGAATCAAACAATACAAATTTTGATTGTTACACATTATACAACCCAAATTACATACCTGTTTGTGCCCCGTACAGCGCAACTTAAGTTAGTAAAGCACGTATAAATCATGCAGCTTGAATGATTTTGGGGGGGGGGGGGTCATGACCCCACGCCCCCCACCCCTCGGACCGCGCCTGGTCCCGTATCCTGTGTTTTACTTATACTTTTTACTGTTAAAAGTGGGTTCCAATAGTAAACCCAACATCATACCCTGACTGAGTATAACTTCCCTACAGTATTTAATAATTTACAGGATTAAAAAAAAATAATGATGAGCAATTATTAACATCACGCAACAGGCAAACAAAATAGGCCGTTCTAATAATACCTAGAATAAAACAAATAAATCCATCTGAATAAGCTTTCCTGTTTACTACAAAACTATATTGCTATCAGCTAATTAAAAAAAACCCACCGTTGTGGGTTTTTTTTAATTATTACAGCGTTCTGCAAATCTAAATAAATCAATACTAGGTACCTAATGTAGGTAGCTAATTAAGCTGAAGAGTTTGTTTGAACTCACTAATCTCTGGAACTACCAGTCGAATTTGAGTAGCTTTTTGCATTTGATAGACCAAAAATCTTGAGTGAGGTTAATATCTGTTTGAGATAAACAAATAAAATAAAAACTTTACTTTTTACTTTGTTAATCGTATGCCCTGTCACATGGACTCAAATATAATGCTAGTAAGAGTGTTCTCATGATTTGCAAAGCAGGGAACAAGGCTCCCTCAAACGTGCCGCCAATTAAGATCTGTGGGTCGGCACTAGTGAGGGTGTCCAAAGTAAAATATTTGGGTCACATGCTGACAGATCGGCTACAGGACGATGAAGACCTAGAGAGGGAAAGGAGGGCGTTGGCAGTCCGCTGCAATATGTTGGCCCGCAGATTCGCACGATGTACCACAGATGTAAAACTGTCACTTTTTAGAGCCTTCTGTCAGTCTTTTTACACGTGCAGTCTGTGGATCAACTTTACGCGGCGGGCTTACAATTACAACGCCCTGCGTGTTCAGTACAATGACGCGCTGAGGAAACCCCGGCACTGCAGTGCTTCCGCAATGTTTCCGGATGCTTCCATCGATGATTTCTTTTGCATCATTAGGAAAAGAACTGCATCGATGATGAGCAGGGTCCGTGGTAGCACCAACACTGTCCTCAGAACGTTAGCGTGCAAGATTGACAGCTCTTAGGCTCAAATCACAGCGAGATGGCAGCGGCCGGCGAGCAGTTTCAGTGTCATATAATTTTAAACTTTATCTACATAATTAAAAGACCAGTATCGCTTGAAAAGGTCGCGCGGCCACACGCGTCCGCTCGCGGTGACACTAACATCATTATGGTGCATTCTGGCGTCGCTGCCGTTCCGGTGTGAATCGGCCCTTACAGGAGGAGGCCCGTGTTCCCCAGTGGAAACATTACAGGCTGATTATGCTATGCCCCTTGGGACTCCCAAATAAGTACCAGTTTCGACCTGTTCATACGGCGTTCAGAAAGGTGTGGACAGACTATCAAACTGAAAAACTTTCTACATGGGACCAACATTGTTATCGCGAAAATTTTTTTTCAATTTTATCCCATGCAAAACTTGAATAACTTACCTATATTCAAATTTTATTTATGTTTCAGATTGACGTTATTTCAAGTTAAACAAATATCACCTTTATTTTAATGGTAGTTAAGTTGATTTCAGAGTGACCAGCACTATTGAAAAAGAGTTATAAAAATGTTTGAAGTTGTAGCGTAAACTGAACTTTATTGTGTAGGAATTAAAGTTATTTTTCCATAAACTCATATTTGTTTACATTTTTGGCGAATATGTCACGATAATATATTAAATAAATAAATAAAATAATAAAAACTTTTTAATTCAGACTTTATGAAATTCATAGAATTTTAGTATAATAAAACGTATGAAAAACTAGTGTTAGTAGGACAAAATAGAAAAACAAAATATAATTACAATTACTTATTTCCTAATGTGGGTATTAACCCAGTGCTGGACGTAACGCGTGTCCAGCCTATCCGCAATAACGGCCAGGATGCTGTTGGTGCTGGCGCGCAACCTGCCGAGCGCCGCGGCGCATCGCTTGCGGAGCACGGCATGGAAGCCGTCAACGTGTGCGTCCGCAAACATGCCCGACGCACTGCGCCAGCGCTGCAGCCCCAACAACGCCCTGAACGCATTGTTATATTGGACGCGCAAGGCGCTGAATGATCTTTGCGTATAATGAGCCCACAAGCAGCACGTGTATATTGATGAACAATGATATATTAGTAGGTATTTTTTTCCTTCCTTTCTGATACTGGCTGTATAAATAAACACTTTAGAGGGCTTTACAAAACAGCTCCGTTATGTATAATGACCGGCACGAGTCGTGTCGTGAGCACAGATGGGCAGTAGTGGGGCGAAGCTCGCGCATTGTACACTTTCGGCCAAATTTATTTAGTACCGCTTTGCTCAAATTATTGATAGGTACTTACGCAAACTATAATTAAAATATTAGTGGTACTTGAAATTTTACTTTGATACAGTAATGTTGTAGGCCTTTGTGACTTACGGCCAGTTTCTTCATCAACACAATCAGTGTCAAAGTATTAACTTTTACTTGACCTTTACTGATACTACAGCAAATGTTTTCTTCATTCAAGTAACTGATAAAATAGTGAAGAAACAAATTTAACCGTTACTTTGACTTAAAAAATACGAATTAACAAAAATAAACTATTTCAAAATCAAAAACGTAAGTCACTAAAACTGCACGAAAGTGTACAGTAGCCGAATGACACGTGAGAGTCCAATAGATGACGAGCATCGACAGACGAACCAATCGCGTGCAGCCTCGGTGCCCAACGCCTTCTTCATTCCGCCAAAGAGACCGAAAAATGAACTACTGCGCAGGTGTCAGTTTGGACTCATGCCGGTTACTATAAAACAAGTGGTTTTTTCCTTTGTGTCTCATTAAAACAATCAAAACCTCGAGGATCATTCATTTACTAAATAAAACACAAATAACTGTAGTTTTATCATATTTATTAGAATTGTATCTGACACTATGTACATGCTCCGCATGGTCATGTAAACAATTTTATATACGTTTGCAGATGTTAACTGGAATGAAGAAAATTAATTTTCTACAATTAGATACGAAAAATTCCCACGAAACTCGAATTCCGCCGGGCGTTGAGTTATAAATACTAGTTTAAAAAATACTCCAGCTTATACCTATACGCATGGATTGCACTGTGTATTCATTACTAACATTTATATGAATATTGTTATAAAAAAACTGCATTACTACCTTCCCGAATCATCCCTGCTGATATTTAATACCCGGAACTGTAATTTTGCTACAACAAATGCATTTTTTTATGTGCCCTTATAACTAAATTACCCAGCGATACCGACGATGGCTTCCGAGGCGAAGTATTTCACGTCAACATCAGGATCTACGTTTAATTTCTCAAGTACAGGCTTGACTTGCGGTTGAATGACCGCGGGGTCTAAGAAAGGCGCCATTTTCTGCAAAGTCTTGGCAACATTGAATCTTACGTTGGCAACGTTGTCGTCTGCCATCGACAAGACAGTGGGCAGGAGTACTCTGGTGGTGATATCCTTGCCGCACACTTCAGAAAGCACATTGATGCAGAACAGGTAGGTCATTCTGTGGAGATAGTTCTGTTCGCGTGACATAGCGAGTACTTTGGGGATGACGTTGGTTTCGGCCCACTGCGATCCGTATTGTTCGACTAATTTCTTGAGGTTGAGTGTGGCTGCCTCGCGGATAGCATACACATGGTCGATGAGCCAGGACATGCAGAGGCCGGTCAGTTTCTCATCGAAGAACTCCTGTCCAAGTTGTCCGGCGAGGAGGGGCATGTGTTCGATGATGGCGAGACGGACGCGCCATTTTGTGTCTTCAGCTAATTCTACGATGGCGGGAAGTAGGGATTGCACGAGCTGCTGGATTCCGATCACTTCATTGACGCACTCGAGGTTGGAGATGATGTTCAGCCTGACTTCAGGACACTCGTCCTTGAGCTGGGTCAGGAATAGAGGCAGGAGGTGTTCGATGGTGTTCTGGCGGCCGACGATGGGGCTGAGAATAGAATAGATACATTTTTTAATGTACACCATATAAAAAACAGATATCAACTCACACATAATATCACGCCAGTATTTGTGAATGTCAGAATCGTCTGGCGTCGTATTTAGCTTTGAAATTGTGTCTAAAAATTACTTAGCAATTGCTTATATTTGTTTACCAATAGGAGAGAATTGCTTATTTCATAATGTTATAGAATTATAAAAAATTAAAAAACCCCCGACACAAAATAATAGTAAAAATAGTAAACAATAAAAAAAAACTATTGAAAAAATTGCCACAAATAGAACAAAAAAGGCATAAACGTGAAACCCTTTAAAAAGAAAAAAATAACCTTGAAATTATGACCCTACGTAAGTACGTAAGAATTTTTTTGATTAAATGTTGTCCCGTCGGGGGAACACACTAATTATTAGCCTAATGTTCTGTTAAAGTTTAAAATAGCAGCGGTTTCTCAGTTCATATAATTCTATTGAATGATGCGATGCGCTAGGTAGTTGCGAAAATCAAAGTTTCCATAAAGACAACGTTTGTAGTACCTGAGGCCCATGATGACGGAGGCGAGCGCTGACTTGACGTGCTGGTTGGCGTCGCACACCAGGTCCTTGATCTGTGGCAGGATCATTGTCATGATGATGTGCTCCTGGTGAGCCTTGTCTAAGTTCATGCAGAAGTCCTTTACCTGGAGGAAAGAGGAAAATTATTCAAATAAAATTATCGTGGCGGCGCGCCCAGGTCACTTCATATTAGAAAACATTTGAATTCAAGTCACAATCTCCTTTCCGCAATAACAATCAATGTCAAATGTGACTGAGATTAGAATGTGAATGTTATTAATAAAACTACGGGAATTGCCCTTTTTTTTAGATGTGAAATCGTCAAATGAACCCTTCCGCTCCACCCAGAGCGGAAGGGTGGAGCGTCAGGGGAGCGGAAGGGGAGTGTCAGACTCTTACTGACTAAAACCCACCAGTGTTCCTTCCTTAGCCCTTTCTGTTCCAGGGCAGCGGTAACCCTTTTGGACGATCCCGCTACCCTGGCAGGGAATTGCCCCTTGGTTAGCATTCTGGTTCATTTGAGGAGAATTATAACTTGAGGTGGATGTTTCTGATGCATGTACTTACCTTGCCAGCGGCTGCGGCACGGACCTCAGCCTCCGTGTCCTTGAGCAGAGCTTGGAAGATCTGAGCGAGATCTGAACGAGCCAGCTCGGGTCCAACTGCCTGCTGTAACTCGACGAACCTGTAACGGAAATTAAGATGGCTAATGCTGTGCAATTTAGAAGTACCGTGTTGGGCGACAGCGCATCGTATTACAATATAAAAAGCGGCCAAGTGCGAATCAGACTCGCACGCGAAGCGAAAAAAAAAAAACTTAAAAAAAAAAACACGTTTCTTGTATGAAGTCCCATTTAATTTGATTAATTGTTGATAAAGCGGCAATAGAAATACACACACTCAGTGAAAATTTCAACTGTCTACGTATTACGGTTCATGAAATATAGCCCGCTGACCGACAGAGGGATGGACGGACGGGCGAACCACGGAGGCTTAGTAATTGGGTTGGCACCCTTTGAGTATGGAACCCTAAAAAGTACGGTGAGGCACGCCTGTAGTGTGCGATGGTTCATACATGATGTAGCAGAGTTTTCGCAATTGGTATTTAGAGGCATGAGGAACAGGGTGTAAAGTTTACTCAATCTCCATAGAAAAGGGAGGATCCTCCAACCAGACGGGTGTTGTGTCTGGCGGGCAATTGCCCAACGATTGATGTTGGGAAATTGTATCTATGCTAATTGCGCGGTAAACTCTGCTTGCGAGATGCAGGATTTGCGTGACGTCAGTATGACGCGTTGCATGTGGCATTGTAGATACCGCTACAGGTACTCACTTGTCAGCGACCATATAGCGGACCCTCCACGAGGTGTCTCCAGCCCGGGCACGCACTGTGGGCATCACCAGCTGCTCCATGTCTTCGGGAGGCAGGAGGGCCGCTACTGCTGCGCAGGCTTCTGCAGCTAGCAGACGCACTGAGTCTTGCTCGTCCTGGATTAGAAAGACGTTGAATATGAAATAACTTAAGCCAGATTTTGATGGTGCAGTTTACTTGCCTGTTGAAGCAAAAATTAAAGTTGCGCCTTCTAAAGTGTTTACACAATGTTTTTATAATTTTATTTGGTGGAGACACACTAGCAGCTAATTGGCTGATGCGTGTGTTTCGTATAGCTTGGAGATATTTAATCTGTCTTGTCTGAGAATTGAAGCCTGAGTCATCATCATAATCAGCTATTTCTACAAATAAAAAATCAATTTAATCATAATAATTAAAAGAGTTTGTCCATGGAGTTTCCTGCCTGTTCTTCTCCATAGGAACCTACTACGCTTTGGAATAGGCATCTTTCAGACTGACCTGACCTGACTGACAGCCTTTGTCAGTTCAAAGATGCCTGTTAATGGATTAATTGAAATAAATGTTATGAGTTTTTGATTTGTAAATTGTAACATACCTGAGCCAGCGTTACGAACATAGGGATGAGGTCACTCTTCACGTACTCGACCTCAACTACCCTGGCGAACTCGCCCAGCTTGTAGGCGGCCGCGCGTCGCACCATCGGTGTGTCGTCCTGGCACAGCGAGCGGAAGTGTTGGCGGAGCTCGGCCTTCACTGGGGCGGAGACTCGCGGGTAGCATACACTGTAAGTAAGAATGGATGATGGTTTAGATAGAAATGGGTATCGTATTACCCAGTAATTGGGTTGTGGAGGTCAGATAGGCAGTCGCTCCATATAAAATACTGGTATTCAGCTGCATCCGGTTAGACTGGAAGCCGACCCCAATATAGTTGGGAAAAGGCTAGGCAGATGATGATTTATAGACAAAAAACAGAAAACGTAAAAAAAAATTAGCATCTCTAGTCGGGAGAAAAAGCCGTCATTGTGACTTTAATCAAAGAATGCAAGAAATAGTGAAGCAAGCCTGAAAATTGGAGTATCCTGATTCAGGTAGGTTAGATTTTCTGTCATTTTACTAAATTAATGCAAGATCTTGAGAATAGGACCGCGCTTGTAGTATGAAGCATTTGTAAATCAAATTACGTTAATTCAAATTTTCTTTAGATATTCATTTAAAGAGACATGAGAAACAGGGTGTAAAGTTCACTCCATAGAAAAGGGAGGATCCTCCGACCAGACTGGTATTATATAAAGGGCTACTGCCCGACGATTGATGTCGGGTCGTTATACATTATAGTCGTGCGGTAAGCTTCGCTTGCGCGATGCAGGATTTTGTGTGGTGATGCGTAGTTCGCATGAGGCGTTGTAGATGTCGCCACACATCCATTACGGGCCTTTTATCAAAACGAATTTGAGGCTATTTTAAGAATGTTTGCTCACATACGTAGAGGCCGTGTAGCTTGGGGGGCATCATTGATACGGCTGATACGAAGGTGCGAGCCACCGAACACCACTGTGCGAAAGTAACTACATATTAGGCTGGCTGTTACCTTTTCAGCTGAACGCATTTGGATGAGATTGGGTACAGGGAATATGACCTTTGTTAGAACATGAGACCCACGGGTTCACCACGGTTCCTACGGGAACGATCCTGGATAGAAAGTATTTATCCAGGATCGTTCCCGTGGGAGAATTTCCGACCACCATGCGGGCGAAGAGTGGGCAAAAGCTAGTTTAGAATAAAATAAATAGTACATGCGACTGACATTGGAAATAATTTACAAGGATTTTCAACATTTCCTTTGTTGCAGTTGCAATGCAGACCTTGGTTAATTTCACAAATAACAAGGTCATCATTTCTGAATACTTCCAAGTAAGTAAATGGAAATATATATTTAGTATTAGCTATTCCCGTGACTTCGCTCGCGTGCATATCTGCAGATGCAAATGTTTTTAAAAATACAGTTCAAATAGACTCCCGTATCAAGCCCACTGCTAAAAAGCATAACTAGCCTAAAATGTTTCCACTTGTGGGACTCAGGCCTCCCTCTTCGAGAGGGAGTGGGCTGTAATCTACTACGCGGGCGCGGGGCGGGTTATAGATTTCACATGTCTTCGAATTTTTGGTACTAGGACATGCCGGTTTCCTCATGACGTTTTCCTTCACCATTTTGAGAGATGAAATTTTTTACACAAAGTAAAGCACTTGCATGGCTCTAAACAAAGACTTCACCCAAAATGTTAACATGTCACAAAACAGACATCAATATTTACCTGAACAACCCGCAAGCAGATGCACGTGATGTGAACCAGTCACCGCCAGCAAGGCGTTGGACTAGCGGTACAAAGTGCTGCTCCAAAGCTTGAGGAGTGTGGTGAGCAGCTACAGCACGGAGTGAAGCAACGGCCTTGTCACGGACTACGGTCTCTTCTACGGTGGCCAGAGATTCCAGCGGTGGGAGGAGGCAGTGAGCGAATTCACCACCACCAACCAAGTTGATGAAGTTTCCTGAAAGATTTTTTTGTACAGGTTATTCATTAAATGATATTATACGCATACAGTCATACTCATACCCTTCTAATTTTCTCTCTGGTCTTTATCTCCAAATCCTGCAATACCCAATTTTGTTTTTAGATAGGGTAGACAAATCCTGATCAGGTTAAATTATTGCGCAATCACTTACTAAAGAGAATAATAACACATTCATCTGTATTTAGGAGGTTTCAACTTTATATCCTACCACTTTGTCCAAAAATACTTGTGAATAAAATCAACTCAATTTGTATTGTATGTGGCACATTCAAAGTGCATGTTTCACGTTTTCTTACTCATTTGTTTACATTTTCATCAAATTGTTATGGAACAGAGTATAAATACCTTTTTTAACTAAAGGAGGATACAATTAGCAATTTCAAGGTATTATCACCAAAATCTATATCTGACCACCGATTGGACTATTCCTGCTTGCAGCACATATTATTAGTCAGCCTAAAAAGGATCCTCTTTTGTTTTACTGGACGCAGCTGTGGACATCATGTGCATGGGATTTTGTTTTCAAAATGGTCAGATATAGGTTTTGGTGATACTACATCACGATCTATCTCGAGTTATATTCAGTGAAGTTAGCAAAATCATATCAAATGTATTAGAATGTAGGTGTTAGATGTACCACAAGAATAAAAATTATACACATTGCCAGTAAGATGAATTTGAAAATGTTATAATTATAAAAGTAGGTACTACCTATACACAATATTAGGATGGACTTTATTTTCATATAACAGCCCAACTCAAACTTTATGGTAGCTGTGAAGTGTGCTACTCCCTGTGCAGTACCTCACACAAATCACCCCCGCTGAAATGTGAATTTGTTACTGCAGCAACTCGCCTCATGTTCTGAGTCAACATTGTTTGAATAGGGCTATACTAGTTAAGAGTTGAGCAACTATGCAGACATATTCATACACACATAATTTTGAAGTTTGAAGTGCTGACTCTCAGCCGAGTTTGAATAAATGATTTTTATTTTTAACAGGCTGAATAGTGCAGTATTTTATTGGTGGCCTACAATGTAGTATGGTCATGTGTATTCCCACTCTGTTGAATTATCCTTATTATCGGAATTTCCTGCTCTCAACAATCATTTCTTTATAATTTAGTTTTCTTCTCAGTTTTAGTACATTCTTTACATAACGGAGGTAGTTTTTACTGGTTGTGTATGGCATTTTACGTACCTACGTTGATACTTTAATATCAGAGCAATATGATAATAACTCTACTGTGATTTGCTGCGCGAAAAACATATAACTTTCAATCAAGGCATTGTCTACTATTCTTTTGTTAGTATTAGTACGTATTCATAACCAAAAACATAGACGATATGATGGGGAAGCTTTGTCTAATGGAACAGGATGAAAAACAACATCATATAGGTTATCAAAATATACAATGCCGAGTTACAGATAATCTTCTGACGATAATTTTAACATTTGCAATGTACTAACCCAGTTGTTCGGCAAGGGCGAGTAAAACTTCGTCTTCATCGTAAATGGTTTCCGTCAGGAAGGGGATTAGCTCAGACCTGGTTCTCTCCACGCCCAGGGCCAACGCGATGGTCGATAATTTCTTGATAGAATTCAAACGAAGCTGCACATCCTCGTTTTTCAACTCATCTATGAGCACCGCAATAGGATAAAGTGACTCATCTGTCCCAGAGTCGCTCGCTGCCATTTTTGTGTTTGTTGCGCTGCTTTGATTTCAAATTTCACGAACTTTATAAGATTTTCAACAGATTTACGAAATTATTGCGAGTATTATCATATAAAACGAACGCTATTGAACTCAAAAGCAGCAAAATGGCAGCTTGTATTTTCTTTTTAATTTTCAACCTTCCTCTAGGTCGATATTTTTAAGCACAGAAACAACGCTATACAGCCAATAGCCATAGACAAAAATAATAGCGAACGGTGTGTATCTAGTTATCAACTCAAACAATACAAAATAATAGGTTTAATTTCATCATCATTATTAATTATGAACAATGTTCAAATGCGCAATTGTTATTATGAAAGGAATCAGAATCAGAAATTGTACCACAAAAGAGCAACCGTTTTTAGCGCCATCTTGTTTACAAACTAAAGAGTTACTACGAACCAAATGACTTCCACGCTTGTAAAATATGTGATTTATTTAGTTGACTTGTTTTTAAACACAAGATCGAATAACCTTCTAAATGAGAGATAATGATGATAAAAGAAAGCTATTCGTTTTTGTTCTTCATAATCATAGTAATAATATGTTTTCTACAAAGTATAGTGTAAATAAATTTTGCTGGAGCAGTTTCTCTAGGCGCTAGTGCAGAACATCCCTTATTTTTAATTATGTACAGACGCCAGCAGGTCAAGCTACCCGAAACTGTCAAATTTTCCCAATCAACCATGAACCTTAAATTCCATAGGTCTTAATTATATTTATTTGCATTCCTTAATGTTGTAGAGGTGTTACAATAAAATCCTTCTTACGAATGCATTTTATTTTTAAATTAGTCCTACCTCGCTAAAGAAGATTGTATTAAAATTAGAATGACACTTGACAACAATTTTTTCTGCTCACTAAAATGTCATGGGGTGCGCAAATTTTTAATTTTATGTGTGTTTAACAATATTTAGTGATTAGAGTAGTGTATAAATGCTATGGGAGGCGAACATGACAACCTTAATGCATCTGTCGCACACCTCGCACTGTGCTGCGTGGCCGGACGCGGGATCAGTCGGATGAGCGGCGCCAGCTACACACATCCTGGAATGCATGCAAATTTCTTTATACACGGAATAGTTGGATTCTTACATTATCAAAGTAGGTTTAATGGTGCTCAGTAGACAATGTCAGCAACAGAGCTATGTCTGTATGTGTCAAAATTACGAATTCAGATTATCGATAGACTCGTTTTAGCTTATGAATCGATCGACAATCGGAATTCGAATCTCTGAAAACTACGTTTCGATATTATGGTCTTTAAATGCAAATATAGGTAAGTATCATTCTATAATGTCCTCACTGCTGTGACACAGCCGATCTATTCTGTAAAAATCTCACCGTGAAAAGTTAGGTGGAGTGAGCTTGAAGTGAGCTGTCATTCCACCGGATGCTATAGGGTTTGATACTATTGGCAGCGCACTTCACGTAAGTTCTCACGGTGAGATTTTTACAGAATCGCTTGGCGTCTTATTTATGAGCTGGAGTAGGACATAATCCACGACGCGGGCCCAGTGCGGGTTGGTAGATGTCACATGACGTCTGCGAATTTCCTGTTCTAAGACATGCCGGTTTCTTCACAATGTTCTCCTTCAACGTTTTGAGAGCAGTGGTGATGAAATTAAATACAGAAAGTAAAGTGCCTGTTTGGGTTGAACTCACGACCTACAACTTGTAAGTCGAGGCCGCCACTGCTTAAATGCAAATATAGGTATTACCTACCTAATTTTTTACTTAATAGAAACAAAAAGGTTGCTAGAACTAATGAATAAAACTCTTTTTAAGTATACTAACATAAATGCATATATCAATGTGAAGGATTAGTAACTAAATTTGTAGTTTCAATTGAGGTAATTACCTATCCAAAGTGTCTTATGTGTCAGTATAAATGTCCATGGATTCCTAAGTGTCTTAACTTTTCCTTTATCATTTTTCTCCAGGCGGAATTTTGGGCGATGATATCAACGCACTCTACTTGATCAGCTTGAAAGCCGCACGGTACCTGGCCCTGCCATGTTTGAATGCGGACCTACGGCGGGGCGATCAGACCATCTCCCTGCTACACTTGCTGTCGGGAGTGATTCCCTTCGCTATTTCCCTCGCTGGCGAAGACAATGTCCCTCTAGGGAATCTCGCGGTTGCCCTGAACATCATTTCTTTGTGCCACTACTCGCACCTCCACAACCGTGAGTTCGGTTGGTATACGGCGGGTGCTGCTTGTCTAGCGTACCTCGTCACCCCTGCGACGAATCAAAAGTTCATTTTCCCACTGGCCTTGGCACTTATGGAGTATTTCGCGTACAGGGTCTACCACGTCCACTACGACGCACCAATTGGTCCACCTGGGCGTTGAATAATTGTATTGTGTCTGTTTTTTAATACACTTTTTTTTTTAACTTTGATGTTTTATTTTTCTGCCTGCGACTGCATCAGTGTGGAAGTCAACTATTGGGACTCTAGAACATACCCGAGAAACTATACTATAAGGGCCCTGTCGCTGTCTCCTCGCAGAGATTTGTGGACGATACCCACACGGAAGCGACAGCAAAGCAAAAGCAAACTTTTTCGTGAAATTTTGCAAAAAATAAAAATGAGTGGCCGGCAATTTTTTATCGCCCTGCACGCACTTGCGTTGCAACCAATAGACGGGCGTCAGTTGCGTCGCCGGCCTGTCTCCAAGCCCGCGGACAAAAAATCTGCAATAGCGGAACGTTTAGACGGTCCTTTTCTTAGACTATTTGTGGTTTACTAACTTAGTTCTTAGGTACTTACACACTAGGTATTAACACAAATATGGATGTTCTCTGAAACAAAGTTATTATACCTATATATAATAATATAATAACTTTCGTTATGTATCAAAGATACCTACATAATCCATGTTAGCATCATCCTTCGTGTCACGTCACCCGTAGCAACAAGAAAAAAGGCATCCCTTTGTCTTCCCCATAAGAGGGGGTAACGAACCGTGCTGGTCCTAAAAGGATGTCTAATGCATGCCTGCTGGCTCATCGTAGAGCTCCCGCGGAGACAACGCAATAGGAATTAGAACGGATCGTACAGTCAAGAGCATAAATACCTTACCTTAACGTTTGTTTCACACCGCCTACTTCCAAATTCCGGGCTGTTACTGAGAAGTTCCTAATGGAAAAACGTTCTTAATACCAACCCGGAGTTTGGAAGTTGGCGGTGTGATACCCCCGTGCCTCGTAAAGCACGTGGAGCCGTTGGTCCTGCGCCTGATCTCCCTTCGGTCGTGTCGGATTGCCGTCCCATCGGACTATGAGAGTGAGTGAAGAAGGAGTGTACCTGTGTCTGCGCGCACACTTGTGCACTATCATATATGTCCCGCGCCGAAGGCTAGTCTCCGTTGAGATTGGCCACCGAGGCCGAAATACGGTCTGGAGGACTTTATTTTTGTTTCATGATCGTTTCAGCCGAAAGACGTCCACTGGTGGACATAAGCCTTTCCCAACAATCGCCACTTTGACTGGTTCTGTGCTTATCACATTCAGCTTTTTCCTGCGGCCTTCACCAAAAGGCCAAGAAACGTTCGAAATCTAGGCGCACATTTTTGAAATTAGAGATATTTTTTTTAGATTGAGACCATAGATATAGGAAACATTTCTACGATTGAGACTAAGATCAGACCGTGGACGTACTTAAAATTACGAGAATTGCCCCTCAGGTCATCGGTCCACCTTGCGGGAGGCCTTCCAACGCTACGTGTTCCGGTACGCGGTCGCCCCTCCAGAGCCTTTCGGCCCCATCGGCCGTTTGTACTGCGAGCAATGTGCCCTTTTGTTTGATAAACCTGACTTGGTTTCCGTACGCACTTTTCGGGTTGAAATCAGCGCTGTGCTATGGGGGAGAAGCATCGCTTTTCAATATTGTATGACTATAAGTTATTTATGCTCATGACTGTACATGGTACCTAAGATACATTTATATGTGTAATCTTGCAGTATTTATTTTTTCTTGGTAAAGGAAATTATAACAAAGGAATGTGATGAAGATTTAATTTCGGGTTTCGGGAGGAAAGATGACAATGCATACTGGAGGAACAGGAAAGTATCGTAAGTAATATCTTTTCTTTTTTTTTTCGGCACTCATCATCATCTGCCTAGCCTTTTCCCAACTGTGCTAGGGTCGGCTTCCAGTTTAACTGGACGCTGCTGAGCACCAGTATTTTACATGGTGCGACTGCATATCTGACCTGCACAACCCAGTTACTGAGTAATACGAAACCCCTTGGTAAGACTCTTTGTCAGACTTTCGGGCTTCTGACGACCCATAACTACTGTCAAAGATCCATGAATATAAAGATGGTATATAAAGATGGTCACCCATCCACGGACCAACCGCGGCCCCTAACCTAACCTGATCCATCGACCGCGGCTGTTGCTACTTAGCCACCCCGCGAAATTGCCCAAATCATGACATTTGAGGCTAATTCATATCAATCATATTTGGTGTAAACATTGGTGGACCATTTTACGAATTTCTATACAAAACTGTCATAAAAATGTACTCTGTGTCGTCTGACACAGAGTACATTTTTATGACAGTTTTGTATAGATATGAGTGAGTTTTGGTGAGATATGGTTACAGAATCGCACTGCTGTCTAGCAGTGCGATTCTGTAACCATATCTCACCGTGAAAACTTAGGTGAAGTGAGCGTGGAGTGAGCTGTCATTCCAACTAATGCTAAGGATTAACACTATTGACAGCTCACTCTAAGCTCACTTCACCTAACTTTTCACAGTGAGATTTTTGCAGAATCGATCGGCTGGTAAATTGCGTGATATGAATTGCACACAGATCATATTATGAATTGCCAGTTTGTGACCATTTTACGATTTTTAATATGATCCACAAAGAGATTTAAGATAGGATAATTTAATGTCTTTGATGATCCATATTGTTATCCTATTATGATTCTGCCAAAGTGGCATTTTTAGGCCCCCAGCAAATTGCAAAAAAACGTAAGTTAAATTGGATTTCGCGGGCTGTCCTGCGGGGGGGTAATTGTGTAACACTCTAACAGTTGCAATTGCTTTTACTTTGTTGTTTGTTGTTGAGCAGACAAATTTTTCGAGCATAGATTAAGATGTAGGGACATTTTCTTATTACAAAGTATTATAAAAATGTAAGATCTCTATGAATGTAAGGCACTACGCCAAAATAAAGATGAAAGTGTAAACGGATATTGAAAGCACTCAAAACGTGATGGTTCTATTTTGAGAGAAACGTACTCCCGTGACTTTTAATTCAGTAGGTACAGACGCCAGCACATCAAGCTACCCGAAACTGTCAAATTTTCCCAATCAACCTTGAACCTTAAAGCCTTAGCGATAAAATTGAAAATCTATTAAATAAATTTGTCAGATTGTAGTAGTTTGATGTGCTGGCATCTGTACTCTGTTAAGTAACAGACGATGGTTATTTTTGCGTGGATTACGTTTATTTTTGATGTTTTGTTTTATCTCTTGTTAATATTAATACAGTGTGGAATCCGATGGGTAAACCTAGTCGGCTTTGCTTTGGAGTATGCGTCTGAAGTCGCGTAGGATCTTTTTTGAACCCGTAAGGAATTTATGTACCTAATTTGTGTCTTGTAATATTTTTTTTGTGTCTTGTAATTGTGACTGTGTGACTTTTAAATGTGATTTTTTCAATACATATGTACAGACGCCAGCACATCAAGCTACCCGAAACTGACAAATTTTCCCAATCAACCTTGACCCTAAATGCCTTAGCGATAAAGTTGAAAATCTATTGAAGAAATTTGACAGATTGTAGTAGCTTGATGTGCTGGCGTCTGTACTTTCTCAGTTTATCTTGTAAATTATTGACAACCATTGATATGATAACATTTTGTACTTTTTATTGTTGACAACGATGAAGGAAAAACATCGTGAGAAAACTTGGATTTTAACTATACTGGATTCACCGTCACCCGCGTGACCGCTCAGTTTCGTCACTGTTCTAAAAGAGCGCGTTTTTATTTCACAAAATATTATTGCAAAGCAAAAACGGTTGAAATTAAAGCAGACCCCAATAAACAATTCTTCATTTAAGTAATTATCAAGTTACAAAATGTTTCACAGAACATATAGTTCTCCAGTTTCGACGATAATTTCATACAGTTGACTAAAATATCGGTATCAACACATGTTGCCATTCCCTCGCCCATTAGACTGAAACTGATACTTTAGGAGAAACAATCAACACTATGGTTACAAAGCGAAACATTGTCGGTGCCAAAATGATTTAGTGAAGCCACAGTAAAGCTACGGTTTCTTAGAAGTGTAAGTTAAGTGCTGTACACACTTTTCATTGATAATATAATAAGTTCGCTGTAATTACACATGGTCAAGTAAAATTAGCTAGCGAAATTACGCAGACGTAATGGGTACCGATATCGCGAAACATGGTAAAATTAAAAATTTTTTTATGGGGTCAACAGTTACTTTAGTCTTATACATACATACCTCAACACACACACATAAGTACTGTATTGAAGTATGATAGAAAACCATTTTTTTTTTGGTGTAAAATTAACATACGTCATGGCTTTTCATGCATTGCTCATTTTCTAAAGTCATACCTACTTCAAGTCATACTACCCGCGGTCGTTGATCCGAAAAATTATTTTATTTTTCCTTTTATCATGTTTAAATATCGGTGCCCATCACGTCTATGGAGTTTCACTAGCTAATTTAAATTGAACCTGTATAATAAGACAAATGTTTTTGTGAATTAGTCATTGGAGTACAATAATAGATAAATAAGAAAACAAACACATCAAATATTATACAAGGCAAGGCAATAACAGCCTCACGGGCATTTCCTATTAATTTTAAATATACATAAAATTTGCTTTGATATTACCAAACACAAATCACAATTATAAAACACAAAAGAATACCATGAAAGTCTTCCTCAAAGAACATTGACCGTTATAATCAAACGCAAAATTAAATAAAATGCTAGAAAGTTGAATCGTTCCTGACAAATTAAAGGAAGATCTAATGGTAGTGTAATTAATAAAGAAGAATCACCATTGGCCAATTAGTTCGGATTCTGGAATCTGAGCGAATTAGGGCGATGCATACGTGACCGGAAGTCACGGCTTTTCTATCATTTTATAGATTGGCATTGCACAATTTATGAAAACAGTTTCGTAATATCATACTAAGTATATTAAAATACTACCGACGGTTTTGAGAACGGATGTCAGTCTAGTACGGTGTCTTTAAATTAAGGTGTCCCTCAAGGTTCAACTCTGGGACCATTATTATTGTAATCATAAAAGGGTTCTACATTAAAATTAACATTTATTTACTTAGCTCGGACTGAAAGGCTCCTAGACAGGCTATGTAGGCACCGTAATAACTTCTCGTTATTGTAGCACCGGGACGTTGATTAATAAAATACTATTTACTTTCATAGCGTAATTATTAGGATTTTTAAATTATTGATACATTATACATTTTTAAACTGACCCCTACTCTTTTTTCTTCTATTCTAAATTCATATTAGTGTTTATCTCATAATTTTATGCCATTATTCTATGATTATTAGAAAAGGTTACATATACAGGGTTAAATTTAATTAGCTAGCGAAACTCCGGAGACGTGATGAGTATCGATATCTAAACATGATCATACAAAAAGAAATTAATTTGATTCCAAATCACAGTGATATTTATTCTCATCCTAATAAGGTTGTTGTTGGGCTGCTGCCATCAAAATCATTGTCATCTTTATTCTCGGCATAATAAGGTCGTTGTTTGGTGGCTGCTGTCAGAGATAAAATAACTGTGCACGGAATGTACCTCGGCCTATCCTTAAAGAAATATAGACCATAGAGTATAAAGACGTGATTTTATGTAGGTAGCTAATGTCATAGAGAAGAGAGATTTCTTCGTAGACAAGAGATTTATTTTATAGCCTAGCCAGAGGCTATTTCCCGGGCCTCCGTAGGCTTATTAGGCTTATTACTAGATAAATTCAGGTGTAAGTGGCAGCCTAGCCAAAGACTTAATTAGGCAGTTAATGTTTTGGCTAGTACTATAACTCTCTGGGTCACTTATATGGATTAAACCGGGATAAACTATAGTAGCCATTTTGAAGCGCCTAATTTAGGTCCATTGTAGTTTGTCTAGGGAAGTCGTTTCCCTGATTTTCTTAGCTTGTGGTGACTGGTCTGTCTTGAAATTAATGGTTTCTATATTTAGGTAGTACTAGGTTTTGCCCGCAGCTTCCCCCACATGGAGGTTAGAAATTGTCCCACGGGAACCTATAACTATCCTATGCCCTACCACAGGTCTACTACCAGGTGAATGGTTTATGTACGTGTACCAAGTTCATATACGTGGAAAATAATTTAATTTAATGTTCTGTGTCTTGTAATGTTAATTACTTTAGTATTGTATACAATCAAGTATTTTATAACTGAACAGCTGTGCTGCTAGGGAGTTTGTTGTGCCACTTCTTCTCCCCAGTGAAAGCACTAGGAAGTGGTGAAGGGCGAGTGTTTTGAGGGACTGTCTTTTGTAGTTTTGATGTTCGAAAAGTGTTGATTCTCAGCCTGGTTTGAATAAATGACTTTTGTTTTGATCTGATACAAATCCTAGTAAAACGTGAAAAGGAAAAAGTCAGACAGAGTTACTTTCGCATTTATAATATTAGAAAGAATGGAGAATGAATAGAGGACTTATAATTTATTTGTTCGTGACATCTTAAGGGATGAGTTGTCCGGAAAAGAACCGTAGTAACCGACATAGTTTGCAGAGTACCTAAGCAAACTAAAGTAGCAGTGGGCTGGCCAGGTTTTTCGAAGGACCGATGGCCGGTGGAGCAGACGAGTCCTAGAGTAGAGACCGTATATCGGCAAGTGTAGTGCGGGACGCAGCCCAGCTAGATGGACCAACGACCGTAAGCAGCTGGCTGGGTCGATGATTACATATACATTGAAAAAAAAAAAAATTGACGGAGGCATAATTCTGAAGTAATGTAGTTTATTAAAAAAATATACTTGACCCTTATTTGAAACACATGCATATTCCTTATTGAAGATACCTAGACGACACAAGTCAAAAACAACGTCGTATTAAAAAAAACTTAAATAATACACGTTCTAATTGATAAATGTCACATAGACGTCAAAATTATTCACACCGCCGTCGACTGTCCCAAATTATGCACAAGACCACCGAATGTCCCGAATTATGACGTGCTTGTGTAACTCTTTGTCCTAAATTTTAGTGGAATTAGGGCTACCCCTTTTATGTATTCTGTGTAAATCATAAGAGGATACGTTATTCCGATTTGGGGGCTTAGCACCAGCTCTTATAGCAGGGCAGAAGTTGAACTGCACTGCTTTTTTGTACTTAGTCATAGAACAAAAAGTTCAACTTCTGCCCTGCTGGTAAGCCCCCTTGGTATAGGTATTGTAAAGGTTGTCTGGAGAAGTCAGCCTTATGTAGTGCAGGCTGGGAGTAAAATAACTCTAGTTGCATTCGAACAGTCAAGCGAATTTAGAATGAGCTTTCACATTTTTTTATTAGGTTTTTGTTTGGAAAAACCAGTGATAGTATAAGCATAATTAGCCTGCGGTTGAACACAACAGCAGGCTAATTAAGGTCTATGTGACATTTATAAATAAATTAGAACGTGTATTATTTTAGTTTAATACGACGTTGTTTTTGACTTGTGTCGTCTAGGTAGGTATCTTCAATAAGGAATATGCATGTGATTCAAATATGTAAGGGTTAAGTATATTTTTTTAATAAATTACATCAGACTTCAGAATTATGATTCCGTCATTTTTTTTTTCAATGTACCTATATGTAATCATTGACCCAGCCAGCTTCTTACGGTCGTCGGTCCATCTAGCTGGGCTGCGTCCCACACTACACTTGCCGATATGCGGTCTCCACTCTAGGACTCGTCTGCTCCACCGGCCATGGGTCCTTCGACAAGCCTGGCCAGTCCACTGCTATTTCAGTCAGTGGTAACGGAACACCGTTACCACTGGGCCATAAGATCATATGCTAATCAACATACAACCTGACACTGACCTGCAAATTACAAAAAAACGTAATGAAATTGGAGTTTCGCGGGCTACCTTGCGCACCCCCTTAATAACTTACTTTAGGTGTACTATTCGTTATTCTGTGCTTCAGGTTAATATATAATTTGTCAGCAAAAGGCCAATTCTAGTAATTTAAAACGTTCAAAATCTAGTCGCTGTCTCATTACGGCGTTAAACAAATGTCAAAAACTTGTCAAAATGTAGGGAAATTTGTGGTATTTTTGACAGATTGAGACTGAGGTCCGACTGTGAACGTTCTTAAAATTAGAAGAATTGCCCCTCAGGTGGTATGGAATGTATTTTCTATCTATAAAAACGTTTAAATGCTAGAATATTTTATTTTCATAATCTCTTAACCAACAATTTACACTAGGTACTACATTAAAAGACTAATTAATTAGCTATATAAACAAATACAAAAACAAAAGGATATTTAGGCGTCGAAGTACTCATCCGCATCGCTGTCATCCGGAAACATGCCCAGCAATGTCTTTGATGCCCAGAAGACTGGCAGCATAGCCAGGTTGAATAGCAATGCTAATTCTATGGCCAAAGGACGAGCCCTCTGTAATGCTACATAGAATGATTTTAAAAACTTCAACCCTATGCCATGTTTAGATTAAAGTTAATGCCCAAATGGTACATAAAGCATATGGAGCCGTCGTTCATAGTCATAAAGTGGAATTAATAACAAATTAACGATCTTTGTGGAATATTACACCTATTATAAACAGCCGCTGTTCTGAATTGTAAGTACCTAGTGGAATCCTTTGTGTGAGACGCTTCGCTTTTTCTGCGGGTTCGTTTAGAATAGAATATAGTTTAGAGTTACTAGTACTACCGACCCACCAATGCTTCGCATGGTTTCTACGACTTGATAAAACACGTGTAGGTACCTACAGATAAACCTTCCGATATAAGTTCTCTAAACGATGGTGAACACTGCATCATGTCTGTTGTACAGTTTAGAAGATGAACCCGATCACACAAACAGACACGAAAAGTGACTAATTTTTAATATGGTAGGTAGGTACAGCACCTTAATGGCGTAACACACTATCAATCACAATTTGAAGGCTATTATTGCTAATCCATTGCTTCATATGTTCGAAAAGTTTTTTTGCTCAACAACGTAAATAACGCAATGAATGTTGTTGAACTGTCCAAATAAAACCCATTGCTGCAACCCTTTTGACTGACTGCTGCGCTGCGTGTCGCGGGTTCGATTCCCGCACGGAACAAATATTTGTATGACCTACATGTATTTGTTCCGAGTCTGGGTGTTTTTCTATCTATAATATGTATGTATTTACATCTTGTTACCATAACACAAGCATTAGGTTGCTTAGCTTGGGACAAATGGTGATGTGTGAAATGTCAAGGGATTAAAAAAAAAAAAATTGCTACAACATTACCCCGCTGATTGTTGTTGCAGGTTGTTTACAACATTATGCCACAGCACTCGATTTTTAATTCAGAACACTCTTTCTGTTTTGTTTTTGACTTTACTCCAGTTGACTAAATAATCCATAAACACCTCCATACTTTGGCAACAATCTTAATTATACAACCAACTTAAGTTAATTAAAAATTTAATATAGGATAATTTATCCTAAACATCTAGCTGTTTCTTATTCCCTCTGATCCATCATCATCAATCTACTGCCTTCTACAGAAGCTTGGGGCTGACGTCAGACGAAGCGTAATCTGCACCACTCCTAACCTAATGTGACTCACTAATCATGCTAAACGGTGGAGGAAAGGAAATAGACGTATTTGACTGTTTAGTGCAGTTTTTAACCCCCGACGCAAAAACGACGGGGTGTTATAAGTTTGACGTGTCTGTGTGTGTGTGTGTATGTCTGTCTGTGGCATCGTAGCTCCCGAACGGATGAACCGATTTTAATTTTGTTTTTTTTGTTTCAAAGGTAAATTAGTCGGGAGTGTTCTTAGCTATGTTTGATGAAAATCGGTCCAAGATGGCCGCCGCCAAAAAATGGCGGATTACATATTTTTTACTGTTGTTCCGACTTTAATCCTATAATAGTACTTACATACTAACTCCATGCATTACTCTAACAATGGTATAGTACAGTACATACTAATTCCATGCATTACTCGCCATTTTATACATTGTTGTACGAAGGTACAGGGGGCTTACCATCAGCTCTTATAGGAGGGCAGAAGTTGAACTGCACTGCTTTTTTGTACTATGACTAAGTACCAAAACAGCAGTGCAGTTCAAGTCATTCACTCACATGCACATGAATGCAATAAATGATGAATCTGAATCTGAACTCCGTTCATAGATTATTTACCTCTGATATTGCATCACTGTCAAAGTCACAGTGAACTTTATAGTCTTAGCAATAAGGTTGTTATTGGGTTGCTGCTATTGCCATGAACAGTGAACGGACTTGATTTTTTTATTTGTACTTAAGCAAATTTAAAAAAATTACACTAGGTACTTATTAAATCTTATACTCTACTTATAAAATCGAGACGGCACGGTTGGCGCAGTGGTTAAGCGATTGACTGCTGCGCTGCGTGTCGCGGGTTCGATTCCCGCACGGAACTAATATTTGTATGACCTACATGTATTTGTTCCGAGTCTGGGTGTTTTTCTATCTATAATATGTATGTATATACAAAAAAAAAAAAAAATATAAGTAGTTTATCAGCCATCTTGTTACCATAACACAAGCATTAGGTTGCTTAGCTTGGGACAAATGGTGCTGTGTGAAATGTCCAGGGATATTATTATTATTAAAAGACTAATTAAACTGTCACTGCTGTCACAGGGACATCATACAGTGCCGCTGATAAGTTTTGGTTTACCTATATTATTTGACAAATGAGTCCGATTCAGTTAATTAATATAGATTTTCCCCGAAGTACAACTAAAAGTATGTATTTGACAATAAAAGTATTGAAAATTCTCTGAACGTATGTACCTAAATAGAGATTTAGATTTTCCATACTTACGAATACTATCCTGAATAGCTAAGATGACAGGCGAACAAGCGCAACGGAATCTTATTTTGGGAAATAGGATCATAAACAGGCGTGGTCGCAGCCCAGAATTTGGGGGGGGGGGGGGGGGGTCACCAAGTAGGTAGTAAGTTAGTAAATTAAGTTAGTAAGGCAAGTAAATCATGCAGACTGTCGACAGCTTGAATGATTTTGGAGGTCATGACCCCCACGAGTCCACGACGCCCCCGCCCCCCCTCGGACCGCGTCTGATCATAAATGTAGGTAACATAACAACATGACGCCTGTTATCACCGAAGGGTTATGCAGAGGTGTATCTGTGTACCATACACGTACATTTCACCAGTATGTTTAACAGACTATTGCCATCACCCGGCCACATATCGAGACTCCGGGATGCTACTGTGAAATCCCAGATGGTAAAACCCCCCCCCCCCCCTTGCCTGGGCATCGAACCCAGGCAGTACCTCATGCTGAGCAGGGGGTCTACTCCGAAGTAGTATCGGCCGAGTGTTCAAACGTTTCCTGCTACGAAGTTACTATTTGGTTCGGTCGGTCCCTGTCCTACACTCTTTCGAATATTGACTATAATAATAATTCATTTATTGATCAAGTAACAAGGACTCATTAATACAATAATAAAATATACACAGAAATAATTAATACACAGAAATTAAATAATAAATAGCACAAACCTTACACTAGAACACACTGAATACATTATACATAACATTACAATAGGTACAACACAAAACAATAACCACACAAAAACATTTCATTTCGACAGCCGACGACTGTAGGTGACGTGCAAGTCACTGCAGCGTCTAATATATGGACAGTCGAGCCTGCCGGCTATCATCACCAGCACGCTGTTGGAGCTGCCGCGAACTCTGCGTACCAGGGACGCGCTTCGCTTACGCATCGTTGCATAGAAGCAGTCAACGCTAGCGACGGCGAACATGCCCGAAGCACTACAATGTCACGGCAGCCCCATCAGCGCTCTGAATGCGTTATTATATTGGATGCGGAGGGCTTCGTATGCTTTTTGAGTGTGATTTACCCACAGGCTGCACGCGTACAGAGAGGTACAATAAGCCCTGAAAAGGGTTTGCTTGACCGACCCTGAACAACGCGCAAACCTGCGGGCTATCATGTTACCTCTTACAGCCAAGGCCCTCCTCTCCCTCTCGATATCAGCATCATCTCTGAGACCGGATGTTACTACATGCCCCAAGTATTTGAAATGGTCCACTCTGACCAAGGGAACCCCGTATAGTTTGATGGGAGGTACTGCTATAGGGCATTTAGAGCCGGCCTCAAAAACCATGAACTGACTTTTCGCCACATTATATTTAAGACCATGTTCTCGTGCATATGCCTCACAAATCTGTAACAATGTTCTCATGCCACAAACCGATGCGCTCAGCAGCACCATGTCGTCCGCATAGCTAAGATTATTTAAGCAAACTCCATCAATATGACAGCCGACATGATGACTGCTGAGAGCAACAATCAGAGCGTTCACATATAGGTTAAAAAGTGCGGGGGAGCTCAACCCCCCCTGCCTCACCCCGCACTCCAACCCATAAGGTTCCGACAGCGACCCGGCCCACTTAACACTATTTATCTGGCCTCCATACCAACATTTAAATAAGTTTATAAGTTCTTTGGGAAAGTTAATCTCCTTCAACTGCTTCCAAAGAATGTCATAAGAGACCAGATCAAAAGCCCTGGACAAGTCGAGGAAGCACGCGTACACAGGAGTATGCCTGTCCGTATAGTACCTGACGGCATGCTTGAGACACAATATAGCACTTTCTGTGGAGAGTCCTGGCCGAAAACCAAACTGGTTATCGTGCAGATGTAGGTATTGATTTAACTGTGTGTCAAGCAAACCATCAAGCACTTTCGCAATGACAGTCGCTAATGAGATGGGCCTATAATTATTTTTATCCGACAGGTCCCCTGTTTTATTTTTAACAACTGGCACTACTACTGTTCTAACAAGGTCAGAGGGCAAAAAGGCATGACTGATGCAGAGGTTAAAAAGCATTGCCAACACTCTCGGTAGGTGATGTCCAGCCTGCTGAAGATGCTCAATACTGAGACCGTCATGTCACTATATGGTCCCGACCCAACTGAGCCGCATCGAACTTTTTTCGCATTTTTCAATAATATTCGGTTCGGCCATGTGTCGGTCCGATGCGTACATTCGCACTGCACTTCGGAGTAGACCCCCTGTATCGTTTGCGACCACTAGACCGAGGCAGTAAATGTAGGTAGTTTAACAAATAAAAGAAAACTTATTTCATTCATCATAAGTCATAATAGTTTATCTAGTGCAATTAGCAAGTCTTAAGAGACACTATGCAAGGATTAGTTATCTTAGCCAGCAGTTAATTACTTATACTTACAGACAGACTTGTATCTTGACTGGTTTAGCTTAAAAGAAAAAGAAAGAAAGAAAATAAGTTTATTTGACCCAGCACTCTAATTGCGTAACACATTATCAATCTCAATTTGAAGGATATTGCTAATCCATTGTTTCATATTGTTACGAGCTTCGGGGTTCGTGACAATTAAAACTGTGGATATAGATTACCAAAAATTACACTTTAATTAAACAACACTAATAACAACTCAAACACACTAATTATAAAACACAATTGCACTTAAGTCGCACTTGAAGATCGCTTTCCATGTATTCCCTTGTATCGCTTATCCAACTCTCCCCGGTCGTGGTCGTGGCTCATCCCGGCCTTATATAGTGCCGCAGATAGTTCTAGAATCTTCTATTGTAGAAACATGTAGAATGTTCGAGTACATACCGGCCCCGACTGACCAGATGTCGATAGTTCTAGAAAGTTTTAGCATCGAAATTTCTAGAAGGATCTTGACTCTATTAGTTCTGCTACTCGATACTAGATGGCGCTAGTGGTAATTAATTTCACCATGTACCAGGCATTAATTGTGGCGCGCAACAATATGTTCGAAAAATGTGTCTGCTCAACAATGTAAGTAACGCAATGTATGTTGTTGAACTGTCAAAATGAAACTCATTGCTATAGTGATAGTGTGCTAAGCTATTACCCCACTGGAATCATTTTCGTTATGAAATACAGGTTAGATTTTCGTCAGGGGTAGATTTTCGAAAAACCCTAGTTTCGATTAAATCGGACCGCGCGCTAAAATTCTTCCATACAAACTTTGAAACCCCCCAATCCCCTTTTAGGGGGTAGTTTATAAAAACAAAAAATGTGCAACTTCATAATTTACTTAGATAAGTATTCGTGCCAAGTTTCAAGTTTATTAACTCAAGGAATAAGATTTTTCATACAAACAAAATCCCCCCATTTCACCCTCTTAGGGGTGGAATTTCGAAAATCCCTTTCTTAGTGGATAAAATTTCATGTCTCTAGGACCAGCGGTTTAGGCTGTGCGTTGATGTCTCAGTCAGTCAGTCAGGACTTTGAATTTTATATATATAGATAAACAACACACAACACCTAACACATTAAAAGCTAAACCATGTTTCGCGCCAATTTTTACCCAAGATGGCGGATCATGTGTCACTCTTGTCGCTATTCGATCATTTGTTACAATATGGCAGCCTATTACATGGCTGTCGTGAGGTCTTTAAGCTACATTTATCATTGCCATCGGCAGATGTTTAGTGATTATTGTAATAGTCTACCAATTACGAGATGATTTGGCAATATCGTTTCGAAAGATTTTCGTGGATAGATTAATTGGTTTATTTTTCTGTTATATTTTTTTAATTTCTATCTAGATTCAATACAGCAATGCTGGCACATAAGAAACGTCAGAATATGAAAAGTGCACGGTCCCAATTTGTCGTTTCTTTTCAATTCTTCCTTCAGCAAGATCTGCCATTTGTAACTTCTCGGGCGTAAAGATCACCAATCGCTTTTGCAAACTGTCCACCTGTCACAAAGGACTCGAACTAAAGCTGTTTTATTATAGGCCTATTAAGATTAACGGCTTCTCAGTGTAATTACTCGTCCATCGTGCGAAGTAGTTAAAGGTGCGTTCTCATTAGTTCGATAGAGCGTACACAACGCCGAAAACAGAATAGAAAAGTCAATTTTAATTGGTAAAAACGCTACTACCTTAAAAGTACATGTACATAATTTCAAGAGTCTGAAAAGTTGATGAATAGTTTCAAACTCAAAGCATTTATTTCAATTCAACCATTTATAGGCACTTTTATAGTTCGTTTTTGAAGTTATACTTCTTTAGGCGCGTTATGAAAAAATGATGAGAGTGAAATTTTAAGATGCGCGCGCATCACCCTCACACAAAATTCACAGGTTGAAGCTGTCCGCAAAACTGCTCATTATTTTTAAAGCTATACGTCACATTTTTCAGCATAAACCGGCCTGTACACGCGGCTAGACATCCAGCTATACATTTCCAGTTTTAGCTGACCTCGCATTGTATAGGTTTTTCGTACAATCAGAAGTCAGCTTATACTAGTTATGTCTGTTATGTCAGATTAGTCTGGGATTAAAAAACGAACTAGGTATATTTCCCCATTCCAAAGCGTAGTGGGAACGGGCAAGCAACTTCATGGACACTCTTTTAAAGTATATTGTTACAAAAATATTAGTTACCTACATCATTAATGTTGAATTTATAATTATATGTGAGAACGATGTACCTAAAAAAAGACGTACACGTTAAAAGAGTCCCGAGTACAGTAAATTGTAACAAAACAAACAATCCAAAAATAAAATGATTAAAAATAACCCGAGACAGCTAAGTGACAGAGTCAGAAGTTTTTCCCCATAAAATTCATAACCAGTATGTAAACTCTGTGATGAAAACGGACTTCATCTTCAAGCAATAACAATTTCAAAATTAGAACAAAACTATAATGACATAAAGTTGTGTTGTTTAGTTTTTTTTTCAGTGGCCATGCTGGCCATTGTGACAAAATAAACTGTAGCAGTAAAACCTCTTTAGTAAGACAGGCACGTCATTCAATGTCGTTAAGCGAGGTAATGTCGCGTTAACTTGTGACCCGATTGCTGTGCGTATTACTGTTGTCTGGCCACTACCCTATTTTAAGGGTATGTTCATACAAAGTACGGAATTACCATTCATAAAAACTGAATAGTTGAAAACCGTTTATTTTTACATGACCTAGTAGTTTATGAACATTTAATACATAGACTATAATAGCGGAATGGGTAGACAGAAGTGTATAGTGCAACCACTTAAGTCCCATGTGATACGCTCAGCCAACGACAATATTCATGTCAATGAAGTTAGGGCAAAATAACTTTTTGCTCACAAACAAAAGAAGTTAAGCTTCCAATCAAATCAAAAGTTTATTTGCTAGACATACATTGTTTTGTTAAGATAAGATTTTATAACCTAAGTTAAAGTTAAGTTAAGTTGGTTCTTTACGGCACCAGCAGTGCGATTCTATAACCATCTCACCGTGAAAACTTAGGTGAAGTGAGCGTGGAGTGAGCTGTCATTCTAACTAATGCTGGGGATTGACACTACTGACAGCTCACTCTAAGCTCACTTCACCTAACTTTTAATAGTGAGATTTTTACAGAATCGATCGGCTGTTGTTTGAGACCCAGGGCACCTAGGCACATTTTCGCCCCGATCCCGAAGCAAAATTTAGCACCTCGAATAGTTTAGGTTTTATTTGACTATTCATACAGTAATAGGGGTAACTTTGACGAGAAATAAGAGTTAGCATAGCATTGTCAGCCTATAATGTTCCCACTGCTGGGCCCCAGGCCTCGTCACTGTGAGAGGGACTGGGCCATAATCCACCACGCGGGCCCGGGGCCTCTAGCAGGGTTGGTAGAGGTCGCATGTCTTTGAATTTTTTGGTTCTAGGACATGCCGGCTTCCTCACGATGTTTTCCTTCAGCGTTTTGAGAACAGTGGTGATGAAATAAATTACACAAAGTAAAGCGCCTGCCTGGGTTCGAACCCACGACCCACAACTTCGTAAGTCGGCGTCGCCGTCGCTACCACTAGGCCACCACTGCTCGTTCACTAAGATTCAATAGCGAGCGACGCGAGCTCGAAAATTTTTAAGCACGCCTCCTCGGAGAGGTTAGATTTCTTTTGACAATTTAAAACAGCAGTAGGAGTCGCTTTGTTGACTTATGCAGAAAAGCTGATGAAATAATTTCTTAAAAAATAATTTCTTACCTTAATTATAGTCTATAATTATCTTGTTTGTGACTATCCGAGTCTGCTTGTACGCTCATAATTTGCTCGTCCACTATTTATTATGCGAAGACCTGCCTCCTAAAGGGCTTATTACACTATCCAATTTAAGCAATGCTAACTAGGAAATCGGCAGATGTAATCGCAGTAAGAACAGTTCTAACTGAACTGTTCTGTTAGAGTGTTCCTAGTTAGCATTGCTTAAATTGGATAGTGTAATAAGCGCTTAAGATACAGGATCTTCCTAGTTTAGGAGGCAGGCCTCAAATTCTGTATTGACCGTACTTTTCCCATCTCTTGTACACTATTCCTATTTTTAATTTCACTGTTCCCAAGTGACTGCAATGTGTATTTTAATCGGTGTCAAACTTGTATTGTGCTAATAAATACTTATTATTATTATTATTAAATAAGGGAAACTATGACGCTTTTAGCATCCCGCCTCGGAGAGGTAAGATTTCTTTTGACCATCGATAGATAATATTTCATTGGACCTAAGGGTGTTATCTATACCACCCTATACCCTGCGCTCATATTGTGGTACCTATACCATGATATGGGCACCCCAAAGCGCGGGACCAGCACAAGTCCTAATCAATCACAATCTGAATGATTTTGAAGGAAATTGCTAAACCATTGCTTCATATGTTCGAACAAATTGTCTGCTCAACAACGTAAATAACGCAATGAATGTTGTTGAACTGTCAAAATGAAAGCCGTTGCTACTGTTAGCGTGTTACGCAATTACCCCGCTGTAGCACTTGCTACACCTTTTTTTTTTGTGGATGGGAAATCATCAAATGACCCCTCCCGCTCTGGGTGGAGCGGAAGGGAGCGTCAGACTCTTACTGAGTAAAACCCACCCGTGATCCTTCCTTAGCCCTTTCTGTTCCAGGGCAGCGGTAACATTGACGGCACGGTTGGCGCAGTGGTTAAGCGATTGACTGCTGCGCTGCGTGTCGCGGGTTCGATTCCCGCACGGAACAAATATTTGTATGACCTACATGTATTTGTTCCGAGTCTGGGTGTTTTTCTATCTATAATATGTATGTATTTACAAAAAAAAAGTATATAAGTAGTTTATCAGCCATCTTGTTACCATAACACAAGCATTAGGTTGCTTAGCTTGGGACAAATGGTGCTGTGTGAAATGTCCAGGGATATTATTATTATTATAACCCTTTCGGACGATCCCGCTACCCATTTGCTACACCTGCTACATGGTTAACCTGGCCTTGGAAGGCAATTCTCGCGTTTACACTCGTACGAGTAGTATGGCGCATTCGTCATTGCCGCTCGTTTCCTATGTAGCAAAATGGTGACATTACCCAGAATCACGTATCCTAGTACAGTACATGTCGATCGTAAATCACGAGTCTAGGGACAAAAATGTTGCCATTAAGCGTCGCCGAAGTAATCCATTCCACATAACGATGTTATGTGGAACACATTGTTTGTTGTATTACATATGAAATAATGAACTTATTCTTCGTCCATATTTGCAAATCAATGATTTCGAGAATTTTGCTAGTCTTAGCAATTACTCACACCCTTTGCAATGTCGCGCCGCAATACTCCTCTCCTGGCCCAAACAAAAATTAATTGGACAATCACATAGAGCTCATCATACCACAACTGCGATACTACAAAAATATTACCTACTGCTTACTATAAACTTTTTACGATATCATCAAAAGGCCAGCGGCTAGAAATTAACAATAATCTGTGATAGCGACTACAACTATCACACAATTGATTCTTTAGGTGTTAATTCGCCGACATGGCTGGGGCAGCTGTCCCGCCGCCGGTGATTAACGAGAAGTTAGTAGAGCTAGCAACTAAGAACGAGCAGCGAGTGCGCAAGCGAATAAGGTGTATGCGTATGTATGTACCAGGGTTGTTGGGAATATCAGCACCAGCATCGGCATCAGCAACAATCGATGCTGATTTTGAATGCTGACATTCAAGTCGTAACAGCAATAGTGAGAAGTGGTGGCCAGTGGTCACGGCGGCGACTTATTTTTGGAACGAAGTTCCTTATCGCGCGTTGTGAAAGGGGGCTAGACGGAAAAAATTCTTACGAAAAGTTGTCACGACACTTTTTACCCGACTGCGCGACGCAAAGGAATGGACGACTGGACTGGAATGGACTGGGGTGGAGGGTCGAAAATCGCTTGAACCTTTTTTTAACTTGCTATCGTTAAGCAAGTCAAAAAAAAACAGGTTCGAGCGATTTTCGAGCTTATTGACATTTAAAATTTAGTTTGTTTTTTCTCACATTCTCATTGGCTAACATTGCTCCTTCATTAAAATCCGGTGTTTGCATAAATGTCAATAAGGTCGCTTGAACCTGTTTTTTTAAAACTTCGTTCCATCCGAGTGTCCCTTGACACCTCTCAAGTTTTTTTTTAATTTATTTAATTATGGTTCACCAACAGTTGTTACAGATATACAGACTTGAGTTGTAGGTCGTAGGTTCGAACCCAGTTAGGCACTTTACTTTGTGTAAATTATATCATCACCACTGCTCTCAAAATGGCGAAGGAAAACATCGTGAGGAAACCGGCATGTCCTAGAACCTAATATTCGAAGACATGTGACATCTACCAACCCGCACTGGGCCCGCGTGGTGGATTACGGTCCAGTCCCTCTCACGGAGAGGAGGCCTGTGTCCCAGCAGTGGGAACATTATAGGCAGAGTATGTAAGTCGTGACGTGTTCGTTGAAGGCGGCTTAGAGCAAGCCACGTGGAGTTTTAACCAATCATAGACAGTTATAAAAAAAAAACGCTGTCATTTGTTCCCTCATTCGATTGTTTTGTCAACATAAATTAGCTGGACTCTAGTGATACTTAACTATATGCTGTTACCAGTTACTTATTGTAATTTTGTGAAAGTGGAATAAAATAAAATTCCTTCTACTATCAAAAAGGACAGAGCATTGATCATCAAACGTATATAGAGTGTAAACTGTTACTACGAGAAAGCCAAAAACATGAAACTCACACTCAAGTTCAAAAACTAGTTTAAAACTCGCAAACAAAATCAGAAAACTCAGTACCAAACTGAACATCATACTCTCGTATGAAACACGGAAAGTTTTCCAATGCCCCGCTGTTATCCGTAAATAATATGTCCGGTGACGTTTGCAAGAACAAGAAATATCAAACTTGTATGTTTTCGCGACATTTTCATTTTTAAAGTTTATTTCCAGATGTTGTGTGAATTTCAAAGTTTGGTAAATCCAGTTGGAAGCATTATTTCATTATCAAACTCAAACCATTTATCTCAATTAAACCAGTGCCTGTGAAGGTAATCATCGTGAGGAAACCGGCATGTCCTAGAAACAAAAAAATTGAAGACATGTGACTTCCACCAACCCGCACAGGGCCCGCGTGGTGGATTACGGATTTATGGCCCGAACCCTTTCACAGAGAGGAGCCCTGTGTCCCAGCATTGGGAACATTATACGCAGATCAGATTATGCTTATATCTACTTAGTAACACTAACCTAAGTAGGTATACAGATATAGCATTTATTTCTGGTTAGCTTAATATGGCTCGAAAACAATCATCTATGTGCAAATCTAAATAAAACCAAATACATAAATTTTCAAAATTACAATTCTAAACCAAAATCATTTAAAGTTAATTGTCAAGGACAACAAATTGACGAAGTTAGTAAGTACAAATTTCTTGGACTTATCCTAGACCAGCATTGTAATTGGAAATTACATATAGAGCACATCTGCAAGAAATTAAACCAGTTTGTATTTGCTCTTAAACGTTTAAGACGTAACGCAAGTGAAGCAGTTGCACTTACTGCTTACCATGGGTATGTTTCCTCTATTCTCAGGTATGGACTCCTACTCTGGGGGAACTCGACGAACGTAAATGAAGCTTTTCTAGTGCAGAAAAAATGCCTAAGAGCAATCTGCGGTATCAGTCCATTAACATCCTGTAGACCTCTATTTAAAAAATTAAGACTTTTAACACTAACAGGTCTTCTCATAATGCAAGCTGGTGTATTCGTAAAAAAGCATTCAAAATTTTTTATAGCATGCGACTTGCATTCGAAATATACTCGTCGAGACCCAACACGGTTAAGAATTCCGTCACATCAAAGTACATTGTGCCACAAAAATAGCTTTATCACAGCAATTAAAATATTTAACAATATTCCAAAAAAAATAAGGGAACTCCCTCTTAAATACTTTAAATCCAATCTACATAAATGGCTTATTGGTAATTGTTTTTATAGTATGCAAGAATTTATTGATAAAAAAGTAACAGATAAATATGGTTACTAATTTTTATTATAATTATTACCTACTTTTTAAAAATACCTATTATTGTTAAGAATTTCATTAAAGTTAGGAGACATGTTGGAATAATGTATCCTCTTAATTTTTTACATGTAACGTGTTTAAATATTTGTATGCCAGTCCTTGGCGAAACATGTAAGATCATAATTCTATTTATAAGACCTTAATGTACCATGTTTTAAAGCAAATAAATATATTCTATTCTATTCTATAATAAAATATTGTTAAAATCACACCACAATTTATAAATCAGGAAGTAATTTCCCGACTAAAATAAACTTCAAAAATCGTTGTTAAAATTACAGACGTTGAGACAAAGGGGGTTAAGAAAGACAAAGACGAAAGAGACGGAGGTTTTCTTTTATTTCGTCTTTCGAAAGATAACAATGGAGCTAAGGCTAAGCTGAAAGAATTCGCGTCACTAGTTGGCTAATGCAATGATATTTTATAGTGGTACAGTGAGTATTATCTTGCTCATCTATGTTAGCCTGGTACTTTGGTTTGTAAACGTGTTTTTTCTAAGTCATTCATTTTCAGTAAATGTGGTAAAAAAGATGATAAGTAGGTATATATACATTCTTAGTACAAAGACATAATATTTCGCCATACATGCAAGTATTTAAAAACAAGGTGCTATCCGGTACCTATCCAAAACCAATATGATGTTGTATTTTACGATTCAATATAATAGTTTGCATTTACGGGGACTTCACACGTTCTAGCTAGGGCCTCTAGCTATTCTGCTTCCCCACTACCCAATATAGGCACCAACCAGGACGATAACCACGACGTTAGCCAAGCAGGTTTGCGTCTGAAGAACTTCTGATGTTGCTGCGACCCGTCTCTGGGCTGCGGGGTAATTGCGAAACACAAAATAGTAGTTGTGTTGTGTTGAATAGTAGGTGTTGATAATTGCAATGCCTTGCATTTTGACAACTCAACATCATTAATTGCGTAATTAACCTTATCGAGCAGACGAATTTTTCAAGCATAATGAAGCACTGTGTCAGGAATTTCTTTCAAAATCCTTTGGATTGTGAAAGAAAATGTGTCACACAATTAGGGTCAGTCCAGCCCAAAGAGCTTTGAAGGTCCGTGGCATACCTACCTGTTCACCATTTTGTTTTTTTTTCTAAACGACTGACAGGTAGGTATAACTGGCCCCATATAAATATCTTCAATCTCCTTTGCTGCATACCTTGCATTCACAATACCCTATCAACCTGCAACCCACGGTTTGTTGGTGGAAAAACAAAAGAAATTCGAACTCCATTGACATTAATGCTTACGTCAGCTGTCAGGGAGAGAAAATAATGGCACGACGTAACTTTTCCGATGTATGTGGGGCACAGCGCACGAACTAGCTGAAGGGAAATATGTGCACGCCACTGCAAAGTTGGTGTTTACGTTTGTATGACGCCATAATGGTACTTCTTTCTTTGAATTACGGTAATTTGCTGTTGATAAGGGAGGAATGTAGGTGTTGAAATGCATAGTTTTGGAACGGAAATACACTTAAAAAACTGCTTTAATAAAACTCAAATAAAATGCTTTGAGTGCAAGTTTCGTGTTTGAATAGCATCCACTTAGATACACTGTCTTGAATTGTTCCCCTGAAAAGGATTGAAGGCCAAAAGGCCTAAGGAAAAGTCAAGAGAGAAGGACAAGGCCAAGGAGGGGTAAGGACGGTCGCATATTGTATGTTTTGTAGAAATAATCGTATCTTTTCTTATGTTATCTGGTATACAATGAAGTATATATAAATAAATAAGGACTTCGAGAGGTTTCAGTGCAAATTGAAGTTTAATTTCGAATATATAAGAACTCATTCTTGCTTTCCCCACGTTATTATTAAAGCCCAATAGATATTCGGACACCTTTGGTTTGAGAATAGGTAGCCTTTCAAATCAAAGAGCCATGGAGCATTCTACGCTTGGCATAAGGCTTATAGACCGAGTTGATATCCGGTCGAGATCCACTGACGTACAAGTTTTCGATATCGAAAAACGAGTTAAAGAACTCAAATAGAGTCGGACAGGACACTTGGCAAAGCGCAGTGATGACAAGAGTGAGGAAGTGACCGACCGGAGTCCAAGGACTGGGAGACGACGTGTCGGTCATCCGGTGGCGAAAGGGTGGATCCTGGATGAGGCTGGTACAGGAATGTGGGAATTGGCACATGAAAATAAAGACTTATGCAGTGGTTGAAGTCAGGTTGTGGATGATGATAAGCCTTTGCAACCTATTAAAAAAACTGACGTCTCCATTTTCTCTTTCCTCACTCTTACATCAAACAATGATCATTGCACGTTTGCGAACGTCCACCACTCATATCGTATCTGTATTCTGTCTCCATTGAGTGTTTGTAAGCACTGTTGACTGACGTTGATTGATCGAGTCGTTCAATGGATTGCTTTTTCGGTAGTTCTGTCGTTAATTGGATGGACGCTCGAGTTAATAGGGAGAAATTTGATTGACGTAATACTGACATGGGATATATTTTCATCAGATGGTATGAACTTATTTAAAGACTAATGAGAAAGTTAATTCCATAGGATTATTTATTAATATCGTACGAGTAGTAGATTTTGTAAATCGATCATTAAACTCAGCTCATTGTAATGAGCTAAGTTTAATGATCGATTTGACGACCGATCGGTCGGTTTGATCGGTTTGATGATCGATTTGAGTGGACTGTAGTCCACTTCTGGATAGTGGATATAAGCGTCTCGTAGTTGCCCCACCACACCTGGTTCTCTTTCGCATCCAGCCCTTCAACCGACTACTTAACGTCAGTCGATAGTGATTGGCTTCTGTCATCATCATTCACTTAGCCTTTTCCCAACTATGTTGGGGTCTGCTTCCAGTCTAATCGGATGATCTGACCTCCACCACCCAGTTACTGGGTAATACGGTACCCCTTGATTAGTAATTGTCTTCTATAGCTATAGCAACACCAGATGAAAATCAATTTTGAGTGGCATCAATAGGTATCAAACCTCACCTCAGTAACGTCCAGTCCTTTCGCCATCTTCAATGAAAGACTGCCACTGAACAATGATGCCGTATCAAAATGGACAGTCGTCAGGAAATTAAGACCTCGCCGTCACCGCCATTATGTGTGCTAGTTTGAGAAGGTTCACTTTTCACTGGAGTTGCCGTTTAAGGGTCTCCATCGTATGAACACAATTCTACAAGGATCCAGTTAGGAACACGGAAATTCGAAGAAGAACAAATCTTACCAACATAGCCGCGGTTTTTGGGCGAAGAAAGTGGAAATGGGCGGGCCACATAGGGCGTAGTCTTCTACGCCCTATATGGCCCACCCATTTCCACTTTGCCTTCTGTTGAAGGCAGATAAGGTAGAACAGTGCTGGACTGGAGACGGAGACCTGTAGTAGAAGTGCGGGCAGACAGCCGATAAAGTGGACCGACGACCTGGTCAAGATTACTGGACGACTCTGGCTTAGGAAGGCTAGGGACAGAGAAGAGTGGGGTGCATTGCAGCATGCATACACTCAGTATTGGGTGGCGAAAGGCGGAAGAAGAATAAGAGAAGAAGAGAGAGGTGAGAGATTGATTTTCACAATGCTTCTGTATTAGTTACCTCAACATCTTCCTGCTCTTGTCTCATGTTACTTGGGGTCGGCGAAACACGTTTTCTTCTTCCATTCTCCCCTGTCAACCGTCACGGTGTCGTTCACTCCCTTCTCTTTCATATTATAGAGGTATGAGGAACAGGGTGTAAAGTTCACTCAACCTCCATAGGAAAGGAAGGATCTTCCGACCAGACGGGTGTCGTGTCTGGCGGGCAACTGCCCAAGGAATCATGTCGGGCTGTTGTATATGTGCTAATGCACGGAATGTAATGTAATAATACGCGGAAAACTCTGCTTCCGCGATGTAGGATTTTGCGTGACGTCAGTATGACGCATAGTTCGCATGTGGCGTTGTAGATACCGCTACAATGTCATTTCTCACACAATACATCCATATTTTCTTTGGATTTTCTCTCCCTCTTTATCCACCATTCTACACTAATTACCTAAATAACGAATATACAGTATTTGCCAATACTAGCGGTTGGTTATATTCATAGTATAATTCTAATTACAGTCATAGCTATGTTTGGAGGATCCAAACGTTTACAAAATACGTACTTGAATAATTTTTCAGTACATAATACTATCTACCAGTGATTTCCGAAAGTAAGGTAGTACTTGTATAATTTATACTGAACTTGAAAAATGCTGGGCTATTTTCATCGACTGTTCACAACTACACTTCTTTTGCTTCCATACCTTGTGACGCTGATTCTGCATTTGTACAAGTTTCAGAGCTGGAAATATAATTTCCGTTTGGTTAAACTTGCGGCTTCTTTACTGGTCGGCTTGCTTTACTTTTTTCTTGGAAAATCGGCCATCTTTGCGGCCTGTGATATTTATTCAAGATTGTGAGATTTTCTGAGTTTGTTAAAAGAATTTGTACATTTTTATTTGAGAAGTGCTTGTCGTGCTTAACGTTTTCTGCGAAAAGTTTGTGTTTTTTCAAATTATTTATTGTGACCATTTTCCAGGTATAATTCTTGACTGTTAGTTGCGATGTTCGTAGTTAATGGTTGAATTGGTGGTTCTTTGGTCAGAAGTGAAGTTTGTTTGAAGTTGTCTTAAGTTTAGTTGCACGATAACTAAGAAAAAAATACATTTATTTGCGGCAAACATGACGCATAAAAAAGAACACAAACATAAAAAAAAAAAATAACAAGTTGGGGGTAAACATGCGTCACATCCACGCAAAACAGCTATCGCTCAGCATAATGCTAAGAGTCTATACGAGACAGAGCCCCAGCGCTGGTTTTCAGCGGCAGCCGGCGTTGTTATGACTGATAAATTGTTGCATTAACTGGACAGATATTCTTATATCTGTGTGTGGTTCTTCCCTCAAAAGACCATTTCAGACACCAATCTATATGGTCCTCACATGATCTGAACAAGACTAGCTGTGGAGTTTTTAAAAGAGTCCTGTGAGTTTTTTTGGGTTTTCTTCTCAGAGTAGTTGGATAGACACCGATCTCATCTAGTTTTTGTGGGTTAATACCAACAATTATAATGTTTGACGGCACGGTTGGCGCAGTGGTTAGGCGATTGACTGCTGCGCTGCGTGTCGCGGGTTCGATTCCCGCACGGAACAAATATTTGTATGGCCTACAATTAGTTGTTCCGGGTCTGGCTGTTTGTGTGTGTGTTAAACGCACCCACGATACAGGAGAAATTCCTAATGTGCGGCAACGATTTTATTAAAAAAAAAAAAAGTTTATTTTTTTAACTAAGTAGGTACTAGTAGGTACTAACATTCTATGTAAGTCAAAGGGTGTTTTTTTTTCTTTAAAAAAAATACCTGTGACGTGTAAAAGTGTTTGTACAAACCTACTTATATAAATCCGTCGAATTTGTAATGTATGCATATCTGTTCATATGTACTATTAATCTATGTGTACTGTGGTTTATGCATATTGTGTATGAGTTTTGTATTTATTTTGTGTGAGTTTTGTATATTGTGCATCAAAATTATAATTAACTGTAATTTTAGTTTACATCATATATATTGTATATATATGATAAACTATATGTCTCTCTAGTTATATAGTAAGCATAGTAATCTGTGGAGAACGTAGTGGGTAGCATATTTATCACAATTTAGTATGTAAGCCTTGTTATAACACTGTAATATGTTACTGTTTGTTTTTCCTTAATAAATAAATAAATAAAAACATTTATCATTTATTATATGTGTTTCTTTGAACATTACACCTACTGACAGCCAAGGGTAACAAAGGCCCAATTTGTTTATCTAGCTTCTTTCATTCCTACCCAGATTTAACTACCTACACGATCCATGGTCAAGCATTATGTATATTTCAAGTGACCCATCAAGTATCCTCATAAAAAATATGAATAAGTCCATCCGCAGTCCGGTAACTGATATTTCAAGTGACTGCAGTAACTGCGGACGATGACCCCATAAAAAACTTCAAATTATAATTCCAAAAAAAAAAAAAATCCTCAATTTTCATGATTGCTCCTACCACTGTTTTTCTCTGCATCACCCAATGGTTAACTGGTAGAAAATGCCTATGGCATTTATAAACCTCTATACATTTGTGTGCATAAAGTATTAAATAAATAAATAAAGTATTTTTTGTTTTAACGTGTTTATTTTATGTTATTTTATTGTCCTTGGTCAATTCTATAAAAATCTCACCGTGAAAAGTTAGGTGAAGTGAGCTTAGAGTGAGCTGTCAATAGTGTCAATCCCTAGCAATAGTTGGAATGACAGCTCACTCCACGCTCACTTCACCTAAGTTTTCACGGTGAGATGGTTACAGAATCGCACTGCTGTATTTGATTACAGCTATCAGCTTACTTCACCTAACTTTTCACGGTGAGACTTCTACAGAATCGATCGGCTGAAGTAGAAGTTTAGATATCGATACCAACACGTGCGGAGTTTCGCTATCTAATTTAATTTGACCTTGTAAATTAGCTGTCATTTTGGTCTAGCAAATAAAAAATCAGAGTTTAGTGACAGTAAACGACTAATTTTTTTTATCTAGCCACTTTCATCCCTACCCTGATTTAACTACCTACACGGTGAATGGTCAAGCATATATATTTCAAGTCCCCAATCAAGTATGCTCATAAAAAAAGATTAATAAGTCCATCCGGTGTCCGGAGCTTACAAAGAATTTAATCAGAGTATAGGTCCACTTTTTATTCGTTCAAAGACCGCCACATTCTTTGTTGTCAGCCTTATTGGCTATAAGTTAGGCGGTAAACTTGGTAGATAGCTTAGCTTGTGAATATCGGCTAAGTGTAATCTACAGGGTGGGAGGGACATCGACGCACAACCTACCACCACAACCTACTACCATTTAACACTTACCATAGGATTATACCGATTATATACAAGGATACCATAGGATTCAGTACATGATTCTGAACACCACAGCTTTGATATTTTTGTGTGTATACAAAAGTTAAGTTTTTATGGCTAGTTTATATTGCTTGTATCCGCAAGAATCACCATCTGCCTTGCCTATGTATTCCCAACTATGTTGGGTTGGCTTCCAGTCTAACCGAATGCACCTATACCAATATTTTACATGGAGCAACTGCCTATATGACCACCACGATATACTCTTTGCCTATATTACTTAGACCCTTCAGATGACTTTTATAACAATTTCTGAAGATAATATGAGCCTATTAACTTTTAGAGATATGAGGAACAGGGTGTACTCGGTGTGGATCTTCCCTTTCCTTATCCTCCTTTTCCTCGGTGAGGATCTGCCGACCAGACGGGTGTTGTGTCTGGTGGACAACGACGATTGAAGTCAAGACGTTGCGAAAAAAGTCGCGAAAAATAAAATCTAATCTATCTAAAAAAACTTTGACGAGTTATACGAACATAAATGTAGGGAACAGCTGATTTTTTTTCGCGCTTTCAGGTTTGATCCCATAGTAAAAGTAGTTGTTCATAATGATGAGTACAATGACCCCCTGGAGTTATGGGATATAAAAAAAACCACGTTGTATATGCTGGTTGCGCGGTAAACTCTGCTTGCGCGATGCAGGATTTTGCGTGACGTCAGTATGATGTGTAGTTCGCATGTGGCGGTGTAGATGCCGCTAGAAACTAACCTATGTTGGAAAAGGACCATTTTTTAAACCGTTAGACTTAAGGGAATATTCCTATTCTAATACTAAGCTTGGCAAGATTCTTGGCAAGAGTCATACATATCACAGGGGGGTGACCACCACCTCTTACAGCAGTATTAATTTAATCTTACTTCGTGTGGGAAAAGGATGGAGCTATACGGAATGTATAGCTCTATCTCTTTCACACACGGAAGTAAGATTATAATAATACTGCTGTAGGAGGTGGTGGTCACCCCCCAGGTCATATCATGGACGTGTTTAGACTTTAGAGTCTGTTCAGGCATTTGGACTTTCATCCTTAATTTTGTCAGCCCTGAAAAAAGTTTATAGCTTTTTTCCTTGAAAGTCTTTCTAAAGTCAATCAAAGTTACTCATGTTTCTGTTTTGTCAATAACGTTGTTGATTCGTTCAATGTCAGAACTTATTTATTTAGTTTTTCTTCATATAACTTTACGTCCCAAGGCGCGGGGGCCAGACGAAGTGACCCGGAAGTTTATGACAAGGGAAGTGTTACAAACGTTTCACAGCATTTTTGTAAGATAAAGGAAGCAATTATAGGTTCCATTCTTCTTTACTCATAAACATAAACTCACGCCATCTTCCCATGGGGGTGGGCAGAAACGAAAGAACGTCACCTGCTACGATTCTTACATACTCATTTTGCTTCGTTTCGAGAGGGAGTAGGCCTTAATCTACCACGCGAGGCCAGTGCGGGTTGGTAGATGTCACATGTCTTCGAATGTTTGGTTCTAGGACATGCCGGTTTCCTCACAATGTTTTCCTTCACCGTTTAGAGAGCAGTGGTGAAGACATAATTTACACAAAGTAAAACGCCTGTCTGGGTTCGAACCTACGACCTACAACTCGTAGGTCGCGGCTGTTACCACTGGGCCACCAGTGTTCTTAACGAGGTAGTGATATAATTAATCTAAAAACGGGATCAACAGATTCTAAATTACGTAAAAAAATATCTTATTTGATGACGCTAGCAAGAACAGCGCTGATCATTCAACAAACCTTTTTGTTAGGTTAATTTACCCCAAAAATAGAAGCGATGTAGCACAAAACTGGATCAGATACGCATCAAAAGTTACCCAACATTGGAATCCGAAACTGGGGGGATGGATGAAAGGGGGGAGGGAGGATGAATAAAAGGGGAGAGGAGGGATGAATGGAGTTTCATAGATTAACTTAGGGAAGACGTTTAGAGTTGTAAGATGTATTCGTAAGTTTAGTTTGTGATTGAATTAATTTGTAGTTCGTTCGAAGTTTTGCTGGCTTTTATTTAAGTTTGTACAGAGTTTCCTGACTTTGTTATTGTGTTTTTAGTTGGGTAATGTGATTTGTTGACTATAGATTGGAAGAAGCAGTGAAATAGATGTTCTTTTTTTTAAGGTTCCCTGGGACTTCCTTCCTAAGGACTTTGGTGAAGGGAAACACCGTGAGGAAACCTGGACTTATAATCCATACCTCTATAGTAATATTATAAAGAGGTGAAAGTGAGTTTGTATGTAGGGGGTAACCTTCGGATCAGCAGTGCGATTCTGTAACCATCTCACCGTGAAAACTTAGGTGAAGTGAACGTGGAGTGAGCCGTCATTCTAACTAATGCTAGGGATTGACACTATTGACAGCTCACTCTAGGCTCACTTCACCTAAGTTTTCACGGTGAGATTTTTACGGAATCGATCGGCTGATTCGGAGAATTCGTTCATTAATGTGAAGCTACAGTATTCCCGAGTGTCAGATGATATAGGTATTTTATGTTAAAACAAGATATTTCACGCGGATAAAATCGCGGATAGAAGCTCATAATTAATATAACTGCCGCATTAATATATGTAAATCGGGTCACTGTGTATATATGGGCCAAAAAATCAAAATAATGATGAGTCAAAGAAAAACTTTTATTGCAGTTTTTTCAACATATGGGCCATGATTTTGGTGTTATGACTATTCCAAATTAGAATATTCAAGATCAATTAAAATTGGTAATAAACCAGAAGACGAATTCTTTTAATTAAAATCTTTCAAAATCTAGTCGCAATCCCATCTCAGCGACAATCAATGTTGGGAAATTAGAGGTATTTTTGACCGATTGCGACTGGGGTCAAACTGTGAACGTTCTTAAAATTACGGGGTCTCAATCTGTCAAAAATATAATCAATTTTCATACATACGTTTGTGACATTGATTGTCGCTGAGATGAAATTGCGACTTGAATTTGAACGTTTTTTAAGTACGAGAATTAGCCTTCTATCTACAAAAATATGTAGGGTGAGTCGATTTAGGAGTCCGGGAGTGTATTTATAGAACACAGTCACCATACTAACAACCACCAACTTTACCATTTTATCAGTAAATTACAATGTATTTCGCAAGTAGGCTAGAATCTCAACGCAAGGAGCTCGACAGTCCCTAAGGTGCAATAGCTTATTTTGAGCCCAAGCAGAATTAATCAGAAGGAATGTAGGAGGCGTAAGAAATAAGGCGTAAAATAAAATGCGGTAGCGCCTTACAACATACATACACATATTCAGCCTATTGTTCCCACTGCTGGGACACAGGCCTCCTCTCTGTGAGAGGGAGGGGGTTAGCGCCTTGCGTTGATAAAACTATATTAAGGTTCCAAAAAGTCCCAATTATGTTAGGTTATTTTTAGAAAGAAAAATAGAATTGTTCGTTTTTTTTGTAGAGGGTTAAAACTAGAAAAAATACAGATAAGCTAGGCTAGGCAGATGATGACCCAATCACTATTGTGTCATCACCTGCCCAGCCTTTTCCCAACTATGTTGGGGTCGGCGTCCTAACCTAACCGGATCCAACTGAATACCAGTAGAACATGGAGCGACTGCCTATCTGACCTCCACAACTCAGTCACTGGGTAACACGATAACCTTTGGTAAGACTGGTTGCCAGGCTTTCGGGCTACTGACTACCCATAATGACTGTCAAAGTTCCACGAATGACAGCTGGGACCAACGGGTTAAAGGCATTACAAAAGTTAATGTTTTTGTTTTAGATTACCAATCATTAATTAAAACAGCTGTATGATAATGATCTTCTTTTTATCAAGTCCAGTGTTTGGAACTAGAACTCAGCAACGCTTGCTCTATTGTCGGGCGCAGACTGTATGTCCTCACGTGGACAGGTGACAGGGCATACGGCGCAGATGCAAGGTGGGCCATGGTCTGGAATATACATTAAGGATTGGAACCATCCGAGAAACCCTATCTGTGGAGATTGTACGATACGAAGAATATCGCTCATTTTTTTGGTCCTTCGAGCCGGATCAGTACCCATTGCGGATTCCAAATATTCGCTCTTAAATATAAAATTATTGTGTGTTATCATGTTTAGATATCGCTACCCATCACATCTGCAGAGTTTCGCTAGCTAATTTAATTTGACCCTGTAGTGTACATAGTAAAGAGTATTCTATTCTAAAGTACGTACGTTCTAGATTAGTTTATAAACACATTAAGTGACCCGTCAGTCATTCAAACGTTAGTTTATCAGTAAGTTAAGTAAAGTACTGCTTTTAACTTAAATGCAGTGCTAAAGTTTTGATGTTTTGAAACGAAACGCTAATGGTTTGTTTCGTCATTTTAACGATACATTTTAGTTGTTACGAAATATATTTAGGTACAGACGCCAGCAGGTCAAGCTACCCGAAACTGTCAAATTTTCCCAATCAACCTTGAACCTAAAGGCTTTAGCGATAAAGTTGAAAATTTATTAAAGAAATTTGACAGATTGTAGTAGCTTGATGTGCTGGCGTCTGTACAATAGTTGTTTGGTTAAAAATTCTATAATTTTAGTCACCATCATCTGATTAGCTTTTTTCAAAACTATACTGGGGTCGGCTTCCAGTCTAACCAGATGCAGCTGAAAATACCACTTTACATGGACCGACTGCCAATCTGACCTCCGCAATCCACAAGGGGTATAATATTACCCAGTAAATGGGTTGTGAAGGTCAAATAGGCCTTCGGTCCATGTAAAATGCTGGTACTCAGCTGCATCCGGTTAGAATGGAAGCCGACACCAAGATAGTTGGGAAAAGGATAGGCAGATGATGACCCTATAGTGATAGTAATTTTCCTAGTTTTAATCTTCTACAAAAAACGAAATCTAACCAAAATAATTCTATTTTTCTTACCAGAACTGACCTACAACTCTAGAACTCCTCTATATCCCCGTTCAAAAACATCTCCGCTCCCCCATTCATCTTTGGGCTGGACCAATAAACTATAATCCGTTTATTGGCTCCATTATTACTTTTATTTATGGGGCTCCCTAATGCGACAAACACTCATACATCATACACGTTGGTCGGTGTTGAGTTAAAGCGGTATAAGATTGCGGATAAACTTGCGTTTTGTAAGTTTTAATGTCAGATTTTTCTTTTTTTTTATGAGTGGCCAGAAATTTTTTGGCCCACGTTTTTATTTTTATTTAAATCATTTATTTCTGGCGACGCAGGCCCATAGATAAAGACTTTAACCTAAACATACAAATTATCATAATGTAGTACTTCCCTTACTTGTTCTGTTCTGTGATACTTGTCCGCGGAAGCGACGGAACACCACGTCCTGCGGCCAGAAGTCTTCTTCCATGACGACGGGCAGATAGCAATTCGGTACGCGCACCACGAACGCCTTGAAGTTGACGTTTCGGTGCGACTCCACAAACTGCACCCTCGGCGTGTACCTCTTCTTCTGGCGCACGTACTCCACGATGTCCTTGTAATTGTAATTGTCTCCTAAGGCACAGGTTTCCCCTAGTTTAGGAGGCAGGGTTTCCACCATTCCAGACACCTTTTTTTACAGCAAATTGTTTTTGTAACTTAGATTTACTACTTATTGTAACAAAAGGTATTTAGTATCAATAAAGTTATATTATTATTATTAATTACTAGGGTGTAGGTACTTTAGGGAAGTGCTCACCGACGCCTGTGGACATCTGCAAAACCAGTACCCTAATTGCGTAACACACTATCAATCACAATCTGAATCAGTTTGAAGGATATTGCTAATCCATTGCTTCATTTGTTCGAAAAATGTGTTTGCTCAACAATGTAAATAACGCAATGAATGTTGTTGAACTGTCATGCAAGCCATCGCTACTGTTAGAATGTTACGCAATCACCTAAGCTAAAATATCTCATGTATCCGAAATTGCTGACGCTGACGGTAACGCTGCTTAGCAGCATAATTTCGATACATGCAAGATTATATTTACGACAAAGATCGTTAAGTGTGTATTTAGTAGGTAAACCTTTATACAGGGTAGCAGGGCTATCGATGCACACCCTGGGGGTCTACTCCGAAGTAGTATCGGCCGAATGTTCGGCCGTTTCCTGCTACGAATTTACTATTTGGTTCGGTCGGTTCTGATTCTACACTCCTACACTCTTTCGGATATTGACTATGGTCTCGACCCAACTGAGCCGCACCGAACTTTTTTCGCATTTTTCAATAATATTCGGTTCGGCCATGTGTCGGTCCGGTCCGGTCCGGGTAGTAGGTTCGAACCCACACAAGCGCTTTACTTTGTGTAAATTATTGCATCACCATTGCTCTCAAAACGGTGAAGGAAAACATCGTGAGGAAACCAATATTCTAAGACATGTGACATCTACCAACCCGCACTGGGCCCGCGTGGTAGATTATAGCCCACTCCCTCTCGAAGAGAGGAGGCCTGTGTCCCAGCAGTGGGAACGTTGTAGGCTGATTCTGATGATTATGATTCTTTCTTACTTGTGATGGTTCTGCGATGCGATTATAGACCAATCTCAAATGTGGGGCCGGCCTTAGAATCATTTCACTTTCGTTCGTAGATTAAACGACTGTTTATACCATAGAGAAATGGTTTTTCGGTTATTTTCGTCCTGTTTGGGGTTATTCTGAGTGCCGACTTTGAAACGTTTTGTGTATTTGGTCCGATACTTACTTGAGCCTCTGTCTCTACGGAAAACCCAGAAAATATGTTTTATTTATGTGAACATAGGATGACATTAAATTAGTTAGCAAAACTCCGCAAACGTAATGTAACCGCCCGTAACGTATTATGTTTGGGAGTTCACAAAAAAAAAAAACAACTGATATTTCAAGTAACTACTTATCATGCGGTTGGCATTAAATAAATTATTATTATAAAAAAAAAAAAATTAAAACATTTTTCTATTTATATTGTTTAGTCTTAGTCTTAACGTGGGCAAACATTGCAATTTTGCCCACTTACAACTCCACACTTCTTTTTCATTTTTTTTCTTCCATTTCTTTTTATTTTACTTTTTGTTATTAATCTTAAGTTTAAGAAGTATTTTGCCATAATTTTTAAGTTCTATCCTTTAGTTTTGTTATTGTTATGTGTGATGTGTGTTAATGTCACTACACATTCTGAGATTGCTGGTAAACCTATAATAGGCGACTATGTAAGACCGAGACTGTTGTACTTAAGATATATTATACATAGAAGCTGTTGGTGTACCGTAATAAATAAATTAATAAAAATATTAGACATCACATCTGCGGAATTTCGCTTGATATATAATTTAACTAGCTGCGCTCCGCGGTTTCACCTGCATAAGTTTAGATCCCGTGGGAATATCGGGATAGAAATCTTATATGTTAATCCTGGTTATAAACCACCTGTGTGCCAAATTTCATCCAAATCCGTTCAGTAGTTTTTGCGTGAAAGAGTAACAAACATCCATCCATCTATCCAAACTTTCATGTTTATAATATTAGTAGGATTTGATACTGTACAGGCCTGCGTTTCACCTAGTAATTACGTGAACTTGCTAACGTTTCAACTAAGCACTACAAAGTTATGCTGCACAAATACTATAAAAGAAAGAAAGAAAGAAAGAAAGAAAGAAAGAAAAAGTATTTATTGCGACTCGTACAGAAAGATCAAAAAAAAAATTAAACCAAATTATATAAAAAAGTAACAAAACCAAATTATATAAAAAAAAGTAACAAAAAGAAAAATGAAACAAAAAGTCCTGTACGAAGCCAAAAGGCTCCCATCTCAGCATAATGCTACGACATTTAAAAAATAAATGTCGCAGCGCTGGTATTCTGAATACTATGTGTATCATCATCATCTATGTGTATAAGTATGTTTAAAATTCCATTTCTATCCATTGCTTTTAGTGGACTTATTACTTTCGCTGATAGAATATAAGGTTCCATAAGTGCCATGAATACAGCCACAAAAACTGTCTGCGGAGATGTCCCCAGTGAGTCGGGGTGGATGGCGCTGCGTTATACTCCAGTGCGTCGGATGTCGTACAGCGCTGGGTTGAGGCTGGCTGCTGCGTCGACCAGGAGAGGGTGCTCTGCTTGTTGACCGGCCGAAAGTGCAGTGTGCTGTGCCGAGGTTGCTGATGAGGCTGAGGGTGATGACCAGGTATGCGCGGTCGCTGCATGCTGGTGGTCAGGATACCCGTTGAAGCCGTGGATGCTGGCTGGCTGGGTGACTTCGCCGCTAAAGCTTGCGGGAGTGATGATGATGATGACGTCACGCTGAAGTAGGTGCACGAAGGCTGCACTGACGTTCATGCTCGGGGTCACCAGTTTGGAGGCATGAGGAACAGGGTGTAAAGTTCACTCATCCTCCATTGAAAAGGGAGGATCCTCCGACCAGACGGGTGTTATGTCTGGCGGGCAATTGCCCAACGATTGATATTGGGAAATTGTATATATGGTAATGGCACGGTAAACTCTGCTTGCGAGATGCAGGATTTGCGTGACGTCAGTATGACGCGTTGTTCGCATGTGGCGTTGTAGATACCGCTACATACCTAATTTACCATAAACGAAACTATTTAAGTTTGAGGAAAAGGCCATTCGGTAATGTAGAAAAGTAGTGCTCGGCGGTTTGTTGACCTAAAACACCCTTCTCGTATTCATAGGATTGGTATATATTTATGGTAAAAGTCTTCAATTATAAGAGAAATAGCTGCGAGTATATTGAATTTAATATTGTATAGTACTATATGAGTAACTTATTGATAAAATGGTAATTATAATGGTTTTGAATACGTGGTGTCTCTTACGAGATCTGAACGCGAACTGGCCCACACTTGCGTTCGAGGCAATTATGCATTTTCGCTGAGTGTGCGATTAAAAATCGAAAAGATAATCTGCCTTTTCTCAACTACTATGTATGTTGTGGTCGCCTTCCTCTCTGAAACTTTGGACTCCTACGACAGCGGTGGCGGTTACATATAGGCCGGTGGGACGGTCATCATGACAATAATGGCACTGGGGTTTGACTTTGAACTGAAAAAGACACTGGCTCCTGTAACACAGGTTGCTACCTAGCTCAGGAGTCAGGGCTTCAATCAAAGTATGTAACAACTGTTTTTTATGTCAATAAATTTCTTTATTATTACTTTACGGTGTCAAAAAACGCTTTCAAGGGAAACACACCAACTTACTGTCATGAATAATGTTTTAGTGACGTCATTCGACGGTAAATTGCGGATTCTATGTGGTGGCCACCACAGTCTTAGGAAACCCTAGCTTAACCGGTGGTGTAATTGCGTAACACACTATCAAGAGCAATGGCTTTTATTTTGACAGTTCAACAACATACATTGCGTTATTTACGTTGTTGAGCAGACAAATTTTTCGGACATATGAAGCAATGGATTAGCAATATCCTGCAAAATTATTCAGATTTTGATTGATAATGTGTTATGCAGATGTAGCTGAATATCAGTATTTTACATGAACCGAATTCGAAGAAAATGTCAACAGGGAGAAAAAAGTATCGTTTTTAAATCGCCCCTCAGAATGGAACCAGCAATGAATAATTTATCCGGGTCGCGGGTAACGTCCGCAAATAATTTGTGTCCCGCGAAGGCTCAGTTTTATTGCACAACCTTTTTTGACAAAACAGATGATGATGGCCGAGTCTTCATACGACACGACTGTGATGAAAACTCACAAATTCTAAGGGATTTTTATGAGGTATTGTTGTTAGAGGGAGGATTCTGTAGATGGATAGAGGGCTGTTTGGTCTGGTTTGTGCTGTGGATTCTGTTTTTACAGACTGTGTCAAACTTTCGCGTTTATAATATTAGTAGGATATTTTATTTCATCCTACTAATATTATAAACGCGAAAGTTTGTGCGGATGGATGGATGGATGGATGTTTGTTATTCTTTCACGCAAAATTGGATGAAATTTGGCACACAAATAGTTTATAACCAAGATTAACACAGCATACTTTTTACCCCGATATTCCCATGGGTTCGAAAGTTATGCGGAAGAAACCGCGGGGCGCTGCTAGATTTTATAAATGGACCTCCCGAAGGGTTAAGTGCCTGTTAAGGTTTCAATATCCCGGAAATAGGCCTATCATATTACGCTGAAAACGGATATCAATTTCATAAATTAAAAATCAAATAACGAACAACAAACGTTCGTGACCACTTCGTGCGACTTCGGCTCAAGATCGGAATGGAAATAAAATCTATTGTACCCTCAATTTATTCATATTACGTCACTTGCACAACCGTTTGAACAAAGGTTCCGTACAACCATTAATTATGAAAGGTCCTTAGTTTATTGTGAATGGCTTTGTAAAAGTTATTTCTGAGTTCTTGATGACACAGGAGCCTGCCTGCGACTTTGTTGGCGCGGAAGTTGTAAGATACACATGATAATATAACAGACACATTTATACTATAAAACTCCCCGGCGTCCAACCTACCGCATTGCATTGCATCGCCCGCCTGAGCTATTACTTTGTTTTCGTTCTTTCTGAATAACGGCTGATTTTTCAATCGACCGATCATTTTTATTCGTGGAATAAAATTGACGTCTGTCAGTTTTTGTACAAAGGAACTGTCAAAAATTCAAAATTATGCCTCCGATAAAGTAAGAAAGAAAGAAAATACATTTATTTGCGACAAACATGACGCATAAAAAAGAACAAACACAAAAAATAGAAGGAAAAAAGAAAGAAAAAGAGAGATGAAGACAGAAAGAGAGAGAAAAAAGAGAGAGATAAAGTTATCCGGCGTTGGAAAAATCAGCCCTTCCTCGGAATTTAAATTTATGAAGTAAGTAGGTAAGTTTAAAATCTACAACTTTACAAAAACCTTTCCCAGTTTTACAAATCTGTGGTAGCTGAAACAGTTTACCATTTCTCCCAGTTCGCGTTCCCAGTTAAATGACGTTTTATCGACGGGGAAGTCAATAAGTATGAATGTTTTAACTTTTCCAATATTACTGTTGAAGACTGGAGTGTTGCTGAATAGTTTCCATGTTAACCGTTCGGAGTTTTAGACGATGTATGAGGAAATGTTACGTTCGGATGGAATGCAAAGATCAACGCCCTCTCGGCGAATGTGCAGGGTTTGTATTTGTAAAAGAATAACGATACTTAGAAAAAAAATGTTTTTTACAGGAAATAGTAAAAACAATCAGGCCAAAAGAACCCTTTAAATTGACAAACCTATTCAAAAGTTTGATTTACCTGTTCTTTCATTCGCATCCAAAAAAAAAGACAGATTTGAACGTGAACGTTTTTAAAATTACGAGAATGATGGAAAACCCAATAACGTTTTTCTCGACCGGGGAATCGAACCCATCCGCTCCACCCAGAGCGGGAGGGGTCATTTGATGATTTCCCATCCACAAAAAAAAAAAAAAAAAAAAAAAAGGACCTCATGCTCAGCAGTAGCGCTTGCGACTACTAGACCAACGAGACAGTTAGAATTAACTACCCTCGAATTAAGATAAAGATTAGGTACAATACAAAATCAAAAAAAAAAACAATTAAATCCTGCACCACAACTTGTCTATTATCACAAACCCTTTGTAAAACTATGGTATGGAGTCGATTTAAATATTTTAACTACCTCCAAAGTCTTTGAAAGAAGACTTGCATAAAACATGCACAATATGCAGAAAGTTCGTCTGCTAACACTCGTTCGTGCTAACAAGTTTAAAGTCGAACTTAAGTGGAACTGTGACAGTGAAAAACTTATTTTGTTTTCGGTTGTATTTTCGAAATACAAGGGTGAGAGTAGTGTTAAGTTTTCGAGCTTTTAGAAAGCTACTTTTATTATTTTAGTAAGGGTTTTTATAGACGTAGCGTTCGTAGACTTCACACGAGGTAGAGCGACGACCTTGTGAAGCACGGAACCGGTCGAAGTGGAGGTGCTTGGTGCGTCTTTCGGCTGAAATGATGATGATGGGTTTTTATTACGAGAATAGCTTTATTCAGAAAATAACTAACTTTATTTGCTAAATACAGATTACTCAGGGATCTAGCTGGGAGTGCAGCGCTTCACCCAACAATTCGTGGTATCTCATCATCATCTGCCTTGTCTTTTCCCAACTATGTTGGGGTCGGCTTCCAGTCTCAGATTACTAGTATTTTACATGGAGCAACTGCCTATCTAACCTCCACAACCCAGTTACTGGGTAACACGATACCCCTTGGTAAGACTGGTTGTCAGACCTTCTGACTTCTGACTACCCGTAACGACTATCAAAGATCTCCAAATGACAGTCGGGACCAACAGGTTAACGTGCTTTCCGAAAACAAACTGAGGGGTCTCGATAAATTGTACTAGATGGTCAACCATCTACAGACCGACCTCGGCAAGCGTAGCTTAACCTTCAATCGACCTGTGCGGATGTAATAACTTAGCTACAAGCCACTAGTGTTTGTAGTTGACTAGTACAACCCACACGGTAATGGAAAAGTAACATTACGGTTTTAGAAGTATCTCCCGTTCGCCGTAGCAGCCTCGTTACAAATTCTCTTAACTGTTGTAGAATCTTACAGGACATGGTCAAGATTTACTCCAGTTTAAAGTCAAAGCATTTATTTCAAATAGGCACACAAAAGGCACTTTTGAACGTCAAAAATTACAATAAAATAGATTTGATTCTAGTCGCTCCTTCCAAAAGGTAGTTTATGGTGAAGAATGGGCAAGAAACTCCACCGGTACTCTTTTAAAATGTTTTAGAATATTTTGCATACATTAATCATACTATAGTAATACTAGCTTCTGCCCGCGATTTCGTCCGCGTGAAATTTCGGCCCATCGCGTCGCATCCCATCGCGTCGCATCCCATCGCTCTCCCGTGCTACTATTTCATTTTCATTTTGCTCAGCTCCTAAGGGTCGTAGCGTGATGTTAGATAGCCTATACCGACCCTACCTTCCTCAAGAATTGGACTATCAAAAGCATAAGATTTTTTAAAATCTAACTGGTATTCCGAGATTACCCCCTACATACATACAAACAAACAAAGAAATTTTACAAGAAGCCGTGTCTTCCTTTTATTTGTATGTTGCCTGTCAGTCAGTTCGTCAGTTAGTTACGGAACTGCTTCTAATATTTTAATCTTACCGATATCTTCCCATTAATCATACTAGTTAGCGCGACAAGTACACGATACTCCGACAAATTATGGCACGACATTTTTTTTTAATTTCCTGAAATTAAATGCGTTTGGCCCGCGGCGGGAATCGGTTGCGTGATTTATAGGGGTATATGATATACGATACGGAATGAGGATCATCCGGTAATAGGGGGGGGGGGGGTAAGGGTTTGATTTGTTAGTTAGGGATTAATATTTGTAAGTTGCGGTGATTATCAATGATTGATTGAAGAGAGTCGGCTTCATTTCTAAAAGTTAATTCATCATTGAAGTAAGCGTTTGTAATTAACGGGTAACGCCAGGGTAATCCGGATAATTCAGATTTGCTTAGGCTTTTTAGCTTAGGCAATCAGAGGGCTTTAAAGGAAATTCCTTATCTAACGCGGAACACAAGTTTCATTTGAATTCTGAACAACGTAAATAAAGCAATGATCGTGGCTGAACTGTCCAAATAAAAGGCATTGCGATCAATTGTCATTTCATGAGTGTTACGCCTATACTCCGCGGTTTATCAAGTATCTGTCTCAATTTCAATACCTCTAAATAAAACTATAATCAAAGAAACTTCCTTTAGTTTTCCCTTTACCATCTTTTGAAGTTAAAAATAGCAGTCGTCTAGAGACATACCTACCTACCTTATCAGCTTATCGCATGTAGGTATTCAGATGAGGTGGAAGCGTAGGTGATATATTATAAATATCGATGTATACACAGTTATATCAAGCATGTAGTCTACGGGTGTATATGCAAAAGGGATATACTGAACACGTCATTTCAATCCTGTTTGTGTGTTAGTCTATCAATTTTGTTTGTATAACGGTTGCGATTAATACGACGAGCTTGCTTATAGCTGAAGTGGCAATGGGCCGGCCATATTAGCCGTAGAACCGATGGCCGTCGGGGCCGACGTGTTCTTGAATGGAGACCGCGAATCGGTAAACGTAAGGTGGGACGCCCTCAGGCTAGGTGGAGCGACGATCTTCGCAGGATGGCTAGTAGCAGCTGGATGAGAGTTGCCGAAAATCCAGTTGAATGGCGTGCAATAGCAGAGGCTTATGTCCAGCAGTGGGCTGCTATAGGCTGATGATGATGATGAACGGCCGCGACATACCGAGTTGTGTTCGAACCCAGACCGGTGCTTTACTTTGTGTAAATTATTTTATCACCACTTCTCTCAAAACGGTGAAGGGAGACATCGTGAGGAAACCGACATGTCCTATAACCAAAAATTCGAACATATTATGTGACATCTACCAACCCGTACTGGGCTCGCGTGGTGGATTGCGCCCCACTCCCCCTCGAAGAGAGGGGACCTGTGTCCAAGCAATGGAAACATTATAGTCTGATTATGATTCTTTAGATAGTATAAAAAATTCGCTTTTAGTATAAATCTCGACATTTAACATGACATGTGAAGCAAGGGCGGGTCGCTAGTATTTTCGTAATCGTATCAAATTCATACTTCAGCAATTACATCGATCACGCCTTAAATATTTATCAGCAACTATCCAGGGAAATCACACGAGTAGGTACAAAGACACATTTTAGGCACCTACACAGGATGAAATTGAAAACTTGTGCCAACTTGTAATAGGAGGTTCAGTAATAGTTTATTTATCTAAACTTTATTGTACACCAGAAGATACATAACAATAATAATACGATTATCACTGCAAAACATACAATGGGCGGCCTTATTAACGCTTTCTGCAATCTCTTCCAGGGAACCTTGGAATGGACAGGATGTTACATAATCATTATAAATTGTCATTTTCCATCTAAATTCATGTAATTAACGTCTTAGATAGTGCAAATAAATGATTGCTTTCAAGTAAACAAGACTTACCGGCATTCCGAAAATCTTATTCTACTCGTATCAACACAAAAACTTAAGAAAATTAAAGTATCAATTTTAGCGCACGCGTGCCCATTCATCGCAGAGTTCACAACATGAATCAAGTTGGCAACGCGTTGAACTAGCAGTCATTTACCTAATTTTGACCGTTCCTATCCTACGAACAAAAGGGCGACGTTGCCAAATTGCTTGCCTACGCGCACATATGTGCATCCCTTTGCTTATTGACATGCCCCATTTTTTATTTATAACACGTTGAATTAGATATTTTAATTTTTTGGCGCACCTATTCAATTTCATGCTGCACATAGTGACACGTGTCAATCAGTCTAGTTTCAGGGCACGTGTCCAATCATATAGAATCTATGTAAAATATTAATAAAGTTTGGCCTGGGTGCTTTAATTAACTATTTGCGATCGGAAGAGCCCTTGATTGTACGGTTTAATTAAAATGTTGCCTAGGAAAGTGGTAGTGATTGTTTTTGGGGGTGCCATACTATACTAACCAACTTTACGTTTAGCTACGGAAAATATGTGGGTTGATAGTTCAGAAATACTATGCTGTAAAAGGTATACAGGCTTGCAGGGACATCGACGCGAAAATTGTTGTAGTGTAATCTGGATGACAACTCAAACTCAAAGCATTTATTTCATTTAAACCATTTACAGACACTTTTGAATTGTCAAATAGTCGGTCAGTTAGTCAGAAAGTCGAAGCTAGTTGCCCATTCCAACGTAGATCTCTATGGAGAAGAACGGGCAAGATACTCCAAGGACACTCTTTTAAATCAAGATATTACAAAACCCTGGGTACATTACTCTTGTTGCTTCTATATGTGAGAACAATGTGAAAAAAAACAAAGAAGAAACAATTCAAAATATAAGAATAAAAATAAGCCCTGGCCGGGATGACCAGTCTCAACCGACGGACGGCGCCCGTTCACGAACAAGACGCGTAGATCAACACCATCCAGCTCAACCATTTTCCCTTTCTCCTTTCCATTCCTCTCTGTGTCGAGCTAGTGACCAATCCCGTCTGTTGGCGCCAAGCTCGACCCGCCATCTTGTCCTGGGTCTGCCTCGATGTCGCTGGACGTTTTCTAGGACCCACATGGTGGTGGATTTGGCTTTAAACTCATTCGTTCTCTATTTAATATACTTAGCTATATAGATGGACTAGCTTTTGCCCGCGGCTTCGCTCGCGTTAAGAAGTATACAGCCCGATCGGTTTAAAATTGACAAAGTTTCATACAAACTTTCATCCCCTATTTTATCCCCTTGGGGGTAGAATTGATCAAAATCCTTTCTTAGCGGATGCCTACGTCTTAACATCTACCTGCATGCCAAACAAAGTCCAGCCCGATCCGTCCAGGGGTTTGGGCTGTGCGTTGATAAATCACTATGTCAGTCAGTCAGTCACCTTTGAGTTATATATATTTAGATAGTTATAACACGCACACAAAGTAATAAAAATAAAGATATAACTGAATATCTCCTGAGACCTTACTGCGATGAAAAAGCAATCTCGATTTGGGTACAAATAACTGAGCTAAAAATATAGTGAATTGGTTTTTTGAAAAGACACGTGTAACCCAAACAAGGATTCCAGCGATTATTTGAATGTATTGTGACGCAGGGGAATAGATCAAGCTGTGGGGTAGTGGCGTAACACACTAACAGTACAAATTTCATTTTGACAGTTCAACAATATTCATTGCGTTATTTACGTTGTTGAGCATTTTTTTTATCGAACATATGAAGCAATGGATTAGCAATATCCTTCAAAATGATTCCGATTGTGATTGAAAGTGTTTTACGCAATTAGGGTGCACGTTTACTGATCATCGTATTGACATATTACTGCCAAAATGATGAAATGATTGTAGAAAGGAAACCCCATAGGTAGGCTGAGTCACAGATTTATATAAATTTGAACGATTTTACTTACACGACATCCGCCAGAAACTAAAGTTCCTTACGCAATACTCACACGCACACACATTCGTATAATAGAAATAGACAGAGAAGAGAAAGAGAAAGTGTGAATTTAATACGCGTTTTATTAAAAACGCTAATATATTAACATGGCTATTTTATTATAAGTTTTTGGAAGCTCTAATAAAGTTGTCGCCATCTTGGATTTTCATTTTCGCTACCGGCTTTAGCACCCTCGAAAACCATGAAAACGACACCCATCATCTGCCCAGCCTTTTCCCAACTATGTTGGGGTCGGCTTCTAGTCCAACCGGATGCAGCTGTATACCAGTATTTTACATGGAGCGACTGCCCATCTGACCCCCACAACCTATTTACTGGGTAATACGATACCCCTAGGTAAGACTAGTTGTCAGACTTTCGGGCTTTCGGCGACCCGTAACGACTGTGAAATATCCACGTGCTTTCCGAGGTACGGAGGGGTCTTGGTATGTGAAGATGGTCACCCATCCACAGACCAACCGATCGACCTGTGCGGCTGTTATTACTTCGCCACAAGCCTTTGATCGCAGCCGCCGTCTTGGAATTTCATTTTGACCTCACTACCAGCTTTAGCGCCCTCGAAAACCATGAAAACTATCACTGCGAGCTATGAATTTGCGAGAGAGAGACGCGTAACATTTTTTCGTAATGTGACGATTTCTACCAGTTTACTCCTAAAGCAAGCCGCGTTAAAGAACTACGTTCCAAAAAACCAAAGAAAATCAATCACTCATTTTGATAGTTGCAACACTTGCAACCACAGTATAACCCACACTTTTCACTTTAGTTATTTATAGTTATTATAATAAATAACAAGTTCTGAGCCATAAAACATTATTTATACCAGTTTGTTAACATGGTGTTAGTTGATAAATCTACTATTTATTGTACTAAATTATATTTAATGTCGCTACTTGTAATTTTTATTGGATACTAACTTATGCCCGCGACTTCTACTGTGTGAAATTTATTGTGCCTCGACCCACCCCGCGTCGTTTCGCATCGCCTGCCTGCGCTATTACTTCGTTTTCGCTTAGCGTTGTTTCTCATTTTTTTGCTCGGCTCCTAAGGGTGCTAGCGTGATGTTAAATAGCCGAAAGCCTTCCTCAAGAATTGGGCTATTAAATACAAAAAGAATTATTCAAATCCGAGCGGACAGTTCAGAGACTACCCAGTTTTTTAATTTTTTTATTGTTGCGCGGTGGAAATTCTCATGGACTTCCTCCATCGTGGGGGTGACAGAGGGGTATGCCGGAGTATTACCGGCTAAAACCACCGCGGTGTTCCACCCCTGTCTATGGCCGGGCAGCATTCACCGCTCCCCCGACAGGCCTCGACCCGCTGTTCCTCAGCCAGTACTATCTCCCCGTGCGGCCATTCCGAAAATGGTTGCACTCACTGTCGAGTGACACTACATACAAAATTACAAACAAACAAACACTTACCTCTTTATAGATCGGAATGTGAATGAGAAATTGTCTATTGCAGTTTGTCTTCACGACAGACTAAATGGGGATATATGTAGGTTAATATGGTCTACTAAGTTTAATCTGTAACATTTATTTGTGAGTGACTGCGTCGTTGGTCTCGTTGCCACAATTGCTACTGCTGAGCATGAGGTCCAGGGCTCGATTCCCAGTCGGGCAAATTGTTAGTGTGTTTGTCCATCAAGAATTTCTCGGTAGCAGCTCGGAGTCTGGAATACAGACTCCGGAAATCCGAAATCCGAAATTCTATACAATTAAAGGCTCACCCCTGTTACATGGAACTTAAACATAACTGGAGAAATAAAAACGTACACACCGAGAGCTGCTAAATTAATGTTTTATTTTATGTTTACTTTTTCTTTAATCCTCTAAGATTAACTTCATCATTGCAAACTGCAAACTGCATTTTTTTTTGTATCGAGAAAATTTAATTGTATCGTGTATTCCTTCTATAGCATGCTAGGCCATACAGTCAAAAATCATCTGCCTAGCCTTTTCCCAACTATATTGAGGTCAGCTTCTAACCGTATGCAGCTGAATACCAGTATTTTACATGAAACGACTGCCTATCAGACCTCCACAACCCAGTTACTGGGTAATACGATACTCCTTGGTAAGACTGGTTGTCAGACTTTTAGGCTTCTGACGACCCGCAACGACTACCAAAGATCTATGAATGACAGCCGAGACCAACAGCTTAGCGTGCTTTCCGAGGCACGGAGGGGTCTTGATATGTAAAGATGGTCAACCGTCCAGGCACCAACCGCAGCAAGCGTAGCTTAACCTGATCGATCGACCCGTGCGGCTGTTATTACTTAGTCACAAGTCACAAGCCCTAGTCATATGGATTAGGGATTTAACATTGAAGTGTATATGCTTTTAAAAAGGTACACTATAAAGAACAAGCACATTTTTTGCAATATATGACCTGAAAGGAAGAGTGAGACAGCTCCGACAAGCACTTTTGTAAATTACTTAGCATGCTAGCAAGTATTAAGTTAATTTTCCCATTTTAAGCTATCCATGTTCGTCATCAATTCGTACTGACGAATGATATACTCGTATATACATATATGCGAGTATGGATGCCCCGATGACTGCATCAGGGCATCCAGAAAATGTCGAATAATACTCCTCATACTCCTTTTATTTCACTATTATTTTGATTGCGTTCATGTCACCAAAAAGGCAAAAACACCCATTTTTTGTTTTTTTTTTCGGATGGGAAATCGTCAAATGACCCCTCCCGCTCTGGGTGGAGCGGAAGGGAGTGTCAGACTCTTACTGACTAAAACCCACCCGTGTTCCTTCCTTAGCCCTTTCTGTTCCAGGCCAGCGGTAACCCTTTCGGACGATCCCGCCGCCGGCAAAAACACCCTAACATCCTAATCCACTTTTCTTCAAACGCTATCCACTTATCTATAATTCACTTTTTCTTCTTCTTTTTCCATTAAGACATCTGACACCACCGTGAACTAAAAGGTATGACATTCATAGATCTGAAACATAAAACATATCGAACTTCAAGGGACTGAGACATTGCGACATCGAATCTCAAACATTTGGACAATCTTCAAAGGGCGTACTCTTATAAATAATTTAATATAGCTTCCACGATGATTGAAAGCGACTGTTGATTTATCAGAAACGAGGTTCAATGAACGGTGTTTCGTAACGCAATCTCATTTGATTTGTTTACGACACTTTATGGCCAATTTTGCGGTAGTAAATCTGTCATGCTACCTCACGGTTTCATTAAGTAGTTTAGAATATTTTGGGAGAGTATATATAGGTAGTTTAATTTAGGTCAGGTGAGTCGTACTTCAATTAATGGTAGTATTGGTATTCTATTTCATATTATATATTCAATTAATGGTATATAATTGCGTAACACACTATTATAGAGCCGCACAGGTCTATCGATCAGGTTAAGCTACGCTTGCTGCGGTTATTCCGTGGATGGGTGACCATCTTTGCATGCCAAGACCCCTCCGTGCATCGGAAAGCACGCTAAGCCATTGGCCCCGGCTGTCATTCGTAGATCTTTGGCACTCGTTACGGGTCGTCAGAAGCCCGTAAGTCTGACAACCAGTCTTACTTACCAAGGGGTTTCGTATTACACAGTAACTGGGTTGTGGAGGTCAGATAGGCAGTCGCTCTATGTAAAATACTGGTACTCAGCTGCATCCGGTTAGACTCGAAGCCGACCCCAACATAGTTGGGCAAAGGCTAGGCAGATGATGACTGTCAGTAGCAATGGGTTTCATTTTGACAGTTCAACAACATTCATTGCGTTATTTACGTTGATGAGAAGGCAAATTTTTCGAACACTTGAAGCAAATGATTAGCAATATCCTTTAAAATGATTCAGATTGTGATTAAAAGTGTGTTACGTAATTAGGGTGCTGTACCAAAATCTGAAAATGAAAAAGAATCAGGTTACTTCGTTTCTTCAAACAAGCGAGTCAACAATCTTTTTGACGATATCTTAGTTCAATTTTACTTACGTCAAAAAAAGTTTGGAAGATATTCGTACGTAGGTATCAAACCTTTTACATTTAACGTAGAAGTTATCTATGCCCGGATCGGGAAGTAGGAACTTGTCAGCCGTCATTTCTGTTCAGCATTACATTGCCGTACAGTTTCTTCGAAAATAATTGGATATTTGTCAAAAATCGAGCTAAAAGAGTAACACGTGAGGGGCAATTCTCGTAATTTTAAGAACGTTCATAGTCTGATCTCAGTCTCAATCTGTCAAAAATACCTCTAATTTTCCTAAATTTTTGACAAGTTTTTGACATTACATGTCGCTGAGATAAGATAGCGGCTAGATTTCAAACGTTTTTTTTATTACGGGAATTTTGCCTTCTGATATTCAGATTTGACCGGATCACACCGGACAGAAAATTTAAAAGAGGGTCAACTATTTAAAATATCAGTGTGCATCAGTAGAAGCGCAATTTGTTTTTCAGACGTTCTATAATTTATAAAATTGTCCATCATAAAGAAGTTTTTAGCGGATCAGCACCCTAATCGCGTAACACACTATCAGTCTCAATCTGAATCATTTTGAAGGATATTGCTAATCCATTGCATCATATGTTCGAAAAATGTATCAGCTCAACAACGTTAATAACGCCATGAATGTTGTTGAACTGTCAAAATTAAACCTATTCCTACTGATAGGATGTTACGCAAGTGCCCCGCAGAAGCCCCATACAGTAACTCCAGGGCCCAAGTCTACTAATTTACAAACATTGCAATGATCTCTCCATTGTGACAGGTTTCTGAAAACCTACTCAATTAAATCTGCACCCTTATTTCGTAACACACTATTAACCTCAATCTGAATGAGTTTGAAGGATATTGCTAATCCATTGCTTCATTTATGTTCGAAAAATGTGTCTGCTCAACAACGTAAATAACGCAATGAATGTTGTTGAACTGTCAAAATAAAACTCATTGCTATTGATAGTGTGTTACACAATTACCCCGCTGTTCTCTGATTTCATAAATATCACTGATAGTGTGTTACGCAGTTACCCCGCCGCTTAATATTTCCTTGTACAATTTGGGAATCAAGAGTAACAGCAACAGATTATTGAACTTAGATATCTTTCCACCACTTTCAGAGGTTGAGGTCGACAACTTTCCAAGTACAACTCAGCTTATTTCCTTAGAGGAATAAATCTAGTAGATAAACAAGTAAGAAGTCACATCTCACCTTATTTGACCAGATAAGTTAGTGCCAACATTGTAGGCCAATCTGACCTTCTACATTGTCAGGAGTTTGTGTACATGGGAATATAGGATGGGGGACAAGGATCGTAGAAAAACATATGAAAAGATAAGATATACAATGTGGAGACAACAATACGTTAGTAAATAAAACACTGGCAATACTTAGAGCTCAACTGTCACTAATGAGACACAATTACTTTTTCTATTACTAGCAGCGCTCCGCGGTTTCACCCGCGTAAGTTTCGATCCCGTGAAAATATCGGGATAAAAAGTATCCTATGTGTTATTACTGTAAAGTTTCATTAAAATCCGTTCAGTAGTTTTTGTGTGAAAGAGTTACAAACATCCATCCATCCTTCCATCCTCACAAACTTACACGTTTATAATATTAGTAGCTTACCTAATAGACGAGGGGTGCGTAAGAGTATTTTGGAACTATGAAATAAATAATAAAACGAAACGGGTTGCACTCCGGGAGTGCCGGCAGAAGTGAAAACTTGAATATTAACGTTGTGCATTTTTGATATTTTGGAATGCGGTCTTCCGTCTTACGAATTTTCGATCAGGTTACGTGTCCTGACGCGAGCTACATCTTACGAATTTTCGATCAGGGCACGTGTCCTGACGCGAGTTTAACATTTTTTACCCATCACAACAAAAGTGCACAACGCCGCTAAAGAAGTTTTCACTTCAAAAAAACAATAAACTACGTAGAAGTGATGGGCGATTAAGTACCTATGGATTTTGCCGATCAGTCGACTAGGCATTGACTAGGTACTAAACTATTGGATATAAGCATAATCAGCCACGTTCCCACTGCTGGGACTCAAGCCTCCGTTCTTCGAGAGTGAGTGGGCGGGCCCAGTGCGGGTTGGTAGATATCACATGTCTTCGAATTTTTGGTTCTAGGACATGCCGGTTTTCTGACGATGTTTTCCTTCTCTGTTTTGAGTGCAGTGGTGATGAAATAGTTTACACAAAGTAAAGCGTCTTGATTCGAACCCACGATCTATCGTAAGACGGAGTCGATACCACTGAGCTACCACTGCTCACTACTATTAGATATATTCAATTGAATGTTCATATGCAGACTGAAATCGCAGATTAATTTATTGTCGTCTCCACCGTGTAGAAAAAGGTATACAAATACGCAAACTCACATGCATTTAGTCCCTTACCTGTAAACAAAACCCGAGCCCCAGGATATAGAAATATCCCTTTATTCAAAAAGGTTGCTTTAAGTTAAGCAACCATACATTTTTGAAAGTTTTTTGGTCACTTAACTGTTTTTGGTCACTAAACTGTTTGGTCATTTAACTGTTTTTGGTCACTTACCGGTTTTTGGTCACTTAACTGTTTTTTCCGTTAACCTATATAGTCCCAGTGCTGGGCAGAGGCTCCTCCTTAATCTTCCACCTTTCTTTGAGCTGTGCCTTCTCCGTCCAATCGGGAACGAATCCAAATCATCACGCCAAATCCACTGTGTGACGACTTTGGCCCATCTGTCTGGATGCATCCTATAGGTGTGACCCGCCCAGTCCCACTTCAGCCTCGCAGACTCATCACTAACATCGGCGATATCTTTCTTGGAGCGTATTGTGGTGTTGCGAATGTGGTCGGTGAGTTTAATTTTTAAGAAGCTACGCTCCATTGCTCTGTGGACTTTTGAGCCTGTGTCAAAGACCAAGTCTGAGCGACTTAACTTTAATCATCGTTTATGAATAAACCTCTAACTGTCTAGTTTTGGGGCTCAATGATAACTTACACTAATGTCACCTATCTGTAGGTAATATTTTAAGCCACTTATCTTATGACATTTTAATATGTGTTTAACCTGTTTACAGAAAACTATACCCTGTCCATTAGGTTAACCGTTTTTTGACAGCTGTCTTTTAACGTAACTATTCCAGATAACGTAAAAGTTAACTTTAAAATGCGTAATAAAATAAATATATAAACTGCCTTATCTTATTGAATTATCTTATTTATGGGTTCTTACAGACATTATAATACCGTACGTGTATCAATCAATGTATTGTGTGTTGCTGCAATCACTAGTTCCATTTGTCAAAAACGGTTTACCTAATGGGCAGGCTATAGCGCTGTGGCTCTATCTCGCATAGTGTCACCACATTATGCTGATGCGATGGCCGTTTTGTGTAGATGTGACGCATATTAATTTTGTTTTTGTTTTTTGTTTTCGTCATGTTTTACCGTAAATAATAGTACATTATGATTTATGTGCGGTAAGTTGAAAATTACAGAAGAGGCGATGGCGAGGGCTACAAGAAAGCAGAGGTTCTAATTATCAAAGCGCACGTATGACATACGACGTTTTATAACATATTTGCTATATAAATAAAACTCGGAATACAAACTAAACTACTACTATAACTGCTTTAATAATTTATTAAAGATTTATTCGTTTATTTCTTAAAGGAATAAATCTTTAAACAATTATAAAAGCAGTTATAAAAAATTTGAACAATTTGTAAATATTTATATCTATATTATATTTTATCTCCCAAAGTTAATTTTATTCATAATGTTGACCACTTTTCTGACATAAAACTCTTTGCTAAGTTTTAAAAAAATACCGTTCGTTTTAGACGGAGCATATGATAAACCGTGCGTTTTACCTTATTAAAAAGAAACTCGTGCTTTTTACATTACAATAACGCACAAGTACGTAATGAGATACAATACGATATTGAAATTGGTGAAATAAGAGACCCTTTACGAGCAAATGTGTTATAAAAGTATTTTATTTATTTCTTTTTCTTTGTACCTGCTTATGTATATCTAACTAGCCTGTGTTGTGCCACTGCAGGGCATAGGCCACCTCTCCCTTTTCCATTAAGCGCAGGCCACACCGCCAGCTGGCGGGCGGGCGGGCGAGCCGAGCGAGCATCGCCTCACCTTTTTTCATACTTCGGTAGCTTATCTCTGTAGTTCGCGGTGTGAACCCAAGTTTGAAAAAAGGTGAAACGATGCCTCGCTCGGCTTGCCCGCCCGCCCGCCAGCTGGCGGTGTGGCCTGCGCTTTAGGCTTATGAATACATTTTTCTATTTCTACTACTACTGTGCAGTGGTGACCCAGTGGTAACGGCGCGATTTACGAGTTAGGTAAGTCTTAGGTTCGAACCTAGAGAGACGCTTTACTTTATGTGACTTATTTCATCACGACTGCTCTCAAAACGGTGAAGGAAAACATCGTGAGGAAACCTAGAACCAAACATTCGAAGTCATGTGACATCTACCAAGCCGCACTGAGTCGCCTGTGTCCCAGCAGTGGGAACATTATAGGCTGATTATGCTACTGGAGCAGTGGTGGAGGGGTCTTGATAATGTGAAGATGGTCACCCATCTAAGGACTAAAAAAAAAATAAAAAAAACACCGTGAAAACTTATGTGAAGTGAGCAGTTCCACCTGATGCTATGGATCGCCAGGGATTGACACGATTGACAGCTCACTTCACCTTAGTTTTCACGGTGACAGTTTACAGAATTAATCGGCTGCAATTGTCTACAGTCTACAAATTGAAATTTCCCTGTTTAATTCTTACTACTGCCGGCTGTTTTAGCATATCATCCTGTTTCTACGCTCCAAGGCTGTATCAAATCATGATTCATGCTCTGACTCCTATATTTGCGTACTCCTCAAACCGTTCGGTATCGGATTGAAGGACTGTTTGTATTGTGTTAGTGGTTGACCTTCGATCATACGACCTTCGGCCAAGGGAGATATTTGTGAAATTATGCAGTTAAAAGTGTGTATCTTAAGAAGTATGGGACCCTGGTGTAATTTGTGGTAATACGACCTTCGGCAAAGGGATATATTTATGGAATATTATGTAATTAAAAAGTCTTTATTTTTAGAAGTATGAGCTCCTGGTATTATCTGTGGTAATACGACCTTCGACTAGAATTGGGAGATATTTGTGGAATTATGTAATGCATAAGTGAGTGATTGTGTACCTTTAGAAGTACGGGACCCTGGTAACTACAAATATAGGGATTTAATAATGAAAGGTTTCAGGTGTAAATATTTGTGTAGATATAATTAATTTGGTATTTTTGGCTGAGACGAGAAATGGGGGCCGGAAATTTCACAAGCCACAATTTGGTTTTAGAGTACTATGTTTAGAATCTAATTAAACGTAAGCTTTTCTATGTGATTTTAATCTTGAATATGGATATATCTTCTATCTAGACATTGGAACGCGTTTAAAAATAAAAAGAGGAAACTGTACCTGAAATATACACATAGGCCTCGTATATAGCTCGTTAGAGGCAAGGCGAGCAAAAGACCAGCTCACCATAGCCTGTAAGACGCTCCGTGGCACTATAGACGCGCCTGATCTACATGCTGTTCTAGCTTGCTTCTTTGTGCCAGTCAACTACTGCTGCGGCAGAAAGCACAGGCTGGTTGCTGTGCCTCCATGTCGCACACTTGCGCGTGCTAAGTCCCCAATACCACGTACTCTGGCCGCACTTAATGATCTCTTGGACTCTAATCCAACAAACGATCTGTTTGCGGACGAATGGACGAAGATTTTGTCGGCATGTCAGAAGTACTGGGAGAGGGATTTATGAAAGTGTTGTTTTACTTGATGATTTTATATTTTATCTTTTGTGTGCTTTTATCTTTTATTTTATCTTGTATTCGTGTATATACAAATTGTATCTTTAATTACTATAATTGGTTTTAAACCGTTTTAATTAAAGTAATAAATAAATAAATAAACCGTGTAAAAAAAGAGATCCCGGCCAAGTGCGACACGGACTCGCACACTAAGGCTTTCGTACCACAAGGCAAAAAACACGTGTTTTGTATGAAGAACCCCCCCTTTTTTTTTGTGGATCGTAAATCATCAAATGACCCCTCCCGCTCTGGGTGGAGCGGAAGGGAGTGTCAGACTATTACTGACTAAAACCCACCCGTGTTCCTTCCTTAGCCATTTCTGTTCCAGGGCAGCAGTAACCCTGTCGGACGATCCCGCTACCCTGGCAGGAGACCCCCCCCTTTAATTTTTAACTTTTTTTTAAATTATATTTTTTTGATAAAGCGGCAATAGACATACAATCTCTGTTTTTTTTATTCGATGATTGGGCCTGCTGACCTCGATCAAGTCTGATGGAAACCGATGGATGAGGTCTATGATGGAACCAGCGTACCCAACACTGTTGCTGCTGTTCACTGTTGCTTTGAAGGCTGACGGGTTAAATGTTCAGCAGCCTAAGCAGCACCAGCAGCGATTCTGTAACCATCTCACCGTGAAAATTTAGGTGAAGCGAGCGTGGAGTGAGCTGTCATTCCAACTAATGCAAGGGATTGACACTATTGACAGCTCACTCTAAGCTCGCTTCACCTAACTTTTCTTTTGAACTTTTCTTTTAACTTTTGAATCGATCGGCTGGTTTAACGTCTGCTAAAAGTAGTTTACGGTTACGCTCTACTCCCCATAGTACCTTAAGTTAACGTTGTTTGTAATGGGAATGCATAAAATAGCTAAGACGACAAAAAGTGTGTCGAGACCGCAATTGACCGTTTGTGACGAACGAACAGGAGTTAAAAATAGAAGCTTGACTGAAAAACCATCAAATATGACCCACTTACAGAGCTAAGTTCAGCATAGGTCGTCTATGAGACGGAGGAGACACGGTGGCATAATTTGATCGTACCAGGAAAGTTATTAATTGCGTTGATAAACCTGAGCATTTTCTTGTAATGAGCATTCTAGCGAATTTTATAGCTAAATTCTTTTAAATTTTTTAGCACGTATGAATGAATAATGTAAATTCGAATGATTTGTAAGAAAAGTAGTAGTAAAAATCGAATTACCTCTTTTTGCCCCGTCAGGGGTAAATTTTCGACCACTTTACATGCTTATTATTAATTATTTTGTGTCAAAAGTATTAATACTGAGTTTCGAGTTAATTGGACCGCGCATTCAATTATTTCCACACAAACTTCAACACCTCTATATGCCCCTTTGAGGGGTAGATTTGAAAAACTTATAATGATAAAGTTTATTACTTACTTAGGCGAGTATTATTGAAGAGTTTCAAGTTTATTAACCAAATGAAGAAGATTTTTCATATAAACTGTATCCCCGCTTTTCACCCCCACAGGGGCGGAATTAAAAAAAAATCGTTTGAGATATATTCATAACTTGACTCAAAGATTATTTATACTAATTGAGTTAATCAAGCAATGCAGTAAAATCCTCCCCTGTAAAATTGACTACCCCTTTTCAGCCCGTCACATCAGGGGTAATTTTCGAAAAACCCTGATACACATTATTCTTTACTATCGATCCTAGGTATAAATACTGAGTTTCGATTTAATCTTCCATAAAAACTTTGAAACCCCCAATCCCCTTTTAGGGGGTAGTTTAGAAAAACATAAAATGGCAAACTTCATAATTTACTTAGATAAGTATTCGTGCCAAGTTTCAAGTTTATTAACTCAAGGAATAAGATTCATCAAATCTCATCAGCCAGCGACACTATAAATAGAAACATCATACATATTTGAAGTAGCTACCTACACCCGTGTTCACCTGTTGGATTCAGTAGAACGCTGTAACTAAATTGTAACTGAAGGCTGCGAATGTGTTGGCACTTCTAATACTCCCCCCACGCGATGCCTGACATATATTTTTGGCTGGAAATTGATGTACTGATTCGGGGAGTTAGGGCGTTTGCTTCGTGTTCACGTTTTTAGATGGATGCGTCGTGAGTTAACATCTTGCTTGCTCATCACTGAAAACAAACATCATTGGCAGTGGGATGAATTAAAATGAAAATTAAAAACTTATCCCAACTATGATAATAACAGCCCTTTTCAGAAGTTACTCCTTACGCCTTACGATATCACCATACATTTCACCATTTTGTTTTTTTTTTATTTTAGAGTTCCGATCGTCCTAATGAAAAAACGGAACCCTTAAAGGATCACTCGTTTATCTGTCTGTCAGTCTGTCACAGCCAATTTGCTCCGAATCTACTGCACTGATTAAATTATTTTTTTTTATTGACATCTTTAATTTTTTTTTCAGTAGCATTTAACATCCGCTGTACGCCACCATGTTGGATTTTATGTGACATATATAATCTGCGGAGCAAAATGATGTTGCCAACGATTCTATCTCGTTCGTCAAAATACGACGAGAAGCTTACATAGGTGTTATGAGTGAACAGATGAACATAAATACATAGCGTGTTAAAATCATAACCTTCCTTTGGCAAAGCCAAAGCAAAGCCATAGTGACCAAGAGTAAAGACAGACCAAAGTGGATACGCCTAGAGCTGACTGGGAAAGCAGACGGCTTCGCTACCAATCTTGCTGACTGGCAAAACTTTTTATTCTACTGTAGCTACTGTCCACACGAGAGGAAAGATGAAACAAGAAGAGAAGCTTATTTACGAATTAGTTAGCTCCCTTTCTTGACTGCTCATGGTCGTACGCCCACATTGACTAGTTCACCGATGTTGTGCTACCCTGGAAATAAGTAATGTCTTAGATATTTACTGGATTACCCCAGAATCATCATCATTCGGGTAACATGATTAGGTTAATAGGTTTTTACTAGTAGCTTTTTAAACGTTTACACAGTTTTTTAAATACTCCTACAAACCTAATCATCATTTCAGCCGAAAGATGTCCACTGCTGGACATAGGCCTAATAACTGGTTGAAGTGGCGGTGCTCGGGGGAGCCCAAGCACCGCCACTTCAACCGGTTCTGTACTTCTCGTATCCAGCGGATTCCTTCAGCCTTCACAAGGTCATCGGTCCACCTTGTGGGAGGCCTTCCAACGCTACGTCTTCCGGTACGTTGTCGCCACTCCTTTTGGCCCCATCGGCCATCTGTTCTGCGAGCAATGTGCCCTAGCAATTCCACTTAAATTTGGCAATTCTTCGTGCTATGTCGGTTATCTTGGTTTTCCTAATCAATATCACGTTTAAATGCAAAATGATGCACTACCTATTCCAGGCAGGAACGCTCACGATATTCTCCCGTATATTCCACTCAAATATCATTCTAGAGTTGTGGGCGTGGGCGGGGAAACATATCATTTCGTTAGGATAACATTACAAGCTGCACCGCGTGCGTATGTTGTTTCTAGGAATGTCCTTCAGTTGGGAAATGTTGGAAGTAGTTCATAATTTGTGTGGTTCAGTTAGGAATACGATGTTGTGTTTTAGTTTCAATTTAACTAGTTTAAAAGCTTGTTTTTCTTGTCCTTTTATATTGGCACAAAACTGTTTAAGTTTAGCACATGACGTCGTAAAACGTTGATATAGAGGGTGGCAGGGACATAGGGGACGAGTACATCATTCTGAACCATAACATTTTTTTAGGATAACATTTTTCGTCGGTAATTAAAAATTTTAGCCGTTCGATACATTTAGACCTTAGACAATAGAGGTATTGCAGTTCATGAAACAGCCGTTCGTTTTTTTTATAACCAACGAAAAACTACACTAGGGATAAAGATCACTGGGCACCGTTGTATGGAAACTATACCCACGCCGCTGCTCAGAAATAAAATAGGGTGGAATAGACAAAATTAAATGAATGTCTCTAGTTTACGATAGTATGGGTTGTGATAGTGTACTACTGCCTGTTAACTAAACCTTTTTGTATTGAGAAAAATAAATCTTTTTTTTAACACGTTCAACGCGGCAAGCTTCTGACCGAGTTTGACCGTCCAATGTCCATGCGCTACGGCCGCTGTATATCCCGTACCAGAGTATCCTGATATGCGTTACGGCAGGTTTAAACATCGATTTTTTATTGACCTGTTACTTGTTACTCCCATAATTAAATAAAAAAAGTACATGAAATTAAAATTGGGGTTTAAGTTAACAAGTTAAATCTAGTTTGGTTTTTGTAGGCAAGTTTTCACAAACCGGGTCAGTTTACGCCAGATGATCTTTCTAGTCTAGAATCATGTGTTGAATTCATGTTCCCTACAGTTGGCGCGTCAATGTCATGCCAACCTATATGATAAGTGAATTTATTTTTGTGAGTAGACAACAAACGCTTTTACACGTCAAGAATCATTTTTAAAACTAGATGATTTCGGCGTTTCCTATCTGACTACACCGAAAAGAAAGGCCGAAACAAAGTTTTTTCTTTTACAAGTCTTGTATGAGTTTCTTAGCGAAACTTGTTTAGAACGACGGGTAGAATCACCCCCTTTACGGATGCAGGTGATTAAATCGCCACCTTGTTGTGTCTTCGATATACGAGAATAAATTAGACTTTTTTAAATTACTTTTTTAATTGCTGGGCCTGCTCTTCACCTCGATTACAAACTCAAACTCAAATTATTTATGTCAAGTAAACCAATTCCAGGCACTTTTGAATTGTCGTCGGTCAGTCAAAAAGATGAAGCTAGTAGCCCATTCCAAAGCGTAGTAGGTACCTATGGAGAAGAACGGGCAAGAAACTCCATGGACACTCTTTTAAATCACAATAAAATGGTTACAAAGTTTTGGTTACATCATTCATGTTAAAAATTATGCATGTGAGAACGATGCAGAACGTTAAAAGCGTCCGTAATGAAAAGATAAAAAAAAAACAATTCAAATATTGAATTAAATCCAAATAAGCCATGGCAGCAAAGAATTGACCAGTCCCTACTGACGGCGCCCGTTCACGAACATGACGCACAGATTAGCACCATTCAGCTCAACCATTTTGAAGGGAGCTAAATGATCCAACACATGCGCCACCATCAGCGAGACATTAGAGTGAGCATGACATACTCTCAGCCGTCAATTGAAAGTGATCGATGACTGGATGTAGGCTATGATGGAACGAAATTTTACTCCTATGCAGCCCGAATCTAAAATGTTGCTAGTCAACAGGCCCAACCGAAGATCCCTTGGCCTTTGTTCCCTATTTACTTATTTACGAAACAGTCCAAACAATGTGTAACCCTACCGACAAACACTTACCCGATTTTCCCCATCAACTTGACTCCATTCGGGGTGAACGGAGTCTTTCGTCTAAATCTCCCCTCTGCATGTTTTTCTCCTCCACTCTTAAGTATCCGCGCCTGAGCCGGAAAGCAGGTCAATATTTGATGTAAACTGATGTGTCAAGCGATTTTGAACCTTGAGTGGTGCACCTATTACTGTCAACTTGACCTGCCCAGCTTGTAACTGAAATTGATTATGGTACAGAGTTTATTATTCGTTTTTTAGGGATCCGTACTTCAAATAAAAAAACCTGGAACTGTTACAGGACCACTTCGTTGTCCTTCTGAAAGAAAGAAAAATGGTTTATTCCGCACATTACAAATAAAAAAGGACATAGAATATACACATACAACGTGTCTGTATGTCTGTCAGCCTGTCAATATATTTTTTATCAGAAACCCGTAGAGGTATCAAGTTGAAATTAATAGACGTAGGTGTACAGTCCCATGGAGCTCTAAAAAATAAGCTTCTAAGTCAACGCGATAAAAAAATCCGGCCATTTATGCGACAAAAGTATTGTGATACTCACAAATAAATCAAAACTTATCTATAGGGTATTTCCCGTTGACCTAGAATCATAGAATTTGGCAAGAAGGAAGATCTCACAGCACAAGTAAAGGAAACGTCCAAAAATCGTTAGTTATTGTAGTTTTATCAATATTTTTTTCTTTTTGTCTTTACAAACTTACATATTATGCAGTTGGAGAAATAACAGCCGCACGGTTCAATCGATCAGGTTAAGCTACGCTTGCTGCGGTTGGTCCGTGAATGGTTGACCATCTTTACATACCAAGACCCTTCCATGCCTCGGAAAGCACGTTAAGCCGTTGGTCCCGGCGGTCATTTGTGGATCTTTGACAGTCGTTACGGATCGCCGGATCCTGAAAGTCTGACCACCAGTCTTACCAACGGGTGTCGGGTGTATGTAAAAATGCTCACCCATCCACGAACCAGCCGCGGTAACGTGCGGCTATTATTACTTAGCGACAAGCCCCTCGATCGTGAGGATATTACCTATGGTTATACTATCTATCAACAAAAGTACCAACTTGACTTAATTTATCCGTCTAAATCTCCCCTCCACATGTTTTCCCCTTCACTCCTCGGTATCAGAGTCTGATGGCGACACATGTAGCCACTACACGAGATTAATGACGCTTCCGTTCCGCTGCCTTTTTCATAACCACCCAAGTAACACATTTGGTGACAAATAGCTTGCATATAGTATTTTTTTGGAAACTTTAGTAATAAAATCCACCGTGATTAAGTTCTATAAAGGTGGTTAGAACCTATAAGCAACCTGTATGTTACCAAAGGGAGAAAAATTGCAGCTTATTTATAGATGCAAAAGCGATGCAGAAGAGTTCGAATTGTTATCCTGAGTGGCACTTGGAACTCACGGTGCAAATTGCGCGCCGTGAATGAATGATTGCACGAAAAAGCGATACAGCTCATTCGTTTAGTGACAAATGAGATCTTAACAAGTTCTTATTTTCGGTGGAGATAAACAAAAAGACGGTTGTTTGTGCTTTGTGTTGTGACAGCAAATTTATTTGGATTATTGCATCTATTTGGTGAGTATTAAAAAAATATGTGTGTAACATGGGATAACCATCATGGAGCCCATGCAAATGGTTTTTTATCGTGAAACCATGGTATATTTACTGAGTAAATTTTGATGCGCCTTAGATCTAATCAAGAATTATCAAAAAATATGCACTGATCAAATAAATTAGATAATACTTTATAAAAATATGGTTGATAAAAACCTAACATTAAGGTTTTACAAAAAGTATAATGTCAAACTACATCAAAAACAGTTATCAAAACTCATTTTATTGTATGTTATTGTAATAAAATACCATTCAACAAGGTACTTTTCAAGAACTCCATTTTTAAACATGGCGATTTAAAATAGACCTTGCAGTTCATATTTCCACTCATTTGTTGCCTTATTGGAGCTCCTAGGTCCTAAATTCACTCATTAGTACCTAGTAGTGATTATTTTCACTTTACAGGTCTCGTTGTCTTTGCGTTGAATTGGGGATCCTCAAGACGGGTACAAAACCCATTTATGAAGGTAAATAAAGTAAAATTTATTTAAATTGTAAATGTTGGCTGGAATATAATCCTAGACTTCTTAATTCGATGCCTGATTTCCTACTGATAGTTTCCAATTGGTAATTTTTCATTAGCAGTTCTTCTTTACAATATAATATAGTACCTACCTACACTAGTAGGTTTGAACTAACTTGCAATAGGTAATTTTTATCAATGTGTAGAACTAGGCATATAATCAAAATATTTGTGTAAAAGGTAATAGTGTTAATTAGTATTTATTTGACTAAATGAAGTACTTAATATAAAGGGTGTAACGGAAAGGAGGTATCAAGCTTTAATAGGCCACATTTGGCACACAATAAGGGTTGGATCACATTTGACCGCACGGAATCGCACTTTCCTATGTTGCTATCCTATTCTGTTGCTCGGAACCATCATTTTCGAGATGAGAAAGAGAGCTGGTATGCGGCAGGTTCATAGGTTTGCCGTTTTATTAGGTACTTACTTCTTCTTAAATAGCCGTAACATTCAGTGTGTGATGAGGCCTCCCCAATCGGGGGCAAATGCCATACTCGCCACGCTTGGCAGGCGGGTTGGCGGGCGCAGTGTAAAGTGTAACATTAACATCACAGAGAACGCTCTGCCTATTCCTTGGTTTTCCCTTAGTCGCTTTTTACGACACCTACGGGAAGAGATGGGGTGCTAGTATTCTAAGCCAGCACACGGCATATTGACTTACTTAATTTTAATTTATAATGCTGCATAAAAATATGTACTTTACAGTAATATTATTATTTTTTTCAGAATGCCGTTTTTGATAGTTGAAACGATTGAAAACGGTTCCAAAAAACTATCAATTTGTCCGAAAGGATGGGTGGATAACGGAATTTTAAGTTGGCCTACTAAGAAGACTTCTAAAAAATGTAAATTTAAGTGTAAAACAATTACTTAACTCAAATTGTGATGCTGCAATAATCCTCACGTAAACTTATAATTATGAGACTATTCCCAGTGTTTTTAGTTGTGTGATTGAAAATAAAATCCGTGTATGACATGAATTTGAATGTGTTTTATTTTAAATCTTAAATTATTATTATTTCATTATTCACATTATCATTATCAGCCAAATTTCCATCACTTATTTCAGTTGAATTTCCATCAGTAATTTCAGTAGAACTTTCACTAGGATCATGACTGCAAAAAAAAATGTTTATAGAATAAATCTGACAAATAGGTACCTACCTACAACTTGAAAATCGAAATACAAGAGACGTCTAGAAGGGTAACTCATGAATGTAAACTGATCTTGCCTTGCCTACCAATCTGTAATTTACACCCAGTATAACGTATGTAGATTAAAAAATTACACAGTGAACTAAGTGATTTGATAACTGTTAGGTATATAAACTAGTCCAATTACCTAAAATGTAGGTCTACTTAAATACAAATCATACTCTTTTTAAATTTATTAATATGTACGGAACCTGCGTTATTGATAGTAAAATTCTCAAGACACAATTGCTCAAAACAGAAAATTATTATTATTACAATCTGCTTGCTGTACCTTTTATTATGCTTTAAATTGATAATTACTTACCTTTCAACAATTGGAGTGCCGCACTGAATCGTAATAAAAAATAAGTTCTACATTTCTATCTTTTAGAACTGTTAGATCTTAAGTGGTTCTAAATGAGTGAAAATTGTTGCATAAGGTTTTCAAGAACCATCTTTTGGAATCGGTCTACGCGTTACAGTGGCATATTAGAGTATATTAGACCTTACAAAGGCAATTACACTAGGTTCCAAATGAGCTGCAATAATAACTCTTGAGCCACTACAGGTGATAAATAACTTATATATACTACTTATTTAGTAGTAAAGGTGCCAAATAAAGAAAAATTACCACCTATTAGGGCACGTTTCTTCAGGGGAGATTTTAAGATGTCATATGCTTCTTTGAGTTCTAAAAGAGTAAAAATTGAAACCTGTATGCGTCTATAAGTAATAAATTCGGCTTAATGCCACCATAAGTGATAAAGCAGGAACAAAAAACACTCAAAAGCAAGTGTTAGTGATAAGAGCTACTCATATGCAAATTCGAGTGCTGTTTGCATCTATAAGTAATACCGTACACTCTTACATCACTTATATGCTACCTACAGTTGCAAAATAAGTTCCAAAATTCACTAACGTGCTACTTGGGCAGCGCATACTTGTGAGCGCGCGAAGTTAACAATTAAAAAACAGATATAAACAATGAAATTTTCTTAAATCTCTATTAACAATATTATTAACTATTGTATAGAGAATTGAAAAAAAAATATTACTTATATATTTTTTTTCTTTTAAATAAATTTTTCATGGGTCGAAAGTACCCAAATTTGAGATTTTTCAAACCTTAAAAAATTCATATCTTTGAAAATATTAACTTTATCGTGAAAAGTAATAGGACCTTTTTTATTGGTATTTCGATAAAAAATATAAAAAAAATTTGTCCGGTTGAAAAATAACAATTCCTTGCAATTGTTTAAACAATTTCGGTTTAAACAATATGGCACCGGGTTGCCCCATGGCAACATGCATTTATATCATCAGTAGGGCAATTTGAAGAGGATCACGTAAAAAAATTGAGGTGGAATAGTTTTCGGTACTCATGCGCCGATTCCTCCTGGACTATAAGGTGCAAGTAATAAATTACTTAGCATAATATGAATTATGCTTTGACTGTAATAATATAAAGAAAACAACATCTCACCTATTTACCTACCCACATTTCGCCAGATATTTTTATTTCCAATGTGATAGCAGGCGAGCATTTGATATCATGGTCACGAATTCTGTTATATTGTTTAATAATAATAATCGTTTATTTATAAAAAGGGAATACATTTACATTTAATACCATAACATTTAAAAAAATTGCACACAGTTGCTAATTTGCCTGAACTAGGTTGAACCTGTGCTTCAGGCTAGAAAGTGCATTTCAGGTTGATAATAACTTAACTTATTTTGCAGCCTACTTATGTACTTTTCCAAAGGTGGTTTCCAAAGGTGCGTAGCCATCTCAGAGAAAAAGCTGATTATGGAGTTCTCCCAAGTCCACAAATAATATAAGTATGTATTGGAAATAAAACACAAGGTTTGTATTTGGGTACATCCAACGCTCAGTGATCACAACGACCGCACTCTCCGGTGGATGACAGCGAAGTGCCATCTTTTCGGGGTTGCCCTCACCGCCCGCTTTATGCACATTTATTTTATATCCGTACTAATATGGTTTAAAACTGAATACCACACTGATGTATCTCGTGTACCTGTAATTACACCGGCACTTTCAAATTTTCAAACCCTGCGAGGCGGGTAACTGGATATGGTCGTAGTATGTATTAGGATCCTCCTCCCTACTAGGGATTCCTGTTGCTAAAATTGTCCTGTGTAATAGAGAGGCTCATATTCCGTTAAGCCGTATAGACTATGCAGATTATAATTTCCTGATAAGCTCCTTCCACACCCTTTTCAATTAACCGTCACTATAAGCACTTGAAACAGTCAACAGTATTATCGTTGAACCATACTTCGTATCACAAACTATATTGCTAAATCCTGAACGTGCCTCCACCAATAGTTAACGGATTTATTTGTTGTATACTAGCGAGCCGCCCCTGCGCTGCACGGGCACAAGACCTGAGGGGCAATTCTCGGAACGTTCACAGTCTGATCTCAGTCTCAATCTGTCAAGAAAATGTAGGGAAATTAGAGGTAGTTTTGACAGATTGAGACTGAGATCAGACTGAATGTTATTAAAATTAGGTATGAGAATTGCCCCTCAGATAAAACATTGAGATTTCTTAATTATAAGGAAGTTTAATATTATTGTGTTATAAAGAGTGTACCAGAATGGTGTGGTCAATGTGATATGGATCATCAGACTGAACTACTTTCTCCATGGTACCAACATCGTAATCAAGAAAAACAAAAAATCAGCCACTAAACAAACAATCAACTCGACCCAAATGTCACATGTGTCATGTGTGTGTGTGCATTTGGGTCGAATTGATATTTTGTATGGGACAGTTGGTCGCGATAACGATATTGGTCACATGCAGAAAGCTGTTCAGTGAGATAGACTCTACTACACGCTTAAATTTGACCACACCTTTCTTGTACAGCCAGTGTAAACCTTCCGGAATAAATTCTCCAAATAATGGTGAAAACCGCATCAATATCCGTTGCGTAGTTTAGAAGAACAACGCGGTCACACAGACAGACACGACAAGCGAGTTTAATTTGTAATATGTATTGATAAAGTTATGCATATACACGTCAAAAGCGCTTAGTTTTAGTAATGATGGTATTATATTTTAATTGACATGTGTTTGCTTGAAATAAACTTGGTGGTGGAAGGATTAAGGCGATCTATTTTGTGTCTGCAAGAGTGTTGCTAGTAATTAGAATAATGTAGGAAGGTTATGAGATTTAGTGAGATTTTGATCAGGCATATAAGCATAATCAGCCTTACGCGTTGTAGGTCGTGGGTTCGAATCCAGACAGGCGATTTACATTATTTAAATTATTTCATCACCACTGCTAGCTACAGAAACAAAATTAAAGGATTATACTTTAGCCTCGTCCTCAAGATAAGCATTATACACTTGTAGTAGCACATATAATGTCGCCTCTTATGCACTTTAGTTTAAACCTATTTAAGATTTTTTAAGATGGATGCCTTATTCTCGCCTTCAGTTTGCCGTTCATGCTTCATTCACGTTTTAGTGCTCCACCATTATTGCGCACAAAATATAATTATAATAATAATGTTGCCCCATTGTTGCTACGTCACTATGTGCTAGCGACAGTTTCCGGGGGCCCATTATTGAGTGTGCAAGGATAAAATGGCAGGGGGTGACCCCTGCCATTTTATCCGTGTAAATATAAAACATGGATCAGGCAGGGGCCATAGTTCTTCCATAGTTATTGCTAACCAGTCCACTTTAGTCAACCAAACCCATAGTCCCAATTTGTATTTTTCCATATCCTGCAATAGTCCTACACTAACCGGGGGTTATCCTTGGGTGCACTTGCATAGTGCATACAGGGATAATCGTCGGGTGGTGCCACATATCAATAAAATATCCTAAGGGGCGTCTGCGAGTTGGCTTCGGCCCCTCGTACGCCTTCCAAAGAACCGGGACCTCATGGTCCCGAGATATGCTAAAATATAAAAATAAATAATAATAATAACTCTTTATTTCAGATTACAGGATCCATAATGTGTTAGTATTGCCTTAACCTATTGTTAGTGAAAAATTAATTAAAACAATTATGTTGTTTACTTACGATTTACGTCGATTTCTCGTTAAAAAACTATAAAATGATAGAACTTCACTTACAAGTAAGTTCGTTTAATCACTAATTATTAAACACAAAAAAAATGGAGAAAACTAACAATACCTAATGGACTATTTACAAGATTTTTATAAGTCGGAGACAAAACTAGACTAAATTAAACTTTTCATGACAAAAAATGACGTGTCCATTAAACTACAGACCAGAATATACCCTCCACTAGTAATGGAATCGAGAAACCGACTAGATAAATTAAAATGCTTGTCATCTACCCTGACACATATGTCAGTTGGCGACCGAACACAGCTGGTGCCACAAAAAATCGCAAGCACGTTATACATTGCCAGTTTTGTAACCACATGTCTTGAAATTGAACAAAGTAGGTGCGCAATGTATGCGTAGCTTAGGAAAGCGTCACGACGTTGACGAAGATAGATTAATTTCAGTTTGAGTGGCACTTGGGATCAGATTTTTATGGTGAAAAAATGTGTTTGAAGATTTTGGAACAAATCTTTTTTTTCAAGGGCATGGATAGTGAAGGGTTATTTTAAGATTACCTTTTAGTTTGCGCTAAATACATATACTTATGTATTTTTATTTATTTCCTTCAAATAATAAGTCGCAGAAATGTCTGCCAGGTCATCCTTATGGAGCAATAGCCAGAATTTATTAGATTAGAGCCAGTTTTTTTTGTTGTTGACTCTTATATCAAGAAGTCAGGGCGTCAGGATAACTATATTTAGAAAAGTACTCACAGTCGTCACAAACGCGACCGTTGACCATGGAATCCTCAGTTCGACCCCAGGTTAGGTAAAGTGTTATTCGGTTTCCGTCAGCCCACACTCTTGATTTTCGTCCGACTGACGGCAGAGGCCCTTTGTCATGGGACTTGAAATACAAATAACTGCGAAATGTGAATGCACTGCCTACCTCTTCGGGGAACACAGGCGTGACGCTCCGTTATGTTAGAGTAGCGGCACTCTGCCTTTACATTATTACCGTTTGATAAAATAGAACTTGTCCGTAGTAGATAACGTTTACGTCACGGTTTGCGTGAAACTGCAAACTGAAACTTTTACGATACGACGTGACGCATGCAATATTACAGCGCACTTGATGAGTTTAAAGGGAGAGAAATATTAAATGTAACTATTTTATGTAACCTTTTATATTGCGGACTACACAAAGTCTGCACATTTGCTATAGACCTGTATTTTAGTTAGGGTCGAACTAGCTCTTTCAAAGCAAAGACTAATTATATGTACTTACAACAGAGGGGCAATTCTCTTAATTTTAAGAACGGTCACTATTTTAGGTATTTCTTTTAACATAGTTTAATCCAGTTCCAGTTTAGTTTGATCCAGTTTCATAGTTTTGATTTTTTTTTTTTATAATCCAGCGAACGAGCCAGTTTTTGTAATAAGAACCTAACAGCTGTTATCGAAATTCAGTTCTCTACACAAAAATGACCACTTAGTCCGGTATTAAGGTATCAGTTTGTTTTTAAAACTTTAGCATAAACGAAATAAAGTTCGAAATAAAAAAAAATGGCTTCATCGTTTAAAACTGCGCCTGAAGATAAACCTTGTTTTGTATTAAGACGGTAAAATTCGTAGGTACTTTAAGGGCAATTCTCGTAATGTTAACAACGGTCACCGTCTGATCTCAGTCTTAATCTGTCAAAAAGACCTCTAATTTCCCTACATTTTTGACGTTGATTGTCGCTGAGATGAGATCGCGACTAGATTTTGAACGTTTTTAATTACGGGAATTGGCCTTCAGTTTTAAAAGAAATATTTTAAATAGTTATACCTCTTTTAACTGTTCTGTGCCTCGACAATGAATCAGTTTAGTCTAACAGTACCTAATCTCTGAGAAATCTATCGCTAACACAGTCTCTTCTAGGAAATACAACGCTTGCAGCTGATTGTAGTCCGTACCAGAACCTGTGTGTAGGGAAAACTGGAACTACGTATGTAGCATAGAAAGATATGCGAGAGAATAATATTAGTTTGTCGTCTGTGGATGGGGTACCATTTTTACATACCAAGACTCTTTCGTGTCTCGGAAAGCATGTTAAGCCGTTCGTCCCGGCTGTCATTCGTGGATCTTTGACAGTCGTTACGGGCCGTCCGAAGCCTGAAAGTCTGACAACCAGTCTTACCAAGGGGTTTCGTATTACCCAGTAACTGGGTTGTGGAGGTCAGATAGGCAGTCGCTCCATGTAAAACACTGGTACTCAGCTGCATCCGGTTAGACCGGAAGCCGACCCCACCATAGTTGGGAGAAGGCTAGGCAGATGGTGATTCGTGAAATAATGGTCTCCTCAAAGTGGGATGGGTTTGTTTTACTTGCTGAAGAACACAAATCCAAGTATATAAAAGGAAATTTGTCATACATACGAGATATCCAACACTTTTGGTAGCCAGATTTATGATCAAAGCAACAAATTACATAGGCCTTTGTTGTGATACTATTTTCGCCATTAGTATGATAAGTACAGACGCCAGCAGGTCAAGCTACCCGAAACTGTCAAATTCTCCCAATCAACTTTTAACCTTTAGCTTTAGCAATAAAGTTGAAGATCTATTAAAGAAATTTGACAGATTGTAGTAGCTTGATGTACTGGGGTCTGTACATTCATCAGTAAACACTTGCGGCATGCTCCGGTCATCATCAAAGCGAACATTTCTGAGAAGATTGTCTTCCAGCTGTTAGTATGTTCACACTCGGGTGCTATGCTGTCCAATATTTCTACTACGAGAAATATAAAGTAATTTTTTCCTCGTCTAAATGTGGAGAAACTATAATTTACTTTTAGCATAATTCTTTCTCATGTTAACTCATGGAACACTCGTAAGTCAAAGCTGACATTAATTTCTGGATTTCCTAGAAATTATTCTCATTACCAGACTAAATTGGCTAGTTTACTTATAAACACTACAAAACATACAATGGGCGGCCTTATCTCTGCGATCTCTTCCAGGCAACCTTGTAAAGGACAGTGTTGGCGATGGCGACTGGCTGTGGTGCGACCTTTTTTGTACTTTATGTGTCATATTTTAAAAATATAGTTTTTCATGTTCTTTGTTTCGTTGTTGATGAGTCTGACGTCTGAGCGGTTGTCAGGTCAGGTATTCTAATATAAACTTATAATATTGCCATACGTGTTTCTATCGTTTCATTTCTACAGTCCACTATAAAACACAATCCGCTAGCTATCAGACAGTACAGTGCATCATTAGCTTAGAATGTTCCCACTGCCGGCACACAGACCTGCTCTCTGTGAGAGGGAGTGGACCATAATCCACCACGCGGGCCCAGTGTGGGTTGGAACTTTTCACGATGTTTTCCTTCACGGTTTTGAGAGCAGTGGTGACGAAATAATTTACACACAGTAAAGCGCCTGTCTGGGTTCGAACCTACGACCTACAACTCGTAAATCGCGGCTGTTACCACTGGGCCACCATTGCTACATACAAAATAGTGTTTTGTTAGTTTGTATGAATGGAGTAAAAAATTGTAAGTATTTCAATCATTTTCCTTATTCTTTCCGCATTTGTTACATTTAATTTCACATTTTCATTCCCTATAGAAACAAATATTATCAAGCTTGGAACGTTATTTCGTATATTTCTTAGAATATGTCAATGTAATGTCGTTACTAGATATTATTTCACGACGGATTCCAAGAATCCGATGCGCAGGCGACGAAATGCGCCTACGAGGAACATCAAAATAGGTACAGTAAATGTAACTATTTAGTATAGTTGGTTTAGTTAAACAGTTTTTTTATTGGTATAGTTGTTGCTAGTGAGGATGACGATGGTGAGGTAACAGATTCGATTCCTGGATAACGCATGTGTTTTTTTGGGATTTTGGTCGCAATATTCGCAATTGTAGATCGTATGTATATGTATCGGATATATGAAAGGTATATTTGGGTACCTATATATATAATTATGTATATTCTCAAGACCGAAAGAGGAAGAAAAGGACACACAACTCATCATCATACATCACGCATGTGTTGACAACCGTGATGTACTTATAAGAGTGATACTCGTATGCTACTGTTTCTGAGAAAGCCATCTTTCTCAGAAACAGTAGCATATCACTCTTATAAGTACGAAACTAAATGTTCCTACGGGGAAATTCGAAATGGTTTTTGTTTAACAGAGAAATTAATGCGACAATTTCAGATAAAAAACAAATGTTTTCTTTTAAGATGAAAAGTGATTTCTTAAATCCACTATTCTTAAAACTAGAGATACGAAAGAAAATGTTTTGTTTTTATTCATTAAAAACCTTTGGGCGCATTATGTCCAATTCGCAAAATGTCCAACTGTCCAATTCTCAATTGGTCCAGTTCGCAATTGGATTAGACAGCATATCAGACGGGCTATTCTCGTAATTTTAAGAACGTTCACAGACTGATCTCAGTCTCAATCTGTCAAAAATACCTCTAATTCTCCTACATTTTGACAGGTTTTTGACATTTGTTTGTCGCCGAGATGAGACTGCGACTAGATTTTGAACGTTTTAAATTACGAGAATAAATTGGCCTTCAGATCTAAACACGAGTAACAATAAACAGAAATACAGTCCAGATTTTTTTGTTTTGTTTAGCCAATACTGTCCCACTGCAAAGGCCTCCCCAAGTACTTCCAGGAACTGCTTTCCCGCGCCACCTCGAACCAGCCCTCGTGGTACGCGTCCAGCAGTGCGATTCTGTAACCATCTCACCGTGAAAACTTAGGTGAAGTGAGCGTGGAGTGAGCAGTCATTCCAACTAATGCTAGGGATTGACACTATTGACAGCTCACTCTAAGCTCACTTAACTTTTCACGGTGAGATTTTACAGAATGGATTGGCAGGTCATCTCGCCACTGCTTTCTGGGCCGACCTCGGCGGCGCCGTCCACCTCACCCGTCACCATCACAGTCTAGAATATTCTTGTATATTATTCACTATAAAAACATTGCTCTGTCTATCAGTTCCAAGACTATTGATATATTTTACATAGGTAAAAAATACATGGCCTGTAATCTTATTTAGGTACTCCATTTGAGACGGCCTTACATCTAGGGATTTATTAGAAGATATTCCTCCAAAATAAACATAAATACTATAATTAATCAAGCGAACTATTTTACGTAACGTGATTTACGCTGACTATGGTAAATAGATGAATATCTAGAGTAGAATAGAGAAAAAATCAACTGCAGAAAACCCATCATCAAGCCTCAGCCAGCATCAGCAAGCCATTCTTTGTCCATCACAATGATCACACTCTGTAAGTAATTAAATAATTATATCAGTTCCCTAAAGTAGTGATCATTTGCCTAACTCTTTCCCAAGAATGATGACTGAGTACTGGGTTAAATCCCCAGAATCTGGGGACAATCTCAGGATTGAGTTTTTCCATTAGAAACATTCTCGGTTATTTCTTGGCCCCTTTTGTGGCTGGTTCATGGCAATAGGCTTCCTATTAATAATAGCCTCCCGACCGAATTCGGTCTCGGTGGCCAATCTCAACGGTGATTGGCCAGCCGATCGGTTCTGTAAAAATCTCACCGTGAAAAGTTAGGTGAAGTGAGCGTGGAGTGAGCTGTCATTCCAAATGCTAGGGATTGACACTATTGACAGCTCACTTCACCTAAGTTTTCACGGTGAGATGGTTACAGAATCGCACTGTACGCAGGAGATATTATAGTGCACAAGTGGCACTTCCCCTGCGACATCGTTTGCATGAATTTAGTATTTTCTCCTACAAATTTCAAGAGCGGTGGTGGCCTAGTGGTAACGACCCCGACTTACGAGTTGTAGGCCGTGGGTTCGAACCCAGGCACGCGCATTACTATGCGTAATTTATTTCATCACCACTGCTCTTCAAATGGTTAAGGAAAACCTCGTGGCATGTCCTAGAACTGAAAAATTCGAAGACATGCGACATCTACCAACCCGCACTGGGCCCGCGTGGTGGATTATGGCCCACTCCCTCTCACAGAGAGGAGGCCTGTGTCCCAGCAGGGGGAAAGCTGATTATGTTACAAATTTCAACACCCCTTTCATACCTATAAAATGAAAATGTATGATCATAATGTTAATTATATATTTCGATTCATCGCCCACCCGCGCTATTGCTTCGTTTTCGATTATTGTTCTTTCTTACGTTTTTCTCGATTATTAAGGGACGTAGCTTGATCTTATAAATAGCCTTTAACCTATATTATTACCATATACCCATTTTTAATAAAAATTACACTTTAAAGTTAAGAAAGTGGTGAAACTAGAAGAAAGCAAAAAAAAAATTTTTTTTTAATATCCAGGGGGCCAGGGCCAAATAAATTCTTTAAATAAATTTTACTTACTTACTACTTACGTTATTTTACTGCAAAGAGGTTCAATATAACCGTAAACCAGTAGGTACCATACACACAAAGATGCAGTTGAGGTTTTTAGAATTGGCAAGCTATGTTTTAAATGAATTGGACTACGGAACTCTCAAAAGGTGCTGTGGTCCAACTATTTTTAAAGTTGGAAAACTGCCCCTAGTAAAGACCCATGGTCCAACTAGTTGGACAGAGCAGTTGGATCACAGCCCCGGACTGCTAAATCAGGGGGGTGACCACCACCTCTTACAGCAGTATTATTTTAATCTTACTTCCTGTGGGAAAAGGATGGAGCTATACGGAATGTATAGCTCCATCTCTTTCACACACGGAAGTAAGATTATAATAATACTGCTGTAAGAGGTGGCGGTCACCCCCCAGGGCTGAGTAAGTAGCAGATGACCCACCTATCCACCATTTTCGTATGTTCAACTTTCTGCCAAACATCCTGTATATCCCTGTGGATTGGAGCTATGTCGCAAACTATGCTCCACATCATATACTGCCGTATGTGCCCCAAAACACGCAGTCAGCGTGACCTCTGCGCTGCCACAGACGATGCCGTGGAAGTGGCGAAGTTTTAAGCCAACAAGATCTGAAATACTGTCGTGCCAGTGAAATGAAGAAGAAGGAGACCGGGTTGATTAGAAGGAGCCGATTCATCGCCCAAATTGCTGGTGGAAATTTCATACCATGCAATGGTCCAGGCTTTCATAAAGTAATCTTAGAAAACGTAAAATAGTGGGTTGTGGTTGATTGGTTGTGGTTGTGGGTAGCTTGGTAAACTTACGGAGCCTACTTTAAAAAAACATTTTTATCGACTGACGGAGTCATTATGTTACCTTATAAATGCATGATTTATTTGTATATCTCATATTTTAATTCTATAAGCCGAAACAGGATTCCCCGGACGTCTTGTATGATTTATTTGACGCTTATTAAGAGCGTTGACAACAACGTACGGCATTTCATACAAACTTTGAAGTCCTTGTTTTTCGAAATGCATAAACCGATTTTAATGAAACTTCCTACGCATAAGCAGGATATATAGGTCTAAAAAGTTAATTGAGAACATTTTCGAAATGTCACTCACTAACATTATTTTTTGTCATCCGCTGGTCGTACGGACTGGACCTTCTGTCCTGACTTCCATCTTTTATAACTAGACAACCAGACAGGGCGGCGGCAGGTGTGCTACTGTCTGCTACGGCCTAAAAACAGATGAACAGGTGGCATAGAACTACACATTCCCAACGACATTCTAATAATACCTTTACCATCCATTGCTGCTTTTATTCTAGCTCCTCCACGTGTCAATAGTACAAAAGCAGCAATGGAATTGAAATGAAAGAATTGGTCGTGAGGCTTTCGGTGTCTGAGTAGATGCCAAAGCGCGGGCGATGTCCAAGCCAACACGTTTGCACAGAGGGCTATAATTCAAAGATATAATTTATGACACTGCCAAAATCACTGAGGTGGGTCTCAGTATATTTATATGCTGTGTAACATGCCCTTTAATCTTGAAGTCAGATGGTTAATGATATTACACTTTAGTTACACTGACAAATATTGCACCACAAATAACTTTGTATTTTGTTTCGTCATACAAGAAATCAAAACGGTGAAGGAAAACATCGCGAGGAAACCGGTATGTCCTAGAACCAAAAATACGAAGAGACGTGACATCTACCAACCTGCACTAGGCTCGCGTGATGGATTATGGCCCACTCCCTCTCACAGAGGAGGTCTGTGTCCCAGCAGTGGGAACATTATAGGCTGATTATGCTATAGAAGATTTCTAAAAAAAAAAAAAAAATCTATAAAGAAAAAAAAAATTGAACCGAGACTCCCGATGAAATTCGTTCTAAAATCTGTATTTTAGAACGAATTTCATCGGGTATCTCAGTTCAATTTTTTTTTCTTTATAGAAAATATTTTTTTACCCCACATTAGGAATTACTCCTGTATCGTGGGTGCGTTCACAAACATTTAAACTCACATACACAAACAGCCAGACCCGGAACAACTATCTGTAGGCAATACAAATATTTGTTCCGTGCGGGAATCGAACCCAGCGACACGCAGCGCAGCAGTTGATCGCTCAGCTACTGCGCCAACCGTGTCGTTAAATTCTAAGATTTCATACTGGTCTATGCCCTTCCAAAAATAGAAAAATACGTTGGTTGGATAAATTGTTCCCGAGTTAATAAACACAATCGAAGGTTAAGCTACTCTCGCCTACGTCGGTCCGTGGATGGGTGACCATGAACCGAAACTAGAGACCACAAATCAAGACCACTCCGTGTCCGAAACCTAAGGTGTATCGCATTACCCAGGTACTGGGTTATGAACTTCAGATAGGCAGTCGCTCCATGTAAAACACTGGTTAGCTGCATCCGTTAAGACTGGAAACCAACCCCAATATAGTTTGGAAAAGGCTAGGCAGATGAGACAGACAAAGAAATGTGGGTGTTTATAATAATTATACAAAAAAGTCATCATCATCTGCCTAGCCTTTTCCCAACTATGTTGGGGTCGGCTTCCAGTCTAATTATACAAAAAAGTGTGAATGAATTACTGTCTAAATTAAAAGATATGAAATCCATTATCTCTATTATCTACATACAGGAAAATACAGCCATACCGACAATTCAATTCACAATCCGCTGAAACTACTCGGATACAAGGAAAACACAAAAATATAATAGCAAAAGGAAGTTTGCGACGACATTTTTTATTTGTTATTGTTCCCGTAACACATATTTTTGTCATAGTTTATGATCGGTCGTTTAAGGGCCGTGTTTTAGATTCGCTATCCTAATAGGGCTGTAAAGATCTTGGCGGGATGAAGATAGGGAGTTCGTTGACCTGGGATAAAAATAAGTTGGATCTGTTGGGGCGGTAGAACAGTAATTAGAGGTCATTTAGAAGATGGATAGGTGTCGAGGGAATAGTCTGATTAGGTACTGATCGTGTTTCTCTATGGGACATTTTTCGGCTTATTAGAAAGAAAAGAAAGAAAGAAAAGAAAGAAAAAGTATTTATTGCGACTCGTACAGGATCATAAACTAAACTAAACTAAACACAGTTAAAAATAAAACAAATTATATAAAAAAAATAACAAAAGGAAAAATGAAACAAAGTCCTATACGAGGCCAAAAGGCTCCTATCTCAGCATGACGATTATTATTAGACGATTCTTAGGTAGACCACGACGAAGGTGGTGTGACGATCTGATGACGTTTGCAGGGCCAACATGGCCAGAGATCGCACAAGACAGGGGGGTTTGGAAGGAAAAAGAGGGGGGGGGGGGGCTTTGCCCAGAAGTGGAACAGAAAATAAGATAACAAAAAAAAAAAAAAAAATATTTATAATACTTTTAAATAATATTATTATTTCTATAGGCGACTCGCATGAAGTTAATTTATTTGTGGGCGTGTCGACAACTCAAGAAATATATTAGGCAGTTGGCATATTTTTAATTGTATGCAATAAAGTATAGAAAACAAAAAAAAAACAATATCAAAATCGGTTCATCCGTTCGGGAGCTACGATGCCACAGACAGACACACAGACACATAAACACAGACACGTCAAACTTATAACACCCCGTACTTTTTGCGTCGGTGGTTAAAAAAGGGACACTAGCGCTCAGAAGTGATAAGAGTTAGCTATTATAAAACGTGTACTTTTTTGTACTAAAAAGCGTTCAAAAGGGTGGGAAAACAACTAGGCTTGCTCCCTATTAGATGGAACTTAAAAATAACTGGCGAAATGTGGGTGTACTGTATGTGCACCTCTGCCTAACCTTCTTCTTACCTTCCTTCGGGTAATATAGTCGTGATGTTGTTATATTAATGTGTAAAATACTGGTGTTGTTACGGACGCCGAGCTCGCCATAAAGTTCTAATAATATTGTTAAAATACGTAGAATAAGGTGTACTTGTTAGTATTAAAATTGTATGAATACGTTAGGTTAAGAAATGATTGTAACTGGTCGCGGAGTCTCGCCTCCGACAAGTCGAGACAAGTCGAAACCTGTCGGAGTCCCGACACGGACCAGAATATCTGGATTGGTGGGTCGCCAAGTATTTTTGTAAGTTAGACAGTAGTGTACACACTACTTGCGCCCACGTGCCGGGACATATTAAAGGGCACTTTATCCAGCATTTTGTTCATTGTTCATTGTTCGTTCGCTGTACGCTGATAACCTGAGGAAAATAAATACGAAGATTACTACGAAGTTTCAATCAAGAACCCTATATACAGTCCACACACCGATACAGTCCGACCAATACAGTCTGGTCCTCCGAAGCCGCATCAAGAAAGAAGAATCTGCGACTTGGAAGAACGAGTTATTTGCAAGTTTGAACCAGTAACAACTTACCTGCACGTCTCTGCTGTATATTTCTGCTGTGTCACCGTGCGCCGTCAACCGAACGCGATGGTAGTCACCCGTAGTCAAAGTGACTTAGCAGAAATGGAAGAACAACGACGAGCCCTAGAACAAAGGGACGCAGAGCTACTAACATCGGTACGTCGCAGGGAAGCGGAACGAATAGAACGAGAGCGACTACGACGACTATCGCTTGATCCACCGGCGTCGCCTCGAGTCGAAAGTATGGGCGGACCTACTACCGCCGCAGACATCGCTACAGCGGGACCATCGTCAGAACAACGACGTATAAGATCGCCGCCGCGATCAGTGAGATCAACAACAAGTGCGACTACGCGGCTACGACTGGCCGAGCTTGAGGCGGCCGAGAAACTAGCAGCCATTCGACGAAAGGAGCTGGAAATTGAAGCAAATCTGGTGAAGAAGAGATTGGCTGCCGAGGTCTCCGTGATCCAGGATGACCAGGAAAGCGCCCATGAAGATTTACTTCAAGAGGAACACCAGCACCAGAAGGTGGATCAATGGCTGCGCACCCACCCCATCAGTACACGGGGGGAGGGGGACGCAAATGCAGAAGCCAAAGAAAACCCGAAACAGCAACGCTTTGATGTGCCACGAGGAAGGTCGCCGACGCCAACGAGAGCCAGAAACAGCATTGACCAATTAGCTGCGACCCTGGAGAAGATGGCCAGACCACGACTTCGACACACAGATCTACCGACTTTCTCTGGCGCAACCAGTGAGTGGTTACCATTCAAGGCATCCTACTACGACACGACCAATATGTACAACGTGTCACCGGCAGAGAACCTCCAGCGACTTAGAAGTTGCCTCAAAGGCGAAGCACGAGAAACAGTAGCGGCTCTTCTGCACGCGGCCACAGAACCGGACGCTGTCATGAAGACGTTGGAGCAGTGCTTTGGCCGACCAGAGGTGATCATAGACAAAGCGCTGGACGACCTGAAGAAGATGCCAAAACCTAGTGCTTCAGCCAGTGACCTAAATAGTTTCGCGATTAAGATTCAAAATACAATATGTGTGCTGAAGACAATCGACCGCAAGGGGTACCTCTATAATCCCTTGCTAACCCGGGAAGTGCTTGATAAACTAAGTCCCCATCTCCGATCCCGATGGTGCGACTTTGCCTGTGACAACGAAGGGACAGCAGAGCCAGAAATAGTGACGCTATCTCGCTTCTTAATGCGTGAAGCGGATAGGGCGTTACGATACACATACGCCCCAACGACGAGCGCCGCGACCGCACCACACAAGAAGGAGACCAGGCCTGCCATAACCCTGAAGAAGAAGCCCAACACAGTGTACGCCACGGTTGAAGGGACCGAGGAAGATCAGTGCCCCAGTTGCAAGCAAAGCCACATATTGACCCAGTGCCCGAAATATAAGGCAATGACCGTGGACCAGCGCTGGGAACTAGTGAAGGAACATAAGATATGCTTCAAGTGCGCCCAGAAGAAACACAGGCGCATCATGTGCAAGGCGAAACCGTGCGGTGTGAACCAGTGCCGCCGGCCTCACCATGCTACGCTGCATCAAGAAAGAAAAGAGTCGCCCGAAATAAAGTCAGCGACTGAACATAAGTCTGAAGAACCAACAAAGGAGGAGGCAGTCATGTCGGTGGCTACCCTAACAGCCGCCGGCCCGAAGACTGTCCTTCTTAAAATGTGCCCCGTGATCATCACAGGTCCACGGGGGGAGATAAAGACTCACGCACTCTTCGACGAAGGAGCCACCATCACCCTCATTGACGAAGACCTGGCGGCGAGCATCGGGGCCGAAGGGATGTCACAACCATTGCACATCCATGGGGTAAACATGTCATCGCGAGAGCAAGACAGCAAGATCGTCGCAGTGCAAGTGAGAGGAATCAGCAATGATAGCGCATCACACAAGCTTCGGGCAAGAACAATGAAGAACCTGAGGCTTCACCAGCAGTCAATTCCTGACTCTCTGCTGGAGTATGAGCACCTACGTGACCTCCCAACAAACGAGGTGTGTTACGAACCAACACGCCCCGGACTCCTAGTGGGGACAGATCACTGGGAATGCATCGTGTCAAGAGAACTCCGAGTCGGCGGCCCCAATCAGCCAGCTGCATCCCTAACGCAGCTTGGCTGGGTAGTGCACGGGACCACACCACGAAACATCATCATGAGCCAAGACAACGTGCTGCATCTCTATGAGAGCGAGGAGCAGCAACACGACCAACAGCGGCTTCACGACTTAGTGGAAGCCCACTTCAAAATTGAAACGCTGGGTATTGCACGAGAACCACGCGTAAGTGACGCTGATCAACGAGCGACAGCCATCGTCGAAAGAACCATAAAGAAGATCGACGGTGGCTACGAAGTCGGACTACCGTGGCGACACGACAACGTCACCATGCCACCAAGTTACGGTGCAGCGCTCCGCCGATTAAGAAAGATCGAACAGAGAATGGACGCGTCACCTGACTTCGCCGAGCAGTATAGCGCCCAGATCAACAACCTGCTGGAAAAGGGGTATGCAGTGCCGTGCGACGGCACAGAACAGTCAAGTGCCGTCTGCTGGTACCTGCCCCACTTTGCCGTACAAAATCCGAACAAGCCCGGCAAGCAGAGATTAGTTTTCGACGCAGCGGCGAGAAGTCACGGCGTGTGCCTGAATGACACATTACTAGAAGGCCCGGACCTGCTGCTATCGTTACCCGGCATCATATTCCGCTTCAGAGAAAAGGCGATAGCGGTCACTGCAGACATACAAGAGATGTTCTTACGCATCAAAATAAGAACTGAAGATCAACCGGCGCAACAGTTTCTGTGGAGAGGCACCAACCGAACAGAGCCCCCACGCCACTACAAGATGACGAGCATGATCTTCGGCGCAGCCAGTTCTCCATACATGGCACATTATGTCCGTGATTACAATGCAGACATACACGGACAAGAGTACCCACGCGCGCTAGAGGCCATAAAGAACAGCCACTACATGGATGACCTGGTAGCAAGTTACGACGACCAGGAAGAAGCCCAGAAGGCAGTACAAGAAATAAGACAGGTGCACGCGGTCGCCGGGTTTACTCTGCGTGGATGGAGCACGAACCATGAAACAGTGCTACGCGACGTACCCCGAGAGCTGCATGCCACCACACCCACGCAACTGGGGGGAGAGAAGCCCGCGAGCAAAATACTCGGGCTGTACTGGAGCGCCGAACGGGACGAGCTCGGATTCAACACCTCTATGAACCGAGTCCCCGCCCCGGTACGAGAACGGAAGCGCGCACCGACAAAGAGGGAAGCACTCAGCGCGGTGATGTCCATTTACGACCCTCTAGGACTGCTGAGCCACTTCACAATACGAGCAAAGATCATACTGCAAAGTTTGTGGCGCCTCCAAATGACGTGGGACGAAGAAATACCAGCAGAAGAGAACGAGCTCTTCGCATCGTGGTTGGCACACCTGAACGAGATAGCCAAACTCCGACTGCCACGCTGCTACACAACGAAGAAGTACGACCACATCGACCTCCACGTGCTATGTGACGCCAGCGAACAGGCCTATGCGACCGTGGCCTACTGGAGGATCACAGGCAGCGACGGGAGTGTCACCGTAGTATTGGCGGCGGCCAAAGCCAAAGTAGCGCCACGACAAGCGCAGACCATACCTCGGCTCGAACTGCAAGCAGCTGTCATAGGGGCGAGACTCGCTGACACCCTCCGAAAGGAACATCGCATTGAGGTCAGCAGAACGGTGTACTGGACAGACTCTTCCACTGTCGTGCACTGGATAAAACACGACATGCGACGATACACGCCATTCGTCGCGCATCGACTGGGAGAGATCGCCGAGCTCACCTCGAAGGAAGAATGGCGATGGCTGCCAACGGAACATAACGTAGCGGACGACGCAACGAGGCTCAATGACGCCCCGCTGAACGCAACGGATCGATGGTTCCAGGGGCCTGCCTTCCTATACCAACCGGAAGAGCAATGGCCCAAGATGTCAACGCGAGAGGAAGAAGACGACGAGGTACTGCATACCAGGGAAGAACCGGGACGAGACAGCTGGCTACCAGACCCTGCCCGCTTCTCGAAATATGAAGTCCTGGTAAGGGCCACTGCACGAGCGCTCGCCTTCATTGACATCTGCCGACGTAAGGCGACCAATATGGAGCATCGACACATTGAGCGTGCCGAGAGTGAGCTAATACGACACGCGCAAGAAGACAGCTTCAAGGAAGAATTGAAAAGGATCAAGTCTGCTCACCCCTTAACAAAGTCAAGCAGGCTGTACCGACTAGATCCTATATTAGAGGAGGGACTCTTGAAGGTGCGAGGACGGATCGAGGCTTCCTCAGCACCCACCGAGACGAAGCGGCCCGTCATCCTAGACGGCCGCCACCCATTGACCAAACTCATCGTGCTTCGGGAACACTGCGCTGCGGGGCACGCCAACAGGGAGCGTGTAACGAACGACTTAAGGCAGCGCTATTGGGTCATTCACCTACGACCCACCGTTCGCACGATAGAGCGGAACTGCGCCTTCTGCAAGAGACTGAGGGGAACGCCCAAGACGCCGGCTACAGGAGACCTGCCGCACGCCCGCCTGGACCCTTTCCACCGCCCGTTCACTAACTGCGGGGTGGATTATTTTGGACCCATGATGGTCAAGGTGGGCCGCCGTCGAGAAAAGAGGTGGGGCGCCTTATTCACATGTCTCACCTCCCGCGCCGTGCACATTGAGCTCGTCGCATCCCTTTCAACGGACTCTGCAATAATGGCATTAAGAAGAATGGCTGCACGTAGAGGTTGGCCGCGGCTCATATACTCAGACAACGCGACCAACTTCCGAGGGGCTGATCAGGAGCTCCGCGCCGCCTATGCAGAATGGTTACCCGCCCTGAGCAACGAGGGGCTGTATCATCGTACGGAGTGGCGGTTTATACCTCCTGGCGCGCCCAATCAAGGCGGTGCGTGGGAAAGAATGGTGCGCTCCGTCAAGGCGGCCCTCAAGGTCACCCTGCAAGAAAAGGCACCCGCTGAAGAAGTCCTCCGCACGCTCCTCACCGAAGCAGAGTTCTCCATCAACGCACGACCCTTGACCCACGTCAGCGTGGACCCGAACGATCCCGAGGCCCTGACCCCTAACCACTTCCTGTTGGGGTCTTCAAACGGCCTGCCTACGACGGGGCCGTGCAAAGAGGACGACCGACGAACATGGCGAGCTAGCCAAGCGCTCGCCGACCACTTCTGGCGGCGCTGGCTACGAGAGTATCTGCCCACATTAGTGCCCCGCGGTGAACCAAAGAACGACGCGAGACCGCTACAAACTGGCGACATTGTTCTGGTGGTCGATAATACGCTGCCCCGGAACACCTGGCCGATGGGGATCGTGGAGCGTACGCACCCTGCAGCTGACGGCAGCGTTCGTGTGGCGGAGATACGGACCAGAACCGGGATCTTCCGACGTCCGGTGAGCAAACTCGTCGTCCTGGAAAAGCAAGAAGAGGCTTCGCGAGCTACGCCGGGGGGAGAAATGTTACGGACGCCGAGCTCGCCATAAAGTTCTAATAATATTGTTAAAATACGTAGAATAAGGTGTACTTGTTAGTATTAAAATTGTATGAATACGTTAGGTTAAGAAATGATTGTAACTGGTCGCGGAGTCTCGCCTCCGACAAGTCGAGACAAGTCGAAACCTGTCGGAGTCCCGACACGGACCAGAATATCTGGATTGGTGGGTCGCCAAGTATTTTTGTAAGTTAGACAGTAGTGTACACACTACTTGCGCCCACGTGCCGGGACATATTAAAGGGCACTTTATCCAGCATTTTGTTCATTGTTCATTGTTCGTTCGCTGTACGCTGATAACCTGAGGAAAATAAATACGAAGATTACTACGAAGTTTCAATCAAGAACCCTATATACAGTCCACACACCGATACAGTCCGACCAATACAGGTGTAATAGAATCTATGACATTGTAGATTTGGCACATGACTTGTTTTTAATTGGTAAGAAGATTGCGTCGAAATCAGGGACACTTCGCAATAATTAGGAATATTACATTCATAAAACTGTCTTTATCTATTATATCTATGCTACTAATAATAAAGCTGAAGAGTTTGTTTGCTTTTTTGCTTGTTTGTTTGTTTGAACTTTTTTTTGTATCTGATAGGACGCCTTAGGAGTCGGGCAAAAAGATAAAAAAGTCAGAAAGAGCGCTAAGCGAAAACGAAATAGTGCGGGCAATCGACGCGATGCGACGGGTTGGGTCAATTGTACTACGTGAGCTCGACAAATGGATGTGCGAATAACACTTGTGCGACAAAACTGTACTGCGACTCACCATAGTTCGAATGCACGCTTGAGCGACACAAAGACGGTCGACGCTAGAGGCACCCCGAGGTTCGGTTTGGTCAGGTTCCTTTTGCCGTGCCCTCATCTCAGAAGTAGACCTGTCGCTGCCGGCCGTGGTCGAGTCGATGGTCGGCAGCGAAGAGTCCTGGGACGCGGTGGTTTCCTTCTGCGAAACAGTCGTCTCGCAGAAGGAAGCTGCGGAAAGGGAGAGGGAGATCTCGTCCACTCACCCGGCCCGCAGCAGGCGCACCGGGCGTCGGCGGAGGGCGGATAACGCCCTCTTCCAGCCCCCCTAAACGGGTCCAGGGGCGACGGACTCGGGGACGTCCGTTGCCCCCACACATCAGGACCCGAGGTGGCGGCGCGTAGTGTTCCACGCGCGCCCCTCTTAGACGTCGCTGGGGGAGTCTAACACCTCACTCCCCCCCCTGACCCGAGGAGGCCCGCTGTGGCGGGCCGGCACCAGTCGGGGGTTGCGGACGGATCGTACGTTCTCGCGACCCCCGGCGTAGGTGTGAGATGGAACACCGGGGTGGTTTTTAGTCAGTAAGAGTCTGACAGACCCCGTCGCCCGCCCCAGGCGGCGGACATCCATGAGGATTTTCCACCCCGGAAAAAAAAAATGGTCAGGTTCCTTTAGGCCCTGCAGACAGAAATACCCCGCGTAGCGGGGCTCCGTCGACTACGTCTATGACGTCGATCGTCTTTGTGAGTCGCAGTACAGTTTTGTCGCACAAGTGTTACACTCGGTTGGGTCAGGGGAACTAGAAATTTCACTAGTACCAAGTCGCGGGCAGAAGCTAGCTTTTAATAAAACTACAGTCATCACTTATGTACTTTTAAAATTGTACCAACTCGCGTGGGATGTAAAAAAATCTAATTTCTCATTTTTCATTCATGTTTGACCTTGATTTTAACAATTTATTATTAATTTTACGTACGTATCATAAAGAATGAATTCTCTCTTGCTCTTTTCTCTCTCTCTCTTCTCTTCTTCTTTTTAAATTTTTATTTCTTATGTCGTGCCGTGAGGCATAGGTACACTCATCATCATCATCATTTCAGCCGAAAGACGTCCACTGCTGGACATAGGTCACCTCCACTTCAACCGGTTTTGTGCTTCTAGCATCCAACGGGTTCCTGCGGCCTGAGGCACATATATACTATTATAGTTACTCATTTAACTTTTTTATTTTATTTGTATTTTGTGTTTCACGAACTGTTTCCAAATAAAAGTCAAAAGGTATATATAAAAAGGTACTCTTTCTATAATCTAGAATCATAGAAACATTAAATTTAACATGTGATCACAGAATTATTATTTAAAATGACTGTGTTTTAGTTCGAATCGGCCATTATTTTTATTGAATCGTACTTTCATGATGCATGTCTGTGTAAGACATAATTCTTTCTTTTAGTAATTCAGGGTTGGCAAAGCTTTTTCGTGTAAAATATTCCCGACAAAAGAATATGAAATCCGGATGCGTGGGAGTTAAAAATACGACAAGGGGATAACGTTAGGAGGATTGGGAGTGAGCTGTAGTGTCATATTATTTATTTATTTACTTAACATTACGCTTTGTTCCCCCGAAGTGTTGTGCAGAGGTGTACGGGTAAGTCTATTGCCATCGACGGGCACAAATTCAGACTCCGGGCTGCCAAGCTGAGAATTTATTAGCAGTTTGGTAGTAGTAGTATTATATTTCCTATTATTCAAATGCACACACATTCACACCCACACACTCAGCCATAAACATACACGCACTCCTCATTCTAATTAACTTGTTTTATTTAAACCTCTTTTTTAAATTTTAAAAATTTGTTTTCCTCTCTTAAAATGTTTTACAATATTTTTGGACACTAATTATGACTCTTACACGTTAGGCAGAAACTTGAAATCCCGAATCACTTTATCCCGAAAGATCGCTATCCTTAAGTATATACAGTGTAGCGATTAGGTTATCACATGAATTGGAACCATGTATTCTATATAACGTAAAAATAAACATACACAATTATAAGAATTAATAACAATTAACATTTTAGTCGTGGGACCTTTTTTAGTTTCAATATTTACCTAACAACATTAAACTTAATTTGTGTTTACTTAGTAACAATAGCGTAAAGTTTGTGTTGAATTCTTAATACCATTGTCTCACGCGTGTCTAGTGACTTATTATCAAGGATGGTTTATTTCATGACAATTTTTACGCTAAATATTTTATTTGTTTTTTTTTTCAATTTTTAGTGAAATTTAAATTTTATTATTTTAACATACTTTTAACAACTTGTAATGACCGCTGTATTATTTAATTAGATAACCTAATCGCCACTCTGTATAATTTCACTTTTTTATGGCGTACAGAATAAAGAGTTTTCTATCTAGATATTAAACTGTTTACTTGTATTAATCAAGGTACCGCTTGGCGATATCTCGAAAAATCAAACGGGCACTCGGACCCCCACGGCCCTACTGTTTCAACCCCAAACAGCTCGAACATATAACTCCCAATCAGCACCCTAATTATCTACGTAACACACTATCAACCTCAATCTGAATCATTTTGAAGGATATTGCTAATCCATTGCTTCATATGTTCAAAAAATGTGTCCGCTCAACAACGTAAATAACGCAATGAATGTTGTTGAACTGTCAAAACGAAAGCGATTACTAATGATAGAGGTTGGAATCTTATCTAGATATTGATTTTAGGCAGAGTAAAGTTTCGACATCCCTGTTTTAATGTCTAGTACTAGTAGCCATTAGGTACTTTTATGAGTGTGTACAATTGAAATTCAAACGCATTAGTTTTTTTTATAGTTTATTGTCGTTTTGATTTATTCATCGTTATGAAACTTGATTATTTTTTATCTTTGTTTTTTGTTTGAGGATTTGTTAAAAGAAACTTCTTTTAAGATAATATTCTAGTTTCTATATAAAACCAAATCACTGTTTACCTTATCTTTCTTTTCGAAAACCACTGTTCAGAACGGTAACGAAGCCAAAGGAGCTTCTAAGGACTGTAGTAGGGCCCCAATTCACTATGACCACTCAATGATTCCTAACTTCGAAACCACGTCAATTCCTCCTTCCTAAGGAATTGACGTGGTTATAGTCGTCGCGCTTGCGACCACGAGACCAACGGGGCAGTTGCCCCGTTGGTCTCGTGGTCGACTGCTGAGCGTCCTGGGTTCAATTCCCGGGTCGGGTAAAGTGATATTGAGTACAGTAACAGTAACATTGATATTTAGTAACAGCCCTGAGTTTAGAAGTTGGCGGTGTGATACCCCCGTGCCTCGGAAAGCACGTAAAGCCGTTGGTCCTGCGCCTGATCTCTCTCCGGTCGTGTCGGATTGCCGTCCCATCGGACTATGAGAGTGAGGGAAGAGAGAGTGCACCTGTGTCTGCGCGCACACTTGTGCACTATAATATCTCCCGCGCCGAAGGCTATTCTCCGTTGAGATTGGCCGCCGTGACCGAAATACGGTCTGGAGGACTTTATTATTTAATCACGCAAATCTCGCGTTAATTTCGAACTGTTTCATTCATTGTGTTATAGAGAATACGGCCCCAGGTGGAAAGAAGACGTAAGTTTATGACATAAACTTTAATGACATTAGACACAGCAGCACGCCTGTAATCCCCGAAGGGATACGCAGAGGTGTGCCTATACATAGTACACCCACATTTCGATATGTCTTCAGAAGAATATGAAGCCGCTAATAGGAAGGCAGTCCCATTAGGGTTATTATATGCCGAAGACGCCTCACTGCGATACCTCGCGAGCTGCCTGGGGGTTTACCTTCCTGGCATGTGCGTGCGTGTCTATTAGCATGCATTTGTTTTACATGGAGGTGACATCGAGGTAGCGAGCTAAACGGTGAGGCATCTTCGGCATGTAATTACCCTTAGAAAGATATATCGTTAGCACCAAAAGTCGTATTAATAGAGTCGTATAAATATCAAATTCCTCGATTGGTTCAGCTTGCATATAGCTAGTTTTAAGCCTAAGAGAAGCTGGATGCCATAGTTATCAAAGAATACGATAAAAATAGGTAGTAAGCCGTTGTGGTTAATTGAGGGGAACCGGGTCAACTGGCTGTGGAGGAAGTGGTTTATCTGAGTGTTCTTAAGTAGGTACTTCAATGTGGTACTAGAATTATAACTTCACAATCATCAAAGATTTTTTTTTAATGAAACTTATCATACCTCCCTTTGTGCTGTAACATATTGATCATTACCAATGTGCGTGTGGCTAACTGGTATCGGCCCCAACTTGCGAGTTGTAGGTCGTGGGTTCAAACCTAGGCAGGCACATTAGCATTCATTAGTTTGTGTAAATTATTTCATCCACACTGCTCTAAAAACGGTGAAGGAAAACATCGTGCTGTTTATGGCATTTTTATTCAATTAAGTAGATCGGAATATTGATTCCCTTGTCAGTTCGGCTCAGATGAAAGAACTTTAATTTAACATTTCTTTTGAGTAGCAAGCTTTTGATTCTTGCTTTGCTCGAAAAAATATCATCAATCATTAGTGTGTCTCCATGTACTTAAGTGCATCCGGTGTAGGAATTTCTGAAAGGGTTTTCAGTCCCAGTGACGTGACTTGACGAAAAAGATGTGATTTTTTTCATAAAAACTTTTTCTCCCTCCCCTACGTAAGAAAAAATAAGACTTGGATGAACCTACCCCCTTTCAATCTTACGTAAGATCTGTATCTACCAAAATTGCAAAGAAAAAGTACCAAAAAATTAAAAAATCATTTTTGCTTACTTTTGTGATCTTACTTAAGAACAATCTAGACCCTTCCCACCTCCACGTAAGAAAAATTAAGACTTGTTCAGAGCCCCTCCCTCTCAAATCTTCTTACGTAATAAATAAACAGCCCCATCATATTTGGATACAGTTCGTGAAACACAAAATACAAATAACAAAAATACATAGGCTGATAAACACATAACCACTCCTTTGCGTCGCGCAGTCGGGTAATAAAAAGGTTGATTTCAGAAATAATGCCAGACAGATGGTGTCTGACGCTGGTTTTCTATTGAACTTATAGCACTAGGAAGTGGTGAAGGGCGGGCGATTTTGGGGGACTGTATTTTGTAATTTTGACGTTCGAAAAGTGCTGATTCTCAGCCTAATTTGAATAAATGACTTTTAATTTTGATTTTGAACCTTTAAGCGCGGGCCACACCGCCAGCTGGCGGGCAGGCGGAGCAGCCGAGCGAGCATCGCCTCACCTTTTTTCATACTTCGGTAGCTTATCTCTGTAGTTCGCGGTGTGAACCCAAGTATGAAAAAAAGTGAAACGATGCCTCGCTCGGCTCGCCCGCCCGCCCGCCAGCTGGCGGTGTGGCTTGCGCTTTAGGGACAAGTGACGAAAGTACAAACAGCTTCAACATACCCAATACATATTTTGTAGAATTCATGATCACAACAAAAATCAATGTAGTATGTATAAACACGATCGTTATGAAGGATACGTACGACGCCTATTCTCTCTTTTACGATTTTGTTTGCTGTAAGAGCTATGAAAATGATAAATAATCATAATATCACCCTGAAACTGTCTCACTTCAGGTCTTTGATTAACGCGCTTACACACTGATTTTAGACCATTGATAACATAGAACTTCCCCTATGATGTTTTTCTTCAGTAACAATCTTTGGAAGATCATATGACTAAGGAAGGACATTGGTTCATATTTAAATACTAAGTATGGTGATTGCAACATGAAAATGATGTATGTTGTAAATGCTGTATATTAGAGCCAGGAATTTGAGATAATTAGACAAATAATAAAAATGTAGAAAAAATGAAATGAAAAAAAAAATGAAAATGAAATGTTGAAAATGTTTTATTAATTTCATTTTTGATTAGAGATTTGATGATAGAGAATGCCTAAGGCATTAAGTCCGCCTTTGTACCTTTTTGTGCGAAAAGTTTAAATAAATAATTTTCTAGTTATGGAACAACAAACCGAACGTAATACTTAACTTTTTATTGTATTTGTTGATCTATTGGCGTGGCTAGCTGACATATGGCAATTAATTTAGTTTAATGTTCTGTGTCTTGCAACATAAATTACTTTACATACCTAGATTGTATACAATCAAGTATTTTCTAACTGAACAGACAGCTGTGCTGCTGGCTGATGCGACCGGAGAGAGATCAGGCGCAGGACCAACGGCTTTACGTGCTTTCCGAGGCACGAGGGTATCACACCGCCAACTTCCAAACTCCGGCCTGTTACTAAGAAATTCCTAATAGAAAAACTTTTTTAGAAAAAAAAAACAACCGACTTCCATAAAAACACTACAAAGTGAAAAATAACTTTAATTTCGGAAGTCGGTGTCTTTGGTTTTTGTATTTCGTTTTTCGCCACCGACTTCCAAAATTAAAGTTATTTTTCACTTTTTTGTTGCGATATTTTTTTGTTTTTTGTTGATTTTTCAAAAACCGCTTGTTCGATTTCGTTAAAATTTTCATGGGACGAAAGTATACCCTTTCCAACAAAAAAATATGTTTTTAAATCGGTTGGCAAGCGACGGAATTATGCGCGAACAAACATAAAAAATACAAACATCCTAATTGAGAACCTCCTCCTTTTTTAGAAGTCGGTTAAAAAACTCAATAACACTCATACACTGGTGAGTGTGGTGGGTTACTTATAGTCTAAAATTACTACTCGTATCTCTATTCGAGTATCTATCTCATCATATGCCTAGCCTTTTCCCTGCTATGTTGGGGTCGGTTTCCAGTCTAACCGGATGCAGCTGAATACTAGTATTTTACATGGAGCGACTGCCTCTCTGACCTCCACAACCCACTTACTGGGTAGTACAATACCCCTTGGTAAGACTGGTTGTCAGACTTTCGGGCTACTAACGACCCGTAACGACTGTCACAGATCCACGAATGACAGCCGGGTCCAACGGCTTAACGTGCTGAGACACAGCAGGTTCTTGGTATGTAAAGATGGTCATCCATCCACGGACCAACCGCGGCAAGCATAGCTTAACCTGATCGATCGACCCGTGCAGCTGTTATTACTTAGCCACAAGCTCGTATCTCCATATCTGTTTTCTATAATCGTTTTATTAAGTTTCGACAATAAAACACGGCGATTAAAAGCGTATCGTTTAACCTACCGCAATTCGAATTGATGCCAAGAATTCATGTTACGATGTACGACCCAATTAAGACTTTTTGTTCGCTGTGCGTGAAAGCTAAATATAAAATCAACTATACGAGAGTATAACGTATACATATACATACAGGGTTATTTTGGATTGGCTAGCTAAACTCCGCAGACGCGATGGGTATCGATAATTAGACATGATAAAACAAAAATATTGATGATTTTTTTGTGGGGGTAATCGACCGCAATTATTGTAGTCACTTGAATAATCAGTTTAAAAATCTGTTTTTTTTTGTGTGTAAACTTCAATGACGTTGTGTACGATACACATCGCGTCTGCGGAGTTTAGCTAGCCGATTTAAAATAACCGTGTTACAAAAGCAGTGTTCATAATCTCAGATAATTTACAATCCTACGCCGCTTAATCAGATATCTACTTTAGTAAAATGTATTCTAAGTTGATTTTTGAGATACCATATAATGTAACAAAAGGTCCTAATAAGTGTTTGGTTTTCAATTGAATTTGAACTTTGTTAAATCGAAAGTCATTTATTCAAATTAAGCTGAGAATCAGCACTTTTTGAACGTCAAAATTATAAAAGACAGTCCCCCAAATCAACCGCCCTTCACCACTTCCTAGTGCTATCGCTGGGACGAAGAAGTGGCGCAACAAACTCCCCAGCAGCACAATTATAGAAATATTTTCAAAGGTAAGTAGCTAAGCTTAATCGGTCAAATAAGTAGGTCAATGTGTCAAATAATTTAACACAATAAAACAATAATATTGTGCGTCATGACCCGTATAATTGTATTTGTAAACATATACGTGACGCCTGTCAGGAACTATAGCGCCCTTAACGTAGTACACTGATGCGTTCTTCCCCCCACCTTAACCTTTCACCCCCTCCCCCTTAGCCATTTAATTGATTATACAGGGTGATAGGCACATCGACGCGCAAACTGAAACCATGAGTCCAGCATATGATTCTAGTGCCCCTAGAGTAGAAAATAAATAAAATTAAGGTCCCGGGGACGAAGGCATGAGTTTGAAGTATATTATGTAAAGGGCTCTATAGTTCCTGACAGGCTTCACTTATATAGCCTGCTTGTAAAAAAATGTACGCTTATAACTGTTAAGCATAAACTTGAATGCTCTTGTTATTTTATATTTTACCACCTTTTTATACCATATTTTTAAGCAAATAAATATTATTCTATTCTATTCTAGCCTTTTCCCAACTATTTTGGGGTCGGCTTCCAGTCTAACCGGATGCAACTGAATACCAGTATTTTACATGGAGCGACTGATACCCCTTGGTAAGACTAGTTGTTAGACTTTCGGGTTTCTGACTACCCGTAACGACTGTCAGAGATCTACGAATAACAACGTTATAAATAACGTTTATAAATAAACCCCCATGTGTGACCTCACTCTTTTTAGTATGGACACTTTTTCGCGTGACTATAAGTACGGTGTGGATAATTCTAATGCATTTTACAAGGTGTCATTTTGCAACCTCGTCAAATTCAAGAAGGTCAGGATTTTCGACACGAATCAATAATAAAATAAGTAGGTTTTTTTTTCTAATTTTCGGAAATCGTTCTGTGTGAGACAGTACAGTAACTGCCCTTTTACAGACACATAATAACGCGGCCGCTTATACTTTAGCTTAACGCGATTCTGTTCTTTGAAAGTGGTGTATTTTGAAATACTGTCAAACTTAAATAACTAAAAAAACAAGTATGTGTTCATTATTTACCAGGGATCGCAATTATCTTTCATTTATTTATGTCTTTCATAACAGCCTCCTGAAATTTGACGAGGACGCAAAACAACAGCTTGTTTAAGCTGAGAATAATAATAATAATAATAATAATAAATCCCTGGACATTTCACACAGCACCATTTGTCCCAAGCTAAGCAACCTAATGCCTTATGGTAACAAGATGGCTGATAAACTACTTATATACAATTTTTTTTTTTTTGTAAATACATACATATTATAGATAGAAAAACACCCAGACTCGGAACAAATACATGTAGGTCATACAAATATTTGTTCCGTGCGGGAATCGAACCCGCGACACGCAGCGCAGCAGTCAATCGCTTAACCACTGCGCCAACCGTGCCGTCAGAATCGATCTATCTGACATAGGTATGAATGGATGTGGATTTTAAATATAATCTTTTGGCGTTCTTATTTTCCTGAACTCATTTTCATGATCTATAAATGAATTATTCATTTGATCAGTGATACAACCCATTAGTCTTTCGTTTGTGATTCAAATAGATTTAGTAGGAGACGATATTATTCAAAGTTTGAAGACGAACTTTATTTTATTTTCTGTCTGCACTGGAGCCTAGAGAAGGGTAATGATTTTGTGGTTGGTTTCAATCTGTCAACCATACCTCTAATTTCTCTACATTTTTGACAAGTTTTTGACATTGATTGTCGCTGAGATGAGATTGCAACAAAAAAAGTAGCAAAAAACACTGGCATTTTAGATAAACTAACAAGCGTTAAAAAGGGCGGGAAAACAAAAGTCAAACAAAGACAGTTTATACTTGTTTGACTGTTTGACATAGAAATACAATACGAAAATAAATCAGTTTTATTTACTTAACGAACTTTTATCGCTCAAGAAAACGATATCGATGAAAAACATGCTATTGTAGAAAGCTTGCTTCACACGTTACGATGTAGGAGCAACAGAATATTGCTTTTTCCTCTAAAACACACACATAATATAACGTCTTTTTTTGGGTGGAAAATCATCAGATGACCTCTCCCGCTCTGGGCAGAGCGGAAGGGCGTGTCAGACTTTTACAGACTAAAGCCCACCCGTGTACCTTCAGTTACCTGTGCAGGGGCCATGGTATCTCTTTCGAGCAACCCGCGGCCCTGGCAGCATCGGTCCTAGCGGACCCCGTTAGTTCGTGCTGACATCTCTTTGAGGCGCGCGTGGAACACAACGCGCCGTCGACCCGGGCCTGGTCCTTACCGGGCGGCGAGCTGCCCATTGCTCGCCGCCCGCAAGCCCGCGCTTACGGTGGCCGGGAGTCGGCTGTTGGGCGGCGGCATAACGCCTGTATTCCCCGAAGGGTCAAACAGAGGCGTACTTATAGCAAACCCACATTCCGCCAGTTCTGTTTAAGTCCCATGTAATAGGAGGCGAACTGAGGCATCAACTGGGCACAACGGGCTGCTTCTTGATAATAATTATAATATTAAGTTCTAGTAAGTTATGGCTGGTAGCAGTTGGATGAGAGTTGCCGAAAATCGAGTTGAATGGCGTGCTATAGGAGAGGCCTATGTCCAGCAGTGGACTGCTGTAGGCTGATGATGATGATATTAAGTTCTTACGGTCTGTTTCAGAGCTGCCGATCGATTCTGTAAAAATCTCACCGTGAAAAGTTAGATTACAGAATATATCGGCTGGTGAAAGTATAAACAAATCTTGTTCAGATGCTGCTCACTTGTTTATTGTTTTACATCGTGTGCGGCTTGCCTATCTAAATGTTTGCAAAGATTTATAGTTGTCTTAAAATAAAATGATTGATGTACAAAATATTTACGTGTTCAATATTCAACTGCGGGCGAAAAATAACCAGAACTATGAGTAGCAATAAAACCGATAGTGTTTGAAAACCTTTCATTGCAATATGATCACTAGAATTGTTACTCTCTCGGCGGGTTGGCCTTGGCATGAATTCGGGCAAGACCATTCAGGCACAATTCACGTGTATTTGCCGAGTCCAATCCACAACACACATTTAAAAGAGTGTCCATGGAGTATCTTGCCCGATCTTCTCCATAGGTACCTACTACGCTTTGGAATGGGCAACTAGCTTCAGCTTTTGACTGACCGACCCTTGACAATTCAAAAGTGCCTGGAATAGGTTTAGTTGAAATAAATAGTTTGAGTTTTGATTGAAGGATCATTTCTCGAAGTTGTGAAGGAGTTTGTCTACCTAGGGCAAGTCATCCAGCTCGGTAGACACAACTTTGACAAAGAAGCCGACAGGGGGCATCAGTTGGGTTGGTCAGCGTTAAGAAAACATCTCGTCACCTATCCCGCAATGTTTTAAGGTCTTCAACCAGTGCGTCCTGCCCGTTATGACATACAGTACCGAATAGTGGACACTGACAGTCGGGCTGGTCCACAAATTCAAGATCACTCAGCGCGTTATGGAATGAACTACGCTCGGAGTTTCTTTGAAAGATAAAATCAGAAATGAAGTTTTATTGGATGCGGAAGAACAAGGTGTTGTGGCGTAGCCTTTTTTTTTTTTTTTTGAGCATGGGAAATCATCAAATGACCCCTCCCGCTCTGGGTGGAGCGGAAGGGAGTGTCAGACTCTTACTGACTAAAACCCACCCGTGTTCCTTCCTTAGCCCTTTCTGTTCCAGGGCAGCGGTAACCCTTTCGGAAGATCCCGCCGCCCTGGCAGGCTTCGGCCCTGTCGGGCCCCGTCCTCTGCTGACATCTCTTTGAGGCGCGCGTGGAACACAACGCGCCGTCCGGCACGGGCCTGGTCCTGATCGGACGGCGAGCTACCCATTACTCACCGCCCGCAGGCACGCGCCTACGGTGGCCGGGAGTCGTCACGCGACTCGCGACGCCCGGTGCGTCTCCCGCGGCGGCTGAGGCGTGAGGTGTTCTCCCTCAGCCTCTCAGCCACCTCCTTCGCTAGCATGACTGCTTCGCAGAAGGAGGTGACTGCCTCCCACTCCCTCTCGCCCCGGACTATGGCTTGCACCAGGGCCGGACGCGAGAGGTCGCCGCCGTTGCCGATCGCCTCTACGAGGACACGGCGGGGCTCCGCCCAAGCAGGGCAGACCTCCACCGTGTGCTCCACCGTGTGTTGTGGCGTAGCCTGGGGGAGACTTATCCAACAGTGGACTTTGATAGGCTGAGTTGATTGGTTGAATTGTTACAATATTCTCTAACAGCATAACGCTGCGATGTTAAAAATAATAATGCCGCAGCGCTGGTATTCGTATAGGGCCCAGTGTGATCCCATGGACACACCCACGGACATTTAAATTATCCTGCTTCATATCAAGCATGATTCTTCTGTAAGCAAATAATTGTGGCCGGTGTAAAAATAATTTACGTGCATACTAGCCTACATATTGGCATACATTCAGCTTCCGTCCGTCCCATGTTTGTTACGTTTTTATGCGTTTAGTTACATTATCAAGATTTTTTTATAGTTGCGGCTAGATTTAAACGTTAATTGAGTAACGTGGTTTGAGGAAATTGTGCTATGGAGTCGGTTGAAGTTGTGGTCTTGTGATCAGTATTGTTTTTTAGCTTAATCTGTAGGATCTTCGTAAGTGTCGTGTCGAGGATAGTAAAAGAAAATCTCATTACTTACTCAAAATCCTTGTGAGTGTTAAGAATTAAAATCTTACTTTAGAAAATAATATTTGCATGTTATTTCTTACATTGATTAATCCGTTTAATAATTGTATTTACCTGCATTCCCTTTTTTGTTCTTGTTTATTTTAAAGTATTTTTTTATTTTTTTTCTTAGCCCCGAATGCATTGCTCTCTAAAATGAAAATCCATAATTGGCATTGTCATCTTTTTACTAAGTTATTGCGTGGTGATGAAAAGCCGCAACATCAAAAGGCCAGAACCGAAAGTTACGGCTTTTCAAGTATATATTGCAAACTGGCTTTACGAATAAGAAAGGGCTTAACGAAGAAATTATGGCTTTTCTTTTTAAGAACAATGTTTTTGGGGCTGAGTAATTGTGAACATAGCTCATTTTATATTCCTTTTTATTTTATAACTTCTACCTATGTATTTTAACTAACGATATCCTGTACGTACTTTTAATTTCGCAGTTAGTGCTGTGCACTTCGGCAAGTAAGTGATTGACGAATTCACAATTCCTAAAACTGTATGTGATTTTTGTTTGTGTCTTAGTGAGTCAGCCGGTAAAGTGCCTCATTAATAAATAAAATAAATGACCAGAACCATCCCTGTTTTCAAAAATCTCCAAGAACATTTATACATCTTTGTTTTTACTATTTATCACCACTGTTCGATCATTAAAACGTTATTATCATCAATCACTCTAGAGACTCGAAACGAATTACAAGAGCATTCAATTCATAAACAAGATACCTCACCCCAGTAGGTCAACGGGTGGATCTTCAAATGTTTTGATTGAATTGCACTACTCTGGTAGAAACATGCCTCTCGAGACCTGCCATTCAAACTGATCTTAATTAACCAAATAAACATGTCAATGAATCAAATTGTGGAGTTCTAGAGTAACAGAATGTTGCTTTAGACGTTACAACTGCTAATTTTGAAGTGGGATAAAGTCAGTATGTTATGACACTTTGTCAAATGTCAAGGATGAGTGTTTTGATAAGAAATTAGAATATAGATGGTGAAATTGATCTGGTAATGTTGACATGGCTCGGATTAAGAATTGTCAAGAGTAGTAACAAAGCTGTGAGTAGTAGTACTTTGTTGTGGGGGTCAGATGGACAGTCGCTCCGTGTAAAACACTAGTATCCGATTGAACTGGGAGTCGTATTCCTGTGCTCTGCCTTCCGCATCAAGTAGGTCCCAGCCGATATCTTAAGGTCATAGGTCCATCTAGCTGGGGCGATACGCAGTCTTCACTCCAGGACACGTCTGCTTCACCGGTCATCGACCATCATCTTGTCTTATCCAAGCCCTAAATTCAACCATTCTGTTTCTCCAAATTGACCTCAGCGACCTCAATCGGCACCGCTTACTCCCACTGTCTAAGTTACGAATGTTTAACTTATTAAGTTAATGAAGCTAAGTCACACAGAACCGCTCAATAACAATCGATCACACTTGTTTGTGCACAAACAGTGTTAATCTACGCATCCATCATGCTGTGATAAAAACGTAAACAAGGGTCGTTCATTTGCAAGCTGGTGACTAATAGTGTGGCCTTTTCTCTTGTTTTTTTTTTTTAAGTTAGCATAAGCAGTTAGCATAATCAGCCTTTAATGTTCTTCTCTGAGAGAGGGTGTGAGCCATAATCCACCACACGTGCCCAGTGCGGGTCGGTAGATGTCACACGTCTTTGAATTTTTGGTTCCAGGACATGCCGGTTTCGTCTCGATGTTTTCTTTCACCGTTTTGGTGATGAAATTATTTACAAAAAGTAAAGCGCCTCCCTGGGTTCGAACCCACGACCGATTCATAAATCAGGGCCGTTACCATTGGGCCAACACTGCTCTCAGGCCACTTATCTATTGGGCTCAAATTAAATCGGAACGTGGACGAAAACCCTTTTTGCTTGAAATGCCTTTTATACACAAGAAATACAACCAAATTTTATAGACCTTTTTAAACCATGACATCTAGAATTTGACGCGGACAAGGAAATAACAAGCCAGAATTTATTAGCAGTCAGAAAACATTAAATTCTGGCTACGTCCAGTTCGAACCAGTTTCATCCAGTTTAAGCGAGTTACTTGAAAACTTCTTTAGCGGCGTTGTGCACTTTTGTTGTAATGGGTAAAAAATGTTAAACTCGCGTCAGGACACGTGACCTGATCGAAAATTCGTAAGACGGAGCTCGCGTCAGGACACGTGACCTGATCGAAAATTTGTAAGCCGGAGGGAGAGTGGAACGCATTCCAAAATATCAAAAATGCACAATGTTAATATTCAAGTTTTCACTTCTGCCGGCACTCCCGGAGTGCATCCCGTTTTTTTTCTAATCCGACCGTTAGTTCCCGAGATTAGCGCGTCCAAACAAACAACAAACTCTTCTACTTTATTTTTGTATAGACTACGTTGTTTTGATATGTGTTAGCTGCCTAATAATTCACTGTAACGATACATAAATAGTGGGTAGTTTTATATTTTTTTATAGCAATGATCTGTGAATGAATGAAATAAATACTTTGTCTCGAGGTTATTGTTATTAATGTACTGATCTAACAATAGTTCGGGAATATATTTTGATCTCGAATTTTTTGTGATGAAGGATTTTTCGAATGCCGAAATAGAGCAACGACACGTGTAAATTATTAACAAATTTTTTGATACATTTTTAATTGCTTGGGTGGAATTGTGCCCGTTTGATGCCAATATGCTCGTGAAAAAAAAAATCAGTTGATCCATACATTATGTCGAGTTATGTGAACATAAATGTATGGATCAACTGATTTTTTTTTCACGATTTCAGGGTTGGTCCCGTACTAAAAGTTGTTCATCACGATGAGTACAATGACCCCTTTTAAGGATTCAAACGATAAAAATTTAATCGTGTATAGGTACGCTTCAGCCTTACTCTTCGGAGAATACAAGCGTGAAGTTATGTTTTGATGTTATATTAATTGTTTGTTTGTCTTCAAATTGAAAAATAGAATGCGAGAGAAAAACGCTGTTAAAATTCACTGGAGAAAGGGATTTCAGTTGCTTATGAACATGAATATCAGTTGCCGTGCTGTGATGCAACATTATAATTAAAAATAAAAAAATAATCAGATAAGTACTCCTAAGATAAGGTACTCCATAGATAGTATACGTTTAATTAGAGCTGATTTTTCAATCGACACATAATTTTTATTCGTGCAATAAAATTGACGTCTGACAGATTTTGTATTCAAAATTATTCCTCGGATAGAATTATCTGGCTTTGGAAAAATCAGCCCTTAGTCAATAAAAACGTTATAGCATTTCCATCATTTGGATCATCAAAATTTTAAATCATAATGTGGAGACCAGCTTTTGGAGGCCACTGTATATATGTATTTCCATATTCTCCACACATTTCACTTCTCTGAGTTATCATGATAACGTGACATGGACGAAAAGGTCCCACCATAATAACGTCACGTCTGACATTATAACTCAAATTAAAACAAAAATAAATCCAATTAAACCATTTACAGGCACTTTTGAATTGTTAAAATTAAATAAAATCAGAAAGTTGAAGCTAGTTGTCCATTCCAAAACGTAGATCTCTATGGAGAAGAACGGGCAAGAAACTCCAAGGACACTCTTTTAAATTATTACAGAATCCTGGTTACATTATTATTGTTGCTTGTATATGCTCGAGAACGATGAAAAAAAAAACAAATTAAGAAACAATTATTCAAAATATAAAATTAAAAATAAGTTAAGAGATGACCAGTCTCAACCGACGGCGCCCGTTCACGAACATGACGCGTGGATCAGCACTATCCAGCTCAACCACATTGTAGGGAACCGAATGAAGTACTAAGAACTACACTATCCTCAATGAGACGTTACATACCAACACGTGAGACGTGACGTGACGTGAGACGTTACAGCCAATATTTATATCCCTGACGTTACAAATTCCTGAAAGCAGACGAGGAAAAAGAATGAACATTCCTCCCGCCACAGCATTCCTTCGTACATAATAGTGATGTAGATCATGTTCGTTCGTATTCGTCAACCTTTCTCAGTAACCTGTGCGCTTGACCTAATTCTGGTTCAGTTTAATGGAGATTTTGTATGACGATGTCTGGTTCAATTGAAATTGTACTGAAATATTGCATGTAGGGAAAATCCTGAATCTTGCATTTTTTTTTGTGTCAGGTAATATTTTTAGAAAAAATAAAGTTTTATTTTAGTAGGTATGTAGGTAGGTAAGTAAATATTTATAGAACAATATATATACAAATACGCAAGGAAAAATCGTTTAATTGAGTAGTCATACTTAGGCAAGGAACACATTTGAATAAATTAAACGAACATAATATTAATAAAATAATTGTTGTCCAATGTAACCGTTTATGAATTCCATAGTAGTACCAAAATTCACATTTGACGTCATAATACCGTAACCGTAAACCGTAATACCGTTAAGTAAAATTGATTTCACGTTGAATATGACAAAACCTAATCCCACATTCAACAGCGGTTCTAAAACATGCCGAGCGTTTAAATTAAACGCTGCAACGGTAAAACGTTTTGTTCTCGAGAGAAAGTAAAAGTGTACCAAACATACCAAATGCGAAAGTAAGAGGAATGAAGATTATCACCATATACATCTAACGGGTTTTGGTGAAGACATCATGTTCACAAAGATTCGTTCTACATTATAATATAAGACCCGCAATTAATCTTGCCGTGCACGCAAGTCACTAAATTCATCATATGCCTAGCCTTTTCCCAACTATGTTGGTGTCGGCTTCCAGTCTAAACGGATGCAGCTGAATACCGGTATTTACATGGAGCGACTGCCTATCTGACCTCCACAACCCAGTAACTGGGTAATACGATAACCTCTTGGAAAGACTGGTTGTTAGACTTTTGGGCGTCTGACTACCCACTAGGATCCACGAATAACAGCCGGGGCCAACGGCTTAATGTGATTTCCGAAGCAAGGAGGGGTCTCGGTATGTAAAGATGGTCACCCATCCACAGACCAACCGCGGCAAGCGTTGCTTAACCTGATCGATCGCCTGTGAGGCTGTTATTGTTTAGCCACGAGACCCTCCACGCCAGTCAATAAAGGACAATGGTTAATTCTGCATGAGCCAAGTACTAAAAAAAGCAGCATGACGCTAAACGCATTTAGTTAGTGATTTGTGGTGCAAAAGGGCCTAAGCATGGCCTAAGGCTTTTATTAAAAAAAGTTTAATTGGTCTATTTCACGGTGTTTTGTGGTGTGTCTGATATATTTTATGTCAATCAAAAAGTGCTAATTCGCATTTCATCAGATTTGTTTATGAAAAGTGCCCGTCCGTACCCAAATGAACATAAATATTTAAGCACTATGTAAACTATTATCAAACGCAACGCCAACATTTTATTATACATTTATAAAGAAAATACGACAAAAATATTTCTCCCTTTCAACAACTACAGACGATAAATTATCTCTTGGCGGCCAGTAATTAGCTCTCGCCCTATGTAGGCACGTACACGTTATAGACAATGATGTTCATTCGAATCTCGAACTCGGCTTTCCCGCCCTCGACGCGTGATCCAAATGAAAACTCCGTGGGTGTGAAAATTCAGTGGGCCAGCCAGTCTTCGCGCGACAAGCGTCTTGTGCAGACGTCTTCACGTCGCTCCCACCAAAGTTTCCGCGCGAAAGTTTTCACGTAAACATAAGTGACAAAATAATATTACAATAGTGTCAAACCAGTGTTTGTTTCATTATAATTTGTGTTAGTGTGAGTTTTCCATCTGATGACCGTCATTTAAATTTATGTAAGTATTCGATCTTTGATTTTTATTTTTGGTTATTGGGATAGATTTGTAATGAGTGGTTTTTGTGACAGAAATATTCATTCTAGATTGACATACATATTTAATTAAAAATCTTCAAAGGCGTAGTGATGTGACATGTTTTTCGAGATTAAGATTGTAAACTCTAGTTAATTTCTTAGTTCCGTTACAATGTCAACAACATTTTAAATTGAATTATGAGGTGGCTTTTCAAACTAATTTATCTTATTTTATTTGTATTTAAGCAATGATATTGATAATTTTTTGGACAGCAGTTATTTACGAATTAAAAATATAATGTTGCTTTGACAAAGTAACTGATTATTTGTAAATTATTACCTATGACGAATACATTCACAAATTAAAGATTCAAGTACATAGCCTTGTCTCCATGTAAACTGCTGCACTGTCTGAAAGTTAATAAAACAAGCATGTTCAATAAATTGTCTATAAAGCTATCAAAGTAAAATTTATTGAACGATAAAACCTTGATTTAAAATATTTTGCTGACGTAAAACGGACTCAATGTTTTAAGTCTATAAAGATACCAAAGGAAACAAACATTAAATTGGTAAAATCGTTTTTAAGAAAAAGCAAACGTGCCTTTAAACACATAAATTGGAATACTTGCTTTGATAAGCCTATTTATAAAAACAGTACGCAAATACTTGCGAATAAAAAGTACCTACCTACTACTTACTACCTACCTACCAAAATACGTTTTTTTTTGTTCTACACATTAAAATACTACGATACTATAACTTATGATTTAAATAAATATTTGGAATTTAATCTCCGATGCTGCCTGTCAAAAACTTTTGTTCAAAAAGTGACAACATTGTTACAAACATTACATGTATGACGTACAGAATAATTTAAAAATCAAATTAGGTTTATACCTGTGACTTGGCACTGTTCCTCCATTATAAAAGTCATTACATGTGTCGTTGGTTATAAATAGTAGGTATATATTTGACATTTAAAGAAAATACAGGATATTTTACTTTCTATACAACCAACAACCGATAATTACGTCCAGTTTCTCAGAAAAAGAGTTACAAATAAGAAGCGGTCCATTTTCCTAGAACCTCGCACAAACAAGAGAGCATCTGCTACATATTTTCCCGCGCAACTAATGTCCACAGATAATAACATAAACTGTAGGTATAACTGAAGATGTGGGCTAATTAAGAAAGTCCCTTTTTCTTTCAATTCCCGCACAGACGATTGACCTAATAAGTTATAGTGATATTGAACCTACATGGGAGTCACATTAGTATCGATTTCTTATTGTTTGATTTTTTCCTTTGCTTAGATTTCTGAAGAAAAGCAAGCCTTTCTTTGAATTGAAAATATTGGTTTATCATTTATATTGTGATTGAAATCTTATTTAAAAAAGAATCTTCAGCCCTATTTTATTCAAATAGATATCAGACTGGTCCAAAACTTTTATTTTTTAAGTTTTTTTTTACATTATCTATGCCATTATCTATAATCTTAGAATATTTTCGTCATCTCATTCTTTTCTAAACTATCTTTAAAACGTAAATCGCCACGATAAATCGTGCAGCAAATAATAAATAAATACCTAATAAAGTAATAACATACACAGCCATTCACGAAACAATAACATATTTAAACTTTTCGAAGAACAAACTTCTTTCTAAATCACAAAAAAGTTCCGAACACGCTTTTATAAAAAAAGTTATTAGAACAGCCATAAAGAAAAAAACAAGGTACCTACTCGTCCCTTTCCTTTCTCATTTCAGAAAGTAGGTACATATATCAACGACCGCATTCCATAAATCACTTCAGCAGATTAATCTTCCCACACTAGTAATATATCTTAATAACGTGTTAACATAACATTAATTAATGTTAACACAAGTATAAATAGTTCAAAATACTGTCATTAATTCAGCTCTACAAATTATGAATATGGCCGTTGTTTATGGTTTGAAAAGTCTTGAATAGGTCCCGGAAAAATTTAATTATGGAACAAGATTTATGGTGCCAACGCTGCTTTAAAAAAATGTTATTCTGAAAAGGATAATAACAGGAAAGGAAACTGCATTACGCTCGGTTCCTATTAACAAAAAAGTTTAAACTAAAATACTACAAGTGATACACGAAAATACAAAACCAAGGACACCGACTTGAAGTTATTTTTCACTTTGTAGTGTTTATTTTTGTAATAAAAAAGTTGGGAAAAACCGAAGCAGATGATGAGTGTTTAGTTTTGTAATAAACTTTTTTTTTTCACGTTTTGGCTGTGGTAAGTACACAAATTCGTATACCTACAACCGATTTGATATACTCCTCCTTTGACGTCGGTTAAAAACGAATCGTTTTGCTGACGAATATAGCAGCAATTTTTATTGCCAAACTGGGCATATACTCGTAAATACATTCATCAGCTAATTTTACCTGTGATAGCTACTCTCATAATTATGGGAGTGTCTACTATGCAAAGAGGTTTTGCTTCGTTATTGGTAAAGATACAAGTCTTACTTTTAACCAATAACTGTCCGTAAATTATAGGAATCGGCCATTAGAGGCATAATTATGTTTTACATAGTTACTGTCAGCTGTGTAGTTACCTTTTATAAACAAACAAGCCGTGTGCCCGATGGTATTTTCCATTGTCAAAAATAACGAACTTTCATACAAACTTTCATCCCCTATTCTTCATTTCAGCTGTCAAAGATGTCCACTGCTGGACATAGGCCTCCCCAAAGCACCTCCACTCCTCCCCTCCCCTCTTTCTTCTTCCTTCACCTTCGGTATAAGGAACTCTTCAGCAAAATTTAATGCTTCTATACCCAGCAGTTTAAGGCTGTGCATAATAATAGCTCTAAGAAAGAAAGAAAGAAAATACATTTATTTAGCACAGACTAAAACGACACACAATACATCAGATACATACATCAGATAGCAACTAATAAAAAAAACAAATAAAAAGTATAAAGACCTGTGTAAGAAATTAGCAGGAAAGCTCTTCAGCCTTATTATTAATATAAATTAATGTGTGTTATGTACATATGTACAGCGGCCCTCGTCAGATTGCTCCAATTTCCTGAATGCTTAAGTAACTGATATATTGTCTCTCCCAGTCCACAAAAGCTGGAATAACACACTAGGTATATAATTCACACTACGCAAGGTGCACCTCCTTCATGAATAGCTTAGCGTTACCACCAGGAGTCACGTTCGGGACGTTTATCACATTCTGCAGTCTTATCTTGAGGTAAGGACTTCAGTTTTTATTCTGTCCTTGCAGTGTAAGATCTAATAAGAGAGGCTTTAGTTTCATGAACGCTTTTTCAATATCTTTTAGGACTATTATGTTAGGATCTTGATCTTGAAGCACTTCGGAGGTTGGAGATAATATCCGCATGTTCCTATTCTATGTGCACTGACTATACAAGTCCTCTCAATCTGTGTGGTTCTTTCCTCAAAAGACCATCTTAGACATCGATCTACATGGTCTTCATATGACCTGACCAAGATTATGTCTGGACTTTAAAAGAGACTGTGACCTCTGAGTTTGTTTCGGCCTTTCTTCTCAGACTAGTCAGATAGGAAACGCCGACCTCATCTAGTTTTTAAAATATGATTGACGTGTTTTGACGTGGGTTTGTACAAACCTACTTACAAAATAAAATTCAATTCAATTCAATAATTTATCATTTATGGTATGGCAAAACCATTAAATAACGGAGAAGGAATAAGCATTGATAAGCACGAGTGGTCACAGGTAGTGATTTAATTTTGGGCCATAAAATACTAAATAATAATAATAATAATAATAATAATTTATTTATTTCCATAAAGTAATGTACAGAGTAGGTATGCGCAGCATTTACAGCGTAGGACTTACATGTGCACAGAGATTTGATCAATAACCCCCATGCTAGGTGGAACCTGTGTTATAGGGGTCATCCATCCGTCCATTATACAGATTACAGGTAAGTAAGTAGCACCAACGCATTATTTGGTCGAGCAATTATATGCCTACCTATAGCTAGTGTGAGAAAAGTGTGGTGAGTGTGTGTGTAAGGGTGTGTGGGAGGGTGTGTAATTAATTGTGTATGTTGGGGTGTGTGTGAGGGTGTGTGTGTGTGTTGGTCATGTATATTGCAATTTTAATAGGTCTTCTGTTTTGTTGTAATCAAGAGTTAAAAGATATTCTTTAAGTTTAGTTTTACAATGAAATGTGTTAAGGGAATGTATATTCAAAATCTGGTTCAGTTTGTTATAAGTGAGGGTGCTTAGGAATGGGTAGTGTCGTTTAGCAAAAGTCGTGTGCGTTCTTTTTGTAGGACATGGAGGTTCTGGTCTTCTTCTTGATGTGGAGGGATTACTGATAACCAATGGCAAGTTTGAGTGTTTGCGGATTAGTGTGCGGTAGATATAGAGTTGTCGAACTGTTAAAACCTTGTATTCCATATAAAGCAAATGGGTGGGAAATCTAAAAGGCCTACTGAGTAGCACTTTAATTACTGCTCTTTGGGCTCGCTCCACCTGTATAATCGCAGTTTTTGCTGCTCCTCCCCAGGCTGTGATGCAATACGTTAATATAGATTCACAAAGAGCACAGTAAGCCGTATTCAGAACTTCCCTATGGGCGGACAATCTAAGTTTTTTGAAAACATAAATAAGTTTTCTGACCCGCGCGGAGAGAGTCTCAAGTTGGTAGTGCCAAGATAGACAGGCGTCGATCTGTAGGCCTAGATATTTAATGACCGGGGCTCGGGATACAGAGGGGCATGCGCATTGGGGATCGCTGGACGCGCAAACATGTGCTTTGAGTACCATTGAGTTTACTGGTGGAGTATACTTTAGTTAAAAAAAAGGTTGTATATAGGGGGGGACAGACAAAGAAAATCCTAGATTATATTGTTTTGATCGTCGTTCATTTTTCTATAACAAAAAAACTACGATACCCTTGTCGTTTTATGAGACATTTTTTAGAGTAAGAAATGATGTAAAAAAAATTTATATTAGTGATCACATCCCGTATTGTTGAATTTCACAAGCCAGCCTTCAAGCCTGTTAGTTTCTTAGGTCTTATAAGAAGCGTCGCAAGAATTACAGTTTACCAGCGAACGACCGCTAAAGGGGTTCCGACACGGTCAAGCGGCTTGACGGCAAACGAAAATCTACGTGTAAACTTTGGGTTAAACAAGGCGTGAAGTTATCAATCAACTCAGTCTATCGCAGTCCACTGCTGGACATAGGCCTCTCCCGACTGCGCCACAACACCCTATCCTCGCTTTCCGCATCCAATCTATCCCAGCCACCTTCTGTAGGTCGTCCATCCATCTAGCAGGCGGGCGTCCCATACTACGCTTGCCGATACGCGGTCTCCTCTCTAGGACTCGTCTACTCCACCGGCCATCGCTCCTTCGACAGACATGGTCAGCCCATTGCCACTTCAGTTTGGTAACTCCGGTTCTTTTCCGTATAATTTTATTCCTGATTTTATCCTTCAAAGAGACTCCCAGCATAGCTCGCTCCATAGCGCGCTGAGCGACCTTGAATTTGTGGACCAGCCCGAGCGTCAGTGTCCACGTTTCAGCACCGTATGTAATGACGGGCAGGACGCACTGGTTGAAGACCTTAGTCTTCAAACACTGCGGGGTAGAGAGGACTTCATGAAGTTTTCCAAGGCGTAAAATTATATTTGTTATAAAATCATGCGACTAGTGTAAGTAGTAGATGAAGGCTAATGTCATTTGGTAGCCATTTTTAAATCTACTCCTGACTGGTTCGAGTGGCAATTTAGCATCAATTTAATATTGCGTACCAGGAATGCTGTATATTGCAATGTTGTAATCAACATAGTTGACAGCGTCGGAGTAGGTACCTACTGATGATGTTATTACTAACCAGGCGAAAATATCTGTACTATATGTGCATGTTTTGACTCTGCATCATCCTAAGGTCGAATACAGTATTTTTTTTTACTTGTGTCTAAAGTAATAATAAATAAATAAATATATGAGATTTATGTTTATCATCTGCCTAGCCTTTTCCAAACTATGTTGGGGTGGCTTCCAGTCTAACTGGAAGCAGGTGCAGTTGAATACTAGTATTTTACATGGAGCGACTGCCAATCTGACCTCCACAACCCAGTTACTGGGTAACACGATACCCCTTGGTAAGACTGGCTGTCAGATTTTTCGGGCTGCTGACTCCGTAACGACTGTCAAAGACCTACAAATGACAGCCGGAACCAACGGCGTATCGTGCTTTCCGAGGCATGGAGGGGTTTCAATATCTAATGGATGATCATCCATCCACGGACCAACCGCGGCAAGCGTAGCTTAACCTGATCGATCGACCTGTGCGGCTGTTATTATTTAGCCCCCTAATTTGGGCCCCTCTAATTTCTTTAAGTAGGTATGTTTTAACTTTTTTATGTTGGCACCATGTTTTTTTATTTATATTATTTTTTATAATTTTTGTGTGTTGTGTTGTCTTTTGTGTGCACTAAATAAACGGTGTATCTGTCTATACCTTTCCTCACACAATCTATTCACCCTATCTATGTCTTCCTTTCCAACCATCAACATTCTTATTGTTGATGTACGGTCACCAAAGGAGATAAGTTACCGGGGTCAGTGGATGAAGTTGAAGTTTAGTAAGAAACCTATGGATTTTTTCGAATAAAATTTAATTTTATTAATTAAAAAAAACAGTTTATTTATGAAATTAAATTTCATTCGAAAACATCCATCGGTGACCGTCCATGCGTTTCGTCCCCGAAACTAGTGATCTAAACAAATGTAGTACATATGTGTAGGTTATATATAGGCTTTAGCACCTAAGCCTTAAACACATCACCTGCAAAGACTTAATTAAGTAGCATACCTAGCAGAGGTTATTTACCAGTAGGTTAGATGAGAAACTCAGTCACCCAGAGTTTCATGTAATAGGATCTTTTGTGCAAGATTTGTTCATTAATTTATAAGATCAGTACAATATAGGAATTGGTCCTATCAGACCGCATATTCCACAAACGATGAGACACCTTTCTTTTTTTTTTTGAGGTTGGGAAATCATCAAATGACCCCTCCCGCTCTGGGTGGAGCGGAAGGGAGTGTCAGACTCTTACTGACTAAAACCCACCCGTGTTCCTTCCTTAGCCCTTTCTGTTCCAGGGCAGCGGTAACCCTTTCGGACGATCCCGCCGCCCTGGCAGGCTTCGGCCCTATCGTCATACGATGAGACACCTAATATCGTGTCCTGCGTGTCCTGTCAGCTGCCCGTTACAGGAACTGATGGACACTGGTGATGGCGCCAAACAAGTGACCGAATTTTGGGGCGAGTCAATTTAGATTGCTATCAACACGCTAAGATGAAGACAATAGGATTCATATTTCATAATAATACTAATCGTAAGGATATCTTTGCCGAACCTGCTCCTTATGATACGCAAAATACACCCTTATTCTAGCCTCATACGGTATTCTATTCCACCATTTTCCCTCAGTTAGACCTTAAATCTATAAAACATCCTATAAACCTTTACTATAGAACATAAGAACATCATAGCAAACTAATGCCCTCTTTAACTAACACTACCTACGTGACACCTAAAGTAATCCCTAAATAAAATACTACTGTTGGATTTTCAACGCTCAACTTAGGTCCGAAAGTTGAAAATCCAACAGTGCAGGCGTTCATTTAGATGTCTCTTAGAGTTCGTGAAAACAGGCATAAAACTAACGATAGGGTTAGTCATAATCTTTTATGATAAATACTCTAACCCACCATAATTCTGATGAGGATTAGTGTAACATGATGTTTTAGTAAACTACGGTCAATCACCTGGTGGTTAGGGATTTTGTATCTTATGTGGACAGTCTGACAAGACATAATATATTGTCGTTTCTTAGTTCGGTAAATCCGTGACACACAATTTGTCTTCTCTGTCTACATATTATTATGATAGGTCTGGAGCCTTATTACGAAGTATTAACGTCATCATGATTCTAGCGCGAAAGAGGGATGGAGCTATCGGTCATGCATAGCTTCGTCTCTCTCTTACACTGGAATCATGATGGACCCTAATTGCACAACACACTATCAATCTAAATCTGAATCATTTTGAAGGATATTGCTAATCCATTGCTTCATATGTTCGACACATTTGTCTGTTCAACAAAGTAAATAACGCAATGAATGTTGTTGAACTGTCAAAATGGAAGCCGTTGCTACTGATTACGCAATTGCCCCGCAGGTTCACGAGGATTTTACTCACCTGACCGCTGGGTATAACTAAATTAACTTCCCTATGACATGGTTTTCTTAATTAAGTAAGTATCTCTCACAGGCAAAGTGTGAGAGTGTGGGGGCAGTGTGTTGATATACCAACACTTAGTACTTGGTATTGTATATATTTATATGCTAGCTGCGCCTCGCGGTTTCACCCGCATAAGTTTCGATCCCGTGAGAATATCGGGATAAAAAGTATCCTATGTGTTAATCCTAGTTATAAACTATGTGTATGTCAGCGTTTATAATATTTAAGGATACTTTATTGTACACCAGACAATACACAACAAAAAATACGATTTTCACTACAAAACATACAATGGGCAGCCTTATCGCTTTCTGCGATCTCTTCCAAGCAAGCTTGGAATGGACAGTGATTGTGTGGATATAATTATGCATTTTATTTCATATTTTTGTTTTATCGCATGCTGCACCGGTTGACACATGTGCGCCGGCGCCGGCTGTCGCTGAAAACTAGCGTTGGGACTCTGTCTCTCATAGGGCATTATACTGAGCGATGGCCGTTTAGCGTGGATGTGGCGTATATTTTCTTCCAACTTGTTATTTTTTTTTGTTTTGTTCTTTCTCTGTGTCATGTTTTCCGCAAATAAACGTATTTTCTTTCCTTCAAATTTCTCCCAAAATTACTTCCAATTATTTCGACCCATAAAATGAGAAGACGTAAATTATTACCCCATACCACAAAAAATCATTGCATCGTCTACCTCATAATAAACATCCCACATAATATAATGTCACATTTCATACTCCGAACAGAATAATAAATAATAATTTACGACCCATATTCGCGTACAAATCTTTCGCCACGTCCGAACAGGTTGGGCAGTGGGACATAAAAACATTGACCCCTTCATGTGTCTTCATTAAGATATCCCGAAACAAATGTTCTATAATGTGGTGCTTGTAGGGTGGCCATGCTGGACATGGTACGGGACGGTCCTGAAAATTAAATAGGTAAAGGTATTGTTTTCTCCGTTGTGGTTATGCACGACGACAATAATTATCAAGCTATATATTTCCAGTTTTAGCTAATCTCGCGTTGGCTTTAAGTACAATGAGAATTTAGCATCATAAGTTTTTTTTATTCTAAGCCGATGTTGATAAAGTATATGAAAACGGTAAATTTGATTTAGGTATGTCATTTAATAATTATGGTTTTACAACCATTGTTATATTTTAATTGTTAAATTATAATATAAAACTATAAAACTGTTGTGTTACACGGTAAAAATTGCATGGTCGCCATTTACATACATTATTTACAATATTAGGGCCTTGAACTAGAGGTATATAATCATTGGATTCTGATAATGCATATATTATGTCTGTTGTTTGGATAAACGGCAGTCATTAATTTTCCCAAGCGCGATGATTTTAGAAATGTTTTTAATAAAATCGGTCCATCATACGAGTAGTTGCTTTAAAGAAATTAACACTTTCTAATATAACTTAAAAGATTTTTTGAAAAATAATTTATATTTACTAAACTCTTTGATAAATAAACGAAAAAAAAACGCGCTCTTAAAATGTTAGAACCACTTTGCGTGTCATGAATAGCTTAGAAGCTGAACGTAAATCATTCCACGCAAAAATCCTTGTACGAAAATGGCACATGATGCTAAAAGGATTGAGACTCCAAAGAGAAACGCTTACATCCCTTAAATATCACGTTATACTTGGTCGTCAAGATGTGACTTTTGAACGAAAAAGTCTTTATATTTGTGAATGAATGAAGGAATGAGTGACGACATTGATTCAACTATCAGCTTTGAAATTTATCTTTTTGGTGGTAAATCCGATCAATTTTGTTACTATTTTTGTGATTGTGTGCTGTCACTGAAATTTTAAAGGGTTTGAATGGTCGTGACTGGCCCCTCTTTTGTAAGATCCACGAAAGGGTATTTGTAGGAGTACAGGGGAGCTATTCTGTGGAAATCTCACTGTGGCAGCTTAGGTAGGCTTAAAGTGAGCTGTCATTAAAGTGTCAATCACTAGCATCAGGTGAAATGACAGCTCAATCGATACATTTTCCTACTATTTGTGTATTTGTGTGGTACCTTTTACTGAAACCTAAAGGGTTTCTCTTCAATGGCCCATCCTTTTTAAGATTCTCTAAAAGGTTTCGTTTAAGTATTGAAAGGAGGACAGAGTACTAAAAAGTTGTTAAGTTTGTGATGTTCACTAGGGTCAATGACAAGATTTGCTTTATAGGCAACGCATACTTTTTGGTTCTACGCTTTTTTCAATTACTTTTTCATTTAGCTTGTACAAGCAACCGATTGTATGCCGTTTGCGAACGCTATTTATTCTTAGCGTTTTGTCTTCAAATTTATTATTTTTTATCACATCCATAGATTTACTACACATTTAGTTCCTCACCTAATGCTTCCACTTAGTAATCGTTTGATCACCATGGTGACCACAAATTATGCTTCTAGTTTCTACGTAAACATTATCCATTTCCTTTTAGACAAACTTTACAACTTCGTCTGACGTCACAAACAGTTTTTACTACAATTTATTTTACCACAAACTATTACCACTATCATTAACTCACAAGTGCTGTAAGAGTTATAACACTTTTACAATGATAACAGACCTGCGCCTGCTCATAAAACAGATTTCACTGTATTACACTTAGGCAGCCCACGACAAAAGTTATTTAGTCTTTTGGAAGTTAGCCAAATCCCAATTTTTCATGTACTTTCTCCCAATTTGACTGATTTAAATGTCATTATGGTTTCATTACGAACATTGCGAGAATGAGGTCTACACGCGGCGGAAGTTCTAATATGTTAAATTGCCTTGCTGTAATATTTATTGGCGATAAACATATTATCTGTGATATGTTTTAATTTTTTATTTGTTAAATTATTTATTTGTTTTCATAAAAATAGACGGTAAAAATATTGGAACAATTCTTTTATTTATTGCGGTAAAAAAAAATCAATAAATGTAAGCTTATTTGTCGTCACTTTTAAATAATATTACTTTTTCTTCTTCAGAAAAAAAGGACAGCACACAGAAATGCTATGAGTTAAATATTATAAATCGTGTACTTTTTTCTTAACTTCATTTAATAAAATTCAAATTGTGCCAATTGCCTAACACATATATTTCTTGAGTTGTAGACTCGCCCACAAGTAAATTATCTTCGTGCGAGTCGCCTAAAGAAAAAAAATATAATTTAAAAGTGACGATTCGCCCGTTTCGGGCGGGTAGATTTGTTCGAATCGACTAATAAGCCTAAAAGTTGCGATAAAAACGGACAAATAATATAACATGATGGACATCAAACATTGAGAAGCAAGCAAACGCATAAACCTATTTTTGTTTAAATGATTACAGTCAGGAAAATAACGGAAACTCTTACATGTTTTATTTCTTGAGATATATTTTTTTACTTCTTGTTAGCAACAGCAGGGTAGGCCAAAAGTATACGTGGAATAAACCACTTTTACTGTTCCATTTTATTTCGGATTTTCTTGGAAACTTTTTCCATCGTAATGCAATAAGATACTTTGAAATTCATCAAAATAAAAAAAGACGTTTTTATTTGTTTTATACTGGCATTCGCTCACCGATTGAAGCTCACCAAGCTGAAATGGGATTGAGCGGGTCACGACGGCGTTATTTAAGCTAAACGTTTTTTTACGAAAACAAGTTTTACATGTACATAAAAACTTATCTGCGCTCCAAAACGGGGTTCCTAGACGTAGGCAAGAAGGCTGATACGCTGAAATGAGATTGGGCGGGTCGTGTCGGCCGCATGCACAGTGATTGCTGGGCAACGGTCTCCACATGGTGGGTGCCTGAGGATGGACGACGCTGCCGAGGCCGGCCCAGGAAGAGGTGGCGAGAGGATCTAGATGCCTACCGCAAGGGTTCAAGGTGGCTATAGAAAATAATGCCTGGAAGGATTTGGGCGAGGCCTTTGCTCCCCAGTCGGACAGCGTAGGCTAAATGAAAAAAATAAAAAATGACATTTTAAAATAGTCTGTGTAATTTTTAACATGAAATAGAACGAGGTTTCCAAAAATACCACTATCTTTATTGTATATAATATCCCTGGACATGAATGAATAAAAAAAACTGTATATGAATGAATAAAAAGCCAAGATTTTAGTTATCTGGATATCATATAACCTAAATCGTTAAATGTCCGTCGGCACAAACAAGCCATTAAATGTTTATGGACGAACATATAGATATATAGTATTTACCGAGAGCCTACAAAACGAATGGGTAAAGTAAAATGCCTACGAATCTGATAGTACAAGATTACATAATCAGCCTATAATGTTCTCACTGTTGATACCCCAGCCCCCTCTCTTTTGAGAGGGAGTGGGCCGTACATCCACCACGCGGGCCCAGTGCGGGTTGGTAGATGACACATGTCTTTGAATGTTTGATTTTAGAACATGCGGGTTTCCTCACGATGTTTTCCTTAACGTTTTGAGAACAGCATTGCGATTCTGTAACCATCTCACCGTGAAAAGTTAGGTGAAGTGAGCGTGGAGTGAGCTGTCATTCCAACTAATGCTAGGGATTGACACTATTGACAGCTCACTCTAAGCTCACTTCACCTAACTTTTCACGGTGAGATTTTTACAGAATCGATCGGCAGTTGTGATGAAATAAATTACACAAAGCAATCCGCCTGAAGTTTGAACGGACGACGTATAACTCGTAAGTTAAGGCTGTTACTCCTGGTCCACCACTGTACCCCCCCCGGTGGGTTCCCGCATTGTCGAGGCGGGGGGGCTCAGTAGCCGTGGTGGATTGGGCCACGGTGAAGCTAAGAGGAACCCGAGGAGCGGCCGCTCGTCTAGGCTGTGCGGAAAAGCCGACGACGTAGCGGCCGGCGGGTAGGTTGCGATGCCGTTTGGCCGACATCGCAGCCTACCTGAGGCGGGCCGCGATGTCCCCCGTGAGGGAGACATCGCGGCTGAGGATTGGGGGCCGCGGCGGGGGGGGAGTGTCGGTGATACGTTGCCGCTCTCCCCACCTTCCGCGGCCTCGACGGGGCCGCCACCGTTCGATGGCGGACGCGGTGGGGCCGCAGGGGAAGAGGAGTGTCGGTGTGTCGTTGCCGCTCTCCCTATCCTCTGCGGCCGTAGCTCCCCATCTTGGGGGGCATGCGGGGCCCGCCAGTCAGGCGGGCGTGGGGGCCAGCAGGCAACGGGTGCGGGGGCACCGTTGCCTGCATTGCACAGGCCTCCACCAGTGTTGGACGGGAATGGCTAGGTGGTCCCGGCCATTCTCGTAGCCCCCCTATGTGGGGGGCATGCGGGGCCCGCCATAACATCTAGGCGGGCATGCGCCGGGAGGGCTATGGAGGTAAAGGCTATGCCTATTCCCGTGGCCCTCCCATCACGGCGAATGAGGGAACACCGCTGAGTTTTAGTGGGTATACTGTCATTCCGACAGGGAGTCCCACATACCCCGTCTCGTCCCCCGCGAGGTGGGCATGCATAAAGCATTTCTCAGCGACAAAAAAAAAAAAAAAAAAAAAAAAAAAAAAAAAAAATGGTCCACCACTGTACACACACATACAGGGAAGAAGTTGAGAGTAAATTAAAAATACGTCGCTGTCAAGTTGAATTTTAATCTATACTCCGTACTATAAAGTGTAATATAAAAATATGTAAATGTGAAATTAACTCTGTTTTCTGTTAACTTTTTACGCCTTAATGGCTGGACGGATATCGATGAAATTTGGCACACGGGTAGACCATGATCTGAGTTAGGACATAGGATACTTTTTATCCCGGTGGTACGTTCCCGTGGGATAATTTCCGGCGTCTATGTCCAAGCCGCAGGAACCCGCCGGATGCGAGAAGCACAGAACCAGTCGAAGTGCTTAGGGAGCCCTGTCCTGTGGGGAGGATGTCCAGCAGTGGACGTCTTTCATTGACTTTCTTTAAATTGTGATAATGATTATGTGGGCGAAGCCGCGGGCAAAAGCGTGTGTATAATACAGAACTACAGTACTAAGTGGCAATGTTTTAGCAGTATTAGTTTATATGGTTCCTGAAATATGTCTACATATAATACCACCAACTTACCCACAAACCACAGTAGTTCACACCATTGGTTGTCGCTCTCTAATACTTTACTAGTACCAACTAACTAGATCAGCGTTGATCGGTAAGTACAAAGTTAGTTATTGCCTATCGGAAACTATGCTTTATCCACTTTACTTCAACCAAAACTTGATATTATCCGTAGGCCTACATATCTAATTACCTATAAGCATTCTTGCGGAAATTAAACCTGCAACGTCATAGTGCAGCAGGTCATCGTCACCGCTCAAAATTTGTGCTCTCGTTCCCTTTATGACGGACCCCTATCAGAATACGGGCCCTATCAGAATACCAGCGCTGTGGTATTTATTTTTTAAATATCGCAGCATCATGCTGAGATAGGAGCCTTTTTAGCCTCCCACAGATCTTTTTTTTATTTACTTTTTTTTGGTTGTTAAATGTAATTTTGTTAGTTTTAAATGCTTCCTTTTTTAGTATTTGTATTTCCTGTGTGTCCCAAATAAAATATTTGTCTTTCTTTTTTTTGAAACGTATAGGTTTTAACTAGGCATTATTTGCCTAAAATTTTCCCAACTATGTTAGGGTTTGCTTCCAGTCTAACCGAATGCAGCTGAATACCAGTATTTTACATGGAGCGACAGCCTAACTGACACCCACAACCGAGTTACTGGGTGATGAACATGGTTATAGCTTTTAACTAACATCTTTTTTTTTAAGTACATTTTTGTAAAAAAACTAATAACCTTGTTTAGTTAGCTAGAAAAGAAAAAACTTTTATTGTTTTTATTTCATAAAAGTAAAACACGATTTTTACTTTTCTTAAAAGAAAAAAAGAACTATCCCGTCCAAAATCATGGTTCACCTACAGCCGGACGTTGAAGCAACACGGAGTGCACTGGAGACCATAAATCTCGTCAATTGAACACAAAATTGATACTAATCGCTTGAACGGATCCGTTTTATGTGGCCGAGCCACCAGAATAGCCATCTTTAGGTACAGGTAACTGCGAATGGATGTTCCTGTAAACTACTGACGTATTATTGCTGGAGGTGTTGAAGAAATATGTGTAGTTTGTTGTGAGGAGTGTGATCTTCTTTGATATGAATGATCGAGAAGTAGGGATAATGCGCATTTACTTATAAAAAATAAAAATAAAATAAAGTCCTCCAGAACGTATTCCGGACACGGCAGCCAATCTCAATGGAGACTTGCCTTCGGTGAGGGAGATATTGTAGTGCACAAGTGTACGCGCAGACACAGGTGCACTCCCTCTTCCCTCACTCTCATAGTCCGATGGGACGGCAATCCGACACGACCGGAGAGAGATCAGGCGCAGGCATGAAACCATTCTAAAATTACCAACTCGTCCGCCTAGTAAAGTGACCGCAATGTGAACCAATGATAGTGTACATTATCAATTGATAGCAGTAGGCTCGGGCCCCTATAACACGGGACCCAAAACATAACTGGCGAAATGTATGTGTACTATACATGGATAAATTAAATTAGCTAGCGAAACTCTGCAGACGTGATGAGTACCGATATCTAAACACGATAAACTAAAAGATAAAAAAGATTTGATGTTTTTTTAGGGGTCAACGACCGCTGGGTCTTAAAATACGAGTTGAGAAAATATCCATCTGTGAAGTGTACACATAGAAAACTGTTTTTACACTGATATTTCAAGTGAATACATTAACTGCGGTCGATGATCCAACAAAAAAAAAAAAATCATTATATTAATTATTTTTTTGTTTTATCGTGTACCGATATTGATACCCATCACGTATGCGTAGTTTCGTTAGCTAATTCAATTTGACCCTGTTTAAAGGTCTGTCCAACCCTTGGAGGAAACCAGGCGTGAGGTTATGTTAGGTGGTTATTTTATTTTATTTGTTTAAGGAAAAACAAACAGTAGCACAATAAGAAGCAGTCATAAAATCTTAAATATAACATTTTAAAACAATTATGCTGCCCACTACGTTCTCCACAGATTACAATTTAAAGTACTTAAAACTAGCTAGTAACACATAATATGCATAACCCGTACCTATCTGGATTTATAATTGAATAAAAGAAAAAAGAAAAAGTAAATTTGTGTGCGTACCTACGTTATACAAGGCAATAAGAAAAAAAAAAATAAGACAGGGCAATAAGAGAAAAAGAAAAGGTAATGTACGAGTACAATGTATTATTAAGTCAGTTAATATGCAATTACTGACTTTTCAAAAATATCTATCGCTTGGGCATCCCTCTCCTGCATCTGAAAACAGACAATATTAGTAGGTAAAATACGGACGGCCGTACCGAGCCTTATATTCAACGACGGTAACGAAACCATAGCGCGATTCAGGAATTCAGCCGAGAACGGGACAACGCCATCTATCGCGCGCAGTGGTAGGTACTAAAAGGGGTAGCGTCACGTATAATACCCTCGTGTACATCAACTGCGTTTTAAATGGTTTATTTTTATTATAAAGAATATCAGCTTATTTTACTCGGCAGGTCAAAGCTGTCTTCATAATATTATTGTAGACAGTAAATCAGCATTGGTCACTGTGTGACTGGTAATTCCAGAGGGACAACTCTCGTAATTTTAAGAAACGTTCATAGTCTGATCTCAGTCTCAAAAATACTTCCATTTTTGAAAAAAAATTGAATTTTCATACGTTTAGAATTGTGTATAGGGCCTCTGCAAGTTGGCTTCGGCCGCTAGTACGCCCTTCAAAGGTCCGGGACCCCAGGGTCCCGAGATATAAGACAACGTATGAAATAACATTAACGGTGGAAACTCCCCTAGGATGCAAGTGAAGTCGCGGGCAACAGTTAGTCTAAACTAATATTACAAAAAGAGATAAGATTTGATTTTTTGTAAGTTTGTTTGTAACGCTTTCACTCTAAAACGGCTGAACGGATTTGGATGAAGTTTGACACATGGGTAGATCATGACCTGGATTAGGACAAAGGCTATTTATTATCCCGATATTCTTACCGGATCGAGACTAATGCGGGTGAAACCGCAGGCAACAGTTAGTATGATAATAAATTGTACTAAAATCACAAGTCCGGCTGCTAGGCGAAGTGATTACCGTAATGTGAACCAAGGATCGTTTACACTATCGATTGATAGCAGTTCCACGGTCAGTTGTGATGTTTTATAGCTGATACTCAAATGTAACTAAATGTAACTAGTAGTCTTCGAAGACGAGCATATAATGACGTAAGTGCTAAGGTAAATAAGAATAAAACTAGTGGTATTTAGGTAACTCTCAGGGAAAATTATTGCGTATCTAATTGACTCATTATCTGCCTTGTCTTTACCCAACTATGTTGGGATCGGCTTCCAGTCTAACCGGATGCAGCTAAATACCAGTATTTGGTATATGACGATGACAAAAATCACATATCAATCTGCAAAAACTTTTTTTAACCATTTTTTTTTTGGTTTTCTGTTAATTTTCGTGAAATGTTTTGCACTTTTTTGTCTTTTCATTTCTAGTATTAATATCTGCGTAACTTAACTTACGCAGATTTTTCAATCTATATATTATATACAAATTCTACTTATTGTTATTGCATAGCTACTCCAATGTACTACTGTGGTACAGTAGTACATTGGAGTACAATTGGAGGGCTGGATTTTACCTTGGCTAGAGGCCAATCATTGCCATACAACGTGGTAACGCCGCCAGTCTCTTGGGTACATCACCAGTCGACAGCGAAGCGGATGAATTTTTCGACGCCATATTTTAGTTTGTGTATAGTTTTAGTTAAGTAAGGATAATATAATTTGTTATTTTTAATGTTCTACTAAGGTGTAAGTTTTCTTAAAAATAATAAAATCGAATTGACAATTCAAATCTACATGTAGGTATAGTCACTGAGATGAAAATGTTAAAATATTATACGACTGTATCAAATCTCACAAAGAAAAACAAATAAAATCAAAACAATACCGAAGTTAGTCAATTTAAAAGAAACGAGAGAAAACTTAAACTTCCGAACAAAGTTTTCGCGTAAATTATTCAAGAATTTCCGTTATAGGACAGACTACAGTGAGATTATGATTAGCATACAGAACAACAGATTTAGCACAGCTCCGAAATATAGGACGGAACGAATGAATCTCTTCTCCGAAAAATACGGAGAAGTTTCAATATTTTAGAGGCCGGTTTTATTCTTGCTGTGACAATATAGTATAATGATTTAAATTAATCATAACATTTGTAACCCCAATTTGCTTAATAATTCACATCCAAAATTCACTCAGGCTTTCGCTGTCAGACCAGCACCCTAATTGCGTAACACACAATCAATCTCAATCTGAATCATTTTGAAGGATGTTGCTAATCCATTGCTTCATATGTTCAAAAAATGTGTCATGTGTCTGCTCAACAACGTGAATAAAGCAATGAATGTTGTTGAACTGTCAAAATGAAACCGATTCCGATTGATCGTGTGTTACGCAATTAGGGGGCTGGTGCCGCTGGGTCTAGAATCATGCAATTGTGCAAAGGTGTGTGTGAATAAAGCACTTAGGAAGGATTTTTGAAAATTCATCTCCTAATGGTGGATGAAAGTTCGACATTTTGCCGATAAGGAAACTAACGGCTTGTAAAAAAAAAACATAAAAAAAATAATTTAATTAATTTTATTACAAAACATTTACCAAAGAGAAACCTTTAAGATTTCATTGTTCTAACCCCCGCTCCACTCCGCTGAAATTTGTACTAGACACGCAGTTTGTTTACCTAACTGGCGCTTTCTTTTGTTTCGCGTAGAGTTCGTAACAGAAAATCGAATATTTCAATTGGTTGAATAGTTTTTTTTGTGTATGAACGTGTGATAAATTAAAATCTGATGAATTAATAAAAGTCATAGAACGAAAGTTGTTGTTTATGATGTTAGTAATATTTATTTATTTATTTGGGACAAACAAACAGTAACTCATTATATCTGCGCAGATAATATAAACAAAGATATTATATAAATGTGAAACTCACACCGTTATCCACAGCATATACAATTCATATAACTTTACTAATGAACAAACTATGCGAGTAAGACTACAAGACTGTTCAAGTAACTATACATCGGAATCCTATGTATAGCATTGAGAAGTGGGTAATGTTTTACTAATAGCTCTGTATATTCTTAATGTTTTTAGGAGCTGGCCAATCTGATGGATATGAATGGATAGCGAATAAGGAATGAGTATGTAAGTGGAAGCTTGAAAGTGGTACCGGTGACAGAAAAGTAGAGTGGAAATCGCTTACGGTCTGGGCATGTCATGCGGAGGAATGAGGAACATGTATTAAGAAAAGTTTTAAGTATGAATGTGGATGGCTATAAGAGTTGGGGAAGACTAAGACATGGTGGATGGACTGTGTGAAAGATGATATGGCGAGAAAGGTGGTGACTACCGAGATGACGACTGTTAGAGAAGTATGGAAGAAGGAGGAGGAGGCATATTACGCCATCACAAATAAATTGGGATAAGCGAATGATGATGATAAAAGTAGCAGTGTAGTACTTTCCGGGATGAGCTTATTCACTAAGAGTTGCTACCATTAAAATTAAACCTTGCTCCAGAAAAAGCAAAAATGTGAATATCAAGCGGAGACACCCTTTAAGGATTGACAAGGCTGTGTGTAGGTAAGGTGGAAGGTAAAACAAACAAGTACAGATGTAACACAGCTTTTAGTACAATACGCAGAATATTTAAAACAGAGCTGTATAAACAGGCACGCGTCGTAACTTTGGTAAAATAACACAAACGCAAACGTATGAGATATTAAAATTGTCAAAACATATGCTCCGTTTATTTTATTCATTCATTTTGATGATCTTGATGTCTTTGGGAGGTGAAGTTGAAATAAGTCAAATATGAATAGCTACATATTAAAGATCGCAACCGGCGTGCGTGTATGCCCAGATTTATGAACGTAAAGGAAGCAAAAGAAGTATGGAATCATCGTAGCAGGTCGCGTTCTGTAGTTTCTGCCTAACCCATGGGAAGATGGCGTGAGTTTAGGGGTATGTACGTATTTATTTATTTTTTTTGTTTTTTTTTTTTAAACTTTGCCCCACACTATTTTGGAATTTCTCCTGTATCGTGGGTGAATCGAACCCGCGACACGAGGCGCAGCAGTCAGTCGCCAACCGTGCCGTATAGATATGTAATAAGATATTATGAAAGATTTGATGAATTGATGTAGTTTTTTTTTTATTAATATGCCCCTGTTTGACCTGATCGTACGCGATGACGTGTGTAATGTGTATCCATTATAATATACTTAAACAGTTTATAAGAATGCATTTCTATCGCAAAAAGTCAGCGACGCCACCACTTCCTTGACTTTACAATATATTGGCGAGGCTAGCTGACATATGGCAAATAATTTAATTTAATGTTCTGTGTCTCGTTATGTTAATTACTTTGCATACCTATTATTGTATATAGTCAAGTATTTTCTACCTAAACAGACAGCTCTGCTACTGGGGAGTTTGTTGCACTACTTCCTCTTCCCAGCGAAAGCACTAGGAATCGGTGAAGGACGGGCGTTTCGGGGGCGACTGTCTTATGTAATTTTGACCTTCGTAAAGTGCTGATTCTCAGCCTAAAATCCAGTCATTTATTCAAATTAGAATTGAATAAATGACTTTTGATTTTAACTGCCTAATATTTTGACAACGAAATGAGCTATTCCTATAGGTATCTAAACTTTGATACGAGAGAAGAAAAAACTCGATGTCTCTTTATGCCATGTTTGTATGTAATAAAAAGTCTTACCCAAGCGTAATGAATATGGAAATCTTCAATTTTCCACTTGCCATATTCTGTTAAGTGTAACAAAACCCATGTTCTTACATATGGATGATGACTTCGTTCCTTCAATAAATCTCGAAGTTTGTCCGTGGCCACACATTGTGCCAGTGTTATTCTTACCAAAGATAACTTCGGTAAGTTTATGAACTCAGTAGGAAGATATCTCGGGTAACTTATTCAGCTAACATTGAATTTGTATCGGATTTCGGGTCGAGCAGCGTCAGCATTTCTATTTTTTGTTAGACTTTGTAAGTTGATCAGGTTTCGCGTTGCAAGGCGATATTTTTGTCGCAAATGGAGAGGGGAAGCTCAAAATAGATTCATACTCGTAGAATACTTGAGGAATCTTTTTGACAGAAATACTGTTTTTTGTTGGAAGAAAACTTACGGTACCACAGATGAGGGTTTTATATTTATTTACTAGCTGACCCAGCAAACGTTGTTTTGCCATATAAAATATATATAAATTATTTCTAGCTGCCCGGCGCTACTTCGTTCGCGTGGTGTCCTACCCCCTACCCTACTCCTACCCTACTCCTACCCTACTCCTACCCTACTCCTACCCTACTCCTACACCACTCCTACCCTACTCCTACCCTACTCCTACACTACTCCTACCCTAGGGTGGACATCCCTTATCACTTACGATTGGCTTTGTTGTATAGCTTTCAAGCATTATCTAACATCATCGTAAAAGCTTGTTAACGTATATTTCGTGAGCATTACTTACGTTGTAATTGAGAATTCGGGCAAATCTTGTTGTTGATAATAATGTAATCTTCCAAAGACATTCCCTTAGGTGTAATTTATGAAACAAGTGGGAAATGATCCCTTTTGTGGTCATAACCGACGAAACTAGGCTAACTATAGTAACTGCCACATGGGTCGATCGATCAGGTTAAGCTACGCTGGCCGCGGTTGGTCTGTGGATGGGTACTGTGGTCACTTAACCATGGACCAACTGCGGCACGACGGAAAGCGCGATAAGCCGTTGGACCCGGCTGTTATTCATAGATTTATGGCAGTCGTTAGTAGCCCGAAAGTCTCAGAACCAGTCTCAGGGGGTTTCGTAATACCCAGTAACTGGGTTGTGGAGGTCAGATAGGCATTTGCTTTACGTTTACGTAAAATACTGATATGCACTGCATCCAATGAGAATGGAAGCTGAACTCAACATAGTTGGGAAAACGCTAGGCATTTTTTTTTTTTTTTTTTAATAAAACGTTGCCCACACTAGGAATTTCTCCTGTATCGTGGGTGCGTTTACAAACATTTAAACTCACAAACACAAACAGCCAGAACCGGAACAACTACCTGTAGGCAATACAAATATTTGTTCCGTGCGGGAATCGAACCCGCGACACGCAGCGCAGCAGTCGATCGCTCGGCCACTGCGGCAACCGAGTCGTCGAAATTGAGATTCGAGATTGAACCAACGATACACACAGTATTAAAAGGCATTATAAACTTTAAGCGCTAAAATAGTAAGAAACTCCGATTGAATTTTATGCCAGCATTTTAAGTATCCAAGTCAAAATAACCAAGTTTGCGAATTTAAAAAGTAATTTAAAGTTGCAAGACTCTTAATATCTGTCATTCCTTGTCATCTGAGAAGGAAGTTGGGTTAAAAGTTGGTCAGATTTAACCCATTGACTGACTTTATCTTTCTCTCTGACGCCTCATTAGTTAGAGTTATTACGATAGTGATTGCGAATCTTCTGAGATGGAACTAACCGTTTTCAAGATGGCGCATTCGAGATTTAGATTTTGCTTTCATCTACTGTTTTTCTCTGTGGGATATCGGGTTAAAGTGCCTTATACATGAATGCAACGGATGACTCTCTGTATGATGCTTTAGCATAAGTGTAATCAGCCTATAGTGTTCCCAGTTTCCCACTGCTGGGACACAGGCCTCTTCTCTGTAAGAGGGAGTGGGCCATAATCCACCACGCTGGCCCAGAGCGGAAAAAAAAATTATATAAGTAGTTTATCAGCCATCTTGTTACCATAACACAAGCATTAGGTTGCTTAGCTTGGGACAAATGGTGCTGTGTGAAATGTCCAGGGAAAAAAAAAAGGAAAAATGGTCTGCATGGGTTCGAACACACGACCTACAGCTCGTAAGTGGGGGTCGATACCACTGACTCACCACTGCTCCATCATGTATGACGATTGCTGAGAAATACCAAATATAAGAATGACTTATGGCGCTCTTCAAGAAATCCATTTATTGTGAACGCCCTGTTTTCTATCCTGAAAGAGTCTGCCCGTACAATATAATCCCCTTATTACAAAACAGGTTTTTCTTTAGATCAGGTTTAGACCACCGAGCGAGTTATTGAATTAAGAACCTAACTGTTATAGAACAGCAGTTCTTTATACAAAATTGACAGTTTAGTGCTATGTTGTCATTTTAGTATTAAGAACTTTGCTTTAATCAAAATAAAGTTCGAAATGCAAATACTGGCTCCAACTTTTAGGCTAGAACTAAAGTTAGATTTCGTTTTGTAATAAGACGGTTTAAGTTGTATGTTTGACCTTTGTAAACCAGAATTTGTACTTCAAAAACACCTTTAAATCTGAATAAACAAAAAGAAAGGAATCAGAATCTTATACCAATTCGTCCGATCCTTCCTTGCAAATCAACAAACAAAATAGGTCGCTAACCTCGATAAATTTATTTAGAGCCAACTTGACGATTGGCCTGTGGCTACCGAAACTAAAAGAGAAGACAAAGTAAATTAGTAAGTTTAGTGCCGTATCATTGTGGTTTGTTCGCTTTAGGGCTGATTTTTCCAACGCCAGATAATTTTATCCGAGGAATAATTTTGAATTTTTGACAGTTCTTCTTTACAAAATCTGTCTCTCGACAATTTTATTCCACGAATAAAAATTATCTGTCGATTGAAAAATCAGTCCTTATTCGCAGAGCATCGAATCGCTGTGCCGAGCGTCTAGTTAGAGACGGCAGCATTCATAAAATTAAAATTCAAATAATTGATTTTCTCTGCATAATAAATGGCATCATATTAGAAACTATTGAAACTAGTTTGTGAGAGACTGGTGTCTGCACTAGGAATACCTGTATAGCAGATCACCAGGGTCAAGTCGTTAGGACCACCTTCAAAACCGTCAGTTTGTTTAAGTCATTCCTGTCGTAGTGCAAATAAACGGTGTCACACTTGGTCTGTATGGAAAGTGTTGATATTGCTACCTCTAGCAACAGCTGCCGAAGCATACTCTGTGGTTTTTTTTTGTAATAAGACGACTGACGACAGCCGAATAAATCTCTAGTTATTTTCATTACAATTTGTTCTTTTTTATATTTTTTTATTTGCCGTTAATGTCCGACTGCTGGGCAAAAGCTTCCCTACGTTCTTTCCACCTCTCACTGTTCAGAGCTGCCACGGACCAATCTTTATGAAAGGAGTCCAGCTCATCCCGCCATCTCCGTGTGGGCCTGCCGCGATGTCGTTTGCCATTAAGCGGGCCCCACTGGGTCGTAAGTTTGGCCCATTGATCGTCTGACATGCGGCAGATGTGTCCAGCCAAATTCCATTCAAGCGTGGCAGCTTTCCGAGTGACATCAGAGGGGCAATTCACATAATTTTAAGAACGTTCACAGCCTGATCTCAGTCTCAATCTGTCAAAAATACCTCGAATTTCCCTACATTTTGACAAGTTATTTGTTAGTGGGACAATTTTTTGTTATTTATGCTTATTCAACACTGCATTGCTGGACATAGGCACTCTCCCAGGCTGCGCCACAACACCCTGTGCTCTGCATTCCGCATCCAGTCTGTCCCAGCCACCTTCTTTAGGTCGTCCGTCCATCTAGCTAGGCTACACAATATGTTGATATTTTCCTTCAAGCATATAAATAACGACAAGTTTAAACGTAGGTAACTAGGGTAAAGGTACTAACATTATTCTTAGAAACTATCGATACGTCAACCCTGAGGTAAACTAAGTGTAAAGTTAAGATAACACTATGTTATTGTCTGCTTGGTTGGGCAAGATGTTAGTTATTGGCTCATTGGAGCATGACTGGAACTTTTAGCGAAAATGTCTCATGACGGCACAGGTATCATGTAGGTGGTGAGGCAGAAGCTCGCAAGGTGTGTGTGGTTGAATTGACAAAATTGTTATCTAAGCTATAGCATATTACGCAGTGTATTGCAAAATTGCTCCAAAGCAGATTAGGAGTTGTGCCAGGCCGCGCCTCAGTGCAGTATCTAATTGTTTCAGACAGATTCAAATTTCAAATTGAACTGTGTCCAGTCGAGTGCAATGAGACGCATTGATCACGCAACGCACATTTTGTATTAACCGTATACGGGCCGCATCGCAACGTGTAACAGCGGTCGCAAAAATACTCCTGGCGAGCGGTCTGACACGCGCCAGTGCGTTGCGCTGCGGCCCGGTCCAGCCCGCCTGTAGAGTATGATGGTTTATACAGAATGTACGAAAGAGATCTGGGAGGTTTTTTTACAGTGCGTTGCGTTGCGGCCCGCCCCTATATGCGCTAGCCAAAGTCCGGTTAATAGCAGGCAGTGCACGAAAACATAAACACAAATTATAGGGTCTTCGTCCTCTCTCCTAATATGCTGTGCCCGACAGGGTCCATAATTGTTTCATTAGTTTTAAGCCTACCGACTGTTCTTCTTCGTATAGCTGACACGACTGTATTTTAAATCTTGTTGGCCCAAAACTTTGTCACTTCCACGGCGTTGTCGGTGGCAGCGAAGAGGTCGCTTTGACTGCGTAGTTTGGGACAGGTGGAGGTGGAGCATGGTTTTTGACATTGCTCCAAAATCACACCGTACTGCCGAGGTGACTTACCAACTGTTTTACCAACACTGTGGAATGCAATAAAGAATTGTGAATATCAACGTGTAGAACAAACTTTTCTGAATTAGTAGTGGATTATAAGCCATTTTGATTTTTATTTATTTACGAGTTTCTAACTTCCATTGTTAATACGTATGAGTCAAGTTCAGACTCTTTTCTTTGATAACTTACGATAAAAGTTTCAAGTTTAGCATCTTCAATATTATATTTACGATGTTTGAGATACACCTTTGCATAAAAATAAAAACTTCAACTAATATCAATGGTCCGTAAAAAATAAAACTACAGACAGACATATTTTATGGACAAATAAAAAAGTTTTCACATAAAGTTTGTTCCTTTGTTTTGATCTTTTAGAAAACTTTTGTTATTGTGACAACAATATATACTCGTACAAAGGATTTTATATATCGTCTCGAAATATATATCTTGTTCATAGTCTGGGTTTAAGGATTTCGATAAACATCACGTATGTGGAGTTTCGCTAGCTAATTTAATTTGACCCTGTATTTTCGACAACTCTGTCGTTGAGAGCAGCGAGCGGTACTGAAGAGCATGATAATGTTGAGCGGTAGACATTACCACGTGGTATTCAGCCTGTTTTTTTGCTGCGCGGTGGAAATCCTCATGGACTTCCTCCATCGTAGGGGTAACAGAGGGGTATACCAGACTCTTACCGTCTAAAACCACCGCGATGTTCCACCTCTGCCTATGGCCGGGGGTGCGGGATTCGCATAAGCATTCACCGCTCCCCGATAGGCCTCGACCCGTTGTTCCCACCTCCCCGTGCGGCCATTCTAACAATGGTCGCACCTACTTTCCACCACAGCGGCGCCAACTCGGGCCTGTCTGGTCGGACGACGGACACGTGGTATTCTGCCTACATTAATTTGCTAGACGATGGCGTTAGCCTAGAGAATTAATGTAGGCTATATTCAAATAAAGAAATATGCAAGATGACCCAGTAGACAAGTCTGCCAAAAACAGTTCTCCGTATTATCATATGATAATCTTAATTGGAAAATTACTGGCTCTATCATAAGGTCAATGTCTACGAATATGTGGAAACGTTAACACATACGTTTACGTAACGACTTGTCTATGTTTTGGCGAAAGTTATGACATGTTTGAATGTTATGTTTTACGACCAATTTCCAATGATTGGAGATCTGTTTTGGTGCACGAAATAGGAGCAGTAAGTAGTACGAGTTATAAGGTCGTAGGTTCGAACCCAAGCAGGTACTTTACTTTGTGTAATGTATGTTCATCACCACTGCTCTCAAAACGGTGAAGGAAAATATTGTGGGGAAGCCGGCATGTCCTGGAACCGAAGATTCGAAGACATGTGACATCCACCAACCCTCACTGGGCCCGCGTGATGGATTACAGCCCACTCCCTCTCACAGAGAGGAGGCCTGTGTCCCAGCAGTGGGAACATTATAAGCTGATTATGATGATAATGACAGGAAATCGGAAAGACAGTGAAGAATCAATGTTAGGTGCATTTATTTATTTACCTAACGTTTATAGTTTCTTGTGATATTCAATTACCTACAATAAAAAATCAATCTACGATCTGCCTTTTTCCAAATAAGTTGGGGTCGGCTTCCAATCTAACCGTTTGCAGCTGAATACGAGTATTTTACATGAATTCTGACCTCCACAACCAGAGGGGCGATTCTCTTAATTTTAAGAACGTTCGCAGTCTGAGGGGCAATTCTCGTAATTTTAAGAACGCTCACAGTCTGATCTCAGTCTCAATCTGTCAAAAGTACCTCTAATTTCCCTACATTTTGACAAGTTTTTGACATTTGTTGGTCGCTGAGATGAGACTGCGACCCGATTTTGAACGTTTTAAATTACGAGAATTGGCCTGCTGATCTCAGTCTCAATCTGTCAAAAATACTTCTAAATTTTCCCACACTTTGACAAGTTTTTTTGACATTTGATTGTCGCCGAGATGAGACTGCGACTAGATTTTGAACATTTTAAATTACGAGAATTGGCCTTCTATTATTGGGTAACACGGTACACCATGGTAATACTTGTTGCAAGTTTTTTGGACTACCCGTAACGAATGCCAAAGATCTATTCATGACAGCCGGGTCTCGATACGTAATGGATGCTCACCCATCCACGAACCGACCGCGGCAAGCGTAGCTTAACCTGTGATCAACTCGTGGGGCTATTATCATTTAACCACAAGCCCCTCGTCTTTACCTTCATTATTCTCTTTTATTTCTTTTGAGAACTTCAAGATTATTTTTTCCTGCATTTTTTTTTGTTTTCGTCTGTGCTTAATTTATTCATGATACTAAATGCAATCTTTAGCGTTAATTAACTTATGAAGAAACTGGTTTTATTAACTGCTTTAAACCTTTAATTGAATATTTATAAGTTTTTAATTATTAACAAATGAGCATACCCCAATAAAAATAATAAGCTGATGCCTTGCCTAATTGCTTGGTGAATAAACTGAGGAATTTTTAAGGACTATATGATAATCTTATGACTGCATCAGTGAGCGGAGTTCGCGCAGCTGAACTTTGGGCCAAAGTTGTTTGACAAAAGCTCAAACGGCATCGTTACGCTAAGAAAAAGGATTATGCGGAAGGAGGTAACCAAAAAGTATTTTTCTCTCATGTTATTTCCGTGGTAACCTTATCAAGACTAGCAGCAGGGCTTATTTACCATTGTGATCATCATAGAAGAAGAAGAAGAAAGTACATTTATTTGCGGCAAACATGACGCATAAAAAAGAACAAACACACACAAAAAATTCATTCCAACTAATGACATGAGGATTGACACTATTGACAGCTCACTTCACCTAACTTTTCACGGTGAGATTTTTACAGAATCGATCGGCTGTTCTTCGAGCAATATGCCCACTGCCACTACACTACCCATTGTGCGCTTTTATCATTTCTAACGATTTTATCGTGTTTTTATTTATTCAATATTATCCTGGACGTCCACGGCAAACACTGGGAAGTAAAAGTATGGAAATCCTATCCTATCATACATCCTACTAATATTATAAACGCGGAAGTTTGTGAGGATGGGTGGATGGATGTTTGTTACTCTTTCACGCAAAAACTACTGAACGGATTTGGATGAAATTTGGCAGATTGAGATTTACGCGGATGAAACCACAGGGGGCAGCCTGCTAGCATATACAAATATATAACCTAATACTTACGTATCGTCGCACCGAGGATAGGCATTTAAGTTCCGACACTCGTGGACACATGTACGAATAGCACAGAAAAACCTAAAATTACAGTTACAACAAATCCTAAACAATACGTCCCTAGACCCTTTTCAATCGTTTTTACAATGCTGTGATACTGCCGTACAGATAAACCGAACTAGTAGGTAATAAATAGACTAGGTGGGTACTTTCCGTAGAGGCTGCGGAGGTCACCTGTCCCATTATCGAACAGCCCCAGAGGTTAGAAAAAATGGAGGGATATCGGTAATTGCACAGTTTGCGGTGATAGGTACCCCAAATTGTTACTTTTGTAGATTATTCCATAGTAGTTCGCACTCGCGCACAACTGAATAATCACATTATTTAAAGATTAAAGCCTTCATCATCATAAAAAAAAACAAATGTTATCTGTGGTGCAGTCGTTGGCGCGCTCTCCTGGCATCTGTCAAAGTCAAATCATTGCTGACTCGCTCCTGCTTTACACGGGAGCAATCAATGGTAACATGTCCAAACATCGAGATTTCTGTGTAAGGTTATATATGAATGTATTATGCACTCTTATTGATGGTGAAATCGCATCCCAATCCATCGTGTAGCTTAGAAGAATTGAGCGGTCGCACAGACACGAAAAGCGATTTTAATTTTTTATATGCAGGTATAGATACACATAAACCAGCCACCAGAATAAATTCTCTGAAATGATGGTGAAAACCGAATCAAAATTCATTGTATAGTTTAGAAGAACAACGCGGTCACACAGACAGACACGAATTGGTTTTATACTATGTATGTTAAGATACACGTACATAGATTTTCGTAGATTTGCTACTACTTTCTTATCGTACTGCACGTTCGAAATGTTTAAACAGAACATGTAGATTTTGCAGAACGTGTGTGGTTTATTGACTGACCCTCTGGGAGAGGATTCTAAAGGCTCGCGCTCAAAAGAGCCGCGCCACATCGCAACGTATTGCAAAAATCTTCCTATATCACTTTAGTTCATTTTATAGGAACCATCGCGGACTACAGTCCTTCCACAGTAATTTTAGCTCTGGCAGCAGCGAGCCAACCACAATCTTATTGTGACGTGTATAAAGATCACTGTGGTTTTGACAGAATGGTCAGTGCCAACAATCGAAGAGCAACCTAGTTGTAACGAGAATTAAGATTACTTTGATTTTGACAGTAATGCAAAATAATTATTGGTAAAATAACTGTGAAAGGGCTATACAGGCGAGCCGCAGCTCAACGCATTGGCGGATAGCTCGCCAGTTGTATTTTTGCGGCTACTGTTGGTGCTGCGATGCGGCTCGCCTGTGTAGTACCTCAATTTAAACACGAATTTGCGCAACCCGCTGCGGCTGTAATGTGCACTTAGCTTTAGACTTGAATTTGTTTCGAAGATTTGATTGAACATACGAGTACTAAGGCTGATTTGTTTTGTTGTAGTCGTTTCAGGTGTCACTATGGTGAGATGTGTCTGATTATCCAATAGCCAAAATGGTTCGTGTTCTAACTTTTCTTTCGTAGATAACTTGTGCGAAATTGAACAAAGTTTATTTGTTTTCGGCTATTTAATTTTACACTATTTCTGCACATGACTACTACGAGTAAGTGTTGACAATAATATAAAGAAAAGAAAGAAAAATGCGTTTATTGGCATTACAGCAAAAAAGAAAATCCATCTTAAAACGAATAACTTAAGCTTATCAAGTTTGGTTAGGTACATGTTCCGATTATTTTTCTCTCTGCTGGCCTAAATTAGTGGCAATCGCTTTCAAAGCATTTTGTATATAAACAACGACTTTCAACAGGATTGGCATTAGCTTTTCGGAAGCTTATGTCAATCCAATACATTTTTAACTTCTCCATCATCTATAACGCTGATAGAATGTCACTTTGTCTAGTCCCATCAAGATTATACTTATAGCGGTACAACACTTCCATCTTGTTTTTTCAATACATTTCACAAAAAAATATTGCATAAATGTTTACCAACAGCAACTCTCCTGTCAATGTCATTCGAACGCCAAAAGATCCTAGTAGCAGTGTACTTATTACAGGTATTAGTTTGTCCGCGGCTTTGCCCTCGTGGATGTTGGAAAATATCTCACGCGAACGCACTACCGAGATTAACAGGAACTTAAGTGTTAATCCAGGTTGCAAAATTTCATCAAAATCCGTTCAGCTCTGTTTACGCCAATCCGGAACATACATCTAGACAAATGGAGTAAAATTCTAAAAACTCTATTTTCGGCAGACTTGTTCCCACACCTCGTAGTTCCAAAAATATTAATTGTATAGTTTTGACTTCGTTACTACATATTTTATTATTATGTATAGATTACTCTACGTAGGTTATTATTATCTAAAGGCTTAGTTTTCAATAGTTCGATAACTTTTATTAGAAGAATAAATATTTTCTACATTATACAAAAGCTGTCAAAATGCAATATTAATTCCCCAGATAGAAGTTATTTGACCATCGAAATTCAGCCCTAAATCTAAATGTTATATCTTCGCCCCATTACATTAAAAAGCAATGTACCTCATCACAATAAGCCAAGCAAGGCTAAGCTATAATAATGTCAGGTTCTTATACCTTCAACAAAATTTATGTTCGAGGCGATTTAGAAAAATTGCCAGCCTAACTTTATAAACTGCTTTTCAACTTTTAATCAATTCACTCAAAGTTTTTTGAGCAAATAAATAACCGCGCGCTTTTTTTACTTTCGCAATTTAGGGCACTTCAGCCATTGATTTATATTATACAAAGTGTGTTGAAAAGAGAAGGGAGAAAAAAGGTTACTCTTCTGTGGTATCGACACGAACCTAATCTAATTAGTTTCCATTAAAGTAATAAATATGACGGAGAAGGTATGTGTATCTCTCGTTAACATCAGGCATATTTTAATTACTGTGGGCGTACTATGGGTAGTGTTGATTATGTGCAATAGAAAAACGGTTTGCAGTTCAAATCAGATTATAATTTACGAACAAGCTACTCACACTAGCCAATCACACACTGTAGGTACACAACTCAATGATAAGGAACGCGAGACAGTTTCTGAGCACATGTTGTTCGTATACGATGTCCAATGGTTCGATGATCAAGAGAGCTCCACGCTACTCTTGTAGCTGTAACTCCCCTCCACCCCACGAATTCAGGCTAGACTCTGTCTAGCTCCATCAGATGGCGCTGGCGTTCCGAATAGTCAAACGAATGACTCCGACAAATATATAAGTAGTAAATAAGTTTCAAAGTAATTTCCATTTTGATTTCCTAAATACATATATAAATGGACACTCTATCTAATATAATTAATATTCTTTAGTGAGCCTCAAATAATTCCCATTTTGCTGTCCTTAAAATACTGTATAGCCAAGTAAATACGACCAACTTGGATGTAGCGTTGGCCGGTCGCTGCCGCGGTACCGCTCGCTTTGCTCGCTCCTCTCGTGCTCGTTTGGTCACAGTTCTAATTCTAACCCATTTGATCGGGGCTGGCTTAGTTACTGACGAACTACTTTGGGAAAGGGCCGTATAGTTAAAACATGGCTCGTTAATTTATAAAAGCGTACAGCATTAAAAGGTCAATTCGTATTTAAAGGATCAAAATAAATATTCCCACAACTGGGACAGAATGCACTGCAGGGTTCGCCGGACGCAGATTTAAGTATGCCACTCATTTAATACATCTCCATATTTCTACTCGGACTGGTATTATAATTCAGAAGGATTCCCTACCAAGTGTAGCATCACTCTAATATGCAGAATATGTGTAAATACTATTAGCGGATCTCGCAGAACTATTCCGTACGTGTCTCGAGCGATGACAGTTGGATTTGTAAGATGCATGTAGCGGTTCAGACGTACGATTTACATGTTGAATGGAGTACTGTGTAGTATTGTTTATCGATATATCTGAGAGTTTAGATGTACATTCTTTGTTTGGGATATAGTGTGTTATGTAGGTAGAGGTGAGTAGAAGTGTGTGTAGATTTTATTTATTTAGGGACAACAAACCGTAGTGTAATAATAAGTAAACATTAATAAGTATTTGTACAGATCTACTAGTTGTTATTTTATATTGTTTAAAACGAAATATTTGTCCCGGTAGTGAAATTGACACCGCTTTTTGGCAGGAGTGGTACATATAGGTTCATATAATTCTGGGTTAGTCAAGAAAGGCTTTATTATTATGTCTATAAAGGTGTGAGGGTGTAAAGTTCAGTCGTCCTCCATAGAAAAGGGAGGATCCTCCGACCAGACGGGTGCTGTGTCTGGTGGGTATTATGTATAAGCTAGTCGCGATTTTGCATTAAATCAGTGTAACGCGTAGTTTGCATGTGGTAATGTAGATGGCACCACATACCCATTTTAAGACAGTTCAGAACTGGACACAAATTCTTCCCAAAAAAACAGTCAGTTTTTGGCAGCTGCAGATAAATAAAATTGAGTGGGTTAATTTTACCGAAAGCTACCAAAGTAGGCGATCATTCATTTTCTGTCACCGTCTAGTTTACCATTATTGTTTAAGTCTTCAAACTTCTGTTTTTTATTGACTCCGAATTAAGAAGTTCTGCTAATTATTAACTTGAAATAATGGTCGCCCCGGAATTTCTGGCGATATATTTTTATGGTTCAAGTTTTAATTACTTGATTTAGTAACGGATGACTTCGATTAAAGCGGATTTGTTTTTTTTTGTTATGGCTTGAAGCGGTCATTGGCTTTGTTGTTTGTGGTAAACGGAGAAGGCGGTTTTGGGTGAGTAAAACAAAAGTTTTCACATTATTACTGGAGTTCTTTTTTAAGATGTTGGCATCGTCGCAAAAAGCTGTCAAATATTTTACTGTTTAGATTAGTTAGTCATTAATACTGAATTAAATTATGTAATACCTATCACAGGACTAAAAGAGTGATGAATATACATGTTGATAGATGGAGCGGGAGAGGAAGGCCGAAGAAAAGATGGATGGATTGTGTGAGGAATGATATGAAAGAGAAGGGAGTGAATGATAGCGTGACGGTTGACAGGGTAGAATGGAAGAAGAAATCATGTTGCGCCGACCCCGAGTAACATGGGATAAGGGCAGGAAGATGATGAATACCTATCACTCTGTAGAGCACTAAAATATTGATTATAGCATAAGCATAATCACCCTATAACGTTCTCACTGCTGGGACACAGGCCTCCCCTCTGTGAGAGGGAACGGGCCGTAATCCACCACGCGAGCCTAGTGGGCCCAGTTGGTTGATGTCACATGACTTCGAATTTTTGGTATTCCGATTTCCATGCGATGTTTTTTGCATACCTACATGATATTTACAAGTGTACTCTTTCACACAGGTCTAATAAGCGTATTTATTATGGTAAAGTGACTGTCCCATCGGATCTAACGCATCCTAACTTCCCGAAAGACCTCTTTTAAACAGTCTTTCTTCTTTTTAAAGCTCTCTCTCGTGCTGCAAACTAAAAATCATTTAAGTTAATCCTTCCATTTTTTAATAAACCAGCTGATATATACCCCAGAGTGCACAGAATGCCCCGGGCCAGCAATTAAGTTGCAGATTTCCCCGGACATCGGACAATTTTATTATAACCTCATTCCGATGCACTGCAAAAAGATCTAAGAAGTATGTTCAAACGCCTTTGCCTTTTATTAAAGTTGACCTACTTAAACAATGTGGAATATTTTTGGCGGGTTTTTGAAGTTTGATTTTAGAACGTTGTGCATTTAAAGATTTTATGATGGTCGTTTGTTTATTTTTGTATATTATTTCGACCTGTTGGTTTCGAATTTCCAGGTTCAATATTGTATTTTGGAATAATAGGTACCTTCTTTTTGCTCCCAAATCTGAAAAATGTCAACTCGCTTCATAGAAAGTCTTTTATCTATACTTATAATAAATCTGTAGAGAGGTCAATTCTGTACATGAAATATATTTCCAAAATAACTATCAGGGGGTGATTAGGGATCGATACTGATGCCAAAAATGCAATCAGTAACATTTTTGTCTGTCTGTCTGTCTGTCTGTCTGTATAACCGTTATAGAAACAAAAACTACTTGACGGATTTTAATGAAACTTGGTAAAATTATTTTTCATACTCCTGAGCTGGTTATAGTATACTTTTCATCACGCTACAATCAATAGGAGCAGAGCAGTGAAGGGAAATGTTGGGAAAACGGGAGAAGTTACTCCATTTTTTACGCTTCCGTCGCGTGTGCAACCTTAATGGTTAAAGCTACACAGAAATCATGTATGACGGAAATGTTCTCCTTAAAATTATATAAAAAATATCCCACGACAGCATATGTCTATCTTTTATGGTTGACTCACAATAACACGTGTAACTCCCGATAGCTTAGCAGTTCGAAGCTTTCTGATTATATTTGTCTACTCTTACATTTATAACACTCTCAGTCATTCTTAATTAAAAAAGTTAACATTATTAACTATTCCATAAAAAAGAATCATAGAAATCGGTATAGAAACACCAAAGTTATACATGAAATACGCTAATAATAAGCCATCGCGCGTGAATACTGAATCACGCTCGACGCGTCTCGACTCTCGCGCCTATAAAATTCAAAGTCCTGACTGACTGACTGACCGACTGAGACATCAACGCACAGCCTAAACCGCTGGTCCTAGAGACATGAAATTTGGAGAGTGTATTCTTCGTGAAGAGTAGGTGTCCACTAAGAAAGGGCTTTTCGAAATTCCACCCCTGAGAGGGTGAAATGGGGGGATTTCGTTTGTATGAAAAATCTTATTCCTTGAGTTAATAAACTTGAAACTTGGCACGAATACTTATGTAAATAAATTATGAAGTTGGGCATTTTTTGTTTTTATAAACTACCCCCTAAAAGGGGATTGGGGGGTTTCAAAGTTTGTATGGAAGAATTTTAGCGCGCGGTCCGATTTAATCGAAACTCAGTGTTTATACCTAAAATTGAAAGATTGAAAGGAAAGGATAATGTGTATCAGGGTTTTTCGAAAATGTACCCCTGACGGCCTGAAAAGGGGTAGTCAATTTTACAGGGGAGGATTTTACAGCGTGGCTTGATTAACTCGAAAATTGGTATAAATAATCTTTGAGTCAAGTTATGAACACATCCCAAATGATTTTTCAAAATTCCACCCCTGTGGGGGTGAAAAGCGGGGATACAGTTTATATGAAAAATCTTATTCGTTAGATTAATAATCTTGAAAATTAGCATGAATACTCGCCTAAGTAAGCAATAAAGTTTATCATTATTAGTTTTTCAAAACTACCCCTCAAAGGGGATATAGGGGTGTTAAAGTTTGTGTGGAAGAATTTGTACGCGCCGTCCGATTAACACGAAACTTAGTGTACTTAAGACAAAAATAAATAATAACACGTATGAGGGTTTTTCGAAAATCACCCCCTAACGGGGTGAAAAGGGGTAGTTAATTTTACAGGGGACGATTATAATAAGTGGCTTGATTAATTATAAAATTGGTATAAATAAAATAATCTTTGAGTCAAGTAATGAATTTTTATGATTTTTTTAAAATTCCACCCCTGTGGAGGGAAAAGCGGGGATATAGTTTATATGAAAAATCTTATTAATTTAGTTAATAAACATGAAACTTGGCAACAATACTTGCCTAAGTAAGTAATAAAGGTTATCATTATAAGTTTTTCAAACTACCCCTCAAAGGGGGATATAGGGGTGTTGAAGTTTGTGTGGAAGAAATTGAATGCGCGATCCGATTAACTCGAAACTCAGTATTGATACTTTCGACAGAAAATAATCTATATACATATATAAAATTCAAAGTCCTGACTGACTGACTGAGACATCAACGCACAGCCTAAACCGCTGGTCCTAGAGACATGAAATTTGGAGGGTGTATTCTCCGTAAAGAGTAGGTATCCACTAAGAAAGGGTTTTTCGAAATTCCACCCCTAAGAGGGTGAAATGGCGGGATTTTGTTTGTATGAAAAATCTTATTCCTTGAGTTAATAAACTTGAAACTTGGCACGAATACTTATCTAAGTAAATTATGAAGTTGGGCATTTTTTCTTTTTATAAACTACCCCCTAAAAGGGGATTGGGGGGTTTCAAAGTTTGTATGGAAGAATTTTAGCGCGCGGTCCGATTTACTCGAAACTCAGTATTTATACCTAAAATTGAAAGGAAAGAATAATGTGTATCAGGGTTTTTCGAAATTCTACCCCTGACGGCCTGAAAAGGAGTAGTCAATTTTACAGGGGAGGATTTTACAGCGTGGCTTGATTAACTCGAAAATTGGTATAAATAATCTTTGAGTCAAGTTATGAACACATCCCAAATGATTTTTCAAAATTCCATCCCTGTGGGGGTGAAAAGCGAGGATACAGTTTATATGAAAAATCTTATTCGTTAGGTTAATTATCTTGAAAATTGGCATGAATACTCGCCTAAGTAAGCAATAAAGTTTATCATTATTAGTTTTTCAAAACTACCCCCCAAAGGGGATATAGGGGTGTTGAAGTTTGTGTGGAAGAAATTGAATGCGCGATCCGATTAACTCGAAACTCAGTATTGATACTTTCGACAGAAAATAATTAATAATAAGTATGTAAAGTTGTCGAAAATTGACCCCTGACGGGGCAAAAAGGGATAATTTGGTTTTCAGGGGAGGATTTGAACTTGAAACTGTTTGTAACATTTTCACGCCTAAACCACTGAACTTCTGATTTGGCAAAGAGATAGATGGCATCCTGGGGAAGCACATACTTTTTATCCTGGTAGCACGTTCCCGTGGGATAACTTCCGACATCCACGCGGGCGAAGCCGCGGGCAGAAGCTAGTTTGTAATAATTTATTGTCAAAAAAAAATGGAATACAAACTATTCTGCAAAACAATTAAATGAAAACTCTTCTAGAGGCCAAATGTGGTGATACAGGCCCTTATATTTTGTAGACTAGCTTCCGCCAGCGACTTCTTTCGCGTGTAATTTCTTGTCTTGTCTCACCTCGTCGTATCGCATTGCCTACCCGCGCTTACCTGGTTTTATTTCTGACTTTTTTCTGTTTGCTCGGGTCCTTAAGGTCCCAGCGTGATATTAAATAGCTTATAGCATTCCTCAAGAATTGGGCTATCAAATGCCAATATTCTTTTTTAAATCCGACTGGTAGTTACAGAGATTAGCGCGTGCAAACAAACTAACTTTTCAGCTTTATAATATCATAACCAGCCTATAATGGTCCCACTGCTGGGACACAGGCCTCTTCTCTGTGAGAGGGAGTGGGCCATAATCCACCACGCGGGCCCAGTGCGGGTTGGTGGATGACAATATGTCTTCGAATTTTTGGTTCTAAGACACGGTTTCCTCACGATGTTTTCCTTCACCGTTTCGAGAGCAGTGGTGATGAAATAATTTACACAAAGTAAAGCGCCTGTCTGGGTTCGAACTCATAACCTGGGACTCGTAAACCGGGGTCGATACCACTGTGCCACCACTGCTCTCATTTGCTGTTTACTTTATTATAAAAAATTTGAATCGCGACATATTCGCCAAAAATGTAAACAAATATGAGTTTATGGAAAATAACTTTAATTCCTACACAATAAAGTTCAGTTTACGCTACAACTTCAAACATTTATATAACTTTTTCAATAGTGCTAGTCACTCTGAAATCCACTTAATTGCCATGCAGTAAAGTTGATATTTGTTTAACTTGAAATAACGTCAATTTGAAACATAAATAAAATTTGAATATAGATGGTACCATATTTTAGGAACTGCCACTTAGCACCATTACACCCTTCATAGTAGTCATAGTGGAGTATTTTTGTAAAGAAGGTGGCTTCTTTACAAAAATAATCCACTATCACTCACCATAAAACTTAAAAATACAACCAAAGATACCACAATAAAGGTCTTTCCCAAACCAATATCCTTCCACAGTTTTATCAAAACGTTATGCACTTCCGAAACAGAATGTACGCTACTTAAAAACACGTAAAACTCGTTGTAACAAGACAAAGTGATAAGGAATGTTACTGATAACAGGGCATTACGTCTTGATATGTATAGTTGAGGATATGTTTAACATTATGTTGGTGATAAGGTTACGGGGCTTTTCCGTTATGACATACTTGCATAAATTGGTGTACTCTGTGGTGGCCTAGTGGTAACTCCCGCGACTTACAAGTTGTAGGTCCCAAGTTCGAACCCAGACAGGTATCCTTCAGCATATGCCTCATAAATCTGCAATAATGTTCTAATGCAACAAACCGATGCGCTCAGCAGCACTATGTCATCCGCACAGCTGATATTATTCAGGCAAACTCCATCAATACGACACCCAACCTGATGACTGCTGAGCGCTACAATCAATCAGCGCTTTTTGTGTAAATTATTTCATCACTACCTGCTCTCAAAACGGTTAAGGAAAACATCGTGAGGAAACCGGCATATCCTATAACCAAAATTCGAAGACATGTGTGACATCTTTATACCCACACTGGGGCTGCAGTCTCGACATTCATAGCGATCGCTTTACGACCGAATTCGGTCGCAAAGTCCTGTCACTCCGTACATTACACCTCAATCCGAGACTTTGCGACCGAATTCGGTCATAAAGCGATCGCTATGAATGTCGAGACTGCAGCCCCTAGGCCTGCGTGGTGGATTACGACACCAAGAGGAGGTCTGTGTCCCAGCAGTGGGAACATTATAGACTGATAATAGTAACTGCTGCGCCAGTTTTGAGTTTGATTTGTGGAGAGGACTATTGGTTATTGGTGTTTTCTTTCACACTTCACTCAATAGCACTACTGTCTATCTGCCTGCCTGCAGTAGGGATTATAGTCCTACAGATCGTATTTCGGCCACGGCGGCCAATCTCAACAGAGGCCAGCCTTCGGCGCGGGAGATATTATAGAGCACAAGTGTGCGCAAACACAGGTGCACTCCCTCACTCTTATAGTCCGATGGGATGGCAATCTGAGACGACCAGAGAGAGATCAGGCGCAGGACTGACACGGTAGGGATAGGAAGATAACAATAGGAATAGGAGTACAAGACAACTGTTTACTGCAACTCTTTCAATAATTAATCATGTAGGTACTGAATTCATGGTTTGAGTTTGCGCGTTGATGTCCCTGTCACCCTGTATACTGTGAATGTTTTACATAATATTTGTGGACTTGGGAACAGGTTTCCGAAGCCACCGGTTTTTGCAGCATTAGATGTGTGTAAGCAGAGAACTAAGACAGGCTTCTAAAAATGTAGCCCTGTTTAAAAATGTCTAAAAAACTTTTGCAGCATGATGCATTGCCCACTCGAATCAAAAAGGCCATTACCTTTATAAGTTACCTTTACGATCATTTCTTTCGCCATATTAAAATGTTTAAGAGGGCGCCATTATGGATGATTTCCACTAAACGGCTCACATCGCATCGGATCGGAAAGGTTACGAATGGATGCGGCGACAGCCGATCGCGTCGGGCAGGATGTCGACGCATACGATCGGCTCCGTATCGTCGCTTTTAATTCCTACCGTATTGACGTGTTCTAATTTTTGAATTTGAGTCGATCGGATACGGCGACAGGTGAATTGAGCCGATCGCTCGTCGCAGCATACATTTGGCTACGATCGCGTGTCGCGGAAGACGCCCGCGGCCAAGCTGCTGTGCGCGGCTTGGTAATATAGACTTTAAATACTGTGTACACGATTTAATATCGTTTAAAGATTGTAAAATCCGATCCGATCCGTTGCGATGCGAGCCGTTTGGTGGAAATCGTCCTTTATTTTACGTTTTAGGAAAAGCTAAAGTAACATAATATTACTTATAGGTTTAAAGCTGAAATCGTGCCAAGACAATATGCAGTACAATCAAATTAACTTGTTACTTTATCGTACAAGATGTCCCTGGAACTAATGTCGCAGCATGATGTTATCAGTGTTAGCGGATGCAGCTCCCCATCTCCTTAATGGATTATCCATTAGTTATTTTCTTCGGAAACGGTCTATTCTTGCTCAGCAGACTGGGAATATATGTAAAATGTATTTGGACTGGGAATGTATGTATAAATGAGTTTTCAAGGCGAAAGTAAAACATCAAAAATTCAGATGACACTGTAGATAGCATATTGTTTATTTAATATCCCCTGGAAAAAATAATAATATCCCTGGACATTTCACACAGCACCATTTGTCCCAAGCTAAGCAACCTAATGCTTGTGTTATGGTAACAAGATGGCTGATAAACTACGTATATACAATTTTTTTTTTGGAAATACATATCTACATATTATAGATAGAAAAACATCCAGACTCGGAACAAATACATGTAGGTCATACAAATATTTGTTCCGTGCGGGAATCGAACCCGCGATACGCAGCGCAGCAGTCAATCGCTGCTGCAATTTGCTGGTTATGAACCCACTGTACGAGTATTATCAAATAGGTTATCAATTTGTGGGTTTCAATTTAAACCTGAAATTAAGAAATACACTTTCGAAAATCATGGACCATTTACAGTGAGGAAAAAATCGTTAGTGTGCATACACACGGGTGACACGTCGACGGCTGCCGTCGACGGATGCAGTTGCCTCTACCGTCGACGCGTGTCAAGCACTAAGCAAACCATATGGCGTAGACAAGTGACAACAGCCTTTAAAGCGTTTTGTATTTCTGCAACGAATCGAAAATCCAATTCATTTATGACGTTTCCATCCACGTTATCGCAGATGGAATGTCACTCTGTCTAGGCACTCTTATCCTCCAAGCACTAAACATCTAAATACACAATAAGCAAGCGAGGATTTCAATTCGTTCCCATATTTGTATGAGAAGGGTCACCAAGAAATACCGCGTTGAGTCTGCAAGGGCCACCAGTAACTGGGTCGTGGAGTTTAGATAGACAGTCGCTCCGTGTAAAATTCTGGTATTCAGCTGCATCCGGTCAGACTGAAAACAGACCCCATCATAGTTGGGAAAAGCTTATTCACATGATGTTTTGAATGAGAAGAGGCTTTTATCGCGCAGCAGGGAATAAGAAAAATTAAATACCAAAACAAACCACGTACTAAAATTTCTCGCTCGATTGATTTTAACAGCTCGTTCGGACGACAGCGGTGACGACATGTTTTCGCTACATACTATAAAGTTGGGACGAGTTTATATATTGTCTTTCCACGACATTAAGTTAATGCGTTCCTGTAAAATGGAAGCAGGCTGAAATTTTACTTCGCAGGAGATTGGGACAATCGTTATGAGCCATGAAAATGTCTGGAAGAATATTATGTTGGTTATAATGCTTTTATAAGACGTTTAAGCGATATGAGGTTGTTTTTATGCCGTTATAGTTTTGTTAAAGGTTTTATGACTGGTATAATAATAGTTTTGTCGTACTTAAATGTAGTGTAGGGTATAAAAAAAAGCGTTTATTCGTGGTGACAGCCTAAATTTTTCAAACAAATTTTACTTCTGCCAAACCGCAGAGCAGTTTGTTGGCAGATGTACGAGTATGTAGCTCCCATATACAATTTTATATTTTATAATCAATACATTTACCGCTAAACATTACCTTATTATATTACATTATTAGGTGAGGGGCTTGTGGCTAAGTAATAACAGCCGCACGGGTCGATCTATCAGGTTAAGCTACGCTTGCTGCGGTTGGTCCGTGGATGGGTGACCATCTTCTCACACCAATACCCCTCCGTGTCTCGGAAAGCATGGTAAGCCGTTGGTCCCGGCTGTCATTCGTGGATCTTTGACAGGCCTTACGGGTCGTCAGAAGTCCGAAAGTCTGACAACCAGTCTTGTCAAGGGGTATCGTATTACACAGTAACTGGGTTGTGGAGGCCAGATAGGCAGTCGCTCCATGTAAAATACTGGTATTCAGCTGCACGAGGTTAGACTGGAAACCGACACCAACATAGTTGGGTAAAGACTAGGCAGATGATGGTGAAATGTAGTGAAATAGGTGTCTGGATTTTCGGGGTTAATTTTATGTGGTTAGGTTTGCAAGCTTATGTGTAGAGGAGGCACACACTATTGTTGTCTAAACCTTATTTGTTATTTTATTAATTTTGTGTTTTACGAACTGTGTCCAAATAAACGTTTTTCTTTCTTTCTTTCTGGAGCAGTGCTGCTCCAGTGGTCACGGCTCCTATTTTCGCGTTGTAGGTCGTAGGTTCAAACTTCAGGCGCTTTTCTTTATATAAATATGTAATTTCATCACCACTGCTCTCAAAATGGTGAAGGAAAACATCGTGAGGCAACCGATATCTACCAACTCGTACTGGGCCCTTGTGGTGAATTACAGCCCACTCCCTCTCACAGAGAGGAGCCTGTGTCCCAGCAGTGGGAACATTATAGGCTGATTATGTATTTATGTAAATGTAGTGTAATAGGTATTTGGGTTTTGCGAGTTAATTGTATTTTTTTTTTTTTTAAACTTTGCCCCACACTAGGAATTTCTCCTGTGTCGTGGGTGCGTTTACAGACATATAAACTCACATACACAAACAGCCAGACCCGGAACAACTAATTGTAGGTCATACAAATATTTGTTCCGTGCGGGAATTGAACCCGCGACACGCAGCGCAGCAGTCAATCGCTTAACCACTGCGCCAACCGTGCCGTCAATGTATATGTGCGTAGGTTTGTGGGCTAATGTTTATTTTAAAGGAATTTCCGAGTAATGTGTAGAGCTGTGGTGGCCCAGTGGGAACGGCTGACTTACAAGGTGTAGCTCCTGGGTTCTAACCGCTGGCGCTTTACTTTGTGAAAATAATTTCATCACTATTGCACTCAAAACGGTGAAGGAAAACATCACGAGGAAACCGGTATGTCCTAGAACCAAAAATTCCGAGACGTGACATCTACCAACCCTCATTCGGCCACCACTGTCCTTCATCTTTGGCATGAAAATATCTTAATTTGATTAAAATGAGCTGCAATTTTCTAAACAAACTTATTTTTTATAAGTAAGTTATCTCGCCAAAAAACAGCTGACAATCAAAGCTTTTTCCCATACTTTGTCATTTCGAACAAAAAACATGCTCCAATATTGTTCCCGATACAAGCACTCAAGCACAGTAAACACTATCAGGAATCTGTGTGACCACTCAACAAGCGAATTTGTAAAGTGATCCGCGTGACGTGCATTATCTACTTTAGTGTCATTCCATTAAGTACTGTGCTAAGGCGGAGGGCGGACTTGCGTTTTGATGGCGCGGTTTTTTTTTAAAGTTATTTTTTATCTATACTTTTGTACCTAATATTGGGCCAAAAGAGTTGATGGGAACTCAAATGCCCGGTAGTTTAAGATGCAGAGTCTGTCTATGTTTAAACCAATCGATGTTACCATGTAAGTAGGTCTGATACCTACTTCTAGGGTTAATTTTGAGGGTCCGTTACTTAACTTCGAGAGTCATGTGTTCGATTAATGGAAAGTCGACTGAATGATTGTTCGAATGGAATTTATTGCGAAACAACCTTTTATAATATAATATATAAACGCTTCGGCTGAACGAATACCTCCTCCTTTTTTAAATCGGTTAAAAACCCCGTTAACTTTGCGACTATTTGCCCTAAGTACGTTATAAGGATTTATTTCATAAACTTTCAACTTTACTTAATATGAGAAATACAAGTTAATTATAATACTCGATACACGAACTTATGAAGAACGGTAGGTACTCGTAAACCAACTAGTAAGTAGTCAATATTTTTCTTACAATGTATGTGCCAAGAAAAAGTGAGTGTACCATTACATATCGTTTCTTGATAGCAAGTTAATAGCAATTACACATTGTTAACAGTAGCAATATTATAAGTATTTTATAATTATTTCATCATCACACTGTAATATGCTTCGGAAAGCACGTTAAGCCATTGGTCCCGGCTGTCATTCGTGGATCTTTGACAACCAGCCGTACCAAGGGGTATCGTATTACCCAGTAACTGGATTGCGGAGGTCAGATAGGCAGTCGCTCCAAGTAAAATACTGGTATTCAGCTGCATCCGGTTAAACTGGAAGCCGACCCCAACATAGTTGGGAAAAGGCTGGGCAGATGATGATGCCTGTAATATACATAAAACGACTGTAAATTTACTATTTTATCAACAAATTCTCTACATTGTTATGATTGAGAATATATTTGAAACATTTTCAGTTCACTGAATCAGAAACCACTGTTGCAAATTTCACATGCGTAACGGAATTGTTAATTTGACCAAAAATCGTCAGGCATTCGACAGACAACAAAATATCTGCATTTGTTCGGTTATCTATAAATACTAATATTATAAAGAGGGAAACATATTATGTGAGTTTGTATGCATAAGCATAAGCATAATCAGTCTATAATGTTGGGAACTGCTGGGGTATCATGTTACCCAGTAACTGGGTTGTGGAGGTCAAGATAGGCAGTCGCTCCATGTATACGCTCCATGGTATTCAGCTGTATCCGGTTACACGGGAAGCCGAACCCCTTATACACAGTTGGGAAAAGGCTAGGCGGGTTTATTGCTGGGACACAGGCATCCTCTCTTCGAGAGGGGGTGAGCTATAATCTACTAAGCGGGCCCAGTGCGGGTTGGTAGTAATCACATTATTCGACGTTCTAGTACTTTCCGGTTTCATCATAATATTTTCCTTCACCGTTTTGAGAGCAGTGGCGATGACATTATTTACACAAAGTAAAGCGCCTGTCTGGGTTCGAACCCACGACCTACAACTCGTAAGTCGGAGCCGTTACCACTTCACCAGTGCGATTCTGTAACCATCTCACCGTGAAAACTTAGGTGAAGTGAGCGTGGAGTGAGCTGTCATTCTAACTAATCCTAGGGATTGACACTATTGACAGCTCACTCTAACTCACCTAACTTTTCACGGTGAGATTTTTACAGAACCGATCGGCAGTTCTGGTTTGCATGTAAAAGTCAACTAAACTGCCAAAGAGCCACCATTTTACTTTTCTCTGAATGCTTTGACACAATCAATACCGTAAAACGGGGTGAATAGGGATGCAGGGGTGAATCGGGACGAAACTTTAAAATGGATTTTAACGTTGAAATAACATAGTTTGTTGCCTGAAAATACCCTAATGAGTTGACTGCTTTTTTTAATTAAAGATTAAGTGTCCTTGTTAGCAACAAACTATATTATTTTAAAGAATAAATCCACTTTAAAATTTCGTTCCGATTCACCCCTGCAAACCTATTCACCCCGTTTTACCGTACTTTATTATTAGTTTTTTTCTATAAGACACACGGGAAAACTATTCCTGTCTCGGTAACTGTATACCGATGAAGGTAATATTCGGAACCACTGATCCGATTCCAAAAAAATATTTCAAGAGTAGAAAACTAATGTATTGTCGAGAGTCATAGAATATATTTTATTTTAAAACCAATAAATTAACGCGGACAAAGTCGCGGGCATGAATTAGTATCATTATGTCGCCATGTCTGCCCAAGCCCTTAACATGGTTTCAAATGTTCTGACGCAAACAATTCCATAATCTATAGTATTATCTTTATTTCTATTACCAGCAGTAGGTCAGTGGGATTTCAAATGTGTTTTTGACCGACTATGAATAAAAGGGTCATGGTTTTGACGTATGTATGTTTGTGTCAACTTTATCGAAATCGCTGAGCCTATTTGGATGTGCTCGATATGGTCAAAGTGAAGGATGTTGTAGTTAAGGAGATAAAATAATCAAGATTTGGCAATCCGGTTCGCCCACTGTGTTTTATGGGTTTTTAAATAGTTTCGCGTAATATGGCCATGGGCAAACACAAGATTATCTATCAGGGGGGCCATTCTCGTAATTTTTAAGAACGTTCACAGTGTGATCTCAATCTGTCAAAAATACTCCTCTAATTTCTCTGCATTTTTGACAAGTTTTTGACATTGATTGTCGCTGTGATGAGACTGCGACTAGATTAAACAGTCACTACTCACAGTAGGTACACACACATCTAGTTTCACCGACCTCATATCCTATCCTACTGAATATTTTAAACGTGAAAGTTTGTATGGATGGATGGATGTTTGTTACTCTTTCACGCAAAAAACTACTGAACGAATTTGGATGAAATTTGGCACATAGATGGTTTATAACCAGGATTAACATATTTGATTCTTTTTATCCCGATATTTCCACGGGATAGAAATTTATCCGGGTGAAACCGCGGGGCGCAGCTAGTAGTTTATAAAAATATGATTGATATTTGTTTAAACCTACTCACAGAAATAATTTCATTTATCATTTACACACGCATCACTATTTTTATAGTTTATTTTTTTTATTAGCGCTCCTTCGTCTCTTTCAAACCGCAGTTTTATTAACTTTTGTGTGTCGAACTCATATTGCCAATAAATCTTTCAAAGGAACTTCGATAAACAACAAAGCCTGCATTTCACGAAAAGCTAGCTTTTCTACTTTTCATGAAACACCAAAATACGGTACCATCGTTACCTTTGTACTATTATTGGGCACTAGTTTTTCATCAGAATCCAATTACTTGTTTTGTTGCTTGCTTTATGGGCTCGTGTCTTTATAAATAAAAACCGCCGCACCAGTCGATCGAAGGTTAAGCAATACTTGTCGAAGTCGGTTCTTGGATGGGTGGCCGTCCATTACACATCGAGACCCCTCCGTGGCTAGGAAAGCACGTTAAGCCGCCGGTTGTCATTCGTAGATCTTTGTTGTTGACAGTCGTTAGGGGTCGTCAGGAGCCTGAAAGTCTGACTAGGTACCAGTATTACCAAGGGATATCGTGTTACTAACTGGCTCATGGAGGTCAGATAGGCAGTCGCTCCATGTAAAATACTGGTGTTTAGCTGTATTCGGTTAGACTGGAAGCCAACCCCAACGTAGTTGTGACAAGGCTAGGCATAATGACTTAGGTACTTGTTAATAAGTAGGTACGTGTGCACATAATTACTCTTCATTGTGAAAATGAACTCGCGAATCATCGTTTGGAAATACTTGGCTAATTAAAGATACAGAATTTATATTACTGCCTCGTTGGTCTAGCGGTCGCAAGCCCTATTGCTGAGCATGAGGTCCAGTGTTCGCTTCCCGGGTCCGTCAAAGTGTTAATTGGGATTTTCTATTTGTAATTGAGAAATTACAAGTAGAAAATCCCAATTAACACTGAGAAGTAGCATAGCGTAAAAGTAGCAAACATAACTGGCGAAATGTGTGTGGACTATAGGTACACATCTGCCTAACCCTTCCCTACGGGGGATACAGGCTTGACGTTATGTTAAATTACTAAGAAAATAGCGTATTTTTAGCTGAAATAAATACAGGATAGCCCTTTTCTAACTGTGGGCGTTGTTAATGGTTACGTCAAGAAGCAGGGTAGTAGCCTTTTGTCAGCTAATAAAAACAAATGGCAATCACAATTTCGTCGGCTTTTCTTAAACTACACGATTAATCCAAGCAGGGTGAAAGTATTTCAAGAAAGGAAGAAATCGATTAAAACTTAGGTAATCGCCAAAACCGTATATCTGAAAACCATTTTGAAAACAAAATCCCGTGCACATGATGACCACAGCTGCGTCCGTAAGTAAACGAAAGAGGATCCTTTTTAGGTTGACTAATAATATGCGCTGCAACCAGAGGGGCAATTCTCGTAATTTTAAGACCGTTCACAGTCCTGATCTCAGTCTCAATCTGTCAAAAAATACTTCTAGTTTCCCTGCATTTTTACAAGTTTTCGACATTTGTTTGTCGCTGAGATGAGATTTTGAACGTTTTAAATTACAAGAATTGGCCTTCAGGACTAGACGTTACGTTACGGTGGTCAGATATAGATTTTGCCGATAGTAACTACTACAATGATTTCGCGTTGAAAGGCCTTCCACAAGGCGGACCGCTGAACTTGTGAAGACCGCAGGAATCCGTTGGATACGAGAAGCAACGGAAAGCAAAGCAACCGGTCGAAGTGGCGGTGCTTGGGGGAGGCATAAGTCCAGCAGTGGATATCTTTCGGCTGAAATAGTGATGATGAAAATGATTTCTAATTCTTAGTGTAAACTTAAACTTCGTTCCCAAGCACCTACTTCACCTTCGTAGCACACTCGTCTGAGCGGTCGTGGTCCTCATGCAAATTCCTGTCTAGGAGCTGATGTGATTTGCGTCACGACTTCTCGCCACCTACTCTGATTTCTGGTATTTTTTGTGTACTCATACAAGGCTAGGCTCAGGCAAGGTAAGGCGTGAGGAAGACTCTACATATAGAGCGCCTTGTCGTGCAGGGTAGAGTGGACGGCTCTAGACCACGCGGACGCTCACCCATGAGATGGACTGATCCACAATAGGTGATCCCTTGTATGAGTGCACAAATTACCTACTTATTTAAAAATTCTGGCTAACAATATTTTCTGCCCTTAAGTCATTTCCTACAACAGATTAATCTGTCACTAGAAATATTGTTCTAGGAACTCCAGATTGAAGAAAATCGGATTAAATCCCAGTTCTGTGTTCAATTTTTTTCATAATAAGAATGTACAATAAGCTTTTTCATTGACTCCTTCATTGGTCTAGTGGTAGCAAGCGCTGCTACTGTACATGAGGTCCTGGGTTCGATTCCCAGGTCGGCCGCAGTGTAATTGTTTTTTTTTATCTGGAATTTCTCAGAAGCAGACCGTAGTCTGAATTGGTGCCCGTTCTGATGGCAAGAGGCTCTATTACATGGGACTTAAACACAACTGAACGAAATGTGGGTGTACTATATAATCAGCAACCAGGACATATTCGCCAAAAATGTAAACGAATAAGAGTTTATGGAAAAATTACTTTAATTCCAACACAATAAAGTTCAGTTTACGCTACAACTTTACAAACAATAATTTTTATAACTTTTTCAATAGTGCTAGTCACTCTAAAATCAACTTAATTGCCATTTGAATAAAGTTGATATTTGTTTAACTTGAAGTAACGTCAATTTGAAACATAAATGAAATTTGAATATAGGTCTGTACATCTCTGCCTAGCCCTTTTTTTTTTTTTTTTTTTTCTCTTTATTTGTTTTAGGAACTTTTAACAATATGTTACGCTAGTTCCATCATAAACTAATCTAATTACAACAAACTTACAAATTAACCAATGAATATACCAATGCAGCCTCTGGCGACATTGGTTTTGCTAAGATCATATTAAATATACCTACATCTAACTTATTTATATTTAGTTCACTAACAAACGCACTTCTTTCAGGCCCATTCCTGACACACTCCACCAAGAGGTGATAAACATCTTCTACTTTATTATCACAAACTAAACAGAACGGAGATTCCACCTTCTTCATCAGAAATGCAAAGGCTCTTAGTGGCATGTGTCCGGAACGAATTCTGAAAGAAGTTACCAACGTTCTACGGCTAACTTTAAAATTACTAAACCATGGGATCCGAGGTGGCTCACTTTGGATGGTTTTATACCATAGCCCTTTGTCTTTAGATTTAAAATATTCTTTCCATTCATTATAACAATAAGTTTTGAATTTTGCTAAAATTTCTGAAAATACTGGTAAAACATAAACCTCTATACCTGTAGTTGCTGCTATCTTAGCTAATCTGTCAGCCTCCTCGTTTCCCTGCAGGCCAATATGTGACGGAACCCATTGTAAAGCCAAGTTAACATTATTCATCAGAATTGTATTAATTTTACTCAAAACAGCAAAGGCTATCGATACACCTCTCTGTCCAGAGGCGCATCGAGCCAAATGCTGGAGCGCGCTCTTGCTATCACTGAATATAACTATATTAGCGTGTTGTAATGTAGCAACGTATGACAACGCTTCAGAAATCGCATATAACTCCGCTGTCATTATGGAAACCTCAGATACAAGTTTAAAACATCCGCTAGTTTTACTGGTAGCATCATAAAAAGCGGCACCAATCTGAGAACTCTTAGAACCATCGGTAAACAATTTATGCCACCCATTGTATGTGTAATTTAATTCTTGCAAGATATCGTTTCTCAAACAGTTACTCTCATATGATTTCTTAGGCTTGTTAACAGTATCTAAATTAATTTTAATAACATTTTTAACTGACATGTAGCTACACCAAACATTTAATTTATACATATCTAAAGGGTTAGATGAATATATGTTTTCTTCTCTAATACTATTATATGTATCCATTAAAATAGGTATTTTTTTATTTGACCAGTACCTATGGGTTCTAAGAGCTCCAATATCGGACAAACATTTACTTGATACACAGTTGGTACACGACTTAACTTTAAGGCAAAACTTAAATGCTAAAAATTTACGTCTAATATTTAACGGGGGTAAGCACAACTCGCTCTCCATCACATGTATAGGTGTAGTTTTAATGAAACTACCAACAATTCTCATAGCCTTATTTTGAATTTTCTCTAATTTATAAATTCGAGACTTAACACTACTATCATAGAAGACACAGCCGTAATCTATTCGACTTCTAATTAAAGATATATACAAAAGCCTCAACTGTAATGGATGCATACCCCAATTGGAACCAGCTAATACTTTTATAATATTTAACATTTTCTGACATTTTTCATTAAGTTCATTAATATGTTTACCCCATCGAAGTGAAGGGTCTAACCAGACACCTAGATATTTTATACTATCAGCCGGTACCAAAGGGATATCATTTAAATATAATTGAACATTTTGTCTTCGATATCCTCTACTGAATAAGCAAACTTGTGATTTAGACGTTGATAATTCTAAACCTATATTAGATAAAATCTCCACAATATGATTTAAAGATAATTGCATATTATGAACACTGTCACATATTTTTTTCGAACTAACAAAGAGGACAAAGTCATCAGCATATTGACATATTTTGATCAAATTACTGTTGTTAATTTTATTACAAATTTCAAGTGTTGCAATATTAAATAGCAGTGGAGAGAGTGGATCTCCCTGTGCCAACCCCCTATTAGTCCATCTTGTGATACCATCCTTCCCATCCGTGTCCTCTTTAACAATTAAATGTCTTTCCTTAAGAAATTCCCACAAATAGTTACATATTCGACTGCCCACTTTGAGGTTATCTAATGTTTTAACTACACTGTCGACTGAGACATTGTTGTATGCGTTCTCAATATCTAAGAAACACGCTAATGTGGTCCAGTTTTTAGTAAAAGCTACCTGTATATTGGTTATCAACTGTGCAAGTGAGTCCAAGCATGATTGGCCTCTGCGAAAACCGGTAGTACTGGGGGATAACACCCTGTTATGTTCAATAAACCACTCTATCCTTTTAGTTAGCATCAAATGGAAAATCTTACAAGGGCAAGAGATTAATGAAATTGGTCTAAGTTTGGAGTTATTCCCCACTTTAGGTATTGCAATTATTTTTATATTACGCCATTCATTAGGAATACAACCAGAATAAAATATTTTGTTGAATATACGGAGTAAAAACGCTTTTGCGACATCTGGAAGGTTAAAAATCATAGAATAAGTGATATTATCATCTCCAGGAGCAGTATCCTTCTTTTTGATACATGACTCTAATTCCTGAAATGTGAACTCTGACTCTAATAAAACATTATTTGAAGAAAATAAAGGTTTAGAGGCTAGAGATGAGTCAGGGGCTAAACTGTGCAAGAGCTCACTTTTTTTATCCATTGGAACAAAATAACCAGCTTGTCTATATCCCTTAATCCACTTCATTTTACACCACATTTCTGATGAAGTCACAGTGCCATCAATAGAGCTACAAAATTTTTGCCAACAATTTGTCTTGGCTTGCCAGATTTTCTGTTTAGCTTTTAAAGTTTTATCCTCCAATATAGCAAGGTTTGTCGGCGTAGGGTTACGTCTAAACTCCTTCAACGCGAGTCTTCTTTCCGCTACTACTTTAGAAAGATGAGAATCCCAGTACGGCTTAGGTTTGAAGTTATTTTGAGGATTATTGCACATTTTAATTATTGGGATATTTTTATCCGCAGATTTATTCATAACAGAAATAAGAGTTGAATACATTACCTGGATATCACATATATTAGAATCGACATTAGAGAATAACTGTTCTATATCTTTACGATAGTCCAGCCAATTAGACTTTTTAAAATTACGTTTACTAGTCGTATTAACTGTATCTTGATAGTTCATTTTAATTTTTATAATGAGGTGATCACTCCCCAAGTTATCACTTAACACTCGCCAAGAAAAATGTATAGCTATATCGGATGAAGAAAAGGTGATATCAGGAGATGACTGTTGTAAAACATTACTTACATATTTTACCCGAGTGGCACTGCCATCATTTATAGATATAAATCCATTTTCCAACGCTGAGTCCATAATTTGTGTACCTCTTGTATCAGTTTTATAGGACCAATTGGAGTGATGCCCGTTAAAGTCCCCGACTATAAGACTTTTTTGAGGACACAAAGAAAATAACTCATCCCAATCACATTGTCTCGTTTGGGCAGAGGACGGGCAGTAGACTGATACTATATTTTCTAGATATTTACAATTAATAATCTTAACGTGTAGCATTTCGATGCCAGTATTATTAATACTAGATAATTTCAATTTAGTTAATATAGATTTATGTACCATGATTGCTACACCCCCATAACCATCGGATCGGTCTTTTCTATAAATATTATATTGGGATATGTTTAAGAAGCTATGTTCCTCTAACCATGTCTCACAGATGATAGCTATATGGATTTGATCTTTAAACAAAAGTGATTCAAATTCAGTGATTTTAGGTCTAATACTCTGCGAATTCCATTGCAATATATTAAGAGCGAAATCTCGTAATTTGTTAGGATCCATCGTTAAATAAGGAAAATACTTTTTTCATCAAATCTCCCTCTCTCACGAATCCTAAAACAAATTGAACCATTTCTTCAAGAATAACACTAATTACTAACTTGATTTTAACAGCAATACTTGACTTGGAGAAGACAATTTCATTCAGTTTATCCATTATTTTTTTTAAATAAAATATATTCCTAGATGTATACGTCTGTTGACCTTCTGTATTTTCTTTTTTCTTAAAAGATTGCCCCATCTCATAGACTTCAGCCTTTTCCTGTCGACTATTATTAATTGTTTTCTTCGATTTTGAAGTAGTTTCAGAGATAGTAGACTCCTTCATAATACTATCTCGACTAGTCTCGCCAGAATAATATTTTTTGGGTATTGAATCTATCCGTTCTGTATGATTGTGAACTTGTGACAACAAAACATCTCTATATGACTTTTCTTTGTCGACAGAGAGTGGGACTTGGAGGGTTTGAGTTATAGTATCCTCTTGATTAATACGTTCTTTAGTCTGATGCGAATTATTTTTATTGAGATACAACATCAATGCTCTTCTATAGGTACAATGCTCCTCGCACATGATTTGTCGAATGACTTTTTCTTTTTTAAAAATAGGGCACGATTTATTCATTGACATATGCGGGCCTTTACAATTAATGCATTTAAATGTGATGGTTTCACAATTGCTGTGATTTCCTCCGCACTTAGGACACAGTAACTTCTTAGTTGGGCAACTTTTAATCAAATGCCCAAATCTCCAACATCCCGAACATTGGCTAACGGGAAATGTGTAAGGTTCTACCTTAAATCTGCACCCATATATTAGGAGATACGGGGGTAAGGTAGAACTTTTAAAACAAATGCGAATAGTCTCGCTTTGTATCCATTCTCCACTATCAGATTGTCTTTTTAATCTCTTGACAGAAATAATTTCCCTCTCACATTCAATACTCTCTAGAATCTCTTTCTCCTCAATATCTAAGTCAATTTGTTTCACTACACCATATGACAAGTTAATTTCATCTATAAACTGACATCTATAATCCAGATTTTGAAACTTGCTGCAATTGATCAGACTCTCCGCGTCTTTTCGATCTTCAAATTGAATAAGTATCTTGTATGGGTTCTTATATTGTATTTTAAGAATATTTCCAATATTTTCTACTCTTAACAGTTTGGCCATGCCGAAAGGTTTGGGTAAAACCTCTTTCGACGTTACGCACACTATTATTTTCTCATTTGTTGATTTACCTGAATTTTCATTATTCTCAGTACTATTAGACCTCATTGACGGCCTCCTCAATGACCTCTTTTTGTCCTTTCGAACCGAGATAAATCCCTCATCATCTTCTATTATTTCTTCATTATCTGACCGTTGCCTTTTATCCACCTTTTTCCCCTCTTCCTTCGAATTCTTATTATTAACTAGTTGCTCACGCTTATGCACCATCTCTTCTTCTACTATATCACTTCCACTTGAATCGCAAAAATCTATGTTATCCATTATCGCGTAACATTTATTCAAAGAGGGTAGAGCGAAAAACCAAACTCGAACAAAATCGACCTCAGCTTATCGCGTGCGCTCACCTCGGCGATTCGCGCGAGACTGCCCTTCGAGGAATACAGGCGTGATAATGTTATGTATTTTAAATAATTTTTTACAGCAGATTAATCGTTCACTAGAAATATTTCTAGAACATCCTAGATTTAAGAAAATCGGATTAAATCCCAGTTCTCTGTTCAGATAAAATTCCTAAAATTTTATTATAGAGAGAAAATACAACAGGCTATTTCATTGCAAGGAGATAAAGTGACATGGTTTTTCAGGGTTCCGTACCCAAAGGGTGTTACGGGACCCTATTACTAAGGTTGCGCTGTCTGTCCGTCTGCCACAGGGCTGTATCTTTAGAACCGTAATAGGTAGGTACTTGAAATGTTCTCAGAGTGTGTATTATTATTGTCGCAATGACATGACAACAAATAATAAAAATAAAATAAACTTATTAATAAAAGAAACGTGTTAAATTTCTAGGAACAGAACACAGGCCTTCTCTCAGTGAGCGTGAGTGGACCAAAATCCACCACGCGGACCCAGTGCGGGTTGGCGCTTGTCACATATCTAAATATATTCATCCCAATTACGGAACCTTTCACTGTGCGTGGTCCGACTCGCACTTGGCCGCTTTTTTATTGTCTCTCTTTGTTTATAACTGTCGTTAAATTCGATGTAAAAGCACTGAGATATGTTTGACGATGTCTCTGGTTACTGGTTTTGACTACATCGTAAAGGGATGCGTGTGATAACGCGTCATGATCGTCTGTACAGGGTTTTATGTTAGAACCTTGATGCTGCGAAAAAAAAAAAACAAAAAAAAAACGGCTACGGCGGATTCAGTGACCGCCGTTTTTTTTTCGCTAAAACCCAGTTTGTTGGCTCTCTGACTCGCATAGGGTTGTAGCGTCGCAGCATTATGCTGAGCAATGACCGTTTTGCGTGGATCATCATCTGCCAAGCCTTTTCCCAACTATGTTAGGGTCAGCTTCCAGTCTAACTGGATGCAGCTAAATTTTACATGAAGCGACTGCCTATATGACTTCTACAACCCAGTTACTGGGTAATACGATACCCCTTGTTAAGACTGGTTGTCAGACTTTCGGGCTACTGACGACCCGTAACGACTATCGCAGATCCACGAATGACAGCCAACCAACGGCTTAAAGTGCTTTCCGAGGCACGGAGGGGTCTTGGTATGTGAAGATGGTCACCCATCCGCGGACCAACCGTGGCAAGCGTAGCTTAACCTGATCGACCGACCCGCATATTTTCCCCCAACTTCTTGTTTTTTCTCTGTGTCATGGTTAACGCATATAAACGTATTTTCTTTCTTTATTTTTATTTTAATACCGCTTTATGCTGTCTTCGGAATTTTGGAGAGTTCAAAGTTAAGAAATTTCTGAAGGTAATAAGAGAGAAAAAATAAATAATGGCGAATTAATTGCTAATAATTCGCCGTTTTTTTTTTAATGCCAGGGAATAGTTTTTTTTCAAATTAACACACTACGTCAAACTGCCATGCTTTATATTTTTTTTTTCGGTAGGGCATTTCGCAGTTCAACCTATGAGGTGGTGGTCTGCTTAACTAAGGGCGTGCCTGTGGATGCTTCAGTAAATTAAGGGCTCCGGCCAGGGTGCCATGCTTTAGCCATTTCATGCAACTTTAAACGAATGACGGTTGTAATTTGATAACCTATACAATATAAGTTGGTATAGTGAATCTGTTAATCAATTTATTGACAAAAAAAAAATTCCCTATCTTTACCTTTATCGCCGTCAGGCATTGTCGGGAGTTCACGAAAAAGTTACGAATTCATAGAGGTCACGAAAGGAGAAATAAATAATGGCGAATAGTTAAACTATTTCTAACTCATTCCAAAGTCAAATATAAAAGTGACATTCGTATTTAATAGACATGTGGAAAAGTTTTTTTTCCTACGAAAACTTAATATGGACTTTGTTTCCTTATTTTTTTGACATGAAAGGTTACATTTGTTTGCGACTACTTAAGTAGATTTCTTCTTTTCGTTTTACTTAGATTATTTTAATTGGCGAGATACAGATTATAACACTGATTGTAGGAGAGACGTCCCAATGAATGCTACTAAATTATTATAAACGCGAAAGTTTGCATGGATGGATGGATGGATATTTGTTACTCTTTCATGCCGAACTACTAAACAGATTTGGATGAAATTTGGCACACAGATAGTTTATAACCAGGATTAACACAAAGGATACTTTTTATCCCGATATTCCCACGGGATCGAAACTTACGCGGGTGAAACCGCGGGGCGTAGCTAGTCGTTTATAAAGAAACCCCTTAATCGATAATGCACATTAACTCTCCATGAAGGAAATCCTGCGCCGGTAGATAACGACGTGGACCATTACACGGTATTACATACCTAATGTTTGTAATTTGTATTAAGTCATTAAGCGTTTATGTTAAATTAAATACCGTAGTGCATCGGTGTGTCACTTTTGTTTTGGGTCTGTTATGATAGCATTATAGTACAGAGGCCACTTGACTACATGTTTTAGGATACAGAGGGCAGATGTGGAGCATGGTTTGGACATAGCTCCTACTGCCATTCCGTCAAGGTAGCCACACTTTACCAGCTTGGATCTACATCTTCCCATTTGGACAAGGGCCTCCTTTCTGTGAGAGGGAGTGGGCTGTAATCCACCGCGCGGGCTCAGTGCAGCACCAAGGTCAACAAGACAGGCTGGCAACACAAAAATGAGATGTCTCACATATATGTATGACGACACGGTTGGCGCAGTGGCTGAGCGATCAACTGCTGCGCTGCGTGTCGCGGGTTCGATTCCCGCACGGAACAAATATTTGTATTGCCTACATGTAGTTGTTGAATGTTTGTAAACGCACCCACGATACAGGAGTAATTCCTAGTGTGGGGCAACGTTTAAAAAAATAAATGACATAAAACGTTTTTTTGATGTACTTTATCATTGACAATAACAATTTAGTAGTCAATAGTATCGATTCCCGGTATAGTATCTTCAGTACAGGCAATACCGCTTACCGTTACGCTCAGTGCATGATAAACGAGCGGTACTCGGGAAACTTCCACAAATATGAAGAGCACGATGTTATCGCGATACTAGATCTATTACTTTGTTGTATGTGGGTTAGTTTGAGGGCTAGGACATGATGGGTGGCGAAGCGAGGGTGGATGGCGATTTGAGGGGCAATTCTCGTAATTTTAAGAACATTCACAGTCTGATCTGTCTCAATCTGTCAAAAATACCTCTAATTTCCCTACATTTTGATAAGTTTTTGACATTTGTTTGTCGCTGAGATGAGACTGCGACTAGATTTTGAACGTTTTAAATTACGAGAATTGGCCTTCTGATTGTGGAATTATCCGAAGAGTCTCTTCGAATAAAGAAAGAAAGAAAAAGTATTTATTGCGACTCTTACAGGAAGATCATAAACTAAACTATGTATGTAAACACATTAAAAAATAAAAAATCTGATTATATAAAAAAAGCAACAAAGAAAAATTAAACAGAACGGCCTATACGAGGCCAAAAGGCTCCTATCTCAGCATGATGCTGTGACATTAAAAAAAAAATGTTGCAGCGCTGGTATTCTGATAGGGCCCGCTGTAATGTCACGGGCAGTTACGGAAGTAAATAAATAATAAACTAGATATATTTAAAATATTAGCGCCAGAAGTAACCCTATTGCTTGTATAATGCTTTGAGTGTCACAGAGATACTCTGTGACATTGCTGTGACAAGTGCGAATAAATCTCTGCATTCGTCTGTGTTGGGCATAGAGTAAAGTAATATGTCGGTGTTAGGTATGAGCGTCTCAAAAGGAGAAAAGATTTACCATGCAAGAAAGAAAGAAAAATGGTTTTATTTCTTCAGAAATTCGTACAACATGATAGGGGTTTGCGTGGGTTGAGTAAGGAACCAAGGATATAAAGTGGGATTTCATAGAGGGAGCTTTTGCATTGAGCGTTGGTTTTGCGTAGGCTTTGAGGCCGCGGGTACGCCGCGATTTCTTACTAACAAACCACTTTATTTGCGCTAAGAGAATTCTTTTCAAATGCAGAAACTTAGATGCTACTTTACTTACACAATCCTTTTATCATTTAGTAATCCTCTACTAATCACAATAATTGTAATCAATTACTTTAGAAGAACTTAATTAGCGTTCTTATTAATAAAGAAAAAAAATGTAGTAAACCTTAGCAGAGTGTATCAGTAACTGAGTTGTGGAGTTCAGATAGACAGTCACTCCAAAAAACTAGTATTCAGCTGCATTTGGTTAGACTGAAAGCTGACCCCAACATCAACAAAGATGGGAAAAGGCTAGGCAGATGATAAAGTATGTATATAGGTACCAAAAAAAATCTTACGGATGTCGCTCGCTTTCGCCTGCACCATACAACAACCTTTAGGTATACCACAATTCACGAAACATTCAGATATGTTTCAAGTTGGTACAGAATACCGTCCATTGAACCTCGAGTTCTGTTTATCCCTCATTTACATCAGTTTCGTGCGCTTGCAATCGTTTAGTAAATCATGAAATTATTTATGTGCAAGTTTCGAAGTTTTGACGTTTACAAGGTTTCGATTTTTTGCACGGGAAAGCTTTCAGTTGGTACGAAGATTTGGGTTACCAGATATAAAATGTATTGTTGCATTGTGTTACCTAACTCTCTTATAAATAGCCATCTCATCATTTCCGGCGGCTGCGGAAAACCTCAAGCGGCGAAAGTATAATAAGTAACCTTATCGGAAATTATATTTTCGACCCGTTTGGGGTTGAAACCCTCATGCCGTGGGGTCCGAGTGCTCATTGCTTGTTCAATGAAATCTCTAAACGGTTGGTTGTCACTCCCCGTGACCCAAGGGCTGGCTTTTACCTTGACCAGAGGCTAAGCATTGCCATACACCGTGGCAATGCCGCCAGTGTCTTGGGTACATTACCAGTCGACAGCGATGCGGAGGAATATTTCGACTCAATATTTTAGTTTTTTAATAGTTTTAGTTAGATTAGGATATTATATTTTTAACTCATAAATGGGCGGAATTTCTTAGGAGCAGCCATTGACGCTGGAATTGGGCCTGGTTAATGGTAATAGGATCGCCATTACATGGGACTGCTATAGCATACCTAAGTGGAAAAATGTGGGTGTATTAAACACCTCTGCCTTGTCCTAAAGAGAGTACAGGTGTTTTGATGTTATGTTATTATTATTAACTAGCTTCCGCCTGCGGTTGGTATGTCGATAAAAAATATATTTATGCCTATGTCCTTCCCCAGAGTTCAGAGTAGGAGATTAGCTGGAACAAACAAATAGAAAAAAAGACAATAAAAAAAAAGATAGAAGTACCATTATAGGGTAATTATGATCATATTTTTTTAAATTGGCTGTTTTTAATGTCAAAATAACACTATTTTGAGATTTCAAACAGACACTTTTATTTCATTTATTTGTATAGAAATCACAGAACTAAATAAATTTTTAATACCTGTGATTAGTTCTACTCAGAAACAGATAAAAATAATGAAGTTCCAAATCTGCCCAAAAAATTTTTTCCCCTAAGGACGAGATTTTTAATAAATGACGAGATTGAAGCTTTTCAGAATTTTATTTTACAGTAAAGAGTTACAGGTTGTTGTTTATTATGGCCATAGAGACCGTTTCAGAAGAAAGCTTTTACTGTTTTTAGAGAACCATTTTAACAAAATTGCGTTTACGTACTTTTTTGTATTTTATTTTTTTAAACCTAGCAACGTAAGTGTCTCTAAATTGAGCTGTTTGTGAAAAAATAACTTTGGAGTTTATTTTTATTTTAGTGTCTAGGTATTTTTATTATATAAAAAAGTTTTCAAGAAAAGTACCAATAGTTTTTACAATAAAAATGTAGAATTGTTCAGTTTGGCTCTGCGGGGTAATTACGTAACACACTAAATGTAGAAATGACTTTCATTTTGACAGTTCAACAACATTAAAAGTAGAAATGACTTTCATTTTGACAGTTCAACAACATTCATTGCGTTATTTACGTTGTTCAGCAGACAATTTTACGTCAAATAATAATGATTACGTGAATGTTATTGTTACAATAACGATTACGTAATTGTTATTACTTGACGTACGTATGTTACTTTAACCAACCGTTTGAAACAACCGGCCCTAAGTTGTTGCTTTACCTCTTGATTACTTACTCTTGAAGAAATGACGATGATGAAGAAATTCTCCCAGGTGCCAAGACTTTTCCTAACTTTGTTTGGGTCAGCTTCCAACGGCGGCGACTGCCTTTCTGACCTCCACAATCCAGTTGCTGGGTAATACGATACCCTTTGGTAAGACTGATTGTCACACTTTCAGGCTTCTGACAACCCGTAACGACTATCAAAAATCCACGAATGACAGCCGGGACCAAAGGCTTAACGTGCTCACCGAGGCACGGAGTGTTGGTATGTAAAGATGATGGTGGAAGCATGAAAAACTACAGTAAAGTAATACAAATGTCAAAATAACACAATCATGTAATTAGTTGGTTATGTAAAATCACAAAACAATGATTCAAATCTTCAGAAGAATTCAAATGAACGGCCTGCCAACTTTTCACCGCAAAACACTCAATCTTCACACACTCACATTCCTCTATTTTCTCAATACACACACATAACATAACACCACGCCTTTATTCCTTGAAGGATTAGGCAGAGGTCTCTCTATAGTACTCCCATATTTCACCAGAAGGTCAATTCTCGTAATTTAAAACGTTCAAAATCTAGTCGGAGTCTCATCTCAGCGACAAACAAATGTCAAAAACTTGGCAAAATGTAGGGAAATTAGAGGTATTTTTGACAGATTGAGACAGATCAGAAGGCCAATTCTCGTAATTTAAAACGTTCAAAATCTAGTCGGAGTCTCATCTCGGCGACAAACAAATGTCAAAAACTTTGCAAAATGTAAGGAAATTAGACGTATTTTTGATAGGTTGAGACTGAGATCAGACTGTGAACGTTCTTGAAATTACGAGAATTGCCTCTCTGGTATGTTTAAGTCCCATGTAATATGGGGCGAGCTTATTACCATCAACTGAGCAGAAGTCCAGACTACGGGCGATATTATACAAAAATATAAATATAATTCACGAATATCATTAATACTTTCAATATGCCTACACTTTTCCCAACTATGTTGGATCGGCTTCCAGTCTAACCGGATCCAGCTGAATACATGAAGCGACTGCCTATTTGACCTTCAGAACCCAGTTACTGGGTAACACGATACCTCTTGGTAAGACTGGTTGTAGACTTTTTGGTGGGCTCCTGAGTACATTGTAACGACTGTCAAAGATACGACAGACGAACTACCAATGACAGCCGGCCAACGGCTGCTGAATGCTTTCCGAGCCACGAAGGGGTCGCGAACTCTCGATATGTAATTAATGGAAACCTTAGATACCGTACCGCTGCCATTACCGTGTGGCTGTTAGTATGTAGCCACGAGCCCCACTTTGGCGACAGTAGCCAGGAAATACAAAAATAATAAATTCACTGATACCATTAATACTTTACCGAACCGATTTCAATCCACTCAGCCGCAGAAAAAAACAATTGCCTACACGCATGGAAGGCCCCCTTTTTGGCTAGATTAGCGTTTCGGCGACATCAAAGCGTTGGCCGATCGCCAGTCTGTCGCGGGTACACTCGCGCGCGATGGTTATCGCGAAAAAAAAAGCGATATGTGTGTATGTGCCAATAAAATACTCTCTCGCCGATAGTAATGCGACTTTAACGCGATATAACGCTTTCGAAAGGTCAGAACTGTCTGAAGATGCTTGATAGCGATCCTTTTGATCTGGCGAAATGAGCGTTTTTATTGTTATTTTTTTATTTTTTCTTTTGTGTGAACTAGTTGGAGTTTTTATTTTTTTCGTACAAAATTAGAATGCTCTGTTTAATTTTGTAATTAAATTCTTGAGTATTATTAGGGTGGAAATTATTTTGTTAGCGTACTAACGTTTTGTTCGCTTCTGACTATTTTTTAATTAAAGACAAGTATTCGGTTTATTTTAAGGAAATTCCCAGTATTGTTAAGTTTTAAAAATGACGGCGAATTTTAAGGGTAGCGAATTATTTTAAGAGGATAAAGTTAAGCAAAGTTTTTGATAGCTCTTAGCTGAAACCTGAAAGTAATAAAAGCATAATGATCATAATTAATGGAATTATATACAACAATTAAACATTGAAGCAAAAATTTTCTGTGTACAGACAGCACATCAAGCTACCCGAAACTGTCAAATATTTCCAATCAATCTTGAACCTAATGCTTTAGCGATAAAGTTGAAAATTTATTAAAGTTGGACAGATTGTATTAGCTTGATGTGCTGGCGTCTGTACTAACTAACGGCTTAACGTAAAATATCTTCTTATCAAACCAGTGACAAAATTGAGAATTTCGAAAATCTTAATTATTTCGATATGTTGTTTTTCGACATAACAGCTGTACCTACATAATTACATTTCGACTACTATTTACGTCATCGTCTGCCTAGCCTTACCAATTTTTGCTGGGGTCAGCTTCCAGTTTTACCAGTGGAGCGACTGCCTATCTGACCTCCACAACCTAGTTAGAGTTACTGAGTAACACGATACCTACCCCTTGGTAAGACTGCAAAGAAAAGAAAGAAAATACATTTATTTGCATTTGTTTGGTTTTTTTCTGCATTGCTCTTGGTATTCTCCAAACACCTTTTATTTTATTTTCATCAATTTAAAACTTTATTCAATACCAGCTTCCGCTCGCGACTTTGATCGCATGTAATTTCTTGTTACTTCCTTTTCGCTTACCATTTTTCTGGCTCTAGGGTCCTAGAGGAGTGCGTTTAGTGTTAAATAGCTTTCCTCACGAATTGGGCTTTATCAAATACAAAAATAATGCTTCAAATCCGACTGGAAGTTTCAGAGATCAGCGCGTTTGTTCAAAGAAACAAAAACAAACCAACTCTTCAGCTTTATTATTAGTTTAAAGTTCAGAATAAATATAGAAGTAATCTTGAAGCTGTTGATAAGTTTATTTCCTTTTGTAACATGTTCATTAACACTCAGAAGTAATGACGCCTTGTTTTGTAAGATCAAGAGCAAATTCTTTGATATCTTCCCAGCAATTTGTTTTTAAATGGTATTACTGTGCTGACAGCATATGTTTGCGTTCGAATAAAAAAGAGAAAAAAATATTCAATACAGGCATTTATTAAAAATTGCTGCATTGTATCATTTTTTCAATGATTGCTAACTTAATTTTTTTTTTCTCAAAATAATTACCTTTATGTACCTATGCTATATGATGAAAAACATTTTCACTCCATTTGCAAAAACTTCACCGTGAAAAGTGAGGTGAATTGAGCTTAGAGTGAGTTGTCAATAGTGTCAATCCCTAGCATAAGCCGATCTATTCTATAAATATTTCACCGATGTCATTGAAATGTCATTTCATGTCAGCTGTCATTCTACAATGCTATAGGGATTGACACTATTAACAGTTCACTTCAAGCTCACTTCACCTAAGTTTTCACGGTGAGATTTTTACAGAATAGGCCTGCTTCTGGAATTTTTAATAACTCACTTGTAGTATAGTCATACTTGTAAATAATATGTTTTGATTGCTTTTCCCTGCTACAAATATGAAGAAAGTTCTTAGGTTTAAAACAATCCTTTTACATTTTGAGTAGTACAAACAACACGCGTACCACGTTAAGCCGGTGGTCCAGCGCTTGATCTCTCAACGGTCGTGTCGGATTATCCCCACGGGGCTATGAGAGTGAGGGAAGAGAGAGGGCACCTGTGTCTTCGTACACACTTGTGCACTATAACACCTCTCGCGTCGAAGGTTAGTCTCTTTTTTTATTTTTAAAAGAGTAGCCGTGGAGTTTTTCTCGGGAAGGCCGATGAAAAGAATGGATGGATTGTGTGAGGAATGATATACAAGAGAAGGGAGTGAATGATAGCGTGACGGTTGACAGGGGAGAATGGAAGAAGAAAACGTGTTCCGCCGACCACAAGTAACATAGGATAAGGGCAGGAAGACAATGGACCGTGGAGTTTCGTGCCGGCTCTTCTCCAAAGGTCAATGGGACAAAGGATCAATTGGAACCATGCACCTACCTTCTGACGTTACATAAGTGCCCATGTAGGTTTATGTGACAGTGGTGGCCCAGTGGTAACGGCCGCGGCTTACGAGTTGTAGGTCGTACGTTCGAAACCAGACAGGCGCTTTACTCTGTGCAAATTATTTCATCACCACTGCTCTCAAAACGGTGAAGGAAAACATCGTTAGGAAACTGGCATGTCCTGGAACCAAAAATTCGAAGACATGTGACCTCTACCCACTTGCACTGGGCCCGCGTGGTGGATTACGGCCCACTCCCTCTCACAGATAGGAGTCCTGTGTCCCAGCAGTGGGAACATTATAGGTTGATTATGATGAACGATCAATCGGAACCGTGCATGTAGCTTCTGACATTACTTAAGTGTCCATGTAGGTTTATGTGGAATAAAATATTTTGGTTTTGGCCGTCATGGCCGAAATACGGTCTGGAGGACTTTATTTTATTTAGGACAAACAAGATGAAAGCCGAATGCCTATAAAATTTGTTGATCCTACTTCATAAGTTTTTAAGATTGTTACGAAAAATGGGTCTCAGCTTTCGTAGGCGTATCCTTGAACAAAGTTCCTGATTATATCTGCCTGTTTCCACGCGATACTCGCTAAGATTAAATTAATTAATTTATACATGAATAAGTTTGGGTTACAAGTTCTCATTACCGCTGGTTTCTGTGAGAATCTCTCATTTTTCTCATGTTACTTGTGGTTACTGGTTGTCCTTAATAATACGAGTAGCAGCCGATCAAATCTCGTGATAAGTTACGTTCAAATTAAATAATAATGTTTTCCACTTAAGAAGACGGCCAGGGCCCGCGAAATTCAAATTTTCTTACGGTTATATGTTGAACAAAATATGATTCGCGATCGTAACCAGTATGTACTCATATTAACAGAATTATAATCATCACTCAATTAATAAATTTTTGCAATCAATTTTTTTTTAATTATTCTATTTACATAGGTACCCAAACAGTTACTAGAATTTAGTCAATAATAAAAAATATTATTTTATTACAGGTGCAAGTAATGATGGTTCGGAATTCGAGTGTTAGGTATTAGCGACCCACCCGAACTAGGTTTAATTAAAACCTGTGTTTCAGGCCATCACTTTACATTTCAATTAAATTTGGGTATTACATTTTTAAATAAAACTGGTATAAAAATAATTATTTACCAACTCTGCGAAAAAGCACAACAGTACATACATTACTACCTAATACTAAGCCTATGTAAACATACAAAAGTAAATAAGTAAGTACAAAAGTAAACCCTCTAAGTTCATTTAACCCTATTGAATGACTATTACAAATATCAATCAATAGGGTTAAATCAATACGGTACGCTCGCGAATCATATTTTGTTCAACATTAAATCTGACACAGACCCGCAAGTTGCAAAAAAACGTAAAAAAAATTCGCGGTACCCTTGCGCTTCTCCCTTATGTTTCGATTTCAACCCATCCTTTTAACCAATACCTATTTGTTTAAGCGAGAAACCTCACTTTGAAAAGTTTCAAAAGTCATTTTTTTATTAGTTAAAATTGTTTATTACTTGCAACGCAAGTTATACGGCTAGAATTTTTGCACGAAAGTGTACGTCACAGCCTAACAGTTCAACAGATCTTATAAATATTAAAGGTGACGTGAATTTGTTCCTTGTCTAGACGATTGTACGCGATTGTACACTTACCATCACAATTGCTGTTCCGATGATCTTTATATCAGTTTTTATGGTGGTTAAAGAGACAAGGGTATGTAAAATAAATAGTGAATTGTTGTGCTTGAGTGTACTGTGGAGCTGAAGCCCACATTCACACGGACGTAAAAATATTGCGGTGGGATTTTTTTGCACACTGAATTTTCAACTTTCGGTGTTGAGCCGAGCATTGAAAATCCAATAGAACGCATTCCAGCGCGGCAAAAAAACACACTGTTGGGATCTCGCTAAACAGGGTGTGTTGGAAATAAAAAAAAAATCGCCCGGGAATAACGCGCTCGTGCGTACCTGAACTAGGGCCCTTTATACATATACACACGTTTTTTTTGCCGTGAAAAACTACGGTGTATACGCCGCGTGTTGTCACGGTCGTCAGTGTTATGTGGATCACTATGGAAGCTCATTGACTGACACGTTTTTTCTACGGCGCGGTTTATACTCCGCATAGTAATTAAACCGTGCCGAGTACAAAAGGGACTAATAAGGTACGTATGTGATTTTGGGTCGAATATTCTGGTACAGTCACGAACACTAATATGTCCACACTTGGAAACTTTCAATAGCGATTTTGGCGTGAAATAACGATAACAGCAATGAAATACGACCGATTGCAAAAACCTATGGGTTCGAAAATACTAAATTTCATTAAAAAATAAAGGAGTAAATCGCCTTTGAATAAAGCCAAGTGTGTACATAGTTATGCTCGTGACTGTACGGGGTGGTTAGAAGCCTAAACGTCTGACAACCAGTCTTACTAAGGGGTACTTATCATGTTACTAAGTAACTGGGTTGTAGAGGTCAGGCAGGTAGGCGGTCGCCCCATGTAGAATACTGGTATTCAGCTGTGTCCGGATAGACTGGAAGCTGACCCCAACATACTTATATTCAAATTTTATATTTATGTTTCAAATTGACGTTATTTCAAGTTAAACAAATATCCACTTTATTTTAATGTTACTTAAGTTGATTTCGGAATGACTTGCACTGTTGAAAAAGTTATAAAAATGTTTGAAGTTGTAGCGTAAACTGAACTTTACAGTGTAGGAATTAAAGTTATTTTTCCATAAACTCATATTTGTTTACATTTTTGGCGAATATGACGCGTTATTAGATTAGTTAGGAAAATGCTGCAGACTGATTCATATTAAGTACCTAGTACCTATAAATTAGGTGAATTCGTGACACACTATCATATCAACCACAATCTGAATCATATTGAAAGATAATCACTAATCCATTGCTTTATATGTTAGAAGAATTTTACTGCTCAATAACTTAAATAACGCAATGAATGTTGTTGAACTGTCAAAATGAAACCCATTGCTACTAATTGTGACACAATAATTACCCCGATGTTTTCGGCATGAGGTAATAATAATCTTCATGTACACCTATATCATCATCTGCATCTGCCTAGCCTTTTCCCAACTATGTTGGGGTCGGCTTCCAGTCTAACCGGATGCAGCTGAATACCAGTATTTTACATGAAGCGACTGCCTATCTGACCTCCACAACCCAGTTACTGGGTAATACGATACCCCTTGGTAAGACTGGTTGTCAGACTTTCGGGCTACTGACGACCCGTAACGACTGTCAAAGATCCACGAATGACAGCCGGGACCAACGGCTTAACGTGCTTTCCGAGGCACGGAGGGGACTTGGTATGTGAAAATGGTCACCCATCCACGGACCAACCGCGGCAAGCGTAGCTTAACCTGATCGATCGACCCGTGCGGCTGTTATTACTTAGCCACAAGCCCCTCCATGTACACCTATATATTTTTATTTTTTGAAAGAAAAGCTCTGTTTTTCCAATATCTTGTGGTGGAGTTGATTTTCACGATTGTCGAAATATTTATAAGTATACAGGGTGGCAGGGACAACGACGCGCAAACTGTAACCATGGATTCAGCACATGAGTTTAGACCCCATAGCGTCGAAGTTTTTCGTCGGTTATTAAAAAAAAATATTGCTGTTCCATACATTTTGACCGCGAATTTCTACGCTATGGGGTCTAAACTTATAAAACTAGAGAAGGTAAAGCTTATAAAACTCTAGTACTGACTAGAGTTTTATAAGCTTTACCTTCACAGTCGGTTGCGACGTCTAAACATGTCATAACGCTAACTGCTTTATGTCAAAAATAATATTAAAAAATAACATTCCTCGCTTCTGTCCATTTCCGGTTGTCAAACTGTGTGTCCGTCTGTCACATACATGAAATAACTTTGTTACATTTAGCACCAGTATCTTGTGAATAAAAAATGATTGATATTTCAATGTTTGAGACGCAGGAATTTAGGTCGTTTGACGTAGATCGCAGTTTGAAGATCAATTCACTGGGATTTGTTGACAAGACAAATGGTGAAGAATGTTGGGAAGAATGTTGGAATGGGAAAGATTTGTGTGGGAATGAATGTGGAACGAATATATCGAATGGCACGTTAATGAAGGACTGAGTGAATGAGAGAATGAAGGTGTCTGGATGAACCAAAATGGTTATTAATTTATCTTCATTTCTGTTTATTATTATTTTGTTTTCATCTTTTTTATTACGGACGCTTTTAACGTCTTGCTACATCGTTTTCACATGTATAATTTCAACATTAATGATTAACAAGAGTGTCTGTGGAGTTTCTTGCTTGTTCTTCTCTTCCTTTGGAACGAGTAACTTCATCTTTCTGACTGACCGACCTCGTGACAATTCACAAGTGTCTGTGATTGGTTTATGTAAAATAAATGCTTTTTTTTTTTGGATGGGAAATCATCAAATGACCCCTCCCGCTCTGGGCGGAGCGGAAGGGAGTGTCAGACTCTTACTGACTAAAACCCACCCGTGTTCCTTCCTTAGCCCTTTCTGTTCCAGGGCAGCGGTAACCCTTTCGGACGATCCCGCCGCCCTGGCAGGCTTCGGCCCTATCGGGCCCTGTCCTCTGCTGACTTCTCTTTGAGGCGCGCGTGGAACAAAAATAAAAAGAAAATAAATGCTTTGAGTTTGAATTTGAGTTTACAAGGTGAGGACGAGAATGAATTTATTGATACTCAAATCGCAAACACTACATTTATGTGAATGATCAGAGCTGCACCCTAATTGCGTAACACACAATCAATCTCAATCTGAATCATTCTGAAGGATATTGCTGATCCATTGCTTCATATGTTCAAAAAATGTGTCATGTATCTGCTCAACAACGTAAATAACGCAATTAATGTTGTTGAACTGTCCAAATGAAACCGATTCCGATTGATTGTGTTACGCAATTAGGGTGCTGGATTTTAAAAAGAGCTGTCAGTTTTGTTACCAACTCTCGTCTGTTCCAAATCGTTCCGTTTTTATTTTCATTTTACTTTTGTTATTTTTTTATGTTTCTATTCCATTTTAATTTATATTCTAGTTTAGTTTGTGATATTTAAAATAATAAATACTTTTTCTTTCTGCTGACTGGCTGCTAAACTTTCCACAGTACGAAAGGTAAGTAGATATCCGTGGTACGAAATTACCGGTGTGAAAAAAGTTTAATCGGAAGGCATACTTTTTTCACATCGGTAATTTCGTACTGTGGAAATTTGTCGTCTATATTTTTTGGGTCTTTATTCACTGTCAATGTCAATTGAATCGGCGGTGATTCAAAAAAAGGGTTAATTTTAACATTAGGTACGTAATGTCTGAATAACTGCATCCTAAGTAAACACTGAGTAAATTAGGATTCTTTTAATGAAACATTTAAGTACCAAGAAATAAATTAGATTATATATTTGCAAGCAAACTAACCAACATTTTCTTTAAAATTCCTTCTCATAAATAAAAATCTCATAATTATTATCCTCTTTAACAAGAGTGTTAGTATAATACCATCAAAGTAAATGATATTCTCATATTCCTTACCGTTCTCCGACCCACTTATATGACGTGCACCCTTTTAGGAACGATCTCCATGCGACACTTCATATCTTTACGCGATTTACATATTTAGATCATATCCCTATGAAAATCTCATCTCTTTATACTGATATGATAGTTTAGGCTGAAGTTTAGTTTTATTTGGTAATTTTTTTTGTAATAAGGGTCGATTTTTAGCTGTATTTTCGCCTTATTTGGATGACATTTAGTCCAAAATAGGATTTCTACTGGATCGTCGTTGCGCAAAGCTTTCAAACACGTTCGTTTTATAAAAAAAAAAACTCTTCAGTGCGTAACTAGAATCCGCAACTCATATAGCCAACTACTACCTCAATTGAATAATAACACAACATAATTATCACGCCTGTATTTCTCCGAAGGGTTAGGCAGCAGTGTACAGTCACGAGCAAAAGTATGTATACACTCGGCTTTATTCAAAAGCGATTTACACCTTTATTTTTAATTGAAATTGTATGTTGTTGCGAACATAACATTTTCGAACCCATAGGTTTATGTAATGTGTCGTATTTCAACGTTTCATTCGTTATTTCACGAAAAAACTGCAGTTGAAAGTCGCTAAGTGTTGACATATTGGTGTTCGTGACTGTACCTACAGCACACCCATACTTCTTCATGTTTAAGGCCCATGTAATAGGTGGCGAGCCTATTGCCACCAACCTAACCCAAATCTAGACTTGAGGCTGTTACTGAGAAAATTCTGGTGTAAAAACCCATTAACACTTTGCCCGACCTGGAATCAAACCCTCATACCCAGTCGCGCTTGCGACTACTAAACCAACGACCCAACTGAATAATTTTCCGGAAAACTCCGAAACATTCCGACAAAGAAAAACCGAAGTCCATCACTATCCTATCCCAGTTTATTTCTGTTGTGTCAGCCGTCACTTTTTCTAATCAACGCGTCGTGTAATGTAAAAACTTACGCCAACTTGTGAGATCTTTTTAAAGACCAATTTGGCGCGCCCTCTTTTTTGCCAAAACATCAATCAGTGTGTTTTTGCTTCATAAAATTGAGTTCGATGTTGAAAAGTTGTTGAGTCTATGGAATTTAAAAAATTATCGGCATTCTTTTTGGGTGAATCGACAGCTTTTGTTTTTAGAATAGAATGTGTCAATGTTGCTTTAAATATAGAAACGTGAGTCTGTATTCTTTTTAAAAATTCCGTGAAACAAGTTTTAAATAGGTATTGTTGTGGTGATGTGATTTCGAAATTCATGTTCAATTAATCAAAACAACTTCGTTATGTAAATGATCAGGGAAAGGCTTGTAAATTAAATGGTTTGCCAAAATTGAACATGATTTGTGAAAATTATTTCATCACCACTTTACTTTGTGTAATGTATTCCATCACCACTGCTCTCAAAATGATGAAGGAAAACAACGTGAGGAAACGGCATGTCCTAGAACAAAAAATTCGAAGACATGTGATATTTTTCCCGCGTGATGGATTATGGCATTTATGGCCCACTCTCTCTCACCGAGAGGAGGCCTGTGTCCCAGAAGTGGGTAGTCAGCCTACAATCATAGATTAGATAATAGATTCTACGTAACTATAATGCTCCTACTGTTAACGCTTAGGTGCTTGAAATCAGAGGGGCAATTCTCGTAAATTCAAGAACGTTTACAGTCTGATGTCTCAATCTGTCAAAAAATGCTTCTAATTCCCCTACATTTTGACAAGTTGTTGACATTTGTTTGTCGCCGAGATGAGACTGCGACTAGATATTGAACGTTTTAAATTACGAGAATTGGCCTTCAGGTGTCAATAGTATCAAACATCAGGTGGAATGACTGCTCACTTTAAACTCACCTAGGTTCACGCTTAGTGTTCACGGTAAAATTGTTACAGAATACATCGCCCTCTCTGCGAGAGGGAATGAGCGTAATCCACCACACGGGCTCAATGCTGGTGTCACATGTCTTAGAATTCCTGGTTCTACGACATGACGGTTTCTTCACCTCAGGTTATACCAGAGTTTATTCCAGATATGAATTAATTTTCAAATTCATACCCGAGTCCGATACCTCGAGTTTTTTTTTGTTAAGTAGGTACTTACTTCTTTTTTTAACAGCATTAATTTGTTTTTTTTTATTTTTGACTGTGTTTAGTCTAATTTGTGATCTTCCTGTACGAGTCGCAATAAATACTTTTCCTTTCTTTATTTCAATAATTTATTACATTCCTTATTGTAAAAATAACATATTATACAATGTGTAACTGAATTAATGCACACTATGAAAGTAGTTTGTTCAGAATCGTTTACTGAATCGATTTCTGACATTTTTAATATAGGAAATTTTTATCCCAAAAATAATTAAAATTACGTAAATTACTGTTACACTTCCGTTGTACAGTCAAAACAAACCAAAATGGATGAAGTACCTACTACGCTAGACCCTTATACATACGTGTGCGTGTGTGTGTGCGTGCGTAGATTTGTAATGTGACCACAACTTTTTCCCACAATCAGTAAGTATAGGTAACTAATTCATTAAAATAACAATGTTTTATACTTAATTGTACATATTTTGTGTATGTATTATGATTTTGTGTCCAAATAAACGTTTTTCTTTCTTTTCTTTCTTTCTTTATTTTAACATAATATTCTAATTGCGGTGTTTGGTGGTGTGCGCACAACGAAAGGATAAAACTAAGATTACAAAAAAAAAAACTAATATAAAAATAACTAGGTATGAATTTAACAATAAAATAAGGACACTTACATATTTGGTATAGGTACTACTATACTATTACATTATAATTTAAAAAGTGTAACCTTTCACAAGTAGAGTTTGACCTTTCACAATGTCAAATTCTCAATTCGGAAACCGGGTAACAATATTCTTCTCGAAGTCAATAAGTTATAGTGCTATAGCAACTAGTAGTAACTGATAATTTCACTGAATCACTGTAAAACTGTCTGCAACAGATGTTTCATTAGAATTTAGAGCCAATCATTCACGCACTAGTTTACTGTAACATTTTATATCTATGTTTCTGCGAAACACTGTAGGAAATTTAGCATGGAAACTAGCGTAGGCATAAATCTTAGAACAGGATTTTATTATTATTTGCGAGGAAATAAATGGCATCGGCGACCATCTTGGGTTTTGTTACAAAAAACTTGGTTTTAGTTTCTAGTGTTTATAAATCAAAGTGGATAATTTGCGTGTCTCATTACATACGAGTAGTTTTAGTTGCAAAAACCTACAAAACTTATTGAAGGTAAAATTTTTGATTTATTTATAGATTTTGCCATTTAAAATTGTTTTGTGGCTTTGGGCGGGCCGCGCCGCTTCGCAACGCGTTGCATAAATTGTTTTGCATCACTTTAGGCCGCAGCGCAACGCACTGGCTGATCGCTTTCCAGGCAGGAAATACTTCTATAGGCCTACCTTTTGTCACAAGTTGACAAAAGAGTTGAGATTGAGCTCTCGCGTCGCGTCATCACATCCCGCACCACGCTGCTACATGAGGAACGGTAGGCCTGTAATTCAAATAGGAACATTTGAATTTGTTTGAAACAATTACTGCGTTGCGGGTCGGACCGCCACGCGGCTCGTCTCCGAATGTTCGTTGGCGCATTTTTGTAATACGGCGCGTTGCGGCCTGCCGTATAGCTACAATGGGCGCTTAGCTTCAAGTTTCAGTTTCAGTGAAAGATTCTAGGATGACGTTACGATATAGTTGAAGTTTAGTAAGAAAGTGATGGATGTTTTCGAATGAAATTTAATTAAATTAATAGGAAACAAACAGTCCATTTATCAAATTAAATTTCATTCGAAAACATCGATTGTGTTTGAGAATAATCCAAAAATAAATAATTTTATTTGCATTAGCAACATTTATTTGTTTAGCACTAGTTTATATACACACAGGTAACATTAAGTAAGTAAAAAAGATCTCCTCGGCGCCATGTAATTTTGCTCTTGTTTAAAACTATCTTACTATTTTGGAAATACAGTTTACTGCTAAAAATCTACAAGCATTTTATTAAACACATTGGTTTCTTACTTACTAACCTTCAACGATATCCAACGACCCGGCGATACCGACGCCAGCAGGTCAAGTTACCCGAAACTGTAAAATTTTCCCTATCAACCTTGAACCATTATGCTTTAGCGATAAAGTTGAAAATCTATTAAAGAAATTTGACAGATTGTAGTAGCTTGATGTGCTGGCGTCTGTAAATTACAGAGAGACCCGCATCATGACCAAAACAACTTAATAGTTACGTTTAAAACTTGGTAAGGGATATCAAACTTAGATCATTATAATAAATGTGTTACATTTGGCTTCGCTATAAATTGCTGCAGATTAAAATCACCAAGTTCGTTACATAACGTCAAACTAAACTGGATATAAGTTTTAATACCCAAAACCGTTCTAGGGCAATAATAGTATAGACGCATCAACAGGGTGTAAAGTTCACTCATCCTCCATGGAAAAGGGAGGATCCTTCGACCAGACGGGTGTCATGTCAGGCGCGGTTGCAGCCCAAGATTTTGGGGGTCACCACGTAGTAAGTTAGTAACTTAAGTCAGTAAGGCAAGTAAATCATGCAGACTCTCGAAAATTTGAATGATTTTTGTCATAACCCCTACGACCCCCCCCCCTCAGCCCGTGCCTGTGTTATGTCTGGTGGACAACTGCCCGTTGATTCATGTCGGGCTGTTGTATATGTCGCAGATGGATTGTAGAATCCGCTGTTTTACAAAACAGCTCCGTTATGTAAAACAACTGAACAACTTACAGCTGAATTGAGGAAAAATGATTGGTGTCTGATTTCGTCTGATGTTTTTATGTTATTTTTGTTGTTCTTGCATAGAAAGAAAAGTTGTAGAGGTCTATTTGTCAGACAGAATATTATATCTAAAACGGAAAATCGGTAAGAAAAACAGAATAAGGCCAACTACAACCGAACTATGCTGTAAAAATCTCACCGTGAAAACTTAGGCGAAGTCAGCTGTCAATACCAATTATTAAATGGTTTGACAGTTCGCTTCAAGCTCACCTCACATAAATTTTCACGGTGAGACGAGTGTGAACAGATCGGCTGCGTGTAGATGCCTGCTTGTTGTTGGCCTGTTTCTGTATTTTCTTCCCGATTTTCCTGGAAAATATAAACCAAATAAATCAAAACACAAAAGCTCCGTAAATAATCATTAAGACAAGTGTACAGAACATTGACCCAGGCGGTACACTGTTAACAGAGGCCAGTTACGTTCAAGTTAAGTGCGTTACTGTGTCCGCTTTGTTACGTTACACGTCGGGCCCACCAAATGGGACAGCCGATATTTTGTGCGCATTTTTCGTATATTGTGTCGGTATTAGCAATTTGCTTGTTTCGTAATGTGTGTGTGTGTGTTTTTATGTACACTGGAGGCCACATAAATTTATCCACATGTTAAGTGTTTTTTTTTACTGTAGCTGAAATCTTTCAATACATTTTGGAACAAAGTTTTTTATTTCACGCTATACATTGTGAGCTTCTGTTACGACGTCTTCGACTTGTCTTGCCCATTCGCCAAGTATGCAAAAGCGAAAAGAACTTCCTTTCAACCGGCATCCTAATAACGTAACAGACTATCAATCTTAACTTGAATCATTTTAAAGGATTTTGCTAATCCATTGCTTGATATGATCGAAAAATTTGTCTACTCAACAACGTAAATATCGCAACGAAAGTTGTTGAGCTGTCAAAATGAAAGCCGTTGCTCCTGTTAGTGTGTTACAAATTATTACCCCGCTGAGCACCTTCTGGTTTCGGAGATATTGAAGGTTTTTTAATTTGACCAAGTGAAAGAGAGTTTTTTAGAGTTATAACTTCGTAATTACCACGCGGGTGTCCCACGACACCTCTCGACTGTTATTTTAATTCCAGTATAAGCTGTGAATTACGTTTTGCTGTTTTATGATTCCTTTCTAAGCTTTAGATTTTTACTACACTATTTTAAAAGACATTTTAGCAGATTCATTTTATGGCACAGTCGTAGTTTAAGTAGCATATCTTTATAGATCAGTCATCGCAAACTAGTCTCGAATTTAATGAGCGTCACTTAACGACGTCACATAAAATCTCTCTGTCAAGGAAAAGATGACCAAAAACAACAAGAATTTCAGCTGTACGTGACAAAGTACTCACAGTAAGTCGTAAAGATATTGCTCTTAATTGTTTGCCATAAATTAATTTAGTTCCTATTGTTTTACTGTGCCAATAAACTTGTGAAGACTGATATTACTTGTGATGTGTGTCGTCGGGTTTTTTTGGTAATGTAAAAAAGAAAAAAAAAATTAGGACAGGAAATAAAAATAGTAAAAAAGGAGCATTTAAAACTAATAAAGTTACTTAAGAAACAATCAAAAAATTAAATGAACCAAAATCAAAAATGACCTGTTAGAGGCCAAAAAGGCTCCTATCTCAGCATAATGACGTGATATTTAAAAAATAAATACCGCAGCGCTGGGAAGATTGCATCGGTACATTTATACAACGTGTTTTTTTTACACATACATTTATTTATGTTCGTATAACTCGTCAAAATGTAGGGAACACCAGATTTTTGTTCGCGATTTCGGGTTTGGTCCCATAGTAAAAGTTGTTCATAATGATAAGTACAATGACCCCCTAGAGTTATGGGATATATAAAATAAAAACACGTTGTATATTAGTAGCTCTACAGGGTGGCAGGGACATCGATGCGCAACCTTTTACAATGGATCCAGCACCCTAATTGCGTAACACACAATCAATCTCAATCTGAATCATTTTGAAGGATATCGCTAATCCATTGCTTCATATGCTCAAAAAATGTGTCAAGGGTCTGCTCAACAACGTAAATAACGCAATGAATGTTGTTGAACTGTCAAAATGAAACCGATTCCGATTGATCGTGTGTTACGCAATTAGGGTATTATCCGGTACATGATTCCGAATCCCCTGAAAAAAATAGCTATTTCATAGAAAAGTGAAAAACCTACGCGGTCAAAATGTATACATGAGAGACCACGCTGATAACTTATGCTGCAGGAAAAATACAGGTCTCAATAAATATATTTTTTCTCAACACAATTCTGTTTTGTAAATCATAATTTTCAGCCGTAGAATCTTATAATGACGCATAAATTATCTAAGTAATTGGTTTCTTTTGAATAGCATAACATTAAATATACGTCTGACGTCTACAATGAAAAAGGATAACATAAAATAAAATTTTCCAAATTGCCCTAAAATCAAAAACATTACTTTTTGCCGCGAAAACACGGCCATGCTCATCAATTATATGTATAATAATATAATAAAGCTGAATATTTTGTTTGTTTGTTGGAACGCGTTAATATTTGGAGCTAACAGTAGGATTTGTCTTTCATAGCCCAATTATTGAGGTAGATTTTTTTTTCATTTTGCTCAGCTCTTAAGGGGTCTTAAGAGCTGAGCAAAATGAAAAAAAAATCCAGAATGCTAAGCGAAAACGAAGTAAAGGCACGGGCGGGCGATGCGATGCGACGCTGTGAGTCGGGAACCTGCGGCGTAATTGCGTAACACACTAACAGTAGCAATGGGTTTAATTTTGACAGTTCAAAAACATTCATTGCGTTATTTACGTTGTTGAGCAGACACATTTTTCGAACATATCAAGCAATGAATTAGCAATATCCATCAAAATGATTCAGATTGAGATTGATAATGAGAGTTTTTTTTTATAAAAATGTGGCTGTTATTTAGTATACAGGGTCAAATAAAATTAGCTAGCGGAACTTTGCAGGCGTGATGTGTATCAATATTTAAACACGATAAATAAAAACAAAACAGATTTCATGTTTTTTTTTGGGGAGTCAACGACCGCTTGTAGTGTTGTTACTTGAAATATGAGTTAAGAAAATATGTTTTATCGTGTTTAGGTATCGATAATAATCACGTCTGTGAATTTAACACATTGAAAACTGATGTTTCAAGTGAACAAACTATCTGCGATCCATGACCACAAAAAAAAAATCATCAAATTAACCTATTTTTTGTTTTATCAGGGTTAGTTAACGATACTCATCACGTCTGCGGAGTCTTGCTGGCTAATTTAGTTTGACCCTGTATTGTGTATCTTAGACTTCCACGCGAACGAAGTCGCAGGCAGAATCTAGTGTATAAAATAAACTTACCTACATTTCAATATTTAGCACTCTATTATAGATATGAGAATGTTAAATTGAATGTCTTGTGAGCAAATAATCTCCGTTCTGAGTTATTTATCGCTTTCTTTGACTTTATTCTGTTATTTACGTGTTCTCGTATTCATTTATTCATATCCTTGAGTTCGTACACTTGTTTTTGTATGTAGGAATATTTTGTGTGCTGACAGGTAAATATCTAGCTGATTTTTTTATGTGTTTAGGATTTGATTAGACTTTTCAACGCAATTTATTGATACAGAATCAGCCTATAATGTTCCTACTGTTGGGACACAGGCCTCCTCTCTGTGAGAGGGACTGGGCCATAATACACCACGCGGGCCCAGTGCGAGTTGGAGATTTCTTCGAATTATTGGTTCTAGGACGTGACGGTTTCTTCACGATGTTTTCCTTCACCGTTTTTAGAGCAGTGGTGATGAAATAATTTACACAAAGTAATGTGCCTGCTTGGGTTCGAACCCACGACTTAGAACCCGTAAGTCATGGCCGTCACCACTGGGCTACCACTGCTCTCAAACTATGATATATTATCAATATTCAACAAGATTCAATTACTTTTCTATAACAAACCGTCATGATTTCTTTTCTCCAAATAATTAAAAGAAATTAATGTTATCTCCAGCCTCTAATTGCGTAACGGACTTTCAATCTCAATCTGAATCATTTTGAAGGATATTGCTAATCCAAGGACCCGTGCAGCTGTGAGAACAGCTCACGGGTCAAACGATCAGGCTAAGCTACGCTTGCTGCGGTCGGTCGGTGGATGGGTGGACCATCTTTACATATCGAGACCCTTCCGTGCCTCGGAAAGCACGATAAGCCGTTGGTTCCGGCTGTCATTCTTGGATCTTTGTCAGTCGTTACGGGTCTTCAGAAGCCCGAAACTCTGACAACCAGTTTTATCAAGGTGTTTCGTGTTTTCCAGTAACTGGGTTGTGGAGGTCAAATAGGCAGTCGCTCCATGTAACATACTGGGATTCAGCTGCATCCGGTTAGACTGGAAGCCGACCCCAACATAGTTGGGAAAAGGCTAGGCAGATTGTTTTTTTTTTGCTACTGTTATTGTTTTACACAATTACCCCGCAGGGTTTAGAGAGTTGAAAAACACTTTATTTTTTGTTTTTATCTGATGTATTTATCTGGTGTATGGTGTGTTTTTTAGTCTGTGCTAAATAAATGTATTTTCTTTCCTTCTTTAGACTTGTATACGGAAAACAGCTCTTTATAGAACTGTCCAGAATTAAGTGTTGTTGGCGCCTATTTTTGAGATTATCCACTGAATAACTGTACTGCGAGTCTCATTCTTTCTTATTAAATGTCTACAAACACAATTTAAGTTTCTAGAGCTAGTATTCTGTTATTTCTCGTTATTATACTACTGTTTTGGTCTAGCGTTACTGGCTAGTTTTTTTTTTCGTGGAAGTTATATTAGTCCAAGGCCAAGAGTGAAAATAATAATGGTATTTTGGCATTCAGCAAATTACGCAGGAATAATATTAACCATGCTTTTTAGGGTTCCGTACATCAAAAGGAAAAACGGATCAGGACCCTTAAAGGATCACTTCGTTGTCCGTCTGTCTGTCAGTCTGTCAAGACCATAGATATGGGAAAGAAGATTTCTATGGTCAAGACCCTTTTTCTCAGGAACGCGGATTTATCAAGTTATAGTTAGTTAGTCTATAGTCTCTTAGAAGTTATAAAAAACCAAGCTTCAAAGCGAACGCAAAAAAATACGGTAATTTTTTATGCGACATGTTTTATTACTCGCAAATAAATACCCACTAGGGCACTTCCCGTTAATCTATGTATAATCACGAAGTATGGGAAGAAGCAAGGTAAAGGAAAAAGTCATAAAATCGTTAATTTAATTTTACCACATACATATGTTTTTTGCGATGACAAACTTACATTTGCAGTTGAAGAATTGACCGTGACATATATCGATGTATAGGAGAACATGTTTTTCAAATACAATGTAAAGTTAAGTTGGTTTTTGGGATAAATTCGTCCCAACTACGGCACCCTTCATTATGCGTGGTCGTACACGCACTTGGCGGGTTTTTTTATTAACAGAATATTTACCATCAAAAACAGGTAGCGATAAATGTGAACTAGGGTCTAATTTAGAAGAATTTTGTAGAACATAATTTTTCGGCTTAAAAATAATTTCATGCTGATTAAATTTACAACATTTTATTTGATGTCTTCATTCTAGCTTGATTGTAATAAGAGTCCTAATTCTGCCCACAATAACTTTCCTTTGACTCAATTTGTAACGAATTAGCGTGAATTCTGATTTCTCTGGTCTTTTTACAGAGATACTTGTTATATACAAGTATTTTTGTTCTCAATTTCTTCTGCTCTCAAAAACGGTGAAGGAAAACATCGTGGGGAAACCGGCACGTTCAAGAACCAAAAGTTTGAAGACATGTGACATCTACCAACCCGCACTGGGCCCGCGTGGTGGATTACAGCTCCCTCCCAGCCAAAACGGACACTATAGACTAATTATGCTACTCAATTTCTTGAACAATGTAATTTCAATAAAAAATCTATAGTTTCCATTTATTAACAAATACCCCATTTAATTCGTTCGTTCCCACTAGATTAATGTTATTAAAAATTAGATAAAGTCCCTAAAATAAAAAAATAAAAAATCTGTTTTTATGTCCTAAAGTGTACCATTCATTTCCTTGTCAAATAAAACCAGCCGTCCACACGCCTGGAACTAAAATATTTTCTTCACCAATAAATCGCAGACCACTTCCCCCGGCCTCGAGTGTACTCAGTAGGTTCTTAAAGAAGGTGGTTCCTTGCTACCGGGTCGGTCAACATTTGCTGAGTATTACATGACGTCTCGAGGACGACTAAGGGGGTGTGGAAGGAAAAGGGGCAGACAATCTGAGATAGCTTCAGGAAATGTTATCCAGTTAGGCTAAGTTCGTCTGCAGCTCATTCGTACTATTTGTCGTAGGATAAAGCTGTAACTATCTATACTGCCATAATAATACGGGGTCAATTAAATTAGCTAGCGAAACTCTGCATACGTGATAGGTATCTAAACATGATAAAACAAAAAAAAACTGAGTTTTATTAACTGATACACACAAGTGTCTGCTCTACTAGCGGTCGTTGACTCCAAGCAAAAAAGGACATGAAATATTTCACTTTTTGGTCATACGTTAGTACGTCGGCGGGGTTTCGCTAGCTAATTAAATTTGACTCTGTATTTGAAATGCGAAAGTATATAATCTGTTTGGTGGTCTAACTTTCAGTCAGTCTGTTACCTTTTCACGTCATAACGGCTGAGCGGATTTGGATGAAATTTAGCACACGGATAGATCATGAACTGGGTTAGGACAAAGGATTCTAACTTTATATCTCGGTAGTACATTCCCGTGGCATAAATTTCTGACCTCCACTCGCGCAAAGCTGCGGACAAAAGCTAGTTGAAAGAAAGATGAACTATATCAAAGTAGGTAATGGTTTTTTTTTCTGCTGACACTCATTCAGCAAGGCTTGGGGAATGAGACCTTGAAAGAAATAAAGAAAATACATTTATTTGCGGCAAACATGACGCATAAAAAACTATTAATGAGTGTCTCTGCTGAATGAGTGACAGTAGAAAAAAATTCGCTCTATAATTCTGTAAAACAAGTGAAGGAAAAGAAAAGAGAAGACTTTTTAAATGTATTGTGATTTAATATACCTTCTGAAGGAAGAAAGCAAAATATTATTTCTGCCTGCAAACGTCCCAAGGCACCCGTTTCTCATACAGATAAGTAAGAACATTGAATACTTTGCCTTTATTCAATTCCAAACTATTGAAGTCTAGGTTCTCTTGAAGTTGTTTTCTTTCACTGAAATTGAATAGTTACTTAAGGCGAAAGTGTCAGGGTAGCCCGCGAAATTCAAAGCTTACTTTTTTGCAATTTGCAGGTCGTTAGTTGATCTAAATATGATTCGCGGCCATAACAAATATTAATATATAATCTACGATCTAGAATTACAATAAAAAAAATCATCAATACAATTCTCTAAATTCATATAACCTAATAATGAATGACAATTTCATGAAATCATGACATTTGAGGCCCATTCTAACTCGAGGAGTTGTATTGCTGATTCTGATGATCATAATTCTGTAAAGCCATATTTGTTACGGTCGCGAATCATATTGTAATCAACATACAACCCGACACTGACTTGCAACTTACAAAAAACGTAAGTAAATTTAAATTTCATGGACTACCTTAGTGCATCCTCCTTAAGTTAATTTGACTTAGTTGTCAAAACTTAACAGAAGTTATGAGTATCGACACCAAACTAATGTGTGCCAAATTTCAGCCAAATCCGTTCAGCCGTTTTTGCGCCAATCCGGAACGTACATCCAGACAAACAAACGGAAAAAAAATAATCGTCACTATTTCATTATATTTATCTTTCACTCTTGGATTAGAACAGCAGTGCTCTATTAATAGTCGAGAATCATTCACGAGGCCGCTAAACCCTTAACACTTTTGTATTATTCAATACAGATTCTGATTATTATTTTTATAATTCTAATTCTATTCGAGGTCAAAGATCAGAAGTTATGACTAATTGATAGACGATGCACAACTATTTTGTACTAAGAGAGTTAGCACGTATATTTCCGTCAACTGTTAAATTTTTTAAACCCTCAACTCGACCTAAAAAGAGACGGTCGTCGTTATGTCAAGCGACATAGTACCTTAATTGAAAATAAATAAAATATATTGTTTTATTTAAAGACTGACTTACACGGTTTGATTTAATAACCTGGTGCATACCAAAAGTTGTAACGTCTACACAGCGTTTAGAATTGTACCTAAGTCGTTTGTTGCTTCAATTTATTTTATGCCACAAGCAAGAAACTGATATCGTGTAAATGTGACATATTTAAATCGCATCGTGTCAATCAGGATTTAAGCTTAGAAATCCAAACCCATCTAGGTACCTACTTATAGGATATGAATTAAACATCAGACATACATCGGAATATCCTAAAATGGTTCACTTTACTCCCAAAACCACCGCGTCTTCCGCAACTGCTAAAAGTAATTATAAAGTCAAAAGTTGAAGCAAACAAAATAAGTTGGAACAGTATTGTAAGCTACCGGCAAGAAGCTTACATCGTGTAATGGGCATTATTGGATCGCATCGTTTAAATCAGACTTAAGCTTATAAAGCCAAACCCATCTTTAAGACATCAATTGAATATCAGGCACATAAGAAAATTCTAAAATGGTTTACTTAAACGCCCAAAACAACCACATCTTACGCAACAACCAAAAGGAATTACAAACTCAAGTGAGTAAATGTAAAAGCCGTGTATATCTAAATAGACGGAACCCGTAGATTCCCCAGGGTGTTGTTAGGCAAATACAGTCGATAAGCATAGACAACAACAACAAACAACAATGATATAGAATGATCTTCTATTGTTTGACTAAATGGAACGATTATGTCTGTGTTCCAGTTTTGAAATGCGTGTAATTCTGATGGATGGGGACAATGGCGTTCGCATTATTTTGTATTGAGCTTAGTGTTGTGGTGTTACACAATATAATAGGTGATCTATAAGGCCTTCTACATTTATTGGAACGAAGTTCTTTAACGGAGCATGCGGTAGGAGTAAACCATGCGACTTTTTATTATAACAGACAGAGTCAGAGAGAGAGACAGATATTGTTTTCATGGTTTTCGAGGGCGCTGAAGTCAATAGTGAGGTCAATATTAAAATCCAAGACGACGGCTACGGTTTTTTTTTTGTCATTTTGATATTTTTGCAGCCGCTATTTTAAATTTTCATTTTGAACTTCATTCCTGCCACCCGCCGATCGATTCTGTAAAAATCTCACCGTGAAAAGTTAGGTGAAGTGAGCTTAGAGTGAGCTGTCAATAGTGTCAATCATTAGTTGGAATGACAGCTCATACCAAGCTCACTTCACCTAAGTTTTTACGGTGAGATGGTTACAGAATCGCACTGCCGATCTCACACGTTTTTTAATTTATTTTGTTCTAAATTTGCAAAATCAGAGGGCAAATTCAGGACAGTTGGAGATTCTTCACCGCAAATCAGCGGGTAGCATCTTAACTATAAAGAAGAAAACTGATCACACAAACCAGGCCACCACGATTCCTAAGGATTGAATTCATCCATACAGTAAAAAGCACTTGACTTTTTTCTTAACTTACAAAATTCGGGCACTATACACTATACATACTGATCAATCCAAGAGAAATCACAACAACAGTCGATTGATACTCTAGGCAAGTTTGTACCGGATCCTCTTAGTCCAATGACACCGAAACCGGAAAACCTTACCCGTGCGTGTTTACATCAAAATCTTCACGAGTAACTTCTGAAGAAGCCGGGAAATATGTTTTGTAGAGAGCAAATAAGATTCATGTGTTTTCGGACAAATGTCGGCTGAAAGGATGATTGAATGAAATCATCATCTGCCTAGCCTTTTCCCAACTATGTTGGGGTCGGCTTCCAGTCTAACCAGATGTAGCTGAGTACCAGTATTTTACATGGAGCGACTGCCTGTCTGACCTCCACAACCCAGTTGCTGGGTAATACGATACCCCTTGGTAAGACTGGTTGTCAGACTTTCGGGCTTCTGACTACCCGTAACGACTGTCAAAGATCCACGAATCAAAGCCGGAATGATGATTGGATGAAATAATGAATTTAAATGACAATTACACTTTGAACTGTGAATTCTATTGTTATGTAATTCATATTAACTTTAAAGGTGCAGGTGCAAGGTGCTACACGAGCAGTTGCTTACGAGCATTTGAGCAGTGGGTAGATTTAAATTGAACCGAGCATTACAAAGCACACACGAAAGGATCAAGTTTCTTTAGTGAGAATTTTCAAAAGAGCGCATCCATTTCGGCTTACTTTCCCCATAGTAATTAGCCAGATGGTGATGCGTTTATGGGGTAAATTGAATACAGGAAGATATATTGAAGCGGGGCAAATATTAGATGCGTCATATTCGTGAACGGGCGCCGTCGGTGGAGACTGGTCATCTCTTAACTGTCAGAGCTTATTTTTAATCTTATATTTTTAACTAGCTGGGCCCCGCGGTTTCACCCGCATAAGTTTGGATCACGTGGGAATATCGGGATAAAAAGTATCCTATGTGTTAACCCTGGTTATAAGCTATCTGTTTTGTGTGAAAGAGTAACAAAAATCCATCCATCCATCCAAACTTTTACGTTTATAATATTTAGGAGGATGGGTGGAAGCATTAAGCGATCACAATTCACACAGCGGTATTGCAGACAGTTGCTCGCTAGCAAATGCTCACGATATATGTACGCACCCCTATGTTAACTCCGATGTCATGCAGCTATGTAGATTACAGCGACATCAGATAATATTTTAAATTAATTAACGAGTGAATAAACGTTTACCCAACGGGGAACAACAAGTGGGACATAAGAACTGTCAACTACTGTTGAACAAAATGTAGTTTGGATGTGGCATATCGAAAAGAACACACACATAGAAATATAAAGAAAATACTCTCTCTCTTTTTTACCGATTTCAAAAAAAGGATGAGGGTCTCAATTCGGTGTTTTTTTTTTAATATTTGTTACCTCAGCACTCCGTTATTTATATTTGAAAGTTTATACTTTCAGATTAATCCCATAGAAATTTCATCAAAAACGGTGCAGTAGTTTGATTTTTAAACCAAAATTACTGGACTCTTACTAGGTACCTTACTATAAACTTTTTTCTTTTATCTCTATCTATGCTATGGCAGAAATAAGGCATTTTTAGGCTGATTATGTATAATGAAATAAACAGCACGTGTAGCACGACCACTTCTAAGAATACATAGACATCCTATAAAAAGTAACATTTTGCTGTCTTCATTTTTGACATAATATAGTAAAATATTTATACAACCTGTCCTTTTGTTGTCTTTCGTTTTTCTGTTTCTACTGTGGTAATGAGTCAGAGGAGGAGGAGAGGCAGTCGCTTCATGTAAAATACTGGTATTCAGCTGCATCCGGTTAGACTGGAAGCCGACCCCAACATAGTTGGGAAAAGGCTAGGCAGATGATGATGATGACTGTGGTAATGAGTCGCGTTAGACTTTTGTGTTTATGGATTGGCTTTAAAAAATGAAAGATAAGAATTTAGACGAGGGCTGAAAGGGAATTTGAAAGTAAAAGAATTTAATTTTGTCCTTTTCCACACTGTATTAAATTACCTGAGAGTTATCGGACTACTAATCACCATAATGAGAGACACCATAAGCCTCTCCACTCCACATTTTTCCTTGCTTACCACATCTTGGTCTGAAAGATATTAATTAAACTAACACGTTTGCACGGCTGTAGTTACGTAACAAAAATATAACAAACTTCACTGTGAGGGAATAATTTGTACCGTTTCGTTACCATCCTTTCTGGACAGTTCTGCAGACTGTGCAGCTTCCAGTTCAGGCAGGCATTTGTAGTGGATGCTAAATTTTTCTTGCATGTCAGTAAAGGTTGATTTATGCTAGGCTGTGTCTAAGCGAGGCATGAGTTAACCTCGGATGCAAAATGTTGTGATTTTTTTTTATGTTTTTGTTCTACAAGTCTAAGAAACGATGGATGGACTGTGTGAATGATGATATGGTTAGAAAGGGGGTGACTACCGAGATGAACACCTTATTAGTGATCATCTTAGTTAGTCCAAACTAATAGTAGCCTTTTTCGCCTCACACAGATCTTTTTATGTAACTTTGTTAGTTTTAAATGCTCTTTTTTACCATTTGTATTTCCTGTGTCCAAAATATTTTTTTTATTGTAAAATATTTTTCTTTCTTTCTTTACTAGACAAAGAAGGAAAGAGAGACATTTTTCAGTAGAATAAATGTAAACGAATATGATATTGGTCCTTATGTTAAAGTTTTAGCGCCGCCTTCATCGGAGATAGCAAACTTACTTGCTGATTTGTTTCGACGATAATAATGTATATTATATTTGTAGATGTAGTTTAGAATAGTTAAATTATGATGAGGGTAACATGCCACTGTAGATAAAAGCCTCTAATCATCATCATTTTCATCATTTTCCTGCCCTTATCCCATGTTACTTGGGGTCGGCGCAACACGCAAAAGCCTCTAATAAAAAAGAATTTAAAAAAAAATTGTGTGGATGAAAAAGACATGTTGCGCCGACCACAAATATACAGTACCTACTATTAGTACTTCTGTGGTCTAGTCTAGTTCACTGTCTCATTAGTTTGTCGGTAGTAAGTGCGATTGCTCAGTGTCAGTACATGGATTCGATCCCAAAGTCGGGTAGAGTGTTCCATAAGGAAATTGATGATATTATAAAATTTTGGCTATATTATTTCTTTTGAATTGCTCCCCATTTCGGCTGTTATCAAAGATATTTCGGGATGACAAATTAAAATATTTGTGAGTACCAGCGCTATATTAATTAGCGTAGGCTCCTAAATGTCAACGGAGATTAAGTTTGATATTAGTTCGATACGGAAATTATTATATATTAGGTATATATCTCTCTATCAGCATATTTATAACGGTTGAGTAGGTAGGAACAAGCTGTCAATCATTTGATTATTCTATTTTACTTACTCTAAATGACTATATCCTCTGTCACACCTTCTTTTATTTACCAGCGTCTGCCCCCGAATCCGTCCGCGTGAAATTTCTTGCTCCTCCGACCCATTGCATCGCCTGCGTTACATTGCATCGCATTGCATAGCCTGCATCACACAGTATCGCGTTGCACCGCCTGCAACACATTGCATCGCATTGCATAGCCTGCATCACATAGTATCGCATTGCACAGCCTGCACTTCATTGCATCGCATTGCATCGCCGGCATCACATAATATAGCATTGCATCGCCTGCATCTAATTGCATCGTATTGCATCGCATGCCCGCGCTATTACTTCGTTGTCACTTAGCGTTTTTCTTATTTTTTTTTCTTTACGCTCGGCTCCTATGATTCCTAGTGTGATGTTAAATAGTCTATAGAGGCATGAGGAACAGGGTGTAAAGGTCACTCATACTCTATAGAAAAGGGAGGATCCTCCGACCAGAAGGGTGTTGTGTCGGGCGGGCAATTGCACAACGATTGATGTTGGGAAGTTTTTATGTATGCTAACTGCGCGGTAAACTCTGCTTGCGAGATGCAGGATTTGCGTGACGTCAGTATGACGCGTTGTTCGCATGTGGCGTTGTAGATACCGCTACAAGTCTAGCCTTCCTCAAGAATTGAACTATAAAATGCAAGAATTTTTCATATCCGACCGTTAGTTCCACAGATTAGCGCGTTCAAACAAACAAACTCTTCAGCTTTTATTATTAGCATAGATTTATTTTTAGCCTATGGTGTCTCACTGCAGGACCTCCCTTTCTCCTTTCTACTCCTCTCTGTCTTGAGCTAGTGTCACTCAATCCTGTCTGTAAGCGTCAAGCTTTTCGTCTGTCACTATTCTATACTTATTATTATATATAGCGAGTGGGACGGACTTATTCTGTTGTTCTCTGAGTGAATTCACAAGGAATGCATTATTTATAATAAGTTATAGGTGTTAGTAGAATAATTTAAGTTAGGATAAGCGCATTTACCGCATTGGGTTAAATCCTGTAATGGTTAATGTAAGCAGATAAATAAATAAATAAATAAATATTATTATTATGCGACCTGCCTCCGTTTCGCACGGTTTTTACGACTTGACAAAACATGGAGAATTCTTTAGTATATGTAAGTTTAATAAGATAAAATATATTATACACGTAAACCTTCCGGAATCAATTAACTACATGATTGTGAAAACCGCACCAAAATCCGTTTAGCAGTTTAGAAGAAGTAGTACGCCTTCACACAGATAAGAAATGCGACGACATTTTATTTCTAGACATAGAAGATGATATTTTTCACCTTACACATATTTATAAAGCTAAATTGTTGGCATTTTAACCCTACCATATTTCCGGCTATCCCCTTCTTCAAACTTAAAGCTATTAACTATTTCGAGCTAAAATTCTAGTAAAATCCGTTAGACGCAAATCTCGTTAGGATTATCCGTTGCAGCAACAAAATTAGATCGTTCCATCGCTGCAGAGGTCCGCTGGATTGGCTTCGAGTGACCCGCGGCTTATACGATTATGTCTTCCAGCTGTAGGTTCAGTGTACCAAATAGGCAACACGAACATTGGGGACAAGATTTTTTGGGTAAATTTATCGAACATTTTTGCTTGATTTTTTTTGTGATTTTTGGCTCGGGCCTAAGTAATTACAAGCCGCACTGGTCGATTGAAAGTTAAGCTATGCTTTCCGAGATTGATGAATGGGTGACCACCACATATCGAAAGCCTTGCGTGCCTCGGAAAGCACGTTTGTCTCAGCTGTCATTTTGTTAAGTAGATTTTTGACAGTCGTTACGGGTAGTCAGAAGCCTAAAAGTCTGCCAACGTAAGTATACTTTGCTTGACAATTCATTTCCGTGACTTTCATACATAAAATTATTTTCATAATAATTAAAGTTGCTTGTCTCCGGAAAGCACTTTAAGCCGTTGATCACGGCTATCATTCGTGGATCTTTGGCAGTCGTTACGGGTCGTCAGAAGCCCGAAAGTCTGACAACCAGTTTTACCAAATATCGTGTTACCCCGTTACTGGGTGGTGGAGGTCAGATAGGCAGTCGCTCCATGTAAAATACTGGTAAGTGTTCAGCTGTTTACACTGGAAACCGACCCCAACAAAGTTGGCAAAAGGCAGATTATGTTGATGAATTAAAGTAGATTACCGTCCACGTAAATTCCGGGCTTACATCCATCTGACATAAGGGTCATGTTTTAAATTACAGCCTCTAACTCCTTTCTTCCCAGATTAATGTTTTGCCACGTCGTAAAAAGTTTAGACCCGCACCATGTAACATTCGGTCTTTAATTATTATGTATAATATAGCTTGAAATGATTACGTACGTCCCCAGGCGACGTGGATTTAATTAAATTGTTACGGAAATGGGTGAAACGCGAATAAATTAACGGCAAGGATGAATCTAGGACGCAAGTTGCAGGTTCAAAACCCGGTAAGCAAAATCAAACTCACGTTTCTACTCATTAAGTACTTGCTTATTGAAACAAGGTAAGTTATGGCTTAGATACATGTAATAAAGCCAGAGAAATTATTTCTTAAGCAAATTGACCACCAACTTAAATTGACCGTATATTCAAATCACAACTGTCAGTCTTTGACAGCTGTTTAGTCATTTTATCGCTTACTGTTGGAAAACAAACCTCTATGAGGACAGTTACAGGTTTATTGTACAAAGCCTTTATAATTGCAGCCTATTATTGTCCACTGTAGGGCAAAGGCCTCTTCTCACACAGAGAAGGCATCAGCATAGACAAGGCCCCTGGTCGGTGGCAATTCCAAGGACTGTTTTGTATTGAAAAGGTTGCTGTACTATACAGTGTGGCGATTAGGTTATCACGTGAATTGAAACCACGTATTCTACATAACGTATATTAAACATACACAATTAAAAGAATTAATAACAATTAACATTTTAGTCGTGGGACCTTTCGTTTCAGTATTAACCTAACAACATTAAACTTAATTTGTGTTTACTTAGTAACAATAACATAAAGTTTGTGTTGAATTCTTGATACCATTGCCTCACGCGTGTCTAGTGACTTATTATCTAGGATGGTTTATTTCATGACAATTTTTACGCTACTTATTTTATTTGTTTTTTTTTCTCTTTTTTTTAGTAAAATTTAAATTTTATTATTGTAAGAGACTTTTAACAACCACACAATTCAGTCGTTTGCTAGTGCCGACCAGCACCCTAATGGCGTAACACACTTTCAATCACAATCTGAATGATTTTGAAGGATATTGTTAATCCATTGCTTCATATGTTCGAAAAATTTGTCTGCTCAACAACGTAAAGAACGCAATGAATGATGTTGAACCGTCAAAAAAAAAGCCATTGCTACTATTATTTGTTACGCAATTAGGTACCTCGCAGTCCTTTCAGTAGGAGTCAAGCTCGTCCCGATATCTTCGCCTTGGCCTGCCGCGATGTCGTTATTCGTTTATTGGGAGCAAATCGGTGGTTCTTTTAGCCTGTTTTTCATCTGACTCTTTCAGCTCTAGTAAATAGAAGATTTCCCTTATTGCGAGAAAAAATAAAAAAAGAATATAAGAAAGTGGAGCATAGTGAGATAAAGGTCGGAAAAAGGAGGATTTATGCGACCTCCTTTGGAGAGGACAAATTAGATTTTTTAAATTGAGAATGCAGTTGGAATGAAGTTAGGCTTTATACAGTTAAACGGTTTGAAAAGTTGTTACTGCTATAATCAAGCGTTTCTAAGTTAAAGTTGATTGCTTAAGTTTAACTGCAGCTCTGCTTGGTGGCTTGAACTTAATTGCAGGACTAAATTATATGTTTTGTTTATACCTATTTTACGTCGGTAAGAATATTTTTATTATGTGTAATGTTTTTGCAAAACCTATAAAGTCCTCGGAAAAATCATTATATTCTCGCTATTTCAATTTATTTGGATCGTTGTAACACGTCTTTTTCTTATATCTATTTACCCGTCATAAGTTTGTTTACTTCTTCTAGCCATAATTCATTTTCATCAATTAAATAATTGCCTACACTGCTGCGGGATCATTTGGCGCTCGAATGACGTTGACATGGGGGCGCTGTTGGTAAACATATTTTGTGCAATTTATTGTTCTGTGAAATATCACTTGCAATGTATAAAAAAAACAAGATGGCGGCGTTAATTTCGATTTTGGCCAATCGTAATATATAATTGTAGTATATTTTTTAAATCAAAATTCATTTATTCAAACAAAGTTGAGAATCGCACTTATCGACGTCAAAATTACATAAGACATTCCCTCAAAACGCCCGTCCTTCACCATTTCCTAAAATTGGGAAGTCTGTTCACAGTTATTTTACCTCTGATTTTGCATCACTGTCAATATAACAATGATCTTTAATCTCGTGGTAATAAGGTTGCTGTAGCTGTCAAGTCTGTCAAAATCACAGTGATTTTTATTGTTGTTGTAATAAGGTTGCTGTTGATTTGCAGCTGTCAGAGGTAAAATAACTGTGAACAGACTGTATCTTAAATAACACGGAGGCGAATTCAAATAATAAATATTAAAAGAAGGATTTATGGAGACTCATTTTACAAGAATGGATTTAAAATTAAAAGTATTAGGATTGAAGTAGAAATGCAAATCAAATTACATTACAGCTGAATTAAAAAATGCAACCGTCAGTAGAATTGAATTAGGCTTTTGACACAGTAGCGCAGTCCGAAATCCGGACAACTGTTCTTAAACTTGTTTTGGTTTTAATCTAGTGTTTTAAACTTGTTGTTGATTGTTTAAGTTCGAGTTTATCTTGTTAGTTCAGCTGTTAAATAATTGTGTTTTAACTTGGTTTAGAGTTCACGATAGTCTGCAAACGACTTTATCTTGCGGCAGTCGAACTGATTGTAAATAGATAAGTTACTTGGTTTGTTTTTGTTAAATGTTTTCTTGTGGACTGTTTGTTGTTGTGTCGTTGTAATAATAGTGTAGTTTTAATTTTTTTTTTCTGTTTATTACTGATTGAGAACATTACATCTACGTATGAATACTATGAGCTTTTAATTACCTACTGACTTTAAATATCGCATAGGTATCACCCTATAATATTCCTACTGCTGGGACACAGGATTCCTCTCTGTGAAAGGGAGTGGGCCGTAATTCACCACGCGGGCCCAATGCGGAATTTTTAGTTCTAATTCATGCCGGTTTCCTCACGATGTTTTCCTTCTCCGTTTTGAGAGCAGTGGTGATGAAATTATTTACACAAAGTGCCTATCTGGGTTTGAACTCACGACCTACAACTCGTAAATCGGGGGAACAAGATTATGTCTGGAATTTAAGAGAGACCTCCGCGTTTGTAGTCAGATAGGAAACGCCGACCTTATCTAGCTTATTTTTTTTTAAATAATATGACGTGTAAAAGTGGTTCCGATATCCTATTTACAGAATAAGTACTTAAAAAATTTAATTTCATTAAGAACTACCCTAATCCATCTAGTTTACACGTCAGTGTGAGCCTTGCTTTCCTATGAGCAAAAAAAAACATATAAACATGAGCATAAATGCAATGAGCTTATGAGTAAATAATCATATAAATGTGCCATTAATATCACTTATTTTCAACCAAAAAACATTTTGTTTGTTACTTGATTTGGTTCATAAATTCTACTCAATCGCTCCCTTTCCTTGAGTCAACAGTAAGATATATTAAAGGCTAATTTATTCGTATTTGTAGGAAAACAAAGTTAGCCTAGTAAGCGATGTGTACTTGTGGTCAATGTTTACGTATAGCCTGATTTATTGTAGGAATAGCCGTTTTTATCTGGTAGACTATTTGGGACTTGGACAGAAAAACGTCAACACGATCATCGATAAAAAAAAACCATACATAGAGATCTTAAAACGAAAAATAAAAGCTAGCGAAATGTTGTTTCGACATAATATATCTTAATAATACCTATATACATATAATTCTTCTGTAGTTCTGTGCGTGTGTTTGTCACCTAACTCCTCCTAAACGGCTGGACCGATTAGGATGAAAATTTGTGTGTAGGTATATTTCAATGGGTACCTGGATGGTTTGAAAATACAATGGGCCCGGTAGGCGGCGCTGCTTTTCCGGACAGGACGACCGACGTCCGGCGGGTCCGCTAGTTTTAGTATATTTTTTTTATTTGCCCTATAAAGTAATTTCTTTGAAAAAATGGCAAAAGGTGATAGCATAGCAAAAGAATAATCAGCCTATAATGTTCCCACTGCTGGGACACGGGCCTCCTCGGTTTTAAGAGGGAGAGGGCTGTAATCTACCACGCGGGCCCAGTGCGTGTTCGTAGATGTCACATGTCCTCGATTTTTTGGTTCAAGGACATACTGGTTTCCTCACGATGTTTTCCTTTACCGTTTTGGAGACGTGGTAGTGTTAGATATAAATTAATTCATTGCAGTCTTTTCAAGCTATAAATTGTTACAAACAAAAAAGAGTTCACTGATCATGTAAACACAGATGATATTTCTTTCGAAACATGTTTTGAGTGTACTCCTGCTGTGTATTCTCACTGCCCAAAGAGCAAGAATGCTCCAAAGGATATTGTAATGCGCCTGTAAGGGTCAGCAATCCATCACTAGTTTTGGACAGTTCGCATAGTGGAACTCAAAACTCAATGCTTTACAGAGAAATGTGCTGTACGTACTGGTCGTTTGGTCTGGAGTTTTAGTTACCCTTTCATCCAGAGGTATCAATGTAGCATTCGATAAAGATATTACGTAACAGATGTTTGTGATGCTTCCTGGATATCCAGCTTTATTATTTTGTAATATAGAAAATTGGAGGACTGAAATTATATCAAGCATGTTTTAAGTTTTTTTGGCGGACAAACTGTAGGCCCAAATAGAACAGAATTGGTGCCCTGAGACGGTGAGGCGGGGTCACGGCAGACCATCATAGGCTTCTACTACTTGGTTCACCTATTATACCCTGTTTTGGTCCAGACAGTAAAAAAACTCAGCCAGTATATTAATTGTAAGTCCAGGTAATAAAAATAAAAATAAAAAAGTCCAGGTAATTAATATAAAAATGAATCGCTGAATGTGTTGCTAAGCGCAAATCTCGAGAACAGCTGAACCGATTTCGCTAATTCTTTTTTTTGAATTTACCTTGAAGTACGAGGATGGTTCTTACGCAGAGAAAAATTTAAAAAATTGCCTGAGAAAGTCTGAAAACAACACTTTTCTACAACATACACTTTTCTACAAAATACAAACGAATACAAGTTTACGCGGACAGAAGCTAGTAATGAATAAATTGCAAAAGTCACATGGGTACCTGCTTGGATTTGAACCCAACAACCTCGAGAACAGAGAAATTCTCGTCATTTCAAGAACGCTCAAAGTCTGAGGGGCAATTCTCGTAATTTTGAGAACGTTCACAGTCTGATCTCAGAGTCAAATTTGTCAAAAATACCTCTAATTTTCCTACATTTTTTCTTTGTCGCTGAGATGAGATTGCGACTAGATTTTGAACGTTTTTCTTCGTCACTAGTGTCACAGCGTTACCGATTCTGGTGCAAAAAATGAAACATTTATCTTTTCAGGATTTTTTAAAATTATGTTTTTGACCTTTTTTAATTGTCCGGCAAATAATGAAGTCTCTTTAAAAGTTCTGGAACGAAATTCTTCTGGTAACATTAAATGGTTACTTTTCTTATAAAAGAATTGATATAGAGAAACTGTAGGCTTTGAAAACTTTTAACTAAGCTTCGTATCTCCTTATCTATATTAAGGCAGCCTTTTCAACTTTTTGGAGGCCGCCAAAATTTTGGTTACCTAAGTACTATGTTTTTGCGTAGAATGAGTTTTGTTTCTCACTGTTTTATAAATTCACTAGCAGCGCCCCGCGGTTTCACCCGCATAAGTGTCGATCCCGTGGGAATATCGGGATAAAAGTATCCTTTGTGTTAATCCCGGTTATAGACTATCTGTGTGCCAAATTTCATCCAAATCCGTTCAGTAGTTTTTGCGTGAAAGAGTAATAAACATCCATCCATTCTCACAAACTTTCCGTTTATAATATTAGCAACTAACTATGTATATCGTGGAAAACTCATTTCCTATTTAATTAATTAATACTTCAGAATGAGCAGTCACAATAAAATCTTTTTTTGCTGCAGATGCATCAAAAACGCCCCATCAGCTTCAAACAGATTTAAACATAAACGCTTTTAATCTCGGAAGCCCAAAGTGGGTCACCCAATTTCCATGTACACATAGCTACCTACCTTCTAAAGGAAAATATACGAAAACAATCCCTCCGGAGTGTGGCCAGCTAATAAATATAGCTAAATGATCCAAGTAGCCCTTGCTCCCTGTGGCCGGCAGTGAATCACTCGATCAAGCGACTAACACGACGATGGCCCGGTCATTGTGGCGCGCGTGTTCGCAGTTCTGCAATGTATAGCTAGAGTTGGTATAGATTTTTATTTTCGTAGAGACTGGCCGACGACTATATGTTGAGCTGTAAACCCTGTTTATTACTGTGCATGAACTCTTAGGCCATTTACCAAGGAACAGAGGAGCCCTCTAGTTCAGAACATAGGTTATGTTAATAGATAAAGTCTATTAAAACTTGTTTCAAATTAATATAATTTCAAGTTAAACAAATATCAACTTTATTTTAACGACGATTACGTTGATTTCAGAGTGCACTATTGAAAAAGTTATAAAAATGTTTAAAGTTGTAGTGTAAACTGAACTTTATTGTGTAGGATTTAAAGTTATTTTTCCATAAACTCATATTTGTTTGCATTTTTGGCGAATAAATCGCGAATGCAGATTACCTAAAATACTCGTAATTGCTGTCGGACAACTTTCACGGAGTTTACTAAAACTAAATCAATTGATTCAAATTAGGCTGAGAATCAGCACTTTTCGAACGTCAAAATTACAGAAGAGAGTCCCCCAAAACGCTTTACCACTTCCTAGTGCTTTCGCTGGAAAGCAGAAATAGCGCAACAGGTCGAGCAGCACAGCGGTCTGTTCAGTTAGAAAAACTTGATTTTATACAATAGTAGGTATACAAAATAAAAGTGTCATGTAAGAATTGATCCTAGTCAATTAAATCCAAATTAAGTAAATAAGTTCCAAAGTATTGTAAACTTAGTTTGGTGCTTTTAGTATCGTTTTGTGTTAGTGGCTCAACAAGTACCTTTTTTGTTGTGCACAGCAAGGGTAAAGGCGGGAACATAAAACTACTTCGTTTCGGATATATCAACGGTTTGGCGCAACTGAAGATCACCAATGATCTCGGATTCCACTTTCTTATGTGCTGACGACGTTCACAGGGTGAATTTTAGTCGAAGGAGCGACGATGATTATTGTGAACCATACCAAATAATATGTTTCAGTCTTTAACGATCTGTGCGCCTGGCATTGAGATCTAACATTATGCCGAAAGTTTTTTTTCTCAATATTCTTCTTGGTGCACGGCACGACTGTATTGTACGGAGTTTGATGGCCCTAAACTTCGCCACTTCCACCCAGCGGTGGCAGCGCAAAGATCACTTTGTCTGCCTGTTTTGGGACACAAAGGGCAGGATAGGAGGTGGAGCATGGTTTACGACAGCTCCACAGTCACAACCGTTCGCCGTTCACTTTACCAGGTTGGAGTAACATCTTCCCACTTGTGTCCGGAGACGGTTTAGAAACTTCCAAGTGGACCACGGAAGGTTACATCCTGCAGGGAGATGCTCTTTTGCTTTTAAATTCCAAAGTTGCATAGATCTCGGGAAATAACTCTGTGACAGGCGAAAAGAAAGTGCTCTTGTAAAGCCTTCCTTTCAGAGGGGCAATTCTCGTAATTTTAAGAACGTTGACAGTCTGATCTCAGTCTTAATCTTTCAAAAATACGTATAATACACCTACATTTTGACAATCTTTTGACATTTGTTTGTCGCCGAGATGAGACTGCGACTAGATTTTGAACGTTTTAAATTACGAGAATTGGCCTTCTGATTGGAATCCTATAGAAGGACAACAGACCTCAACCTTTATTGAATCTCCTGCAAAACTCGTAGTTTTATATAAACTCTAAGTAAATAACAATAATTAATAAGTTCTTACCCTTTACCAAGCAAACAATTTAAAACCGCAGCTACGAGTACAAAATGCCTTAATTTCAGACCAGACTATTACAATTGGTGGAGTAGCTTTATGAATGAACCGAGTTTCGTCTAGACATAGTTCGCCTACGCAATGCACTAGACATTGTCTGGGCAGGTCTTTAAGTTAGGGAGCTGTCAGAGTGTAGGCGAATTTATACTAAGAAGCGATTGGGTGAGTGGGTGTTGGCAAAGGGCTTTGAGGGAATCGACAGTACCCTGTGCATTATTAATATGGATAGTACATATTCATGTACTGTGCCTAGTCGGTCGAGGACCTTATAAAAGACCGGCTAACCTTACCTATTTTTATTGCGATAGATGTAATTTTTGTGTCCGCGATGGCTGAATAAAAATAATGAAAATAAAGTAACCACCAGAATTAAAATAAAAATAAATCACCACAGACTATCTACAGTATTGTTTCTCCTTCCCCTTTTTAATCCTTCCAAAGGTCGTCTTTAAAAGAATCGCTCTTAGCCATAATACCGCCCATTGTGTCACCCTTTATATTTTTTTTACATTTATATCTGTAACTTATATGGAAAATATAGAGTATTCTATTGTATTCTTTTTTTTTAGCCGATATTGTGTCCCACTGCTGGAAAAAGGCCTTCCCTTTTTCCTTCCAAACCTCCCTGTCTTGAGCGATCACTGGCCATGTTGGCCCTGCAAACCTCGTTAGATCGTCACACCTGATGTACCTCGACGGCGCTGTCCTCCTTCAGGCGCCGCATCCGCCCTCCGGATGCGGAAGCCACGGAGGCGGAGCTGTACGGGGGGTACAGAGCGGCGAAGACCGCCCTCCGAGAGGCTGTCCAGCGGGCCAAGGACTTGGCCCGCGAGGAGATGCTGGAGACTCTGAACAGAGATCCATGGGGGCGCCCTTACAAGATGGTGCGGAATAAACTCCGCACCTGGGCCCCCCCGCTGACACAGAGTCTCCGCCCACAGCTGGTGGAGGAGGTGGTGAGCGCTCTGTTCCCTTCACGGGGGGAGCATACTCCCCCGCCCATGGCTCCGCCAATAGCGGTGTCCGAAGCGGACCACATGGACGACGACGACGACACCCCTGAAGTGACCGGGGTAGAGCTGGGAGCGGCGGTAGGCAGGCTGAAGGCCAAAAATACCGCCCCAGGACCCGATGGCGTGCCGGGTAAAGCCTGGGTCCTGGCCTCGACGGCTCTCGGGCCTCGACTGGAGGCGCTCTTAAGCGCATGCATGGAGAGAGGCCAGTTTCCACTCCGTTGGAAGACAGGGAAGCTGGTCCTCATTCAGAAGCCAGGGCGCCCTGCGGACTCTCCGTCCGCATACCGGCCCATTGTGCTGCTCGACGAGGTTGGCAAGCTCTTCGAGAGAGTGATTGCGGGCCGCCTCGTCGGGCACCTGGTGGGGACAGGGCCGGATCTTGCGGATAGCCAGTTTGGCTTCCGCAAGGGGCGCTCGACGGTGGACGCCATCATGCGCGTTAGAGCCCTCACGACGGGGGATGCGGTGTCCCGGGGCGGGGCCGTCGTGGCGGTGTCACTCGACATCGCCAACGCGTTTAACACCCTGCCCTGGAGTTGCATTGGGGAGGCACTTCGGTATCACCGGGTGCCGACCTACCTCCGTCGAATAGTCGGGGCGTATCTGACGGATAGAGCCGTCATCTACCCCGGTCGCGACGGGAACTGGAGCCGGCGAGAGATGTCGTGCGGTGTCCCACAGGGATCGGTTCTGGGGCCGCTCCTGTGGGACATCGGTTACGACTGGGTGCTGCGGGCAGACCTCCCTGATGGCGTCAGTGTAGTTTGCTACGCTGACGACACGCTGGTCCTGGCGCAGGGGAGGTCGCATCAGGCGGCGGCCGACGCAATGACACGCGGGGTTGCGATAGTCGTGGATAGGATCCGGCAGTTGGGTCTCGAGGTGGCATTGCACAAGTCCGAGGCCATGTCCTTTCATGGGCCCCGGTACGGGCCACCTTCGGGATCTCAACTGATGGTAGGAGGGGTTCACATCGGCGTCGAGACAACGATGAGATACCTGGGTCTCGTCCTCGACAGCCGGTGGAACTTCGTCGAGCATTTCCGACGTTTGGCCCCCAAACTGGAACGGGCCGGGGCCGCCTTAAAGCGGCTCCTGCCCAACCTGAGGGGGCCAAACGCCTCCTGCCGGAGGCTTTACGCGGGGGTCGTGCGGTCCATGGCCCTATATGGGGCCCCGGTATGGGCGCGTTCACTGCGGCTTCGAGCCGCACACTATCTGAACGCGCCCCAGAAGGTGGTAGCCGTAAGGCTGATCCGGGGCTACCGCACGATCTCGCGCGAGGCGGCATGCCTCCTTGCCGGACTGCCGCCATGGGATCTGGAGGCGATAGTGCTTGCGCGCCTGCATGATTGGCGCGCGGAGGCACTACGCCGGGGGGAAACTCTGCACCTCCGGCGCGATCTCATGGCGGAATGGAAGGCGCGACTATCGCAACCCAGCGCAGGGCACGCCGCGATAGCGGCGATAAGACCCCTCTTTGAGGAGTGGCTAGAGAGGCGTCACGGCGCTCTCACGTACCGCCTGACGCAGGTCCTCTCCGGACACGGATGTTTCGGGAGGTTCCTGCACATCATCAGGCGGGAGGAGACGCCCGGGTGTCACCACTGCCCGGATCGCCCAGAGGACACGGTGGAGCACACGGTGGAGGTCTGCCCTGCTTGGGCGGAGACCCGCCGTGTCCTCGTGGAGGCGATCGGCAACGGCGGCGACCTCTCGCGTCCGGCCCTGGTGCAAGCCATGGTCCGGGGCGAGAGAGAATGGGAGGCAGTCACCTCCTTCTGCGAAGCAGTCATGCTAGCGAAGGAGGTGGCGGGGAGGCTGAGGGAGAACACCTCACGCCTCAGCCGCCGCGGGAGACGCTCCGGGCGTCGGGAGCCGCGTGACGACTCCCGGCCACCGTAGGCGCGGGCCTGCGGGCGGTGAGTAATGGGTAGCTCACCGTCCGATCAGGACCAGGCCCGTGCCGGACGGCGCGTTGTGTTCCACGCGCGCCTCAAAGAGATGTCAGCAGAGGACGGGGCCCCATAGGGCCGAAGCCTGCCGGGGCGGTGGGATTTTCCGAAAGGTTAACCGCTGCCCTGGAACAGAAAGGGCTAAGGAAGGAACACGGGTGGGTTTTAGTCAGTAAAAGTCTGACACTCCCTTCCGCTCCACCCAGAGCGGGAGGGGTCATTTGATGATTTCACATCCACAAAAAAAAAAAAAAAAAAGGCGTCCAGTGTGCTCCAGGCTTCTATTGTATTCTATTCCAAAATAATATGAAAATAATCATATTTATTGTAACCAACCATGTACAATTTCGATTCTATGAGCAGCCAAGATACCTAAAGTCTATTCAAACTTGTTTCAAATTGATTTTATTTCAAGTTAAACAAATATCAACTTTATTATACTGGTGATTACCTAAGTTGATTTCAGAGTGACTAGAATTATTGAAAAAGTTATCAAAATGTTTAAAGTTGTAGTGTGAACTGGACTTTATTGTGTAGGAATTAAAGTTATTTTCCATAAACTCATACTTGTTTACATTTTTGGCAAATAAATTGCGAATGCAGTATAACCTACCAGTAAACTAGAAGTGACGCTTCTTTTTGTTTTTTTTTATACGTTTTTATGCATTACCATTAGTTTGATTATCTATTGCCGAATAGTTAAACGTTATTATTTCTTTTAGAAAATAGCTCTGTACGTCCTTTTGAAGGTATTATTTTTGCTTGTGGCAAAGGTTTTGCCTAATGTAAAGATCGACCTTATGGCTGTGCACTCGCTACTCACCGCCAATGTAACACATGCCTCATACGTCTGACATCATGTTTGATAACAAGCTCGATTTCAACTGAAATTAACTTCTTTATGTTACATGAAGAGTTATTTTTAGAATTAAAACCATTCATTTCAGTATACCGTTGAATGTTTTCGCTTGTTTACTTTTTCACTTCAATCTTAAAGGAGATAATCATGAATTGATTAATTAGGAAGATAAACATGGTATGAAACTAATCCCTTTTTGATTAATTTCATTCTCAGTGGCAACCCGGATTCCGTATTTGAACCTGGTTCATTGAGTTAGACTCGTTTCAATTAATGGGACTCTGGGAACCCACAAATCGAATGTGACTTACTTGACCAACCCGCCCTATACCCTTGTCACAGAGAGGAGGCCTGTGTCCCAGCAGTGGGAACGTTATAGGCTTATTATGCTGGGAACTGGCGAAATATGTACCTCTTGTGCAACCCTGCCTACCACCTCGGGGAATAAACGGGTGATTTTTATAATACTGCATGTTTTATATACGTTGAGTATACACTAGAGCATTTTCTCAAGCATTTCAGTGTAATGTTACGTTCTTACGAATGGCACGGACGCCAGAACATCAAGCTACAATCTGTCAAATTTATTTAGTAGTTTTTCAACTTTATCGCTAAAACATTAAGGTTCAAGGTTGATTGGGAAAATTTGACAGTTTCGGGTAGCTTGACCTGCTGGCGTCTGTACAATACAGGCAAAAGCTCAGTTTCCAAAAGCATTTCCATGTAATATAAAGTACCTGCGAATGCTCGACGCTGCGTTCGACGTAATGCTCACGGCGATCGAGCATTTTACCTGTAACATTTCTTTCTACCTTGCGTTCATTATTGGTGATTGTGTGTTCTTGTGCGTTGCTCGATAAAATGTTACACCAATATGCTCGTTGGTTTTTAAAATCAGTTTGTAACAAAACATCGAGAGTCGTGTTCGAAGTGCGGTTCGTTAATATGTATTTAAAAACAGCGAATGCTCGATATTTTGTCACAATTAAATGCTCTAGTCTATACTTGGGGTTGCTAGACGTCACATGTCTTCGAATTTTTGGTTATAGAATAGCCGGCTTCCATACGAAGTTTTCCTTCACCGTTTTGAGACCAGTGGTGATGAAATAATTTACATAAAGCAAAGCGCCTGTTTGGATTTAAAAGTGTCCTAAACGTCAACATGCTTGCATACTACAGGGCTTTAAATCCATTAGCATCCTTCCAGGGGCTAGTTGGTCTTAAAGTAGAAGTTCATATTCATGAGACATGCACTTTCAATCCTTGGAAGTATGCTAATGAATTCTGAGTTAGCCTGTTTATGCAAGGGTGGTTCCTGTTAGCCACCTGTATTGTGGATGCTATGCTACTCAATCATCCACGATACAGGCTGCTACCAGGAATCACGTTGTTGTTGTGACCGGCTATTACAATATAACCTACTATATAGATATACATACAGAGTGGCAGTGACATCGACGCACAAACTGTGGTCTTGAATTGCTTTTTAGGGTTCCGTAGTCAACACGGAACCCTTATAGTTTCGCCATGTCCGTCTGTCTCTCTGTCTGTCCGAGGTTTAGCTCAAAAACTATTGGTACTACAAAATTGTAATTTGGCATGAGTATATACGTTAATGACGCCGAAAAAGTGGTAAAATAAAATTTTGAAAAAAACAATTTTAAAAAGTTTTTTTCGTCCTTCCCATAGTGTGGGATATCATTGGATAGGTCTTCCAACTATATTAAGGGTTGGAAGACCGTTTTCTTATTAAGTAAACCGTTCGTGACTTATCAAGCTTTAAAGTAACAATTTTCGTTAGAGTCAAGTGTCCCCCCTCTACCAACTAAACGGTTGTAGTTAGAAATTCAAATGTTACGGCAGTAGTACCTTATAACGAAAGTTAAAGGAAAACTGTCTGTCACTTAAGTGGGCTTTACAAGTTTACGAGTAATAGTCGACCAATTGTATTTGACTCGAAAATTTCGAACAACTTCATAGAAATGTCGATAGATCGGCGCTAAGCGTCAGTTGTATCGTAGTCGACTATTAGTTATTAGTAGTTACTATTAGTCGAGTAGTTGTGTTGTAGTTGTGTCGTCGTCGTTGTGTTGTAGTTAGAGCATGGTACGAAACTATCAGTCAGCGAATACGACCCGCACTTGGATGTTATTTACTTTGGAGCCGCCGGGAATAAAATGGTGGAGCGCTTAATAATATCTGACCAAGCACATGACCAAGTATCAGAGAAGTTTTCCTCTATCAATTCCGACCATCCCGGAAGCGATATGTTTGGTGGATTTTCTTCCGTTTTCCCTTTGTGCATTTAATTGCTTGTATATTCTAGACAAGTAGGCGTAGACGAAAGTGATTAATTCCATGTTGTGTCATCCAGGTAGAACTGTTGATGTGATTTTGTAAGGGGACGAAGAAATTTCTACAATTTATTTATTCACAAAGGCACAACAATTACAATTTTTAGGCTAACACTAAAATATATATATATACATATGTATATTATATACAAGTACATAATAAAAAATTTAAAAAAAACGCAGGAGCTCATTGGGCATCAAAACATTCAGTCAATGGGATAAGTGCCCAAAAGGCTGGCAGGATTACCACGTTGGATGGCAATGCTGATTCTTTGGGCTAAAATAGGCCAGCCCATGGTCACGTGAAGATTCAACCAACCGCTTGGCGATGTCTCGAAATATTCCATGAGCACTCGGACCCCAAGGCCCTAGTGTTTCAACCTCAAACGGCTCAAAAATATAGCTCCTAATTTCTACATTTTTTTTCTTTTTGTGTCTAGGATATTAAAATTATTGGAGTAATAAACAAGAATTGGGAAGATGGAATTTCTAAGATATTTTTTTGTAGCTAGAATATTGGAGTAACAGTAAATAAGAGTTGTATTATGAAAATGAACTAACTGTAATTTTGGAGCTTTGAGTGATCTAGCTTCCTTACCAATGATTCATAGTATAGGGAGATTCCTGAAAATGATCTTGCTCTCTATCGAACCGAACCGAAATACCTAATGTTTCGCAAGAAGAACCATAACTGGCGAAATGTGAAAATTAGGGTCTTCAACAATCCTGCCAGTGTCACGGGTTGATCGAAAGAGATACCGTGGCCCCTGGCACAGGCAACTGAAGTAACACGGGTGGGTTTTAGTCAGTATAAGTCTGACACGCTTTCCCGCTCCGCCCAGAACGGGAGAAGTCATTTGATGATTTCCGACCCTAAAAAATGGATCTTCAACAATGAGTAAACGGATTAGTCCATGTTCGACCCCCACAATCTTTACCCCTGTCCATGTTCAACCCCTAAATGTTGTCCATGTTCAACCCCTAGGGGGTTGAACGTGGACTTTTTTTTTTAAATGTTTTTAGTCCACGTTCAACCCTCAATGGACAGTGAAATACAAAAGTTTTTCTCATCTACCCTATTGCTATTAGCTATATTTTCAAACTTTGCCTATCCTCTTGTAACGGTATCTACAACGCCACATGCGAACAACGCGTCATACTGACGTCACGCCTATCCTGCATCTCGCAAGCAGAGTTTACCGCGCAATTAACATACATACAAACTTTCCGACATCAGTCGTTGGGCAGTTGCCTGCCAGACACAACACCCGTCTGGTCGGAGGATCCTCCCTTTTCTATGGAGGATGAGTAAACTTTACACCCTGTTCCTCATACCTCTATACTCTATTTGCTCTACATTTCGTCAGTTACTTTCAAATCAAATCATTTATTTCTTTGCAAACATGGGTATAGTACACACAGCGTCAGTATGTGATAACCCCTCAAGTTTTAAAATGTTAGACTGCTATAACATTGAATTCCTTACGAATAATAAGCTGACCGTATAGCTGAGTTGGCGGCAGTAAACGGTAGGGTAATTGAGTACTTACTTACTTAGTCATTGGGAATTAGTACCTAGATTTAAATCGATATGTTTTGATGATTGGAAACAACTATTTGATAGTAAATCTATAGATAAAGGTATATGGTAGAAAACCATACAGGGTGAGCTCCCTCGTGTCCCTTGGTTTAATGGTATTAATTTGAGTAGAAATTACGTAAAACTAGCTTTTAGACTTAGATCCGGACACTATCCACCAGCAAAGTTTACTTTCTTAATGAAAAAGTCTGATTCTCCCAATTGCTTACCTTGTAATCAAATTGAAGATGTTCAGCATTTGCTGATGGAATGTGTCCGGAATAAAAATGAACGCGACTTAATGCTGAACGAGTTAAAGTTAAACAGGTTGGATGTAGGTCTGATTCAAAGCATTTTGGCAAACCCTAATTCGGAAGCAGCTAAAAAATTATGTAATTTAGTATTAGTCGTTCAGCAGTGAGCAGCAGCCTTTTAGTATTACTATATTGTAATTTGGATTTGTTTCTCCTTGTGTATTATATCGAAGTGTATTTACATTGTAATAAGGTATGATGGGGTTGAAATATCATTATTGGACAAAAAGCCCTATTAAAAAAAAAAAAATCTAAAGAATACTTCAAAAAGAGTTCATTGTTTCGACTCGGATTCGAACCATCGCATCACCGAACGTCGTCATATATGTATATCTTTGTTGTTAAATAAGATCATAGTTTTGTTAAATATAGGTAATGGACTTCCGTCCTGTGTCCAAAAAAAAACTTTAAATGAAAAATCTCGGTAAGAGAAAAAACATAGACACTTTTAGATTCAAAATTCAAAACCAATAACAAGAAAAAAACCTTTCTGATTAAATCTAAGGTTGGATTTGTTATCCAAGAAGGTCGTTCGTGATAAAATTATAATGTAGCATTTGCCAATGCTGCAATGGGCATTTTGAAATACAAGAGAGTTTATTCTATCTCATTAGTAGTTAGCACATCATAAGCCCTAAGTAGCTCATCATCATCAATGTTTACCAAAAAGCCATGTTTTTTTTTGTTACCCAACAGGTACTAATACTGTAAAATATTAATTGTAAAGAAAATAAATACACTTCTGCTCTCAGTATTACTTTAATGTCATTATTAGTTACCTAACAAACTGAGGGTTGAATATGGACAAAGAAAAGATTACCAATGTATTGAAATCCATGTTCAACCCCTGGGGGTTGAACATGGACAACATTTAGGGGTTGAACATGGTCGAGGGTAGAAACTGTGGGGGTCGAACATGGACTAAACCGAGTAAACTATTACTTTACAATGAGTACCTACATTGCAAACTTAAGTATAAACGCCTCATTACAAGATAGAAAAGTAAAGCACGCACTATATGCACTAGACCTGCCTACATATCTGCCTCACCCTTAGGGGAATACATGCATGATGTTATATTGTAGTAGTAACGTAAAATTTAATGACGAAGTATTTCTTTTTATAAATTAAAGCAGATGAAGTCATCATAAAGACAAACAGGATCTCCATACAATAAACAACAAGAATTTTATCTCTTCGCTCAATTTCCTGTCAAAGTGTCTCCATCAAGATTAGGAACTCCCAACCTTGGAAACTATTAAGAGATGGACCTGCCTAATGTCCCAACATTGTGCTAATTGGCCGGATATCCGGCACACCAGAGACACGGATACTCATCTCCCTACATTAGTCGGCACGCACACTTTCTCTTACTCGGATTTAGGTACGTATATAGGACATGTGTTTGTCTAGAAAAATAGGAAGGATATAAGGGTACTAAGCTATAATATTCCCAAAACTTCTTGGGAGGCTATAAAATTGTATCATGTCAACAATCCACTTGGAAATGTAAAAAGAAAGATTACTCGGAAGATAATTTGATTAAATTTAAAAATCTCCTAGGCAGTTTATCTTTCGTAGAAGTCTTTAATGCTAAAGATGCAAACATGTCTTTTGAAGCCTTCATGGACGATTTCTTATTATTATATAAATTATGCTTTCCAGAAAAGACAGTAACTATCAAATTAAATAGAAAAACTAAGTGGATATCTCGAGGGATAAAGATATGCAGCCAGAAACAAAGACATTTACTTTGGAAATATCGATTTGACCCTAGCTCAACAAATAAGACTAATCTAAGGAAATACTCCAATCTGTATAAAAAAATTATAAAATTGACACAGAAAGCCCAAAACAGTTATTTTATAAGCTCTTCTCAGAATAAATCTAAAGCCGCTTGGCAAGTTATTAATAAATCTAAAATGTGCTTACCTCAGGAACAAATTATGACTATAAATAGAGACAATTTGACTTTTACACACCCTATTGACATTTCTAATGAATTTAATAATTACTTTATTGACACAATTGAAAATAATATAAATTCTGATAAGATTAATGGTAATGTTTTTGATAATCTTTCATCACAATCTTTATTTATGTCACCGGTTTCGAAAATTGACATTATAAAAACTATCTCTAATCTAAAAAATACGAATACTGTTGGTTGGGATGGCGTTTGTACTAAGGTCCTAAAGTATGTTAAGGAAGATATAGCACAGCCATTAGCTCACATTATTAACATATGTATTGCTGATGGCATATTTCCAAATAGCTTAAAAAAAGTTATTATTAAACCTTTACTTAAAAAAGGTGACAAAACGAATATGAAAAACTATAGACCCATTGCAAAAATTTCCGTCTTGTCCAAAATTTTTGAGAACGTTATATACAACTCCATGTATACATATTTTGAAAAATATAACCTATTTTGCAATGAACAGAAAGGTTTTCGCAAAAACATAAATATTAACTTGGCACTCTTTGATTTAATTAATAGTGTTATGACCTCAGTTGATAAAAATAATCCAATTTGTACTATTTTTACTGATATGACGAAAGCATTTGATTATGTTGACCATGGAATATTGCTACAAAAGCTATATGGCTACGGCGTAAGGGGGAATATCCTAAAATTGATAGAATCATATTTAACTGATAGAGTTCAATGCACCGAAGTCTCCCGATTATGTCCCAAAACCAAATTAGAAACTGTATATTACTCAAAACAAAGAGCCATAAAATATGGCGTACCACAAGGTGGCGTGTTGGCACCACCTCTATTTCTGATTTACATCAATGATCTCCCAAAAATAATTCAACATAAGATGGTTCTTTTTGCAGACGACAGCACAGCTATAATAGAATGCAATGACATAAATAATTATGAAAATGATATTAATGAATCTTTAACTAAAATAATAAACTGGCTTAGCGATAATAATTTGAAAATTAACCTAAGCAAAACCAACATCATGCAATACCATCAGCGTCGTGAAAATAATAACATTAATATCACTTATAAAGACCATAAAATTCAGGAAGTTGATAGTGCTAAATTTTTGGGAATGACTATTGATAATAAATTGACTTGGAACACTCATACTGACATAATATGTAAACGACTAAGTAAAGCTGCGTATGCACTATTCCAACTTTCAAAAAAGGTTAATATTGAGACATTGCTAATAGCATACCATGGACTTGTAGCTTCTGTTTTACGGTACGGTATTATTTTCTGGGGGCAGTCGGCTAATAGGGAGGTTGTATTTAGGATGCAGAAACGCTGTGTGAGGTCTATGTGTGGTCTAAAAACGACAGATAGCTGTATTCCGTATTTCCAAAAACTAAAAATATTGACACTGCCAGCAATGTATATAATGGAAACTGCATTGTTTGTAAAAAAAAACCCGCATTTATTTGTCAGCTTATCGGCAGTCAGAAGAAATCCATTGCGTACTCAATATTGTAACAAACTATGTAACGTTAAATGTAAAACAGCCTTAATGCGTAAAAGCCTTTTCGGCAACGCTCCAAAAATTTATAATAAAATACCGGATGCCATCAAAAATTTGCCATTAATAAAATTCAAAAAGGCACTAAATAGCTTGCTTAGTGACAAATGTTACTACACACTGGATGATTTTTTCAATGATGGCTCAGTATAATGCTGTTTCTATGTTATACGAAAAGAAACTTAAAGGATGAATTAATTTGTAGTCGAAATTTATTATTAATATTGGCATTTAATAATTTTTGACATTTTCAATTATTCTGACTTAGACTTTATTTTATTTTTTGACATACATAACTAAATAATTCCTCCTTTAAATCTGACATCAGTCAATTTTTTAAATAATATTATGTAACTGTTATAATTTATTTTGAAATTTTAAATAGGCATGATTATCAAACATTTTTTTATTTTTTTTATTGTGAAATGTATATTCGTAATATTGAGCTAGATGCACACCATATTTGTACGCCTCCTGGCATAACATAGCGTTCTGTTTACCAAACTCAAGATCTGTATTTCTTTACCTGTGTTAACGAATAAAAGTGATTTGATTTGATTTGATTTGATTTGAAGCTTGATTTTGGGGAAGTTGCGTCAAGTAGCACAGATAGCTGTTTAACTACTCACTTTTAGACCCATTTGAAACTCTATGCGTATTAAGACTCTTTTAAGAGTACACAGGTGATCCTACAGCTGCATAATAGCTGTCAGTGATTTTTAAACAGCTTAGGCTGATTAAGAGCTGCATTAAGGCTGATTAAGACCGACAAAACTACAATTAATACGCTACGAGTGCTATAAAGGTATATTTTCAACGACTCTATTCAGCTTTTAACCTTTTCTAATGCCTTAACCGTAGTAAGAGCTGTTTAGTGGATGAAATAACGCCAAATGCTGTATAAGAAGGTATTTGTGAACTCCTATTACACTGACTTATTAAAGGGGCACGTGTGAACTATTATGACGTTAATAGCTGTATAATGGATGATTTGTGGCCCACATTACAGCTTATTGCTGAATATGTCTACCGCTAATCAGCCTTTATACTGCCATTGGTAGTGTCTGCATAGCGGCTGCTTAAACATTCACTAGATGCCTCGCAGCTGCTTAGAGACTCACTAGTGTATCGAATTAAGGGCTTCTACTTCATAGTGGTTCACATAAGTACCTTTAATCAGACTTTATCTGAATAAAAGTAACATGTGGTACTGTAATCAGTCAGTGTACCTAGATGGCGATTACACTGACGTATATATTTTATTGCTTTATAAATATGAATTCGACTAATTCGTGGATAATGAATGCTAGAACAGGGGGCATTAGAAGAAAATTATCGAAAGAGTATCAAAGAATTATGAAGACAGAAGAAATAAAACCTTCAAGTCGGGATGTAACGCAAAGCGTGACGAGTAGTTTGAAACAGGATGGTTCCGTACAAAATATTAGTCGCAATAGCTCAGAAGATGTTGCACATTCAACAAATTATGTGTGTCCAAGTTCTTCTTCCAGTAACCTCGGTGATAATATTAATTGTTCAATTCTAAACACCGGCAATAATAACTCGGAAAAAATATCGAGTTCTGAAGATGATGACGACGGCAACTATAGCGATGATGTAAAGCACTCACTGTTTAGGGAAAAAATTAGAACGTGAGCTGTAGAAAAGAGTATTAACCATGTTGCTTTAAAGGATCTAGCAGCAATTATCAACAACATACTTTGTAAATAAAACAAAATAAATGATTTAACTTATACATATTTATTGATTCATTTAGCTCACATGAATTGGTACTCTGTCAATGTTGGTACAGTCAACAGCAAAAGTAGATGATCAAAATCAGAAATTCAATACTAATTAACGGAGTTCGCGTCAGAACTGTGTGGCGTCGAAGTGATTCAAAAGTATGACACTGAGTCTGACATACTTTTGAATCACTTCGACGCCACACAGTTCTGACGCGAACTCCGTTCATTAGTATTAAATTTCTGATTTTGATCATCTACTTTTGCTGTTGACTGTACCATCTGTCACAGAAAAGTAAAAGGTAATTCAGTCTTGAAAAATATTTCCGAAGCTTCTACTGTAAATGCTGCGTCCCACGAATGAAACATGTCAAAAAAAACTTCCTTATTAATTTGTAGTTTTTCAAAGAAATTTTCGATTTTTCTCCATTGTATCTATTTGATCCACTATTCGAGTTTGAATATTATGTGGAGTTGGATCAGCGGTTTCCTGGCACTGCGGCTCATAGACATCGGTGTCACTATATCGCTCCATACTTTCTAATTCAATTTCTGCATGTGCGTACGAAAACAAATTTTGCCTTTTTAGATCGCAGTTCATTTTCTTCCAATCAGGACTCGGCTTCGAACGTTCTTCCTTGATCATCTTCAAAATATTTTTATTCTTTGGAGGCCAACTTAATATTCCACTAAACTCCCAAAGTGATGGTACGTACAATGCTCAATCGATCACCATCCGGTTCTGAAGTACTAACGACCTTAAAAGGCATTATTCTGTAATAAAGAAATGAAACAATCACTTAGTTATTATAAGTAATAAATACATAACTTGTACAAAGGTATCATCTGGGTAGGTAAATGATAAATGATTTTATTTTTGTAAGTAGGTTTGTACAAACACTTTTACACGTCAATCATATTTTAAAACTAGATGAGGTCGGCGTTTCCTATCTGACTACTCTGAGAAGAAAGGCCGAAACAAACTCAGAGGTCACAGTCTCTTTTAAAGTCCAGACATAATCTTGGTCAGATCATATGAAGACCATGCAGGTCGATGTCTGAGATGGTCTTTTGAGGAAAGAACCACACAGATTGAGAGGACCTGTCCAGCCAGTGCACGCATTTGTCAGAAATCGTGCAGCTCAACTCAAAACTTAAGGAGCTCGACGATTCGACGAACAATACCAAAGAAAGGACATTTGGGTAGGCCACATTAATTACTCAAACTGCCAGACCATGACAAAAACTAACAGAACAGAGAGAAAAATTAAAAATAATATAAATAAAATGACCCACATAGTCTTCACATTCACAATAATTAAAATAATAGAATACTTTACAAAGTAAGCAAATGTCATAGTATATATAAAATCCATTAATGTCAAAGTGTATATAATAAAACAAAAAAAAAGAAAACAACAACAACAACACAGAGAAAAAAATATAAATAAAAATAAAAACATTAAATATGTAAAAAATTGGAAGCACCTTAATCCCAAGCCTTTTTGTCCTCGATATAATCCTTAACGGTATAAAAGGCTTTCTGGCACAACTTACGTTTAATGAATGATTTGAATTTATTAAGGCTTAGATCTTGAACGGGGCTTGGAACTTTATTGTAAAAGCGTATACATTGGCATCTGAACGAGCCACCTATTTTCTTGAGCCTTGTTATAGGTACAACAAATTTGTGTTTGTTCCTAGTATTTATATCATGGATATCACTGTATTTTTTAAACAATTTTATATTTTTATGGGCATATAAAAGATTTTCATAAATATACTGAGAAGGCACAGTCATAACATTAATCTCTTTAAATTTGTCTCTGAGCGAGTGTCTCGGACTTAATTTATAAATTGATCGAACAGCTCGCTTCTGCAAAACAAAGATAGTCTGAATATCAGCGGCGTTTCCCCACAATAGAATACCGTACGACATTACACTATGAAAATAGCTAAAGTACACTAAACGGGCTGTCTCTATATCAGTTAAATTACGAATTTTTCTAACAGCGAATGCTGCGGAACTTAGCTTTTTTGACAATTTGTCTATATGCGGACCCCACTGAAGCTTAGCATCCAAAGTTATGCCCAAGAATACGGTGCTGTCTTCAGGATTCAATTCTTCGCCCTTTATCAACACATTAGTTTTCACCTGCCTAACGTGAGGTAGCGTAAACTTAATGCATTTGGTTTTTTTCTCGTTTAGAAGTAAATTATTAACATTGAACCAGTGGACTACTTTAGAGATCGCGCTATTTACTTCGTCAGTAACCTGCTGCTGACGTTTAAGTTTAAACAAAAGTGAAGTGTCATCTGCAAACAACACTATATCATGATTATCCTTTATGAGGTACGGCAAGTCATTAATATAAATAAGAAACAAGAAAGGACCAAGAATTGAGCCCTGTGGGACTCCCATTGTTACTATAGATCCGGGAGATCTTTTTCCATTAACGTCAACGCTCTGAATCCTCTTACTCAAGTATGAAGTAAGAAGATCCAGAGCAGCGTTCCGGATCCCGTAGTGACGGAGTTTCCTGATTAAAGTTTCGTGAAGAACGCAATCGAATGCCTTGGACAAATCACAGAAAATGCCCAAGGCATCGCATTTGTCTTCCCATGCATTATAAATATGTCCTAAAAGTTCAACACCGGCATCAGTAGTTGAACGACCCCTTGTAAAACCGAACTGTTTGCTATGTAATAATTTGTGTTTATTAAAAAATCTTTGCATTTGTTCTAAAATTAATTTCTCAAAAATTTTACTAAAAGTAGGTAGTACAGAAATAGGTCTATAATTTGTGGGGTCTGATGTACTACCCGATTTAAACAAAGGTATTATTTTACTATTTTTCATGAGGTGAGGAAACTCCCCACCGTCAATACAACTATTAAAGATAAGAGCTAGAGTAGGCGCTATAATGTCAATTACAGACTTAGCAACTTCTACAGAATTACCCCACAGATCTGCAGTCTTTTTTACATTTAAAGTGTGAAAAGTTTTAATTATATCTATACAAGTAACATGTTCAAAATGAAATTCCGAATCGCAACCATTAACATTTTCCATAAGCAAAGACTCAGCAACAGAAGGTGATGAGTTTAGGGATTTAGTAGTTGAAAGGGGAATATCCGAAAAGAAATTTTCAAATGCCTCGGCGACTTGTGAGTCTGATTTTATTATGTTGTCATTAATCGACAAGCTGTAGTCAGTGTTTCGATTACTAGACCTTCCCGTTTCACTATTAATAATATTCCAAGTCGTTTTAATTACATTACTGCTGTTTTTAATCTTTAAACCTAAATAAAGTGACTTGGCCATATAACAAACTTTTTTAAATAATTTTGAATAATTTCTAACATACAAATTAAATGCATCAGTGTTAACGTAAGTCCTTTCATTGTACAGTTCATAAAGCCGCGTTCTACTTTTATGAATACCAATGGTAGCCCAATCACTGAAGGATGCGTTACTATTAACCGAGATAGTCTTGGGAATAAAGGTTGAGTTAAATTGTTTACAGTATATATTAAAAAAATTACCATAAAGATGATTAGGATCCGCATGAATTGACAAAACTGGTAATTTATCAGTGAGTTTACTTTTGAAAGCCTCCAAGCGACCTGCAGTTTTTGGGTTAACAGTGATATCTTTTTTAACGACTATTTTGTTTTGATTTCGAATAGTAATGCTTTGCCCGCAATGATCAGAATCTAGTAAATTTATAATTTCTTTGTGGCTTGGTATAATATCTGTATAAATATTATCTAGGCATGTGGCACTAGTAGGAGTTATTCTTGTGGGCTCCAAAAATAGGTTTACAAGATTGTAGGACTGAAACAGACTTATAATTTTACTACAAGAACCTGAGTTTTCTAATAAATTGACATTAAAATCACCACAAATGATAACAGACTTGTTTGAGTTACAAATCCTGTCTAACACTTCATCCATTACCTTTTCAAAGCAGTCATACAATCCTGATGGGGGTCTGTACACACTTAATACAACAAAATGCTCCAATTCTATACAGGCAATTTCAACTGTACGCTCAACAGATAGGCTCACAATATCCTTACGGTCTTTAAATTTGAGTTGGTTACTTACTAAAATTAATGAGCCACCATGTATAGCATTTATTCTGCTGAACGAACTACCAACCTGGTGATTATTAAAATTGAACAAGAACTGGTGGCTTTTCAGCCAATGTTCTGTTATACAAAGAATATCAATACTATTAAAATTCATAAATAATTCTACTTCTAAATCTTTGCTCATAAATCCTTGAATATTTTGATGCACCAGGTTGATACTATTTACTGATTTTAAACCCTTTTTTGAGGTACTTTTGCCATTCTGTACAATATAGCTAGAGGTTGCCTCTATTGTCTTACTTTCTAATTTAAATTATTAACAATGTCATTAATTGTGACCAAATTAGTGGTAGAATTATTTAAAATGTCATTGCATTGCTCAAAAGAAGCAAGTTGTTTAGCCAAATTTTTGGCTGTAATTGTAAAAAAATATGATAGCGACCCAGCTATCTGTCTTTTATAATAATTAGAAAGATAGTACATAACACTGTTATATCTATCTTTTGTCAAATAGAAATGATTACTAACATAATTGTTAAAATCAATCAAATGGAACAAGTTATTATTATATGTCAAATTATGCATTGTCATATTTAATTCAAATCTTAAGCTATTTTCTTCCTGTGGCAAACTGTTACTATAGGGGAATGTAAACAACACAACTTTTCTTAAACTAAGATTGCATAATGTTTTATAATACTGGAGCAGTTCTCCTTTGTTTACATTTCCCCTATTACCCACAAAAATTAGTAAAGTTGTATCCTGGGTAAAGTTACATTTAATAATTTGTTTCATAATGTGAAACAAAGAACAACCAGGCATACAGTAATTTAATATTGAGTGTCCCGGATATTCATTTGTCAACAAGTGACCTAAGTCCTTACCAATCTCATCACAAAATAACACAATATCATTATTTAAAGTTTGTGTACAAGGTTTATTGGAACTATTAGTAGAAGGAATGATCAAATCAACACAGGGTTGCTGTAAGGAGGTATTGCATGTTGACAATGAGTGGTCTGGCGTAAGTACATTGGATGGTGTTAGACAATGCTCACAGTTGTTTTTTTGTGAGTTTACCAGCTCATTCATTGCCAACACATATTCCCTCATTAGGTCTTCAGAGGTATTGTACTTGTTAGTCATTGAACTAAGTTTCTCCTGTAGATGGTCAAGTTCAGATTGCAAGGTTTCTGTGTCAATGTTGTACTTCCTAGTACTCTGCTCCAAATTAAAAGAATACATATCTAATTGTTTAAGCAAATTCAACCTTTCTCTATTTAATTTAACGTTTTTGATAAAGAACCTTATTAGGTAGGTAGTATTGTTAGCATAAGCTTTTTACAGTTTTTAGGTACCTGCTTGTTTATGTCAATCGTAAACGTTATTACGAATTGAGGTATAAAAACAGAACTAGGTACATTAAAAGAGTACGCAACGTTCCTTCCGACCATGCAGGCAACGACGACAAGCGACTGGCGACAGTACGTACCGAGAGCCGACTGAGCACTAAAAAACAGGCGCATCTAGCGCGCGAACGACAGAAAGAGATGGCCGCATTTAGGCACAATAGGCTAGGCGACAACACAGTTTTATAAACGAGAGCCGCGCGCGCGCGGTCTTCGCAGCCGTTAAGTTTATCAGTCGATCCGATACATTATGAGGATCAAATTTCAGCCAATTTCATAAATACAATACAAAGTCAGAAATGAGCGTCAGCTCTAAATTCAATTACAATCAAACGCAAGGACAGTTATCGTTTTACTAAAAGAAAATTAAGCGTGACGTCACGTTTTGAGTAACAGCCTTTTTAGAGTATGTAAAAACTAGAAAATTAAAATATGTTGAGGATGAAATATTGCATTTATGTTTATGTTGCAGTACAATTTATTTTACAATAAAAAAAAATAATATATCCATTTATAAATTAATATATTTCTACCCAATTTGAAAAGTTCGTGCGCGCGTAAATCGGTGTGTTAAATAATATCACTTTGACAATGTTGAATCAGAAATTATCCATGCGGTGGTTTTAGATATAATACTACGGATCCCTAAAGAGTCTGTGTAACAACTGTTTAATTGTTCACATTATGGTTAACGGTAGAGCTTGTGGGCCATTAAAAGTAAAGAAAACAGCTTATAGCTGCATACAGTTCACATGTGTAATTTTTTTCAGTTTTTTGCTGATTAACAGTACCCTAGTGAACTATTAGACAGCTTTTTGCAGCATATAAGAGTTTTAAATATTCACGTCGCTGTTTAACATTGTATTGTATAACCTATAAATATACTGTTCATTTTTCAACTTTTATGATGTTTTGTGTATGAATTAGGAATGTATTGCATTAGGTTTTACTTCCTGATAACATAATAATAACTTTTTATCTTATAATTCTTTTCAAAACTCTAAAAATTGTTTATTCAAGTTTTCATCACGGCTTATTTATATTACAAAACTAATTAAAAAGAGAATATTTTCGTGGCGCACTCAAATTTTCTTAGACAATATATATGTATAATGTCAGTGAAATTACATTCCCAGTCATTTTTCTTTTATTATTAAGTAAAACAATATACTTACCAGATATGAATATTATCCACGTATAATTCACTCCACGAAACATAAAGTGTTCAACTGGCAGCTTGGGTTACATTTACATTTGCTTCTATATGTTTGCTACATCAAATATGTTCACTTTTAAACTGGCCGCAAGCAGCCTTTCCCGGTTTTAAACATCTATTAAGAGCGTAGATGTGACATATTTACTGAATAAAGAATAACTTGTGATCTCTTAGTCAGTCGATATTTAGCGCATAGTACTGTCGTTACCTTTTATAACACTGTTAAATTGCTGCTACACAGTTCCTAAGCAGCTACGTGAACTTAAGGCTGAATAATTTGTGCCCATTTTAGAGTTATAAGAGCTGAATAAGGCCCTATACAGCCATTATGCAGCTATTTTATTCAGCTTTAAGCATAATGGGAATCCGTTATGCGGCTGATAAGCAGCCTCGTGTGCTACTTGATTCATCAGGAATAGAATCAGGAATTAATATATTTTTATCAAGAATTTCAAAGGGGATTGAAGATCCATGGCATATCTACCTGTCCGCCATTTTGATTATTTTTCAAAATGGCGGCCACGCTTGTAACCTATGTAAATCGATAGCAGACATCAATACAAGCAGAAAACATAATAAGACCAAATCCCGTAGTGTCAGGTTGCCGAGATATTAACGTTCAAAGTTGATCACGTGCCATCCATATACCTAAAACTAAAGAAATGATAAAAACTTTTTTCCAAAAAAAGCCGACTTCCAAAAAAGACACTAAGTAGGTACTTTTTTTTCGAAGTCGGTTTTTTTTGTAAAAAAAAAATATTTTTCACTTTTAAGTACAGACGCCAGCACATCAAGTTACCCCACTTTGACCTTGAACGCGTTATGAGCAACAACAGCGAGAATCGTGCGAAAGAGATGTATAGCTTTTTGTCAGTTCTTACTTGTAATATTTCGTGCTGCAGCGCGTACGTGAGGGTGTGTGCGTGTGCGCGTCGTTGTGTTGAATAAGACACTATGCGATAAGAAATATCGTACGTAGCAGGTTGAATACTTTTGACGTTTTGACTTGAATTCGAATCGAAATACTGGCATGGTAATAAAAACAGGCGGCCCGCGCAATGCCTACAATACATACGAAAGCTTATAATCAATTTGTTTTATTGAAATGATATCTTCTTAATCCTTCATTTTTACATATATGTTTCTATGTATTACCTATAATTAGTAAGTAGGTATTACCTACTCATATTACCTACATTTAAACAGGTAGGTAGGTATGGTATACACCGTTACACAATTAATTTGCGAAATTTGCTCTTTGGATAAATGTTGTTAAGTAGCCAGGTAGGTATAATCCGATGTGAGAAAAACATTTTTTTTTTTAATTTCAAGCAGCTTTTAATAACCTTTTCCTGGTTTTGTTACCTACTTACTGGCGGGCTGGCGGTCAACTGTTTTCGTGCGTTCCTTGCTCTTTTATTGCTAATACCCATTACACAATCTCCTTGAAATTTTGAAATAAATATGGATAAGTGCTTACCCCATCACTTAATTATACCTATAAAGTTTAGCCAATTAATTATACCTATAAAGTCTCTTGTCAGTCCGCCGTGTTTGAGATTAACGTTACGTCCGCGACACGATCTTATTTTACTAAAATAATAAGTTTGAACTTAGTAACGGAATTATCTATTATACTACCTACCGAAGTTTGCTTTTACATGCAAGTTCAACCTTATTGCGCTAGTAATAAGATACGATTTCGAAGATTATGAATTTTCAAATAAAATTCTAATCTATTATTATCGTTTCTACATCATCAGCCTATAGCAGTCCACTGCTGGACCTATGTTCAGCCGTGGACTGCCGCCCCTCCTATTGCACGCCATTCAACTCGATGTTCGGAAAGAAAAGAACATGGGTTCCGTAATGGGGCCCATATCAAATTACCTTGGTGGGGTCTTTTACAAAAGGACAGTGACGTTTTCAACAGACTTCAAAAAAGGAGGAGGTTCTCAAACCGACTGTATTTTTTTTAATGTTTGTTACCTCAGAACTCCGTTATTTATAAGCCGATTTACAAAATTCTTTTTTTATTTGTAAGGATATACTTCAGATTGGTCCCATATAAATTTCCTCAAAAACGGTTCAGTAGTCTGGTTTTTAAACTAAAATTACTGGTAAAACTTACAACTTAAAAGTGAAAAAAAACACTACAAAGTGAAATATAACTTTAATCTCGGAAGTCGGTGCACCGACTTCCGAAATTAAAGTTATTTTTCACTTTGTAGTGTTTTTATGGAAGTCGGTTGTTTTTTTTTGTAAAAAAGTTTTTATTTTTCACTTTTTTGTTGTGATAATTTTTTTGATTTTTCAAAAACCACTTGTCCGATTTTGATAACATTTTTATGGGACCATTTCAGAAGTATCTCCGTTCGAACAAAAAAAGAATTTTGAATATCGGTCCACAATTGGCGGAGTAATCGCGTAACAAACACACAAAAAAAAAACATACCGTCGAATTGAGAACCTCCTCCTTTTTTGAAGTCGAAAGTAAAAACTTTTTTACAAAAAAAAGCCGACTTCCAAAAAAGACACTACAAAGTGAAAAATAACTTTAATTCCCGGTGGCGAACTTCACCACGAAAATGCGAACCCAACGACACCGACTTTCGAATTTATTTATATAATTTTGGAAGTCAATTGTCTTTTTTTCAAAAAAGTTTTTTTGAGAAAGTAATAAATATGCCGTCGGGGCCCCGTATAATAGATACGGCGGTAGCTCCGACCTCTGCTTTTGGCGCCTTAACCGATCATCATGCAATTTTGCATACCTACCTATCAGAAAAGGACATAGGAATAGGATAGGTTACTACGGGAACGCGTGTGACACCGCGAAAAAATCTCAAAATAAAATGGGGAATAATAATCTTAATCTTTTTATTTAATATTACTTAATTGAAAACAAAAAAAAAAACTTATACCTACTCTAAATTTAAATATACCTACTTACAACAAAATTTATAAAACCAAACTACGAGTATACAATAGATTAAAAATAAGTAGATAATATTTATTATTTATATTATTTTTTACAAGTTTTTATTTTTAGAAAGAAAGAAAATACGTTTATTTGCGGTAAACATGACGCGAAAAGGAACACAAACACAAAAAAAAAAAATATTTGCATTAGTTTTATTGATATTTGTGACAGATTAATTATACCTACAGTAACATCTCTATCACCAATGGTTGCCCAACAAAAGGCCCGGTACGCACAGGTGGCACGGCACGACAATTTCATTGATATGTCACAGCCTGCTTTGGCATCCTTCGGGACGTTCTGGCATGCCGTGGCATCCCGAAATGTGAATGCCAACCATGATAAAATGAGATCACAAATCATTCGCGCTTACTAAAATCCCTTGTCGTGCCATGCCGCCAGTGGGTGACGGCCCTAACTTAAATTATCACTAACAAATTAGTAAAGGAAAAATGCTCAACAATTTAACAATGGTGCGAAAAGAAAAGAAATTTCAATTTACACATCTTTATCACGTTATTGGAAGAATTATCCATACTAATATTATAAATGCGAAAGTAACTTTGTCTGTTTGTTACGCCTTCACGGCCAAACCGCTGGGCAATTGTGATGAAAACTATGGAGATAGTTTGAAGCCTGGGGCAGGCAATGGAGGAAGCTAGTTTATTGTGACACAACATCAACGAACGACATGTCTGGCGTCTTTCCCAAATGGAGCAATGGAAGAATAAGCGTTTGAGAAACAGTGGTTGGAAATACCTATATTTTGATAAATAAAATAATTACAATATTAAAATATACATAACTTATGGATTGTAAAACTGTGCTACTATTTAATGTGAACGGAAACCCGGGTGATTGAAGTGCATTATTTAATAGTGCCGTAGAATCGGAGGTCGTCATCTAATGGTAAGTTTAGGCTACGGCACTATACGCCGTGCACAGTGTCTGTATGTGTGAACACACAAACTCAACGAATACCTACACCTTGCGACACCGAGTGTAAGTGTTCTGACACGGTGTCAGTGTCGGTGACATTGAGTGTACTGCCTATAGTGTTGTAGATTAAACTAAGTTCGCTCGTGTCTTATTAGCGACATAGAATATGCCATGACCTAAAAGAGCCCAAACTTGACCTCAGAAATACGCACCAAGATCGGCCTTTCAGTTGTTATGAAATACTACTACATGGGCATAAAGCGTTGCCAAAACAATATAATATTATTATTAAATTATGAATAAAAAGTAAATTAAACTCTAATAACTATACCTAGAAGATACTGCAAAATTGTAATAACATAACAATACAAATATATAAGCAAATATAGGTATTTATTTATTAATATTATTATAAAATGATTGTTGAAATGAAATGAAAATATATTATATATACTTTACAATATAATATAAGTATTTAATATTTGGTCGGACCACCTTGCGCGTCTAAAACGGCAACCAGCCTGTCCTTCAAGCCGGCCACCATGTTCCAGCAGGTGGCCTTGTCCTTGCCTCTGAATTGCTCCCATGTAGTATGGGCTTCTCGCCGCAAGTTTTCATTGTTGCGGATTTCTGAAGCATCCTAATCGAGAAACATGAGAGCCCATAGATTCTCGATTGGGTTTAAGTCTGGGCTCTTTGCAGGCCATGGTAGGCGGATGACGTCATCCTGTGCCGCGAACCACGCCTGCACCACCCTGCAGGTGTGCACGCGGCAGTTGTCTTCCGGCGTCCATAAGGCGTCTCCTGACTGTGTCCATTGAAATCTAAAACAAAGAAAATTTTGTCAATTTAATACTTACCTAGGATTCCGTAATATGACAAATAGTCCGGGCCAATTTAACTAATCTGCATTCGCGATTTATTTGCAAAAAATGTAAACAAATATGAGTTTATGGAAAAATAACTTTAATTACTACACCATAAAGTTCAGTTTACGCAACAACTTCAAACATTTTATTACTGCTAGTCTAGTAGAGCCAGTCACTCTAAAATCAACCTAATGACCATTGAAATAAAGTTGATATTTGTTCAACTTGAAATAACATCAATTTGAAGCATTAGTTGAATAGACTTTAGATGAGTATGGGACGGTTAAAAAATATTCTTCAAATTATAAACATAAACAAAAAAACTATTTATCGAATTGAGAACTTCCACCCTTGTTGAGGTGGGTTGTAAAGAACTGAAGATGTATCTAATACTTAGTAGGTAATAATAATAAGTAGTAAGTAATAACAATTCAGACTGGCCGCGCGGCGCGCGTCAATCCGGTTTGCGTGAGTGCCGAGCGCCCTTCCAACTACTTACTACATGTCTATTAGGTAGTAGGTATGATTTTAATCACAATTTTGTTATTCACTTTTTAAGAAAACCATATTTTATGAAAGTGATGAATAAGTTGAGCTGATAAGGTATGATTACAAGCTACACATGGACTCACCCTGTACGAAGTTGATGTTATTCGTGTGGTCAGAAAAGGATCGGCAGAGTGTGCGGCGTCTGCCGTCGTACCGTAGTGGATCTCGCGTAGAGTTGGCGACGATGGGCTTCTATGGTTCCACTTTCTTCCCGAAGCCAGAAGTAAACATATTTTTTCTGGAACGAAACAAATAGCTATAGTTTATTTGCCCATTATTACTCAATGACTATAGGCAAAGATGTATTAATACTTATAATTCCCTACACTACAATAATAAAGTTATTAAGTTATTTAATTACACACAAACATCGCTATCATTACAGGGTTACACCCAATGCGATAGCGTGGTAGGTAACTAGATTCTAACTAGATTGTGGGGGTCGAACATGGACTAATCCTAACTAAGCAGGGGCTGCAGTCTCGACATTCATAGCGATCGCTTTAAGACCGAATTCGGTCGCAAAGCCCTGTCACTCCATACATTAGGTACACGTACACCTGTTAATCCGGGACTTTGCGAGTTGCGACCGAATTCGGTCGTAATGCGATCGTTATGAATGTCGAGACTGCAGCCCCTGGGCCCTGGACAAAAAGAAAGTGCGTAATTGCTTAGATATTTACTATAGAATCCAATCCAAAGAGTATAATAATAATACGGATCCAATCACTACCTACCTACTGGATTAACTTTTGTTTAGAATGTGTCATGACATGGAATCAAAAACAATAGTTCATCGAATTCTGTTAACATAATATGTATAATTATTTCTCTGAATTTAAGCTTTCACAGTTACTCTACATTTTAGTGACGCTTGGAACAGCGCGCAGCGTTAACTAATTTCAAAAATTCTGTATAAAAACACCATTGACACATTTTTTTAATATTAGACTTTCTATTTAAGATTACAAAAAATATTACTCACCGATAAGCCCGTCTGCCGACAAATATCTATCACCCGGCATCCACTCAATCGAAGCGCTATGATGCGCTCTCGTTGAATTTGCGTCAACTGAGGCGCCATTATATTTATAAATTTATGCCATTATGTTTTAAGAAAGTTCACAGCACAGCACAGCACACAGTACGATTCCAAATCACAGAACTTATATACCCTAACGGGTTCCAAATGCGTACGCAACTGACTGACGTAAACTAGTGAATTGTGACGAGTGCGGAGTGACTTTCGTTTAATTTCGTGAAGGATCGGGGAAACTCGGGAGCAGCGGCGGACGCGCAGGGGCGAGTGGGTGTGGCTTATTCCTAGTAAAACATGATAATTGGCTCCCAATTTTTAGTATGTGCACCCATTGGGCAATTTTAAAAACGTTGAAAACTCCACCAATCGTGCCAAGGATACTTTCTTTCTAACACTCCGCAGCGCGTCGTAGTTATATTTATGTATAGGGTTTACGTTGACGTGCTGCCGTCTGTACATTTAACCAAAATACTGAACCGATTTTAAATAAATTTCTATAGAACCAATCTGATAAGTATATCCTTTCAGATAAAAAAATAATTTTGCAAATCAGGGTATTAACCAACCAACCAACATTAAAAAAAAAACAACCGAATTGATAACCTCCCTTTTTTTTAAGTCAGTTAAAAAGAAAGAAAATACTTTTATTTTCGGTCAACACATCGCATAAAAAAAACACAAACAAAAAAAAAATAACAAGTTGGGGAAAAACATGCGTCACATCCATGCAAAACGGCCATCGCTTATCATAATGCCCTACGAGACAGAGCCCCAGCGTTGGGTTGCGCTGGTTTTTTGCTGGTTTTGCAACTAACCTTTGAAGGCCTAAACAAGGCTGGATTCTGGGCGTTTGCTGGTCGATATTTATGAAATAGGAGATACACAGATGAATAGGAGATGTACAGGACATGATCCTACAAGTCCTACCAGTACCTATTTAATTATAAACGTGAAAGTTTGTATGGATGGATGGATGTTTGTTACTCTTTCACGCCAAAACTACATAACGGATTTGGATGAAATTTGGCATACAGATAGTTTATAACCAGGATTAACACATAGGATATTTTTCATCCCGATATTACCACGGAATCGAAACTTATGCGAGTGAAACCGCGGGGCGCAGCTAATATCTACATATTCGCATAGACCACTTACTACATAATATACGAGTAGTAATTTCGAGAAAATTGTAATTGCCTATTAGAAGCGTCTGTGTCGTACAACGGATGTAAGAAAGATGTATATCAGTTACTAGTTCAAAAGATTGTGATACCATCTCTTTGAAATTGAGGAGCATTGAAGCTAATAGTCGTCCATACGTGGATTCTTCATTAATCTTAATGGTTACTGCTCTTATCAGTTGGTAAATCTGTGTTATAGAAGATGTTTGTGAAGGAAGTGACACTATGCCTCAGTTGGTTCAGCACCCTAACTGCGTAACACACTATCAATCTTAATCTGAATCATTTTGAAGGATATTGCTAATCCATTGCTTCATATGTTCGATAAATTTGTCTGCTCAGCAACGTAAATAACGTAATGAATGTTGTTGAGCTGTCAGAATGAAAGTCATTGCTATTGATAATGTATTACCTAGGCAATTAACTGATTTGGATAGTTGTTAATATCATATTATCTTAAAACATTATTTTAGTCCTTTGACCTTTGCCCTAAAATATATTATTCGTCCTCTATTCGAAATACCTCAAACCGGTACCATAACCCTTAAGACCAGTCCATTGTACCTAGCCCTCACCCATATTAACAACATTCTGTTATATGATGAGTCCTCAGATGTCTTCGCGAGTACTGAACTGGAATTCCTGCACACTGCTTCTCGATACCTGGAGTCCATTGCCACTCCCAGTACAATCTCCTAGGAGTAGATAAATTAAATAAAACAGTTTCTTGTTATTAATAATTCTATTTCAATTTATCCTAATTCTATCTAATTTTTACAAATTTTTGTTTTATTGTATTTAATTTCATCAAAATTTGTCAATTTTTATGATAACTTAATTTTTATGACTGTATGACATGTGTACCTAATTATAATGACTAATATTGACTAATAACTTGTATGTGTGGTGCAAACTGTTAATGTAAGTTGGTTATTAATAAATAAATATTATAATAAAGAAGTGGAAAGTAATACATGAAGTTAATTACAGTGTCAACACTAAATAGCAAAATAACAGGGATTATGATCTGGCAACACTGGTAGCCGGTCGTCAAAAAACGGTCTCTAGGTTAATTAATTTAATAAATTAATAAAACTGTTATAAATAAGTTAAATTAGTGTAATATAGTCAAACCTAGGTATTAAGTATTCTAAAAAGTGATTATCAAGTGTTCTTTGCCGCGAAAATTTCGTAAAAACAGAGGATTCAAAACCGGCTGTCAACTCAACGTACCAACGGTGACGGATTTCAAACTTTCATCAATCCTGGGGAGTATTTTGTTTTATTTATTTGCTTGTATTACATACCACAGAACATCACAAAGTACTGCTCAGGTCTCTGAGCTACGTCCATCACACACTGGCACGGTTTATGTCTCCTTTTGCTTGACAACTAGTGGAAGCAAAATCGATGACGAAAACATTCGCCCAGACAATAAACACTACATAATTACTGCACAAAAATAGGCTCATTAGAGCTTCTTCATACTATAAAACCTTTTAAGGGTCATAAACTTGTTATTGTCAACTAAGTTCTTTGTGTTTTACAATAAAAGCAGTGCCTATTCCTTGTAACTTCACTTCTATTTATCATCTCCATCTCATTCCATAATAACTTCAACTAATTTTATAATCCATTTGTTAACATTTCACTACTTACTTATTTTTAACTTACTTTAATTTTATTTTTCCCTTCTACCTCCTACTAATCTAAATATTGGAACATCTTTTTCACACTGTTATTTAGCTGCCTAACTTCACACATTTCAGGTGACTGACATTTTGAAGCAAATGATGACCCGCAGTGCCACAATCAAGGAGATGGAAGCAAAACTGAGATCTACCTTGACAAAGCTAGAGGCTTCTGAAGCTACATGCAAACAGCTGCTCTGTGAAAGGGAAGACAGTGAGGTGGAAATAAAGCTTGTTATTGACAAGAACACTGAGCTTAAGAACCAGCTGACTGAACTACATGTACGGCATATGGACATACTTGACCAGCATCAACACCTCCGTCAACTAGTGTCAAATTTCCAGGAATGTAGTGACACCCACGAACTGGCTTTGAGACGCATATCTGAACTAGAACAGGAATTAAGCAAGGCCCACAACACAATAACCGCCTTGGAAACTCTCAAAGCCCGTGAAGAGTCTGCGATCACCTGCAGTCTTTATGATGAGTTGGTTGGTAGCGGGTCGGGTCCCATATGTGTTGAGCCAGTGGTAACAATAGATTTAACTGATGATACTATCATTAAAAATAAATTGTTTACCAGTCACAATAAGCTAAAAAAATATATTAAAATTAATAGATTAATTAGAAAAACTCAAAAATCTTTGAAATGCCAAAAAGTAAACAAATTAAATATAAAACTTAGGCAAAAAAAAGTAAATTTAATACAAGAATTAAAAAACTGTAACAGTGAATTAGAATTGTGTAATGCTATGTATGACACAGACACTCAGCACCTTCAGGATGAACTGTTTGTTAGGGAATACGCTCTAAAGGATATCTTTAGTAAATATGAGGCTTCTCAACAAGACCTGAGTAAGCGCATGCAGGAGGCTAATGAGTTGGCAGACCTGGTCAAGTATAATGCGGAGAGGTATGAGTCTTTGACAAATAACCTCTCTTTTAGCTGTACCTGTTCCCGGGGACCCCAACTTATTACACCCACACCCTCAGTAGCTCAACCAGTAGGTAGCTGTATTAGTGATGATAGCAATAGTACGAATAATTTGATTAATACTACTTATATTTTTTCTGATAAATTTGGTCAAGGTTTTGGTAGCTTGTTAAATCAGTGTTCGCAACAATATGCAATTAATCATTGTTTACCCGGTGCCAGTATTAGCCAATTAATTAATAATATCAAATTGACAAAAATAAACCCCAGTTCAACTGTTATATTATTATATGGGGATAGCTTAAATGTAAGGAAAAAGGACTTAATTGAATGTGTCCATTTGATGTTGCATCTTAATGAGACTAATAATTGTAAATTTATTTTTTGTGCCTTGCCTTATTCCCATTATTTAACTGATGAGCAAAATAAGCATATTTATAATTTAAATATGTTCATTTATAATAGGACTTGTCGTCACAGTGATGCTATTTTATATTTTGATTGTAATCAATTCATTACTGATTACAAACTGACAAATTATACTATGTATTTGCCACCTAGTTGTAGGAGACAAATTGCTAATCTTTTAGCATACAATATACTCAGTGACACTGGTACTTGTAGTGTACCATCGATTACTGTTAGTACTGATACTAATACTACTTTTGATACGCCTTGTAGTTTAAACTATTAGGTGCGACAACGGGTCAGCCACATATGTTGAATGTTGTACATCAAAATATGCAGGGTCTGTCCGGCAAAGAGCTAGAATTAAGTTTATTTATGGAGAACTATGAGGTTCAGGTGTTATGTTTGACTGAACACTGGTTGAAGGAACATGAAGTAGTGTTTATAAATGATGAAAACTTTACCGTACAGAGTGCATTTGTGAGAAAAAGTGCTATTCGCGGTGGCTCTTTAGTTCTTGTTTCAAACAAGTTGAAATGTAAACAACGTTTAGATTTAGTTAATCTTTCAATCGAGCGCACTATAGAGTTGTCTTGTGTTGAACTTGAGCGATATGTTATAATTTGCGTTTATCGACCCCCCTCTGGGGATTTTATTAGTTTCGAATCGGTAATGGAAGATACTCTCAATAGGTTAAAATCAAATAACAAAAGTATTATTTTATGTGGAGATTTCAATATTAATATTTTAGATGTTACTCCATTAAGTATTAGACTTCTCAATCTTTTGAGGTCTTATAATTTAATTAACTTGTTTTTTGAACCAACTAGGATCACAGCTTCTTCGTCAACTTGTCTTGATAATATATTTAGTGATTGTGATGCCAAAAATAAATTAGTGTTAACTGACTTAACGTCCGACCACTGTGGTTTATTAGCTAGCTTCCCCATGCCATTACATAAAAAGCCACATAAACTTGAATGCAGGCCTTATACAGCTAGTCGTTGCAAAATGTTTAAAAATAAAATAGCTCATAGAATTACACCATCGATAGTAGAACACGAGAATCCTAATGAAATTTATGGTGCCCTTTTTGATGTTGTGCAAAAAGAATACCAATCCACTTTCAAGACCAAAACTATTAACATTAATGGATCCTCTGTTGGCTTTAACCAATGGGCTACTCCCGGTATTTATAAAAGTAGAGCGAGACTATACGAGTTATATGGTTTGAAAAAATACAGGTTTGATACTCCCTTCCTAGAGTATGTCAAAACTTATTCAAAATTATTCAAAAAGATTAGTGCTTTTGCTAAATCAAAATTTTTAGGCGATACGATAAAAAATTCTACTAATAAAGTAAAAACCACTTGGAAAATTATTAATAATGAAACGGGAAAATCGGTTAAACAAGAAAAACTACTTGAGATTATGGTCGACAACAAATTAGTTAGCAAGGCAGCTGACGTAGCTGAGGCATTTAATGAGTTTTTTGCCAACATACCGATAACTACGACTCGCTCCTTAAATTCGTCCTCGTCTAAAGCTGAAAACCTTTTGCACAGTAGTGTACCTAAATGTAGTCCCTTATTTAGTTTCGAACATGTAACCCCGCGTGATGTAGTTAATGTTTTTAATACACTTAAGTCTAAAAACACCGGTGATTATTGGGGCATCTCCACTAAACTTATAAGTAATATAATAGACATCGTAGCCCCCTATCTAGCTGTTACTTTTAATAAATGTGTTGATTTAGGAACTTTTCCTGACCTCATGAAGAGTAGTAAAGTCATACCATTATTTAAATCAGGTAATAAGAATGACGTTGGCAATTTCAGGCCTATTTCTATCTTACCTGCATTTAGCAAAATATTTGAAAAGTTAATACTCAAGCAGCTGCTAAGACATTTTAATTTAAATAGCCTCCTCCATAATGAGCAATATGGCTTTACAAAAGGTCGTTCAACTACAGATGCGGGTGTTGCTCTGTTGAGACACATATTTGACGCATGGGAGAAATCACAGAATGCTATTGGAGTTTTCTGTGATCTCTCCAAAGCCTTTGATTGCGTGCACCATGACACGCTTTTGCGTAAATTACGTCATTACGGTGTCCAAAACGAAGCTCTCAACGTAATTATTTCGTATTTACATAATAGGGTCCAATGTGTAGATGTTAATGGTGTGAAATCATCCGGGCTACCAGTTCAGTTAGGTGTTCCGCAAGGCTCAATACTGGGTCCATTCTTGTTCTTAGTTTACATTAATGATTTACCATTCCATTTGACGGGCATCTGTGATGTTGTACTGTTTGCAGATGATACCTCTCTTATTTTTAAAGTAGACAGGAATAGACAAGATTTTGACGACGTAAACAGTGCACTCTCAATAGTTACAGATTGGTTTACGTCAAATAACTTAGTTCTCAATGCCAAGAAAACCAAATGTGTAAAGTTCGCCTTACCGAATGTTAGAAACCTAGGACCCAACATCGTCTTAGATAAAGAGGTGCTTGAAACTGTAGGCTCGGCAATTTTTCTAGGACTAACAGTAGATGCCAAACTTCAGTGGGGACCTCATATATCAAGTCTAGCAGGAAGGCTCAGTTCGGCTGCCTACGCCGTCAGGAAAGTAAGACAATATACTGACGTTGATACAGCTCGTTTAGTCTATTTTAGTTATTTTCACAGCGTTATGTCCTACGGTATTCTGCTGTGGGGCAAAGCCGCTGATATACAAAATATATTTGTCCTTCAAAAGCGAGCTGTTCGAGCAATTTACCAGCTAGGTGCCAGAGTTTCTCTAAGAGATTTCTTTAAAGATATTGGTATTCTCACGGTTGCATCACAATTCATCCTTGCCAACATTTTATATATTAGGCAAAATTTACACTTGTACACTAAAAATAGTGATATTCACAGTGTTAACACTAGAAATAAGGACAAACTACGTGCCCCCTTTCACCGGCTTCATAAGGTTCATAACTCATTTGTTGGGCTTGGTATAACCTTTTATAACAAGATACCCTCTTCTTTTCTAGACTTGCCTTTTAATGCGTTTAAAGCTCAACTAAAATCCAACCTTTGTTCAAAGGCATACTATTCTATCAACGACTACTTAGACGATAAGAATAGTTGGTCACCCTAGTTTAACGCAAGACAATGTTTATGTTCCTTCTCCAGAATTAGCTTACTGCAGAACCCAGCAATGCATAAATGTGTAAGCTGTCACGCCCTTTATGCCTGGAGGCTTTTATTTGGGTAGTAAGTTTTTTTATTTACATTTTAATGAATTATGTTTTAGCTTGAGTACGTATAGTTATTATTATATTTGTTGGTATATTGGCGTGGCTAGCTGACATATTATGGCAAATAATTAAATTTTATGTTCTGGTTTTGTAATGTTAATTACCGAACATTGTATATATTATTGTACCTAGTATTGTATACATTCAAGTATTTTTTTAAATTGAACAGACAGCTGTGCTGCTGGGGAGTTTGTTGCGCCACTTCTTCTTCCCAGCAATAGCACTAGGAAGTGGTGAAGGGCGGGCGTTTTTGGGGGACTGTCTTTTGTAATTTTGACGTTCAAAAAGTGCTGATTCTCAGCCTAATTTGAATAAATGACTTTTGATTTTGATTTTTGAACACTTCAGTCATGCATGTCAGCACTAAATAACATTTATTTAAACTTTCGCACACAAAAATGGTACAAAGGCGGACTTAATGCCTTAGGCATTCTCTACCAGTCAACCATGGGTGGTGAAGAGATTAGATGGCAGAAATTAATATTCAATGCAGATAAGCATATCAGTCATGTAATCATGTTATGGCAAATACTGAATAAAATTAGGCAGTTTTAGAGACCTTCTGTGGGTAATCTGTGCCTTCTGTAGATCAGAGGGGCAATTCTCGTAATTTTAAGAACGTTCACAGTCTGATCCCAGTCTCAATCTGTCAAAAAATACTTCTAATTTCCCTACATTTTGACATGTTTTTGACATTTGTTTGCCGCCGAGACGAGACTGCGACTAGATTTTGAACGTTTTAAATTACGAGAATTGGCCATCTGGTATACTTATCTAATGTAGGTAATATCTGTCTCAAGAACGTTCGCTTCGAGCACTTGACTTAAGCGTGTTCCATTTTAATTCAGAATGGCGGACGCAGAAGTTTTGTGTGCTTCATTAATTTTATTTAGTTATTGTCAAAAAAAACAAAAGATATATTGAATGTTACTTTGGAAAATTATATTTGTTTTTTGGAAAAGAGAGTAATATGGTTGTCGTTGTGCTTGCGACGACAAGTCAACCTGCAATGGCTTGTTTGTTTACATGCGCTCGCAGGGCTATTAGTATGTAACGACTCGGCTCGGCTCGCTGTTCTGACTACTGTAACGCAAATTCAAAGTCAAATAATTTATCTCAAATAGGCACATAAAAGGCACTTTAGAACGTCAAAAATTAAATTAAAATAAAATTAATTCTAGTCGCCCCTTCCAAAAGGTAGTTTTCGTATGGAGAAGAATGGGCAAGAAACTCCACCGTTACTCTTTTAATTTTTTTTACAATATTTTGCATACATTATTTATATAATTATATGTGAAGACGATGCAGCTTAAAATAAAATTACTATACAACAATAGGTAAAAGAATTAAAATTGATTAATGAAACCATGACACATAAATTAATATATTATAATATAACATAATAATTAACTCAATAAATACATGGTGCTCACATCACGCGTTACAAAAACTCGATAAATACATTACAAATAAATGTTGCAAGTTAGTCTTCGCCATTAAATGCTCAACCAGATCACCTGTTTGAAGACAAAATCTAGTTCCTAATCCAAAGCTAATTACTGCAAGATTCGCCTAATCCGCACACGATCTCGTTACCGTACACACGAATATATCACCTAAATAACTTACCGTAATGTCACTTCGTGAGTTTCCACGCAATTCGAGGGATTCCAAATTATATAAGTTTCGTTGTTAGGGATGGCGATGGTGAATGAGTAATTTCCTAGGCTCCTTTCATTGTAGGACATAGAGTAACTAATTATGCTGTAGTGTAGATGTTGTGGCTTGAGTAGGGCAAGAAGTTTGTATAGGTTGTTAATAGGCTGTTGTAGAAAGCAACGTGTTTGGCTCTGAATTTCTCCTAATGACTTCTAGTTTCCGCCATATTGAATTTCCTGTGACGTCATTGCTACCCTTGCGTTATTGCTTGCGTTTTGCTACCTATTCATTTGAAATCACTGATCTAACAATAGCTCATTATTCATTAACTTTACAGGGTGGCAGGGACATCGACGCGCAAACTGTAATCAGGAATTCAGCACATGATTCTAGCAACCCCGAAAATTTTTCGTATAGGTTATAAAAAAAAATATATATTTTATTGAAAAGTGCAAAATCTGCGCGGTCAAAATGTATGGAACAGCTAATTTTGGTTTTTAATAACCAACGTATCAACGCGGTTAAGAATCATGTACTGAATCCATGGTTACAGTTTGCGCGTGAATGTCCCTGTCGCCTTATATTTTTATTCTAGCAAATATCTCATCATCTGCCTAGTCTTTTCCCAACTATGTTGGGGTCGGCTTCCAGTCTAACCGGATTCAGTTGAATACCAGAATTTTACATGGAGCGACTGCCTATCTGACCTCCACAACCCAGTAATTTTATTTAGTTTTATTTAATTTGTTAGGGACAACAAACAGTTACATGCCAGGCTTAACTAAAAAAATTTAAATTAGCACAGTACTAGGAATACAGTTACATAATCTATTCTATATTTGTGTTACAACACATGTAACCCACACCATTGTCCACGAATTCACAAAAAAGAAGTTAAAAGAAGTAGCAGTAACTGGGTAATACGATACCTCTTGGTAAGACTGGTTGTCAGACTTCCCGAAAGTCTGACAACCAGTCTTACCGAGGCACGGAGGGTTTCAGTATGTAAAGATGGTCACCCATCCACAGACCAACCGCGGCAAGCGTAGCTTAACCTGATCGAACGGCCTGTGCGGCTGTTATTATCTAATCACGATTCTAATAAATATCTAAAATACAACAAATACAAAAAGTTTTATTGGCAAAATGAAAAGGTTTTTATAAAAAACACAGTTGGGTTTGCACGTCACAATTTTTTGGTTAGACCCCCAAACCAAGCAGGGCTTGTATCTTGGGGTTCGGAGTGTGAATGAGCAGAGAGTGATATGTCGGGTAACTAGCATAATCAGCCGATAACGTTCCCACTGCTGGGACACAGGCCACCTCTCTGTGAGAGGGAGTGGGCCATAATGCCCATAATCCACCACGTAGGCCCAGTGCGGGTTGGTAGATGTCACATGTCTTCGAATTTTTTGGTTCTAAGACACGCCGGTTTCCTCACGATGTTTTCCTTCGCCGTTTTGAGAGCAGTGGTGATGGAATAAATTACACAAAGTAAAGTGGTGATGAAATAATTTACACAAATCATGTTCAATTTTGGCAAACCATTTAATTTACAAGCGTTTCCCTGAATGAACAAATTCGTAGGTCGGGGTCGCTACCATCAGGCCACCACTGCACTCACTGCTGTCCGGTAACTAGGCTAGTTTTGAAAGAGTGTAAAATGTGAGTGTCTGTAAGGGTGAAAGTGTGAGCGATGTTTTGAAAACTAATCATAAATTATATCTAACATAAGAACAAAAACAACCACAGCGTAGGTAACATCGATTTCGGGGAGACCTCTTTACAGTCTCCCCAGAGATGTGCCTAACAGGCGTTGCACAGAGGGGGCTCCGGATTGGACTTTTGAGGGGTAACGGTGCCCCCTTCCATGTGCAGATGGTGACCACTGGGGTGGTTTTAGTGAGGTAAAGATCCCACTATCCCTGTTTTATCCTCAAAGACCAGGCGCCTTTTGAAGGTTTCCCCCCGAAAACAAAAAAAAAGGTAACATCGATTTGTATTTTTGTAAGTTAATCTTTTGGAATTTTCGTAGTTGAGTAATAAATCACAAGACTTTTTTATATAAGATAACAATTACTGGGTTCTAATTGGAAGTAAATTATTGCTAAATTGATCAAGTCTTGGAGTAGTATGACTATCACCTATTAACTTTTATTCAGGAGGGGCTTGTGGCTAAGTAATAACGGTCGCACGGGTCTATCGATCAGGTTAAGCAACGCTTGGCGCGGTTGGTCCGTGGATGGGTGACCATTTTCACATTCGAAGACTCCTCCGTGACTCGGGAAGCACGTTAAGCCGTTGGTCCCGGCTGTCGTTACGAGTCGTCAGAAGCCCGAAAGTCTGACAACAAGTCTTACCAAGGGGTATCATACTACCCAGTAGCTGGGTTGTGGAGGTCAGATAGGCTTAGACTGGAAGCCGACCCCAACATAGTTTGAAAAAGGCTAGATGATAATGACGATGACAATTTTTGTTTATGAAACAATTTGTCCTTACTACGTCTACCCAAGAATGTAACCCAAGTTTAAAATATAAACAACCTTAAAATGCTTCCACTGCTCGTAGATTATCGCGAAGCCAGTTATAAGCAAGATGAATTTCACCATCGTAATGTGCTAAATTCTCAAACTAATTTGTGTGATAACACCCTTCCTTCATTTTGGGTTTATTACGATACTGTGGGCCGCACATAAACAACGCCAGTATAAACTGGCCTCGACCAGCCAGTCGTTGACTGCTTCGTTGGTCTCGTACTCGCAAGCGTGACTCAGCAGCACTTGCGAGTAGAAATTCCTAAGAAAAAGGAATTTGGGACTTTCTTGTTTTTTCTTTGGACTTTTTTTTTTTTTGGAATTTCTTAGTAACAGCTCGGAGTTTGGAAGTTGGCGGTGTGATACCCCCGTGCCTCGGAAAGCACGTAAAGCCGTTGGTCCTGCGCCTGATCTCTCTCCGGTCGTGTCGGATTGCCGTCCCATCGGACTATGAGAGTGAGGGAAGAGGGAGTGCACCTGTGTCTGCGCGCACACTTGTGCACTATAATATCTCCCGCGCCGAAGGCTAGTCTCCGTTGAGATTGGCCGCCGTGGCCGAAATACGATCTGGAGGACTTTAAGCTGGAGTCTTATTTTATTGAAACTCCGTACACTAGTCCAGATAAAGGTCAAAGTGTTCCACCTACGTGCAGTCAACGGTACCTGCTCTAATTTGCTTTGTAATTTACAGTAGAATTTTGTAATTTAAACGTTTAAGTTGAGTAATTCGTTTTAGGAGGGATGCAAGGCGGAAATTCTGGTTGAAATTGGGTTGAAATAACTTTGATGTATGTGCATACATGGCTTTAGATAGAAAGGGTTGTAAAACATAGTGTAATTAGAAGATTTTTGCGTGTACTTTGCTTTACGAAAAGCTGTAAAACGTAGTGTAAATGCTAGAATATTTTTGTTTTGTTTAAATTAATTTATAAAAAGGTTACCTTTTTAGGGTTCCGTACCCCGTGCCAACGGGCCCCCATTACTAAAGTTTCGCTATTCATCCAACCGTCCATCCATCTGTTTGTCAGCGGGCTTTATCTCATGAACCGTAATATGTAGACAGTTGAAATTTTAACAGAGTGTGTATTTCGATTGCCGCTATAACAACCAATAATAAAAATAAAATAAAGTTAGAAATTAAAGGGGGTCTCCATACAAGAAAGCTTTTTTCTTCTGCGTGTGCGAGTCCGACTCAGACTTGGTCAGTTTTTTTGTTGTAGATCCTTATTTAGTTGTAGTCAAGAGATTATTATGAATAATAACATTAATAATATCGTTTACAAACCCTAAATAAACATTGTTTGTAAGGACTAAATTAAGAATAAATTGAACAAGAAGGAAATGAAAGTTTGCCCAGGACTCGTAAATGAAACAGCTTGCTATTTACGATGAATTTATTTACACAATACAGAGGAACAGCTGTTTTAACGAATTTGTCGAGCAACAGACTTGTACCCAGTTGAAGCGTTGTGAATAATTGTTACAACTTCTTTATTCCTGGTACTTCAATCTTCAAGGGCACGATAATGAATATACGAGTATATCAATATAACAAATTATTATAATAATGCTTGCTGGTTTTGCTGATATATTTAATTTTAAAATGCATAAATCTTTACGTTTTAACAATAATCAATTTGACAGAAGCAATTTGCTATTTTTTGAAAGAAGGGTCAAGGTTTGATTCCCGCACGGAACAAATATTTGTATGACCTACATGTATTTGTTCCGAGTCTGGGTGTTTTTCTATCTATAATATGTACTTATTCAAAGTCCTGACTGACTGACTGACTGACTGACTGACTGAGACATCAACGCACAGCCTAAACCGCTGGTCCTAGAGACATGAAATTCGGAGGGTGTATTCTTTGTGAAGAGTAGGTATCCACTAAGAAAGGCTTTTTCGAAATTCCACCCCTAAGAGGGTGAAATGGGGGGATTTTGTTTGCATGAAAAATCTTATTCCTTGAGTTAATAAACTTGAAACTTGGCACGAATACTTATCTAAGTAAATTATGAAGTTGGGGTTTTTTTGGTTTCATAAACTACCCCCTAAAAGAGGATTGGGGGGTTTGAAAGTTTGTATGGAAGAATTTTAGCGCGCACTCCGATTTAATCGAAACTCAGTATTTATACCTAAAATTGAAAGAGAAGAATAATGTGTATCAGGGTTTTTCGAAAATCTACCCCTGACGGCCTGAAAAGGGGTAGTCAATTTTACAGGGGAGGATTTTACAGCGTGGCTTGATTAACTCGAAAATTGGTATAAATAATCTTTGAGTCAAGTTATGAACACATCCCAAATGATTTTTCAAAATTCCACCCCTGTGGTGGTAAAAAGCGGGGATATAGTTTATATGAAAAATCTTATTCGTTAGGTTAATAATCTTGAAAATTGGCATGAATACTCGCCTAAGTAAGCAATAAAGTTTATCATTATTAGTTTTTCAAAACTACCCCTCAAAGGGGCTATGGGGGTGTTAAAGTTTGTGTGGAAGAATTTGAACGCGCTGTCCGATTAACTCGAAACTCAGTGTGTGTGTACTTAAGACTAAAAATAAATAATAACACGTATGAGGGTTTTTCGAAAATCTACTAACGGAGTGAAAAGGGGTAGTTAATTTTACAGGGGTGGATTATAATAAGTGGCTTGATTAATTATAAAATTGGTATAAATAATCTTTGAGTCAAGTTATGAATTTTCATGAATATTTTAAAATTCCACCCCTGTGGGGGTGAAAAGCGGGGTACAGTTATATGAAAAATCTTATTAATATAGTTAATAAACTTGAAACTTGGCAACAATACTTGCCTAAGTAAGTAATCAAGTTTATCATTATAAGTTTTTCAAACTACCCCTCAATGGGGGATATAGGGGTGTTGAAGTTTGTGTGGAAGAAATTGAATGCGCGGTCCGATTAACTCGAAACTCAGTATTGATACTTTCGACAGAAAATAATTAATAATAAGTATGTAAAGTTGTCGAAAATTGACCCCTGACTGGGCAAAAAGGGGTAATTCGGTCTTTAGGGGAGGATTTGAACTTGAAACTGTATGTTACATTTTCACGCCTAAACCACTGAACTTCTGATTTGGCCAAGAGATAGATGGCATCCTGGGGAAGCACATACTTTTTATCCTGGTAGCACGTTCTCGTGGGATAACTTCCGACATCCACGCGGGCGAAGCCGCGGGCAGAAGCTAGTCTATAATATGTACTTATGTATTTACAAAAAAAAAAAATGTATTATAAGTAGTTTATCAGCCATCTTGTTACCATAACACAAGCATTAGGTTGCTTAGCTTGGGACAAATGGTGCTGTGTGAAATGTCCAGGGATATTATTTTTGTTTTATTATTATTATTATTTTATTGATAAATGTTTAGGTACTTACCACCTAAGCACATACACTGTGGAATACAATAAATGACTGAGTATTGAGTATGATGCCCTTCTTTTAAATAATTGCACCTCATTGCCTTGTACTGATTCGGACCTTTAGGGTCAAATCTATTAGAAACTGCGTAAGTGCGGGCTTATAATTTAGTACATAGGGACTCAGATAGGTACAGGATTATTATATTATCAGCGTATTTTCCCTTTAGTAGTAGTAGATTCCCTTTCTTTCATTTTTCTATAAATACATATTTAATCTAAGTATACCAACTTTTCACCGGTAGCCCTAGACGGGCTAAATAAATAAAAGTCAGGGAAATAATTTCTTTGACAGTTGTATAAAATGGCTACAACATGGCATAGTAGTCTGTCAATTTCAAAATAATTTTCTTGACAGTATTTTTTTTTGTTCCTTTATTAATGTGCACTTTCTCCTTGTTACAGATGACCCGAAAAATATCACCGTCCCAACAGACACCAAAGAGAAACAATGTGAAATTATGAACTGACATACACACATGATTTCAACAATCAACTTCACACACACACCGACAGATGTGAACACACTACATTACGACTGTAGGAACATAACATTTAACTACAAAAATGCAACACAAAACTGTACATACGAAATTGCGGACGAGTACGAGAGCTCGGGCTTCGGGAAGGCGAATTTCACGAATGCGACATACGCGATGTCGAATGACAATTTTACGGAGTACGCTGAGATCCCGTATTACATAAAAGCGACCTCGATGACGTTCTGTATAGTGATCATGTGTCTCGGTGTGATAGGGAACGTGATGGTACCGATAGTGATACTAAAGACTAAGGATATGAGGAACTCGACGAACATTTTTCTGGTGAACTTGAGTATTGCGGATCTGATGGTGCTGCTGGTGTGTACGCCGACGGTGCTGGTGGAGGTGAACTCGAAGCCGGAGACGTGGGTGCTGGGAAAGGAGTTATGTAAGTATTGCATACTCATTTATTTTCTATCCGACTGGTAGTTCCGGAGATTACCCCCTACATACATACAAACAAACAAACAAATTTTACCTCTTTATAATATTGGGATAAGTATATGTAGGTTAGGCGGAGAGGCAACTTTTAGTATAACAACATTGTAAATTGTAATTGTTTTGTATACCATATACATTATGTGAGCATAAGTATATAAATATTATTATTTCCTTCCCGTAGTGCTCATCAGTATATTTCTCAAAAGCGTCGTCCTCAAGTGCTGTATACTCAAATCTCGTCAAAGTAAGTAAGTGTATACAGTGTCAATCCTCTCAGTTATGGACCATTAAATAAACATTAAGGCATACAAATACTTACTTACTTCTACATTGAACATTTTAAGGCAGGTGGGTTTATAGTATATTGTGACAATTGCAGTTGTCGTGTAGTACATAGTTGCGACTATTTTATTATATTACTATTTCCTAATATCGACAAATGATAAATGATTTTATTTTTGTAAGTAGGTTTGTACAAACACTTTTACACGTCAATCATATTTTTAAAACTAGATGAGGTTGGCGTTTCCTATCTGACTAGTCTGAGAAGAAAGGCCGAAACAAACGCAGAGGTCACAGTCTCTTTTAAAATCCAGACATAATCTTGGTCAGATCATATGAAGACCATGTAGATCGATGTCTGAGATGGTTTTTTGAGGAAAGAACCACACAGATTGAGAGGACCTGTCCAGCCAGTGCACGCGAATTGAATTTCATTTTCATTCATTATCATTAATAATCAGTAAAAAAATAACGGCTGAGAACTTCTGGCTAAGTAATAACAGCCGCACGGGTCGATCGATCAGGTTGGGCCGTGGATGGGTGGGATATACTTTAAAATATAATATTATTACCATGAAATGTGGGTGTACTACAGATACTCCTCTGTCTTACTCTTCGGGGATGCCTATGTCTACTCCAACTCAAAGTCTACCCACGTACCAAATTTCATCCAAATCCGCTCAGCCGTTTTAGCATGAAATCGTAACAAACAAACAAACTTACTTTCGAATTTATAATATTAGTCAGGATAAAATTCAACAATGAATCCTAATTAATAAAGACTTTATTAAAACCAGCTTTCGTTTAATTAAAACAGTCGCTCGTTAAACTAAGATTTTATCCGCAATCGATTGCCGCTTGCCATGGTTACAAGATAAAGCCACAGCTGCTCTTAATATTATTATATTAACATTAAAACGCAATCTTTATTTCCTGGAATGTCCATTAAAGTCTTTTGAAAAAGCGGCAGCCATCTTTTACGCGTTCGACGGCCGATGTGACCACCCTACATTTTTGAATACTTTGGAAAAATGCATTATTTTTATTGTGTTTTAACATTAAATTCCCTTATAAGGGAGGGCTTAATTATGATTTTGGGTAAATTGTGGAATAAATTCATTATACAAATATGAATGGAGTTCCGAGTAATTTTTTAACCGTTTTATTTTAATGAATAACTGCGAAGTATCATCAAGTCCTCGTGATAATGTATATTTTAAGCCGTAAGCGACTAATGGATTAAAATCAGGTGGTTGGGCAGCAACACATTCATAACACTTTTTTCTACCTTATTAAAGTAGATGATACTGAGAATTGTGATCATCAGTACCTATCTGAGTAGTTAGTAGGTACTTACAAGCTATTAGCGTACCAGGAGTAATCAATTAAACCACGGTTTTTCACGTTGTGTTGTGAATAATTATTCCTAGAAATCATTCTTCATTCTTTTCGTTTGATTGTTTCATGCCAATAACTTTTAACAAACGGGCGGAGGTTGCATGTAAGCACCAAATAGGTTATAATCACTACAGTACTAAGTCCAAAGGAGTGTATACCTGCGAGCTTCTACACACAAATAAAAAAAAAAGAAAGGAAAATATTTTATTTAGAACAAGCACAGGGAATACAAACAGTAACAACAGACTTGTGCGAGGCTCCTATCTAAGCAAGTAAAAAGATGCAGGTAAGTAAAAGGTCACGCCGGATCTGTTTAAAGTGTCACCAAAACGAGGTTTGACAAAATCCGTTAAATCTGTCAGCTACGTATGACTGAAGACAGCTTACGGCCACAAATATGAACTGCTCATAATCACCCTATAATGTTCCCACTGCTGGGACACTGGCCTCCCCTCTTCGAGAGGGAGTGGGCTGTAATCTACCACGCGGGCCCAGTGCGGATTGGTAGATGTCACATGTCTTCGAATTTTTTGTTCTAGAACATGCCGGTTGCCTCACGATGTTTTCTTTCCCCGTTTGAGAGCACTGGTGATAAAACTATTTAAAGTAAAGCGCCTGTCTGGATTTGAACCCACGACCGATTCGTAGGTCGTGGCCATTACCACTATGTCGCCAGCTCTCTACAATATGAACTTCTACATAAGTACACAGTAAAATCCCATGCACCAAAATAATGTTCACTCGAAAATAGTACCTACCCAATATAAACTATAATGGAAAAAGGATGTTGTTCCACTATCCTACTATAATACCATTTATTAAATTAAGGTCATCAAACACAATATAAATAAAGCACTTGAAATCTATTACCTATTTCCATGGAACAGATAATTGAATATATAACTTTTGATGAAATGGAAATGTACTCGAAAGCTGAGGCTGATTAGATAGGGTAAAAGTGCTATTATTTACCTACCTACATCAATTCACGATGGCCCAATGGAAAGCCCTCGCCTCTCATGCACGAGGTTGTGTGACGTGACTGACTGACATCGGTGAAGGAAAACATCGTGAGAAAACCAGGGGGTCTACTCTGAAGTAGTATACGGCCGAATGTTCGGCCGTTTCCTGCTACGAAGTTACTATTTGGTTCGGTCGGTCCCGATCCTACACTCCTACACTCTTTCGAATTTTGACTATGGTCCCGACCCAACTGAGCCCGTCAGAACTTTTTTCGCATTTTTCAATAATATTCGGTTCGGCCATGTGTCGGTCCGATCCGAACATTCGCACTTTGCACTTCGGAGTAGACCCCCTGGACTTACAGTTAATGTAAGTCTGAAATCACCAACTTGTGTTGAGTAAGCGGGGTGATCAATGCCTTCTTTGTATGAGAAGAGGTCTTTGCCTTGCAGTGGGACAATAATCAGCTGGTATTATTATAGATATAAATGTATATATATATGATATATTGTATTACGGTTATCCAAATTATCGAATCAGAAATGAAGAGATCCGCATGAGAACCAAGGTAACCGACTTAGCCCAAAGGATTGCCAAACTTAAGTGGCAGTGGGCAGGGCACATTGCTCGCAGAACAGATGGCCGATGGGGTTGAAAGGTTCTGGAGTGGCGACCGCGTACCGGCAGACGTAGCGTTGGATGGCCTCCCATAAGGTGGACCGACGACCTTGTGAAGGCCACAGGAACCCGTTGGATGCGAGAAGCACGGAACTGGTTGAAGTGGAGGTGCTTCGGGGAGGCCTATGTCCAGCAGTGGATGTCTTTCAGCTGAAATGATGATCCAAATAGTAAGACTAACATACCCCCAAACTATTTTTAGTAGGTACACTGTGCACGACAACAAGTCGAACTTAGGACCTCGCAGTTACCAATCGTGCCTGCGACATTTTGAAGCCTGACTCGATGAGTCATAAAACGCATCGAATTTAGAAACAATCCATCGTTTTGGCTTGCCAAAATCTGGTCCTTTAGATCCTAGATTCTAGACGTACTTAATACAAACTGCGGACTTTGTCATTCATTAACGAAGCTGTTCAAAAAAACAAATTCTTATTTATTATTCGTATACATAATCAACCTATAATGTTTCCACTGCTGGGACACAGGCCTCCTCTCTGTGAGAGGGAGTGGGCCTTAATCCACCACGCGGGCCCAGTGCGGGTTCGTAGATGTCACATGTCTTCGAATATTTGGTTCTAGGACATGCCGGTTTCCTCACTATGTTTTCCTTCACCGTTTAGAGAGCAGTGGTGATGAAATCATTTACACAAAGTAAAGCGCCTGTCTGGGTTCGAACCTACGACCTACAACTCGTAAGTTGCGGCTGTTACCACTGGTTCACTGCTCTTATTCGTATTATAACGTATTATTATATAAATGGTACTGTGAGGATCTCTTCTAAGAAATCAAACAACGTTACGGTTTTTTCACGTTTATTTTGACTGAACCTCTTTTCATTTTCCCGACTAAACTAACACTGTTTGATTCTAAACAAAAAAACCTAATACAACTTAATTAATATACCTCGTTCTAAACTTCCTTAACTATTCAAATATGACCAGAAGGTCAATTCTCGTAATTTAAAACGTTCAAAATCTAGTCGGATCCTCATCTCGGCGACAAACAAATATCAAAAACTTGTCAAAGTGTAGGGAAATAGAGGTATTTTTGACATATCGAGACTGAGATCAGACTGTGAACGTTTTTAAAATTACGAGATTTTCCCCTCTGAGCTAATCTATTGCCAGCTTGCACTACACAAGGTCGACTTTAGCGGACAATCTTTACAGTAGGTACCTGCTTCTAAAGAGATGTTTTGATTTCCTCTCCGTACCATTGCAATTATTTTAATAATATGTAGACTTTAAAAGAGCTTTAAGCTATCTTTGGCTAGCTATGTAAGTGGCACTCGGTGCCGCAGTTCAAATTAATTCGGTAATAAGGTAGCAGAGTCTCTTTTAAATTGGCCTTTTGGGAGGCTCATTTTCAAAATAGGCTATTAGAATGTCCTTGCTCTTGATATAGGTTGGTATTATGTACCTAGAGATGATCAGATTAAAACTCGTACAAAACACTTTTTATATTAGCGTTTCTTGTTACTGTTCAAATGCTAATTTCATTTATTGTTTGAAAGTCGAATCAATATATTCAACTTTTTATTCTTATTTGAATACTATGTAATGGTAACAATCTTATAGAAAGAAAATGCGTTTATTTGCAGTAAAACATGCCGCAAAGAAAAAGCACGAACACAAAAATAAACAAGTTGGGGGAAAATATACATCACATCCACGCAAAACGGCCATCGCTCAGCATAATGCTGTGATCCTATGCGAGACAGAGTAATAGCAGCTTCCAATATTAATATTAGTCATTAAAATTTGCTCAAACGGAACACCAAAACAATACCCGTCTTCTCTGCATAACATACTGCATAATCAGCCTGTAATGTTCCCACTGCTGGGACACAAGCCTCCTCTCTGTGAGAGGGAGCAGGCCGGAATCCACCACGCGGGCCCAGTGCGGGCTGGTAGATGTCACATGTTTTCGAGTTTTTGGTTCTAGGACATGCCGGTTTGCTCACGATGTTTTCTTTCACCGTTTTGAGAGTAATGGTGAAGACATTACTTACACAAAGTAAAGCGCCTGCTTGGATTCCCTTGGGGCACCAACTTATCAATATTACTCACTAGCGTTTACCCGCGACTTCAACCGCGAAAATTTTCTTGTTCTCCGGCCCACTCCGTCACATCTCTTTCTCATCTTTAAGAATGCTTATTACCCTCCTGACCACCAACCCTGAATGTGATCTGCTTGCCGATGAATGGAATAGAATTATGCGTGTATAGTAAAGTAAACTCATCTAATTCTGTGACTCGCCTAATTCGGTGATATTTGGTTTGAGCGCTATCATAGGGCTATACGAGTGAAATCATTGGTTTGAAATACAACCTTAAGCCTCTGTGATAAAGTTCAAATTCAAAACCAAATATCACCGAATTAGGCGAGTCACAGAATTAGATGAGTTCACCCTAGGTATGTCTGATGTTTTGTGAGAAGAAGTATGCTAGGGTGTCCTCTATTATATGTTAGTAGTTGAAATATTTTTGTATACTTACCATACCTATTTAAATCTTTATGTTAATTAATGTAATTGGTGTTACCGTTTTAATTAACAATAAACAATAGAAGAATAGTCAAATCTCATCGTCTGCCCGCGCTATTAGTTCGTTTTCGCGTTCTTTCTTCCTTTTTAGGGTTCCGTACTTCGAAAAGAAAAAACGGAACCCTTATAGGATTACTTTGTTGTCCGTCCGTCCGCCTGTCTGTCTGTCAAGACTCTTTTTCTCAGGAACGCGTGGAGGTATCAAGCTGGAATTTATATCAAATACTCAGGTCTACTGACTCTTGGAGCTGTGAAAAAATCAAACTAAGCCAACGCAATCAAAAGATACAGCCGTTTATGCCGCAAATTTCCTTGTAATAAAAATATTTTTAATAATTTTAAATTGTACGGAACCCTCGGTGCGCTAGTCCGACTCGCACTTGGCCGGTTTTTTTTTCTTTTTGCTCGGCTCGTAAGAGTCCTAGCGTTATGGTAATAGCCTATAGCCTTCCGCAAGACGCTATCAAATGCAAAAGATTTTTTTTAGATCCGATTGGTAGTTCCAGAGATCAGCGCGTTCTAGCAAACAAACTCTTAAGCTGTATTATATAATCAGCCTATAATGTTCCCACTGCTGGGACACAGACCTCCTCTCAGTAAGAGGGAGTGGGAAGTAATCCACCACACGAAGCTGTATTAATAGTAGGTATAGAGGTATGAGGAACAGGGTGTAAACTTCACTCATGCTTCATAGAAAAGGGACCTCCGACCAGACGGGTGTTGTGTCTGGCGGGAAATTGCCCAACGATTGATGTCGGGGCGTTTGTATAAATTATGTTAGTTGCGCGGTAAACTCTGCTTGCGAGATGCAGGATTTTGCGTGACGTCAGTATGACGCGATGTTCGCATGTGGTGTTGTAGATACCGCTACATAGGTAGCTAGATTAGAAGTTGGTCAAACCAAAAACTATTTTGAACCAAAACAATACCCGTCCTCTCTAAAAACAGCTACAAATAAAAACGGGACCACATTTCAAAGCACGACATTGTGCCAAGCCTCCATATTTGGACACTAGTTACTTATTGCTTATTGTGAAACAGACAGGACAATGTTCCGGGGTCAAGAGGTCATGTGTAACGGAATCTATTGTATTACGTATCAAAGGTCGCGAGAGGGGAGGAGATTTCATTTTCTTGGAACTGGAAATAGCTATTTTCTTGTGAGATTTAATGTTTGAAATCATCTGCCGAAGAGTTTTCAAACGAGGTACCTACTGTGAAGGGCCCTTCGGTACCGAGAGAAATCAAACAACGATCGTCTTTACATATTTACAACTAAACTAGCACAGACTGTTCTAATCAAAAAAACCTAATTAAATATTTGACACCTTATTTTAAACTATGTACCTATGTTGAATGTTCGAATGGAACCCGCGCTAAATTATAGCCAGCCTGCACTACATAAGGATGCCTACATAAATTCCGATTTTAGTCACGCGCCACAAGATCCTTCTCCTGTTATACCTGCAGCCATTCCGGGTTAAGGAACGCCCGGTAAGTTGCTTTTTTTAGTTACTCTATACTCAACCACTGCTGAGTAAACGCTTCCCGCAAATCCTTCTAGACATCCTTTTCCAGCCACCTCGATGCAACCCTTGTGGCAAGCGTCCAGGTCGTCTCGCCTCCTCTTCCTGGGCCGGCCTCGGCGGCGCCGGCTATCTTAAGTTGGTTACCTATAAAAAACTACCCGTGGCATGCGACTTACGCAGAAATCGAAAATATAAAATCAAACCAACCAATAAAGCTTCACATGCAACTAAAAAGCACCGGTGCATAGAACAACGTTACATTATAGAGTGCTAAAAGCAATATAACTTACATCCCTATATTGTTGCGATACTGCAACCGTTACGCGGTCAGAATAAAGCTGTTCATATACAGATTGGAGCTAGTATTGTTCTGTATGCGGCTATTTATACCAAAGGTTGGGTTCTCTGTGTCGGCGATATACGAGTTGTAGGTCTTAGGTTCGAACCCAGACAAGCGCTTTACTTTCTGTAAATTATTTCATCACCACTGCTCTCAAAACGGTGAAGGAAAACATCGTGAGGAAACCGGCATGTCCTAGAAGCAAAAATTCGAAGACATGTGACATCTACCAATCCGCACTGCATGACCCATTTAGTCTAGATTTCAAAATGGTACAACACTTGCTACTTTTCTTGCCAATGAAATGAAGGGACCGGGACCGGGACACCCTGTATATAGAGGTATGAGGAACAGGGTGTAAAGTTCACTCATCCTCCATAGAAAAGGGAGGATCCTCAAACCAGACGGGTGATGTGTCTGGCGGGCAATTGTCCCACGACTGATGTCGGGAATTTTGTATGTATGCTAATTGCGCGGTAAACTCTGCTTGCGAGATGCAGGATTTGCGTGACGTCAGTATGACGCGTTGTTCGCATGTGGCGTTGTAGATACCGCTACAGCTACAATCACAGTTCTTGACTTTCCTCTAATCCTAGTCCGATTACTCTACTCACGAGAAAAAAACACAAAGTACTTATGTCATTAGAGAATATCACGGGACACTTTTTTTTTCAAACAAAACTTTGTGTGGGCCAAAGAAAACAATACCCGCTACTCGCTGGTAATGGACACCCACTAAATAAGTGACCATTCGAAGCACATGCCGACTTTGTGCTAAACGACCGATAGAACCAGATACAAACACAACAGACAACACCGCAAATACAAACTACTCTTATTTTTTAAGCAATAAGGTGGAAATTCCTTCGTAAATTGGTTCGGAAGCCGAAACCGCGAAACGCCCTAATTAGGTGTAATAAAGTAAACGCTCAGCGAAGATTGCACGCGCGACTTTTTATTGTACGATTTTTAATCGGCAATCACTTGTGGGATTTAATCGCTTGTGAGTTCGTAAAGTGGAGCGTTTTTGCTCGTCTATACTACTACTATTAAAGCTGAAGAGTTTGTTTTTTTTTTTTTTGAACGCGCTAATCGCTGGATCTGCCAGGAAGGCGGATCACCTTTGTGCCTTTCCAAATAAAATAAAATTATATATTTATATAATATTACCGTGAAATGTGGGTGTACTATAGATACACGTTCCCTTCGGGGATGATGTTGTTTTCTACGCTAATAATAAAGCTGAAGAGTTTGTTTGTTTGAACGCGTTAATCTCTGGAACTACCAGTTGAATTAGAAGAATTCTTTTTGCATTTTATAGCCCAATTCTTGAGAAAGGCTATAGGCTATTTAACATCACGCTATGGTTCTTAGCAGTCGAGCAAAAATAAAAAGAAGTCAGAAGGAACGCGAGAACGAAGTAATAGCGCAGGTGGGCGATGCGATGCAACGGGGTATGTCGGGGGAATAATAAATTTAACACGTACGAAGTCGCATGCAGAAGCTAGTTATGTAGTTGAAAACTGGTGATCGGTTTTTAGGATTCCATAGTTCACGTCTCGGAACCGTTTTAGTTTCGTCATGTCCATCCGTCCGTCCGTCCGTCCGTTCGTCCTCGGCTTACCTTCCAAACGGTAAGTGCTAGAAACTCTAGAAAGGTGAAACTTTGCACGGATATGTGTATTTACCACGTCGACAAAGTGCTAAAATACAAGTACGAAAAAAAAATTCTTTTGGGGTACGTCCCCTACACGTAAAATGGTGATGATTTTTTTTCTCGCGTCTACTGCATAATGTGGGGTATCATTAGATAGGTTTTAAAAACATCGAGAGCTTGCTAAACGAATTTTTTAATTTAGGTATCCGTTGTGAGATATTCAACTTTAAAGCGCATTTTTTTTGTTACAATAGGGCGTCCCCCCCCCCCCCGCCTCTAAAAGTTAAACGGCTGTCTTGAAAAATGTAGTCCATGTGATGAACTTTGAAGGAAAACTATAACTGCTTAGATAACTTTGTTAGTTCAGGAGTTATAGAGGCCTAACTTGTAAAGTGCCATTATGGGTGACTACGGAACCCTACTCTATGCGTGGCCTGACTTGGCCGGTTTTGTATCAACTTCCCGTTATCCGATTTGGTTGGCATTTTACTAACTGTTGTAGTTCTGATGACAATACGTTATTATGGCATCTTATAGCTAATCTATGATGATGGATACTGACAATGGCAGTAAGTGCAAGATTTTCATGATAGTAAAACCAAAATGAAACGAAAAATGGTTTTTAAATCGACCCTGTTTAAATTTTTTCATCAAGCAAATTGATATTTATCGTGTTTTGAACCTTTAACAGAACATGGATGTATCTAGGACATTGTATGTTTTTCTAGACCTAAATACATTTTAAACATTTATGTAAAATTGATTCTAAAATAGGCAAATTCGGATAACCCTCGTTAACAAGTTACTTTTGATTATTTTATGGTAATTTTATTTGTAGCTCACCGAGAAACGAAAACGTTAATATATTTCCGGGATTAATGTGCTAACGATGTGAAAATAATATGCTTTAGGCACGCAGTAACGTAATTACTGAACATTTATTGACTCAAATCACTGACCTGTAATAAACAAGTACGCTGTAATAAACTATACTAAATGACAGTTGTTTTTTGTGCCATTTCAAAGCGCCCCCGCCCGAGCGTCTCAGGAACTAAAATTGTCACATTGTTGCGTTGTGTTGTTTTGGTACGTCTCTGATGATTTATGTCTAAATCGTGGAATAAGACTTTTTTGTGAATTTTTCGTTTGCTACGAGATATTTAGAGTTTTTTATCATGAGAGTATGCGCATTTTGTAGAACTCGCTATCAAAAATATTAGTTCCACGGACGCTCACGAACCTAACAGCGCCAAAATGGCGAAAATCAAATGCCTTCATTTTGTCCTCGATAGTATGATGTCCCCAGACTTGTATAATATACCTAGGTCAGTGACTCAAAGGCATTCAGAGGTATGTATTGTTTTATTTCCATTTCGTGCTTATTTTTATTAAACAAATATAAGTATGTGACCATTAATTATAGTGGTGTAACATAAAAAGCACGAATTTATTATTTCCACTAATGGTACTATGATGTTCTGACCATCATTCTTAACAAACTGTACTAAACTTATCAGGCAAGACATGACAGTCACTGTGGACCAGTCTCAGATCTCTATTCTACCAAGAATAGACAAAGATTTTTTCGATCCAACTCGACCTCTCTTCTGTCTGAGCACGGGGTGACCTGCAGAGTCGCGGTTCTATGAAGATGATCATTGTGATTTTGACAGTGATGCAAAATCAGAGGTAAAAACTACAAATGGACTGGAGAAGCATGAAGTTTCATTTTGTTTTTATTTCAATAAGTAGTTCAATAAATAGCGAAAATAGGAAGGAGTTTTGAAATTCATCCCTAAACCCCTTTAGAAACCCTTTAAATAGGAGATGAAAGTTCGTGTTTTTTTTTTGAAATCCCATCGAGCACATGGCTTTTCATGATATGACTTCTTATCCAGATATTTGAATAGTTCAACACACAAATCACGTACAAGCAGTACCTTACTATCGTTTGGCACACTACTTATATTAAAAACGTGAGCGAACACCGTGGCCAAATACTGGTGGGCTTTCCACATTTCTGTTCAAAGAGAACGGCCGTATATTTATCCGACTAGCCTAGGAGGGTAATGTTATTTTATGAAAAGACTAGTAGGTACTTATGAATTCGTCCTTTGATATTGGGCAGATTAAGAGTTGATGTGTTTGTGCGAACACGAAATGAGACATACAGCGTGGATTTTAGTCAGTTCAGTAACGCTTTGTCGAGTTAGAGGCTTGGCTCTACATTCGATCTGAGGGGCAATTTTCGTAATTTTAAGAACGTTCACAGTTTGATCTCAGTCTCAATCTGTCAAAAATACCTGTATTTTCCCCACATTTTTTACAAGTTTTTGACATTGATTGTCGCTGATAATGAGATTGCGACTAAATTTTGAGTTACGGGAAATGACCTTCTGATAACTTTTTAACAGTGTAAGCGTTATATGCCTAAGTAATGGAAACCTACTTTACATGAAATGTTTTTGGTGGGTGACATCTTCATGGGACGGAACCCTATCCACGCAAGTTCAACTAGCAATTATCTGGTTTTTAGGGTTCCGTACCTCCAAAGGAAAAAACGGAACCCTTATAGGATCACTTTGTTGTCCGTCCGTCCGTCCGTCTGTCTGTCTGTCAAGACCCTTTTTCTCAGGAACGCGTGGAGGTATCAAGCTGGAATTTATATCAAATACTCAAGTCTACTGACCCTTGGAGCTGTGAAAAAATGAAACTTCTAAGCCAACGCAATCAAAAGATACAGCCGTTTATGCCGCAAATTTCCGCAAATTTTCGACACTCGCAAGGGAATCAATACCTACACTCCCGTGAACTCAGAATCTTGAAATTTGGTACGAAGCAACGTCTTATAGCACAGATAAAGGAAAAATTGCAAAAACCGTAAATGTTTTGCTACATCATAATATAGTAAAAATATTTTTAATAATTTTAAATTGTACGGAACCCTCGGTGCGCGATTCCGACTCGCAATTGGCCGGTTTTTTATTATGGATAGACTAGCATTACTACCCCGTCTCAAAAATCTACTCAGTATGTTTTCACTAGCATTTTGCATGTGTCAATATAAAATCGATTTAGGTAGGTACTCATTTAAAATTTGTACCTATAAACCTGTCTCTTTCATGAAAAGTTTGCACATTTATGTGAACAAACAGCACGTAATACTTATATTGATAGAATACTTAGACAAAATCATTGGAATGACTTTGTTTCCTTCATTTAGTAACCAAATAATCGAGTATACCTACATTATCCCTCTCCTTTTTTGAAGTCGGTTAAAAATTACCTAACATTTACGCTATACTTACGTAATTTATATCCAAAAAACATTGCAACAACAACACAGACAAGACACGATTGTTTAATATCAAAGTGTGCTCCAAGCCTAAGCCACATGGCCGGATGAACTCAAAACAAGTCTTCGTGGAAACAAAGTGCTCTTTTTACGAGGTTTTTATTAAGTGGCCATTATATTCTTTCAGGTATATAAAGTGGAAATAATGAGGTGGTCACGGATTTAGCAACATCATCATTAAGTTAATGTCCTTCACGTCAGATAGCCACTAGTTGCCATGATGTTACGTAATTAGTCAGTTTTTTTATGATTAGTAAATGGTGCAGTAAAACAGGCTGCGCGCGTCTTTGCAAAGTGTGTAAATATTTAGTTCGCTATCATATAATAATAATAATAATATCCCTGGACATTTCACACAGCACCATTTGTCCCAAGCTAAGCAACCTAATGCTTGTGTTATGATAACAAGATGGCTGATAAACTACTTATATACATTTTTTTTTTTTTTGTAAATACATTCATATTATAGATAGAAAAACACCCAGACTCGGAACAAATACATGTAGGTCATACAAATATTTGTTCCGTGCGGGAATCGAACCCGCGACACGCAGCGCAGCAGTCAATCGCTTAACCACTGCGCCGTGTCGTCAAGTATATGAAAGGATGAGAATAATTTATTTGTTAAAAAATATACAGACATTTAAAGAATATGGTGACACCCCATTATAATACACATTATTCTATGATCAGAGGGGCAATTCTCGTAATTTTAAGAATGTTCACAGTCTGATCTCAGTAACAATCTGTCAAAAATACCTCTAATTTCCCAACATTTTCGACCAGCTTTTGACATTGATTGTCGCTGAAATGAGATTGCGACTAGATTTTGATCGTCTTTAATTACCGGATTTGGCCTGCAGACATAGAACATTTATTAAAAAAAAAAATCTAGGCAAGTACTTTCAGTGAAAGTGATAAAAATGATAAATTATAAATGATTTTATTTCTGTAAATAGGTCCGCAGAAACACTTTTACACGTCAATACCATTAACCCTGCTATACCATTTCCTGTTCAAAATTTTGAAGCCCGTAGTTTTTATAAATAAAATTATTTACACAAGAGATGAAGACTTCTTTTTTCTCTCAGTCATTTAGAAGTTTTAAAATGGCTGAGAGAAAAAAAAGGCAGGCCTGGTTATTATTTAAAAAAAAAAAAAAAAAAAAAATATTGTGCCGACAATACCACTTAGCAATAATTGCAGTAATTAAACCATCTAGGCTATTGTAGACACTTAATTTCACCGACATGACACTATTAGGCCAAAAGGAGTGGGAGGATAGGCCAGGCCAGACAAAGGTCTGTTCCTATTAATCAAGACATCTGGGATCGATATCAGTACGGGATTTATAGCCAAAACATTTGAGTGTGATTCGATTAGACGAGATTGCCTCCTACAGACAGAGTATTCTGTCCTTTGTAATATGTAATTGGATAGTTAAAATCGTATTATTTGATTTTGTAAATATGTGTGTTTGATTGTTATAAGCACTTTTATGATATAAAGAAAGAAAAGAAAGAAATTACATTTATTTGGCACAAACTAAAAGACACACAATACACCAGATACATCATTATCTGCCTAGCCTTTCCCAACTATGTTGGGGTCGGCTTCCAGTCTAACCCGTACAGCAACACGGTCCGCCGGTGGTCCGTGTTGCTGTATGGTCTAACCGGATGCAGCTGAATACCAGTATTTTACATGGAGCGACTGCCTATCTAACCTCCACAACCCAGTTACTGGGTAATACGATACCCTTTGGTAAGACTGGTTGTCAGACTTTCGGGCTTCTGACTACCCGTAACGACTGTCAAAGATCCACGAATGACAACCGGGACCAACGGCTTAACGTGCTTTCCGAGGCATGGACTTTTGTGATATGGTTTTGATACAACAGAAAAATAGTTTACGGTTTTAGAATTTTCTTCTACTAATGAAGTAACATAACATGACGCCCGTAATCCCCGAAGAGTTAGACAGAGGAGTTCTTACACCAGTCATACATCCCGCCAGGTGTGTTTAAGTCAGCCAGCTAGTTGTATTGGGAGCGATCCTATTGGCATCAACCGTGGACAAATCCAGTCTCCGTGTGAAATTCCTAATGGAAAAAACCCAATATTCAAATTTAAATCGCGATATATTCGCCAAAAATATAAACAAATATGAGTTTATGGAATACTTTCACTTTAATTCCTACACAATAAAGTTCAGTTTACGCTACAACTTCAAACATTTTTATCACCTTTTCAATAGTGCTAGTCACTCTGAAATCAACTTAATTACAATTAAAATACAGTTGATATTTGTTTAACTTGAAATAACGTCAATTTGAAACATAAATAAAATTTGAATTTAAGTCTTTGTCCGACTTAGGAATCGATCCCAGGACCTAATACTCAGTAGTAGCGCTTGCGACCACTAGACCAACGTTGTTCTATTTACCATCCTTGAAAACAAGATAGCTGTAAAACCTTGATTGCCACACGCCAGAAGTAGTTGTAGGTACTTAAAAATAAGAAACAATTTGTCTATCTTTTGAGTAATTAGTGTTAATAATAAGAATTTGACTGCTGAGATAAATTAGTTTGTGGGTGGCCAATTGGTCATGTCATTTGTCAGTTGTAAAAACGAGCCTAAATAACGGACAGTTAAGTGGGACGGGTTTTACTAATTGCAAGACAATTTAAAATAATAGCAAAAAGAAAATAAGATAACTGTGTCTTGGACAGATATACTTAGCTACAAGTCATGCTTTCATACGAAAATTATAAATGCAAAAGTAACTTTGTCAGTCTGGCTCTATGGCTCTCTGTTTGTTACAATTTTTCGCCTTAACGGCTGAACGAATTTGGATGATATTTGGCACACGTGCATGGTATATATTATACCTGGGTTAAGACTACTATAGCTAAGCTTTTGGAAATAATAAACAGAATCCAAATCGACCCATAAACTTCGGAGATGTGTCAAAAAATAGACAGCAAATCTACAAACTCTACTTAAAAAATAAAAAATTGAATAACATGAAAAATGTTATAGATACACCCCCCCTTTTGAAGTTTATTTTCGACATATTTTCATGAATATTCAGAATATTACGGGCGGTCACATGCGCATGGGCGACATTGTATAGGATATTTTTATCTCTGTAGTACGTTCCCGTTACATAATACATGACCTCAACGAGGATAACGGCTTGTAAATGTTAGTACATAAAATATGAAAGCTTACAAAAAAAAAACTGTGGAAACTGCATCCGTTGACTCGCGTCAATGACGGCGACACCCTTGACGCTCGCCGTCGATGCGTTGGCGGCTGTCGTCGATAAGGTGCCCCTCGTGTATTTGAGTACGTTGCTCAAATACACGAGCAGCATGTTGTCGGCGGCAGTTGCAGCAGTTAGAGAGATGGTCCCCTGATAGGAACTTGACGGTGCTTATCGGCGAGGGTTCCCGCTGATTTGGTAAGAAAACTGCATGCGCCATATCGGCGCCGGTAACCAGCTTTCTACATGAATACATCCAAAAGGTATATTTTGGCAACAATACATATTTTTGGAGACAGTAACCCAATAAGAACGCAAAGGGTATTAAATTCCGCGGTGAGCATAAGATTGCCTTGCCAAAGGAAAGGCGGATTTGTCAAAGAACAAGTCTATTGGGACGCGGACGATTGAATTAAATTCAGTTCAGATTTCTCAATAGATTGTCTGGAGTTATTGTTCCATCTTTATTTTCTTTTTCTATTTTTACTGAGGGGCAATTCTCGTAATTTTAAGAACGTTCACAGTCAGAAGGCCAATTCTCGTAATTTAAAACGTTCAAAATCTAGTCGCAGTCTCATCTCGGCGACAAACAAATGTCAAAAACTTGTCAAAATGTAAGGAAATTAGAGGTATTTTTGACAGATTGAGACTGAGATCAGACTGTGAGCGTGCTTAAAATTACGAGAATTGCCCCTCTGATCTCAATCTGTAATAATAATTACATTTATGACCTAAGGCGGTACCACCGTGGGCTGAAGGGAGGCCTTTGCCGAGAAAAGGGACAGCGTAGGCTAGTGAAAGAAAAAAGACGTAAAAATTAGTATGGTTTGACTTAGCAACGACGATTAAGAATAGGGCAAGTACCGAATAATATAAGGTTTCCTCTAAAACGTTACTTCCTCTGACAAATGCCATTGACAAACCCACAGGCCTCTTCACCATGCCAATTCCGCTCGCCAAATCTAACCGCAAAAGCGGCTATTATGCCTATTTGCATATCTGCGCCTAATTTATGATAAAGCACAGAGGACACCCCAGAGCAGATGCCAAAAGGCTGTGTTTACACGTGCGTGTGGTTGGTGGTTATATTGAATGTGCTGTTAGCAAATTCAGTGGCATTTAGTAGGTACCTAGGTTTAGATTGCGCACAACAAAGTCGAAACAGTTTAAACTACTTATAGTGGAGTGAAAAAAAGGGCAATTCTTGTATTTACAACTTCCTTTCACATAGTCCATAGCATAATCAGCCTATAATGTTCCCACTGCTGGGACACAGGCCGCCTCTCTGTGAGAGGTAGTGGGCCATAATCCACCACGCGGGCTCAGTGCGGGTTGGTAGATTTCGCATGTCTTCGATGTTTAGTTCCAGGACATGCCGGTTTCCTCACGATGTTTTCCTTCACCAATACAGCAATAACTTTTGAAAAAAATAACCATGAATGAAGATGGGCGGAAAAAGCCATAAACGCTCTCGCTTCCTTAGTGGTAATTGTGTGCTTTCAATGGCATGATTCATGATTGATCTCATTGATGGAATTCCAAGTATTTCATTCTCAGCTTGTCATACTTTTGGATCAAATTAGGAAATCGCAGCTGAGTTTCAATGAAAGCGTTTCGCGGAATTTCGGAGACCTTTCTTTAGCAGCGAATGTTTTCATATGATAATAATCCTAAATAATGTAATGCGCGTTTTGTTTGTGCAGAATATACAATTATTATTTCTTTCTTTTTTCTTCTTTTTTCGGAAAAATAGGCCATGAATGAAGATGTTCGGAAAAAGCGAGTAAGTCGCTCTCGTTTCTAATGACATGACTGTTCTCATCTATGGAATCTTTTGGAGCAAATTACAGAAAGCCCAGATGCGATTCAATGAAAGCGTGCGTGTTAAAGCGTGTTAAAATGTGGGAACTTCCTTTTATATAATTTAGTAACTAGCGACCCGTCCTTGCTTTGCACGGTTTTTATCTTACAACTTGACAAAACATCGAGATTTCTTTAATATATTTAAGTTAAATAACTAAGTATTGTACACGATAAGCCGTTGGTCCCGCCTGGCATTCGTGGATCTTTGACTGCTTAAAGTCTTACAACCAGTCTTCATACCTTTCATACCAAGGGGTATCGTGTTACCCAGTAACAGGGTTGTGGAGGTCAATCAGTCGCTCCATGTAAAATACTGCTATTCAGTTATTTCAGCTGCATCCGGTTAGACTGGAAGCCGACCCGAACATAGTTGGGAAAAGGCTAGGCAGATGATGAGTCCATTACATTAATTATAACTTGTTAGTAACAGACACCTATGCACCCTTCATTTAAGTACACTTTTAAGCTTCTTTATAACTCTCCTAGTAGGTACGACATAGAACCAACCAATATTCAAGACTATAGATCTTCCGGAAACTGGAGTATTTGGCAATATCGGTATATCTGGCGACGTTACCGGGAACACTTGAACAGCAGCCGGACCATTGTAACTGCATTCAATTGGGCGAAGGAATTTGATAACGTATGGCCTAAAGCTCGAGGTGAATTGTGTTTGGCGAGTACAATGGTTTTATTACCTCCCAAAATTAATGTCAATTCATCTTATATCTTACATTACGTTTAATCAAAAGTCATTAATTCATTTTTTTTAATTCAAATTAGGCTGAGAATCAGCACTTTTTGAAAGTCAAAAATTACAAAAGACAGTCCTCCAAAAACGCCCGCCCTTCACCACTTCCTAGTGCTATCGCTGGGAAGAAGAAGAGAAAATTATGATAAGAGAAAAATTATTTTTTTTTGCATTTAGTAGCCACACTTATTCAGCTCTGTTCAATTTGTCTATAGAAAACAACGATTCTGTATGGGCAAAAGCTGAACAGAGCTGAATAAGTGTGGTTAGTCCCTTATAAGCTATTTAGCATCACGCTAGGACCAGGCCGCCTAGCAGCCTTGGAGCCTAGCAAAAACAGAAAATGCTTAGCGAAAACGAAGTAGCAGCACGGGTCAGCGATCGGATACGACGCGATTGGTCGACGGCCGAAATTTCACGCAGTTGAAGTCCCGGGCAAAAACTAGGCTATTATGTGACAAACAATGATCTTTATGATCTTGAGGTGTAGTTTGTGACTTATTTTTAATTTTGTGTGTGATTTGGCTATCGCATTAGGCTAAGTGAGACCTCTGTAATTATAGTTTTAAGGCATTTTAATAAATATAGAGGTAAAATTTGATTGTTTGTATGTAGGTCTCTGTAACTACCGGTCGGATTTGATAAATTCTTTTTGTATTTGATAATCCAATTATTGAAGAAGGCTATAGGTTTTTTATCATCTAAGAAGGCCCTTGGGAGCGAAGCAAATGAAAAAAGTCAGATATAACGCTAAGCGAAAACGAAGTGATATTGCTGGCAGACGATGCGATGAGATGGGGTATGTGGGGTGTGGTGGGGTGTGTGTGTGTGGGGTATGTGTAGGGTGTGGGGTGGGGTGTGTGTATGGGGTTGAGGTGTGTGTGTGGGGGATCCTGTACGAGTCGCAATAAATACTTTTTCTTTCTTTCTTTTCTTTTTATGTCGAACAAGAAATATCACGCGGACGAAGTCCCAGGCAGAAGCTAGTACAGAGTCATGTTGTTTGCAAAGTTAGTCCGTGATACCAAATCAGTAGAACGTCGTGTCTGGCGTGTCCTGTCAGCTTCACGTTACAGGAACTGATGGATCGTGATGGCGCCAAACAAGTAGCTGAATTCTAGGCCGAGTCCACTTAAGACAAGAAGAAAAAGTAGAACAGTTAAAAGCAAAACAATAATATTAGTTTCAAGCGATTTGTGTTGTTTATTCAATGCCTTATTTAGAATACAAGAAATCGAGTCTCATCTATTATTAGTCAATTAGTGCGTGGGTTTGAAGCCTTGTTAAGGTTTAAAATGTCACGATTTTGTATTTTTAAAGGCATTCGATGTCTATATGAAAGTTAATCTAAGGAAGCTGTTTGACGTCATCCAATATCTTTTTGTTGATTTTGATGTCTTGTGTGTGACACAACCAGAGGTATACAGGATGGCAGAGACATCGACGAAGCGGTTTTCGAAGACATGTGACATCTGCCAACCCGCACTGGGCTCGCGAGATGGATTACAGCCCACTCCCTCTTGAAGAGAGGAGGCCTGTGTCCCAGAAGTGGGAACATTAAGGGCTGATTATGTAGGGACATCTACGAGCTAATTTTACTAAGTTATAACAAGCCTTTTATCTTGTATTTTGGTCATAATTGAACGTGCTCATAAATTTTTTACCTCTCTCATCATATAAGTGTTCATTTTACGGGTCTTTTTGATGCTAAGTCAATCCGTCCAGAAAAATAGGCATTAAGCTCAGGCAAACTAAGAGACAAACAAACAATTATATCATCATGATTTCAGCCGAAAGACATCCACTGCAGAACATGGCCTATGTTCTGCAGTGGATGTCCCCCCCATCGCCACTTCGATCGTGTCTGTGCTTCTCGCATCCAGCGGATTCCTGCGGCCTTCACCAGGTCATAGGTCCACCATGTGGGAGGCCTCCCAACGCTACGTCTTCCGGTACGCGGTCGCCACTCCAGAACTTTTCGGCCCCATCGGCCATCTTTTCTACGAGCAATGTGCTGCCCACTGCCACTCAAGTTTGGTAATTCTTCGGGCTATGTCGGTTACCTTGTTTCTCCTACGGATCTCTTCATTTATGGTTCGATCACGTAGGGAAACTTGAAGCATAGCCTTCTCCATCGCCCTTTTGGTGACTTTCAGCACTAAACAGACGATAACAACTTCTTTAGCGTTACGTATGTAGCGCCACGTTTCACCACTATTAGGAGGGACCCCAGGCACAAAAAATAACTGGGTGGGTAAGTAGTGTACTCAAAAAACCGGCCAAGTGAGAGACGGGCTCGCACACGAGGGGTTCTATACCACCGTACAATATTTAACCTTTTTTTTTTAATACTTTAGTAAAAACCCCTTTAATTTTTAGCTTTATTTAATTTTTATTATTTGTGGTTATATCGGCCACAGTAGTACACGCTCTGTGAAAATTTCAAGTGTCTACCTAGAACAGTTCAAAAGATACAGCCTTGCCACTGACTGACGGACGGACGGACAGCGGATACTTAGTACCTAATAGGGTCCCGTCACCCTTTGAGTACAGAACTCTAAAAAGAACCAAGATTAATTATTTAGTATAATCTGCTAATTGTATTTACTGAGTTGTCGTGCAAGGCATACAAAGAAGACCAAAGCTAACCCATATTAAATCTCCTGGAGACAGGCGCGACACGACAGTGAGACGCGATTCTAGTAGAAAAAAAATGTGTATTAGAGCCGCGTCGCGCCTGCCTGCCTGCCTTTAAACAGCAAGAAATCAGGCTAAACCCACGCTTGTCTTAAGCTCAAGGATGTGTTGAAGAAATTAACCTAAAATATTATAACAGTATTACATTTGGAGACCAGATATTTGGGTCCCAAGACTATGTTACTGTATCTTATTCCTTTGGTACGCGTTGCGTAGGAGGCATATCTTGGATAAAATTTCTGAATTTTAAGATATTTTAAGGGTTGAATGAACTCTTATAAATGGTACCTAATAGAATTTCGACATGAACAGCGCATAAACTTTGTTTCTAATTTACTTGATTAAACTAATTACCTCGGTTTTGAGGCTGAGAAATATTAATGATATTAATTGTTATTGTTTTTAAGAGTTCTACTTTCAGCAATTTAAATTAGTGATATGGGCATTGGTAAAATTTTCTTGGCATTGGTAATAACATTTTGTGTTATTACAGCCCGATAAATTTGCCTCAAACAATATCAAAGCAAATCCTAACTGTCCTCTGTCTCGCATAAAGTCTCAGCATTATGCTAAGCGATAGCCGTTTTGCGTGGATGTGACGCACATTTTTATTCCCCAACATGTTATTTTTTATGTTTGTGTTTTTTCTTTTCGTCGTGTTTTTACCGCATATAAACGTATTTTATTTCTCATTCTTCAAAGCAAACCCATAGAAAATATATTCGATTCGATCGGATGGAAATTAAGTGGGTCTACTGTCTAAGTCCGTCAACGATGATACGGGCCCGTCCGAATGTAGTCGATCCGTCAAAACAAAATACCAATTCAGTTCTTCGGACGGGAATAACGTATCGGGATTTGGAACAACTGCCGAATCGTATTGTCATTCATTCTTAGTTCGGGCCCCGAACTAATCTTATCCGTAAGCGATACGGAGTAGGAAACGCTGGATATTCCTCGAAGCGCACCAACTTTGGACCGCACCAAATAAAGCGCACCAAAAGTATTTTCGAATCGCACCAACGATGGAACATAGAGGAGAGCATGAAGGATTCATAATAAAATACTGATATCGATAGACGTTTTAAAATTCAACTGTCTTAGTTGTTTATTTATTTAAACTACCAGGAAAGCAGAAATGAACTGGAACTATGTTCTTAAGCGACTTACTACTTAGCTCAATAATGGTAAGTTGGTGCGCTTCGAGGAATACCCCTTAAACCTCGGCCGAAACTACGGACTTCGTGCTTAGCAAGTAAACCACCAGTCGTTAAAATGGAATCACCACTAAGTAACTTTAACAACTCGTTCAATATATTCCAATATTGAAACAAGCCGTAACCATTTAACAAAAAAACACATTTATCTCTGAGCAATAAATCACGTTGAACCGAAAAGCCTCTATTTAGTGGATAATGTAAAAAACTATTAGTAGTAATGCGGGTAGGATTTATTAATGCCGTATCTACGTATTTTTGGGTCACATAGAATCTATTTGTTGACGGGCCTCGTGGTTTGTTCCATGTGACTTATATTCAAGGTCTTCCTCGTTATCGAAATACTTTAAAAGACCCGAAATAATTAATTATAGACAGTGATAGGGATATCAACGCGCAAACTGTTAGTAGCCATGAATTCAGCGCATGATTCTAGAACCTTTAGAAAATCTTCGTCGGTTATCAAAAAAAAAGTCTGCCGTTTCATATAAAAGTATAAACTCAAACTCAAAGCATTTATTTCAAATAAACCAATTACAGGCACTTTTGAATTGTCAAGGGGTCGGTCAGTCAGAAAGATGAAGCTAGTGGCCGATTTCAAAGCTTAGTAGCATATGGAGAAGAACGGGCAGGAAACTCCACGGACACTCTTTTAAATCAAAATAGTATAAGTTCCATATTAACATTCCGAAAACAAGGGTTCTTGTAGGACTTCTTAATATCGTAAGATTAAAAGAGCATTGGATACATACCTACCTACTGTCTTAACCACGTTTGGTATACGGATTAGTGAACGCAGTATGTTGCAGTTAGCAAGCAGGCAAGAGTTCATTTAGTACCATGGTCACCGTTTACGACGCCCACAGGTGCAAACAGGGTTACTTTTACTTTTCCCGAATCACAATTTACTGCACCTCTTAATTTAACAGTGACTCCATAAATCGCAATAATGGCTTCGAAACTGCCTATAAATCGTCAAAGACTTTTCTCACCTCTACTACAAGGCAGATATTTCAGTTTGTGCCAATCTTCGCCAAAATTCTCGCTCCCAGAAGGACCAAATGCTGTTTATCCGCCATTTCTTTTTACGAGGTCCTTTTGGCGCCAAGTCTGGGAGCAGTTAAACGCCAAGTTTTTGGGACACTATCGATGATACATCATAATGAAAAAGTAGTTCTGTGTCTATTGTATTTCGTCGATTTTATTCATTGGATAAACTTGCCTTGGCCAAACCTTTGTGGATTATTGGCCTGCGAAATTCGTATCGAGAATCGTCGAATCCAGATCAGACCGTAATGGTCTCAGTTGTTATTTCGGACATTAGTTTGGGTTGTTGAAGTTATGTTAGCCCTATGTTAGAGTTTATGGGCTAAACTGTCACATATATTAGTATGTTTTTGTGGTTATAGACGGTAATAAGGCTATATTTTAGATGTTGGACAACATCAATAAAGTGCTTATCTGCTCGGTGCAAAAGAAAAACTTTGTTTTTCTGGCAAAAAAAAACTACCTCTTAGGCATCTGTTAATAACAACGGTAGCCAAGCCTTAACATAACATCATCTCTGTAATCCCCGAAGGGTTAGGCAGCACCTGCATAAGTACACCTACATTCGCGAGTTATGATTAAGTTCCACGTAACAGGGGGCGAGAAATCCAGACTCCAGGCTGCTGCTGAGAAATTCCTTAAGGAAAAACCGAACAACACTTTGCTGACCTTGGAATCGAACCCAGGCTCTCATGTTTAACAGTAGCACTTGCAACCAATAGATCAACGAGACAGTTCCAGTGCGATTCTGTAACCATCTCACCATGAAAACTTAGGTGAAGTGAGCGTGGAGTGAGCTGTCATTCCAACTAATGCTAGGGATTGACACTATTGACAGCTCACTCTAAGCTCACTTCACCTAACTTTTCACGGTGAGATGGTTACAGAATCGATCGGCTGAACCGAATCCGTTTTCCAAAATACCAAACATTTCTCCATGACTGCCTGCCATATGCATTTACTGAACTTCCAAATGACGTCATATTCAGTAAGTTACCCTGGCCTTTCACGTCACAAATTACAGCCACTTTTGCTCTTAAAACAAAGTTATTCCCTCGGCATCTGACTTTTAGAGCATGTGGGTGGAGAACTAATCAGAAAACATGAAGTTCACTGGCTACAAGGTCACCTCTCTTGCATTTATGTATAATTTACTACCACATCCTTATGCATTTGCTTTTGTGAAAGGAATTGCAAAGGCGTCTTGCATTAACTTATAAAATGTAAGCCTTCCCAAGATATCATGATCGTAAACGGGCGCCATCAGTAGGGACTGGTCATCTCTAAGCAGCATAATCAGCCTGTACTGTTTCCACTACTGGGAGACATCCACTCTTTGAAAGAGAGTGGGCCATAATCAACCACGCGGGCCTGGTGCGGGATAGTGGATTGGATACCACATTTCTTAGAATTTTTGGAAAACTCAAAACCGTGAAGGAAAACATCGTGGGGAACCGGCATGTCCTAGAACCAATCTCTTAGCTGCCACGGCTTATTTTAATTGCGTATTTTGTTTTTTTTTTCTACTTTTCACTCTGGACGCTTTTAAAGTGCATTTCTTTTTACATTGTTTTCACATATGTACTTACCTATACAGGGTTAATTTTCAAAGACCAGCCAAATTGAAGGGTGTGGTACAGACCACCAGACTGAACAATTTTCTCCATGGGACCAACATCGTAATCGCGAATAAAAATTCAGCCGTCCCATACGCTTAGGTCGAGTAGGTATTGAAGGTTTCTATGGGACAGTTGATAAATTTTTCGCGATTACGATATTGGTCCCATAGAGAAAGTTGTTCAGTTGGATGGTCTGTATCACACCTTCAATTTGGCTGGTTTTTGAAAATTAACCCTGTATATTACGTTCGATCGGACAGGTCGAGCAAAGTGACATTGGGTTTTTTATCAGGAATTTCTCAGTACTAGCCCGGAGTTTGGATATGTGCCCAATGGATGTTAATAAACTCGCCCTCTATTAAGCGACATGGTTGGCGCAGTGGCTGGGCGATCAACTGCTGCGCTGCGTGTCGCGGGTTCGATTCCCGCACGGAACAAATATTTGTATTGCCTACAGGTAGTTGTTCCGGGTCTGACTGTTTGTGTGTGTGAGTTTAATTTTTTGTAAACGCACCCACGATACAGGAGTAATTTCTAGTGTGGGGCAACGTTTATTTTTTATTTTTATTAAAATAAATAAATAAGCATAAGCGTAATCACACTATAATTTTCTCACTATAATATTCGACTATAATATTCTCACTGCTAAGCCACACGCGTCCTCTCTTCGCCCGTTATTACATGGGACTTAATCATAACTGGCGAAATGTGGATATACCTACTGCAGGTACACCCGCTGTCTAACCCTTCGGGGATTACAGGAGGTCATACATAACATAGCCATATATATATTCTTGAAAGGGGCCCGTGGCTAAATTATAACAGCCGCACAGGTCGATCGATCAGGTTAAGCTACGCTTGCCGCGGTTGATCTGTGGATGGGTGACCATCTTTACATACCGAGATCCCTCCGTGCCTCGGAAAGCACGTTAAGCCGTTGGTGCGGCTGTCATTCGTGGATCTTTGACAGTTGTTACGGGTAGTCAGAAGCCCGAAAGTCTGACAACTACTCTTACCAAGGGGTATCGTATTACCCAGTAACTGGGTTGTGGAGGTTAGATAGGCAGTCGCTCCATGTAAAATACTGGTATTCAGCTGCATCTGTTTAGACTGGAAGCCGACCCCAACGTAACTAGGAAAAGGCTAGGCAGATGAATGTTAAATATACATACATAGTTTAGCCGATTCCTAAATCCGAACTGAAAATAACTCCAGTCGTACATATCAAAATACATTTCACCTAAAACCTCTAAAATCAGTTCAGTAGTTTAAAGAAAAAGTTGAACAAAAGGTTTGTGAACTGGCGCAGTAGATACGTCCAAAACTAGACAGATGGATAGACTCACTCGCATATTCAAATGTAAGGGTAGCTACATACATAATGCAACGTAACATGCAAGTCAACGTGAGTCCGCACGAATTGTACTCGTGTCCGCGAACAAATCAATATGTAAAGAATATAGAACATGTTCCGATGCAAGTTGCACTGTGTAGCTTGTTGAGTAACTTGAAGACACAGCTTTAGAGTACATATGTATAAGTCATGTGTGTTTATGTGTGTACTATCGCCAAAACCTTTGGCTGACCGTTTTGAAAACAAAATCTCGTGCACATGATGACCACAGCTGCGTCCGTAAGTAAAACAAAAGAGGATCCTTTTTAGTTCGACTAATAATATGCGCAGCAAGCAGGAATAGTCCTAAGGCGCTTCTTACACTATCCAATTTTAAGGAATGCTAACTACGAATTCGGCAGATGTAATCGCAGTTAGAACAGATTGGATCCAATTTAGTGCAAATTGGAGGTCCAATCGCACTACTTCCTAAATAGTGTACAATCGTTCTTCACGAATGCGTCTGCATGCGTCGTCTGACCGATTTAGAATCCAATTTAGTGTAGTGTAATCACTAGCTTCCGATTTCCTAGTTAGAGTGTTCCTAGTTAGCATTCCTTAAATTGGATAGTGTAATACGCGCTTTACGGTGGTCAGATATAGATTTTGACTATAGTAAATAAACTCTCGTTTTCTTCCCAAGCGGGAAGGTAGAAACAACAGAACGTCGCCTGCTACGAATCTTACATACTTATTTTGCTCAGTTTACGTTCGTACTTCTTGTCATACACGCACGCCAGTTGCGAGTACCACGCACCTAACCTTTCTGAAGAACATCACTAATAAAGTCACTATATATCCTTCTAGGGCGTCTCCTCCCGGCGTTTCCACTCATATCTGCCTTTTAAATACCTCTTGTTAGTCGCCTTTCATTCATTCTCTCAACCATACTCCTTTAATTTTTTGTCACTACCTCTATTAAATCGTAACATGGCCTTATCACATCGTTCCTCAGCCTAACATTCATGTTACACCACATGCTTAGCAAGGAGCGCCTTTATAGTGTAGGTAGATAATACCTGTCGCTTCTGGCGGCATCGACAACACCACATGCGAACTACGCATTATACTGACGTCATGCTAAATCCTGCATCGCGCAAGCAGAGTTTACCACGCGACTAGCAATGAAATACAACGCCCCGACATCAATCGTCGCATAATTCCGATCCAGCCTGTCCCTTCCTGCCCTCTCCCAACGTCACCCTAAGCCGATGGAGGTCCGTACCCCACAGACCCTTAGGGTGCCCTTGGCGTGTAGTCGCTTAGTTTTTAGGTTTTTTAATCCCTGGCTGGAGGACTTAATTTATTGAGGCATCCACAGACAAGCCCATTTAAGCAGACGACAACCTCATAGGTTGAACTGCGAGATGCCATTTTTTAAAAAAAAACAATCGTGGCCGTGGCAGTTGCCCACCAGACACTACGTCCGTCTGGTCGGAGGTTCCTTCCTTTTCTATGGAGCTTTTTTTTTTTTTTTGGATGGGAAATCATCAAATGACCCCTCCCGCTCTGGGTGGAGCGGAAAGGAGTGTCAGGCTCTTACTGACTAAAACCCACCCGTGTTCCTTCCTTAGCCTTTTCTGTTCCAGGGCAGCGGTAACCCTTTCGGACGATCCGGCTACCCTGGCAGGTTTTCTATGGAGCTTGAGTGAACTTTACACCCTGGTCGTCATACCTCTATACGCTCATCCAAGACGACGAAGGCTACTCACGTCACTGTTACATGTTAGACTTCAAAAATGAAAGATTATATTTCGCCCGGGTTGCCTAAAAATCCAAAAATAATTTATAGAACATATTTTTGCACTAAAATTAGTAGCGTTTAGGATTGAAAGGTTAAATAAATAAATCAAACTAGCTTATTTCGTACCGTAGTGAAAACTAGGGAATATTCAAATGAAATGTAAATAAATATAATTGTAGTAGAATAAAACATTCTGGTCTGAGATTCGAACCTAGCAACAAGCCTATTTATTTTGATACACATATCGCATCGCAGCGCCTGCCCGCGCTATTATTTATTTAAACTTTTCTCACAAAAAGGTACAAAGGCGGACTTAATGCCTTAGGCATTCTCTACCAGACAACCAAGGGAGGTGAAGAGATTAGATGGCAGGTGCTTTGGTTGAGAGGGACATAGATAAAAAAAAAAACTTAAAAGTACCTGTTACCTGCCCCCCTGCCCTACCCCTTATTACCTGTTTCGCTAAGCGTTATTTCTGCCTTTTTTTATTTTTGTTTTTTATAGCCCAATTGTCCAAAATAGCTCAAAATATATGGGCTATTTTGGGCCAATTGGGCTATAAAATACCAAAATAAATTTTCAAATCCGACTGGCAGTTCCAAAGATTAGCGCGTTAAAACAAACAAACCAACAAACAAACTCTTCAGCTTTATTATTAGTTTGTTATATAGATTAGTGGTCCTTGTGAACTTGTCCGTCGTGTCGATAGCACGAATGTCAATTAAATTTTGTTGGACAAAACTTCGCCAATTCCACGGCAACTTTGGTGACAGCGCAGTGTTCGCTACTTATGGCGAAATTTTCCTTTTATTTATTCAGCCATTTCTGTCCCACTGCAGGGCAAAGGCCTCCCTTCCCTCCTTCCACTTATCCCTATCCAGTGCTGTTAAACGCCAATTCTGGTGGAAAGAGTCGAGCTCATCCCGCCATCTCATTCTGGGCCTGCCGCGTTGTCGTTTGCTGTTGTTTGGGACCCATTGTGTGGTTACTTTGGCCCATAGCTCCTCCGACATGCGACAGATGTGACCAGCCCAGTTCCATTTTAGCTTGGCAGCCGTGCGACCTACATCGGCAATTTGAGTTTTAGAGCGCAGTATCGAGTTCCTTATACGATCGGAAAGTTTAACTCCAAGGATACTACGCTCCATTGCTCGCTGACAGACCCCGAGTGCGGTCTTTTGACGATTGGTTAGTGACCATGTCTGCGCTCCATAGGTGAGGGCAGGAAGAATGCACATGTCCATGAGTTTTCTCTTCAGTGAGAGAGGGAGAGGTCCTTTCATTATTTGTTTCATCGACCAATAGCTCTTCCAGGCGTTCTCGGTGCGTCGAGCAACTTCTTTATCGTGTCTTGCCTGGAAGGAGACTATTTGGCCGAGGTATATATACTCATGGACATATTCAATCCTCACACCCCCAATTCCTATGTTACGCTTGGTGCTGTTGGTCATCACCTTGGTCTTCGTCATATTCATCGCGAGTCCGACCTCGAGGCTGGCACTGCTCAGTTGGTCGAGCATTAGGCCTAACTCGGCTGCCGTGGAGGAGAAAAGAACAATATCGTCAGCGAAGCGGAGATTCGTTAGTCTTCTGTCGCCCAGGACGATGCCCTTTTCCCTCCAATTGCTTTTTAGTTTTCTAAAGACTTCTTCAAGCGTGGCTGTGAAGAGCTTTGGAGAAAGAGGGTCGCCCTGTTTAACCCCTTTTTGGATAGGGAATGATGGTCCTGTGGTGTTTATTTTTATGGCTGCTGTGCTATTTTGGTATATTTTTTGCAGTAAGTTTATGTATGTAGGTTCGATTTCTTGTTTTTGAAGAGATTCAAATATGGCGTTGTGCGATAAACTGTCAAATGCTTTAGAGTAGTCGACAAATGCGAGGTATAAAGGTAAGTTGAATTCTAGATGTTTTTCTATCACCTGATTAAGGGACTGTAAATGGTCGGTAGTGGATAGGCCATGGCGGAACCCGGCTTGCTCGGGAGGTTGATGTTGATCTAATTGGCCAGAAATGCGATTTTCAAGAATTTTTATGAATATTTTGTAAAGGTGTGAGATGAGGCTGATGGGGCGGTAATTGCCGATGTCGGTCTTATCACCTTTTTTATGAAGGAGGATAACATTTGAGTGGCAGAAACTACTCGGAAAAACACCTGTTTGTAATATTGAATTAAATAAGTTGCAGATGTATGGCAACAAGATAGGCTCCGCGGCTCGAAGTGATTCGGTTGTAATACCATCTTCGCCTGGACTTTTATTGTACTTCATGCCTCTGAGAGCCCGGTGTATTTCATAGCCAGATATTACCGGGACCTCCTCAGGACATGAGTAAACTTCGGTTGTTTGTTGGGATGTTTGGTCGTTGGAATATAGAGATTTATAAAACTCGGTACTTATCCCAAGAATTTTTGCCCTATCTCCTTGCTTAACGCCATTTTTATCTTTTAAATGTGTGATTGAAGACCTGCCCACATCCATACCACGCATAGCTGATCTTAGGGATCGGTTGTTTGTCAATGCGGTATGGACAAGTTGTGTGTTATAGTGCCTTATGTCCTTTCTGATGCTCCTCTTTACTTTTCTGTCTAGATCCCTATAGCCAGCAGATTGGTACGTTACATTCTGTCGCTCTTCTATAAGACGTGTTGTGCTGTCAGTAAGTTTTGTTTTCTTTTTCTTGAGGCACACAATTTTTTGACTGGCGATTTTAATAGCTTCCTTTATGTTATTATACTGTACATGTACGTCCTCTGAATCTGTGTCTAATAAACTGAAGGTGTTTTTAATATTTATGTTAAACTGTTCTTTATTTGCAATTAGTGTACATCTATCTAAACGTTTGATTGTACTTTGAATAAGTTTATTGCGATGTAATTTCAAATCAAAATTTACTGTTATTCGTAATGGCCGGTGATCGGAGCTGAATTTTAATTTATTGAGTGCATTTACATTTTTAATAATACTTTTACTTGAGGATAGGCAAAAGTCGATTTCGTTCTTTGTGTGACCATCAGGAGAAAGCCACGTCCATCGTCGTTGAGGCTGCTTAACAAAGAAGCTGTTGCTGACACTAAGATCCTGACCGAAAGCGAATTGTAGAAGGCGTTGGCCGCGTTCGTTTCTAAGTCCTAAGCCGTGGGGTCCCAGAACATCGGTGTTGTCCGAAGATGTCCGTAGACCAATTTTAGCATTGTAGTCGCCTATAACCACTGTCCAGGTACCTCGGTGTTCATCACAGGCCTTGTTCAGCAGGTCGTAGAATTCCTCAACGTCGTCATTGCTATGTGAGGATGTTGGAGCATACACTTGAATTACTGTTAATGTTTTGTTTTTGTTGATGGAAAATTTTAGTAAGGCAATTCTGTCTGAATATGCTACAAATTCGACTATGTTGTCCTTCCATCTTTTTGAAACAAGGAAGCCAACGCCATATCTTGTGTTTGTTTCTCCGTAATGGTAGAATATGTTAGTTTGCCTTTCGACTGTGTTTTCTCCTTCTCGTCGCACCTCGGCCAGGCCAACAATATCCCATTTGATGTACCCTAGTGCATTTTCTAACTCTACTATACGCTCTTCAGTTCGTAAAGTACGAACATTGAAAGTTAAAATATTAAGATAGTCCTTTTGGCTTGCTTTGGTTGTTTGGCAGTGGACCGTCGCTCGGAGATTATGATCCCCAGCCCCAGGGTGCACCTGCGTACTGCCAATAGCCGTGCACTGACTGGAGCTGCCGAGCACTGGGGGATTGGCTTTAATTGTGTCGTTCATTTTGGGAGGGGGTTTAGACAAAATTAACCCACCACGCTTGTCTAATGCGGGTTGGTGGGTGCGCAGTAGACCGCCTAACTGGGTTTTTGGACGCTGCCGTTGACGTGCGTGACGTTCATCCGCCACCGCCCTGAGTCGTCATCCTGCACTGATGCTGACTGTTCCATCCAGACCTCTAGGAAATACTTTTCCGAGCCCAAAGATGGTCTAGTGTGGTGTGGAGTTTTTGTTAGAGTACTCGCACGGGTATAGGTGGATGTAGGATGATAGTTATCAACCACCTACACCATCCCTTAGTCGGCTCTTACGACACCCACGGGAGGAGAGGGGTGGTCTATTCTAGGCCGGAACCACACAGCGAAATTTTCCTTGTGAACTAATAAATACTACTCAAATACTACACAGACCGTAAAACGCCGGTGTATGCGTGCTTCCTTGATTTGTCCAAGGCTTTCGACCTTGTAGCGTATGACCTGCTGTGGAGCAAGCTGAGGAGCATAGATGTGCCGCCGGAACTTCTCAGCATGTTCCGGTACTGGTATGCGCACCAGTCTAATAGTGTTAGGTGGGCGGGGGCAATGTCGGATGCGTATCAGCTCGAATGCGTAGTAAGGCAGGGTGGCTTAACATCTCCAACACTGTTTAATTTGTATGTGAACGGGCTGATCGTGGCGCTTAGCAGTCAGCATGTCGGCTGTCACATTGACGGTACCTGTGTCAATAATCTAAGCTATGCTGACGACATGGTGCTGCTGAGCGCTTCGGTCTGCGGCTTGAGGAAGCTATTGCGGATATGTGAGGAGTATGCTTGTGGTCACGGTTTATCGTATAATGTAAAGAAGAGCCAATGTATGATCTTCGAGACCGCTAGTGCAAAATGTCCGGGGAGCATACCTCCAGTAAGTCTCAATGGGGTACCTTTGCAGAGGGTCGATCAGTTTACATACTTGGGGCACATTTTGACTGTCGACCTCAAGGATCACGCAGACATGGAACGGGAGCGGAGGGCGTTGTCTGTTAGAGCGAACATGATCGCCCGCAGATTTGCGCGGTGCTCAGATGGGGTGAAGGTTACGCTCTTTAGAGCGTACTGTACATCGCTGTACTCGTGCAGTCTGTGGGCTCACTACTCTAACAGAAGTTACAGCGCCATCCGTGTCCAGTACAATAACGCGTTTAGGGCGGTGATGGGGCTGCCCCGACACTGCAGTGCCTCTGGTATGTTCGCAGAAACGCGTACCGACTGCTTCCATGCGACCATGCGCAAGCGCGCCATGTCCTTGGTGCGCAGGGTACGGGGTAGCCCCAACATCGTGCTCATGATGATTGCGGGAAGGCTGGACTGCCCCTTCATCCGGCATTGTTCCAGCAGACATGTTGCTGTAGCAGTGTCGGAGAGAGGGTATTGATTTTATTTTTATTTTTGTGACTATCTATTGATTTTATTTTGTGATTATTTATTTATTGATTTTATTTTGTGACTATTTATTGATTTTATTTTGTGATTATTTATTGATTTTATTCTCGGATTATGTATTAATTTTATTTTGTGAATACTTTTGGATTTTATTTTGGAATATTTATTAATTAATTCTTATTTCTATACGTGTACTGATGAATGGGTGTTATTTACCTGAATAAATAAAATTTATTATTATTATTATTATTAATAAAGAAATAGAAAGAAAATACATTTATTTAGCACAGACTAAAAGACACACAATATCTCGTAATTCTCGTAATTTTAAGAACGTTCACAGTCTGATCTCAGTCTCAATCTGTCAAAAATTCCTCTAATTTCCCTATATTTTGACAAGTTTTTGACATTTGTTTGTCGCCGAGATGAGACTGCGACTAGATTTTGAACGTTCGAAATTGCGAGAATTGGCCTTCAGATACATACATCAGATAAACACAAATGGAAAGTGTGAAGTCCGATGTAAGAAATTAGCAGGAAAGTGTGCCTCACGGCTGCACCAAAAAGGCCCAGTTCTGCAAAAATGCCAGACAATAGTGCCTGACGCTGGTTTTTAACTGAACTGAACTAATACTAGTCCATAGCGATGATACCTATTATTGTTTTTTTTTTCATATTAAGGCAAAATCTACTTGCAACTTACTCATTATACAGTTATACACCTGCTATTATTTTTACACTTAGATATATTACCTAAGTAAATATATCTAAATGTAAAAATAGTATTTTAAGAAAATAGCTACCTACTTACCCTTATTTATGTTATTATATTGATTATGTTGTTATTAAATTATGATTTATTTATGTTACTGTTATTAACTTTTTTATGTGAGCGTAGTTCTCATGTAGAATTTTGTTTTGATTTTTGTTTCTACGATTTAGATTTTTAATAAATATGTATAACTGTAATTTTGCTGTGCGCTGACAGGGTCTACAACGGCTCTTAGCTATAAGCCTTTTGTGAACATCTGTATACCTTGTGGAATGCAAATAAACGAATTCGAATACTGTTTTCGCATTTGTAAGATCTTAATCCAAATCCGGACCGAAAGACCACCCAAGTTTTGAACTTTAAATTTTTTTGCAAGCCAGTCGAGGTGACCAAATCATACTTATGGTACTTTTATATTTTTCCCCAGGTCTAGCGGTACCATTTGTGGAGCTAACAGTGACCCACGCATCGGTGCTAACGATCCTCGCGATCAGTTTTGAGCGGTACTACGCGATCTGCGAGCCACTGCGCGCCGGGTACGTGTGCACCAAGACAAGGGCGACGCTGATCTGCGCGCTAGTGTGGTTCTTCGCTGCATTGTTCACCAGGTACTTTTAGTGGCAAGTGGTCAGTGATGGTACCCTTTTAATGCTTGGGTTTCTTAATTCAGGGTTTACGACATCAAAATCTGTTTTGAAGCCTTTTCAGCCCCTATTTAAATTGTTTCTTATTTATTTCGGACCATCTCTAACCATTTTACTTTCATTAAAGATAAGGAAATTAGCTTTAAGTTTAGTATAAGCAATATAAAAATGTAAAGTGATTTTTCAAAACGCTGATTGGTCAAAATTGCCATTTATAACAAGCAAGACTTTAAACCAATGAATATTTGCATACAAATCGTGTTATTTTTTTGCGTGAAGCCTTTACAGTGATTAACAAGAAGGTGCTAAGTGTGCGCGCTTGTCTGCCGCGTTCGGAAACGCTGCGTTGACTGCAGCTTTTTTAACAAGTTTTACACTTTTGCTATTAACTATACACCCAAAATGGACTATGGGCGTTGGTTTTGCTTTCAGCTAAGATTTAAATAATATTTTTTTTAATTGAATAACCGTTAATGTCCCATTGCTGGGCAAAGGCGTCCCTACTCTCTTTCCACCTCTCTCTGTCCAGAGCTGCCAAGGACCAATCTTTATTCAAGGAGTCCACCTCATCCCGCCATTGCCGCAGACGATCAATGTGTACAATAATCTGGTATAAAATTTATATGCTACGGGTAATTTATCATTTTGAAAGCGTGAATCCGTTTTATCCGTTTCGCGGAGTTGAAGACCAGATATTATCTGAGACGAGGCTTCATGTCCCGGAGGGTAGAAAAACATTATTCATGTGTCGATCATTGCGACGAGTTATTGGCATGTGAATGTGAAAGCTAATACATTTTCCCTGTCTTCCTAAATCCCAATATGTAGATCCGTCAAATCATTGGAACATAAATCATGATCAGGGACGTCTTTGGTAGAATTCCCATCTCTTTCAGTGTACTTAAGATCTAGGAGTCTTAAAATAATAATATGTACAAGTAAATAAAAAGGTTTATCACATACGGTGCCAAAACGTGGACACTGACAGTCGGGCTGGTCCACAAATTTATGGTCACTCAGCGCGCTATGGAGCGGGCTATGTTCGGAGTTTCTTTGAAGGATAAAATCAGGAATGAAGTTATCCGTTACATAGCTTGCAGAGTAGGCAAGCTGAAGTGGCAGTGGGCTGGCCATGTTTGTCGAGGGGCCGATGGCCGGTGGAGCAGACGAGTCCTGGAGTTGAGACCGCGGATCGGCAAGCGTAGTGTGGGACGCCCCCAAGGTTGACGGACAAACGACCTCAAAAAGATGGCTGTAACAGACTTAATGCGGAAGACGGAGTACGGGGTGTTGTGGCGCAGCCTGGGAGAGGCCTATGTCCAGCAGAGGACTGCGATAGGCTGAGTTGATTGATTGAAACAAAGAAAAAAGAATCATGGGGCATCAAAAAATTCTTCCGCATCGTTATCAACAGGAAAATTGCCCAAAAGGCAGTTTTCAGATCAAAGAAACAATCTTTCTTAAAAGATAGTTCAAGAACACGGAGAAGTTTATTCTAAACTGTTCTTAAAACTTTGGCTCTACTTAAAACTGCGAAAGCTCCATTTTCACTTGCACCACTTTGCCAACTCTTTGGTCGGCGCTGGCGTCCCTACACATCGGTTCATTTGCCTCTGTAATAAGTTTCTCATGCCACGCCACTTCGAAACTCCAACAAACTTTCATCGTCGTTCCACACACTAAAATTCACATATTCAGCATTTTCTTGGCATTTTATTGATGTCTTCATTTCATATTCTTCGTTTATACGATTTGGATACTGTTACTTGCATTCCCCGTATTAGAATTCTTACTTCTCCATATGGGTTTTAATAATTCAATTGGTAGTTTTACAGGGCTCTGTATTTGGCACGACTTGAATAAAAATATTGAGTTTTTCATCAAGTCTTTTAAACATTCTACTATCATTTCATTCGACTAGACTTATTCTTTCCGTCTAAGAGCTTTTGCAAATCTAACAACAAAATATCTTAGAAGAAGATGACATATTTAGGACAATAAAAGTATTCACTAATGAGCTAGACATTTCTTATTTTTTGTGGAACGTAGATCTGATTGAAACCATTCTAGGAAAAATCCATTTACGCACGGATTTTGGTTTGTTTGTATAAAGAAATGAACCGAGTGTTCGGTGCAAGCGGTATCGATAGTGGACACAATGCTATATGAATTCATACCTAGCAAATCAAAATGCGTGCGTGTCTTGTGTGCGTTGCGGCTGGTGCGGACTAGTGGACGTTCACCTAATGGCCAATTCCTATAATTTACGAACCGTTATTGGTTAAAATTAAGACCCTTGTATTTTTACCAATAATGAAGCAAAGACCTTTGCATAGTAGATCTTCCCATACGGAAGTATCTATCACAGATAAAATTACCAGTGGCCAGTTTGGCAGTAAAAATGCTACCGTTGGTAAGCAAAACGATTCGTTTTTGTTTATGGGAACCGAGCATAAACCAAAACTTTCGTACGTCAATTGCAAGTCTTACAAAATTTTGAACAAACAACTCCATTTTGGCCCAAAACTTAGAAATTGATATCATTATACACCAACAAGTTTTCTTATTAGGTGTGGAAAGTCATTGTTTACGATTATTGGGAAGGATTGAAAGACATGTAACACCTACGCTTTCATAAAGAGAAGACTAAATTATTTTATGACTTGGGAACGGCATTGTCAAAGTTTGCACAAACAAGCATCATTCTGACTCTGTAATAATGAAGTAAATCTTGGTGTGAAATGAACGTAGAAGAGCTAAGAATTACGGCTGGGCTGGGCTGGGCTGGGCTATAGGTTTGAGATGAGTAGGTACTGTGAAGCTCTGTATGAGCTTCAGGGTATCGGGAGGAATAAACTAAACCACAGTTTTTAACGTATGTTCAATAATTTATTCCTAGAAATCATTCTACGTATTTTATATCTTTTCACGCCAAATCTGACACCTAATCTCTTCTAATCTTAAAATAACTTCATGTTTGTCTCGTTTTTAATGCCAATAAGTTTTTATTGACTCACGGAGGTTGCATGTAAGCACCAAATAAGCTATAGTCTCTACAGTACCTACTCAAATATCTTAGCCTTGAACGTTACAAAATTGTGACTGTTAAATATCTATCGGTTAAGGTTAATGATACAATAGGCTGTGACAGTATTCTGTCACAGCCTATTGTATAATAGCGTCCAAAGACTAAAAAACGAGATATTGGTCGCCCGGTGGCGAGATAGTTAGACGGGATTGTTGCCATCGCGGGCAAATCCTGGATGAGGCTGGCACAGGAGCGTCGTGATTGGCACAAGAAAAGAGAGGCATTTGCTCAGCAGTGGGATGATGATATTTATGATGAGCGGACTGCGGATTATGATAAATGATAAATTAATAAATTTCAAACAGTAATTCTTCTAGTTTCCTGGGGGTCTACTCCGAAGTAATATTGGCCGAATGTTCGGCCGTTTCCTGCTACGAAGTTACTATTTCGTTCGGTTGGTCCCGATCACTCCTACACTCTTTTGAATATTGACTATGGTCCCGACCCAACTGCGCCGATCCGAACTTTTTTCGCATTTTTCAATGATATTCGGTTCGGCCATGTGTCGGTCCGATCCGAACATTCGCACTTTGCACTTCGGAGTAGACCCCCAGGTTTATAAAAATAATATAGCAAAAAATATCGACGATCAAAATATCGCTTCTTCATTTTCACCAGCTGCTTTGATTATTATTCTAGATAATAAGTCAAACAAATCATAAATTCGGCCTCGTTCGCAGAGTAGCAGATGGAGTTTTGACAGCACATTGTTTTTTTATTATTCATTTATTCAACAGATTCCATTTCGTTCAGTTTTTTTAGCAGACATTGTGTCACTGCTGCTGTCAAATCTACATCACATGAAATCGCATCTGGTGTTAGAAAGAGACAAAAACCGAATGTTACTTGATTATAACCTGGCGAGTCGTGTAAGCCCAACTACGCACGAATGTCAAACTATCGCGGCGGGATTTTGTTGCGCACTGGATTTTCAATTCTCGGTGTTGAGGCTATAGCATTGAGAATCAAACAGAGCGTATTTCAGCGCGTCAAAAAAATACACTGTTGAATTTTCAACTCTCTGCGCTAAGCAGTGCGTTGAAAACGCAGTGCGCGAAAAACGCGCCCGTGCGAGTCTGGGCTAAGACGACAAATGTTCAATATAACGTCGTTCCAGCCATCCTGTTACTAGTTTCAGTATTGCAATTCCCACTTCCAATACGAAATAGATTCTTGTAACAACGTTTTTAGTTCAGTTTAGGTTACATGGAACGTTTGCTGTGTATTTGATAGTTTCCTTTGGCTTTAACAATTTGGGTTAGATGCTAGAATAGTTCAGTTGTTGAGAGAGAGTTTGGAATTATTTGTTTAAACTGTTGATCCAATAATACAGACAAATTGTTACGAACGTTTTAAGATGCATAAATATAATGTGCAGTGGTAGCCCAGTGATACCTATCGGCCCCGACTGGCGAGTTGTAGGTCATGAGTGTATTTAATTTAATTAACACTGCTCTCAAAACGGTGAAGGAAAACATCATGAGGCAAGCAAAAAAACCGGCTTCTAGAACCAAAAAAATCGAATACATGTGATATCCACCAAAACACATTGGGCCCTTTCAAAGAGAGGAGGTCTGTATCCCCAGGCTGATTATGATATAAGAAACATTGCTAAGGTATGTACCAAAAGCGGCAGTGAGCGCGGCACATTGCTCGAAAACAGATGTTCGATGAGGCCAAAAGGTTCTGGAGTTGCAACCGCATACCGGAAGACGCAGCGTTGGAAGGCCTCCCACAAGGTGGACCGATGACCTGGTAAAGGTCGCAAGAATCCGCTGAATGCGAAAAGCACAGAACCGGTCGAAGATGGCGATGCTTGGGGGAGGATGCTTATATCCAGCAGTGAACATCTTTCGGCTGAAATTTTGATGATGATGATACCAAAAGAATGCAAGTGTCACACAATTATATAAAAAAAGTACCAAAACCAAATTATATAAAAATTTAACAAAAAAAAAATGAAACAAAAAGTCCTGTACGAGGCCAAAAGGCTCCAATCAATAATATAGTATTCAATCTTTCGAATAACAAAATTTCGACGTTTCTTTTGCCATATATTCTTAACCTACTAAACTAAGATTCTCATCAAAACTTTTGTCCTTAGGTCCACAGAAAATATCATCTAAAAATAATACGTCCAATAATCATATCAAAAATGTGTCAACGCCAAAAACGTTGTTGGTCTAGTACGTCTATAGTTGTCTATAGTAAGTACCAAGCCTGTGACTTCAACGAACTCTATTACTGACAGTAATTCTGTTTCCGATGGAGAAAACTTCTTTGGTGCTCCTTTGAGTCAGGTTCCGAAGGTTTAATGTTGTTACACATCATATTATTGTTGGACATGTTAGTTGAAAAGAGGCTTATTTCTTCTTTCCTTGTATTTCCTGGAAAATGTTTCGCGAAGAGCTGTTCGAATGTTCATTTGTAACTTGTGTAGGAGATTTTGACAAGGCATGTCTGTGTGAGTCTTCTCCCTCGGTATCCTTATGTGTTTCGTAGTAGATTCTCAAAATGGTTTACTTTTTTTCAAAATCAAAGCATTCATTTCAATTAATAACCAATTACAGGCACTTTTGAATTGTCAAGGGGTCGGTCAGTCAGTAAGATGTAGCTAGTTTGCCTTTCCAAAGAATAGTAGGTTCCTGTGGAAAAGAACGGGCAAGAAACTTTTATCCTTGAGGTGAAAAAATCACGATTTATATTCTAAAGCCATTAAGAACAAAAATGATCTATTATATAATACGGGGTACTTGTACTTTTACTTATCATGATCATCATTTCAGCCCGAATCACCATCTGCTGGGTAGGCCTCCCTTTCTTCTGCAATACTTCCCGGTTCCGTAGTTTTACTCAAAAAGAGCTTAAACCTAGTTTCAGGACTACGGGGTTACGTTACAAGACGTTACATTTCCTAAATATTCTAAGTCTATTTGAAATTAAAGTTAGACCTTAGCTCCAGCTTCAACAACCATAACTTTTTCTCTCGACCTATATTTCTGTTAATCTAAAATATTTCCCGAACAGTTTAACGAGTTGAGCTATAAACCTCAAGTTTCTTGTCCTCATGAACAATTTGGACATATTGTCCAAGCTACTTTAGACATGGCGCACGCTATGCGACATTCGACTGTGACAGCTCGGTGACTAGATGCAATGACAGGCTGCTTTTTTTTTTAATGGCATCTCGCAGACCAACCTTGGAGGTGGTCGTCTGCTT